>OX244261.1:21177733-22439399 GCA_945867215.1 Epinotia demarniana
GACTGGGTCGCACGCTTGTAACCTCAAAATGAATGCCTGAGAGCATGTCCATTTTCTAACTTCGCCTCTTACTGCCCTCAATGGGCCTCCTACCTATGGCTGAACGTGGGTCGAGCCATCTTCAATGACGTCAGAGACTCTTGAGCCGCTAGAGGCTTCTCCATCGCCGTGAGGTTTGCGGACCTGTGTGAGTACGTGGCTACGCGTGGTAGTAATACATTTATGAACAATTTGTAGCGTGAGTGACCTCGGTTGAGTCGTTTACTTGTTTGGGTAATAGGGTGTCTCCTCCATACACACACATTCATAAGTCTTGTGACACTGATCAACGTAGAAACTTTATTAACATAAAATTCTTAATAGTAGTACAACCAATTTTCTTTGGACGACACTGAGGACGCTCGAGTGTCGGTCCCCTAATGTAATAAATAAGAACTAAAAGTGTAATAATAAATAAGAGTACGAAGTTAGGACCGATGTGGTCCAGTGTTACACCTTGTACTTATAGTGAAATAGAAAATGTAAACCGGACTACTTTGTTTCATTTGTTATTGCCATACATCCCATTTGAAGTCAAGCCTTACAACTCTCCCTTAGGCGCCCAACACTTTCTTTAAGTCAGGTTTGACTCGCAGGCTATAACCGAACCTCCCTCAGAGATAAGTCTCATGCCCTCAGCCGTCGGCAAAGTGTTACAACCCAAATTATAACATCTTACTACCCTATTAAAGAAAATGCTATCCAAATAAATCATTGCTAATCTAAAAATAGTTAGGTGATCACCAAATTTTTATCTCCTATTAATGTGGAATAATAACCCAAATTATAACATCTTACTATCCTATTAAAAAAACGCTATCCTAATAAATCATTGCTAACCCAAAAATAGTAAGTGATCACCAAAATTGTATCTCCTATTAATATGAAAACATAACCCAAATTATAACATCTTACTATCCTATTAAAGAAAATGATTTCGTAATAAATCATTGCTAAATTAAAAATAGTAAAATAATTTCCTAAATTCGACGGATCCCCGCTTTCGTTTCTAGGACTACGCTTCGCTCTCTACTGATAATCTCCAGCAAGTAGACGCCACCCCGCTGCGCGGGGTGTCTATTTCTGGTCTGAGGGGCACAAGTTAACCCTAACCTAACCGACCTAAGACAAAGTTCGCTCATGACAAGCCATTTTTGTCCGCCCTGATTATTGGCTCCCAATAAACACGGCCGCCATCGCATTCGCAGCGCCACCAATGGCCAAGAAAGAAACTATTTTACAATGTGCCCGGTATAGAGCTAGGAATATCGACAAATGAGTTGCTCTAATCGATCTGCCGTATTGTTTATCAGGCACATCGTGATAAGCCTGGCCAACTTTTAGGCATATCATGAAATGGCGGCGTTTCACGATATGCCTAGGAATTTCGTGATCTGGCGGATTTTACGATCGGCCGACGACATATACACTCTAGGGGTAGGACAGACAAGTTCACTATGAAGTAGGGTGTGCTGATTCGGGTTTTGGTATCACTTGTTTTGGCATTATTATACTTTATTTGGTAATACTCATATATTTTATGGCAATCATAGTGGGTTATTTAGGTAGAAGTATTGTATTAATTTGGTCGCAAAGATTTGGTGATCATTTAGTAAATTTGGTGTTCGAATAAAATTTAATGTGCACTTTTTATTAAAACGGCTAGTACTATTGTAATGGTAGAATTATTATTTTTAGTGTTCAGTATCTTTTTTTGGTAAAAGATCTTAGGGTTAAGCATTTTTCGGTGGTCATTATATTTGATGCCCAAAAAAAATAACAGTATACCAAGGACACAAAATTTTTTTGGATGCCGGAGATGATAGCTCATGATCCAACCTACCTGCCGTTTTAATTTTGCAAACGATGGAGCAAACACCCTGATAGAGGCTACAGTTATACATAACCTGCGAAAATTTCAAGTGTCTACATATTACGGTTCTAGAGATATACCGATTGTTATGGGTGGGCAATAAAATTACGTTTCATGTGTGAGAGCACTGATCCATTTTTAATTTAATTTAATTTTAATGAATGTATGTTAAAGCAGCGATAGAAAAACAACTCCTGTGAAAATTTGAACAGTCCAGCTATTTCTGATACAGCAGACAGCCGGATAGAAAGCGGAAGCTTAGGAACAGGGTTCCGTTTGATATCCTTTGGGAACTCGACTCTAAAAAATATCTAGTTGAATTCCTTGACCCCAAATATATATATTTAGATACTAAGTTTGTGCTTATAAGTTATTTAGAGCTCGAAATGTTAATGATATTCAAAATTGGCTCCATAAAAATAAAGATGGCCGACGGAGGAGTTGGTTCCTATCAAAAACTTAAAGCTATGGATCTAACAAGTACCTGAACCAAATTTGGTGCTTTTGTCCAGCGTATCCACATCATCACCTGAAACTGCCCTGCTACTAAGGCTGCGAAGTTGTTGCTGGGCGCAAACGTTTGCAATGAGCGAATTATTGCAGTTGTGCATACTTTATAATATGTTTTAAACAACGCTACCTACCTACCCTGCTCATTTAGAAAATTAGGGTACACTTATGAAATTCCGCAGAAGCAACACATGAACCTTGAATGGTGACCCTGTTTGAATGCACACCAATATCATATCTGTGATTTACTAGAACGTTTCAAGGGTTATTGACTATTTAACAGACAAAGTTGTTCGATTGTACACGAACGAAGATCTTAAAAACAACTCCAAAGACCCGGCTATTCACTGTTCCGGGATTACGTGTTCTTGACTAGTGTTAAGACTTCTGCGCAAGTTTAGGTCCCGATTTCAATCCACCTATGCTTATAGCGAGGCGAACAGAATTGTTGAATAATGTATGGTAAATACTCATACATATTTGTAGCATTTTTGGTGCAGCAATCAACATTGTTAATTAAGGTTAATATTACCGATAATAACGCTAATTAAGCATTAGGATTGAAACTATTTATACCAATTGACAACATTTCATATTTTCATGTCGGCCATTTTATGATTTAGATTGTTAGAAAATGTTTTTTAAGCGACACGTGTTTTTTTTATTTCTCCAAAATTGTTATTTTCATTCAGAACTATCAAATTGAAAAGTAGCGAATTCCAGAAGGTCGTAAGTAAATTATGACGTCAATTCTACGGCTCAGTATGGCAGTTTGCACTCCTTTCACATGACAGACGTAATATTGACGTCACACACGGTGAAAACCACTTGGGTATTTACGTTTTCACAATTTTCTTAAAAGCGAGCAGGAAAAAAAACACAGAACTACTTTATTACGTTCAGGTAACATAATTACCGAAATGGTTTTCGATTTAGGCGTCGTTATATATTTTGAAATGTTGTCAATTCCTTTAACAACACTACGCTACACCAAAAATGCTACAAAAGTTACGATCACTGGTTATGAGCAATCCAATTGAACTTATCAAAAATACTACGGTATTGCCTTCATTAACTTAATTCTGCATTCATCAAGCATCTTGGGTAAATCAACCCTCAACAAGAAGAAATCAGAGGATAATCTTCTCGAATCAGTCCGTTAAAAGTCTAATGTTAAATGAAATCAGGTATAATCAGTATACAGATAAAGCTCAAAGATCAAAGTTTTTTTATTTGTGAGTATATGTTAATCTGATTATAGTGGTGGTAAACAATTAATTATATGTAGCACTATGCCCTACCTGAAGATGGCGTACAAATTCTTGATTATAACAATATTTTCTAAATACTAACATGCAAAAATAAATTTACATATATTATGTCTATTGTTAATGTTAGAAATCATGTCATATTGAATTATTACAACAAATGGAATAAAAATGGCAAAAGTTTATGTTTCATAAAAATCATAAAGAATTATTAAATTTTTATAGCAAAAAGTCATCTCAAGTACTAATAGAAATGGTTAAGTTAGATCAGGTTAGAACTGCTACACTTACTACAGAACCGAACTGCTACCAGAAATGAAGGTTAGGATTGGTTAGAACTAAGACTCTGACTGAACTAGGGCCGTAGACAAGGTTACAATCGACAAGCGCTAACGCCAATAGAAAATAATAAAATGTATGGGAAAGACAGATGCCGTTACCGTTTGTCGATTGTAACCTTGTCTAGGCCCCCTGAACTGCTACAGAAAAGTTAGCGTAGAACTGTTGACCATTTTTGAAGTATTTGTTGATCAGAAGTTGTTTATCAATCAAGTACACATAACTATTTTTTCTCTACTACCGTTAAATTGCTAGAGGATGGAATATTTTGCGTCTTTTGGGCATATCATAATTTTGAATTTTGACAAAAAAAAACATACAAATCGGACAAAGGAATGTAACTCTAAGATCTAAGATAGAGTTTCTGTGTGCAATGTCAAAGGTGACACAATCTTCGCAAGCATATATAAATCACTGAAACGATTAAGTTTACATTTAAGTAGTATGGATCCCGGATATAATCCCTAAAAAGGGTAAAAAGGTGGGGGAAGTTTGTATGGGGGTGCGATGTTTAAGCCTACCCCTGGAATACTTTTATAGCAATTATCCTCTAAGGTGATGAATGAGATCTACGCGGACGAAGTCGCGGGCAAAAGCTAGTTTAATTAAGTGAACAAAAGTTGTTCTTGAAATTATTAAACCAAGTTAAGAAGGGCAGATTAATTTAATTGTAAAATCTTGTTACGATCGATAGCCATCGATCGAATTCTGTCCGGACTTAATGTTTTCTAACAGAAATAGTTATTTGTGTCACAAGGGAGCAAAATAGTATATTTAGGGTGAGGGCGAAAATAGTGTATTGAATCCTGAGCGTAGTGAGGGATACAAGTGTTTACGCCCGAGACGAAAATAATTTTGCTACCGAGTGACACATACTATTTTTCACACCGACTATGAGGAAATTTAAAAAAAACTATTGTTAAAATATATCTAAATTATCTTAATTTTTATTACTAATTTTTAAATAAGTATTACGAAATATTTATAAATTTTTATACAACGTTGTTAGAGTTAAAACTTGAAATATGTTCGTTTTGAATCGACTACGATGAAATTACAATCGATTATTTTATTAACATCTGTGTTCAATTGGCACATTGCGTACAAATGCTCCAATGCCAATGTATAAATTAAAAAAGTAGCTTGAACAGAGAAGTAGCGTTTTGGTCCCTCTCGTCGTGGAGCAAAACTTACATTTCCAAATGAAAGGTGTGAAAATAAATAAACGAGACGCTTACTGGTTTTTACTCGCGCGCGTATGAATTATTATGAGAGTACTCGCCACTCGCCGGCGGTGGGACAAGTGCTTTAAGTCTGTGCCAACCGCCAAGGCATCTTTTCGGAGCAGACGCACCCCTAGAGCCTCGTAATTAATATAATTTAAAAAATGAAACATGATGGTACTCGTTGGTCACGTACCTAACCTAACCTAACCTAACCTAACCTAATCCAAACTAACAATATTTTACCACCACGGTGTGTCAAGGCTCTATGGCTGACACTTCCTATCCAAAATCTTACAAATGATCGTCTTAAAATCTCTGAAGCGAAATGTCCTGATAAATTATTTCACTGGATCACATCTGGTTTACAAATTTTATATACACCGTGTAACTAAAAACCCGTCTGGCCTAAGAAGGTTTTTTTTCATTTAAAATAATATTTTCTTTTTTAATTACAAGCTTTTGTTCGTAACTCACATTGTACATTGTACCTTGTTTAGGTTTAATTTTGCAAGTCGACCAGCAAACTTTTCCAAATCCAATCGAGTTGAAATTATGTTACATCAGAGACACGTAATTTTTCAAACGCTCAACTGTCATTTGCTCAAGATACGTGATCAACCTGTGGATGACAATGCAATAATTGTATGGTACCGCTCTCCTGGTCTGGTGATGGAGACTGAATATGGCCATAGCAACTCCTTAAATGAACAAAACTAACTCGTTTTGTTTGGGCCTATTTTTATCCTCTCAATTCATGGTTAATGATTATTGTGCAAAGAAGTACTATATTATCTAAAGTCAGTCTAGCCTTTAAAGTCTTGTACCAAAAGTGGCATTCGTTAAAAACTCAATAATGCAAAATGTTTGTATGTGTGTGTGTAAGGGTATCCTGCTGTTTCGGCGAAATATTTTTCGCCTAATTTCACGTCCCACAAAACTTGCGGCAGTAGTTTCATTTCCCAAACGAACAAATAGCACATTTTTGTTTCGCATTTTGTTCATTTGGTCTAAATATCATCTGGCATAATTTTGCTTTGTCAAGTGTTATTAAGACAAAAGTTTATTAAGCGAACACTTTGTTCGGGCTAATATTGTTTTCCAAACAAAACATTTGTTCAAATTTTCATTTCGCACATTGGGTATCAGGGTGGAAAAAATGGTTTGTCATAAGCGAACTCTGTTTTTGGTCGGTTAGGTTAGGGTTCACTTGTATCCCTCAGACCAGAAATAGACACGCCGCGCAGCGGGGTGGCGTCGATTCGAGTCGTAAGTAAATTATGACGTCAATTCTACGGCTCAGTATGGCAGTTTGCACTCCTTTCACATGACAGACGTAATATTGACGTCACACACGGTGAAAACCACTTGGGTATTTACGTTTTCACAATTTTCTTAAAAGCGAGCAGGAAAAAAAACACAGAACTACTTTATTACGTTCAGGTAACATAATTACCGAAATGGTTTTCGATTTAGGCGTCGTTATATATTTTGAAATGTTGTCAATTCCTTTAACAACACTACGCTACACCAAAAATGCTACAAAAGTTACGATCACTGGTTATGAGCAATCCAATTGAACTTATCAAAAATACTACGGTATTGCCTTCATTAACTTAATTCTGCATTCATCAAGCATCTTGGGTAAATCAACCCTCAACAAGAAGAAATCAGAGGATAATCTTCTCGAATCAGTCCGTTAAAAGTCTAATGTTAAATGAAATCAGGTATAATCAGTATACAGATAAAGCTCAAAGATCAAAGTTTTTTTATTTGTGAGTATATGTTAATCTGATTATAGTGGTGGTAAACAATTAATTATATGTAGCACTATGCCCTACCTGAAGATGGCGTACAAATTCTTGATTATAACAATATTTTCTAAATACTAACATGCAAAAATAAATTTACATATATTATGTCTATTGTTAATGTTAGAAATCATGTCATATTGAATTATTACAACAAATGGAATAAAAATGGCAAAAGTTTATGTTTCATAAAAATCATAAAGAATTATTAAATTTTTATAGCAAAAAGTCATCTCAAGTACTAATAGAAATGGTTAAGTTAGATCAGGTTAGAACTGCTACACTTACTACAGAACCGAACTGCTACCAGAAATGAAGGTTAGGATTGGTTAGAACTAAGACTCTGACTGAACTAGGGCCGTAGACAAGGTTACAATCGACAAGCGCTAACGCCAATAGAAAATAATAAAATGTATGGGAAAGACAGATGCCGTTACCGTTTGTCGATTGTAACCTTGTCTAGGCCCCCTGAACTGCTACAGAAAAGTTAGCGTAGAACTGTTGACCATTTTTGAAGTATTTGTTGATCAGAAGTTGTTTATCAATCAAGTACACATAACTATTTTTTCTCTACTACCGTTAAATTGCTAGAGGATGGAATATTTTGCGTCTTTTGGGCACATCATAATTTTGAATTTTGACAAAAAAAAACATACAAATCGGACAAAGGAATGTAACTCTAAGATCTAAGATAGAGTTTCTGTGTGCAATGTCAAAGGTGACACAATCTTCGCAAGCATATATAAATCACTGAAACGATTAAGTTTACATTTAAGTAGTATGGATCCCGGATATAATCCCTAAAAAGGGTAAAAAGGTGGGGGAAGTTTGTATGGGGGTGCGATGTTTAAGCCTACCCCTGGAATACTTTTATAGCAATTATCCTCTAAGGTGATGAATGAGATCTACGCGGACGAAGTCGCGGGCAAAAGCTAGTTTAATTAAGTGAACAAAAGTTGTTCTTGAAATTATTAAACCAAGTTAAGAAGGGCAGATTAATTTAATTGTAAAATCTTGTTACGATCGATAGCCATCGATCGAATTCTGTCCGGACTTAATGTTTTCTAACAGAAATAGTTATTTGTGTCACAAGGGAGCAAAATAGTATATTTAGGGTGAGGGCGAAAATAGTGTATTGAATCCTGAGCGTAGTGAGGGATACAAGTGTTTACGCCCGAGACGAAAATAATTTTGCTACCGAGTGACACATACTATTTTTCACACCGACTATGAGGAAATTTAAAAAAAGCTATTGTTAAAATATATCTAAATTATCTTAATTTTTATTACTAATTTTTAAATAAGTATTACGAAATATTTATAAATTTTTATACAACGTTGTTAGAGTTAAAACTTGAAATATGTTCGTTTTGAATCGACTACGATGAAATTACAATCGATTATTTTATTAACATCTGTGTTCAATTGGCACATTGCGTACAAATGCTCCAATGCCAATGTATAAATTAAAAAAGTAGCTTGAACAGAGAAGTAGCGTTTTGGTCCCTCTCGTCGTGGAGCAAAACTTACATTTCCAAATGAAAGGTGTGAAAATAAATAAACGAGACGCTTACTGGTTTTTACTCGCGCGCGTATGAATTATTATGAGAGTACTCGCCACTCGCCGGCGGTGGGACAAGTGCTTTAAGTCTGTGCCAACCGCCAAGGCATCTTTTCGGAGCAGACGCACCCCTAGAGCCTCGTAATTAATATAATTTAAAAAATGAAACATGATGGTACTCGTTGGTCACGTACCTAACCTAACCTAACCTAACCTAACCTAATCCAAACTAACAATATTTTACCACCACGGTGTGTCAAGGCTCTATGGCTGACACTTCCTATCCAAAATCTTACAAATGATCGTCTTAAAATCTCTGAAGCGAAATGTCCTGATAAATTATTTCACTGGATCACATCTGGTTTACAAATTTTATATACACCGTGTAACTAAAAACCCGTCTGGCCTAAGAAGGTTTTTTTTCATTTAAAATAATATTTTCTTTTTTAATTACAAGCTTTTGTTCGTAACTCACATTGTACATTGTACCTTGTTTAGGTTTAATTTTGCAAGTCGACCAGCAAACTTTTCCAAATCCAATCGAGTTGAAATTATGTTACATCAGAGACACGTAATTTTTCAAACGCTCAACTGTCATTTGCTCAAGATACGTGATCAACCTGTGGATGACAATGCAATAATTGTATGGTACCGCTCTCCTGGTCTGGTGATGGAGACTGAATATGGCCATAGCAACTCCTTAAATGAACAAAACTAACTCGTTTTGTTTGGGCCTATTTTTATCCTCTCAATTCATGGTTAATGATTATTGTGCAAAGAAGTACTATATTATCTAAAGTCAGTCTAGCCTTTAAAGTCTTGTACCAAAAGTGGCATTCGTTAAAAACTCAATAATGCAAAATGTTTGTATGTGTGTGTGTAAGGGTATCCTGCTGTTTCGGCGAAATATTTTTCGCCTAATTTCACGTCCCACAAAACTTGCGGCAGTAGTTTCATTTCCCAAACGAACAAATAGCACATTTTTGTTTCGCATTTTGTTCATTTGGTCTAAATATCATCTGGCATAATTTTGCTTTGTCAAGTGTTATTAAGACAAAAGTTTATTAAGCGAACACTTTGTTCGGGCTAATATTGTTTTCCAAACAAAACATTTGTTCAAATTTTCATTTCGCACATTGGGTATCAGGGTGGAAAAAATGGTTTGTCATAAGCGAACTCTGTTTTTGGTCGGTTAGGTTAGGGTTCACTTGTATCCCTCAGACCAGAAATAGACACGCCGCGCAGCGGGGTGGCGTCGATTCGAGTCGTAAGTAAATTATGACGTCAATTCTACGGCTCAGTATGGCAGTTTGCACTCCTTTCACATGACAGACGTAATATTGACGTCACACACGGTGAAAACCACTTGGGTATTTACGTTTTCACAATTTTCTT
Source organism: Epinotia demarniana (assembly GCA_945867215.1). NCBI lineage: Eukaryota > Metazoa > Arthropoda > Insecta > Lepidoptera > Tortricidae > Epinotia > Epinotia demarniana. Next base: position 21,187,753 of record OX244261.1, read on the forward strand.
AAAAGCGAGCAGGAAAAAAAACACAGAACTACTTTATTACGTTCAGGTAACATAATTACCGAAATGGTTTTCGATTTAGGCGTCGTTATATATTTTGAAATGTTGTCAATTCCTTTAACAACACTACGCTACACCAAAAATGCTACAAAAGTTACGATCACTGGTTATGAGCAATCCAATTGAACTTATCAAAAATACTACGGTATTGCCTTCATTAACTTAATTCTGCATTCATCAAGCATCTTGGGTAAATCAACCCTCAACAAGAAGAAATCAGAGGATAATCTTCTCGAATCAGTCCGTTAAAAGTCTAATGTTAAATGAAATCAGGTATAATCAGTATACAGATAAAGCTCAAAGATCAAAGTTTTTTTATTTGTGAGTATATGTTAATCTGATTATAGTGGTGGTAAACAATTAATTATATGTAGCACTATGCCCTACCTGAAGATGGCGTACAAATTCTTGATTATAACAATATTTTCTAAATACTAACATGCAAAAATAAATTTACATATATTATGTCTATTGTTAATGTTAGAAATCATGTCATATTGAATTATTACAACAAATGGAATAAAAATGGCAAAAGTTTATGTTTCATAAAAATCATAAAGAATTATTAAATTTTTATAGCAAAAAGTCATCTCAAGTACTAATAGAAATGGTTAAGTTAGATCAGGTTAGAACTGCTACACTTACTACAGAACCGAACTGCTACCAGAAATGAAGGTTAGGATTGGTTAGAACTAAGACTCTGACTGAACTAGGGCCGTAGACAAGGTTACAATCGACAAGCGCTAACGCCAATAGAAAATAATAAAATGTATGGGAAAGACAGATGCCGTTACCGTTTGTCGATTGTAACCTTGTCTAGGCCCCCTGAACTGCTACAGAAAAGTTAGCGTAGAACTGTTGACCATTTTTGAAGTATTTGTTGATCAGAAGTTGTTTATCAATCAAGTACACATAACTATTTTTTCTCTACTACCGTTAAATTGCTAGAGGATGGAATATTTTGCGTCTTTTGGGCATATCATAATTTTGAATTTTGACAAAAAAAAACATACAAATCGGACAAAGGAATGTAACTCTAAGATCTAAGATAGAGTTTCTGTGTGCAATGTCAAAGGTGACACAATCTTCGCAAGCATATATAAATCACTGAAACGATTAAGTTTACATTTAAGTAGTATGGATCCCGGATATAATCCCTAAAAAGGGTAAAAAGGTGGGGGAAGTTTGTATGGGGGTGCGATGTTTAAGCCTACCCCTGGAATACTTTTATAGCAATTATCCTCTAAGGTGATGAATGAGATCTACGCGGACGAAGTCGCGGGCAAAAGCTAGTTTAATTAAGTGAACAAAAGTTGTTCTTGAAATTATTAAACCAAGTTAAGAAGGGCAGATTAATTTAATTGTAAAATCTTGTTACGATCGATAGCCATCGATCGAATTCTGTCCGGACTTAATGTTTTCTAACAGAAATAGTTATTTGTGTCACAAGGGAGCAAAATAGTATATTTAGGGTGAGGGCGAAAATAGTGTATTGAATCCTGAGCGTAGTGAGGGATACAAGTGTTTACGCCCGAGACGAAAATAATTTTGCTACCGAGTGACACATACTATTTTTCACACCGACTATGAGGAAATTTAAAAAAAGCTATTGTTAAAATATATCTAAATTATCTTAATTTTTATTACTAATTTTTAAATAAGTATTACGAAATATTTATAAATTTTTATACAACGTTGTTAGAGTTAAAACTTGAAATATGTTCGTTTTGAATCGACTACGATGAAATTACAATCGATTATTTTATTAACATCTGTGTTCAATTGGCACATTGCGTACAAATGCTCCAATGCCAATGTATAAATTAAAAAAGTAGCTTGAACAGAGAAGTAGCGTTTTGGTCCCTCTCGTCGTGGAGCAAAACTTACATTTCCAAATGAAAGGTGTGAAAATAAATAAACGAGACGCTTACTGGTTTTTACTCGCGCGCGTATGAATTATTATGAGAGTACTCGCCACTCGCCGGCGGTGGGACAAGTGCTTTAAGTCTGTGCCAACCGCCAAGGCATCTTTTCGGAGCAGACGCACCCCTAGAGCCTCGTAATTAATATGATTTAAAAAATGAAACATGATGGTACTCGTTGGTCACGTACCTAACCTAACCTAACCTAACCTAACCTAATCCAAACTAACAATATTTTACCACCACGGTGTGTCAAGGCTCTATGGCTGACACTTCCTATCCAAAATCTTACAAATGATCGTCTTAAAATCTCTGAAGCGAAATGTCCTGATAAATTATTTCACTGGATCACATCTGGTTTACAAATTTTATATACACCGTGTAACTAAAAACCCGTCTGGCCTAAGAAGGTTTTTTTTCATTTAAAATAATATTTTCTTTTTTAATTACAAGCTTTTGTTCGTAACTCACATTGTACATTGTACCTTGTTTAGGTTTAATTTTGCAAGTCGACCAGCAAACTTTTCCAAATCCAATCGAGTTGAAATTATGTTACATCAGAGACACGTAATTTTTCAAACGCTCAACTGTCATTTGCTCAAGATACGTGATCAACCTGTGGATGACAATGCAATAATTGTATGGTACCGCTCTCCTGGTCTGGTGATGGAGACTGAATATGGCCATAGCAACTCCTTAAATGAACAAAACTAACTCGTTTTGTTTGGGCCTATTTTTATCCTCTCAATTCATGGTTAATGATTATTGTGCAAAGAAGTACTATATTATCTAAAGTCAGTCTAGCCTTTAAAGTCTTGTACCAAAAGTGGCATTCGTTAAAAACTCAATAATGCAAAATGTTTGTATGTGTGTGTGTAAGGGTATCCTGCTGTTTCGGCGAAATATTTTTCGCCTAATTTCACGTCCCACAAAACTTGCGGCAGTAGTTTCATTTCCCAAACGAACAAATAGCACATTTTTGTTTCGCATTTTGTTCATTTGGTCTAAATATCATCTGGCATAATTTTGCTTTGTCAAGTGTTATTAAGACAAAAGTTTATTAAGCGAACACTTTGTTCGGGCTAATATTGTTTTCCAAACAAAACATTTGTTCAAATTTTCATTTCGCACATTGGGTATCAGGGTGGAAAAAATGGTTTGTCATAAGCGAACTCTGTTTTTGGTCGGTTAGGTTAGGGTTCACTTGTATCCCTCAGACCAGAAATAGACACGCCGCGCAGCGGGGTGGCGTCGATTCGCTGGAGACTCTCGGTGAAAAGGGCGAAACCGACTCGGGGCTTGCTTGCATGCATGCTGCTTATTTGCATTATAATATATTGTTACTTAAGTACCTATAGTACAAAAGAACATATAAACTTACCTGTAAATTATTTACTTTTGTTTATTATACGAGCGGTAAAGCAACTTTTTTTAGCACCCCGGCTCGTAGGGCTTGGTTTCAAAATCCTTAAGGTACAACCGAAAAAAATGCTTGGAGGATTTAGAGATTCGTATGGTAAAATATACAAATTCATATACAAATGTGGTAGCACAATAGGATTAAGAATTATTTTTCTAATTTAAGCATGTTATTTCTATAACGATGGGAAATAAAGGCTATTTTTATTTTATTTTTTATTTATGTGAAGTGAACTCCTATTTGAAGAATGCATCATTGAACTAACATCATTTTTCATAATTCAATTCCATCAAATCTACCATCGTCTTGCCATTGCAGCGACTGCAGGTACCTTGGCTTTACTTTAGACTCGAACCTTAACTGGAAGTGCCATGTCGACAAACTGTGTGATAGGCTGAGTAGTACCGTCTTCGTGTTGCGGAAATTGAAACCCCTCATATCGAAAGCTTCGTTAGAATCGGTCTATTTTTCACTGTTTTATTCGCAAATGGCATACGGTGCACTCATGTGGGGCAATTCAACAGATGCCAATCAAGTTCTTATACTACTGAGGCGCGCCCTACCTACAATGGCTGGAGTCAAAACAAGACACTCGTGCAGGGGTATCTTCATTGAATCCCGTATTATGACGCACTAGTCACTATATTTGTACGAAGTTTTAATGTTTGTTAGAAGTAACTTGTCGACATTATATTATAACTCAAAATTACGACTTGAAATTACTTAGGTACACTTAGATTAATTTAAGAACTTAGTTATTAAACTAAATAAAAAATGTTTATTATTTTTTGCTTTTCAGTTTTTTTTCGAGGGTTTAATTTTTTTGTTCAAAAGTTCTTTGGGTCAGTTTTAGTTAATTACTAACTTAATTCATATTCATATTTCATATTTATTTATTGCAATCATGTTCATTGTTATTACATAAGATCTTAAGTTTAATACGGTAGGTACATGATACCCTGCTAGGGCATTGCAATGGTTTTACATACTAACATGCAAGTTATGTAAGCTAATCTCATACAAATAGCACAGAAATTCATATATACAATATTAAGACCATAATTATATTAAAAAATATAATTAATTTTTGTCATTTTATGAGAATAATTCCATGAGATTTCAAAATAATAATAATGGACTAACGATATGATTACAACATAGGTTACCGTCAAAATGTGTATAAAATTGAAATTATGATTACTTAATATAATAACTAATCTAGTGTTTTGTCATTTAAAAACTCTTCTACTGTATAATAGGCCTTATCAAGGAGTAATTTCGTCAGTTTGTTTTTGAATATATTATCGTTTAACTCCTGTTTGAGTGCTCGGGGTAATTTGTTTGTTATGATGATACAGCGATAGTGTGGGCCTTTTTTACACATAGTTAGCTTGGAGTTTGGTAAGGCCAGCTGGTTTCTATACCTACTTACTCTTTACAAACATCTTTTCTCCTTTTAAATAGATTTGCGTGTTTTGTTGCAAAAAGTGCTACCTCCAAGATATACAAACAAGGCAATGTCAATAACTGAAGTTTTATAAAGTGCGGGCGACAGCTGTCCGGCACGCGCATGTTGGTCAAGATGCGGACGCACTTCTTCTGCATGACAAATAAGTCATGTGCATCGGTACTGGCACACCACAAAACCACGCCATATCGGAGCCATGCATGCGCATACGCATAGTATGCTGTTAATGCGGATTCTACATTTGTATTCCTTTTTAGTATATAGACAAACCTAGATACTTTTGATTTTATATTTTGGATGTGGCATTTCCAGTTAATACTTGTGTCTATTGTTAATCCTAGTAAATTAAATTCACTGACTTCTTCAATAGGTTGACCATTGATTTCAAGTTTTATTTTCAGAGGATTTTTTTGAATTACTAGTTACATGCAATATTTTTCATTACTCTCTGCATAATATGTGGTCATACATTTCAATCGGTAAGTGAACAATCAATCATCCCCTGTTTTCCAACCCTTAGGGTTTACCTTTTTATTTAAAAAAATTTCGTTTCTATTAAAAAAGAATTATCAAAATCGGACTACTCTGTAAAAAGTTATGCGTGGTCATACATAAAATATATATATATATATATATATATATGCGTTGACTTGAGAACCTTCTCCGTTTTTTTTTTCGTCGGTTGTTAGGTTAGGTTAGGTTCCCCCTCGAGGAAGATAGCTGCTCAGTTGCGCGTTTTGCTGTTTTCCCTCTGCTAACTATCAGTCACAGGTGGCAGTTGCAGCGAGTTTCTCCTGCGTAGGCTTCAATGCCGTGTTTCGAAGTGCGCTGCTCCCGGCCGCTCATCTGAAGATGCAGCCTGTTCCGGTTGCTCTGCAGCCGCAGGGCAGTGGCGGAGGTGCTTTGCACCGTTTACTTAGTGTCGAACCAGAAATGGTGGCGACGGGTGCGACGATGTGCCAGGTGCACTCGACATAAAGTCGACGTCGGACCAACCGTTGCTTTCACGAGGCCGTAGTCATGTTATGCGGCGTCTGACGAGCACCGGGGGCCTTGCCTTAACTGGCCGAGCCGCGAGGAAGAAAACCTCAATAAAAAATCACTCCCAATCCTAAGTGGCGGAGCACCGCGAGAGGATGCATGGCTGAGGTGGAGTCAGTCGCTAGTGCTTTCCCCGTCAGTGTACCGGCCGACACTCTGACGGGAGACGCTAGGCTTATCCAGGTGCAGAGGGCACCGCCTGGATGGACCATTATCCCTCCTACTCGTGGGAATCATATGGATTTGAAATGTAAAATAAAAAAATCGAAGTTAGGAGAAGTGAAACCCAAGGTCATGGGTTCTAAGGTGGAAAAGCGCGGCCGCAGATACTGCAGCGACGCGGCGGAAAAAATGGCGGAAAGCGTGGCAGATATGTTGTCAGCAGCTGAAGGAGAAGAATCAGACTGCACTCTGATATCTGTCAGATCGAGGTCGAGCTCGAGAGCCTCTGGGCGATTTTGGGCTAAGGACCGCTCCAGAAGTGTCAGTGAGGAGGGTTCCTTGAACCTATCGGAGGAGTCGGAGACGTTGGAACCTAGCGAGGTTAAACGTCCGAGTGGCAGAGGCCGCCCGCCGACGACAGGCCAGTATGTAGGCCTAGCAGCCGCGCAAAGAGCCTTCAACGAGGCGAAACGGGAGGTTCTCGAGTTGGAGGCGGAGCTGGACATTGCAGACCAAGTGAAAGCAGTGAGACAGCTGCGGGACAAACGACCCGCCGAGTCACATTCAGCCAGTGAAGACGTAGATGAAACTGCTGAAGAGATTGCCAAGAGGGTGACAGCCCGTACGGCAATCATTAAGGACGTGACGCTAAGGTCGAAGAAACTCAAAGGGACCTCCGTGCGGGCCCTCAAAGAGGCAGCGGATGGAATTGCTTAGGATGTCCAAATCCTTTGTAAGTGCACGATCTCGGAGGAGACTCACAAATTGCAGGCGGTGAACGTGCGTTTGCAAGCGGAGATGGCCAGCCTTCGTGAGGAGTTGACTCAGCTGAAGGTAGAGGTGGGACGTACGAGGCCGAGAGAAAGCCCTCTGCGCGAGCTCCCACCCTCCGCAGCCAGCGAAGATGCAGAAATGCCTGATACGCATCCTGCCCCAGAAGAAGAAGTGTCGTCGCCACGTAAAAATCAACCGGCGACAAACCCCTTGTCTGCTACAAGCGATGACGAATTTATGCGTGCAGTGGCTCTATAAGTTGGAGCAATAGTGAGCGCACGCCTGGACGGGCTAGAAGCCGAGGGTCGTCTGCTTCCGGCGAAACAGCTGCGACCGCCACTGGCAGCGGGCAGCAAAAAACAGGTGGCGGCACCCGCGGCTTCTCCTGCGGCGAAAACGACGGCTGGCTCGAGTGGAAAGGTGGTGGTGATAGATGCCACCAAAAAACCACAGTCCATTCCAGCTTCTGCAGTGCCAAATAGAGCCACGAAGAAGAAGGCCAACAAAAGAAGGGAAAGAGAAGAGCTGCGACCCAAGAAACAACGGAGTCGCCCATGCCCCACGTTTTGCCACCTGCACCCGCCTCTATGGAAAAGACCTGGACCGATGTGGTGAGCAAGGGGAACAAACGGAGGAACGCGCAGAGTGCTGCTCAGCCGCAAACTGTGGGAAAGGCGAAAGCTGGAAAGCTGAGAGCCCCAAGTCCGGCGGCCGTGGTGCTCACCCTACAAGCAGAAGCGGTGGAGAGGGGCGTCACCTACAGGGACGTGATTGCTGAGGCTAGGACCAAGGTCAAGCTGACGGAGATGGACATCCCTGGCGGTCTACGCTTCCGGCGGGCGGCTACCGGAGCGTGCATCCTCGAGGTTCCTGGTGCATCCAGCGGGGATAAAGCAGACAAACTAGCCGAAGAGATTCGGCAGCAGGTCGGCCTGGATACGGTACGGGTGTCTAGGCCCTCTAAATGTGTCGATATCCGTATCACCGGCTTAGACGAATCCGTCTCTCCGGAAGAGGTGGTCGCTGCGGTGGCAAGTACGGGGGAATGTGCCGTGGACACGGTGAAGGCGGGTGGGATACGCCAAGGTTTCTCGGGGCTAGGCACGGTGTTGGTTCGTTGCCCGGTCTTGGCCGCCAAAAAGGTCGTAGCCAGGGGCCGCCTATTGGTAGACTGGGTCTCTGCCCAAGTGAAGCTGCTGGATCAGAGGCCTCTACGGTGCTTCCGATGCTTCCGTAATGGGCACGTGAGCGCGCAATGCCAGTCGGAAACGGACCGGTCAAAGAGCTGCTTCAATTGCGTCAAAGAAGGTCACAAAGCGGCTCAATGTACGGATTCTTCGCACTGCGCTGAATGTGCGTCGGCTGGCAAGCCATCTGACCATAGGATTGGCAGTAAGGCGTGCACTGCGCCAAAAACTACCGGGAGAAGGAAAGCTGCCGATGGCGCTGCCTCGCAGCCAGTCCAGTCGCTAGCCACTGCAGAGGCCGCGACAGAGGAGGATTTAGCGATGGTCGTGGGTTAAATGGCGACCATCGAATTCCTACAGGTGAACCTGAACCACGATGCTAGGGCCCAGGACCTCCTCTGTCAGAGCGTGGCCCAGTGGTCGATCCACATCGCCATACTGTCGGAGCCCTACAGAGTGCCTTTCAGAGAAGACTGGGCCGGGGACGTGGACGGAACCGTGGCCATAGTTACGCGGAGCGCCGCCGGCTCCAATCAGTTTAAGCGCGTAATTAAGGGTCACGGCTGCGTTGCGGCAATCTGCGGGGATTTGGCGGTGATTGGGGTATACTTCTCCCCAAACAAAAGCCCGGCCGAGTTCGAGATGTTCTTGGTGGAGGTCGGTGCCCTTGTTGGTCAGTTGCATCCCATCCCGGTCATAGTAGCCGGTGATTTCAACGCAAAGAATGCAGTGTGGGGGTGCCCAGTCACAGACCTGCGAGGGAATACCCTTTTGGAGTGGGCAATTACCGCAAACGTGGCTGTTGCGAACAGGGGAGCGGCAAACACGTGCGTGCGGCAACGGAGCGGCTCTATTGTAGACATCACGTTTGCACACGCCGCCCTGGCATGCCGTGTTCAGGAATGGGAGGTCCTGGTTGACGTTGAGACTCTGTCGGATCACCGGTATATTCGGTTTGGAGTCTCGGCGCTTCCCGTACCCGCTCTGCCAAGACGTAACGACCCGGTTAAGAACGGCCCGCGATGGGCGGTCAAAAAACTTGACCGGGAGGCCCTAGAACTGGCGGCCATGGTGCGGACATGGACTACGGCAACAGAAAAGGTGGCGGACGTAGAGGCTGAAGCCGAATGGTTCCGCAATAAAATAAAATAAATAAAATAAATAAATAAAGTTTTATTTTCAGGCACCAAGTACAGTTAATAGTACACCCATATCAGACTAATTAGAAATGCTTAAAACTAAAGTAAAATTAAAACAAGTAAAACAAATACTATTTTTTGTTTCCGTTTAGATGTACAGAAAGCCAGTGTCTGAACATGTTACAACTAATGTTGCGGCACACCGACATAAGGATGGTGTTATGCGAGCGGCGCATCCCCTCCCAGAAGGAAGCGATGCGCGCGCGTACCACTGCAAAGAAGTCAGGGATTCTGGCTTCCGCGAACATGGTGGAGGCACTGCAGGAACGCGGTAGCCCCATCAGTGTCCGGAATATATTATTATACTGCACACGGATGGCGCTGAACGATTTCCTGCTGTACCTGACCCACAGTTGACAGGTGTAGAAGGAGAGACAATATGCATTAAATAATGTACATTTGACCCCCCTGCTGCACCCGGCAAACCTGCGGGCTATCATGTTGCCACGGACAGCCAGAGCTCTTCTTTCGCGTTCCATGTCACTGTCGTCCCTCATGTCGGCCGTCAGTACATGGCCAAGATATTTGAACCGCTGCACAATACGCAGCTTCTCTCCATTTAATTTGACTTCAGGTATGTTATCCAGACCCCCTCCAGCCCTGAAGACCATCAGTTCTGTCTTAGTCACGTTGTAAATCAGCCCATGAGAATTTACATAATTCTCACAAACTGAAACCAGCTTTCTCAGACCCTTGATGGAGGGGCTGAGCAGCACCATGTCGTCAGCGTAGCTGAGACTGTTCATACAGACGTCACCCACGTGACAACCGACTCCAGTGCTCCTCAGCCTCCCCATCAAGTCATTGACGTAAAGGTTGAAGAGGTCCGGAGAAGTAAGTCCACCCTGGCGAACCCCGCATTCTAATCTATAACTATTAGATGTCGTGTCGCCCCATTTTACACAGTTGGATTGGTTTCCGTACCAGTACTCGAAAACGCGTACCAAGTCCTCAGGAACTCCCGAACCGCGCATTTTACCCCACAGAATTTCATAATTCACAAGGTCGAATGCACGGCTAAGGTCGAGAAAGCATGCGTAGACCGATGTCTTGTTACTCACGTAATGGTCCACTGCATGTTTCAGACTTACGATCGCGGAATCGGTCGAGAGACCGGGACGGAAACCAAATTGCGCGTCGTCTATTCTGAGAGCCTTGAGTAGTCTGGGCTGCAACAATCGTTCAAATATCTTACCCACCACAGTTCCAAGAGAGATTGGTCGGTAGTTAGCCGATGATGACAAATCTCCTGTTCGGTTCTTGACAATCGGGACGACAATGGTACGTATCATGTCCGAAGGAACATAAGAGTACCGCAAACATAAATTAAATAAGGTACATAGCTTCCCATAAATGACGTCACCTGAGAAAAGTATGTGCTCAAGGCTAAGGTCATCATGGCCTGGCGATTTGCCCCGCTTCATGCTTCTAACTATCTTCGCGACTTCTTCAGCAGAGAAACGAACAGGGTGCTGTGGCTGAGCATTGACGGTGCCGTGGCGCACATCCCTGAGCACACACTCGGGCACAGGTCTTGGTGAAACTTTGAATCTATGACTAAAAATTTCGGGTATACGCGCCGGTTGCTGGGCGCCGTCCACGCTTACTGGTAGCTGAGGTTTGAAACTGTGCTTTTTAATTTCATTCCAAAATTTCGTAAAGTTCTTATTCTTCCTAGACTCGGCTAAGATATCCAATTTAATTTTTTCCTCATTTTTTTGACACCATCTTAGTTTATTTTTGAAAATTCTACGACTAGTGCACATATTTTCAAACATTTGGCCTGTGGACGGTTTACCAGTGGCAAGCCAACAATTAAAATGCAGTCTATAAGAGCTGTGACATTCCTTAACATGAAAATTCCAACCCGGTACAGTTTTTTCAAATGCCTCTTGGTTAAACGAGAATGTTTCGTTTTCTTAGCTCCTACTGTTAAAATTGATATAATATTAGAATATAAATTGTCAATATAAATAAAATGGTCATTTAAAAATTTACACGTACTTAAAATATCATAGTCAAGTGCGTTATCGCAATAATTACAATTAAAGCTATCATTTATTTGAAATAACGATTTATCACAAAACGATAGATAGTCTCTGATTTGCTGGTCATTCCTTATCCCCCAGCGCACTCCTGTCCGTTCACTGGCGCTGTCATATCTAGCGTCGTATTGTCCTTGAGCTCGGTCCAAATCACAAAACACGCGTAACGGAAAGTGGTCCGACCACGATACATCATTAATGACGTTCACGTCTATGATGGTGTCCCAAGCAGCAATAGCATGACCGATGTCTGCGATGCGGCCATGCCCCGGGCCAAGGCCTTCTCTCCCCGTTGTGCCATTTACTGGTGGTCTCCGGACCTTGCACAGCTGCGCGAGGAGTGCGTGCTTGCGAGACGCCAGTATACGAGATACAGAAGTCGATATCGGCGAGACGAAGCGACAGAAGCGGCCCTGTACAGCAGATACAAGGACGGAAAAGTGGCACTGAAAGCCGCCATTGGGCAAGCGATCGACCGGTCTCGAGAAGAGTTTCTGGAGACTCTGAACAGCGATCCATGGGGCAGGCCATACAAGCTTGTCAGGCAAAAGCTTCGTCCGTGGGCCCCGCCGCTAACGCAGAGTCTCCAGCCGCAGCTGCTGGACGACGTAGTTGCGGCTCCATTTCCGCATAGGCCCCAGCAGAGCCCGCCGCCCATGAATGAAACTGGGAGTGCCGAGAGGCAGCGAGAAGCGGAGACGGAGACGCCGAGCGTTACAGAAAGTGAGCTGGGAGCAGCGGTCTTGAGGCTGAGGGCCAAAAACACGGCACCCGGGCTAGACGGAATCCCGGGTTGAGCCTGGGTCTTAGCCATGAGTGCCATTGAGCCGAGGCTGCGACGGCTGTTCAGTCTGTGTCTGGAGCAGGGCCGCTTTTCTGACGCCTGGAAGGTTGGTCGGCTGGTCTTGCTGAAAAAGGAGGGTCGTCCTGCGGACTCACCGTCGGCCTACCGGCCCATCGTGTTGCTTGATGAGGTTGGCAAGCTCTTTGAGCGGATCATCGCGAACCGCCTCAACAAGCATCTAGCGACCGAGGGGCCGAACTTGGCTGATTGCCAGTACGGATTCCGCAGTGGTCGCTCGACAATACACGCGATCCTGCAGGTGAAGAGGATAGCGGAGGAGGCAGTGTCTCGGTGTGAGGTCGCCTTGGCAGTGTCTCTTGACATTACCAACGCCTTCAATACCCTCCCCTGGGACTGCATAAATGAGGCGCTCCTGTACCACCGGGTGCCCCACCATCTTAGCCGAATAGTGAAGGCCTACCTGCTGCGGAGGTTTGTGGCCTTCCCCGGGCAACATGAGTGGGGGCGGCGGAAAATGGTTTCCGGTGTTCCGCAGAGGTCGTTGCTAGGGCCACTCCTGTGGAACATCGGATACGATTGGGTGTTGCGAGGAGGTCGTCTGCGTGGAGTCGACCTGGTGTGCTACGCGGACGACACCCTCGTAACGGATAGGGGGGCCTCATTTAGAGAGGCTGCGATCCTTGCCACAGCGGCTGTAGCCCATGTTGTGAGCAAAATAAGACGACTAGGCCTGGAGGTCGCGTTAAACAAATCGGAGGCGATCTGTTTTCACGGACCCCGAAGAGCGCCCCAGGCTGGCTCGCACATTATCGTGGGAGGTGTCCAGATTGCCGTACAACGTACGATGCGGTATCTGGGCATCATACTGGACAGTCGGTGGTCATTCCAGGCTCACTTCGAGCGAGTGACCCCAAAGTTGTTGGGCGCGACCACTGCGCTTGGGCGCCTGCTCCCGAACCTTGGGGGGCCGAAAGCGTACGCTAGAGCGTACTCTATAGCCCTGTACGGAGCTCCAGTGTGGGCCAACGACCTTCATGCCAGGAACATCACCCAACTGCGTCGAGCGCAACGGGTGATGGCGATAAGGTCTGTACGGGGCTATCGGACGATTGTTGACAGCGACAGGTCTTGGCAAGCAGTTAAGGCCTTCTGCGAGACAGTTGTTCAGCAGAAGGAAACGACGGAACGGGCCAGGAAGGCCGACCCAGCGGCCGACCCACGGCGCCGCAGGCGTGCAGGACGTAGGCGAGTAGCACAAGATCACCGCCTGCCTCCGTAGACCAACAGCAGGGTGACAGGCATGGGGACGCCTGTCATCCCTCACGTCTCGAGCGGGTGCCGGTAGACTCCGGCACAAAACGACCGAGTTCAAAAAGGGCCTCCAGAGGCGGTGCTCCTACGAATCGGAGCGGTGCTGGTGGTGCTGAAGAAGTATAGCGCAAGCGTTCCTTCAGCCCACCGCTAAAGCACGAAGACGGCAGACGGAGAGGTTAGGTTAGGTTAGGTTAGTCAATCGTGTTTGGTATCAATTAATGAATTAGAAAAAAAAATCTGGTCAGGAATTAAAAATCACCTGTATATTTACTGTTTACATAAAAGTCTATACCTATTCAGGTATTTCAGGTCTTGCGCTATTTTAGAATACCTTATACCTTCTGTATTTCATAGATTTTCGATTCGTTCACTCTGAAACAATGGAATAAATCATACCACTGGAAACGGGTAATATTTTATTGGGGCGTTTGATATTGATTAATCGAGGATTGATGTTCGCGGGATAAATGAATTTATTTTTATTGCGACGATGATCTTGAATGTAAACACAGATACCGTCATTGTCGTGGTGTCGTTCAATGAATTTGATGGATTCAGCTATGGTCATTATAATATGAATAGAAAAATAAATATAATGGAATAGAAAAATGTTTATAAGAATGTAGCACAAAGTTTCTCAATCATTTTATAGAGTTTAAAATATGTTTGTAGATAAAGTAATGTATGCAAGTGTACAGTCAGCAGCATTATTATCTGCCATAATAAAGGCAGCATTAATATCTGACACTTTCTGACGGCCCTAAAATCGTGTCAAACAATTATGCGCGCTTACACTTGAGTAATCTTATTATAAAATTAGTATAAAAACACACTCATATTATAAGGGCCCGTTCTGTGAAAGTTGCATTAAGTACTATGATATAAATATATTGAGCATTAAATAATAATTTAAACATAGCATTAATATTTCGCTGCACATGTTACTTGCGTTTCGTTGATTTTTATAAATAAAAAAAACCGGTCAAGTGCGAGTCCTACTCGCTCACCGAGGGTTCCGTACAAACTAGCAATTAACTCAAGGTAATAGTAATAGGTCCCAATATTTGTTAAATTATTTACTTATTTTAACCCAACACAACAGAATTCAATTTAAAACAACGAGTAACTTTTACACCAACACCATCAAACTACCAAGACAATTGAATCGCGATTTTTTTTTACCTGCTATTGAAATATACCCGTCCCAACTCCATTCATTCTAGAAAAATCTTAACAACGCGAATGGGGTCAGCGCCGTCTATCGGCCCCATTTGGTACTAACGTGCAAGGGCAATCAGCTTAGTATGTATGTTGATGTTTTAGCGATTATTGTTTATCACGTGTACCGATCTGGTTTTTTTTTTATTTTGAAATAAAGGTATTTCTATTATAGTCTTATAGGAATTTCAAAACAAAAAAATAATTATAAAGTTGATTAAATTGCAAATTTAACTAGGAAATGATTTTTATTAATAATATTTATGTTTATCTTAATCACAAGTAATTATTTCAAATTTTTCGCTAGAATAACTTCGGAAATAAGGGGGGGGGGGTGGTTTTTTTTTTACATTTTCCTTCATAGATCAATATTTTCCCCGTGTAGAAAAAAAAAGAAAAACTGTTTCAAAATGTGCAACTCAAGCCCTTTCAAATGATACCGCACTTGACCCAATAGTTGAATTTTTTTTTGCCCCCTCCTCATATTCGTAAGATTTCATGGAAAATTAAAATATATATTATAAAAATTCATTGTCCATGCACGTGGATGACTCTCATTTAAAACCATTCCAAATTTCAAATTGATACCTTAAGTAGTTCGTGAGATATTTCACTTTGTGACAGACAGACAGACGGACGGAGTCGCACCATAAGGGTTTCTTTAGTACCTTTTTTGGTACGAACCCTAAAAAGGTTCCGCCCGAATGAATTTTAGTTTTTTAACGATCATCTGTCGCTTAATTTCACAATGTTAACGATAAACACAAAATTAGTGAGAAATCCCACCTCACTCTGAAGTGGAATTAGAAGGGATAGCAATTGGGTGAGCTGGGAAAATGTATGAAAAAACTTCCGGAACCTGAATTTCGAATTAGCTTACCTCGACCCGCGTTCCGACCCACTCTCCGCTCATATTTATCGCTCCTGTTCCGCATGATCGCTCCCCACTAACCTGGTCCCAGTCCAGACCCCGTATCATGGGCGGCCTTATCACACTATAAGTGATAAGATAGTTTATTGAATCAGGCGTTACTTTGCGGAAGTCCATGATATATTAGGAGAACAATATTTCTTTGCTATTCCGCTAAAAAACGTGCTGGTCTATTAGTGAAGATAAGATGCAACTATTTGCGTAAAAACATGCAAAAAATTACAGCAAACCACCACCAATAATGACAAAAACCTCGACACGTGTTTCGCCTCTCTACGAGGCATCATCAGGAGATGCTGGCAGGAGATGTTGCTTGCGCCACGTCCACTGAGCAAATGACCCGCCCGGAGCCATCCGCCATATTTATATTCTGTCCCCCCATACTACCGTTCATGCGTGAAAGAGATGGAAGAACACGTAACAACGGTGATGACGCAACATTCAATTGTTCGTTGATAATAACGCCTCTATTGCTGTACCTAATTATTTCTAATTGTTCTAGAACACTTAGACGCAATCCTTTTTCGCAAACATGCAAGATGTTGAAAGAATGATTGTCAGATAACGCATGGTTAGTCTCCAATAAATGTTTTGCGAAATTAGACTTGTCCGGGTGATTATGCCGATACGACGCAACATGTTCCTTATACCTTGTGCTAAAACTACGGCCTGTTTGTCCCACATAAACTTTATTGCAATTATCACAGGCAAGTTTGTAGACTCCCGACTTTTTGGCACTTTCCACTTTCTCCTTGCCATTGCACAGTCTAAAGCGCAAGGTGTTATTCGTTTTGAAAGCCACGTTTATGTCGTTAGACTTTAAAATATTGTAGATCTTATCAGACAACTTGCCAACATAAGTTATGCTTGCTTTGTACTTTTTAGGTGGGTCCGAAGATCGTGCAGCGTACAGAAGATAGTTTGTCATTCTAGCCCGTTTTTTCCTAATAATACCATCCACATGAGACTTGCTGTAACCGTTTGAAATTGCTAAATGGTATATATTATTTAATTCCATTTTATAATGAATATCAGAAAGAGGCACTGTCAATAACCTATGTGCATAACAATGAAAAGCAGCTAACTTATGTTGCCATGGATGAGCGGAAGAAGCCGGGATAACAGTATCTGTATGCGTAGGCTTACGGTAAATTTGGAATTGATGTTTGTTATCCACCTTAGTAATCGTTAAATCCAAGAAATTTAGTGAGTTATTCTGTTCTAATTCCTTCTTAAACTTGATTTTAGGATGCTTGTTGTTGATTTCATTCACAAAAATATCCAGTTGACTCATACTACCCGTCCAACAAATAATCAAATCATCAACATACCGGAAATAATATAATATATTATTATTATCCACAATGTGTTGGTTCTCAAAATGATCCATGAAAATATCTGCCATCAAAGGACTAAGTGGGGAACCCATTGCCAAACCATCACCTTGCATATAATATTGCCCCCCAAATCTAAAATAATTCTGTCGCATACAGACTGTCGCCAATTCTATTAATTCATCTACCTCCCCTGGATGCAGCCTCTGTTTTTCAAAAAGTGCCCTGAGAATGTCTAAAGTATTCAAATATGGTACATTTGTAAACAAACTATCCACATCCAGCGACAAAAGAATAGCATTTTGTGGCATGTTGATGTCTTTGATCCTTTCGATTAAATCCAAGCTATTCTTTAAACAGTATTTTGGTTCAAAATTAGACTTCTGTCTTATGATACCATTCAACCTCTTAGCCAATTTATAAGTCGGTGCACTCAAATACGAGACAACTGGACGAATCGGGATATTGTCTTTATGAATTTTTGGAAGACCATACAGAATTGGTGCTTGAGGATTCATGGATATGACCGTGTTTTTCTGATGCTCGGTTTCAAAGACAAACATAGAGTTCTTGACAACATTTCTTAGATCTTTCTGGAAACCAGGCGTTGGGTCCTTCCGTAAAACCGAAAAACCATCATCCTGTATAAGATCCATTACTTTCTGGTTATATTGTTCCCTACCCATGATGACAATGCAATTCCCTTTGTCTGCTTTTGACACCACTAAATCGTTGTCATCGACTTTCTGTTGAATAGACCTCAGCAATAACCAGTCAGAGTCAGGCGCACTCCTCCTCAATGGACATGTCTTTTTTAATGCATTCGCTACGGTGAGCTTTGCATCCATATCATTATTGTTAAGAACTATCGCAACCTCTGCGTCCACAGCTACATTGAAAAAACATGTCCATTGAGGAGGAGTGCGCCTGACTCTGACTGGTTATTGCTGAGGTCTATTCAACAGAAAGTCGATGACAACGATTTAGTGGTGTCAAAAGCAGACAAAGGGAATTGCATTGTCATCATGGGTAGGGAACAATATAACCAGAAAGTAATGGATCTTATACAGGATGATGGTTTTTCGGTTTTACGGAAGGACCCAACGCCTGGTTTCCAGAAAGATCTAAGAAATGTTGTCAAGAACTCTATGTTTGTCTTTGAAACCGAGCATCAGAAAAACACGGTCATATCCATGAATCCTCAAGCACCAATTCTGTATGGTCTTCCAAAAATTCATAAAGACAATATCCCGATTCGTCCAGTTGTCTCGTATTTGAGTGCACCGACTTATAAATTGGCTAAGAGGTTGAATGGTATCATAAGACAGAAGTCTAATTTTGAACCAAAATACTGTTTAAAGAATAGCTTGGATTTAATCGAAAGGATCAAAGACATCAACATGCCACAAAATGCTATTCTTTTGTCGCTGGATGTGGATAGTTTGTTTACAAATGTACCATATTTGAATACTTTAGACATTCTCAGGGCACTTTTTGAAAAACAGAGGCTGCATCCAGGGGAGGTAGATGAATTAATAGAATTGGCGACAGTCTGTATGCGACAGAATTATTTTAGATTTGGGGGGCAATATTATATGCAAGGTGATGGTTTGGCAATGGGTTCCCCACTTAGTCCTTTGATGGCAGATATTTTCATGGATCATTTTGAGAACCAACACATTGTGGATAATAATAATATATTATATTATTTCCGGTATGTTGATGATTTGATTATTTGTTGGACGGGTAGTATGAGTCAACTGGATATTTTTGTGAATGAAATCAACAACAAGCATCCTAAAATCAAGTTTAAGAAGGAATTAGAACAGAATAACTCACTAAATTTCTTGGATTTAACGATTACTAAGGTGGATAACAAACATCAATTCCAAATTTACCGTAAGCCTACGCATACAGATACTGTTATCCCGGCTTCTTCCGCTCATCCATGGCAACATAAGTTAGCTGCTTTTCATTGTTATGCACATAGGTTATTGACAGTGCCTCTTTCTGATATTCATTATAAAATGGAATTAAATAATATATACCATTTAGCAATTTCAAACGGTTACAGCAAGTCTCATGTGGATGGTATTATTAGGAAAAAACGGGCTAGAATGACAAACTATCTTCTGTACGCTGCACGATCTTCGGACCCACCTAAAAAGTACAAAGCAAGCATAACTTATGTTGGCAAGTTGTCTGATAAGATCTACAATATTTTAAAGTCTAACGACATAAACGTGGCTTTCAAAACGAATAACACCTTGCGCTTTAGACTGTGCAATGGCAAGGAGAAAGTGGAAAGTGCCAAAAAGTCGGGAGTCTACAAACTTGCCTGTGATAATTGCAATAAAGTTTATGTGGGACAAACAGGCCGTAGTTTTAGCACAAGGTATAAGGAACATGTTGCGTCGTATCGGCATAATCACCCGGACAAGTCTAATTTCGCAAAACATTTATTGGAGACTAACCATGCGTTATCTGACAATCATTCTTTCAACATCTTGCATGTTTGCGAAAAAGGATTGCGTCTAAGTGTTCTAGAACAATTAGAAATAATTAGGTACAGCAATAGAGGCGTTATTATCAACGAACAATTGAATGTTGCGTCATCACCGTTGTTACGTGTTCTTCCATCTCTTTCACGCATGAACGGTAGTATGGGGGGACAGAATATAAATATGGCGGATGGCTCCGGGCGGGTCATTTGCTCAGTGGACGTGGCGCAAGCAACATCTCCTGCCAGCATCTCCTGATGATGCCTCGTAGAGAGGCGAAACACGTGTCGAGGTTTTTGTCATTATTGGTGGTGGTTTGCTGTAATTTTTTGCATGTTTTTACGCAAATAGTTGCATCTTATCTTCACTAATAGACCAGCACGTTTTTTAGCGGAATAGCAAAGAAATATTGTTCTCCTGATAAGATAGAGCGTCCGTCTCTTTCTGTCGAACGGTGTCAGCCAGGGACGGACGCTCTATCGTGTCACTTATCGTGTGATAAGGCCGACCATGATACGGGGCCGGGCCACATGTCTTTGACCTCCCACTTCTAGAGACTCCACTTTTTTAATGTTATTTAATTTGGCTACGCCGTGTTGCTGCAAGAAAAGAAAATAATATATGTCTATTAGTTTATAAGCATAATAATATTACTTTTAGAGCAACCTGAGCCAGGAAATCCAGGTAGCAACTGAAAATATTCGCGTCTCATCTGCCGCCTCAATCCCTTAGTACCCCATTTTACGGTACAACAATAAAATTATCAGTAAGTGAGGTTAGACAAAAAGACCTTTGTTCGAAGGCGCTTGAACATGTCATATCAGAAACATGTAACCCTTCTTTTTATGGTACTCAGGCATCACATAAAATGCTTTTTATGGGTTATGCCGCTATGCCTCCGCATTATGGGCAAGGTTAACTATTTCAGGTCATATAGGTCATAAAATTTGATGGACTTACACTTGATAAGAAGTGGAGAATAAAGTGGCTTACAATATGAAGTACAAAATCTGATATACGTGCCTTATTTCATCAACTTGAAAGTTTTCACCTGAAAACGCCTATTCGTTGTAGATATCTGGCCCGATAAGTAACGATACCATGGAAGTGTACGAAAAATTGACACTTGACAGCGGCAATAGTAAGTACTCGTAGATATGAGAATATACGGCAAATTATCACTGTCAAATGACAATTCAGAGGTTATTGGTTGCAACAGAGGAATTATTCGACTTAACGTTGTGAGTTAGAATCAGGGTGGTATTTTTCAGAGTTCCTATTCTGGCATGTTTGGTTTGGCTTGTGTGGTAGCGAGCCCTCGCGATAAATATACGAGATGCAGTGCATTAAATAGAACACCCTAGGAAGCCTCCGAAAAATACCACCACATGTTTTTTTTTTTATTTCTCACTCCATTTGCTTTAAGCTTAATTATATCATTTTTAGAGTTATTTCCTCCTTTCGGACACAGCACGAGTTTTGTCGTCCATAGAAATAATAGGAGTGTCTTTCAGGCCCAGAGAGGGTTGGAGTCTTCACACGCACCTTTCATTATGAAATATTGTTCTCGTTGCATATCATGAACTTCTACAAAGTAACGCCTGATTCAATAAATTAAAAAAAAACACCTTTGATTATTGTCGCAGATATATCACTTGGCTATTACCATATCTTGATTTAGATTGTACAAGTGCAATAAGAAACGTTTTCATTAGGAAGCCAAATAAACGACCATTTTATCTATTCATTTCATCAGAGGTAACTGGAGGTTTAGAAATTCCAACTTATCTCAAGCTCTTTCATGCCCAACAAAATTGTTGGTGTAATTCAACGCTTGTTCTCAAAGTAAAGTCTAACCGAGGGGAAACGACATTTTGTCCCGACAAATTATACGGCGAGCCATAGTGCGAGAGCGGGTTGCTTTATTTCGACGCTTGTCAGATAAATACCACGCAGCTTTAAAATTCGGGCCGCGTAATGAAAACTGGCATAGATTTTTGGCTCGATTATACGCTCTTGAATATATATTAAATATTGTTTAGGAAATTTATCATTGCATATATGTATACACGAACGACCCTCGATTTCATTTTGCGATAGCCGCTCTGTGTGATAATTGTTTAAACCGAAACAGCTAATTTTAAATTATTTTATGTATTAAGTACAACCACATCATATATATTACATTTCACTTAAAGCTAGTGTATTAGGAGGTATTTATTTCTGATATATACAACAATTTCGGAAGTATATAACATTGGCTACGTATGTTGCACTGAGAACAATAAAAGTTATAGCTTATGCAATACTAGTAGTTTATGCGACTGATCCATAATGAGAGGCCTTAAAATACGAGTGTGGTTTTATGAAACGAGCGTCAGCAAGGCCTAATTATGTACAGTTGCATACACTACTTTATCTACACACATATCACAAGTAGTAGTAAGGAACAGCAAAAAACCAACAAAAAATGACAACAGCAATGGCGGCAATTCGATCATCCGTCATGGCGAATGGTTTTTTTTTTATCATACACAAACGAATGAAGTCCCTATACTCATATCACTCGAGATCGAATGTCGTGCGGTTTGTATTAAAAAACGTACTGAATTGACGTTTCGTATCGATAACTGTTTTAATATCTATGGATACTAGAATAGAGACCCACTTGAGTTTTGCCAGCTGTTCCAAATTTAAACTCATAACGATACTTTATAAAAAATCTGTACTGTAATGACATTACAGTACAGATTTTACCTACTACCACAGACAAGAAAGTTCTCATAGTAAAATCGGTTGTAGTAATGCTGGTCATTTCCTACGGTTTCTGAACGCATTTTAGAGCACTAATGATATGTGCGTAGATAAAAAATATGAACTAAACCACTAAACTAATAGTTACAGAATTTATATGTAAATATCAATAGAATTAATAGCAATAGTAGCTTAGCTTAGAACATGTGAAATAGAAGATATTCAAGTCAGAATATTAATAAACATCTAAGTATTCACCATAACAGTTATAGTAAATTGACTTTTTGTTGTTTTTTTTATTATATTTGTTTTTTTAATGGATTCTTGTTTTGAATCACCTTAAACCTTAAAATAGAACTAGAAATCATTGAAGCTTTTTTTATAAAAAATATTTAGTCTTATCAAAACGAGTGAGGACCTCGTCCTATCGGTCCGTTCCCAGGTCTAACAAAGCCGCGTCGCTCTACATTAATTTAAGAAAAACATTTTTAAAAAGTTATCAGTAAACAATTGAGTTTAGTAGCCTGGGCTAATTTGTATAAATCTGATTAAAAAAGTGATTGAAAACTTTGCCTAGTTATATCAAAGTATAGATAGTGGCATAAAATTACTGAAGTATCATTTTCGAAGACGAGTTTTGCCAGGGTCGCGTTTCGATTTGTTTTAAGTATCGGAAAGACCTACTATTTTCTTAATCTATTTTTGAAAGACACATAAAAATTCGGGTACCTATACCCATATATTTCCCAGGCCGCTATTTCATCAACTTAACTACTTATTGTTATCTAATATCCCATAAAAAACATTCAATGTAAAAAAGAGGCCAAGTCTCGAAACTCTTCCTAATGCCTGAGACTTGGTATTACGAAATATTTCTCAACTTTTTACGGTGGAAGAGTTTCGAGACTTGACCTCTTATTTACATGGAATGTTTTTTATGGAATCTCACTTATTTTTGTAGGTTATTGAGTTATCAATACATACAAGTTATGAATGCAGTCCCATTCTTGCTTTTTCATTTTTGTGAAAACTGGAAAACTGGACCAAAATTGCAAAATATTTAATTTTTGCCTTGATTTATACACTAAACACTAGTTTTATTCTAAATTTGAAGCTTCTATGTCTGCAAGGAGTGCCTTATAGTTTTGATGATCAGGGGATCCATTTATATATGATTCTTACCAAGTGACTAATTCTCACCGATGCGAGTGATTTCCGAAAGTTCGTATATTTGAAACTCATCGGTGACTTACATTTGTCATACCTATGATATCGATTTACGAGTGCCCCTACCCACTCGTAATTGAAATCACCATGCGATTGTTTTTGACAGTTGACGTATGTGACATCTGCCAAGAATTTTTCAAAACTTTAATTTTCGGTTTCATGACACTGACACATACGCTACGTTTTACGTTTGAATCTGTTTTAAATTATAGTATGAGAAAATAAAAACCGGTATCAAGGACAACATCTGCGTAAAAAGGAACGTAACGGGATTATTGTCTCTGACTGACATTGTAAAATTTCTGCATGTCGGTAAACAGCGTGTTACTTTCAAAAATACGGCTTTAGGAAAATGGTGACATAAAAGTCATCGGTGTCAATTTTAGTCACCGGTGACTTTGATATCACCAGTGAGATTCAAAAATCGCACTCCAGGTCAGTCGGTGAATGACAAAATTAAGAAACTCATAATATAATTATGAAAAGACGAATTGAATAAAATTTTAAGTTCACCATGTTTATACAATGGTTACTGAAAATTCAGGCTTCTAGTTTTATCCACGACGAAGGCAGTGCCGCTGTTTTGCTCAGATTGGCAATGCCATTGTCACTGCGATTGTCGCTATTAAGAATCGAGTCTCCTTAAACAAGGACGTACATATTATTGAAATACGAAGTTCTATTTTCAATTTTTTTTCGGTTGTCTAGAGCGTATCGAAAGAGTTATTTCGGTTTGTTTCGGAAGTAACAGACTATTTAACGTTGAAAAGAGTGATGCAGTATTCTCTATAAAATCTTAATACACAGATTTTAATCGACGAGTACAAAAAGATATGTTTAACCCCTAACTTATTTGTGAAAAGATCTATAGAAGATATGTAATGCTTGTCGGAACGACTCCCACACCATTTCACTGCACAGGAAGGAATATATAAGGACGCTAGTTGTCAGTAGAACATGGGCTTGAGCCCCTGAACGACTATTAATATCAATATGGTGCTCACCATTGTTTTAGAATGTTAGTTAGTTTCTAGATTGTCTGATTGCAGTTAATCAGGTTCTTGTTTGTCACCGTTGTACCTACATAAAAAACAAATTGTTTTTACGAAATATGTGTTGATATATAATATACTCATAGACTGTGATAGTAGGTATATACATGTAACGCAAAAATTCTTAAGCAAAGCATTTACATGGCGGAAACATCTACAATATTCATTCAAGAGATCACTCAAAATGATGAACGCCTTAATTCACTCCCAAAACTCACTTTCAAAAGACACACCTACACGTCACTAAATTGTCTAAAAAGCCTTATTAAATGTGCCATTTACCTAGAAACTCAATTACGATATGGCTGTATAAAATCAAAGCACGTTAGAGGCTTAGAAAGGGTTACTCGGGCTATTAAGACTGATAATTTCAACACCTACCAACGATATTTTGCTTTCAGTTAGGAAGTTCGAAGTTATATTCAGAGAGACTTTAATGCTTTAGAAATTAAGTAATGGGTGTGACGTTACTCATTACTTCATTTCTAAAGCATTAAAGTCTCTCTGAATATCTCTGAAATAAATGAAAATTCGAATCAAATGTTCCAATTTGAAAGATTTTAACCATAGTTGCTCATGTCATGCCAATATTTGGAATCAGAATTATGAAGCGGTTCCCTGGGGATCCATACCGTTTAAAAGCGAATGCATTTCGGTCTTGTGTTTCTCAAGGCAGTATGAGTAATTTACAGTCACTGAGACTCAGTAAAACGGTCATATAGCAAGGTGGCTGAAGCTGATTTTCCACCGGAGGGGCGAGACGAGACGAGGCCAAGCGAGAATTGAAATTTGCTTGGCACTTACTATTTCCACCGAGCGCGCTCGAGGAGAGAATTGAAAATTTTCCATATGAATTTAAATTCTCTCCTCGCCTCGTCTCGTCTCGCCCCTCAGGTGGAAACTCAGCATGAAACCAAGAGGTGTACCTAAGTGGGTCAAACATGGGACGTAGCCGAATAAAGGCCCCAACAAGTCGCAATTTTTTTTTATTGTCTAGTTTATTTTCAATATTATGGTTTTTTGTGTCTAGAATGTTTCCGCATTTTTCCATTTTTAGGGTACCGTAGTCGACTAGGAACCCTTATAGTTTCGCTTTGCCTCTCCGTCCGTCTGCGGATAATCTCAGTAACCGTTAGCACTAGAAAGCTGAAATTTGGTACTAATATGTATATCAATCACGCCGACAAAGTGGTATAATAAAATGTGTTTTTTTTATTATTAGGGTACCTCCTCTATACGTAACGTGGGTATTGTTTTTTTTTCATTTCAACCCTTACGTGTGATATATTGTTGGATTGGTATTTTAAATGAATGGTAAAATCATTTTTTGATAATATTAATATTTTCGGAGATAATCGCTTAAGTTTAGTAAGTATAGTTTGGATGACAATTCAACATTATGGTACCATCGAGCTGATCTGACGATGGAGACAGAAGGTGGCCATGGGAGTACTTAACCGAGGTAACCCCGTTGAGTTTGAGCTCGTCAGAATCGTCTCAATGAGTAGTTTATTATGGTATACAGACAAGTACAGTCGGCAATAAAAGCTTGTACCAAAAATCAAATTTTTGCTAGAAACTTGTTTCGACAACAACTCCACCGATAGAACGTTACGTTATCAAGTTCATACTTTAAAAAGAGTCGGCGATTTGAGTCAGTATAATCTAATAAAGAAACTAGCCCATCGCGTATGTATGTGATCTTGCCTAATAAATTACGCTCTACCGGCTCTACCGTGTTATCGACTTCATCTGTACCTAAATGAGTTATTAAAGTTTCAACTAATCTCTGAAAGCAAAGCAAGAAACTGGCTATAAATCAACAATTCAAGAGCGAAAGAGCCGGGAACCTAAATTATGAACGTTATTACTTTAAGGCACTCATTAAGGAGTTGTTTACTAATTCCATGCACCGCCAAGTTATACAAAGAAATTAGGTAGTTTGCGAGGTGAGAACTAACTTTTAATTTATTCACCTGCCAATTTGAATAGCAAACTAGTGGAACGAACGGTGTTTAGGTAAAGGCTACGGCATTTTTTGGAACTTGCTACATACTTGTGAGTATCAAGCTACCCACGTTAGCCTAGTGCTTTAGGCATGCGGCACGCGGTTTGAAACCCGGCTCAAAAACCAACGGTCGGAACCAATCGGTGGAAAACCAGCTTCACTGTCTGATGGCAGACCCACAGGCCTCGCTTCAGCACCGTCCAGCGACTCTTCTTTTTGGATTGTATTCCGCCGTATAAGACAAGGCTATTCTAAGTTATTATTTTTTTTCTTTGTCTTAGCTAAAAAGCATAACAAACTTTGTAACCGATTTGCAGGAAGACAGGTTTTTCATGCTAATACACATTCATTAAAAAATATTTCAGTTAAACATATTTAGAAATATTACATTAAAAGATAGACCTGGTTGCACTCCGGGAGTTCCGGCAGAAGTGACAATTTGAATATTAACGTTGTGCATTTTTGATATTTTGGAACAAGGCCGACCACGATACGGGGTCAGAAACGTCTGATCGCTGAATCGCTGATTAGTATGGCAACTGATGTTTAGCAGTTTCAATTAAATTCCGCGATATAACCGACACCGACCCTCACATTCTTCTAGTCAGTCAGTTATTCATGATTAGTCTTCGTAAAATATAGTACTTAATAACTACATGTGACTTATTTTCTAGGAACCAATTTTTGCAAAATACTGAAACTTTATGGGACCGCAAGACATTTTGCGAAAACAATCTTCGCAGTAATCAGAAAATCCGACATAAACAAAGCTAAACATTTTTAATTAACGTCCAAGATATTCATTAAGTATATATGAGTTGTACAAAGGGAACGCACCGAGGGAATTAATTATCAAGAATAGCGTCTCCAGTTTAATTATGAGAGAATTTTAATGTTGTCTCAGCGGGGGAGTTGCGACGTCAATGGAGACATGAACATGACTCCTTGTGAATATTTAGCTAACTCTGTCTCATATAGCAGACTTAAGCTGGGAACAAATTATCGGACGCGGCTGACGGATGCGGTTGACGGCCGCGACGCCCGCGACTGATAAATGTGCAGTCGAACGGGATCCAGCGCACCAGATTTCTGTCGGACGTCCGAACGCTCAAGGTTACGTCCACGGCTTACCTCCGATAGTTTGCACAATTCAGTGTATATTAATTTTCTAGATACCTATAAGTCGCGGCTGTGAGCCGCGTCCGTCAGCCGCGCGATAATTTGTTCCCAGCTTTAGTTTTCCACCATCCTATTCCAGCAGGACTGAAGATTATATTCATATTCATATTCTTATTCATTTATTCGCAATATTGATAATATTACATGTCATTATAGTGCATAAGATAATAATAATAATATGATGTAAAATAAAGTCAATTCAATAACAACATTAACTCAATAAGGAATGTAAAAATAATAAATTTAAAAATGTCAAACTACAAGCTACGGTTTGATACTCATAAATTCCTCGAAGCTATAAAATGTGTGCTCGAGAAGCCAGTTTTTCAACCTTGATTTGAAGCAGTTTACCGAAGGGGCTGATGTGACTAGTTCCGGCAGCTTGTTGTATACCGTATATCACGTAAAGTCGAGTTTTCCAATATCTACACAGACAAGCTTTCAAAAATATCTATACATGTTTTTGAAAGCTTGTCTGTGTGTTGATATTGGAGAACTCGACTGTACATTCATAATATATGCATGTATCGTTTGTACCACCGTAAAGAGGAGATATAGTAACCGTGGTGATACGAAAAAAAACCGGTCAAGTGCGAGTCTGACTCGCACACCGAGGGTTCCATACAAACTACCAAATAACTCAAGGTAAAGTAAATTTCCCATCAATATAATTTCTTAAATTACTTATTTTAACCCAACACAACAGAATTCAATTTCAAACAACGAATAAAGGGTCGAACAGACTGCCAGCGGGGCGGTAGCGGCACTTGACGAGCGAGTGATGCGCGCGGTACGGCCGGTCACACAGAGCACGCGCGCATCGCTCTGGCCTCGCGCCATCAACCAGCCGGCATCGCGCGCGCGTCCCGCGCGTACCGCGCTGGCCTCGCTCAATCAACCCGCCAGCACTACGTACGGACCGCGCGCTGCGCTGTCTACCGTCGCGGGCGCGCGGCCTGCGCGCGGCGGGTTGCTGGCGGGGCGCGACAGAAGCGGGGCGCGTTGCCGACGGTGCTGTGTGTTCGACCCTTAACTTTTACACCAAGGCAATTGAATCGTGATCTTTTTTTGACTTGCTATTGAAATATACCCGTACCAACCCCATTCATTCTAGAAAAATCTTAACAGCGCGAATGGGGTCAGAGCCATCTATCGGCCCCATTTGGTACTAACGCGCAAGGGCAATCAGCTTAGTATGTATGTTGGTCTTTTAGCTATTATTGTTTATTACGTGAATTATTCTTGTTTTATTTGAAAGAGAGTATTTCCATTATAGTCCTATAGGAATTTCAAAACAAAAAAAATACTTATATAGATGATTAAATTGCAAACTTAACTAGATAATGATTTTTGTAAATAAAACAAAAAATATGTTAGATAGATACAGAAAAAGTAATACTTTTCCAGTAATACTTACGTTTATCTTAATCACAAGTAATAATTTCAAATCGCTTGGATAACTTCGGAGATAAGGGGGGGCGGGGAATGGTATGTTTTTTTAGATTTTCCTTCATAAATCGAAATTTTACCAATGTAGAAAAAATAAAAATAGGCTTCAATACGTGCAACTCAAGCCCCTTCAAATGATATCCCTCTTGACCTAATATTTGAACATCTTTTTTTTGTCCCCTCCTCATATTCGTAATGTTTCATAGAAAATTAAAATATAATATATTTCTTTTTTTCATTTTCCATGCACGTGGATAACTCTCATTTATAATCATTCCAAATTTCAAATTGATAGCTTAAGTAGTTCGTGAGATATTTCACTTTGTGACAAACAGACAGACGGACGGAGTCACACCATAAGGGTTTCTTTAGTACCTTTTTTGGTACGAACCCTAAAAAGGTTCCGCCCGAATGAATTTTAGTTTTTTAACGATCATCTGTCGTTTTTACCTTTTTTGGTATGGAACCCTAACAAGATCGGATCGTATTTCTACCGTTACTCGCAACATGCCAACTAGTATATTACAGAATTCACTACTCATCCGTTGCTAAGCTACGCCCGTAGGTAGCGTCACGCATTAGCTTTGGGGTCATTCCATTGTGACGGGTGGGACTTTTTTACTCTTTTTTGCCTACACTTTGCTTTATTTCTGCCAAACTGCAACGATTTACGTATTGAATATGACATTATCACATACTTGAATAGTCATTGCATACTGTACCATCGAAAAAAGTATGAAAATGACATTATTATTATGAGAAATTGATGGTATAAGAAGTGTGACGGGTGGGACTTCAAAGTGCCTCTCCTCTCCGGGTTGACGTACACCATTCGCAATTCGTAAGAAACTATGAAACTTTTGTTAAACAACCTATTTTTATATAGTTCCTGACATTGTATAGATCAGGCATTATTATAATTTACGCAAATAACTTGTAAAACAAAAATAATTTTGCTTCTCTATGCTTGTGACGGGTGGGACAGTACTTTGTGACGGGTGGGACGAGTAACATTTGGGCATACAAATGTATGCAAAATATAAACACAGTTCTTTTATATTTACTTTAAATCAGCTCTTTAATGAATGATTTAATGTTACAATCAATCATTTCAGAAGTTTTCTTAGAGCAATATGGCAAATTTTTTTTTTTTCTCGTCAATGTTTAAACGTTCAGAAAATTGATAATACGCTACATTACCACATACTTTTATCAGCGGTTCTGGTTAAATATCTAAAATTTGACTAGTTTTAATGAAAGAGACATCTTCCTCATAAATTCGAAATGTTTTGCTGATTTTATCAACACATTTTAAAAACATGCCCTTTAATTCATTGTCGTGGCCAACGGCACTTTGCGAAACTGCGAGGTATTTAATACTCTTTCGACATATTCCTGGCAGTAATCTAAAATTGCTAAAAAGTCTTGCCATTATTCTGGGTTTTACTTTTAGTTTTTCCCGTGACTTGCGTTTCCTTTCCGTAGCATTCATAGTATTCTAAAAAGGAATATCGCCACCGAATTAAGCAATATAACACATATAATTTGCTTTAGTATAACCCAACTACGTTTAAATAAAGTTAAAACAACGATTTTATACTCTCTAAGTCCGTTTTATCAGATAGCCCATTTTGATCACCCGTCACTGAGACGGGTGAGACATACTTTGAAGAGTGTTAAAGGCGACTTTTATATACAAATTCAACGTGTGTTTTAGCTAAAATAATCGCCCTCAACGTAATTGTCACTTTCACAAAGCAAGACAACAAGAGGTTAGATATCTTTAGGTTAAACAAGAAAAAACATTGTTTAACTGTGACGGGCGGGACATGAGTTAAGCATTTTGTAGAAGCCCAATAAATCCTAACCATGATACTTTATTTTATAATTATTTACCACTGGTTTAAACTTCGTTAAATATATTTTCTTTTACACGTATCACTTTCTCCGTGATGTTCAGAAAAGGCGCGAAACAGTCCTGCCAACTTAGAGTAAAAATAGGCTACCCTAGACAACTGACGCTAGGGGTAAGTTCAGAAACGAATAAAATGCAACAAAATTATATAAAAAGGAAAAATCTCATTGATTAATAAAACAAGGTATAATGTTCTTTTCTCTAGACATGGATTTAAGTATAAATTAAGTTATTTATCTTTTATGGCTATGGTGTCGGTTTCGCTGGAATGACCCTTTGTCTAATATTTAGTGAAAATCTATAGTAGTCCATTGACGCATTAATGTTGTAATTAGCGCTCATACAATTTTACTTAAATAATGGAGTATCACGGTTCGTACGTTTTCCTGAAAGCGACGCGATTGAAAAGATTACAATTATTAGAGACCCTTTCCAGATATCTTTGATTAATAGGTGTCTTAGGTGTGATTAAATATAAGATTATTAGATTATACTAATGCACCAAACGCTCGCACCTAAATGACTGAGCAAGATGAACAATTTAAGACAGATAGGCGAGATAAAAGATATTAGGAAAAGGGGAAGACAGAAATGATTTCACGTGGTGCACATAAAAGAAATAATAATAGCTTCATGTTACAGACAAAGGCAAATTAGAAATAACTCCACTGACAGCAGCCTAGCTCTTAAATATATGATATAGTATGATAATGATCCAATAAGGTGAAAATACTCCAATAGACACAGACATTTCCTAAAAATAACAAAAAAAATAAGTTCAATATTTTTCAACATCAGATTTAATCAAAAAACACTTAAGATCAGATTACACTCTCCGAGCGGAGCAATAACGGAATTACTTTTAATTTAGAATTTATCGTGGAAACTTTCATTTATAAGAAAGTGGACTTTTCCGGGCCAACATTGTTTGAGGAGAAAAACGCCCGCCGCCATTCGGAGATTAATAAAATGTAAATCGAGATCGAGCAGGCTTCAGCCGCCCAAGCATGCACACTGTGAGTTTCATATAATTTCATTGGGTTTTCGTGCTTTATTTTTCCAATTCATTGTTCCATCGTACTCATTCTGACTCACTGTGGGATCAATCTCAGGCATACATTTCACATTCGAACGATTGCAATGGGTTCCTGCGGTCCTTCTGACACCTAGCATAGTTATAGCCAGCCTGTTTGATTCCTTGGTTGGTGCCAGTGGAAGCTATTTCAAGACACGTTGTAAAACCGATTGTAATTGAGGCAAGACCTCCGCTCCGGGTAATTTCTGGAACAAAGGTTAAACATAGCGATTCAATGCGGCAATGTGGCCAGTGTGATGAGCACCTTCATAGCTAGAGTGACGCGGGGCGGGTTATTCGATACTTACAGGGGGTCTTTATAAAACTGAATATACCCTCTACTAACTACAATTTGGTATGTGTACCTTTCTCACAAATATAATTACAGAGCGACAGATAAACAATTAAATTTAAAAAAGTTTGATTGACGTTTACAAATCAGAGAATAATTTACTGTTTAGCCTAGTTTATTTTTTTATTTTGTGGGAACACAGTAGCACAGCGTTCTCACGACGACGAGGCCGAGACACTTCTTCCGAAACTTTTGTGAATCGAACACATCAAATACAGATATTATTAATAAAATTGGAGTCAGAATTTCATTTACCAGGGTCACCACTCTAGGATAACCCAGTTGCGACTGCATTCGAACAATTTTAATTTAATATTGTGTTGTATAATTTTTATTTTGAGTTTGATGTACAAATCGAAAACCATTGTTCCGATTTCGTCAATAAAGTCATTTATTATTGTGTTATTCTTCGCTATTCTTCTTCCTCTGCGGCGTTTTTTCTCGGCAGAAATGTCGTGCGGTTTGAAGGTAACTCCAACTCCTTCTAGCCTGAGCTGTGTGTGCACGTTCGTTGAGGGAAACAGAGAGCAATGCTTTGACTTGGTCATTCAATTCAGTGTCATCATGCTAGCACTGTGACAATATTTCGAAGACTTACGCCGAGCTCGCAGGTTATTTAAGCAATTTACTGAAGAACTAATTCCAAAAGCAGATTGTGTTATATCTGCGAAGTTCATAACTTTATTACGAGTAGACAAGGCTATTTTAGGTCTGTCTCTTTGATATAAGATAGTCAGAGTTACTGAAATTAGATATCTTTTTAAAGACGAAGATTTTTTAGAGTCACACTTTGTTATCTAATATTTTAAGGTTGTATATATCTATATGCATCATGGCCATCCAAATAAGATACATATTTCTATAAGTAAGAGCTATGCAGACTGCGTTTAAGAGTCCGCAGTGAGCTCGGCCGAATTTCACCTTCGCATACAAACGTAGTTACGCTCTCATTTTGAAACTTCGCGTTGGATCGTGACGAAACTTTGCATATACAATGACATGAGGTATATCTATGTCTGTAATTAGTTTATATGGTTCCAGTTTATAAAACAAATGAAATACAGCAAAAACAAGTTTTGTATGAAAAACTTAAATTCATTGTTTTTTTTTACTATGGTATATGAAGCTCCATAAACTAATTACAGACATAGATATACATCATGTTCTTGTATATGCCAAGTTTCGTTACAATCCAATACGTAGTTTTAAAATGAGAGCGTAACTACGTTTGTATGGAGAATCGAGCTTACTGCGGACTCTTTAAGCGCACCGTCGACGCGCGTTTATGTCAATTTACTTGTGATTTGACCAAAACGCGCGTAGACGGTGCACTTAAAGACGCAGTCGGAGAGAGTCTGCATTGCCAAAGTACGATCCATAGTCCTCCGACAACCTTTCCCTTTATATTCCAGTTCACCATACTGGTTGTCTTCAAAAATCACTATGTACGTAATTTCTATGCTGGCAGACCCAAAACACGTAAATTATGTTTTTCTACTCCTGGGGCCGTAGACAAGGTTACAATCGACAAGCGCTAACGCCAATAGAAAATAATACAATGTATGGGAATGACAGATGCCGACGAAACACTTTTCGTTAACATCTGTCATTCCCATACATTTTATTAGTTTTCTATTGGCGTTAGCGCTTGTCGATTGTAACCTTGTCTAGGCCCCCTGTACTTTTATATCTGTCATTTACATAGTCCCGAACACTAATATAAAGACATACAAAATAAGTCTGTAGTAAAGTCTATACTCTATTCCCCATAACAGTACGACACAACCGTGCTGTTTTGTCGCCAAAACGATACGCTTAGCAGCCATACGCTTCTAAACCTGGGTAGTATTACGTGATCAACACTAATTTAACAACAAAATACATTAGGTACTACCAACTTAACAAACCACTGAATGTTTTGCCTTCAAAGAAATTATTGTACAATGCAATGCTTTTAGCATTGCTGGCAACTTAAGAAGAACCTTATTCTTAATATGACAGTACTGGCAAATTGAATTAAGAACAAAACAGACCATAAGCAAGAGGTTGACACCTCCATGTGTCATGTATCCAATTTCCCACCAAAGTTCCAGTTCAAAATTAAAAGACGAAATATGATAACTATTCGTTATTAATAACTTCTTAAGATTTTATTCGTGTTTGTGAAGTGAAAAAAAATGTGTACGTTCTTTTAAAATGGACGAAGAAGAAAATAACTGCACCGCTGAAGAAATTGCGTGAGTAGTAATAGAACTAACGGAAAACTTACTGCCTGAAAAGTCAAATGCTATTTATTTAAAATAGTCGTAGAAAAAGTATTGTATGCAACGGTGTATAACTTGGTCTTAAAACGCTCGTGGCGTCTTTAATTGCGATACTCGCCAAGGCTCGCATCGCAACTCACGACACTTGCGTTTTAAGACCCTACTTATACAACAGTTGCATAAAATACCTTATTATATTTGTGTGTATGTATTGGTATACATTGTTATAAATAAATAGTACATTGAGCGACGAGGCGGGATTCTTGATAAGAGAGCCGAGGATATAATCATCAAAGCTCACGCGTTTCATTCGACGTTTTTCAACTTATAATTAAATTTTAGATTTAAATTTTATGGGCTTCCTAAGTTATATTCTTTAGTTATTGATGGCAACAGCCATTGCCAAGAATTTCCATTGGCGTCAAATGTATCGATCGCTTTTCTATTCACCACGAGTCAACATTTTTGATAATAACCAAACACGAATTAACAATGTTTCCAAATATTTATGAAATTACCTATAAATTTATTATTTTATTATTAGCAAAAGTGAAAAGGTTTACTGAGGTGGAAGAAATAGTCTATTAATTAACAAAAAGGATGTTTTTTGCCGATAATAAAACCTTTAAAAAAATCTTAAACAGCCCGGTTAGTTTAAGGATGCACCGTGTTCAGGCATACACCTTGCTGCAAGGTGCCAACGTGTCTAATTCGGGATATACCCATAAAACACGAGTGTCGAAATGTTATAAAACACGCATGTTTAATACCTATGATTATAAGTCTAAAAGGGATGTTATAAGAGGTAAGTTACGAGTAAATTTGTTGAAAATTATTTTTCTCTATCCAAGTCTGGCTTTAGGACCAGCGCGCGGACTGCGCAAACTTCACGAAAACAGTTTGTTGAGCGCCAT
Organism: Epinotia demarniana; assembly: GCA_945867215.1. NCBI lineage: Eukaryota > Metazoa > Arthropoda > Insecta > Lepidoptera > Tortricidae > Epinotia > Epinotia demarniana. The sequence goes on from OX244261.1 coordinate 21,223,320, forward strand.
TATTTTCAGAAACATTTGTAAACATTGTTAATGCGTGTTTGGTTATTATCAAAAATGTTGACTCGTGTCGTGGTGAATAGAAAAGTGAAAATAGAAATGACTTCACTGGAAATTCTTGGCGATGTACAATAAGTTCTTCTTTTCTGCAATAAGGATTTATCTATTTAGAAAATTGACAAAAGAACTGCTTCACGAGCTTACGAAAACGCATAGCTAAGTGTACAATGTGATGTACCTATAATCAGATTTAATTGAGTTACACGCTGAATGTGAACTTTAAATAACCAAACGATGGCCTAGCTTCAATTGTTCTCGAGAGCCTATAGTGAACGCATTAGGTAAGTAAATGCCTAACAATGTTTTACGTTGTTGCCACCGTAATGAGGTTGCAGCCGACGATAGGACACGTTCGAGGTGCGAGCACGAACAGAATCGACCTTTAGAAGACATTTCCTGAGCAACAGATAAGGCTTCCAGGCTTTAGTGTGTCAGACCAAAAGATATGAAAATTTAGATTGAAAAGGTCATCAAAAATGGTGGTTCTGGCTCTTAAGTCCCCCTTTACGCCTTTCATACAAACTTACAAAGCTACAATCTCACAGACCTTTCCTCCTTATTAACTATATTGGTAATGATTAGTATTAACTGAACATTAATAACTGTTATAATTTGGTCTATCACCCGTTTTTAACGAGTTTCCCTGACTTCCGATAACATAACTTGTAATGTGATAAACCGTTTCTGATGATGTTTTAGGACGGCTATCGTTTACCTTGGTGTGAAGGATACTTGACGCGCTCGTAGAGACGTCCACACTTGATTACTTGCACCGGGCTAGTCAGACAGGTAGATAGTTTCACAGAGGTGGGTGCGCTTTGGGCACAGGGCTATAGATATGTACTGATATCAGAAGGGCGCCATGCATTTATAATTTATTCTCCTAAATGCAAAAGAGATTAGACAGGATACCTATTTTTACAATGGTCAGAAATATGAACAAAGAAAGTTTATTTGACAAGTAGATTTAATGCCATCAAACACATGCATACAAGTAAAACAGGCCACTGAGTACCACTAAATCTTAACTAAGGCTTAGAGCTAAGGCGTGGCTTCCTCTTATTGAGATTTAGGTTTTAAAAATTGTCTGACCGAGGACGAAGTCTTAGTATTTAAATTTAATTAATTAGAAAATAGGCATCGTTGTAATGCTTGGTTTGTATGAGGCTGCGATATTAATACTAAAACTATGACTCTAATTGCAAACACATGGTTTTATACCAAAACGTGGTTCATGAAGTTATGGAAAGAAGTCACCTTGTGGAACGCGTTGTACACGCATCACAGCGCCGCCGTAGTCCTCTGCTTCCACCCAGGACCTCAGAAGAAGTCCTGCTCGTGACGGCTTCCGCAGATGGAAAACCGTCGCCACATTTGACCCGGGTACAGCTTCCGGCGCCAGACTCCAAAATTGCCTATGCGTGAAGCAACCTCCGCGAAGCAATCCCCACGGAGCGGCCAGCACGCAGTCGCTGCAAATCACATTAAAGTTCAGATTCGGAACAAAACGATCCTCGGCTTTTATCACTCTCTCTCCGCAACACCGAAACTGTTAAAATACCTGGCAATGAGTAAAAGCAAGCCTAGGTGGTTTTCCGCCGACCAGATTTATCTCCTTACTTCATTTAAAGTTATGTCTGAAACAAAGAATGTTATATCTTTAAACCACGTCTCAACGTAACAAATATTGCCATCGTCCAAACGGCGACACTAGCGTTATACATACCAAAATGTCCATTGTGTCATAGCAGCATTAGGTCGCGAGATGCGTTGAGATTAAAACTACATTGCTAAAATTGACTCTAAGTTAAACAAACATGGCTTTTCAGCCGTAGCGCTTCCAAAATGTGACCTCCTCTTCAGTTCACATATCTGTAAAGACCTCTGCCCAGCGATTTTGACAGCCAAGAAACTTTACCACAGACAATCTAGCTCCGTCCTCCCGTACCACAAAGATCGACTTGCATCAGTTGCACTGAATGCATGAAGACTAAAGATTTATTAACAACTCGCTTCAATGTTTCTAAAAGATCTATTTTTCGATTTCTAAATTATCTGTAAAGATATTAATAAACAATAACATTGATCGGTCTGAACTGTTATCGATTTCATTCGACTTCCTCGGTGCGCTCGCAGTTCCGCCGAACATCCGTAGGTGTCGCCTTCCCTTGAACGCCCGAGAGTTGCAGATATGCTGTAATAGATGGCGCTATGAGTCTTAAAACCCACAACAAGCGCCTCATAAAATTTAGACCGTAACAAACTGGCAGCGCAAGGTCCCCCAGTACTCAATACAGAGCTGCCAAATCATAGCCGAACGACGGCCCGAGCAGGCCCGGAGTCAAACCGCACCCCCACGTCCAAGCAATTCCCGAGTTCCCCAGATTTCCGGACATAACTGGCACCGCAAGATCGCCCAGTACTCAATACCAGACCGCGAGAAACACGGGCAAGCCACCGACCCATGTGACACTACTTCCAATTGGCGGGAACCTCTGCTTCAGAATAACACCATCTGTGATGGGGCGTGTGTCAACATAATAACAACAAAAACCAAATTTGGTCTCGGCACAGGTTGTCGGCCGAAGCGCGTCCGCGCGGCGCGGCGGACGGGCGCTGATTATATGTATTATAGATCTATATGACTAGTTCCGAATTTCAAATCTTAAAACAAATCACCTTAGCCTTAATAAAAAATCGGTCACGTGCCAGTCTGACTCGCGCACCGAGGGTTCCGTACAAACGTTCATACACTATAACCATCACGAACCCACTATAATTCGGAAAAATATTGGATTCGGACAGTGTGGTCTGAGGGTTGACGCATTGGTATATTTGTTTTTCAGCGAGAATAGGCATGATGACACATTTTGTTTAGAAACATTTATTATGTATAACGAATAAGATTTTTCAGGAGAATTTAACATTTAAGTAGGAAAAAATGCATTTTAGTTTTTATATTTCAAATTGGCGCTAAAACGTTTGTCAGTGTCATGGCGTCCCGAGTGACGTCACGTTTGTATGAACAGAACGCAGACCTTTGATGTTTGCTACCTAGATCGTTCAATTGCTCATTGGATGAACATACATTAAAAAGTTTGCAAGTCTTGCGAGGCCGTGCGAGCGAGACAGTGGGACAATGACGTATGAAGATCTGAATGATAACATGGTTCTATCCCTGTCTTACTATTCGTTCAGTACGTAAGTTTTCTCTGTAATCTGTGGTAATGGCTGTTATGGGTATGTGTTTCTACAAACGTGACGTCATGCGCTCTGATTGGTATTTAACATATCATGGCGGGCGTCCGTATTTTTCAGTTAAATTTTATCAAAATAAATAATAATCCCTTACTCAATAAAAAAATATGAGCAATTTTCGAATTCTACGATTAAAATTTCACTAAGAAAATACTATATTTTAGTAATTTTCAATTACTGTCATCATGCCCTTTATTAATGTATTTTATATTTATATTTGAAATAAATTTCTGCTATTTTTTTATTTGAAATAGATACTTTCAGGTTATTACATAATTGTAAATTGTCGAAATTATGGAAATTGAAACTGTAAAAATAAAAGCTTTTACATTGTGACAGACAGGTAGACGGACAGAGTCGCACCATAATTGTTAAATTTTTACTTTTTTGATACGGAACCCCGAAAATGCCTCTTTACCCATAATAGGCATGATGCGTAATGTTCAAATTGATTATGTAGTGATGTTAAATGGATCCTAAAGTAAATTCAAAGCTGCCAATAGAATCGTTACGCTTTTATAGAAACAAAATTGTACCTATGACAGTATTTCACGACCGAAACAACAATTTACCTGATTTCCCATAAAAGGATTAGTACAAAATATCAGTTGTGATGATACCTGTGTGTCTATCAGTATGAAGCGCTTTGCGCTATCATCAGCGAGGTCAATCTTTGTCTCAAATGGTTGGGTATTTAATGTTCTTTAATTGTAGTTGCTCCTATACAAACATTTTGTTCCTCTCCAAAAACTGAAATCGAATGACTCGAATTCTCGAATGACATCATAAAAAAATCTTGGTCATCATCCCTATTATTCATATCGTTGGCATATTTTTTATCACCATCATTAACAATAATTGGTTTTTATTTTGCTAGAAACCGATGGAAAACAGAAAGGGAATGTAAATAGCACCAAAGTTTTAGTCTTAGCACGGAAATCTTCAATTGAGAGTCCAATTTGCTCTCGACCACTTTATTATTTGAAGCTTGATTTAATCGGGACATTCCCGTGCTGCATTTATGGAGATCGAGTAATCCGTGTTGGAATTGCATTGCGATTTGATATCTTCATTTTGTGTTCCTTTTGAAATAGCAAATATTTTTTTACTGGTACAAGTTTTCATGTATCGTACATGTACATGTATGTGTTCGTCGTTTCATGTGTGTGTATTCGTTAATAACAATTCGTAACTTACTTACTGTATGCATGATGATTTAAGGTGACAAATGTATGTTTAAATAATTAGATACAGATTATGGCTGTAATTTTATCCAACACATTTTAATCATCAATTTATAATTTTGACATTCTTAATCTTTTATTGTTTTCACGTTGTAGCCATATAAAATAGTTTGTACGCCGAAAGGCAAAACATGAAGGACATTATTTTGACGATGACAGCTGTATGTATTTTTACTCATATTTGGACACATAAATTATCTTATCTTATCTTATCTTAACAACTCGTAGGTACTTTAACAAAAAGCGTTGCCCTTCCTTGTGTTACACATCGTATACATTTCTCCTAATAGCTTTTAAGATCCCCAACGTATTTATATAACTACCAGCTTCCGCCCGCGACTTCATCTGCGTGGACGCGGGATACGAGTTATATAGTTAATACAGGCAGGCAAATCGGTTGAGCCGTTTGAGCGTGATTGAATAACAAACATCTAAAAATCCAAACTATCGCATTTATAATATTATACTAGTTTCCGGCCGCGACCTTATCAGCGTGGACCCGGGATAAAAACTATCCTATATTTTAATCCAGACTATAAACTATCTTTGTGCAAACTTTCACCCTAATCTTGAGTCGTTTAAGCGTGGTTGATAGTAACAAAAATTCGAACATCTAAACATTCAAACATTCGCAATTATAATATTAGTAGGACTAACGAACTCCATGCATTATTAAAATGGTTTTTATTAAAATTGAAGAAAGATCTTCACAGTCAACCATCTTCCAGGTTCAGAACAGAAGGTTAGTCCCCCGAGAGGCCGCTTGGGCAAAGTTTAATTAGCTAACTTTAAGGCTAAAACGTCGCGGTTGGCCCATCAAAGCTTTACGGTGATTATTTATAGAAAATATCCGGGGAATTCACAAAATAATGTTAAAATATGTATGATCGCTGAGTTGCTGATGAGTTTTGATGCGGATTTACATACCCAGTCCAGCGGCTCGCACATCTAAAACGTTTGCCCCCTTTGACATCGGTTCAGAAATATGATTGATGAATTCTGCGATTACAAGAGCGTATGTCAATGTATTTGAGCATAATGCTTCGAACCTGTTTACCTAATGGTCGCACTACACTTGGCGGTATTTGCCCAAATATTCGTGTTGCATCTTTTTTCTTCCTACGGCAAATGAAAGAGAGGCAACGACGCAACGTGAACACGCAACCCCAAGTGTAGTGCGACCATTACAAGGTACCTGTAAATCGTTCTGATTCTACTACTTAATACCGAAAAAAATACCTTGATGTTTTTATGATAATTCTTACGTAAATTCCAAAAATAGTATTGTTGCTTTATTAAATAAAATAACATTTATTCTGTTTAAGAGTTATCTTAATAACTCTAGAAGAAACTAAAAAATAAAGTTTAGTATGAACAACTTCTTACGTGGCTTCAAGCTTCATATATACTGTCTCGAAAACGCTCGTCCTGAAGGAGAACTTTTGAGTTCGAAACATGTCACCCGTAGTGCTATATAGTACATGAGTTTAACTGTGGATTTATTTGTAAGTTATGTTGGGCTAAGAATAATTTTACTAACTTGCGTCCTCTTCCTAAATATACATGGTGTTAGTAAATTATCTGTAACTCACTTTAGACGGTCGTGACGGTGTGGTCCTTGCAACCGCATGTCTAAAATAATAATAAACCAACCGTCCTTTTCTTTAGTTAAGAATGACAGTATTTCAGTGAACTCAAAATAGTACATTGTTTAACGAGGGGCGTATGCGGAATATTGCGAACAAGAGTCTATCAGAAGCCCGACGCCGAAGGCGGAGGGCTTTTGATGACTCGAGTTTGCAATGTTCCACTTACGCCCGTGTTATACACAATGTTTTTCATCACATTTGCGAGGAAATAAATACATTTTAGATGAAATTAATACAAATCGAAATAAAATCTGCAACATGTCAGTCGTCCATTTTGTTGAATTTGACGTGAGGCGCGTATGGCAAAGACCCTTCGGTATACAGCCACGATTTGAAAACACTTAAAAACTTTTTATATAGACACTAAATAACTACATATTAAATCTGTTTAAATTTATTAAAAGTTGGTTGTAGCAAACTTTTGAAGATATGAAATACACCTTGGCTGATTGGAAACATCTTCAGTCTGAAGTGAAGTATGAGTGGGTTCTATATTTTAAAAGTAAACTTAACAACCCGTGGGAGGTAAAACGGCTATAACTGCTCTGTACGCTCGCAAGTAATAACGCCATTGACGAGCAAGTGTGATGAAAATCTTTGAACCTACGATAGGTCCAAAAAAGTTCCAACAATTTTCGTTCAATGGTCTTCTTTTCATATTTTTTTATTTCACTGTAGGTACTTGAAAGTCTGATAGGAACACATTTTTTTTTGAATTTTGAACGATTAGTACCTATCTTCGTTATTTGCCTTGAAGTCGTATATTCCTTTAACTAATTCGTTTATAAAATTATACATATTAAGATGATAATAAATATTTACAAAATTAAAAAAAAAACATAACTAAGTGCCATTTTGTCAAGAATGCATCATTTCGTGACACAAAGCCGAGTGTTGAGTGCTCCATACATGTAGGTACTTACTTAACTGATAGTCAAAAAAAATATCGTACCATGTGGCGCATCAATCGATTTACTGTCATTAAAGGCCGAGCCACACCGACTGCGTGTGCAGCACGTCTGCGTGTGCAGCACGTACACCGCTGCGTTGTAATGTATAAATCCTCATACGACATGACACACCGGATGCGTCTGCGTGCACGTCTACGCATTCGCGAGAAACCTGATGAAGTAGCTACCCAACACTACGTTTACAAGGCTGAAGAGAAGAGCACCCCAAGATCTTAAAAAATAAATATAAGATTTTATGAAAATGATGGGCGTATTAAAGGATATCGCACCACGCACGACTATTAAAATACTTAAGCTTGAGGTAAATGTCAGAGTTGGCCAGAACTCCTGAGATGGATACCACTAATGATGCTCCGCATGTTCCACTAAGGAGATCTAATAGCGACGTTAGACCTCCTGGATGTCTCAATGATTATGTGTGTAACTGTTTGTAATTGATTTCGTTTATTTTATTTCTATTTGAAAAGGAGAGATATAGCATATTGCGTTTATGGTTTAGCTCTAGGTTGTCTATGCTTGAAGAAAGTAATAAAACATTCTTAGACCAAACTAGTAATGGTTTTTGTTTTATTTTATACAAATACAAATATTACATGAATTAATATCATTAACTTTCTGTTAATGCACAGACTTCATACTTATCGAATGTAATGGTCATATTTTGTTTTGTTTTCATTAACTTTGTGAAATTTAGTGTGTTTATATTGGTCCTTAACTGCAAATTTTAAATTATTATTGTGTCAGATTATTATTCTATTATTGTAAGATTATTATTTTTATTGTAAATTACCGTTTGACATGTAAAAGTGCCCTTGTGGCCTTATTAGCAGAATAAATAATTTGTATTTGTCAACGACAAAAAAAAAGCTGATGGTTGCGCTTCGTTTCAGCAGGGCTTAGATTTTAAATAGATAGAATAGAAAAAATAAAAATGTAATGCTCTGAGACGGATTCGTATTAATTTGAGACGTTGGTGCCGTTAACAAGCCTAAGTTTTCTGGTAGATGGCGCTACACGCCTCCCTAAGGCGTTGTAAGAAGGAACTGATTGAAAGATTTAGTGGCCGAGACAGATTGTTTCGATAGCTCAGGTGGTTAGTAGCGACGGGGCATGAATGCCTGTGGTCGCCGGTTCGAATCCGGCTCGGAGCATTATATTTTTCAATATTTATTTTAATTATTATTTCGTTAGCAGCCTTACTGCTTGATACAAAATTAAAATTCTTACCAAGTTTCTTTAATTTGTTCAGTTGACTCGTAGAAAAAGTATTGCATACAATAGTTAATATAATTAGCTTGTTAAGTCTCGTACCTTAGTTGCATTAACTACTATTTTTCCGGCATAAACGACCGTATCTTTCTTTTACGTTAACTTAGAAGTTAGTTTTTTTTACAGTTTCAAGGAACTGTAGACTTGAATATATTTTATGGCTTTATATTTCAAATTGATACCTCCACACGTTCTCGAGATTAAGAGTCTTGACAGACATACATACAAACAGATGGACAACGAAGTTGTTTCTGTTCAAAAGAGGGTTCCGTTGTTTCCTTTTTTTTGATGATATTGAAGTAGGTACCTTAAAATTATAAATAATCTATAAAATTTGTTTCTGGTTAATAAGTACTTTGGATCTATCATTATATTTTAAAACGAGCAACGTTTGTATATTTATTTGTTAGTGTGTAAATAAGTTCTCGCATTTGTTGTTACGATTTTGATTAGATTTACAGCAGAAGGGTTTACACGGACGAAAGCTCAGGCAGGCAATTAAAGTAGTTGCTTTTCATTCTTGTAGATAATGTATTATGAAATTTGAACTTGACAAAATGTCCAAAACCAACTGACGATAATATTATCCTTAGCTTAACATAGTTTAGTTCACATTCAAAGCATGTTCAGCTCTGTTTGTTCGAATCTTTTTTAAGTTCACAAAACACTAATAGTTTCTAACAAGACCACTCAGCGTAACGATGACATATTTGAAGAAGGTATAACTGCTTTTACTGCTTTTGACAAGCAAACTTTTTGTAACAAAGTTTGGTAGATATGACGTTGAGAATGCTTTGAATTAATTTTAATTTTATTAAAAATATATAACTAAAATATTAAATTCTAAAAGTTAACTGGAGGAAATCCCTTATGGGGATAAGTTCGTCTTTGTACCAACATAACGTATTTTGTCTGTATTTTTACTAATGTCATGTGTACAATGAAATTTACATACATACATACATACATACTAATGATATCACGTTCCATTGTGTAGCTGGGAACCAGAAATTGACTCCTCACGTGCAAGCATATAGAAATGTCACCCGAACGCACGTGTTTTCTGTCAAAATTTTCGTAGCCAGTAGGTGCACGCAAATTAAAAACATCTAACTCACATGTGTAAGTTTTGGCAATGCCCACGTAATGCCTTAAGTTTAAAAGGAGTCGTGCATCATCCGTGGTGCATGTACGTATCATATATACCCCAAAATGCTACATATATGATGCATGCGGCACAGGGAAACTGATTTAAAATGTTTTTATTTTATAAAAGCTTATAATTCATATTGATTAACTTACGACACCATTTTCAGTAGAAATAATATGGCACGTTTTTTTTCTAACAAGTGCGAGTCAGACTCGCCCACTGAGCGTTCCGTACTTAATTACAAATGTATAATTTTCAGATTTACCACTGTAATAATAATAATAAGAAAACCTTAATTTAATTCCACACACAACAATATACAGGCAGAGTAATGAAAAACAAAATATACATGGAAGTAATTGGGAAAATAAAGTGATTAAAAGAACGGTGCATCGGCGGAAAATGCCGAAAATCTGAAATGCATTAAATATAGATATACATGTACACGCTAAATGGTATGTATACCATTTGGCGTCGAGGCCCTCGGACCAGACCTTGCTAAAAGTTATTTGCGGAAATCGCGAAACGTCTGGTTGACGTTACTGGTGACCAAAGAGCTGGCGACTTTCTCGCGCAACGCATCAGCATTGCAATTCAGCGAGGAAATGCATCCTCGGTATAATGCCTCGAGGGCCTATTTTTAGGTGAAACTTAGTTTCAATTTAATTTAGTTCTTATTTTTAGTAATCATCTTGTATACCGGGTGATTTCGGGGTCATAATCAGAAATGATTAAAAGCGAAAGAGAGAAGTGAAAAATACAGTCAATTAAGATTTAACTGTAAGTAAATGGAGATTAACTCACAGTTATCTATTAATTGGTCGTTTATTTTGCGATGTTGTGGTTGGTCCCATGCGAACAGTTGTTTAGTATAATCATCTTATTCCATTTTAATAATTCTGGATCGTGACTCCGAGATCACCCAGTATACAATTATTACTATATTTTCATCGCACTTGCTCGTCAACGGCGTTTTTACTTGCGTGTGTACAGCAGTTATAGCTGTTTTACCTCCCACGGGATGTTAAGTTTAGTTTTAAAATATACACCCACTCATACTTCACTTCGGACTGAGGATGTTTCCAATCAGCCAAGGTGTATCTCATATCTTCAAAAGTTTGCTACAACGAACTTTTCACTTCTCATGCTCAAAAAGTGCATCATATTAGACTTGGCAAGCGGGGCTAAAGTAGTACATTTAGCCCCTAGGGAAAATATGTATACATATTTATGATTTATAAAACATTTTAATTTGACCACTCACAACAGTTCAATATTACATCCACCAATCACAACTCTTTAAAAAAACATTAGTATTTGCTATCTACCAAACAGAATACAGCTAGACATTAAAAGCGACCAATCAGGAAACAGAATTCAATTCAAACATTGGGTGTTTTTAAAGCGTGGTTAACTGCATACATGAGTCATGTATTCAGTTAACCACGCTTGAACGTTTGGATGAAGCTATAGTCGGTCAGAGGAGTTTATTTTTGTTATTATTGTAAATTAGGGAATGAAAAACTCCTAATGTTTGAATTGAATTCTGTTTCCTGATTGGTCGATTTTAATGTCTAACTGTATTCTGGTTAGTAGACAGCAAATACTAATGTTATTTTAAAGAGTTGTGATTGGTGGATGTAATTACATGACATAAGCTATGAAGATTGAGCGGGATAGACTACGCCGCTATTAGCCAGTCAGAGGCGTTTATTCGTCTTGTGAATATTTTGTATCTGTGTCAAAACAGTTTACCTATTAAAAAGAATGGCGCCAAATTGAACAATCTTTTCGCCCTGGTAGAATTGTTGATTGTGGATGGATAATCTTTGTTTTTACTATTTTCTCGCATTCGAAGTGAAAAGTAGAGTGTATAACTCTGGTCTAAAAGCCATATTACCCCTCGAACTATTTCCCCTCACTTCGTTCGGGAAAATATCCATCTCGTGGTAATATGGCTTACTTTAGACCCTTGTCATACAATCTACTATTTAATATGTATAAAACATATCTTTGTATTAAATTTGACAGCAATTTAATGTTTAATATGTAGTTAAGTGTCTATGTAAAACGTTTTAAGTGTTTTTAGATCGTGGCTGTATACTGAAGGGTCTTTGCCATACGCGCCTCACGTCAAGTTCAACAAAATGGACGACTGACATGTCGCAGTTTTTATTACGATTTGCATTAATTTCTTCTAAAATGTATTTGTTTCCTCGCAAATGTGATGAAAAACATTGTGTATAACACGGGGGAGTAAGAATATTGCAAACTCGAGTCATCAAAAGCCCTCCGCCTTCGGCGTCGGCCTTCTGATAGACTCTTGTTCGCAATATTCCACTTACGCCCCTCGTTAAACAATGTACTATAATATAAATGAAATAATCCCCTTCTTTTCATCAATTCTTCCGGTCCTGAAGGAATTGGGCACGGACTCCTTTTGTTTACTTGGCGCACCTACATTTCCTTCTGCAGTTCCTGAGGCACTTAAGTCTCGCAGGGGTCTGTTTTTGCTCGCCAGTGAACGTCTCAAAATAGTTAACGCGCATGTGGCTCTGGTTCTGCTGCAGAAGTGTTTTGCCATCCCAAAGGTAACCTACCTTCTGTACGGCCTCAGTGTGGTTATTTCATGGGACAGGGCGAGCATACCATATGTGGCCGACGCCTTGGTGGCGTGGTCGGTTCTCAACCCAGGGGGGCCGTACCCGAGAACCTCAAAGTTCAGCGCGCGTGGGATGACATAGGTTGCAAAGTCACCCTCGATCGACTTATTGGTGGTTCTGCTGGGGCAGACCTTGCGAGGCTTCTGGCTGTATCGCTTTCAGAATCTGGGACGTGGTTGAATGCGCTACCTTCGCCTCAATTGGGCACATTAGAAAGAAAGAAAGAACTTCAAAGGAAGAAGACTTTCTATGGCTATCCAGCGTGGAAATGCCGCCAGCATTATGGGGACGTTTGCGCCAGGAACGACAGGGCGCAATTAAAGTTAGATTTAGGTAATTTGTCATTTGTAGTTTGTGTATTATTGTATTTCTTAAAAAAATGATATTTGATTGAAACTGTTTTGTAGAAGAAAAGTTCATATTACTGTGGTAATTCTTCAGATTTTGACAATACTAAAAAAAATGAAATATAAGTATATGGTTTTAATTTCACCTCCATAGCTCCATGCGTTCCTGAGATAAAGGGTCTGGACAGACAGACAAACGGCATAGATTCAGATTCATTTATTCACAATATAAGACAACATTATAAACTACATGTCAATTTAAAAGAATCTCTATTGTGATCGTCAATATCATACAATAACATTCAATAAAAATAATTACATACATACATATATACACATAATCACGCCTCTTTCCCAGAAGGGTAGGCAGAGATCACGGATCTCCATTTGCTATGATCTTGGCAAACCACTTTCGCTTCACTCACTTTCATAATATTTCTCATATATGGTCGTCGGTTTAGGGTACTTTTGACCTGGCCTTTTGTTAAGATTTCTCCAATTTGATCGGAGAAAGTTCGCCTAGGTCTTCCCCTTCCAACTTGCCCTTCCACTCTTTTTATATACACTTTCTTCGTTAATCTTCTTTCATCCATCCTCTCTAAATGCCCAAACCACCTTCTCAATTTTTGTGACTATATTTCCATCCATTCCACACTTATCTCTTACTAGCTGTACCTGCGACTTCGTTTGCATGGTAATGTGGTGGGAGTTAACGCATTTCTTCTCTTGGACATACGTAGGACACGTGCAGTTCTCATTTAGCCTATAAGTAAAACATGGAATAAACCCATTTTAGTTGAAATGCCGTTAAAATTCGTTTGTCTCTGTTCTCTTCTATCTTCTGTCACTCTGATTTTAGGGTTCCGTACCAAAATTGGTAACAAAGGAACCCTTATGGTGCGACTCCGTCCGTCTGTCTGTCTGTCACAAAGTGAAATATCTCACGAACTACTCAAGCTATCAACTTGAAACTTGGAATGGTTATAAATGAGAGTTATCCGCATGCATGGGAAATGAAAAATTTAAATATACATTTAATTTTTCTATAAAAACTTACGAATATGAGGAGGGGGCAAAAAAAAAATTCAACTATAGGGTCAAGTGGGGTATCATTCGAAAGGGCTTGAGTTGCAATTTTTGAAACAGATTTTCTTTTTATTTCTACACTCGGAAAATTTAGATCTATGAAGGAAAATGTAAAAAAAAATACCATTCCCCCCCCCTTATCTCCGAAGTTATTCAAGCGAAAAATTTGAAATAATTACTTGCGATTAAGATAAACATATATATTACGGGAAAAGTTTTCTTTTTTCTGTATCTAGCATAGTTTTTGTGAATTTTCAAAAATCATTTCCTAGTTAGATTTGCAATTTAATCAACTTTATAAGTTTTTTTTTGTTTTGAAATTCCTATAAAACTATTAATAGAAGTACTCTCTATCAAATAAAACAATCATAATCGAGATCAGTTCACGTGATAAACAATAATCGCTAAAAGACCAACATACATACTAAGCCGATTGCCTTTGCACGTTAGTACCAAATGGGGCCGATAGATGGCGCAAACCCCATTCGCGCTGTTAAGATTTTTCTAGAATTAATGGGGTTGGGATTGGGACGCGTATATTTATTTTCAATAGCAGGTCAAAAAAAGATCGCGATTGAATTGTCTTGGCGTAAAAGTTACTCGTTGTTTGAAATTGAATTCTATTGTGTTGGGTTAAAATAAGTAGGTAATTTAAGAAATATATTGGGACTTTTACTTTACCTTGAGTTAATTGTTAGTTTGCACGGAACCCTCGGTGCGCGAGTCAGACTCGCACTTGACCGGTTTTTTTAAATTAGTAGGAAAGGGACAAAACTCGTTTTATTTAACAAAGGTATTTTAAATTTTATGAATACCGGGGGAAAAGTTTTGTAGATGTGTGTGACAATAGATCCAACAGGTAGGACACAGGCTGCAGCATTAAATGTTTATTGATTTTCTTCTGTACATATTTTTAACACTTAATATTAAATGAATAAAAACGTGATGACCGAAATGATCTTGAGTCACTCCGATTATTTTTTTTCATACTTATTGCAATGTTTCAGATCACATTCTGCCAAATCTTATGTATGTTCCCGCTATTGCCAACTTAATAAAATGTGTGTTGTGCTTCATTATAAAAGTATTTTCCTGTATGTTGGCCAATTTCTGTGTCTCTATATTGGCTGCATGTCAACTTGAAGGCGCGTAGTACGAAGTTATAATACCGCCTTAATACTGACGCGGTTGATAATTAATGTTTATAAAAGGCCCGTTCTGCACTGATTGAATACATACGTTTATTGCTGATAAATATAAATACTGACAAATCAGCATGGCTATCATAAGACGGCGCGCAAGCTCTCTCGATTTTTCTCGAACTATCCGTCACTCTCTTATTAGACAACTTAGAAAGAGACGTATAGTGCGAGAAAAATTGAGAGAGCTCGCGCGCCGTCTTGTGATAGCCGTGCAGTATCGTATCGTGACAAAATACTCCGCGTGTAATCTTGCAGAAACTCAAATAAACTTCATGGCTGAACGCGATGAGCCGATGACAGTGCTAAATATTCCATGCCATTAAAAAAAAAACAGGAAGTCGGTCAGACTTTGACGTTTGACTTTATTTTGTTGAAATTTGTTGATACATTTGTTGAAATTACGCCTCAATACGAATTTAGCGCATATAAGTTTCCATATCGGAATCGATTAATTTTTTATGCTTTAGAATTTAATATGCGTATTGTGAAGGTCTATCACAACACCGGATCGAAATTATTAGGTACTGTTGGATAGTTAAGGCAAGGCCACCATTTTGACGTCACTGACAGCTTTGACAGATATGGCGGCTACGATTTCAAAGCAGAAGAAATTAATAATTTAATGAGGTCAAATGTTTCCGACAATTAATTAATCGTCGCAGTCGGATAAAAACTATCCTAAGCTAGAAGCTCCCTAGCTCTTCCTAGCTAGAATAATAATGTACTTGTAAAAAAAGTTACATATTTTTCCGTTCATGGGAATCTGAAATCATCGGGGGACACAAAAATGGTTAGTTTGATACTGGCTGATTCTTTTTTTATTTAGAGATTTATTATAAGTGAGAGATAACACTGTTTCTGACTCTATCACTCAATTTCACTCCACACATACTTCTCAACGCTCTTATTTCTACTGCATTCACTCGACTTTGATGTCTTTTCTGCCACACCCAACTTTCACTACCATACACGTGTGGACACCAAAACTACCCTATACATAATTAGAAGAATAATAACTAACAATTGAAATATATTAATAATTGAAAAATATTGAAATATAACTATATGTCCAATTAATTTAAATTTATGTCATAGTTATCGTCAGTACATAGTTTAACAAAAATGTAATATGCAGTTATGTCAAAAAAATCACTTTTAGAATAAAGTGGGATTTTCAATAGAAAGTTTCTTAATCAACGCTTGAATATTGTTTCTGATGTTTCTATTCGTATTTCGGCGGGCAGACGTTCATAGTAAGTGGGATGATGCGCGGGTTTTTCCTGCAAGTGCTATGCGACGTGGGACTGTTCTTAGACGGCCTGTGGCCTGTAGTCTGACCTGATACCTCGCCTAAACATGGGTAAGTTTTGTCTCACAAACATTAGAATTTCAAATAAGTATGTGGCGTAGTGCGTCGCAATTTTGTGCGTTACGAAGAGTTCCTTGCATGACTCTCGAGGTTTCACACCAGCCGCGGTTCGTAATGGCCGTTTTTGCATTATGAGGACTGGCATCTGTTCAGTTTCCCCAGATGAGTACTCCATATGTCATTAATTAATGGAAATGAGCATAAACTGCCGTATTTTATTTCTACGTTAACTTAGACATTCGATTTTTTCACAGCTCCAGGGGACTGTAGACCTGAGAATATGGTTTTCATCTCAACTCGATACCTCCCCAGGCGTTCCCGACATAAAAGGTCTTGAAAGACGGAAACCAAAGTGATCATATAAGGATTCCGTTGTTTCCTTATGAGGTACGCAACCCTTAAAACAACCTAAACATTCAACAAACCAAATTGAAGACGTTATTCGTTCCTCACATATCACTGAATATGAAAACGCTACGAGAATAACTCATTTCCTATTCATTCGTTGTGAATTATCAAGATTCAGAGACTGTGATAGGTTTTTCGACGATATCATTACAATCACATTTACCGGTAAAAGGTTCTTGTGGCAGATATAAGTTTTAATGGTAAAACATTGACATTGTGTAATTTAATTAATAAATTTTATGACCTAAGTAATTAGATAAATCAAATAATCTTGACATATTAACTATTATAAATGATCCATATTATTTTGACATGTCAAATTTTATATTTTATTAATAAATGAGTATGAGTATGAGTATACTGTAATAAATATGCATTGGAGGTAACAAATCAATCTGCCTTTTGACAGAAAATAAATTAAAGTACTCACGTACATAAGAGTAGCATAACTGATTATTGTCAGCTAGAAAATCATGGTATTCCGCTCGCGCGTGCTCTCTGCTCTCCTTAATTCTTTAAGTATTAGATGTGACACTAGAGCCTAGAACTCCGAAGTTCTAGGCCCTACATGGCTAGAGCTATCATTTAAGACCAAACACAAGCCTAGAACTTCTCAAAAACTATCAGCAGATCACGTGTGAAATTAGCGTATCATTGAATTAAACTAAGGTATATTTTTAAGTTTTTATGGTAGATAGTTCTGCTAGCTGTATTAAAAGTATCAGGACTCTTGGGAACACTTTGAAAAGGCAGGGTATTATTTTTTAGTCGATTCGGAGGAAAATGATATGCTAGGTACGTGAAGTTAGCATATCAATTGTTTGAATACACTTACACAAGATTGTTTTTTGTTGTAAAAAAGCCAGAACTATTGCTAAAATATATCAGGAACTATAGAACTATGTTGCATGCGAATATAACTTCAGTTTTTTTGTGATCTGCTAAAACTTGATATGCTAACTTCACAGACATTCACGTGTGGACATATTTTTGGTAGGACGTCGTCTCCTTTTATATTAACAAGGTATACACCAAAAGAAAGACGACTTTTGTTTTACTCAATCTGTATGACCCACAACTCATTACTTATACCAGAGATTTTAACAGTGTAATTATTTTAACGCTCTTTAGTTATCATAACTTCTTTAATAAACTATCTAACACTCGCAGTCTAACCAACTTTTATGCATTTCAAACATCAATATGATTTGCCGCAAAGCACGTTAAACATATTATTTTTAGTAAAATAAACGATTGAGTAAGTAAATACGTCGAAAGCCGATACCTCATGCATTTGGGGACACATTACGCCACTGAATCGATCAATCACAAATAATTTATATTCCATTAAGATTGGAATAACAAAATAAGAAAGAAATTCGTCAAATATACATTTTTCACGTAAAAGCGTTTAGCTTGTCATCATAAAGAATCAGTTAAAGTTTATTTAGATCAATTGTTAGTCACCTAAGCATGAGTTGGTATGAAATACATAGGTGCATACATACACCTTCATTTTGTAACAGGTAAATCTTAGATTATTTCTACGAGCAATGGCGTGGTGTCAAATAACCCCTTGACTTATTTGATTCCACAACAGCAGAAAAAGATGCTAAAATTGTTAGAAATGAGTTTCATGAACTCCATGCTACCAGAACAGTAAATGTATGTAATGATATACTCTTGCTTGCCAGAATTTCATTTGCCCGAATTTTATCTGCCATAATATACAACTGCCATAATGTTGTTTTCTATAATTTTGTATGCCATACTCATTGTTTACCATAATAATTATATGCCAGAATCTTTGTTTTCCATAATATCAATATCAATAATCTCATTTTCCATAATCATTGTAATCCATAACTATCACATGCCATAACGTCATGTGCCATCCATCTCAACATCCATAATATTCTTATGTGATAATGTGGGTACGTATTGCAGTGTCTAATATTTAAAAAAAATACCGGTATCCGCCATGTGTATCCCTTTCCGCTTTAGATTATTTTTGTTTTAAAGGGCCTCTGCGCTGTTGGCTTCGGCCCCACGCATGCCTTCCAAAAGTCCGGGACCCCATGGTCCCGACATATGGAAAGAACATACAATAATAATAATAATAAATATTTGCGGACAACCTTACACAAATCGACCTAGCCCCAAACTAAGCAAAGCTTGTGCTATGGGTGCTAGACGATGATAAACATACTTATATAGATAAATACATACTTAAATACATAGAAAACACCCATGACTCAGGAACAAATATTCGTGCTCATCACACAAATAAATGCCCTTACCGGGATTCGAACCCAGGACCTCTAGCTTCGTAGGCAGGGTCACTACCAACTAGGCTAAAGCGGTCGTCAGTAAAAAAGTCAGTAAAGTAAAAATGAACTTTTCTCTGAGATTACCTAATGGCAAGGTAGTGTTGTATCGTAGGCAGGAAGGAACAGGGGCTTAGTGGCAAAACCGACTCGAATCGCGGATAGGTTAGAAGTGAGGTCATTTTTTTTATAAAAGAGCGGAAAATCCAGCAAATTAACAAAGATGAATCCGAATGCATGTTTAGTATGGCGTTTAAATATTCTATTAAATAATATTATTACAAACAATAATCTGGAAAATAATACGTATGGCATGCGTATCATTATGACATCCAATATTCGGGTAAACAAGAGTAAGTCAATTAACTATTATGGTAAACGAAACATTCGGGCAAATGAAATTCGGGCAAGCGAAGTTCGGCCAAATGATTATTATAGTATATGAATGTCGGGCAAACAATAGACAACCGTATGTAATATGCGTAATATTCAAGGTGCAGTAAAACAAATCCGTACAAACGTCCGATGTGCCGCATTCACACAGACACCATCATCCTCCTAGCGTTATTCCCGGTAATGGCCCTAAAGGCACTAGTTGCACTAGCACTAAAGCGACTGCCATCTGACCTTCCAACCCAGAGGGAAAACTAGGTATTCCTTCGTTTGCCCGAATTTCATTTGCCCGAATTTCACTTGCCATCATATTCACAGGCCATAATTTTGTTTACCATAATTTCATGTGCCATAACTGTTATTTACCATAATATTCATAGGACAGAATTGTTCTTTTCCAAAATATCATATGCCATAATTTCATTTGCCAGAAACTTTATAATCCATAATATTCATATGCAATAAAATCATTTGCCATAACTTTCAAAAGAAAATTAGCTACCAAAATCCGAATCAGCGCACCCCACGTCTACGTTGTTTTATCTGTCCTACCACTCTAGAGTGTACCTATTATAAAAGCCCGCGGAGACAGAAGCTCGCGAGGGAGGGCCTGAGTTGAACGGTGACCTCCAGAGCGGAGCCTAAGTCGAGTGCGCACGTGAAACGAAGGGCCGACGAGGCGAATTTCTGGCGGGAGCCCGGGCGAAGGGCGGGAGTCCGACTCGGATTGCGGATAGATTAGAAGACGGTGGCCGTCTTCTTGGTTGTTTTTTTTTATAAAAGAGCGGTATAAATTTCTTGGAAGAAAAGTATTTCAAGTAAAAGATGCTTATTTTGACGTGTTATGTATGTAACATAAAATAGGTGTTATAATGATATATAAGCGTTAGAACCGAACATTCGTAACATTTGAACGGCTCGCAGAAATGTAGTTTCTTATGGCAAATGAATATTCTATCAAGTAAAATTAATGCATATAAAATTATGGCAAATAAAGTTTATGGCATATGAATGATTCGGGCATACAACATTATAGAAAATAATAATATGCCAAATGAATATTATGAAAAATGAAACGTTATGGAATATAAAATTCGAGAAAAAGAACTTCGGGCAAATCAAATTCGGGCAAATGAAATTCGGGGAAACGATAGATAACCGCCTGAGACACTAGGCTACCGTAGCTCTAAATATAGTTTTAAATGGAGCTCAGGTCAAAAATGGCCTTCAATATTTACTCTGGCACTTAACTGGTGGCAGTTTATATGACTGAAGTGAACATAATATTATCTAATTGAAATCGTTTTGGTATTTGATTATTCGCTCCTTCGGACACAGAACCGGGTTGCATAAAGTTTAAAGTCATATTTTTGGTAGGCATACGTGCATTCGTCATACTCATCATTACGCATAACTGTTAATAATCATACATTTATGCGCATAACTTTTTTAGTCATAATGTTTAAGAACATATAGTGTAATGCGCATAAGATTGATGCGCATAAAATTATTTAAGCACACTTTATAATGGACATAAATTGGTTGCTCATAAAACAATTCAACCATACTGTATTAACGCATAAACTGCAAAACGCATAAGCCTGTTTTTCTTAGTAGTAAATGAAGATCACGAATCAGAAGCAAGTAAGTTACAAAGTTGTTTTTTATGTTGGGTCACAGACGTTACACTCACAGTAGCAAAGGGCGATCAGTATAAAAGTTTACAAAGAAGTTTTATCTGATAACAAGTATTTCTGCTCTTTTTTTAAAAAAATAACCTCGAAGACTAAAGCGGGAGCAGAGCTCCCGTTTTCGTCTTCTAACCTATCCGCGATCCGAGTCGGTTGGTTTTATCCCTGTTCCCTACTGCCTACGTGAAAACTTCAACTGTATACACCGCTAGTAGCATTGGTTGATCTCAGAGAAAAGTTTATTTGACGGCCACCCTTTGTTCTGTTTTTTGATTAAATCTCAAATTTTGTTATCATCAATATTATGGCTTGATAAATGTATGACATTAACAATTATAACAAAAAAATATTATAATTATCAATATTATGACTAAATAAATGTATGACATTCTACATTATGGTTACACAAATTATGACTCCGTATAATTATGACAGGGAACAATTATGCCATAGTATAATTTATGCAAAAAAAAATATGAGCATCAACTTTATGCATAATGTTGTATGACAATCGATATTATGACAATAGTTGTTATGCCACTAGACGGCCACCCTAGTAGTACATATAATGAATTTAGAAGGAAACTATCACGGACATGTAGGCATAAGTAGTTACCGAGTAATAGTCGACCAAGTTAATGTGTACTTGGAAAGGCCAATTTTCGTACAAATTCTGCCGACGCAACCGCACCGCTCGTCGATGTAACTAAGACAGACAAGCAACTACGGAACCCTACACCGATTTTTACAAAGTCACTTTTCAAAATGCCAACTTTCGAGTAGCAGAATGGTTTAGTTTAAGTATATATGTCACCGTAACATTGTGAACACCGTCAGTTGATAATCTCTCTGTGAACTTCCAAAACTATTTACAATTTAACGCATTATTTTTCGTAAGATTATAATCTGTCCAGTAGAAACCGTCAAATTGTCAAATGGCTATCTGATGGTGTATCGTAGGCAGTAGGGAACAGGGGCCCAGTGGCAAAACCGACTCGGATCACGGATAGGTTAGAAGACCTTTCGTCTTCGAGGTTATTTTTTTTATAAAAGAACGGAAAACTAACAATATGAGCCCTCATTTACAATTTGACGGTTTCACGTCGACGGATTATAATTTGCCGAAAATCAATGCTTTAAACTGTAATTAGTACGTTACGGATCGCAATCTTTCGATAGTTTATAATCTCGCGAGTTATATTGTAATCTAACGGCATTTATAATATGACGGTGACATATACATTTCGTGGTATACCACAATCTTTACCAAACGTTTTATTGAATAAGGGTTCATTTAGTAACCAAGTATCTAACACTATTTATAAAGTGTTTAAGCGCAAGCGCTCACATGTTATTAAATTTTGACAACCTACCTACCCTGAAGAAATTGCAGTATCTAGTTACTAGAAAGCCATTTTCACTTGGTGCAAATTACTATATACGGTTTTGTTTTGATTTTGTCTTGCAAATATTAAAAAGTGGGTCGATTAAGGGTCGGCATGTACCAAAGGGGGTCCCATATTATATGTTCGGTTCTGGCGCTTCGCCAGCCGCTACTGCGGGCCGTGACTTATGTAAGAAAAGGGAACTGGGGCCGTAGACATGGTTACAATCGACAAGCGCTAACGCCAATAGAAAACTAATAAAAAGTATGAGAATGACAGACGCCGACGAAACACTTTTCGTTGACATCTGTCATTCCCATACATTTTATTCGTTTTCCATTGGCGTTAGCGCTTGTCGACTGTAACCTTGTCTACGACCCCTGTTGCACTGACGAAACGTTAATCGTTTAACAGTATTTTGACCACCCGAAAGATTTGCCAAATTATGGGTACCTATCCCAAAAAAAAGTCATTATATATAATAATCGACTTTAAAGTACATGCCAAAAATTGCCAATAGTTGTCAAAGTGAATCATCGGCGAAAAATTGGTTGGCAAGTGAAATTCTGAAAAAAAAAGTTCAGAGATGAGGGAGAACACCGAGCGGGGCGAACTACATATTACAACAAATGGAATACAACTGCTTGGGTACTTTTCTTGAGTACCTATGACAGAATAGAGCTGCCAAAATATGTAAACTATTAGACACTGGTCTCAAGTGTCCAGAAGTACCTACGAAGTAGCAGCAGGTTGCAGTACTATGCACGTCAAATATTCATAGATGTGTTTCTAACTATCTTCAAACCTTAAATTTTAATCCATGTTGTATTTATCACGTACGCTCATTATGATAAATTAGACTTGGCGTTCTTGGTAGCGGACGGGCCCACAAATATCAAACCCATTCCAACTCAATGCATTAAGACCAATAAAGCCTATGCTTCTGGAATGAACATCAACGTAAACATTATGTCTTTGGCATTTACATAGCAACATAATATCACAGAAAAGGGGTGAAAAAGGCGCAATTGGTCCGTTTCCTTATTTTGTGATTTCTACATCCATTTGTCATTTCAGTTGTCGGGTAGATTCCGCTCACTCACGGGTCGATGTATAAATACATTATCCGTTTGCTTTGTTGGAAACTGGAAAAATAATGGCAAATTTACCGTTATAATATTGAGCCGCTAGAGTCCTGTAAATAGCCCGGTTGCCTACAAACAACTGACGAGCAGTTTAGCTCATCCTTAGGTGAGGACAAGCTAAACGGGATATGACGACAAGACACTGTTTTAGTAATAGAGATTTTCTTTGGATAGTTAAGTATACTCTTAGAATTCTTTGTTCTCTTAGGTGGAGTAACCCAGGTGCATTAGGTTAACTAAAGTACAGGGTTCTTTCTTGCCATGATAGGACAAAGATATAGGTGCAGATAAAGAGTTTGTGCTGACAAGATTTATAATATATATATGCTGACGATACCACTTAAGTAAATAAAGGCAAAACTGTACAAACATGGTTTAATAATAATGGCCTGACTCTGAACTCGAACAAAACCAACGGAAAGATTAATATTAAAAGGATGTAATAAAAATATAACTATCAGATCGTTGCTACACTTGCTACTTATACAGGCTGTATTATTCAAACGACCACGATTTATTCAAACACCATTTAGGAAAATCTAAACCTACGATAGATACATTTTTTATTACATTAATTACATGGCCGGAAATCAAACCCGGTCAAAAAGTCGGAGTTCGGTTCATTACGGCAATTAATATGGTTGGTTGTAAGGTACAATATTTGTTGCTATGAAACCCTTTACCTAAGTAAGCGCCAAATTATTGACCGTAATATTTTCTATGAATGTTTTCCGTAACAACACGCAAATGAACTAAACAATTTTTTCATTAATTTTTAGGGCACTACGGAACTTTGTTCACTTCTTGAGTTTGTACGGCTAACTTCCGACAACGTTGACCTAGAATTTGGTCCTCACTCATCTATGACCAAAGGAAAAACCGTAGACTTTTATTAGATTTTCACGCGGGATGTTTACCAGAACGTTGTGCCCACGTCCCGTTTCCGTCCTACTCGCAAAATGCAAGTGCAATAACCATCCAAACACCCGCAACTGGCATGAAAACGATAAGTAAATGATTTATTAGAGGAATATTAGCGAAGTTAAGCGGACAGGGCGACACACCTAAAACCTTTTTTCGCATTATTTATCACAGTGATCTCCAACCCGAGTATTTGGTGAGAGAACAATCCTTCCTTCCTTCCTTCCTTGCTTGGCGTATCCTCATGGCTGAGGGACGTGACGGCTGTGGGCGCCCTTCGCCATAACTATCCAAGCTGCTCGATCCTGGGCTTGATGAATGCTGGCCTAAAGTGTGGCTCTAGCCAGCAGTGAACAAAACCTTAAGTATTTTTAAAATGTGCAAATAAAATACTCTAACCCCATAAGAGGACCAGCAAAATTTTTCACAAGGATCACCGCCATTATCCTCGTCCATCCTCATAACCCGACCAGCAGACACGTAACACAAATCATAATTTAGCTCCCGCTAACGCTCACCTTGATTCATCACAAAAAACCCGGCAATTTTTCCCCCCGTCCATGTCAAAGGACACCGCTCAATCACCTGAATTTTGTGGGGAGGCCACGCCGGAAGCGTTTGTGCCCGATGCAAGAGGAGAAATCTGCACTAATCGGAAATGTCCCTTGTTATTATTTATTTATTTGTCATTTAGTGTAGAACAAGTAAAAAGGATCGGACTCGGCACCCCTTTTCAAAATCTTTAAAAGGGTCGCTTTGCAAAACATGTAGAATAAGGGGAGGACACCAGGCTTTTTCGTATCCGTCTTTCGAAAAACATATACAGAAAAGACGGGTTCTGACCCTCAGCGGGGCTACGAGTGGGGCGGAGTGCGGTATTATTTGTGTAGGTACAGCTTATGCATCTGAAGCGCTCTACAGATTGTGTATTTCATTGCGATTTGTGAGTTAAGTAAGTTGAAGCAGTTTTGTTTGTTGCGCCGGCAATTTGCATCCAAAACAATTGAGTGATGCCAATCATTAAGAATAATGTTGCCAAAACTACGCGGTTTTTCATGAATGTGGTGTTTCTCTTTTTTTTGTTTGTTATTATACATCTACATTTGGCATGACATGCGTGGCACAAAAAGATTCTAAAATGTGGTTATTCTAAATTCTGGTTAACAGCAAGCAGTATTCCTTAAAATAACAGCCACTAAATATTTTTTATAATTTTAGAGATTTAATTCAGTCTTCATGCATACTTTAATATACGTATCATTAAATTTATTTTACTTAAAAATAACTTGAAAATAAATTGGTATACAGATAATTAATTAATCATCATTCACTTGTCCTTATCCCAATTCACTATCATTAATTAATGTGATGGTCAAAGTTGTTGGTTCAACTTGTTAGGCAGTTAAAAGTGAATGCTATTAAATGATGCAGTTTCATTTCAACTATAGCGGCGTCTCTGTCAGTTGGCTTTAGAAATTGTGTGCTTTATGCATCTTCTATTTATCTAGCGCCTTATTTGCCGATACTTAATCTCCTTTTATTAAGTGCATTATTAGTGCAACAAGGATAAAAAGGCTTTCTTTCTTTTGGCCAAAGATGAAGTAAAGTAAATTTTTCTACATGGTGTTATAGATGGCCTGAGTGTGCATTTACATCACGCTCCTCAAAGTGTCCTCCTTCGCTCCATCATTGCTAAAATACGTCCACTGTGAAAACATACAGGTTGGTCCAAACAGCGACGTCAATATGTTTGAGTTTGTTCGTATGTGTATGTTTCCTATGAAATCATTAAAAAATCATGACTTGAAAACCACAAAAAATCTCGGAACATACATGGGGTACTTTCGGGTACCCCTGGTAGCGAGGATCCAAAAAAATATATACTCACTGTTTGGACCACCCTGTATGTCTACTATACTATTGTCCTCTCGTGTTAATGTAATATTTGATGAAAATGGAATATTAGTTGCGACTTTATTACAAAATGTGCACTTCAAAATGTATTTTTGAAGGAGTTCCAAGCTCACAGCACGCCTAATAATAAGCGACCTCAGTAGCCTTTGAAGCTTAATAACTACCGTCCAGTTGCGTATCTTCGCCTGCGCTACCTATCTTCGCCTAGTTTGACAAAAGTTGACATTGACTAAATGTTTCTAGTGCAAGCCTTACATAAAACTTCTAAATACAAAGTATTTTTTACGGGTGTCAACATTCTTCGCACGATCTGCGGCTAACTTCACACAGTTGACGTTTAGTGAGGTTTGTTCGCGACCCCGACCACATGTTTTTTTGAGACAGTGTTTTAACTTTAATTTTAAAGAGTGATACAGACCAGGTAATACTAAAATTTTTACATGATTATGTCCTATAACCATTTCTCTTTCACATGAAACTATTATTTAATGGCTAGCTTACGTTTAGAAGTCACAATTAGATAAAATATTGGTGAGGGTATTTAGCGGCCATCTTGGTACCGAACTTCGCCTACCCCTAGGGTTGTCAAATTTGTTGTACCACATACATTGGTGAATGATATTACTTGTTTCCAAATTTTAATATCTTCTTGTGTTTGGTTTTTCGGGAATGGTTTTAACGATTTGGAGGAAGTTTAATAAATGGATTGAGCGGATAAAATTTCCTTTGTGGACCGTCGATTTAGATTTATCCCTGCGGAATCCCATGGTTACGCTAGGGGGGGGGGGGGCAGTTTTTATTTGTTTAATTTTGTTTGCCTATCGTGAAAAATCAATCAAAATAAGCATATTTTATTCTTTAAACTTTTTCTGTCAGAGCGATATTTACTGAGATATTGGGGTTCAAAATTCAGTAATTTGAAACGGTAAGTACGAGCGTGTTGACGTCAATATAACACCCCATCTTTTTTATTATTGTACTCGTGTCCTATAGGACTTGCTAAAATAATTATAAAATTTCAAATGAGCTTTTTTCTGTGACCATCCGTTCTGGAAATATTAGTCAAAAACCGAAAACTGTAGGTTAGGTTTGTTTTGTGACCATGTACCTATAGTGGAGCGAGCAAAGCGGGCGCAGCGTCAAACATCAAAATATAGACCCCCCCCCCCCCTCCCGACCCTCAAGCCACGTCCCGTTAACCTTTAACAACTAAATAGAGTAGAGCCATTATTACAAATTTTAACCATGGATGGATATCTCCGTAATCATGGTGGCCCGCTCCTCCACTCCTCCCTCCGACCCCCCTTACCTAGCAATTCTTTCGTTCTTCTAATCCCATAAATCGACGGTCCATAAAGGAAATTTAAACCGAAGGTTAGTTAGGTACCTACCAATTGTCATATTAACCAAACTTCTTAAATTATGTTATAGCTGTCATGGCGAAACCAAAAGATATACCGAAAAAACGCAAAAAACGGGCGTATACTTTAAATCATTCCAAAGATTTGATAGACTTAGCTGTGGAGGCAATAAAAAAGAAAACGATGTCATCATATGAGGCTGAAAGGGCGTTTGGCATCCCTCGCAGAACATTGTTGGACAAATTGCACAACAATCACCCTAAGACTCCAGGATGCCCAACTCGGCTTACTGAAGAAGAGGAAGCTAATGTGTGTAAGGTGCTAATTGCGGCCGCCGATTATGGCAGTCCTCTAACCCTTCTAGATTTGCGAATAGTCGTGTACAGGTAATATTTCAGAATATCTTCATGCAACTTTAACAATATAGTCTAGTTTGTTTAGGGTATTTGATTTTTTTATAGATCCATAATTCCTTATTAATGTTATTATATGTGGACTGTCGTTATACAGGGTGACCTTAGCCTCTGGACAAATAATGAAACCCTGGAAAAGAGTGATTATCAGCAATATCGTAAAATAGTTATTTATAGACAAAATAAAACATTTCTAACAAATTTTATATTAAATTAATCATTAATAAATAGCATACATACTGTATCAGTCTGTTACATGTGAGATTAAGACTGACATGTCATTTAGCGTAGAGTTCTAATGCAATTTAAATGACTGAAGTCTTCTGGGTACTTCCTAGACCTAGACCATATGCAACTACATACAGGCTGCTCCAAAGTGATAATTTGAAAACCGTTACTTTTTCGCTAAATACTTGACCGATTGTTATGATACTTTGCAGTTTCGTTTTAAATATCCTATTAAAGCAGCAGTAATCGTATTTGTTCAGAGACTAGTAGAGACATCCTGTATAAGCAAGGTGACTTTTTGTTCAAGCAATCATGTTATTTTTAAATATAGCTGAGACTGCGTATTTAATTTTTTTGTTATTGGCTTATCCTATATGCACTTATAATATGAATTAGGTACTAAATGATTTCATTAGTTTTTTACTTTGACGTTCAGGATGACATTTTTAATTTTCAGATACCTGGAGGCCAATGGTAAGCTTGCAATTTTTGACAATAAATTACCTGGCAAAAAGTGGGTATACTCTTTTTTAAAGAGAAATAAATCTAAATTGACTAAAAGGGAAGTACAAAACATTAAAAGAAGCCGTGCAGAAAAAACCCGTGAAGAAATTAGCGAATATTTCAAAAATCTAAAAACATCTTTAGAAGGCGTCCCCGAGGAAAACATTATAAATTATGATGAGACCAATTTGACAGACAACCCTGGAGCCCAGAAGTGTTTATTCAAAAGAGGCGTCAAATATCCGGAAAGGGTGCTGAACTTTACGAAAGGGGCTATATCTATAATGTTCGCCATAACTGCAGCTGGGGAGTGTCTTCCGCCATACGTAGTCTATAAGGCGGAGCATTTGTATACCCAATGGACCATTAATGGACCAAAAGGATGCAGGTTTAATCGATCTAAATCGGGATGGTTTGACAGCACTTTATTTGAAGATTGGTTCAAAAATATCATTTTGCCGTGGGCTAAGACTAAAACTGGTACTAAACTCTTGATCGGTGATAACTTAGCATCTCATATAAATCACCAAATTGTCAAAGATTGCGAGGCAAATGATATACGTTTCGTATTTTTACCACCAAACTCATCACATCTAACTCAACCTTTAGATGTTTGCTACTTCGGACCATTAAAAAAAATTTGGAGGGAAATTCTGTTAAACTACAAAACAAAAAACCCGAGAGAAGCGACAGTTAACAAAGGACATTTTCCAGAATTACTAAAAAAACTTCTTGAGAACCTTGACGAGAAAAAACACAACATATTAAGTGCATTTAAAGCAACTGGAATTGCTCCATTGAATCCCGACAAAGTAGTCAGAAAACTGCCCGATACAAACCAGGCGTTGATGACAGATACAACTGTCGACAATGCTCTGCTAGACTGGCTAAAAAAGACACGCGCTCCAGACCCAAATAAAAAACAGAGAAATAAGAAATTAAATGTCCCACCGGGTCAATCTGTCTCCTCAGACGATTTCGAAATAATTGCACCTCAACCTAGAAAAGAAAAGAAAGTCAAACAGAACAAAAAACCAAAGAAAGATATTTCTACAGTTCCGCCGACTGACTCCGACTCATTATTTCAGCCACCGTTTACGCCGAAATATCCCGCCAGTCTTAAGCAATTGTGTATTACGGTTATCAATCATCACTTAATCCGGCATATAGAAACGTCTGAGGAATTTAATGTTTGTTGTTTAACTGATACTTTAAGGACTGATAAAATAAATAAACCATTCATTGGAGAATTGCCAGAATGCCTGAAACCTACAAAAACTAAAATTATGGTTACCTCTGATATTACTATTCAAGCAAAACCATCTCAAAGTAAGCAAAAAAAGATAAATTTAAAAAAAAGCGAGACTAAAATAACACGATCCGCTTTACACATGAAACTAGTTCCAATGGAGCAAAAAGTGGCGACTGAACAAATAAAAGGATTGACAGATATTACACAAGAACCAAAAAACAACCAAAAAGAAAATCAACATATGGATGAAAGAAGAAAACCAAAGCAAGAAATGGCGACTGAACAAATAAAAGGACTGGCAGATATGACACAAAAACTAAGAAACAAACAAAAAGAAAATCAATATATGGATGAAAGTAGAAAAAGAAAAATAAAACGTAAAGGAACCAATAAAGCAAAAAAACGTAAAGCTTTGAAACAAAGGAATAGGAGATCTTATAGGAGTGAAACTAGCTCAACATGTTCTGAATCTGAAAAGTATACTGTTGATACGGATGATTCCGAATATGAGACAATGGAGGACTATATCGCGGCGTGTTTACAAGAAGAAGAAAATGTTGAACCGTCAATACCTTTCGGAATTTCTGAGATTCAGTATCTCAAAGAAGACGTTAAGAAATTAAAGACAGACTCGTGGGTTTTGGCAAAGTTTGTAACTAAAAAGAGTGTAAAGCATTTTGTGGGAAAAGTAATGACAATAAAAGATAACATTCCCGAGGTAAAATTCGTGAGAAAAGTAAAAGAATCGAAATTTATTACAGGCTTAGTATTCACTTACCCGAGAGTTGATGACATCTGTACTATGAAGCATTTAGATGACATTCTTCTCATATTACCTGAACCAAATATTTCTCGCCGGGGACAAATTGTATTCAATAATATCGATTTAAGTAAATACAATTTACAGTAGGTAGTTTCAAAATAAAACTGCCTGTTAGTTTTTATGACTATGACAAGCTGATTGAAAGCTGAGACTTAATTATTATTTAAGTGTTGATATAGTGTGTAAGAAAAGCCTGCCTGAGAATGAAGACTTAATTATTAAGTACCTAAGTGTTGATTTAATGTCTAAGAAAAGCTAACTGAGATTTAAGACTTAATATTAATGTTATTATGTGAGTGCCAATGAAAATTTATTTAAGAATTGCCTTTAGTTCCTGCTAAAAACCTGATTACCTAACATGATTAGACTGATTAATCTAGTTGAATACTATTTAATGCCAATAAAATGGCCATATTCTGTGTAGCTAAAGCTAAATTGATATGTTATTATATGTTTTAACTCTAAGCCAAAGTACTATTATTGTTACTCATAGTGCATAACGCAAAATAATGTGATTTTAAATTAAGAAGTGTAATATTTTACTTTACGTCATATGCAAATGTTTATTTCTACTCTTACCGATGTTGATTAGGTAACAAATAGATAGTTTATATATCTCACTTTGAATCATTATGCGGAGAAACCAAAGGTTGATTTGATAAGCGAATACAGCTACGTTTTTGTTGAAATAATAAACAAATTTGTTAACCACAATTATTATTTTTTTTACTTATAAACCATTACTCCCCTTTATTTAGCAAGATGGTTAATTTTTGGCAGCCCTAGCAACATTATAGAAAATGTATGAAACAACTTCAGACTGCTCCCAAACTTCGCCTACTAGACATTTTTTTAAAAATGTGCCTAGTCTGGTGGAGTTAAGGTTCATAATATAGTAACACATCCCAAGGAGTTAACACTTTATTTGTGTAAGTCACAGAAATATTATTATTTTAGCTGATACATGGCATAGGCGAAGATAGGGAAAAATACCCAAACTTCGCCTATTGCCTTTAGGGCCATTTATTACCAAGTTATACGATGAAATCCAAAGCTTTGATGGTTTATACTGATAGCCAGGAGTAGTAAAAAACGTTTTTTGCCCATTACGGACTTAATTGCTTGCAAATTTAAAAGATTTTTTGGGAAAAGTGTCAAAACCCAGGCGAAGATACGCAACTGGACGGTAGTCGTAGAATGCTGCAGAGAGAAACGCTCGCACTTACGTAAGTGTACAACACAGCGCAAACTTCCTGGCCCCATAAAAGATTCGACTGCATCTGCCTGTGACAAATGAACGCGGTTTTTTAAAGCACAACCAACATTCTACGTTCTTTTACACCGACATTACTTACACCAGATAACGCCCTATTATCACACACCTAAAGCATATTTTAGTTTAAACTCTGTAAAGTATAAAATGGCGTGACAATGCGAAGATGAAGTGGAGGAGCGTAATGTGGGTGTTTAACTTATGTGCCGTAAAATAAAGCTGCCCGATTATGATTTCCATTTACATGTCTTTTGGAGAATAAAATTGGAAACAGTGAAGACATGCGGAAAAATAAACATTTTGTATGTGAGAGCAATTTCATGTTGCGACTTTATCTTTATTGGGGTAGGTTTATATTGCACTGTGGCAAAGAGAGAAGAATTCCTTTTTTTTAAAGCGTCATTCAATATTTTTATAACTTGCCTCCTAATGCTCAAACCTGTAGTTACACGAGAAATTATCGTTTTAAATGTATAGTGTGGGCTTTTTGAAAATGACTTAATTAAGTATAAAAAAAATAAAAACAAAATTACCCAGACATACAATTTAACTTAATCATTTTCGACTAAAGTATATGTTTAAAAAATAAGGTTTATGGCCACTGTTTGGCCTGAGGTGACGTATAAAACTTTTACATCAAAATGCATTATCCTCCTCCTCGCTTAACGAAAATGACTTATAAGTACTTAATTCCACAGTAGTGCGACAGAGTACTTGGAGATCAGCTCAGAGAGGTACTTATCTATTTTATTTACTAATTTAGAAAATTAACTCTGTTAATAGTGAATGAAGCGAGAAAGTCATATATTTTTAGAAATGTTTTCGTTCGTGTGTGTGGGTATTTATTATAATCATGAAATAATATTTTCCTTCAATATGCTCGGAAAAGCAAAATAGTACCTGAAGTTCCTCGTTACTGAAAAACGCAAAAAAGTTAAAAGGTATGATTCACGGTTTTTGCGGCCAGAAAAGTGTATGAATCCATTACTACAATCCATTACTGTATACTTTTCTACCTTTTAACCTAATCTTTTGACTAAGACAAATCACTACAAACAGCAAAGTACAACGTTTAAAGGCAATGCGTCTATGGCAGTAATGAAAAAAACTCGGAAAAACTTTAATCAAGCAAACTACAAACGGGCGCCATTTGTCACAATAACTTGCCACGGTTAGACTGGTTAGTACTACTAACCAGTCTAACTACTACTAACTTAGTAGTGTACGGCTGTCTCTTTCCAACTATTACAAGTTGGTGTGACAAATTCCTTTATTTTTAATTGTCATATGGGTGAATTGCAAAAAAAAACACGTACGTAACACAATATTCTATAATATAATATTAATGGAATATTCACAAAAATGTTACACATATTTGGTAATTTGTATGGAAAAATTTTTGCGTAACACCAAAACGTCACACAAATGACACAAAAACGTCACACAAACGAAGCAAAATTTATTTATTTATTTATTTCAATAAATTGGCGTTGGGAAGCAAATAAAAAAAAGCAGAAAAGTATTTTAAAATTCGAATATGCCCAGCCGATCACGGTTTTATTTCACCACCCAACTATGTAAGAACCAGGGATCGGATATTCGGATCGATATTTACCTAAACTTTGGCGGCGTGAACGGTATGGAGACGGACTCGACTTTATTTTCGTAATGAATTTCCCGAGATTTCTTAACTATGTAACTATGTATGTATGTATGTATGGACTGAATTTGAATGATATATTGAAATGTAATGACATATTTGAATCTAGACTGATTGTAATAAATTGAATTTTAAATTTTAGTTATTTAGTTACCTATTTTAATAAGGATTATTTTTTAAAATTTAAGGTTATAGCACTATTGTATTAGGGTTACCTGTAAGGATAGTTGCTGTATTTAATAAAAATAAATATATAAATAAATAAATAAATAAAAATGTAAATCTAAAGTCATTACCAAATATGTAAGATATATATATCTATAGATATATAATAGAGAAATGCTTACATTACTTTGCCAATTCACGCTGCGGCTACACTACATACACTGTTCTTGTTAGATCGATATAACAACATTTTTCCTTACAAAAATAGTCAAAAATAGCCATAAACTAAACATGTAGGTTGTACCATCTTATGTCATTTCGTGCGATCCCGGAGTCCCGGAGCATATGTATTAAATTTATAATAAAAAAGAAGTCGACTCCATATTTTCCCAACAATTTCCGGGATTTTGCCAAGTTTAGGTAAATATCGATCCGATCTCTGGTAAGAACAGCAATAAAAAACAAAGAATTTACCTATTTAAGACATTTAACACAATATTGGTTTTAAACATACTTTTTAAATTTTCGTGCCACAACATAAAAATGAAAATGGCTATAGACACATGCGCTTCTGTTCATTGTAGCTTAATTGTTGCAAAAATGTCGTTAAAATTTAGCGTAACACAGCTGACGTAACACAAAGGAATAAAATCTTTCCTCGAACTTTGATGTAACATGTTGATATTTTAAAATATTTGTTCTAGAGACCTGAAAACCCATGTCCTTGCAGTTTTGCATGGTGTTAAGCAGATCACAAGCACATTTTTTAGCCAGAGCTGTTTAAATCAAAGTTATGATTTTTTGTTTACTGTGTGTAACACAAAAGACAGATAAAATTAGTATGGGAGCAAAAATTCATTTTTTACATTAATGCATTATTTCATATTTCAATCAAATTTATAATTTAAAACTGTACAAATCCTATTAAACTATACAATTCTCAACTATTAAACAAGACTATGTGAATTCACACGTGTTACTTCAATACTAATTTTTTTATAGAATTTTGAAATAGGAGGACATTTCCAAAATTGGAATGTACAATTTTTTTGCAATTCACCCCATGACAAAACGTTTACTTGAGTAAGTGATCGAAATAGTTTCAAATGAATGAATAAGTATATTTATCGAAATAAAATTCATAACGAGCTAAAATGCGTTTAGATTTATATCCCGTTTCATCTGTAATAATCTTATTTACATAAGAGATTCAAATTTGTATCGATTTGTTTTTTTTTGTGTTCGTTCGTCTTTATTATCTCGTACCATCTATCAACTCGTCCACGACCTGCTATTTCCCGGCCTCTACAATAATTTACTATTACGTAACTAGTAGTATACCTAATATAGTATACCTCTAGGCACCAGCTTAAGGGCTATTTGTTGACGCTCCAAAAATTCCAACGCTAACCCATCCAGCACTTTATTTTATTTTTCTTCTATTTTTTTTAACATTTCAACCGTTTTGCGTTTTTCACATTGTGTCTCTCATCCCATTTTGCTTGTGTTACATATTTTACAAATCTATTATATTAACTATGTATTTATTATGTTATGTGTATACGTTTGTTGCATGTTGTAAGCATGTTGTGTTGTGTTCCGTGGGTCACGTACGGTGCTGTCTGAAAATCAGCGCTGTAGGTGTCTGTCTGACACCTATAATGCTGAGACAGCGGCCGATTCACTGCCGCGAAGACACACACATTACATTATGTGCCAGTTGTATTTCATGTCTACTAGCAAATAGACTTAGCTCAGCAGCTTATGCAATCAGAAGGATTAGACAACTGACTAACGTAAAAACTGCCCGAATAGTGTATTTCAGCTACTTCCACAGTGTAATGGCATACGGAATTCTACTTTGGGCCAAAAATGCTGATATACAAACCATCTTTGTTTTGCAAAAACGAGCAATACGGTTTATATACAATATGGGCTCACGTGTATCACTGAGAGAACATTTCAAAAGCATAAATATAATAATAACAATGGCATCACCGTACATTTATGATACCATTATGTATGCTCTAAAAAATGTAGACACGTTGCGTAAAATGCATAGTGCGAGACATAAACACAAAATTGCAATAACCAAGTTTCAAGTTAGGAAAGCCAGTAAATCCTTTTTGGGTCAATGCGTTCATTTCTATAATAAACTACCAAAGGAAGCACTAGGGTAAAAACATATTTAAAGACTTTTTTACTGAAAAAGGCTTAAGTACTATACCGTTGAAGAGTTTTCAAATGATAAAGATGACTGGCCTCTTACAGGACTACGTAAAGACCATAATAATAATTGAAATAGACATAGGTACATTGACATTGAATAACTTAGAATTAGGTGACATATTAATTATTTTTATAAGGAAATGTGTATGTGTGTTTGGCTTTAATATTGGTGGTAAAACGGATACATAAAATGTAATCTTTGACGATACAAAAGTGATTATGAAATCCTACTTGAATAAATGATTAAATGATGATGATTGATATGATGATTAATGAATAGATAAAAATCTTTATCTTTACTCCCTTTGTCTCTGTGTGTCTTTTGCGTGATACTTTGTTGTCTTCTTTCTTGCTTTCTTTCGTAACTTCATATTAATAGCATAATTTTATTCGGTAGTGTCAGTTTTCCGGCAGTTGTTTCAGCTGAAGCTATGTATAGAGTTTGGAATAACAAAATATAAATTATAAACATCAAAAGTACCTGTCTTACTCAGCTATGTCGGGTAAGCACCAGGGAATAGAATCCTTCACGCCAGCGGTGGCAAACTGGATGAATAATATATAAACCCCAAAGCGCTATGGGCTTTCTAACATGTACTAAATCCATGCCCTTGCATACAATAAGCCATGTACATATACAATACACCGGGCAAGATCAGAATAGAGATTTTGACTCATGTGCCTTTTTAATCGACTTCAAAAGAGAAGGAGGTCCGTCGTTTTTTTTTAAATGTACGTTCCCCGATTACTCGAAGACGCCTGGACCAATTAAAAAGTATTGTTTTTTGTTTGAAAACGTATCCTTCCCAGGGTCCGCGATTCATCAGGTCAGGATCTGATGATGGAAGCCTAGTACAATCGAACAGAGAGTGCAGGTATTCTGGAAGCCCATATCGGGTACTCATTTGAAGTCAATTGAAAGCAATTGAGTGTACACATCTGAACCCGTTTTTGTTTTTTACAGAGGTTAAATTTCGATTTACTTATGAAGGAAAAAAACATAGAGAAGTTAAGTTCACATTTCATCCTATAAGATTTTAGATGCGATAAGCTACCACCATTTAACTAACTTGATTGTGTTGTTTAATAATGTTTTGTTCTAATAAAGGAAAATAATAACAATCCATTAGTTTACAAAACAATAAACAATGTGCTCCTTTAGCTCACAAACGGGAATAACGCTAGGAGGATGTGATAGCATTTCTTAGACAACCCTTACTAAACCTACTTTATTCTCGAGCCAAAAGAGAATGCGAAACGAAATGGACCGAGCGCTCACGTCGCGCGGAACACAAATTTCAGACAAACCGATGATATAGAACATTAATGGCATTCTATAACATTTTGTGAAGGAAATAAACTATTTAATGTTTTAAAATTCATGTCTCGTATATTAATTTTAATTTATTCGCTGGACAAGGTTCGTGGAAAAAATATTTTTCTCCTGAAAAACACGAATAACGCAGAGCAAACCTGAGTGCCTGAGTTGCTATGGCTGTAATAAAATAAATATAATAAAATAAAATAAACTATGGGTTCCTCTAGTCCTTCAGAATTAACTTTTGTACATTTATTTGAAACCACTGTAACCTCGAGTGAGTTAGAACTAGGTTACGTACCTACACCAATTGAAAATTGAAATGTTTTAATATTTACAAAACTGTAAAAATGTCCGCATCCATTATTTAGAACAAAACTTATACCAAACACTCATCTAAAGACGATCGTGCCTCAAAGATTTTTACTTTAGAGTGTTAATTAAAAAAGACGGTCACAGACGTCGAGTATATCATTTGCTTTGTGAATTTGTGGTACTTCTTTGCAATTTTCACATTTAAATTTTCCTCCTTTTTATCTTAACTTTC
This sequence comes from Epinotia demarniana, assembly GCA_945867215.1. NCBI lineage: Eukaryota > Metazoa > Arthropoda > Insecta > Lepidoptera > Tortricidae > Epinotia > Epinotia demarniana. Next base: position 21,261,542 of record OX244261.1, read on the forward strand.
TTATTGAATACTGTCTTGTTATTAAATTGGTCAAGTGGACAGATTGTTCTTGTTGGTTGTTTTGTAAAGCAATGGAATTGTTTTTTTGTTGAGATGTCTTCTCAATTGAAATTTTAGAGTACATTTTTAATACTCTTTCGGAGAACGATTTCTATTCGAATATTATAAAATATAGGAGTAATTGGCCGATCAATAATATTTTGGTATTTGGTATGGAGATAGTTTTAATACAAAAAAAGGAAATAAACCGGTTTTTATTATAGATAAAGTTTACGATAAACTCTTTTTTGGTGTCGCATGGACAGGAATGAATTAGTGTTTTGTCATGACATTTAAAAGAAACGTAATTTTATTATAACTCGTACTTTTCGATAATGAAGGCGGGCAATGATTTTCAGAATTAAAAACACAGTATACGTACAGTAATAATTATAATAAAAAGTATTTATTGAACTCCACCACAAAGTGTAGAGTAAATATAACAAAAATATCGGCAATTATCGAGTACGCAAACACAAGTAGTCTTAAGATACACGGTGACCTTATGAGTTATTTATGATTGCATTAAAAAGGAAACTTAAGTACATAAAATATAAGTACCACAATCATGTTGAGATTCTAAAACATGCAAAAACATTTGGATTTACAACGTTATGATTCCCTGAAATTTTTGTTGTTATGAAGGTATTATAATTTTCCAAGCTCAATTACAACCTTTATTTTAACGTTTGACATCCCAGCTTTGTCCCAGAACAAGTGCATGGTTGTGCGTGGAACATAAATCAAATCTAATGTGAAATGTAAGTTTCAGATTGACCCTTTGTTGGCAGAAGCTAAAAAAGGTTTCGTCTAACCTTCCTTTATAGGCATTTACGAAGAAATTATAGAAGATCGGTTGATATCACAGTAAAATATTAACGGTAATACAGTAATTTATCTTAAATGTACTCTGGTCAGAATTGACAAGATTTCCAAATGGCAGATACAATTATCTCACTGACAAACTTTTATCTATGGCAAAGATACTACTTTTATTACGAATGTGTAAGTTATAGATTACGAGATATGGGCCGGTAAGATATTTAATGTGATAACTTGCCATTTATACTTACGACCGTAGCGAGCTCTTTAGACTCGAAAGAACCGCACACAGGATACTTAGAAGTTCATTGCAGTTTACTGTCAGGGATAGTTCTCTTGATTCTATTTAGCTCGTTACGGTCGTAGGTAAACTTATTTTTTTTTCGACACAGCAAAGTTATTTATTCTTCAATACAGTCTTACCTATGGATGACGATAAACTACCACCGATTCGGAAAGAAAACCTCTACCTCGAGAATTTCTTTTTAATACCTCAACATTTTTATTTAATAGTTTCATTTTCACAGTATGACACCTATTAACTCAAATGTTATGGGACTTTCAATATAACAACGCGTACCTAGTCATACTGTGTATTTTTTTCTTTATTTTAATAGGTACGGCTACTCAAAAGATTGGCCATTGGATGCCGGGTCCATCATTTCGGCATTTTGATGTTATGGCGGTCCGCATTAAACCAAACTGCCGTATCTCTTGAAAAATATGGTGCTCCTGTAATAGGTTCCTTTCACTCAGACTTCTGTATATCAGGTATTTTGAATGGCAAACAATCGTGCTCGTCATCATGCTTATTTTGTTTTTGTGATTTTTACGCTGTTCAATTTACGCGGCTGCATCGTTTGATCTGGTTTAAAAAGTAATGGATCAAAATTGTAATTGTAAATTGTACTAGTACTGTGTGGTCGAGCTTTTATATTTATACTAGCGGCCGCCCACTACTTCGTCCACGTAGATTTTTGATGCTGACAAAGGTATTAAAATAGGTAAGTGAATTTCATTCTTAGTTAAAATGGTCTATACATATTACATTTCAAACAGTGGCAGACACTGATAAGCAATTGTTAAAGAATTTTTGAAGATTTTCCGATTAGATTACGGGAATTATTTGCAAATAATACTTATAATAATACTTATTATACCTATTACCTCCGCCGCACCGCCGCACTCCTACCTACAATTATTATTTTACTTAACTTAATCCAGTAATATAACTGAATCACTATCACTTGATCCGGTAATATAACTATATCACTAAACTAAAGACGTATTATAGTTATATTCCCAGTAAGATAGTAATGAATCGCTTTCGTATGACTATGTTACGACATATAATTATATCCCTAGGGTTATAACCATATAACGGCTTTATCTATCGTACTGCGACATATACGAATCAGACTCCCTAGGTATCGTCGACCGCAGCGTGTCCAAAGTTACAAGGTGACCTAAAACTTTGCCGTTCTTAATTATTCTAGCTTTGTTTCCGCAACAACTTACACGTACAACACGACAGTGTTGCATTAGTTAATTAAAGAGTTAAATTACTATTACAAACACGATAAGATGTGTTCTACTATAATACGGTAGTTGTAGTAACAGCAAAACAAAGTTATTCTTACATCACCAATACACAAAATCTCGGGAATCATCACGCTTCGACGCATATTTGAAAATGTACAAATAAATAAAAAGCAAAAATTTAACACTGTTTACTATAAAAAATTGTGTCTTCACTTGTTTCTATAGAGTACCTACCTGCGAAATACGAACAGACCGTTTTGGACGTTTTATATAATAGGGGAAGGTGGCTCAAAGAGGGCACCTTAACGGAAAGTTGAAAAAAAAATGTTTTTTAACCCAGTAACATTATTCATTTGTTTGCCACAAGGTCCATTATTAAACACTTTCCGATGGAGTATGGCTTAATTTATCAAAAAATTAAAAACAAAATAATTCTACGCAATTTACAAAACCCTTACGATTGACCGCTTTGGCCCAGGGGGTGGCCTAAAGTGGGCATTCGCTTAGGGCAAAACGGGCATGGGCTGGGGTAAAGCGGTCACGCACATAATGTACCGTAATGGGATAGCCATAAGTAAAGAAAACAAAACATCTTGATTCAATTTTGTATATTAATCTCTTCGCAGCAATCGTAAAGGAAAATCACAAAAAAAACTTCTTAAAAAATAAAATCAAACAATAAAGATCTGTTTTTTTTCAACAGCATATAGATAATAGCTTCTAAAATTTATCCGTATATCCATATATTATATATTATCTCTTCACGCTTAAACCGCTAAACCGATTGAGATGAAATTTGGTATGGAGATAGCTTGAAACCCGGGGAAGGACATAGGATAGTTTTTATCTCGGAAATTATCTCCTACGGGGGTGAAATCGGGGGTGAAAGTTTGTATAGAGCTACGATATAAACGAGTTCCACACGGATGAAGTCGCGGGCAGAAGCTAGTCTTATATATAATCAGTCAAAATCAGCCTCTATCTATTACCTATATTCTAATATCAAGAACTTATCATGATTCTATTTTGTATTTGTATATTATAATCTCTTAGCAGCAATCATAGAGGAAAATCACAAAATAAACAAAACGAAAATAGCGTCTTCTAAAAAAAAAGAAACAAACTATAAAGATCTATTTTTTCAACAGGATATAGATAATAGCTACTAAAATCGTATATATAATCAGTCATAATCAGCCTCTATCTATATTTATATAAAACACACTGGGCAAAGCGGGCAGTGCCCGCATTACCCTGCCCGCTTTGCCTTTTTCGCCACATAAAATATGCAAGCAAAATCTTACCTCAAATTATTGAGACACAGACAGTTTGATGTGACGGTATTGCAGCCAGATAAGTAATTAATAACTAACAGGCATTGCTAATAGCACTGCAAACATCAAAAATGAGAGAACACACGAAACATACCTTCAAATATTTTTCAAAAAACATCCTAAAACATTTTTTCGACGGAGAGTCTAATGGCGTGCTCGCAGGTGAGCCGGAGGAATGACGCGAGGTGCACGGGCGGCGGGGGGGTACTGTCGCGCTTAACGGCCCCGCTCTTATTTTAAACGGTAATATTAAGTCCAGTGCCCGCTTTGGGCACCATGCCCGCTTTAGGCCACCTTCCCTACACGAAAAATTCTTACGGTTCGTGACACACACAATGTTTTTTACCACGTTTGAAAGGAAACAAATAAACGTATGTATGTATGTAAGCACTTTATTGTACACAATAACAGGTTAAGGAATATACATGTCACACAATAGATTAAAGTACAAAGGCGAACTTATCCCTATAAGGGATCTCTTCCAGCTAACCTTTGAGCAATTGAGAGGAAGGTAGGTAGAACAAGATAGGCAAACTTATACCGTGTACAAAAATAGAGAAAATGAAAGCAAATCCTAATAAGTATTAATTCTAGACAAATAAAAACATGCCAATACATATATAAATATACAATATAAAATATAATACACACTAACATATGTAACATGTATATCGCAAATATACAATAAATAAATAAATACTATATTCAACCAATTCACAAGTCATTGGAAAGCCACAACTTCTTCAAATTCATTACAAATTTTTCAAATTACGCCTGGCTTTCAATAAGTTCCCGGCATCGGCATGATTGTTGATGTTAAGAATATTTTACAAAGATACTCATAGAGTCTTGTATGTAGATAATAAGAAAAAGCTTTCGCTGAGCTGACGATCGGAAACAAATATAAGTGAATTATCTGGAAAATGCTTCAGCATTGTATATTATGAGGGCCCAGAAAATTACAATTGACCTCCCCTTAAACAAGGGAAGGTCGATTGGTAAATCAACGTATATTTCTGTTAAGAAAAACTTCTTAACAGAAATACGTTGAATTACCAATAAGCCTTTATACATTTATAAGTATCCCAAGTAACACAAGTCAGCTGGATATTGTTTGAATAATAGAGCAAACGGTATTGTAAGCTGAATACGCAGTCCGCATAACGTCTGTAATAGCGCTATTACAGACGTTATACAGAGGATTTGGGCACATTTTATATTGCTTACAGCTGTATAACCTTGGCATAATAGCAATATAACATCTGCATAGTGGTCGTGAAAGCATAATAACAACTGTATACAGGCTGTAACACCATTTATTACAGCTTTTAAAGCTAATTTATTCAGCGTATATAAGTTTGTTAAGAGGATTTTCAAGTTTTGATTCACGTGTGTACCTTTACGATATTATTATTCAGAGAAGTGCTTTAAACTAGAAACAATGTGTAGTAATTCTAATTTAAATCATGTTATTTTACATGTTGGGATACTTTTAATCCGTTTTACTAAGTCGTGGAGTGAAATCTGAATATTGTATTAGGTAAGTTACCAGTTTTTCTATTTTATAACATGAATTTCTTTGCGCATGCCACTTTACCGTGAAAATGCATACAAATTTTATTTAAATGTTTAAAGCGCCACGTCAATAATTAACTTTTAGGAAAGTAAACAAAAAAATTAATTTGATGCACTTTTTACGTATATATTTTTTTGCTTCTTATGCATAGTCATGTGATAAAAAACATTCACAATTTGTTTTGTTCGCTACAAATAAGTGTTTCATTGTATAATTAACATAGCGTTGCAGAGTATTTTGAATCTTAATTCCTTTAAAATAAATTAATGCAATGGCGTCCAACCTTTCTGTATATATAAGCTGCTGTCAAAACATTTATGTGGCAAATTTCTGAATAAATGTTCACATGTGTCACCTTATTAAGCCACTATTTGGATAATGGTGGTTTTACAGCATCAAATTTTGAATAATAATTGTATAGTTGACGATTTATTCTATATACTAGCTGTACCTGCGACTTCGTTTGCATGTTTATGTAGGAATTAACGCATTTCTTCTCTTGGAAATAAGACACATGCAGTTCTAATTTTAACCTATCATGTAAAACTTTCAATAAACCTTAAAATAATAAAATATATATTTTAGTTAAAATGACGTTAAAACCTGTCACTGATATTTAAATTATTAAGAAAGGGACAAAACACGTGTTATGAATAATGGGGTAAAAGTTTAGTAGATGTCTGTGGCAATAGATCTAACAGGTAGGACACACGCTACAGTATTAAATGTTTATTGATCTTCTTTTCTACATATTTTTAACACTGTGTTATGTTATATTATAAAAACATGTTGGATGACTGAAATAATCTTGAGTTCTTTAGTCACTCCGACTCTCAGGTAAAGATGTGTTTAATAATAATAATAATAATAATAAATATAAGGGGAAAATCTTACACAAATCGACCTAGTCCCATAGTAAGCTCAGTAAGGCTTGTGTTATGGGTACTAGACGACGATATATATAATAGATATAAATACTTAAATACATAGAAAATATCCATGACTCAGAAACAAATATTCATGCTCATCACACAAATGTTTGCCCTTACCGGGATTCGAACCCAGGACCTCTTGCTTCGTAGGCAGGGTCACTACCAACTAGGCTAAAGCGGTCGTCAAGCGGTGTTTAGGAATTAATAATAGATAATCCTTCCGAGTACCCATAGACCGGTAAGTGTTTACGTGGAACAAAAGATCTCTTTTTAATTTGACAACAGACGGCCAATTTACATTTTCCAAGCTATACCTAAACACTAGGTAAGGTCTACAACTATAACGCGAGTCCGAGTCCCTTTCTAATAAAGGAAATTATTAAAAATGTTAAAGCAATATGTTTCATTTTTCATATTGCAATGTTTCAGATTGCACTATCACATTCTGGCAAATCTTGTGTATGTTCCCGCCCTTGCCAACATAATAATGTGTGGTGCAGGCTTTATGATAAAAGTATTTTCCTGTATGTTGGCCAATTTCTGTGTCTCTATTGTGGTCTCTTTATTGGCTGAATGTCAACTTGAAGCCGCCTTAAGGCACAGCCACACTGGCGCGGCCTGTGATGGCGGACAATATTTGACAGCGGCGGACAAGTTTACTATTTTCCGCCACGGCCAGGCCGCGCCAGTGTGATGCAGGCCTAATACTGACGCGCTTTATACTTAATGTTTATAAAAGGCCCGTTGACAAACCAGCGCGGCTATCACAAAACGGCGCGCGAGCTCTCTCGATTTTTCTCCAACAAACAATCCGTCTCTCTCTTATCAGATAACTTAGAAAGAGACATATAGTGCGAGAAAAATCGAGAGAGCTCGCGTGCCGTCTTGTGATAGTCGTGCAGTATCGTGATAATTAAATACTCAGCGTGTGATTCAATCTTGCAGAAACTCAAATAGACTTTGGCTGAACGCAAGGACAGCGCTATCGCCATGCCATTAAAAAAAAGAAAGAGAGTCAGACTTTTGACGTTTGACGTAATTTTGTTGAAATTTGTTGATACATTTATTGAAATTACGCCTCAATACGAATTTATCTCATATAAGTTTCTATATCAGAATCGATTATATTTTTATGCTTTAGAATTTAATATGCGTTTTGTGAAGGTCTATCATCACAACACCGGATCGAAATTATTAATATTCGATAGTTATGGCAAGCCCGCCATTTTGACGTCACTGACAGTTGACAGATATGGCGGCTACGATTTCAAGTAGAAGTAATTAATAATTGAATGAGGTCAAATGTTTCCGAAAATTAATTAATCGTCGCAGTCGGAAAATAACTATCCTAAACCATGGCTAGAGTAATAATGTGCTTATGAAAAAAGTTACATATTTTTCCGTTCATGGGAATCTGAAATCATCGGGGGACACAAAAATGGTTAGTTTGATACTGGCTGATTCTTTTTTTAATTTAGAGATTTATTATAAGTGAGAGATTAAAGCCTACTAGGGTTCTTTAAATTATAAATTTAAACTTAATACACGCCAGATCACTGTTCGAGCGAGACAAACTATAGCCCCGCACGGATACTATCACAAGACGGCGCGCGAGCTCTGTCGATTTTTCTCGCACTATCCGTCTCTCTCTTATTTCTAATAAGCTTTCTAAAACATTAATTTGATGCACTTTTTACGTATACATTTTTTTGCTTCTTCTGCATAGTCATGTGCAGTCAATCGACAGAGCTCGAGCGCCGTCTTGTGATAGCCGTGCTAGTCAAGCTGCTTTCCCGCTAGTCAAGCTCGGCCTTTGGCTTAATCGAATCGCCGCTTTACTTTTAGGCACAGATGAAATACAAGTTACTTCGTAAAAAGCTCCTATACAGAATTCCTATGAAATGAAAGATTCCCATCGAATGGGCCGGGCCGCAGCGCAACATCCGGCGGTTGCCGACCGCGTTTTAATACAGTGCAATTCCCACAAATATATTTCCACGCCTCGATTCGTAGTAACTAAGCGTCGACTAAGGTCTAGTTTCATTAGGCGTGACGGGTGAGCTGAGGCACATGAGCACCTAAACAATAACAGCCCATAGTCGACAAAATCCGGATGGAGCCGGTCAGATGCGATGACAGCCGAGCGTAGGCATCCACGACCGCGAGGAGCCGACCGTCCTCAAATAAATTCAAATATGAAATAGATTCAGTAATGTCATCAATACTCCCCATCTCCTAGGCTTATAATGCCAATTTTTCTGGGCGCTTGCAATAAAGTTCTCGGGTCTGTACGTACACCCCCAGAGAGCCTGTTGTTAACAACAGTTGAAATAGTTATATTAAAAGCCCATCTTCTGAGAATATCGCATAAAAACTTTTTTTTGGGCCAGTCTGATAAATGGTCTTGATAATCATTATCACTACTAGATGAGAATTACCTGAATAATAGAACGCAACGCGTTAAATTGAACAACGACGTATATAGCGTAGACACTCACTCCACCCACTTTGGCGTACCGCAAGGAAGTGTCTTAGGTCCTACGCTTTTTCTGACCTACATAAATGATCTAACCAATATTCAACTTAATAATGGGTTAGTGATTTCTTATGCTGACGATACTGCGCTACTGTTTCACGGAGACAGCTGGCAGGAAGTATACGATTGTGCTGAAGTTGGACTATCCAAAGTGATCAAATGGCTTCAAACCAACTTACTTTCATTAAATATAAGTAAAACAAATTATATTACATTCTCAATGCGAAGTGCGTCTCAACCGGATAAACAAAAACATACTTTAACTGCCCACTACTGCGTCATCCAACCGACAAATGATTGCTCATGCTCCACTCTCAACCATGTTACCTCTACTAAATACTTAGGAATCCATATTGATCAACTACTTTCTTGGAATCAACAAAATGAAGTTACCGCAAGTCGTATAAGGAAACTTATATGGCTATTTAAATATCTTAGGCACATAACAGATAAGGAACTATTAATATATATCTATAAAACCCTTGTTCAGTCTATATTACTTTATTGTCTACCTATATGGGGAGGTACTCATAAAAACAAACTCATGGCTCTTGAACGGGCCCAACGTTCCATTCTTAAAGTACTTTTAGGTAAAACTATAAGATACAGCACTATTAATGTGTACCGAGATGCTGATGTACTTACTGTTAGACAACTATTCATCCTTAATTGTATCCTTAAAATCCATAAAACTGTAAAAATTGATGAAAATTTATTAAAAAAACGTAAACTGTACACGGTAATTAACCTTCCAACCCCAGTTAGGACGTCCTTCGCACGAAGGCAATTTTATGTTCTATCTATTAACTTGTATAACAAAGTTAATAGAATGTTGAATATCTACACAAAAAGTTATACAGAGTGTAAAATCGTTCTTACAACTTAGTTAAAGGAGAAAAGTTATAACGAAACTGAATTACTATTGAAATAATCTCTAATTGTATGTAAATGTGTGTAAATTTTGACTAACCGTGAAGTTGAACTTATTCTAAGATAGATATCCTAGACTAGGTTCAACTTTATGTCTAATAAAATCAATACCCCTGTTAGGTTAAATCAGGCTTCACTTGCTATATACCTCTGTTATTAGTCCAGTCAATGAACTGACAACTTGTATGGAAAAATGACAATTTTGGAAATGATTTATAATGTAAGTATCTTTATAATTAATAGGTACATTGTTTATTTTTTATTACCATTGCACGAGAGAGCGAATACCTCCTAACACAAGTTTTTATAATTTAAAAGGAGGGTTCGGCACCATATGAAATAACTGTGTTAAAAAAAAAATTGAATTTGATTTTTTTTTTTGAATTGCGGTCAACAGAAAAGTACTGAGAAAACGTCTACTTCAACACTATATGACCGCGCTTGACTTTTATTCGAACAATCGTTATTTTCACAAACATCATCACATCATTGGATGCGCTGCCGCCGTCAGTAGGCACGTTTATTATTTAATGGTACTGAAACCTCTTCAACGCTGACTCAACCTTTTAATAATATAAATTACCACCCCACGCTCATTATTAAGCAGTTATCTGCACAGTAGCTACCAAGGCGTCCATTAAGCAGCCTCTAGCAAGAAAGGATAGAATTGGTGTAGTTAAAGTGCTATAACATAGGTATAAGTGTTGTTTGAATTGTTGTTATTCAGATGTTATTTGTATAAAAGAGCCAATAAATCCTATTACGCAGCTACTGGATAACTGATATCATGTAGAGCTTATTACAGCTGCCAGTAATACAATCAAACCTTATTCCAAATACAGCAGTAAAAAAGAAATTGTAATCGCTGTTATACAGCTAATTGTTGCCACTGGCACTTATATTCAGCATTTAGTGACCACAATTACATGTTTCTTAGTAACATCTGTCTACTATCCCACAACACATAACATACACAGCTGCCACTAATAAAATAAAATGGTGCCACTGGCACCATTTAACAGCCATTAGCGACCTCAAACACTGTAAGCTGCATAATAGTTGACTAGTAGTGTTAGAAAAAGGTGTTATTAAGCTTTAATATGAAATACCAACACTATACAAAATTTACTCAGCTAAGTTTGTCATAAAGTCACACGTATTTTTTTATTCCGAATTTAGTCATTATCAACCAGTAGTAGCCAATATACAAAATATATAGAACTTTAATATGAATAAGATGTTAACTTTACTACATTATTCTGCTTGTGTGTTGCTTGGGATATTTCTTTTATACCCACATTTATGCTAAAAGTGGCGCTGGAACATAAATTTCATGTGCTCTGCCTACCCCTTTTAGGGATAAAGGCGTGAATGTATATATGTATGTTTGAAAGTATATTTCTTGAAATCATTAAAAGATCTCCAGTTTGTTAAGAATTTTCATAGAAACAGAATTCATTTTAATTTCTAGGTAATAAAATAACACAATGTAATTAATACCTAAAGAAATTCTCAGAACTACTATAGGTACACTATTATAACGGTTCATAGAAGCCAAGCTCTAATATTAATTATGATATCGGATTCTCAATTCGCAACTCTACAAATAGTTTGCGATCAGTGGCCTTTAACAAGGGTGACATTCAAGTTAGATACGGGACTAAACTTTTTAATTATAAGATACCAACACGAATCATAATAACGCCATAAATAGCGTACTAATTATTTCGCAACCAAGCAGTTGACAACGAATCATCAATCCAAGACTACGTAGTTTACTTTAAGAAAATGTAATTATACAGTTTTTCATGTATGTGCAAACTAAAACTATACGCCACCGCAAAACTAGCAGGTGTACTTTGCCCACAGGTCCCACGACGAAAAGCAGGGTTCGTGTCTCTTAGCTCACTTGGTTGTTCGTGGACACTGACACCAATAATAGTACATTGTTTAACGAGGGGCGTAAGTGGAATATTGCGAACAAGAGTCTATCAGAAGCCCGACGCCGAAGGCGGAGGGCTTTTGATGACTCGAGTTTGCAATATTCTTACGCCCCCGCGTTATACACAATGTTTTTCATCACATTTGCGAGGAAACAAATACGTTTTAGAAGAAATTAGTGCAAATCGTAATAAAAACTGCAACATGTCAGTCGTCCATTTTGTTGAATTTGACGTGAGGCGCGTATGGCAAAGACCCTTCGGTATACAGCCACGATTTAAAAACACTTAAATCGTTTTACATAGACACTTAACTACATATTAAACATTAAATTGCTGTCAAATTTAATACAAAGATATGTTTTATACATATTAAAAGTTCGTTGTAGCAAACTTTTGAAGATATGAAATACACCTTGGCTGATTGGAAACATCCTCAGTCCGAAGTGAAGTATGAGCGTGTTCTATATTTTAAAACTAAACTTAACATCCCGTGGGAGGTAAAACGGCTATAACTGCTCTGTACGCACGCAAGTAAAAACGCCTTTGACGAGCAAGTGTGATGAAAATGTCATTAAGGAACCCAAGAAAAACTAAGGGGTAATAACCTAACGTTTTGAATGTAATATCCTACACCTTATATCTTGTTCAAAAATATTATGGGTATTCTAAAACCATTTTTCAACTCAGTTATGCGTTTGCAAGATAATGGGATTTAAAGCTCTAATTTTTTGTACGAGTTCGATGTGTGTCCCCCCCCCACTGCGGGTTAAATGGCTACTACTGGGAACGTGAAAAAAATCGTGGCGGTAGTACATATAATGAATTTAAAAGGAAAACTATCACAGTTAAGTAGACATAACTAGTTAACGAGTAGTAGACATAACTAAGAAATGTACTTAATTTCGGTTGCATATACATTGTCATTGGAATTTGAACCTTTTACCGTGGATGGTAGAGTTGCTTTTTCACGGCACGTAATCTTCAATAGAAAAAAACCTTGTCCTTCAGGTGGTCGCTAACCGAAGGTGGTCGCGTAACCGGCGAAACGTATACATTGGTGTGTTATAAAAATTATCATATTTACTACGAGGGTAATCTATAATAAAAACCGGGACGGGCAACTACGGAACCCTACCCTGCGCGTGGCCCGACACGCACCTGGCCGCTTTTTTCATATAAAAAATGACATTCAGATCTACCTGATATAACGCATACAATGCGTTACGCGATCAACCTGCTGGAATAAGCGGTTTAACCTCTCATTAAACATGGAAATCGTATGGTAGATACACCAGGCTTGTCATAGACTGTATTCTTGTTTGAGCAAATATTGATGTACAATTTTATATTTTTAGAACGAGTACCACAACGGACCGCAGGTGACACCGTCTATGGGCGCATGCTACTCTGGAGGACAGCACATTGCCAACTTTTCATACGAAGCTGACGATCCGCGGGTTCAAATCCCGAGCCACATATTTGTGTGATGAGCATTTGTCTGGGGTATTTGTATCTATTAAATACATATTCGTTGAAAAATAAGTAAATAACCCATAGCACAAGCCCCATAAATTTTACTAAGAGGCTTGTTCGTTTTGTGTAAAATTTACCCCTGATCATTATCTATTTGAAGACACATTGTGTTGAAATCTAGAGATAAGTAGAGACCCAACACTCCTAAACTAGTGGATTGTCGGCTCTGGGAGCCTTACTTAACACAAGGAAGGAACACTACTCCTCATACCTACAGAGCAAAGAGTCAGAATTATGGCTGCGGTCTTCTGAATTGAGGCACAACTGAAGCACAACTGACGATATCGCGTCAAATAAATGCCCAATTGTTGCCAGTTACGCGATCAATTGAATCTTTCACGAGTGTTTGAGTAGTAAATAATCTGGTCCAATTTACATCACGTAACCGCACGAAGTAGGAACTAACCCGGTTTTGCGGAGGTCTCATTACTTAGAGGAACGAACTTTCAATCTGGCGTGTGGCCAGACATGCGAGATTAACTCCTGTTGTTCATTAATTTGATGAATTATGTACCTACTCTTTATTAATAAGGAGGAGAGGATAATATACACAACATTTTAGTTATTGAAGCGCAAATGCTTATAAATGATCCGTTGATAAAATCTGGAAACAATATCTTATTCTAAATCTATTTAATTATTTAAACTTAATTGCACAAAAAAAAATATCGTACAAAAGGCGGACTTAATGCCATATGGCATGCACTACCAGTCAAACCTTAAGGCAAAGCGGAAAAGATTGTGGGCAGTGCAAATAACAACTAAAAAAACATAACGGTAGGTACGGTCCTTTTCGACGTGTTAAAAAAATAACGCAAAACCGTTTAAGGCCATAACAGGCATCGTGTTCTGATAAGAAAATAGTAAGAGAATTTTATATTTTGCCAAGGTTTTCTTTTGTATGGAGCAGGTCGCCGTGTTTATAGAAAAATAATAATTTCTTCTATGAACTTCTATAGTAGGACAATAAATACTTCATCGTCATAGTCATCGTATCGCACCACGGCGAACCCCGGTACACTGGGTTAAATCCTACTAATCTTACTATTCTTCTAACATTATAAATGCGAAAGTTTGGATGTTTGTATGTTTATTACTCACTCACGCTTTTAAACGGCACAACCGATTAGGATGAGCACGAACATATTAAGCCTGCATTAAAATATAGGATAGTCTTATTCCGGGTCCCTGCAGACGATTACGAGGAAAATATACTCGGAAACCTAATTCAAGACCACGCACTGCACGCTGCGCGTACGGGAAAACTCGCATTGTGGCCAGGTGAAGACGTAAAATTTTGTACTCAACACGGGCGGTAATTCGTAAAGCCCCAGAGCGCATATTTATGGCCCTCACCTTCGGTTCGGGCCAAAAACACCAGCGATCTGGGGCATTCACGATTTCACCGCCCTAGTTACGTAATGTACTATTACGGTAGTATATTTTCACTTTTTAAAAGGCCGCACCAAGAAAATTTATTTATCGGTAGTTTTAAACCTACGATTTAAATAAACAAGTTAATTCCACTTATTTACAAAAATACTAGATGCCCTGTTAAATATTTAACCATAGAAGATTTTTGGTAGAAAAAATGTTATTGCACTTGTAATACTTCAGGTATTCATAACATTTGGTACGATTTATAAACAATAGTGGTGAACAACGTTAGATGTAATTTAAATATTATGCCATGCGTTTAGCTATTCGACAAAATAACATGCCAAAAGCGTGTAGCTCACTTTATAATCACAATAATCCGCCATTTTCTCAAGGGGTCTATACATATAATGATTTGTCAGCCCCAATTTATCAGAAGCTGACTAATTGCTATTGTCTGGAGGCATGTTGCGCTGCTGACCCAACTGTCAAAAGAGTTGTATTGAGAAATTGCATGCACATGTGGTTGGATTGTTACAATATCTATACGACACACCCAATTATGACTTCGACATGTATGTTGTACTGACAAATTGTGGTGAAATCATATAATCTGTAGACCCCACCAGCCATGACCCCATAGATTTGTAATTGTCAATCTGTAATTTCATATCTGAATAGATTTATAAAATGTTTAACAAGTAATTTTTGTTTTGGGATATTGTAATTGTTTTTGAACGATATCAGGTAAAAAAAACAATTACTTTTTAATAATGCGAATTGTTGAATGTAACTTTTTTGATATCCACCACGAATATTATATATTTATTATTATATATTTATTATATTTATTATATATTTTTCCATATCTACGAATATTTCCTATGATTTGATGATCAATGCAAAAAGGTTGGCTACATCTGACATGTTCGATTGACAATGACATAAGTGACTTTGAGACTTAATGACAGTGACATATCTGTCGTAGTTTTTTTTTGTCTTGAATCAGGTTTCCGAGTATAGTTGATAATATTAGTAGGATATTTAATGCATAGGTTTTTTGAAAAAAAACAGTTGATTAGCCGGGGTTCGACCCCGCAACATATGTTCTGTTATATGTTAATCTATGTTTATCATATGTTGTGTTAAGAGTATATTACGCTAATCTTATCGCTGATATGTTGGTCCAGTAAATTTTAGGTACTTACTGGATTTAGGCCCCGATGTGTTCCGCTGCGAGGTTTTAATTATTCATTTCCTCTCGAACTCGTAATCTCATTATGGTTATATTGCAGTGTAGAAGGGATTCATTATGCGTTGATTTTCCGTTATGGTATTTTTCTGGTTGATTATTTATTTACAAGGTGTCGCGTCAAATAGACCTCCAGACACCACGCACGATTAATATACAGGCATTATTGATTTAACATGCACTTAATTACAACGATAATAACTCAGACGGGAAAATATAGGTATCGGATTACTTACAGATAAAATATTTAAGTAAACAGATTGAGGGTACAAATACAGATGTTGTTATTAAATCACTACAATCGTTCCACAATTCACCGATTTCCGAGTAAAAAGTAGCGTAGAGAATTGCGGTCACTAGACAGGCAATATTACGAATAATTTAGTAGGAGAAACGAGTCTTACCATATTGGACTCCGAGCATGTAACAAATTGACACACATTGATGTACATCGCGTGCTTGTGCACACTGTGGTTCAGTTGCTTCGGTTACAAAGCGTCTATGTATCACGAGAGGAAATAAAAGGTGTTTGTATCGTAGCTTAGCGGGTAGATGTATAGAATCAGCGCTGGAAAGAACTATACGACAAGACAGATGAAGCCATTCGAGTGTCTTACTGTCCGATTGGATAAAGCCGTTTCAGAGAAATAAAGTAACGCCTATGGAAGATTTTTTGGGCAATAGAAGTGGTCGAAAGACCATCTCTCGATAAAAAAATCCATACTACCTTTTTATACCTATAGCGTTTTCATATGACGAGTATCTGTAAGAATTAATACGACACTTGAATTGTATCACCTATATCGTATATTAAATTGACCCTGATGAGACTCTTCCAACTCTAAGAGAACTCAAGCCTCAATATAGGCGGGTACCAACTGGGAATTGAGCTTCACACCATATTCAGGGTTGTTATCCGCTACGCGCTACAGCGGTTCACTCTGCCGATCACCCGTCACGAAACTAGAGCTCTTGCTACGCTTAGTTAGTACGCATTGCGGTGTTAATCTTATATATCTATATATATATATATATATATATGGGTGAGCATTGAGGTGAGCTTAAAACAAGTTACAGAATAGGGGGCAAGGCTGGACTGAATTTACAACATTACCTACCGACAACTCAATCAAACAAACAATCCAATATCAATCCAACCTTTACGCCTTTAATCCCAAAAAGGGGTAGCCAGAGCACATGAAACTTATGTTCCAGTGCCATTTTGAGCATAAATGTGATATCGCAGCGATAGGTTTCCCTTCACCCACAATACACTTTAACCCCGCTTCCTTAGTTTTTATTTTAAATTTAGCAATTTACGTTCACATTCAATTCACGTCCCTAAGACGAAAATTATAATAAGTATTATTATTTCTTTCAGATGCAGGGACTCCGGAATAACTTTTGGAGTAATTTCTGATTCAATGGATGGACCACGTGTAAATACGGTAATCTCCACATTACCGTATTTGTACTTTCTTATCCATATTTCTTAGTCTTTATGCCGTGCCAACTGAAAAAGGGAAACATGGCGGCTGTCTCCCGGGCTGCTCATAGGCTCTTACTTTTATTTAGTATGTAAATAATAATTGCAAATCAAATTAAGTTTCACTCAGCCCACTGTTCTGAGCAAGAATATGATGGTAACCTCAGTTGACATTGGTACCTATCTATATCTAGCGTTCACAAACATAGATCTCACTAGCCGTTTTTGATGTTGCAATTTTAACCCAAACACCTTTTGATAAGGTTTAATTTTCAGACGTGATCTTTTATCCTGCGATGTGGTTTGTGCCAGCTTGGCGTAATTAAATTTGATCCTAGAATCTGGCCTCAAACATGTGTAGACGGGTAAAGGTGGTCTAGGTTTGAATTTGATCCCACATATATATTTATGAGTGTAGATATAATATAAGCTACCTTTAAATATAGGTTTGTTACCTATGTTTATACGGTAGGTACACCCAGATTATTAACACACAAAAATATGTATTCAACCATAAGGTTGAGTCATGTTCACATATGTTTGATCACTTTGTCCCTGGACTAGTCTGTAGAAAGATTTAAGTACCGTTTTTAAGGACATAAAAACATCACGGGAGGTTCTCATAGAGACCTCTCAGGTCGGCCCCTTGGCTGTTACTAAATCTGTAATCTATTAAATAACTGGCTAAGTACTTATTGCTGTGCAGGGAGCCAACACCGCCAGCATCTTGGGATTGGGATCCGTTCCGGCAATGACGAGAGGACGGTGTTTCAATTATTGTTTTACTCGGGTCCAACGCGTCTTGGGGACGGTGTCTAGAATTCCAATTTCATTTTTATTTTAGTTAAGATTTTTCTTTTTGTATAAATGATTACAAAACTTTTATTGTTTTACCTTTGTTTATATTTTACTTTATAATATAACTTGACGTAAGGTTTGCAACTATCTGTGAGCTCTTCTCGCGAGTCAGTCTGTCATTTATTATTTCCAAACACTAAATCGATAAATAAATCTATATCATCAGACCTGCTCACCAATTTTCCCGAGAATCGGTTGGGAAATGCAACGTTTAGTGGAGAATAGCCGGATATACCAAAATATTTTGCTGAAACGGATAAAACTTCGTTTGCTTCGCTCACTCGTTCAATAAGAACAGAGTAATAGTATTAAATTTATTTAATTTAATCATATGAAACAAACTGGCCAAGTACGTACCATTATGTATAAAAAACGGCAAAAAAATCACGTTTGTTGTATGGGAGCCCCCTTAAATATTTTTTTAGTATTTGTTGTTATAGTGTCAACAGAAATACGTCATCTGTAAAATGCCAAGTGTCTAACTATTACGGTTCATGAGATACAGACTGGTGACAGACGGACGGACGGACAGCGGAGCCTTAGTAATTGGGTCCCGTTTTTACCCTTTGGGTAAGGAACCCTAAAATACATAATATTAGGTAAGTACGATGTACGAGACTTGCAATCCAATATAATACATTCCATCAACTCACAAGACAAGTAAATCTTGTTCCATGTTGAAATTGCTTCATTAATTTCTACGCCAGCCAACTTCGCATGCATCCGTATCTTTACTCAGAGGAAGTTCAAAATTGAAGGCGGCTTCGTGTTAAATGTCTCAGAATTACTGTGAACTCAGACTAATGGCGCATAAGTCTTTACTACTATGATCGTTTTATACGCGATATAGTTAGTTGGTTATTTAGTTATACTGGGAATTTTCCGCAAATCGACATCCAATGTGCCTATTTTGCGTGAATCGGTTGGGTAACGCTACTCTAACCACCCCAGCTCGTCTAGAAAGTTAGTGAGTGCCTTGGTGTTGCTGACTGCGTCCCGTTGTGTGTCTGGAGACTCTTGGTGCTTTTTCCTTTATATTTCTACCTGCTTGCAGTCCAGTAGAATGTGTTTAGTTGTTTCTTCTGCCACCATGCAGGCATGCACGCCCCACCACGCGCGACCTGCACATGTGATACTTACATAAATTGTAAAGGTGTCTGTTCAAGGCGTTGTGACCTATTATTATTCCAACTATCTTGCGTAGTTTGTTTCTACGTGCCCACAGTAGTGCTGTTGTGACTTTTACATATGCGATATGATGTTTTTCGTATTCGTCTCTTATTTGCAAACTAAGATTTTTGGCAAAAGCGATACGGACGAGTGATGATTTCGGACATGAAAGGAAACACTTTCGATCAATTTGGAATAACGATTATGAGATAATATGAGATCGCTTTTGAAATATGACCTGTAGTAAAACTCTTAAATGCTTCGAATAAATCGTTTACATTAGATAGCAAACTGGAAAATCTCGCAACACCCGAACGCCATTTTCAATGAAATAATAACTTTTTACATGAAAAGTACAGATATATACGTAGCAGCAAGAAAACCTCGCAACTCCAAGCCGTCATTTAAAACGGAGGTGGTTCTCAAGTCAACGCGTATATTTTTTTAATGTATGATTGCTTATAAAGTTTTCAGGGCCGCCTCATGTAAAGTTAGATCACATTGAGTTTACGAGGTTTGCGACTTTAGCCGACGATACGTCTCGTCTGCAAAAAAACAACTGCCGAAACGTACCCCACCCGTTTCATGCTCGAAGCGTGCAAATACTGGTCAGTCAATTTTTATTTTTATTTGGTACGGATTTTACTTACAGCATTTTCGTACCGTACCGTATGATAGATAGGCTTTTGCGGCGGACCCACCAGACCCCATATAATTCATGGGAGATCCGGTCGCCGAAGCCGCATTTTTTAAGAAATATCTCGGTTATGATAGCTAGAAACCTCCTTCAGTGTGTCGCTTCCGATCGCAAATCCCAATCTGAGGCCTACCGCGAAACGATAACGATCTTCGTTAATGTATTTTTTTTTCTTTATAGTAAACATCCATGACTCGGATACAGATCTTCGAGGAATAAATGCTCTTACCGGGTTTCGACCCCAGGATCCCTAGCTTCGTAGGCTACCAACTGCAGCAAAAAGGCTCCATAACCTGTGCGTTTACGCCTTAATGGTATTACTGCACGTACATAGTAATAAATAATAGATTGCAAAAAATATAAGTAAAATGTTTCATCGTTTACACAAAGAGTTATCCTGATGGAAGAGCGGGGGCTATAAAGCTGACACAAATACGTATATCTTTACTTACTAGGTAGCCCCAACGGACAGTTGTAGCAGAAAACCTTTTGAAATTATTAGGTCCTTACCTATGAAATTGGCCTTTTGGATGGAGATTTTTTATGAAAATTGTGATTTTCATACATTAAATTTTGCGGATTATTCAGCAATGTCAAATTCAAAACAAACAAAATTTTGGAAAGAATATAGAAAACTTTTAAGCTACGTTACACATATCTTAATTATAATTACTTGAAAATAGTTCGCATCATAAAACTATGCAAAAGGGTGGATTTCAAGCTTTAATTTGAAACACTAATTAAAAAATTAAAACCTATAATTTGTAATTAAAAACCTTTGTTACAGTCTAATATTGAAATTAAAAAATAATTTGGAAGGTGCAGTAGAAATGAATAAATTGCGTACAAAATAATAATATCTGTGAAAAAACGCCAATTTCATAGGTAAGGCCCTAATTAAATCATTTTTCATTTTCATTTCACTTTTACTCGGAACTGGCCGGTTGCGTAGTTCGTTTTGAATTTGGAGACGATTAAAATTTGCATGTACAATGACATGAGGTATATCTATGTCTGTAATTAGTTTATATGGTTTCAGTTTATAAAACAAAGGAAATACAGCAAAAACAAGTTTTGTATGAAAATTTTTAATCTACTGTATTTTTCTTACTTTGGTATCTGAAGCTACATAAACTAATTGCAGACGTAGATATACCTCATGTCATTGTACATGCAAATTTTCGTTACAATCCAACACATAGTTTTAATATGAGAGTGTAACTATTACGTTTGTACGGAGAATTGAGTTCACTGCGGACTCTTAAAAAGCCAAACGTCCATTCACAGCGTCGGGCTTTCCCGTACGGGCTGCAGAAGTGCGCGCATACCCCGGTACGGCCCGCCGCAAGGTCGTAAATTTCCCGCATCCGTCTACGGACGGGTTTGGATACGCCTGGCGCACCCTTTGACGTGGCGACTACGGACCGCCTGTGCCCCTCCGTGCTTCCTCCTCGGGCACCCTAATATACTCGTGGCCACCTGGAAGAGATATTGTCTCTGCTAATCACGATAGTACTTTCGCGTTAATCGCTAAGTTATTTTGTCAACGTACTATTTAGCCGAAACGATTTGCCTCGTCTTTCCTTCAAGGAACTGCTAAGGAATGGAATTCGTGTTCTTCATCTGTATTTCCTGAGAACCTACGATACGATCTAGGCACCTAAAATAAACTCGCCCACGTGCGTGGCTCCTTTTGGAATACCACTCCTTTCCTGGCAGTTTTATACCTTGGGAAGCCTATTATTTTTAGCTAGACATTTTCTACTTTTGTCTTGTCCTGGTGTAGCAATTTACTTTGATTAGTGCTATACATATACTTGATGTGTCAACTCAAGTTTACAATGCGGATGTGCGCGTTCAATCAAACTTTTATTGTAACCCTTACCGGGTATGGGCGTTTTATCAAGTGTATAAATAAGAGTGTCAAGTGTGCGTCTTATTTTAGCATAATTCTTATAAAAAAGTGTAAACCGACCTTTTAGTTGTATGTTTTATCTTTTCTTTTTTCCTGCACAACTTGGGTTAAGCTGTCGTCAAAATGAAAGACATGCACGGAGTTGACGCCCTGATAACCTTTGCCCACCAGCTCCTACCCTAATCAAGTAATCACACTCTTATTTAAATTAATCATTCCTTTTTAATTGTTACAGCGTTTAAGTAAAAACGACATTTATTTTGACGATAATACTACTTCAAATATTAGAAAAGGAATAAAGTTACGACAACGTGCAATTATTATCCTCATATTTTATTCGTGTTCATTTCTCTCACAATTAGGTACGTCTAAATTGTCCGATACTTAGTCGCTTCAACAGTTCGTGGAAGCATGGAAAAAATATATTAATTTTCAACATCATACAAAAATAATATATAATAACTTCTTACAAAAATTAATCCATCTCCAAACCAAGCCCAATCAGAATAATTTGATACTACTTATATATAACAATCTGCTTCTTAAGAAAAAAATATCCAAAAATCACCACACAAATATGTGTCCTTATATGTGCCCTTACCGGGATTCGACAGGACCGCTTACCTATTCGAACTAGAGAACTTGTCATTAATGACGGTGCGTATCAACCTGAGTCGTGTTGTACCCATTCAAAAGACGTCTAGCTAGCTTTGTAGGCTTAGCTTAGCTTAATTCGCATAATGCAAAGATGACCCTACCTACAAGTTGATATTTCCATGGGGCAACGTAAAGGCCTGAGCAAGGCCATTGTCACCAATCTGACGGTCAATCTGCGTGCGTTGAGCCCGTCTCTCGCCCACGTGCCATATTTACTGGTCCAGAGAATTACTGCGGACGCCACTTATATGGAGTATTTAGTTACTACATAACGAACGTGTGTACAGTAGGCCAGCTTTTATTGCAAGCTTTTATTTTGCTTACACTGTTCTTAGGTGGGTGAGGACCAAATTCTTGGCCAGCCATACCATTCTACGGTTAATTTTTGTGTCACAACGCATTTGACTACTACCGATTAACTAGGCTAACTACTGGCCAAGAATTTGGTCCTCACCCAGGTATGTATATAACCTGTACCTAAGTTGTAAAATATCATTTAAATCTCATGTCGATCTCACTTTTTGTATCGGAAAATGACAGATGACTTGGCTTAACGTGAGTTCAAAACGTTACGTGATCATCTTTCTGGCATACTTATGTGCCAATCGGTCAAAACGTAATATTATGATGCCACCGAACTGATGTACAGTCAGCATCATATAGTTAGTAGCAGCCAAAATAGCCAAATACTTCGGTACACGTCTCAAATACTGTGAGAGTAAGGATGTGTTAGGATTTTTTTTTTTTAGTTTATTTGGGTAAACAGACAGCCACTACAATGTTTACTTAAAATAACTTTTAAAGAAAATGTTTTCAGTATGTGTGGCCCACACCGTTTAACAATATTTATCATTCAGAGAGTGGGCACCGTCAGCTTTAAGTACCTACTGTCGGTACCCATTAACAACAACAGAGAAAACGAAGGTATCCTTATACGATACAATGCACACGTATGTTACCAGTGCAGTAAAATAGAAAATCCATTATAATAAGATGTTAGCGAACACTGAAATGTATATATTTAGTGCTATGTTATTTACCTAATTCTTATAGGTACCTAATATAAGTTATTAATAAGACTTATGCTAATTTACTTATTAACAGTTACCAGCTTTCGTTAGCACATCTTATATCTTATATATTTGGCTACTTTAGTTCCTACTAATACGATGCTGACTGTACTGATGGAGGCAGAGGTTGTAAACAGCAACACAAGATAAACATGCCGCTTCCAATAAAGTCAGTCGGCAATAAAAGCTAGCTAACCAAAAAATTAATTGGTGACGAAAACTTATTTTAATTATTGCTTTGTAATGAGAATACTAATGAAGGAACTGATACCCTGATCAATTCCAAAGCAAAAGAACATATTTAGGAAATAAAACAGTTGAATTGAGAAATTCCTGCAATTTGGAAGCCAGTTGAAAATCGGCACGAAGTTACTTTACTGCGGAAACTATTTCTGACGTAGTTAAACATGTTTCTACTTATTTGTGTGTGAAAAAAGGCCGAGTTCTATAAAATATTTCGCCAAAACGAGTGTCATAGGTAAAAAACTTACGTAAATCCAATCTTGTATATAGGTAGAGGTGACATTTTCGAATAGGCATTTGTTATGTTTGTGTTAGACAATTTAAGAATGTAATGCCTATTCGAATGCGTCACCCCTAGTATACCGTTGGCAAAGCCATTAAAGAAGGGTTTTGCTTTAACTAGTTTGTTACCTTTATCTGATATCGCGCCAAATATATTTTCTACAGACTAGGTACCTATGTTCAAGATGCGACTTCCGGTTGTCATCGCTCCCGACTATACCATAAAATAAAAAAATAGTGCAAAAAGCGAACACATCTTTCCATATTTTCCTTATCTGAGTCATTTTTTAACTTTTGCCTGTTCATTAATAGTGACTATAATTTGAACCAAATGTAACTTGACATTGTATTACAATTCTTATTCTCTTTGACAATAATAATATAAATTAATATAGATAGCAACACATGAGAATTGCGCTTACTTTTGAAATGAAAACTTCTTTAGCGGCGCTGTGCAGTTTTTGGGGTGTGGAAAAATTGTTCAACTCGCGGTGTAGGAGCGTAGGAGGTCGCGTGACGTGTAGGAGCGTAGGATTTAGTGTTGCCAATTGCCGGAATACAAAAAGCGGGAGTTGCGCTTCAAAACGCGGATTTTGAAATGAAAATGCGGATTTACGGAATACGTTTATAGGTTTTTTTGATGTAAGACGTACGGGGCTTGGGGCGTAGGCGGGGGGAGGGGAGGGGAGTAAAATTATTAAAGTTTTTTTAAGCAATTCGCAAGTTTTCACTTTGCCAGCACTCCCGGAGTGCAACCCGGTCTTTTTTTACACAAGTAAGTTTTGGTAGGATCTCTACTTACTAGAAAATAGCAATTTCGCAAAGTTGTATGATAAATTGAAATGAAATCCTTCTGACTCTGTCTGTATTGTTCCAACAAACTCGTTCAAGGTTGCCACCCTGACAAACCCTGGATAAAGCAATTACGCAGTCATGCGAAGCCGATGACTATCAAATCAAGTAGGTAGATACGTTATTAGTTAGACATGGCTGGTTACCTTTAGTTTGAAATGCTTGTGATGTTGCTAGTTGTTGAACTTGTTCCTTTTTGCTGGCACACAACTAATCGGTATATTCTTTTGTTTCACGTAAGTTAAGTTTTTCTATTCTGCTTTGACTTGCATTTGGCAACTACAAATAATCGTAATATTATTCTTTGGTTTCACATAAGTTAACTTATTATATTCTGCATTGACTTGCATTTGGCAACTAAAAATTATTACATAATTTAATCCCATTTTCATGCTTATTATTTTTCTAGCTTCTATTTAACTTGCAATGTAATAGAATTTTGCAACTCAATATTGATGCAGATATCTTTAACCGATTGAGCTGAAATTTTGGGTTTTAGTATAGTTTGGATGACAATTCAATATTATGGTACCATCGAGCTGATCTGATCATGGAGACAGAAAAAGGTTATGGGAATTCAGGACGTAACAGAAAGAAAGAAAGAAAAAGAAAGAAGACATTTATTCACTACACAAAAGACACACAGAGACCAAAAATACAATACAATTGACACGTACTTAATGTGTGTCTTCGCGGCAGTGAATCGGCCGCTGTCTCAGCATTATGCCGAGGTGTCAGACAGACACCTACAGCGCTGATTTTCAGACAGCACCGTACGTGACCCACGGAACGCAACACAACATACTGCCGGTACAAACATGTATACCTACACATAATAAATAAATACCTAGTTAATATAAAACATTTGTTAAATAAGTAACGCAAACTAAAACGCGATACGCTTGGGATGTTTAAAAAACAAAAATAGAGAAAAATAAAATAAAATAAAGTGCTGGATGGGTTAGGGTTGGGATCTTTGGAGCGTCAACAAATAGCCCTTAAGCTGCCGCCTAAAGGTATACCTGCTAGACGCTCCTTGGATAGATGGAGGGAGATCATTCCAACACTTAGATGCCGCGAACCTGAAGCTACCTCGAAACGCCGCGGTTCGATGCTTTGGCACCAGAATCATCGCCTTACACCTACGCGCACTCTTGGGCCATACAAGTCTACTCAGCAAATATGCTGGGACCCCAGATCGCACTATGCCAAAGAGAAGAGTGGCAAGGTGAAGCCGTCTGCGTGCAGGCATGTTCAGCAGACCAGCGGCATTCAAGTAGGGAGTGATATGGGAGCGGGGTGGGACACGGAAACAGAAACGAATGCATGCGTTTTGCACTCGTTGTATGAGCTTTTATCGTACGACCAGTAATGCAGCCAGCATAGACAACATCACAATAGTTTAATCTTGACAATATCAGCGATTCACAAAGGTTAACACGCAAATCAACACTTAGGTAATCGCGAACATTGTAAAGAACTCTAAGGCGGTAGAAGCAGTTACTCACAACTTTTAGTACGTGGTTCTCAAAGCGCAGCTTGCCGTCCATGAGGAGGCCAAGGTTAGTTGCTTCTATCACCCTCTCTATTGGTTCGCCCATGATAGCAACCTTACTGGTAGTCAAAGTCTCGAGGTTAGTGATGGTATTACGGATTTGATGCTCTGATCAAAAAACAACATATTTTGACTTGTTCGGATTAAGGACTAGGCAGTTCTTTTCCGACCAAGTAGAAATACGTTCTAGGTCTGCGTTGATGGTATTGACCGCAACAGATATGTCCGTGGGTGCACTAGAGAGGTATAACTGGAGGTCGTCAGCGTAAAGATGGTATCTGCTGCCTCTTATATTGTGAGTGATGTCAGCACTATACAATATAAAAAGCAGGGGACCCAGTATTGAACCTTGCGGCACACCTCTTTCCGGGCAAAGCACTCACAGGGCAAAGAGCGGACCGCAAAGTGCCACCATCCATCCTACGCAACGCCACCGTTTGCACGCGGCCGGAGAGATAACTATCAAACCACTTCACTGCAGAAACATCAAACCCGTAATATGACATCTTCGATAGAAGTAAGGACACATTAATACAGTCAAAGGCTCTTGAAAAATCTAAAAGAACTAGAATGGTACTCTCCCCAACATCCCGAGCCTGTAGAATATTGTCGACTACATCGAGTAACGCAGTAACTGTCGAACGACCCTTGCGAAAACCCGACTGTAGCTCAGGTAGGATGCCATTTTCCTCCAGGTATGCGGAGAGCTGGTCGCAGACCACGCGCTCTATTACCTTTGATGCGCAAGGGAGAATACTTATTGGACGGAGCTCGGACAGGTTAGATGGATTTGGCTTTTTTGGTAATGGAGTCACTTGAGCAATTTTCCAGTCAGCCGGGAAAGTCATAGTCTGTATACTTCTGTTAATAATGTGGGTCAGTATGTCAGCAGTCCTAGGCAGCGTTAAAAGCAGCATGTCAATGTCAATCATGTCGAGTCCCTTTGCAGTCGTCTTAATTGAAATCAATATTTTTGTGACAGCTGCAACAGTCGTAGGTGAAAGAAAAAAAGTTTTATTGCAGTGTCTGTCAAACTCATAAAAAGTCATGTCCGATATTGGTACTTGTCGTTTACCTGGTATATCCAGAAAATGTCCGTTCAATAAGTCAGGGTCGTCAAAATGAGGCGGGAGATCTGATTGCGTCCGGAAATCTGGAATAACAGTCCGCTTCAAGTTGGTCCAAAGGGTCTTTGAGTCGGTCATATTATTAATTTCGTGTTGGAAGAAGGCACGCTTCTCATTGTGGATGGCCTCAATGACAAGATGTTTCAGGTCCAAGTAATATTTTTTATGTACTTCATTCCTTGTCTCTTTAAATTTAGCATGGGCTTTGTTCCTGAGATGCATCATAAGCTTGACGTTACTCGTCAACCACGGCTTGGGTGCCTCCCTCACAACAATTGTCCTCTCCGGTGCATGTATGTCAAGCAGTCCTAGTAAAAGCTCATTAAATCGCCGAACCATGTCGTTTACGTCATACAGTAAATAAATTTGTTCCCAGTCTATAGCGTCAAGGTCATTGTTGAAGTCGTCTAAGGTAATGTCTTTAAGAGGTCGGTAGGTAATACGTCTTGGCGTCGGTTTCCTTTTTTTAATGTCAATCTCAGCTGTAACAAAAGCGTGTCTGCCTAAATCTGGAATATGCCTCACCTCCACAGACAAAACGCGAGCGTCAGTACAGATTAGGTCTATCGTGGTCTCACTGTGGTCTGTGAAGTGCGTCGGGTCGTTTACATGCTGAGTTAAGTCAAGTGTTGTCAAAAATTGCGTCAAGTGTTTAAGTTACGTGTCATTTTTGTCACAGTAATTTATATTAAAATCCCCAAGTAATATTAAGCGGTCGTAGTTAGTAAAAGAAGCAATTGAGTCCGTAATAGCGTCAAAAAAGGTCTCCACGTTAAGCCACGGGGGGCGATATGCAGTTCCAATTACTAAACGTTTCGAATTAATATTAATTTTAAGCCATAATTGCTCCACGAGCGGTGCGGGGGGATGCGGCACGGTGCGCGCGGTAAGGCCCCGGCGCAGATAGAACGCTACTCCACCTCCCCTCCCCGCGCGGACATCGGCCGGTCTCGGCACGTGTCGCAGTCTATAGCCGGGAACGGTCGGGGCGCGGCCCTCCTCACCGGCGCGGAGCCAGGTCTCGTTTATCGCAATAATGTCAGCTTCAGTCTCTAATATTGTCATAGTCAACTCATCGTGGCCAGTACCAAGAGAGCCAGCATTAAATAAACCAACTTTAAAATGTTTGAAACGAGACATTACAAAAACTAATAAATACGACAGCACAATAACAGTTGCAAGCGAACAACTGCTTACCCGTGAGTATTACGCAATCATTCCTACTAATCACAGCTAGAATAACGATTGGTGTTGCATAAATATATAATATATAATGTACACATATATGGATAACGGTAAAATGAATAAATATGACATTAAATTTTGCTTTGTTCCAGGCAGAATCACTATACGGGGCTGAAGTAATTGTGCAATATTGATTCACTCCCGCGACGACACACAAACACGTAAATAACAAATGGGCCATAAAAACACGGTAAGGAAGACTGAATTCTTTTGGACACAAACATAATAAACTGAGAGCTGCGATTAAACACGATAACAACAAGTTCTTATTATTATTTTTAGGTCTAGTCAACGGGTCTGCGAAACATCTCCAAATCGGACAGTTGGCGTATTCGCTGACTAGGCCTACCGTCTGCTCGTCGGGCGAAGATCTTGCCGTCCCTCGTCCACACGTAGCGCCAGGCGGCGTCGCGCGCGGCCTCACGTGTGCGCTGGAATAGCTGCCGGTTGGTGCTCGTCAGCCGCTCGTTCACGTAGAACTTCTGCGGCGACGAGGCCAGCCCCAGGCCCTCGGTGGTGGCGCCGCGGCGCGCGCGCGCGGCCCGCAGCAAGTCGTCCCGCACGGCGTGGCGCGCCAGGCGCAGCACCAGCGGGCGCGGCCGGCCTGGCTCGCGAGCGCGACCCACGCGGTGTACACACACCACATCGCGCACGTCCAGTTCGACCGCCAGCTTAGCACAGACCCGCGTCACCAGGCCGGCGGGGCTCTCGCCCGGCTCCTCTGGCACGTTGGACAGCTGAACGTCATTGGACAAGAGCTCCTGGTCCCGCTCCTGTAGCTCAAGCTGGGGGACTGCGATGGTTTGCTCCAGGGCCTTGGTGGCTGCCGCGACGGTGCTCTCAGCGACTGCCTTCTCCACGGCCTCAACGCGACCCTCCAGCGATTCGACTCTGCCGCAGTAGTCGGCAAAACGCACCCGATCGTCGTGAAACTCTTGCCGGAAATCCCTCAGCTCCCGCCTCACCGCTTGGAGCTCCGTCCTAAAGAGACGCATCTCAGACCCTATATCGCAATCGATGGGGATCGGGGGCTCAGGCGATACAGGCGGCCGCGATGAGATTTCCGCGGCGGGGGGCGCCTGCTGGGACACTTCAGGCTGGGCAGGAGCGGGCTGGAGAACCGGATCAGAAGCAGCGGTTGAAGCCGACCCGACGACAGGAGGCTGTTTGACCAGACCCTTCACCGGCGTGTCGGCCTCGTTGTCGCGCCGCTGGAACCTCTGGCACGACGGACAGGTCCAATCCCGAGGGGCCGTCGTTCCCGCCGGGAGTCCCACACACGCACAGTGATATACAGTGTTACATTTAGGGCACACTGTAGACCCTATGCGCTTAGTAGGATTATCACAGGCAGCACATTTACTGGACATTTTACTGTTTTTTTTTTTTTATGGGCGTAGGTAGACTTTTTTTTTTGGTTCACAAGTGTTTTTAGCTGTTTTCACCTTTACACAGCACCAATTCAATCACGAACAATTATTGTGAATAGTGTTAGTGTTATAAACAAATATAAATCACTGCACGGTAAGAAAAATACTTTGTTTTATTTTTAATAGTACTACTTGATACGCTTGCGTGTACGCTGCGTGCGTGCCGTGACGTCACCGATTAACAGACGTAATCCCGTTGATTTTGAGCTCGTTAGAATCATCTCAACGAGTAATTGATGACGTATACAGAAAAGTACAGTAGATATTGCCTATATACTTTATAAGCTTGTACCAAAAACGAACTTTTTGTCAGAAACTTATTTATATATACAACTGTACCTATAGTAACGTCTCATAGTTATGGGGTATTTTACCGACGACAAGGTGAAACGCTCTTAGCGGAAAATTTCATAAGATTAAATTATCATTTGTGTTTTGATCATACGTGTAATATTTCATCCTGGTCTTGCCTAAGCGGTGGCAAAATAGTTGTGCCAAAAACTGGGATATGAAAAGTAAAATCAAATACAATTCTCTACCTAAAAACAGTAGGTAACTAATAGCAATATTTTAATCAGGTTTCACTGTAACGGCTTCTGATTCAAATGTGACTCCAATGGTCATCGCCCCAAACTCAAAGTACCCTAACAACCTTCATTCACGTTTGAAATTGCACGTTTCAAAAAAACATGGAATAATTTAAGGCTCGCGCACACAGCTTTATCCTACCCTTGTCACGCGGCTGACGGGCGAGACAAAAACACCGTTCGTGTGTACTTGGCCTTTTTGTATGCCCACCCCTTGCTTGAGTATGGGCTATGAGTATAAGCGCAATTTTTTGTGAGGATTAAAGTCATTTCTGAGCATTGATATTATATATCCTACTCATCATTATCATCATCATATCAGCCGAAAGACTGCTGGACATAGGCCTCCCCCAAGAGTGCCACAATGACCGGTCCTGCGCCACCCGCATCCAGCGGACTCCCGCGACCTTTACCAGGTC
This sequence comes from Epinotia demarniana, assembly GCA_945867215.1. Taxonomy (NCBI): domain Eukaryota; kingdom Metazoa; phylum Arthropoda; class Insecta; order Lepidoptera; family Tortricidae; genus Epinotia; species Epinotia demarniana. The sequence continues at coordinate 21,292,951 of OX244261.1, forward strand.
TTTAGTCCACCTTGTGGGCCCCTACCCACGCTGCGCCTTCCGGTACGTGATCGCCACTCGAGAACCGTTCCGCCCCAACGGCCATCGGTTACACGTGCAATGTGCCCCGCCCACTGCCACTTAAGTTTACGGAATGTTGACCTGTGAATTAGCATGTCTTAATTTTTTGTGTAATTCTTTTAATTTTTATTGAATCATATTTTATGGTTCAAGAATATGGACAGAAAAGGCAAAAAACTGCTAAGTGAGTCTAAAGATAACGTTATGCAAGTACTTTTAACTGATTTATCAAATTCAAGATAATATTAATACAACTTTCGTGACTAGACAACTAAATTCTCCGTAACGATAACATAATTTTCCGAGAGGTCCCTGAGGGAACCCTTCTCAGAGTTAGGTTTAAGCCTGTTTGCCAATAAACTAACGTATGGATAGCAATAATCTAATATGTAGGACATTGCAGAGGAAACAAAGTGTGGAAGTTATTAGAACCGCTTCTAACCCTTGGTGACTTTTGTTCTGTCCGTGCTGGAAGACAAAAAGCACAATAAAGACTTGGCGGCCAATCTGAGACCAACTTTTCACATTCCAATTTGATTTCAATGTGTTTCGTGCACTCATTTCCACGCGCAGCTAGATAACGTGACAGGACGCGCGCCAGAATCATTTTGAAACACACAACGAATGCGATAATTATGTATGTTTTAATTCTATCCCGAAAACGTACTTATTCAAATTCACACAGCTCAACAGACCCGGATAATTTTTCATTTTTAATTATGTTGCAGTACTGCCTGCCCCCGCAATTCCGCAGGCTTATTATATGTAATAAGCCTGCGGACGTAACCGCAGTCTAAAATATAACCCTTATATAAGGTGCATTTGAATTAGGTACCAATACTTTTAGAGTTGATAGTACTCGTCTCTAGGAGTCTATTTATATAAGAAATTGTGTTAATTTTTGAAGATAAATAAGGAAACATCATTACTGCGTAAAAACACCCTGTTAATGAGATAGTTAACAATTTTACCGCGAGTCATTGACGTGCGTCACACACAGCGATGTTCACTTGACAGCAAGTGTTAGACACCTTGTCAGTTAAATACACACGATGGTTATTTTTGAACTAAATTTTAAATTATTTATTTTGTTCTAAAAATTAAAACAAAAATATCATATAAAAAGTTATCTTAATTTATACTTAAAGTTAATTGTTTTGATGTAATGTAACACCTCTTAAAATATTGGTACCTAATTTGATGGCACCTTGTATTTTATACTGAAATAATGTTGGTTGCCGGATAAGTGGTTCAGGATATTAATCCCAGCATTAAAGAAACTTTACCGTTATAGAATATAATTAGGACATTAACATCAATGCAACCCGGCAACTTCCTCTTCGGCAACTAGGTAGTTGATAAGTAAAACTAGTCGACTACCAAGAGAAAGATACGGCTAGGGCCACAATAGTATACATTACTAATACAGAGGCCGGGAGGTAAGGGGTTGCCGGCCGAGTACAATAGACCGGATAGCTGTTATGAGGTTGGCAACCCCTTTTCACGCCGAGATATGTGTAAGTAGTGCTTTTCTGAAACATGCAAACTTAAAAAAACTCCAATAAATCAAACTTTAATTTTCATGGCTAAACGCCGTGATCCTGTGCCACAAATTGTGGAATGGAAATTAAAAAAGACCATCTTGCAGGCCGGAAATGCCTTTCCGGATCTCTCGTCTCGATGCGCCCGAAACGTGACACTTCGAAGCCCATTATGAAGAACACAACGTCAATATTTCATTGCATGTTTGAGAATAAATATATGTACCTACATACGACTTTATTGCCTTTATATTAAGGTCGTGCACATATATTTTTGTAACTTGAGGCGTATCGATCTCTGTGTAGTCGACTGTACATACTGAAACTCTATTCAGTATGTACAGTTGACTACAAAGAGCTCGATACGGCTGATGTATGTGCAGCTACAATAATTGTACAGTTGAAAATAACACCATAAGTAAAAATAATATACCAAGTAAGAAATTATTTCATATATGGCTCATAATTAATCATATCGTTCCGCTTGTGTGGAGTGTGAAATTGTGTAGCGGTTCGCATTATGGAATTTATTGGTATAATTTTCGTGTAAATGAACTTAAACTAATTGTAGATATATTTTTAAAGAGAGTTTTCAGTATCAGGCCACCAAATGTTGGAATAAGATACCGCCTACAATCTGACAAATAATAAATAAGAATAAATACGCACACACACATAACATATTATATTATATAAACCCACGCACACGCACGCGAGCGCACACACACACACATAACATGCACATAGCATTGCACTGGTTGTAAATTTGATGGAGGGTCCTGGCAGATTATTAGCGATGTGGCTCCTGCCGCACCATTATGATAAGTCAGCGTCCATTCTTTACCACGACACAAGGCTCACTTATGGTGCTTACTTGAATTCTTAATTTGCTTATATATTAGCATGTTAGCTCTTAAGTTGCATGTTCTCCAGTTCTTTTTAGGGTTCCGTACCCAAAGGGTAACACGCGAACCTATTACTAAGACTGCGCTGTCCGTCCGTCTATCTGTCCCCAGATTGTATCTCATCAACCGTGATAGTTTTGTGACCGTGTTAATGTTTTTCTGTTGCCGCTACGACTACAGCAACATAATAATACTAAATAACGGCATAAAATAAATACCTATTTAAGGGGGCTCCCATGCAACAAACGTGTTTTTTTGCAGTTTTTATAGAGAATGGTACGGAACCCTTCGTGCGCGTACACTACTTTGGCTACTATGGTACGTACTATACCAACGAAATAAAAGTATGGTTAAACGCCATCTGTGTTAAACTCTCAAAACAACTGAACAAAGCCGCAGCATGCCTGTCCAGGGACAAACGGCATAAACACGTTGTAATCCTGTTCTCTAGAGCTAATAGTTAATAAGACATTTCACAGATGGCGTTGGGAGGCTTGAAAGTTCTATGTATGAACACATTTGTAGTGCATATCCAGTGTTATATACAGGACTTACATTATACCTACTACTCGTACACTCGAATAAGTAACACCGTGTATGAGAAATGGCTCCAAGATATTATTAAACGTGCTTAGAGTTGACTAATGAAATGACCTATGAAATTACCAGGGGCCTATTTCTCGAAACTTATTAGACTAATAATACTAGTCCATGGACTAATATTTTTTACAAGTTTACTAGTCTGCGTTTCTCGAAGATACAATAATAAAATATTCGTTATTGTTACCAACTAATAAATATTAGCTAATATTATTAGAGTCCATTGGGTTTTGGTTTCATGAATAAAAATTAAAAAAAACTACACTAGTAAAAAAGTTAAAAAGCTACTAGTCCCGGAAGGTTTGTAAAAAATATTAGCCCAAAGTATTTGTGGCAAATTTAATAATAAAAAACAAATTTATAAAATGTGGACTGATTCGGAAGCTTCCGACGGTGAATAAGAATTAATAACAGTTCGCCGTCGTCGAGTTTTTTTTAACAGAAATACGTACGAACTATTTGAATCTACGTTTCAGTTTAATGAAAGATTTCGTTTGAGAAGCACAAAAATGGAAGAGCTCATTGAAATCATCGGACCTGGTTTGCAACGGTGGACTGAGAGAAGCCAGGCCCTGTCAACAAAACTAATCATTCTAGTTGCTTTACATTGGATGGGTACGGGAGCACAGTACCACGCAGGAGCTGATATGCATGGCATATCAAAAGCAAGTGTGTGTCGGGCTGTTAATCAAACGATTAATTTGGTAGTGCAAAAAATGTTCCCGAATATAGTCAAGTGTCCAGCACGTAGTAGAATAAATTGTTTGGTAGTTTGCGGTCCCGATCTACATTTTTATTATTCGTATGCTAATTGGCCTGGGGCAGTGCACGACTCAAGAGTTCTACGCAACAGTGCTCTGTTTCGTAGAATGGAAAATGGCTGGAGACCGTTAATGAATACAATATTACTCGGAGACAGTCGCTACCCACTGTTGATCCCACCTTTAATTACGAATCCAAATGACCAAGCTAATAAAACTTTTCTGTGAGCTCATAAAAAAACAAGAAGAGTAATAGAATGTGCTATCGGGATTCTTAAAGAGAAATTTCTGTGTTTAAATCACTTGCGGCTACAACCTAAATTTGCATGCAAAGTTTTTAATTGTGCAGTTACTTGTTGTGCAATTTCGCCCGAACTAGCCAAGACGAATTATATCAAACAAGTGATAACGGGGATAATAGAAACGAAGAAGTTGCTTACAATGCCGCACAGCCCGTTAATAGATTCCAGCAGTTGCTCGACTATTTTAGAAATTAAATTAAATAAAACAAAAAGACGTAACATATAATAATAATATTAGAGTGAATAACAAAGGAAGTGAACATAAAGCAATATGTAACATTTTTATAATAGGTCTTCCACTGTCCCATCTTCGTTTATTCGACAAGTGTCGGTAATTAAAAGTACTTCCTCTGTTTCTGGGTACAGAGAATATTGTGATTTAATATTGCATTCTTTTTCTTTTTTATAAATGTCTAATTGCAAATTATAGTTTTGTATTTTTATGTTCTCAATTTCAAGCTCCAGTTTTTTTTTCTTTAAATTAATGATTTCCTGTAACTCCGTATGTTTCTGGCTTCCTTCCATGACTATAGTTTTGCCTGTAATAAGATACATTATTACAATTCATAAAATGAATCAATGGCTGCAGCTCACATTATAGTAATCATTTTTAGATATGTTTCGGAGGTCTCCAATAATCTCCATTTAGTAATATTTAGTTTTAGAATTTAGAATATTAAAATAAACCAATGACTAGTGCTTCAATAAGTATGACTCATAAAAGATTTTAGTAAGATTGTCATAGAAAATTAATATAAACACTTGAAACATGACTGCAGAATAAATAATTGAACCTACGTTTAATCTTTTTATTTTCTGGATTTTGTGCCCTTGCTTCGTCGTGAATTTCAATTTCGGTTGGTTCCAAAGTTTTATTCGCAAATGTTTGCGGTTCTTCCTCTATATTTTCTTCCAATATATCGACCGCATGAAGGCCAGCTACAGTCGGTGAATCTTTTCCCAAAATTTGCAATGCTAGCTCGTCAACTGCAGTTAGTTTTTTACCTGTCCCCCCGGCAGAACCGGTTTTTTTTGCGTTGTCAACCTTTGCCTGTTAAAGAGCACATATAATATGATTTTTAGTTCGCAAGTAACGAACGTTATTCAGTACTATTTGATGGGTATCGTAATTTTCATCATCATTCATTTTTGACCTTATATCTCGTAATACTCGTTTTATCGATGTCGGATGATCATGAGAGTGACGTTCAAAACCCAAAGAATCGTTTTAAGACTGCGCCGAGCATAATTGGCAAAAACGGCAGTCACCGTTCAGACGGTGGAGTTCACAATTCTTTACAATAACATATAAATCATATGTAATTATAATCACAAAGAGTGTGCTAACAATAGAATACTATAAATATTCTCAAATCATCTACAGTTTAATAAATACAATTCCATAAAGTTGCACAAAAAATGAGAAGAAAGTGTGTCGGCGTTTAGGTAAAATTGAATAAAAAAATTGATAGTATAGTTGCAAAATCCTATTCAAACGAATCTCCAGTGTATTAACTACAAGAGAATGCAATCGTAACATTTCAAAGTGCGTTGGTTATTTACTTGTGATTTTTTTAAAACTCCCTCCAAATCCGCCATACAAAATTACTATGGAACAAAATGATGAAATATAATACGCGAGCAACGCATGACATATTCAGTCACCCACGAGAGCTCAGAGAGAGAGCACGTCTCAATGCGGCGCGGTGACACTTCGATGTCAACTGTGTATGAATACAGCAGTATTACGCAGCAAAACGGGGTAAGTATTTTTTTTGATATTATAAGCTTCTAGGGCCCAAGAATAAAACATTAAACAGATACAATTCTTAGTTCAGGAGGTCGATCACGTAACGCATTGTACGCCCGTCAGTTAGATCTAAATGTATTTTTTTATATGGAACAATGACTTTGTTATCTTCAGTACTTACCATTAAACATGATGGCGAGGGTCTCAATGGTCTCATGACGAAGCCGGAAGATGGCTGGTGGAACTCTATGATGGAAGGGGCTAAGATAGTCGAGCTTGGGCTCGTTTGCTTTGTTATCTTCAGTACTTCCTATTAAACATGATGGCGAAGGTCTCCTTACGAAGGAATAGGATGGCTGGTGGAACTCTATGATGGAAGGGGCTAAGATAGTCGAGCTTGGGCTCGTTTGCTTTGTTATCTTCAGTACTTCCTATTAAACATGATGGCGAAGGTCTCATGACGAAGGCAGAAGATGGCTGGTGGAACTCTATGATGGAAGGGGCTAAGATAGTCGAGCTTGGGCTCGTTTGCTTTGTTATCTTCAGTACTTCCTATTAAACGTGATGGCGAAGGTCTCATGACGAAGGCAGAAGATGGCTGGTGGAACTCTATGATGGAAGGGGCTAAGATAGTCGAGTTTAGGCTCGTTTGCTTTGTTATCTTCAGTATTACGTTTTTTCTCTTGTACAGTGGGGGTACGAAAACTTTCGTTATTTATTAATTATTAAACTCATTCCTTTATAAAGTCATAGACTCTTAGTACTTTTTGAAAGCAAAGCATTAAGTAAACAAGTGCATATAAAATTATACTTACTTGATATCATAACAAGGATCAAAATAGTTTACACCTCTGATCTGACCTATATCTAGTTTCGTATCAACATAAAACCTTTTTAATGACCTAGTCAAATAAACAACTTCGTAAGAGTTCCAATCAAATATATTCTATTCAATTGTCAGTGTTTGTCAGTGTCAATATTTTCTCCTGTAATGTTTGCGATCACTAACTTAGCTTTGTTACACATTACACCAACTTAAAATACAAGTAAAAATGGGGAAACGCAAGGAAAAATATTATACACGTAAAAATGGCCCTAAGTATTTCAACAAACAGCTACTTGCTTCTATTGCACGAACAAAGAGACAAAATGATGCCTTAGGAATTTCCAATGTAAGCATTTTTTTTTACTTTTGTCATTATGAATGAAATTTATGATCAGATAATAATAAATAAATTATTTTCAATGTACTTATTACTAAATTTGTTTTTAGACATCATCGAATACTCCGATTGGAGTATTGGGGGGGCACAAAAAATGTGAATGGAAAAAGTTCAGCGTCCGATGATTTGGCACCCAATGAATGTATGGTAAGGTTTTGTTTTCAAATAACAAAGAGATTACAATATATTTAACACAAAAGAAACTAGCTAATATCGACATTATCAACATAATAACCCAACTCACGCACAAAAACGCAGCGGATAGATCTCTAAATTTACAACTACAAATAGATATAGACAGATATAATGCAAAAGTTGACCAAAATCGCAATATTTTCAGGGACTCATTGATATTGTTGGTTTCTGGGGGAAAATATCTTATTATTTCTACCCCGTCCAAAAACTCTGTCCACGCCACTGCTGATTGCAAATTCAATTCCAACACTACTCCACCGGTAACACTAAGTTATTATTACTTTGCTTATTTTTTTTGCTTTCCTTAGTTAACGGACAAATTTCAATAAAAATAATAATTTCATTTTGTATTTTATTCCTTATACCATCCATGGTTTTATACGCGGAGTTGAGATTTATTATTAGAGAATAATGAGATACTAACTTTTAGCTTGTGACCGACCGTACCAAATGAGCGAGCCGGCAGCGGCAGTAGTGTGGGTGATAACGCACACACAGGTGTAAATGCCAAATCGGTGCCCGCGTCAAAAGCTCGGTGGAGTCTTAATAAAATCGACAGCTGATCTCTACTTGACTATACGCTTACATCACATCGCAAAAAAGAAAGTATTAAAAGTAAAGGCAGGTCGAAAATACAATTATTTAACAAACTGAATCTATTTCAAGGAAACTAAAATGACTCCTTTTTATGAACTCTGTCAGCTGTACTATATGTACTTACGGAAATCTCATCAATTGTTTTGTATATAATATTTGTACAAATATTTGAAACTGTTTATTCCCCACTTGTTAAATAAAGAAACCAGATTTATTTGTGCTTTCTGTTGAAATAAATAAAATTTATTTGAACGCGACTCCATTCATTCGCTAAACGCTAACTAAAGTTTTGACGTGAGCAGTCAATTCACATTGTATGTCTCAATAAACTAAAAAGTATTTAATCTTTTGATGTTGGTTTGCTAATATGGTGCTTAAGGTCTAAAACACTGAGTTCTTTTTTTATGAAACATATATCTTGATGCAGGTTATAAGTTAACGCTATTCTAGCAACTACTGAAATGTACTAGAGCTGTCATTCTGGGGCTCTGGGGCACATTTCTTGGCATATTTGCTTGACATTGTGCATCTAGTTCTATATACTAAATCAATGGTACTACTATACTACAGATAACGGTAGTCTAACTTTTTCAACTACACTGCGTGATACGATAACGGTAACAGGACATTTGGGATAAATATTATAAAGCATAATATAGTGCACAGCACTACGGTGGTATGGTTCAGTCCCACCCTACCCCCAGGGGTATTGCTAGGGGTATGGTGTGTCTGACATGAAAAAGGTCATATCGTTACTGAAAACTTACGGCACTTACGTCCTTTTCTTTAAGGAAGGCAGTTTTTTATAAATATCTCGAAAACCTTTGAACCGATCTTGTTCAAAACAAATATCGCTGAAAGAATTTTATAAGCCCTATGAGCATGATTTTTTCATAATTTTATAGTACACGGTTCGAAAATTAGAAGGGGGGGACACAATTTTAGTGACTTTCGGGGCGATTATCTCCGACTCTATTCACTTAATCCAAAAAATTGCTTAGAAACCTTATATTTATTTTGCTAGGCCTGTCGATTGATATACCACACGTGGGCTTGCAATGAAAAAATAATTTTTGACTTTCGGTTTTATGTATGGAGTGCATCCCTAAAAAAATCTTTTTTAGTAATTTCATTGCAAAACTATATAGCGGTTAACAAAATACACCCTATCCTCATTTTTTTATTCAAATACACCTTATGGTTTTCGAGTAAAATGCCTGTGACATACTGACGGACAGACAGACAGACAGACAGACAGACAGACAGACAGACAGACATGACGAATCTATAAGGGTTCCGATTTTTGCCATTTGGCTACGGAACCCTAAAAACGAATTTATTATGAATGAAGATATGAAATACTTATAAATACTATCGGCATTTCCACTGAAATGGAAAAATATTGTAGACAACAACATGATTCGTATCAGTACAATCAAATGAAATCACGTTCTTAATCGCTACTCATATCTTAATTATAAAGGAATATACACTATCGATAAACGTTGTAGATTTACTTGAATTTCCGCTGATAAATTTTGCAGGTATATATAAGTTTGATCTGTTTATTAATCTACTTAGTCAGGAAAAATGAAGCGGTTTCTGATTTTAGTTTTGGCGGCGGCCGTGTGGGCTCAGGATGCGCTGCCGGCAGCCGAACCATGTGACCCTGAGTCTTGCCAACTCCCGGACTGCAGGTGCTCTAGCACTAATATTCCCGGTGGATTGAACGCTAGGGATGTGCCACAGGTGAGCAAGCATTGCAAAAGCCTGCTTTATGAGCTTACTGGGTATCAAACAGACATGAAATATGGTCTTACTCGAATGGAAATGCAGCATACTTATGTCTGACGGACGCGCAGCATATGAGCATAATTTTTAATCATTTCTTAGTTTAAAAAACCATTGTGACCTTTCTAAGAATGTCCAATCCACAATGCTATTATAGTTAACTTCGATTCGTCCATATAGTATCTTAAATCCATTTGAGGCCGCGCTCTGACCGCTGGTGTCGAGACCGGTACCATGAAAGTAGTAATTTAAAACTTGGGTAGTAATTTAGTAGTTCTATATTAGGTACTAATACAGATTCCTGTAGGTTTTCTCATATCTATTGTCATAAAGCTTTTATGCGACTTGACAGTACTATCAGTCGTATCAAAATATTTGTTATAGTATACGATTAAATGCCATACGAATTAATAAATAATAACTTAATTAATATTAACGGGACTCTTTGAAGTCACCTTTTCCTCAACGGCGGACGATATTTTGGGTAAATGTGAACCAAGCAAAATAGTTGACAAAATAAAGATACGAAGGAACCTAGTTAAGAGGTTTCAGAAATGATACCGTGAACTACAGAGTCGTATCGACAAATTGCTTTCACACTACTGCCCTTGTCGTGAAAAGCACCCAATTTATTTTGAAGCTTATATTTTGTCTTCTCTTCAAGTTCGTCCTGCTGACCTTCGATGATGGCGTGAACGTCATCAACATCAACACCTACCGTGACATCATCTTCAACAGGCGCAACAGCAACGGGTGTCCCGCTGGCACCACCTTCTACATCAACCACGAATACACGGACTACACCATTGTAAACGAACTATACAACCATGGTTTCGAGATCGCTCTTCATTCCGTAAGCCACCAAACTCCAGCAACGTACTGGCGAGACGCTACATACGACGATATGAAGATGGAATTTGCAGACCAGAAAGAGCAAATGTCTCACTTTGCTAATATTCCTCTTGACGCACTTAAAGGTAAGATGCTTCGGTAAAATTAAAAAAAATATAAATGAGGTTTTACTTAATGTTATGCGCCACGGTTCCCCTCCGTTTTGGCATATTTTTTTAGTAATTATTCCATATTGCATATAATCTATGTACCCGTAATTGACTTTGCGCATAAACTGTTATGGCAGAATCTAGATAAGCATACTTTGATTACGCAGATTTACATTAAACAGAATATTATTTGTACACCATTTTGATGCTCCAAGTCATATCCACGCATAAAATATATGAGCATAAATAGTATTTTTCATAATCGTGTTATAATAGAGAGCTTTTTAGTCAAGTACCGTGTTTAGGCCACGAAGCTTGCTGAGTGGCCTAAGTAAGGTACGAGATTAAAAAGCTTGATTATGACAGTATTGTGAACAATACTTTTTGTACGAGTTCATTAAAATTAATAATTTAAGTCATTAATAAGAAAACTAAATATCGCTTCGTAAGTACTATATTGTCTAGTTCTAATATCCGACTTCTATTACACAAGATAATCCATATATAATCACACCACCGGCGTCCGTAATGTTGCAGTACTGTGCTGTGATTGGCCAATCACAAGGCGTAGTTTATTTTTATTTTTTTCGTGCCCTGGATACAGCAGCCAGTTTAAGTAGATTTTTGACAGACGACGCGACGCTGCATCGTACCAAAACGCCATAGATTGGCAATTTTGTATCGGATCAAGGACACATATTATTGAAATACGAAGTTCTCTTTTCAATTTTTTTTCGATTTTTTAGAGCGTATCGAAAAAGTTATTTCGGCTGTTTCGGAACTAACATAGACTATTCAATGACGAAAAGAGTGACGTTGCAGTATTCTCTATGAAATCTTAATACACAGATTTTAATCGACGAGTACAAAAAGTATTTTGTTGAAGACTATTCTCGCAGTAATATATTAAACATAATATTATTAGCTGAATTCAAATTTACATGTAATTATTTTACGACTTCTGTTTTTTCACTACTTACCGTTATACTAAGTTAGAGTCTGGCAAGCGAGTCGTGTCCCTGGAAAATGGCGGCAAATTTTAAAAATACGCATGCTGGTAACACGAATGTATGGCGGATTAATAGGTACTTATGACTGACAGTTTATTTCATAGGTAAAATTGTTGCCATATAAAGAATTTGATAAAAATGCTGTGGACACGACTCGCTTGCCAGACTATAAGTTACGGTATGTTAAAAAAGCCTTGTTATTCACCATTTTATAATTAATTCTACATATTTGTGATTACTCCAACCTAACCGATTAGGCTAAGCATGTAAGTGTGCCAAGTAAGTGTCGGACAAACGATAATATGCCGAGTATAATTAAGCTAAACAAAATTATTCGTAAATATAATCAGTCTTAGCAATAGTATTTATGCGAATTCAAATTCGGACTACCTAACACATTTTCAGAATGTTAGAAATTATACCAAATAAAGTTTCTGACACATTAACATTAGTCAAAAACCGAATATGCCAAGTATATCTTTGTGTGATTTAATATCATATTTTTTCATTTGCTACAAACTAAAATTTCTAATCTCTTCCCAGGTATCCGGATCCCATTCCTACAAATGACCGGTAACGCTTCGTTCCAAGTCATGGCTGACTACGGACTAGAGTACGATTGCTCCTGGCCCACGATCAACCAGCTCAACCCTGGTCTCTGGCCGTATACCTTGGATTACGCTTCTACCCAAGAGTGCGTCATTCCTGAATGCCCTACAGCATCCATTCCTGGAGTGTGGGTGCTGCCTATGGTCAGCTGGCTCGATTTGAACGGGCAGGCTTGTTCGATGGTTGACTCTTGCTTTAGTGTGTAAGTAAAGTATAGTTGTTTTATACTCAACGTATCCTACTTCTTAGTCAGTGCACTCTTAGAGAGTAGTCGTGGTCATAAGTTGTTGTTAAAATGAATGTGACAAGCCAGCCAGGTTATGTGTCGCCACTTTTCCTGAATTAGTTTTGCTGCTCTAATTATATTCATGAAGGGCGAAATAACTCACAATCTCGAACATTAGATCCTACTCGGGATAATCGGTAACTATATATCTAGTGTTCATACTTGTATTGTCGGCTAGTTGCCCGGCCCGGCGTCGCACGGTTTGTTTTTCGTTTTCCCGTAGGAATGAAGCATTTTCCTGCGGTAAAAAGTAGCCTATGTTCATTAGGGATAATGTCGGCTTCTAATCGTAAAAGGATTTTTCAAATCAGTCCAGTAGTTTCGGAGCCTATTCAATACAAACAAACAAACAATCAAATCTTTCCTCCTTATAATATTATTATAGATGTAGATTCGTTAAGTGCTATAAATTCATGATAGATATTTTTTTTGTTTATCAGTAAAGTCCATACGATATAGATACGATAACAGGAATGGTTGTAAGAACGTTATTCATTGGATAATTTCCTTAACAGCCCTGCACTGACTGACGAAGAAGGCTGGTTCAACTTCATTATATCCAACTTCGAAAGGCACTACTTGGGTAACCGCTCGCCTTTTGGCTTCTACATTCACGAGTGGTACATCTCCGCTTACCCCGCCGTCCGCAATGCGTTGACAAGATTCATGGATATGGTCAACAGCATGCAAGATGCTTTCATGGTAAGCATTGTTAATATAATATAACTATAATATTATATTTACGTTAAAGTATTCTTAAACCATAATTGCATAAACTAAATTTTCATACGATGGTATCTATCGCTCCGTTTGTCTGTCACAATTTAGTTGGATTTGGTTTTGTTGAAAACTCTGTCAACTCTGTAAAACCGATCGAAAAACAAATTGGTATTAAATTATACCGCAGTGGATAAAACCCGTCAGTCAGTCAGCACCCAAACCAATTCTGCTCGAGGAAAATACTCTTTAATTTTTCACGGGCCGTGATCTTTATCACAGCCGAAATGTGATTAATATTGGACAGAGACCTCTCTTTTTTTGTCCTGTCATTTTGAACTAGAATCTCTACTAAGATATATAGATCGAAACCCGAAAAGTAAACGGTGAAATTAAAAATCTGCAAGATGAAACATTCAACATGATGGAATAGGAGAAACCACCTTTCAATTAAATATATTCCCAACTATTCCAGGTGAACTCCGCTGATGTGATCGACTGGGTGAAAGATCCCGTGCCACTAGCTGAGTATAAGCAACAGGCTTGCAAGTCCTTCACGCCCACCACTTGCCAGGCCACCAGCTGCGGGCCTCTGAGTTCCGTCCATAATATTTGGGTAATAAATAACTGAGTAAGATGGTACCTATCGAAATGAAGACAGAACAGAATAAAGACAAAGTTAGCAAGCAGTTAGTTAGCTGGCATTAGAATATGGCTACGGTATCTCCTGCCTGTCGTACAAGGCGACTAAAAGGGGGCCTCGGGGTGGTACACGGTTCGGTTGGGGCTGCAATCGTTAAGAAAACTAGGAAGGACCCACAGAGGCATGACCCCCGTGGAGCGCAGGTATCCATAAATGATTTTCCTCCCAATCAAAGAAAAAAGATTCAAATCAATCTAGGTAAACTGCTGTGCTTGACTTTTTCGACTGGACGAATTATGCTAGTTACACATAAACGTTTCTCCCTATTCGTAATATTTCACAACAAAATTCATCACATTCGTTATTCTTCACAGCAATAGTACTAACTTTTACACAAAAAGGTTTCTTCTCATTCGCAATTATGCATTAACGCAATTCTCCACAACATCAATTCGTCTAATTTCATATTCAGTACAACACTGCGACTTGTATATTCGTTATTTCCATTAAACCTAAAAAATGCCTGCCTGCCGTGAATAACTACGAATACGCTGAAATTCTGTACCTAGTGAAAAATAGTGACTAGGACGAATCACTATTGTGTAAAAATTAAGACCATGAATATTAACGAATGTGGTTCATTTGGTTGTGCACAATTGAATTTGTGCAGATTTGCGAATAGGAAGTACTTCCCTATTGCTTTTGTGTAACGTGTCTATTCTCCGTCGTCGTCTTAGTTAGTTTTAATAATCCGTCTAATTTCATGTTTCCCGGTATATTAAAAGTGACACAAGAGCACCATCGCATAAATACTAAAATATTTTCTAACATTTTCAGAGCTCATATTGGATGCAAATCTGCAACACGTGTCCAACCGTGTACCCCTGGTTGGGAAATCCTCTCGGTCAATAAGACCTACTTATTATATCCTGGAAGATCCCCACAGAAAAAAAATAGAAATACAGGAGCCGGAAAGCAGATTCAACACGTTTGGAATTAAAACCTGGCTTGGCTTGCCAAGACTGTTTTGGTTGAGTTTTAAATTGGCCCATAACAAAAGAAATGGTTGATAAAATATACTCACAAAATCAAAATGAATATTTCATTTTTAACTTATGTTTAAGGTGTCCTATAAATTTGCTTTATAGAGAGGGCTCAAGGTGACTTTGATGAATATTCTAATATTTCATTTTTCTTTAGGGAGATTTCATATGTTTAAACTTTTTGGTAGGCGCTTTACTAAAATGCCTATTAGTTCAAAATATAAAAAAACTAAAATGATATAACCAGATCTTTTATTTTTTAGCTACTATAATGGCTATGTTCCTTTCACAACAAGCTGGTCATCAGGAGAAGGACCCTCATTTAGTGAGAGTGCTACTAAAACTGAACATACAGAGAGAACAGTAGCTGATATAGATCTGTTCAAAGCGGTTTATGTTGCACTGGCACAATCGGTCCTTAGCTACTACTGTTGTGTTGTATGGGGTGGTACTGGTAAAACACACATGCTAAATTAGAGAGGGCACAGCGATCCTGGCTTAAACTAATGACCTTCAGAGCAAATGGGTTTTCTACGAAACTGTTATAAAAAATTGTGAATTAAGTACTATCTGTCCGACAACTACTTATACATATTCTTGTTAGTAATAATCAAGCAGCACGAGCTTACCCCCTACGATAAAGATAAGTTTGAAGATAAGCGTGTTGTGACGAATGTATGCTTACCACTCAAATGTAGACTGTCTTCTGCCAGAAGGCAATAACGTTTTATGTCAAGATACTTGTACAATATAATTAATAGAACTATATATGTATATACCCTTTCCACTCATGAATGTAAGAAAAGGTTCAAAACTTGGCTGCTGTCACTGGATTATGAGCAGAGTGAAGTAATTGTTAGTAGTAAATAATAGTACATTGTGATACAAGTGAGGTATGTTGATAATTACCGAACAATCACAGGCGAAATTGTTCACGCGAACCGCAGGTAAGCGTATTAAGAAAGCCGAGGATGTAATTATCAAAGCTCACGCGTTTCATACGACGTTTTTCAACACATTTTGCGAGGAAAAAATCCTTTTGAATGAAAATTTTATAGGCCTCCCAAGTTATTTTCTTTACTTAATGATGACAACAGGTTTTTACTCACAATTGCACATCGCCGAAAATTTCCAGTGGTGTCCATTCTATGTATCACTTTCCTAGTCACCTCCAGTCAACATTTTCGATAAAATCCAAACACGCATTAACAATGTTTACAAATATCAACATTTATTTTCCGTGAAGTTTGCGTAGTGCGCGCGCATGTTAAGCCAGACTTGGATGAAATCTCTAAACAGCCAATACAAAATTAAATAAATATGTACGTTTTAAAATGTTATCTTTATTAATTCATGTAAAATGTCATCAAAACCCTTGCACGCACAGCCGTGCCATGAAGCCGGAAGATAGGCACTGGCAATCCATGATGGACTATCGTATCATAGTCGTGTTTGCACTTGTGAGAAGTAGCTCTGATGACAGTACAATAATATGGTACTGTCGAACTGACCGGATGATGGAGCCGGAAGATATGAACTGGAAATTCATGATGGAACGTCGAATCATAGCTGTGTTTGGATTTGGTAGAAATGTCTTGTAATGAACTTTGACCACGATTAGGTTTCAAGGTCTGATGATGAAGCCGGAAGATAGGCACTGGCATTCCATGGTGGAATATCGTATCATAGTCGTGTTTGCACTTGCGAGAAAGGTCACGTAATGGAATTTTGAACACGATCAGGTTTCAAGGTTATAACAAACCTATTATATATTTACTTGTAAATATTGAGTGTAAATATTGACATAGGCGACTGTATAAAATGTATATAGACCAGTACATGGAGAGTGTATATATAATAATATTGAGTCCATTATTCCCAGCGACATAAATAAAACGGGTAGACTACCAAATACCAAATGTATGAAACCGACATACCGTCCATCAAAGTTAATTTCGGAAACGACGGTGAGCACCTAATTCAGCCTATAGGCATCCAATTCCCGGCCAAGTACAGCTACTACGGTACGGTGGAACGGCGCATGCTCCCAGTGATTTTAAGTTGGGCATCTACCGTGCACAAGATGCAAGGCTGTACGGTAGACCACGCAGTGGTGTACTTAGGGTCCCGTACTTTTGCGGCTGGACAGGCGTTTGTAGCCCTAAGTAGAGTAAAATCACTTAGTGGTCTCCAGATTGAAGAGCTAGATTGTTCTAAGCTGATAGGTAAAACACCATGCAATACAGACGCATTGGCGGAGATGGAAAGGATGCGGGCTCACTCGCCTACTTAAAATAAATTTATTCAAAAATATTTCGTTATCAAAGACTAAAAAGTATGAATAAGTTAATAATTTAAAAAACACTTGAAAAACACGCTTTTATAAATGCACATAAAAACCAAAAATAAAGTATGGATCGTTCAAGTTGTCTCTATTTCTGGACTGAATTGTGAACAATGTGCTTTTAATTATAATATTTGATCGTGAAAGCGTGGGGCGCTGGAACAGGAAAGACTTTTTGTATAACTTGCTCAGAAATCAAGTTAAGCAATGTTACGGGAAGCAGGTTACAGAGATCGGCGCTCTAGCTGGAGTTGCAGCACGACTAGTAGGTGGCTCTACATTAAACAGTCTGTTCAAAGTACCAGTTTGTCGAACTAGATTATAATTAAAAGCACATAGTTTACACTTCAGCCCAGAAATAGAGACAACTTGAACGATCCATAATTTATTTTTGGTTTTTACGTGCATTTATAAAACCGTGTTTTTTTTAACTATATTTTTAAGAGCCATGACGCCAAATTTAGAAAAAAAAGTCTTAGTTTTCTTAAAGCCTCATCGACTACGCCGGGAACCGAACACGACGAGTCTGTCTAAAGATCTTAGTTGGTTTTATTGTGGAAATAAATGGGTAGTGCTTTGTAACAAGATGTCTTGTTCAAATTCAAAAAATACAGTTGTTAAGTTCCAACGTGCGTTCTACTAGTTAGACAAGAACCGAAGGTCTTTATCCTAAAGAATGACAAATCGCACGTCCAATGTGTCACTGCATTGTGTATCAAAGTAAACAAAAGCACGTCGTTGAAAATTATCAAACAGGGCAATAACCGCTCACTTGATTTCGGATTTAATAAAAGGCTTCTAATTTTTCATTATCAAAGCAGACCATACTTCGATTGGCAACCAAAGTTGCCACCATCAGTTTAGGAGTCGGCGAAATTGGCAACTGTGGTTGCCACTAGATATGAGCGCCGCGCCGGCGCGCAGCCGTCGCCGCCAATTTGAGTCGGCGCGCCGCCGCCGAGTAAAATACGCCGCGCGCCGGCGCAGCAATTGCGGTTTGCTTTCTCGCTCGCACTCGTAACGTATCCCACCCGCGTTCGTTCGCACGATGGCTTCAGTCAAGTATTTTCCCGACTGAACGTGTGTTATTTTTTCGACCCGCGTCGTAAACAATTGCGCCAAGTTCGATTGCTATTGATGTTTACAAAACGAAAATAACTTTATTTTTTGTCATCAATGATCCAGAGCCGGTTAGTAACAGAAAATCTTTGCCAAACTCAAAACTTTGATTCCACTAAAGCTGGGCCAAGTACTTGTGCTAGTTCTTCTAACTTTCTACTGGCACAGCACTAGTCAACGTGCAACGTGATTGCGAGAGTGCAGCAGAAAACGAATGCTGGGAATATTGTAGCACAGCGTGTCCTGAGGACTTAGAACTTTACGGTGAAGACGTTGCAGTACTGGAATGACAGGAGAACTTCTATGCCGTCGCTGTAGAATCTAGCACGCTCGATTTTAAATATACCAGCCACCAGCACGCCAAGCGAGAGAGTATTTTCCACGGCTGGACTCGTGATAACGGCGAAGCGTTCACGGCTTAATCCATTAAATAGGATAGTATTTATCCATGATAATTATCAGTTTTACAAAGAAGCTATAGACCAGTAAACAGTCTTCATCCATAGCTTCTTTGGTGTCATACTAAATATTATATTTAAAGTACTGAAATGATTATTTTTCTTCAAAATTGACCGCTGAATGATTTTATAAAACTTGGTTTTTGTAATTGTAACGCATGTGACTTTTAGTTTACTTGGATGATTAATTTATAATTATTTCACTGAACTAGAGATCTCTAACTGCTTATTTGACTGAGAAAGTGCAATTATTTAATGCATATTATTTCTTAAATATTATACGTTCCCGACTTACCTATTAACTTAAATCAATAATAAAAAACCATTTGTTGTGAGCACCTGATGAGCGGTGCGATCATAGACACGTTTCATAATTAAAGATTCTGACGATTATATATGCTTCTTATTTTATTTCGATTATAACCATGATTTTCATTGAAAGTGATTTTTTTGTTAAGTTAGTGTGAAACTTTTAAAAATATGATTGTTTATATAAATATATTATACTCGGTTACTTTGTTAAAATAAATAAAACTTTCTTTATAGTAACAAAAAGTAGGTTTTTTTCACAAATTGCTCCCTTATAAAAATCTAAAGCACAAGGTCACGCCGCCGTGACGCCGCCGCCGCCGCGGAATTGGCCATCGGCGCTCATATCTAGTTGCCACAAGCAAGTGATTGGATAGTAATTAAAAGCGGCCAAGTGCGTGTCGGGCCACGCGCAGGGCAGGGTTCCGTAGTTGCCCGTCTGTCACAGAATGCGGACTTAAAAGGGGCTTTTGGGGTTTTTATTATAGCTTACCCTCGTAAATAATCGTAAGTATGATTATTTTTATAACACACCAATGTATAGGGTCGTTTCGCCGGTTACGCGACCACCTTCGGTTGGCGACCAACTGAAGGACAATGTTTTTTCTATTGAAGATAACATGCCGTGAAAATGCAACTCTACCGTCCACGGTAAAAGGTTCAAATTCCAATGACAATGTATGTGCACCCGAAATTAAGTGCATTTCTTACCAGTTAACTAGTTATGTGTACTACTCGTTAACTAGTTATGTCTACTTAACCGTGATAGTTTTCCTTTTATATTCATTATATGTACTACTGTCACGAATTTTTTCACGTAGGTACCCAGTAGTAGCGATTTAGCCGGCAGGGGGGGACACATGACTCGATCAAAAATTAGGGCTTTAAATCCCATTATCTCGCAAACGCATAACTGAGTTGAAAAATAGTCTTAGAAAACTCATAATATTTTTGAACAAGCTATCCAACGATAGCACCGTCGCGGCAGCCACCAAGGCCCTGGAGCAAACCATCGCAGTCCTCCAGCTTGAGCTACAGGAGCGGGACCAGGAGCTCTTGTCCAATGACGTTCAGCTGTCCAACGTGCCAGAGGAGCCGGGCGAGAGCCCCGCCGGCCTGGTGACGCGGGTCTGTGCTAAGCTGGCGGTCGAACTGGACGTGCGCGATGTGGTGTGTGTACACCGCGTGGGTCGCGCTCGCGAGCCAGGCCGGCCGCGCCCGCTGGTGCTGCGCCTGGCGCGCCGCGCCGTGCGGGACGACTTGCTGCGGGCCGCGCGCGCGCGCCGCGGCGCCACCACCGAGGGCCTGGGGCTGGCCTCGTCGCCGCAGAAGTTCTACGTGAACGAGCGGCTGACGAGCACCAACCGGCAGCTATTCCAGCGCGCACGTGAGGCCGCGCGCGACGCCGCCTGGCGCTACGTGTGGACGAGGGACGGCAAGATCTTCGCCCGACGAGCAGACGGTAGGCCTAGTCAGCGAATACGCCAACTGTCCGATTTGGAGATGTTTCGCAGACCCGTTGACTAGACCTAAAAATAATAATAAGAACTTGTTGTTATCGTGTTTAATCGCAGCTCTCAGTTTATTGTGTTTGTGTCCAAAATAATTCAGTCTTCCTTACCGTGTTTTTATGGCCCATTTGTTATTTACGTGTTTGTGTGTCGTCGCGGGAGTGAATCAATATTGCACAATTACTTCAGCCCCGTATAGTGATTCTGCCTGGAACAAAGCAAAATTTAATGTCATATTTATTCATTTTACCGTTATCCATATATGTGTACATTATATATTATATATTTATGCAACACCAATCGTTATTCTAGCTGTGATTAGTAGGAATGATTGCGTAATACTCACGGGTAAGCAGTTGTTCGCTTGCAATTGTTATTGTGCTGTCGTATTTATTAGTTTTTGTAATGTCTCGTTTCAAACATTTTAAAGTTGGTTTATTTAATGCTGGCTCTTTTGGTACTGGCGACGATGAGTTGACTATGACAATATTAGAGACTGAAGCTGACATTATTGCGATAAACGAGACCTGGCTCCGCGCCGGTGAGGAGGGCCGCGCCCCGACCGTTCCCGGCTATAGACTGCGACACGTGCCGAGACCGGCCGATGTCCGCGCGGGGAGGGGAGGTGGAGTAGCGTTCTATCTGCGCCGGGGCCTTACCGCGCGCACCGTGCCGCATCCCCCCGCACCGCTCGTGGAGCAATTATGGCTTAAAATTAATATTAATTCGAAACGTTTAGTAATTGGAACTGCATATCGCCCCCCGTGGCTTAACGTGGAGACCTTTTTTGACGCTATTACGGACTCAATTACTTCTTTTACTAACTACGACCGCTTAATATTACTTGGGGATTTTAATATAAATTACTGTGACAAAAATGACACGTACCTTAAACACTTGACGCAATTTTTGACAACACTTGACTTAACTCAGCATGTAAACGACCCGACGCACTTCACAGACCACAGTGAGACCACGATAGACCTAATCTGTACTGACGCTCGCGTTTTGTCTGTGGAGGTGAGGCATATTCCAGATTTAGGCAGACACGCTTTTGTTACAGCTGAGATTGACATTAAAAAAAGGAAACCGACGCCAAGACGTATTACCTACCGACCTCTTAAAGACATTACCTTAGACGACTTCAACAATGACCTTGACGCTATAGACTGGGAACAAATTTGTTTACTGTATGACGTAAACGACATGGTTCGGCGATTTAATGAGCTTTTACTAGGACTGCTTGACATACATGCACCGGAGAGGACAATTGTTGTGAGGGAGGCACCCAAGCCGTGGTTGACGAGTAACGTCAAGCTTATGATGCATCTCAGGAACAAAGCCCATGCTAAATTTAAAGAGACAAGGAATGAAGTACATAAAAAATATTACTTGGACCTGAAACATCTTGTCATTGAGGCCATCCACAATGAGAAGCGTGCCTTCTTCCAACACGAAATTAATAATATGACCGACTCAAAGACCCTTTGGACCAACTTGAAGCGGACTGTTATTCCAGATTTCCGGACGCAATCAGATCTCCCGCCTCATTTTGACGACCCTGACTTATTGAACGGACATTTTCTGGATATACCCGGTAAACGACAAGTACCAATATCGGACATGACTTTTTATGAGTTTGACAGACACTGCAATAAAACTTTTTTTCTTTCACCTACGACTGTTGCAGCTGTCACAAAAATATTGATTTCAATTAAGACGACTGCAAAGGGACTCGACATGATTGACATTGACATGCTGCTTTTAACGCTGCCTAGGAGTGCTGACATACTGACCCACATTATTAACAGAAGTATACAGACTATGACTTTCCCGGCTGACTGGAAAATTGCTCAAGTGACTCCATTACCAAAAAAGCCAAATCCAGCTAACCTGTCCGAGCTCCGTCCAATAAGTATTCTCCCTTGCGCATCAAAGGTAATAGAGCGCGTGGTCTGCGACCAGCTCTCCGCATACCTGGAGGAAAATGGCATCCTACCTGAGCTACAGTCGGGTTTTCGCAAGGGTCGTTCGACAGTTACTGCGTTACTCGATGTAGTCGACAATATTCTACAGGCTCGGGATGTTGGGGAGAGTACCATTCTAGTTCTTTTAGATTTTTCAAGAGCCTTTGACTGTATTAATGTGTCCTTACTTCTATCGAAGATGTAATATTACGGGTTTGATGTTTCTGCAGTGAAGTGGTTTGATAGTTATCTCTCCGGCCGCGTGCAAACGGTGGCGTTGCGTAGGATGGATGGTGGCACTTTGCGGTCCGCTCTTTGCCCTGTGGAAAGAGGTGTGCCGCAAGGTTCAATACTGGGTCCCCTGCTTTTTATATTGTATAGTGCTGACATCACTCACAATATAAGAGGCAGCAGATACCATCTTTACGCTGACGACCTCCAGTTATACCTCTCTAGTGCACCCACAGACATATCTGTTGCGGTCAATACCATCAACGCAGACCTAGATCGTATTTCTACTTGGTCGGAAAAGAACTGCCTAGTCCTTAATCCGAACAAGTCAAAATATGTTGTTTTTGGATCAGAGCATCAAATCCGTAATACCATCACTAACCTCGAGACTTTGACTACCAGTAAGGTTGCTATCATGGGCGAACCAATAGAGAGGGTGGTAGAAGCAACTAACCTTGGCCTCCTCATGGACGGCAAGCTGCGCTTTGAGAACCACGTACTAAAAGTTGTGAGTAACTGCTTCTACCGCCTTAGAGTTCTTTACAATGTTCGCGATTACCTAAGTGTTGATTTGCGTGTTAACCTTTGTGAATCGCTGATATTGTCAAGATTAAACTATTGTGATGTTGTCTATGCTGGCTGCATTACTGGTCGTACGAAAAAGCTCATACAACGAGTGCAAAACGCATGCATTCCTTTCTGTTTCCGTGTCCCACCCCGCTCCCATATCACTCCCTACTTGAATGCCGCTGGTCTGCTGAACATGCCGGCACGCAGACGGCTTCACCTTGCCACTCTTCTCTTTGGCATAGTGCGATCTGGGGTCCCAGCATATTTGCTGAGTAGACTTGTATGGCCCAAGAGTGCGCGTAGGTGTAAGGCGATGATTCTGGTGCCAAAGCATCGAACCGCGGCGTTTCGAGGTAGCTTCAGGTACGCGGCATCCAAGTGTTGGAATGATCTCCCTCCACCTATCCAAGGAGCGTCTAGCAGGTATACCTTTAGGCGGCAGCTTAAGGGCTATTTGTTGACGCTCCAAAGATCCCAACCCTAACCCATCCAGCACTTTATTTTATTTTATTTTTCTCTATTGTTTTTTAAACATCCCAAGCGTATCGCGTTTTAGTTTGCGTTACTTATTTAACAAATGTATTATATTAACTAGGTATTTATTTATTATGTGTAGGTATACATGTTTGTATCGGCAGTATGTTGTGTTGCGTTCCGTGGGTCACGTACGGTGCTGTCTGAAAATCAGCGCTGTAGGTGTCTGTCTGACACCTCGGCATAATGCTGAGACAGCGGCCGATTCACTGCCGCGAAGACACACATTAAGTACGTGTCAATTGTATTGTATTTTTGGTCTCTGTGTGTCTTTTGTGTAGTGAATAAATGTCTTCTTTCTTTCTTTTCTTTCTTTCATACCCCCACACTAAAGGTTTAACGAGAAAAATAAATCCTTACCAATTTACATGTAGGTAATTCTTTTTGTTTTCAGGATTTTATTCTACTGTTTTGTCGGCGTGATTGGTTTATATACCCACGCCGAATTGCATTTTTCTAGTTGTGCCGGCAAGGCACATTCTCTTGTACCGATAAGATATTCTTAAATACGTGTATAAGATTAGCCATAGATTAAGTACGTGCGAGATGTATGAATGATTATGCATGTAGCTACTTGTATATATACTGTGTGAGTTAATGAATAAATAACTGTTGCATACACCAGAGTGTCTCTCTTTGTGTGACTGCCATAAACCCCTCTGGGGTGCAGTCCACACTCACCCTCTCTACTGCCGGCAAATTGGTGACCCCGACGTGACGTGGTGCAATGCAACGGTTATTTATTCATTAACTAACACAATATATATACAAGTAGCTACATGCATAATCATTCATACATCTCGCACGTACTTAATCTATGGCTAATCTTATACACGTATTTAAGAATATCTTATCGCTACAATAGAATGTGCCTTGCCAGCAAACTAGTTGTAAGGGTTACTGAGCTAAGCCGAAGACGGACAGACAGACAGACAGAAAGGCAGACGGACGGACATGGCGAAACTATAAGGGTTCCTTGTTGACTACGGAATCCAAAAAAATACACTGTTTAGTAAAAATTAAAATAAATCAATAATAATTTAAATAAATTTATTTCAAAGAACACTTTAATAGCAAATCCGTTTGTAACAACAAAATAATGTCGCTGGCTTTCGATGGTATTTTTACTCGCCAAGGGGGTTTCCTAGCCAGGGGTACGTGTTAGGGCAAACGTTGCAGATTTGCATCCAGTATTGACTCTGAAAATAAGTAAACATTGATTGAAATGTAAAGGAACGCCTAGCAATACTTTTTATTTTTATTTATATTTAATTCATTTCCCACGGCGTAATTAGGAAAATGGGCAGTTAAACGAAAACTATTGGAACAACATAATATTTTTCATATTTACCTGTATATCTTATATTATAATTAAGGACCCTATGTAAATAATCACTTCACAGCAACATACTTGAGATAAGTGTTGTTAAAGTATTTTGTTATGTTGCCACTTGTATAATATATCCGATCAACATATCAGAATCAATCAAATCAACCGGAAAAGATATTGATGAGACGATCCCGACTCAGTGTTAAGCAATGTCAAACATAAAGAATCATGCAGATAAAGTAGAGTGGCTGGTAATAGTTGAAATTATCTGCATATGGAAGAATCCTATATCTGTTAGAGGTACCTATGTGAAAAGTATTACTCACCCACTCATTATGAGTGGAAGAAAGAGGTCCGCAGTTTCTGGCATCACAATTGGTAGGAACAAATGATCTGCAAGCCTTCTGCTTGTACTCGTCAATGGGAATAGGGTTCTTCACCCAGTCAATCACTTCATGGGAGTTCACCTGAAAATGTTCGATGTTTGAGCGGAAGAATATAAAAATATTTCAGGAATATCGGTGAGTAAAGATTAGCATTATCATATCTGTAATTGACCGCTATGGATGGGGAATTGGCCGAATTTGGAATGTTTAACGTTATTCACAAATAAAATATGATATTTCGATATAGAATCAAAAACAAATCTCTGAGTACCCCGCCTTGCTGAACGTAGCACTTAATAGAATGGTTGAATATGTATCGTTTATAGAATAAAGTACGGCAGGCACTTTCGTTATAATGGATACAAGGTCCTTTTCCCAGAAAAAAATACATACATAGTTATCGGTAGTTTTTAATACGCACCATGAAAACGTCGTTCATGCCATTGACCATGTCTAAGAAGCGGATGAGGGCATTGCGGACGCCGGCGTAGGAAGAAATGTACCACTCGTGGATGTAGAAGGGGAAAGGAGCTCGGTTGCCAAGGTAATGCCTTTCGAAGTTCTCCACCATGAAACGGAACCAACCCTCCTCGTCGGTGAGAGCAGGTCTGTAGATCAGATAAGTTTAAGAGATTTTCTTCTACCTTATTATCACAATTTATTCATCTATATAAGAAAAAAACATCAATCTAATTATTAAAACATGAATCAAATAGACATAAAAAATTAAAAACTACTACATAATGTATATAATACTATAAGTTACGACTAAAAATTACATATTTACAAATTGCCTACAATACAGTCCCCCAGGTCGGCGCTCTGCGGCAGGGTGCCCATAAGACTGGCTACGTTTCCTCGCCGAATGGCGATGCCAATTCTTTGGCCGAGGAACAAGCCAGCCCTATGGTCAGCCGTGTGCTCGAAGAGCTGTTTTTTCAGGTCCCTGTATAATTTGTGGGCGTCTGGACCCACGCGCACACAGACTGAGTCGCACTTTTCGTAATTCATTAAGAACCGCTTTGTTATGGAATCCTATAAACACATACATTTTTAACTTACATTCATAAAACAATCCTGAAAAAAAAAATGCACAAACCTGCCTACCATATAAAATAAAAATGCAATGAACAAGCTCTATTTCACAGAAATACGAAAACTTACATATAGTAGCAGGAGTCGACCATGGAGCAGGCGACGCCTTCCAAATCTTGCCAGCTAACCATCGGAAAAACCCAAACTCCAGGAATAGAAGCAGTAGGGCATGGTGGAATAACGCAGTCCTGGGTGGATGCGTAGTCCAGGGTGTATGGCCAAAGACCTGGGTTTACGTGCCTCACAGTGGGCCAGGTGCTGTCGTATAGGAGGTCGTAGTCAGCCATTACTTGGAAAGATGCATTGCCGCTCAACTGAAGGAAGGGGATGCGGATTCCTAGAATGTAGAATTACTGTCTTAATATGTAGGCACTGCTTCTGGTAAATATCTGTATTATTATCATATAAGTTTCAATTGATCGTATTGTCTTCTAAAGTTAATATTGATACCTCATTTCCCTTTGCTAATGCGCGGGGACCTCATTATCCAATAATCATGCATTGTGTATATTTGACTCACCTTTAATCTCTTCTTGAGGAATGTTTGCAAAATGAGACATTTGAATCTTCTGCTCCCCGAACTCCTGTCTCATGTCTTCATAAGTGCCTTCGGCCCAGTAGGTCTGTGGAGTCTGATGACTGACAGAGTGGAGGGCGATCTCGAAACCTTTGTTGTAGAGCTCATTCACGATTTCATAATTAGTATATTCATGGTTGACGAAGAAGGTGGTTCCGACGGGGCAATTATTACCGATGTTCCGTCGGTTGTAAATAATGTTGCGATAGGTGTCAATGTTGATGACGTTGACACCGTCGTCGAATGTTAACATAATGAACTGAAATGAAGAAAGCAAGACAATGTGATAGTCATAGTTATTTTTTAATATTTTATTGTGTCCAATATCCAAACTGCATTAACAGTTTTGCGGGACAATGTAGTAAGCTAGTCAATAAATGATGTAATAATATAATAATAAATCAGCCTATATAAGTCCCACTGCTGGGCACAGGCCTCCTCTCATGGATGATAAATGATGTAATTCATAAAAAATCTGATTGTACGAGTTCAGGTTAAACTCCACTGAGAAGCATCGCCGACACGTGGCCGAGCCGGCGGCGCGTCATGGATAAAATATTTTTTTTATAAAAGTTGCGTTTCCTTTGCGATAAGCGCATATCTTGGATTATTTAGAGTACAAGGGCGTGGATATGCACTTGTAGTACGTATGTTACATTATTTATAAATAAATTTGAGTATTTACGAGAATGTTGTGATATTGTTATCCGGCCATGAGGTTAATTTTCGGAAGGGTACCCAATGTGTTTTACGAGTATAATTAATAGTTTTTATTTACAAGGGTCAATTTAAATTTTGTAACGCGTATAAAACCGGTAAGTTCTCCATATCTCTATAGTTAGTTAGCATCACATTAGTTATTACCTTTTAAACAGTTAGAGACGACCAATTCATAAATCCATGTACCATTCATTGACTAGGTATTTTGTTAATACTAAGTATGAAAGGGATTTGGTATTTTAACGAACCCAACGTTCCTAACAAAACGTAATCTTACCTGAGGCGTGTCCCTGGCATTCAAGCCTCCAGGAATATTAGTGCTAGAGCACCTGCAATCAGGAAGCTGGCATGCGTCTTCATTGCAGTCAGCTGCTAAATCCAGTTCTTCTTCAGAAGAAGATGAAACGCTAGCTGCGACGAATAGTACCGCCAGTGCAATCAAGATCCACTTCATTTTGGCTCACCTTATTTCACAATACTAGGTGTTTATTTTAATGCATCGTTTTATATGACTATTAGTTATCGTCGATTCGCCAAATCTTTTGCAATCATCAAACTGCGATTTTGCTTTATATCTTATCAAAATTATGACTTTGATTGCTAGCTTTGTTCAAATCTTATGCCTTACATTCCATGTACGGAATATTTACCGTTAGCTTTTCGGTGAAGGAAAATATATTAAGAAAACCGGTCTAATCCCAATAAGGTCTAGTTTTCCCTGTGGGTTGGAAGGTCAGATGGCAGTCGCTTTCGTTAAAATAGTGCCTATGCCAAATCTTGGGATTAGGTGTCAAAGCGAAGCCTGGGCTCCTTTAGGGGCTTTACCGGGAATAACGCTATGAGGATGATGAGTGACACGCCGTCAAGGTATTTTTAAATTCGCGGTGTCGTCTAAGACCGATGTGCCCGGGTTTGAGACCAACGACCGACATGCACTTTTTGTATGTTTTAAATTAATAGTGAGTCCATTTTCAGAACGCCGAGTAGCATGGAATGTTCTAGAGAAAGTAAGCGAATAGAACATTCGATGCTTACTGTATGGGCTTGGAGTATTCGTGAAAAGTAGACGTAGCAAGATTATCTGGAAAGGCGCATGCTACTCAAAACGAATGAGTAATCAAATGAACTACGAAATAAAAATCGAAATTAAGGACCACGTTTTTCTGGAAAGTGTAGTCTTAAGACGGTGCATTGGAAATAATCGAGTGCTTTGACTAGATTATCAAAAAGGAGCCATCCATAAATTACGTCACACGTTAAGGGGGAGGGGGTCGACGAAGTGTGACATTGTGTGACAAAGGGTTGGGAGGGGTCCTTAATTTCGTGACATCACATTTCAAAATTTATTATATTCTAAGTGTTAAAACACGAACTTTAAACTATTACTTTACGAAAACCTCAAAAACATATACAACTATATCTGTGTAAATATAAGATACCAATTGTTTTGTCGACCACTCACTCTCCTAGTGTTACGCGCCGACCGCCTAGGCGCCCTTTGATATATGCCGCCAAACGCATTGCGCCTAGCGGTGATTTCTTTGTTTCTATTTCATTTGACCATTGACTTTCGCGGATGAAACATCGTTATTAGTTGTGCTATTTTGTGATTTTTTACTTACAAAACAAGTTTAAAAAAACAAAATAAGTGATTTAGGTAATCTTTGCCGTGAACTATATGAAACATACAGTGCAGCTTGATTGGATGTTAATTTTATTAAGGAATAATTGAAATGTAAAAGAAATTGATTTTGGAATGTAAATTTGCAAAATATGTGACGTCACACAGGGAGTGGGAGTCTCACAAATGTGACCAGCTGTGACAAGGACGGGGGGAGGGGCAAAATATCATTAAATTCGTGTGACGTAATTTATGGATGACCCCGAAACAATAAGGTCTGATTTTCAGATATATGATTCTTGACTATATGATTGTTTTTCCGATTTAATCGATACATGATTGCTTAACCCTTTGAGCGCCAATGTCGGCTGTAGCCGACATCGGAAAGTCCTGCCATGGACGCCAACGACGGCCACGGACGTCAGTTTTGTTAATGCAATAGGGACCTATGGGGGATTCCGTAAAGTTCAATTTCGCTCAACAAAATGCAACAGCGTGGCGTCAGTGACAGGTCATTTTGGTTCAACGCTTGGCTGTTAAAAGGTTAAAATTTCCTCTATAGAAAAAAAATACCAAGTTGGGTCTGTTTTTTCCTTTTTTTACTCAGCCTACTCAAACGATAGGTACATTATTTTACTACACAATCAAGTTACTTTACGAGATTTAAATAATACTTCACCTAGTAAGGTACTTATCGATATTTGTCCAAAACAGCGATTCCCGAAGAGTGTTACATCTTTTTTTCTCGTGCGCGGAAGGCATCAGCGTGTCTCTGTCTAGGGGGCGTGTTCGACTCAAATCAAGGCATCCCCTTAAGTGAGTGATCTAAGTGGAGTCTTCGGAGTGGAGTTCTCAGAGTGGGATACTAAGGCAATAGTATCGAGTAAGAACTGGAAGAAGAAGTACAGTGGAAAGTGTTGAATAGTGGTCTGGTACGTTAAAGTAAAATGTAGCTGTGTCAGTACTAGTAGGCGCGGACTCAGTCACTTGTGTGAGTTAATTAAGTTTTCAGCGTTAGTACTTCACCCTGTGTAAATCGCAGAATAAATCTACTGTCGAGTTCAAAAGGTGTTATAACTCTATCTTACCCCAACGTTATAAAAAAGGGGATTTGTAAAAAAGAAACACCGCCTGTAGGAGACTGTATTGCTGATATTAAGAGGCATTTCATTACACGGAAAAATATATTTTTATTTGAGTAAATAATTATTGTGATGTCGTTGTTGGGTTACCTTTGTTTTTCCAAAAAATAGACAAAATTTTTAGTTAATTTCATTTGCCAAAATATTATACTGTGTCAAATAAACTCTGCACAAATAATTATAATACAAACCCCATCTTTGGCAAGTGAACGTTTAAACAATGACTCGCTTACCAACTGGTACCTAATTTCATGTAGTCAAATGTTTTAGTTGGAAAAACGTATTTTACGCCAAATATAATAAGGCAAAAGACTTGTGTCATCAGTTTTCAAGCATGATTATTCAAGGCGCATAAAAACGCTTTGCAAATTGTACTTAAATAATATATAAGTATTAGATAGTAAATAAATGGTGTTCGGTTCTGGCGCTTCGCCGGCCGCTCCCGTGGCACGTTCGCTTCGCTCGCTGCGCTCGCGCGCTGCACGACTATCACGCGACGGCGCGCGAGCGCTCTCGATTTTTCTCGCACTATCCGTCCCTCTCTTAACAAGAGGTATAGTGCGAGATAAATCGAGAATATGTCGCGGCCGTCCCATGATATACGTGCTGGTAGGGTCGCGGTTCAACCTAACACTCCTCCTCCGTTAAAGATTTTCTGTTGTAATAAAGTATTTGCTAAAAGACCAAATGCCTGAACGTTATTTTCCGTAGTAAAAATTATGCTGAGTGAAAATTGGGCCAAATGAAAATGTGCTTACTAAAATTATTCCAAAGATTGCATTGGCAGCACCACAACGGCTGCCAAAGTTCGTTTGGGTAGTGAAATTTTACCAAAAGAACTTTGGCAAAACGGCAGGATCCCTGTTGTTGTTATATAGGAATAGGTATTATTAGGTGATTGTTATCTTCGGTTGTGTTTAATCGTTAATCATTGATAAGATGTAATAACGTCACTACCGTTCGAATGTGTTATTTTTATTATAACTTAATACACATACTTAGACATTTGTGTTGTGAATAGCCTAAAAGAAAAAAACTTTAATAAACTTTTCTAATACATTTATTTTACGCCATTTACATCAAATAGTAACTATTCGTCTACCGAATTTTGGGCAGGTATAATGTATACAAATGGTTACACCGAGTCTTTGAAATCATTGTCCTTTACGTCTAAAGATTATTAAGTAATATGATGATAAATCTATGTCCTCTTATTGCAGACTAAAGCTAAAGGCAGATAACCGTTATTTGAATTGAAGTTTCCAGAGTTACCATTTTTGTTCATCGGATAATAAACTTCGCTCTGGCGATTATCACTTAGGTACTGTATTAAGGAGCGACCACACCGGTGCGTTACGCTGCGTATACGCGTTGACGTGTCTTATGCGTCACGTATTCTTCATACATTTTGCTGCGTCTAACGCACCGTGCGTTAGCGTATTTTGAGCAGCGGTGTGGTCGCTCCATTATACAGATATAAAAAGGTTTTTAATTATGTTCTGTATTAAAATTTTGTTAAGATTTTTTTCTTAGAATATTAAGCAAAGACAGATTTATGACATTGAATTCGTTTACTACTATTATTTAGTTTAGACACACCCACATTGTATTTAGTATATTTTTGTTGCTACAAAGGAATATTACCCCTTAGATAATTGTTTGGAGGAGAGAGTTATGAAGAAATGTATCGATCTCAAAATATCAATCCTGTCAGATCGGAGTTATTGTATTGGTAATAATATCACGTATTTTATATCTTAGAGTAACTATAAAAGACGAACATACAGACACTTAAGACTATATGAAGAGTATTTACAAATAATGAAAAAGACAACATCTATCGTTAAGATGAATTCGTAGAGAAACATGAAAAACTATCGCTTATTACTGTAAATCCTGAAACAGTAAAGCTTAATTAAATAGTAATAAATTATTAAAACTACCTTATGTAGGATATTTTGTTATATTTACATCATAGTTACGAATTACTCAATAAGCGAATCAGAGTAACGATACTAGAATAGGAATTAAATGTCTCGATAAAAATATTTCGATCATGAGGTAGAAAATAAAATTTATAATTAAATTTAATTAAAAGTACGATGTTGCTTAGATATATTATTTACAATTTCAATAAAAACAAGATACTATAATAATATGAAGTACTGGCTGGACCTTACTTACCGCTATACTGTATTAATAAAAACATTATTTACAACTTTATACATTAATAGTTCTAAAAGAATATAATTTAAAAGTAATACTGTAAATAATTTTAAAGCTTACGTTAAAAAATAAACAGTTTTTATTAGAGCTTAAAATAAATCAGTCCATTCACAATTAGATAAAAAGAGAATCATAATTTAATTTAAGAAAGTTTACCACCAGCTACAGAATTTGAATGAAATCAAGCAAACATGCGAAGCTTGTTGATATTTATTGTAAGATAAATGGCAAGAACCCGGAAGATAACATTACATTCAGTCATGTGCCTACTTAAAGTTTTATATTAAGTTACGCAATTTCATGGAAAAATCTTCAATTCTCTTGTGTACTAGAAATCCCATTCATACAAAAATCTTATTATCATTAAGTACTTTAGTAACGACACAAAAATCTGAAAGTTTCCTATAAAGTTAAGGTACATGCATATTTTGCTATTCGCTGTTTTCACTTCTCATGAGAATTCAATCTCTAGGTAACTTGCTTGCTTATCTAGTGAATCTCCTGGCATCTAAATAATGTTTGTATATCACCCCCTTTATTTTTTTATGTACTGATACATACTGTGTGCTTTGTCATCTTAATCGATCAGATTAAACAAATACTCATTCAAACCGAACTTTCCTTCATTCTTTTCCAGTACCAGATCAATAGTCAAACTAATTGCAGACATGATGATCTCGTTTGTACCGACACAGTTCGCAATGGACCCGGCAGCACCAAACAAAACGACAGCGACATTTCTCCTCGTGGTCTCTTACCCGGGTCTGGTAACCCCGACCACAGCAGAGTAGCCGGCAGCCGTCCAAGCCTGCTGAAGTCCTGTTGCAGGAGCGGCCGCGAGTGCCGAGAATGCCAAATCTGAAATATAAATTCAAATAGATTAAGCCGTGCATTAGGAACCTTTGGCAAACTAACACTACACCTCAGAATAAAAAGCAATTCCGATGATCCTCCTCAAACATCGACACCTTTGATGATGTCATGTGAAAGTCACTACCTTCACCTAAGGGACCTCCCTTAGATGACATAAAATGTTTATGTATAATTAGAAAACATAACGAAAGTATGAACACTTACTCATCGTTAGGTTCACAGTAGTCAGGGGAATCTTCCAGATACACCAAATCGGTCTTGTTCGGTTTCTTCATATCAGCATGAAGGGGTCGGAGTTTCCTGATGTTCTTCCCTCTTTTCCTTTCAACTACCTGAAAGTCCACACAAGAAATATTATCAGTAAAATGATTTTGTGAATTTACTAACAATTTCATAATCAGTGTACGAGCGAGCGAAGCGAATGAAGTTCTCCGTTTCCGTTTGGGCCAACATTCTTTCTTATTGTCCGGATGGCCGGCTGTTCTCCGCTAAAGGTCGCATTTCTCAACAGATTCTCGATTTTGTGAACTGGTCAATGATTGTATACATTTTTACTGCCCATAAAGTTTTTATAAAATATTTAAAAAATACAGACTCGCGAGCTGTATAGTAGAATAGTAGAAAAAAAAATTTGGTAAGAAGGTGGAATGAGAGAAATAGAAAGATCTAAGTACCAGCACGGCTATCACGCGACGAAGATGGCGCGCGACCTCTCTCGATTTGTCTCGCATTATCCATCTCTCTCTTATTAGAACACTTCGGACAAGAGGTATAGTGAGAGAAAAATCAATAATATGTCGCGGCCGTCTAATGATAGACGTGCTGGACTTTTCTGATCTTGGTATAGGATACATTTCAACATTGGTCGATAAGAAGGTGGAATGAGAGAAATAAAAGAATATACCTTGACGTGAGATGCACCTTCGTATCGAGTAGTTAGCGAGTCACCGACAGCACGAAGTTGCGGTAGTCGACGCCAGCATACACGCACCGAGCATGATCCTGACATGCCGTGGCACTTGCATACGCGTTGCATGCGACCTCGAACAGCCTGGAAAAAGTAGGAGGACATTTTGTTTCAAGGCGCACTGAGACAAAAAGAATAGAACGCTATTCAGTTTTTAAATGTTTAAAAAAAAAAAGAAAACGTTATTAGTAGTTACTTTCTACATTCAAAGGCAACCTTCAAATAGACCCTTGAAAAATTTGGTCAGGATCGCATGGCACAATCTAATAAGGAAGGGTGTTGTCGAAGAAACTCGTCAAATTGTGTTGTCACATTTATTGTAGTCATTATATGGTTCTTGTTAAAAACTATCAACTTGTTCAAACTCATAATTACCCGTCTCCCAGCCTCATTGTTATGCAGGTTCATGAGGCCTTCATCAGAGTTCTTGTCTTCTTTAGAATCAACAAAGTCCCGGCTATAGATCTCGCCATATCTGATGTCCTAGAAACGTAAGGCAGAATAAAGATAATGATGTGACTTCCCAAAACTTGGTGCGGAAATCAAATATTATAAATAGTCATATAAATGGATATCTTTCTATTGTAAAAAAAATATATTTTAATATCTCTCATCCCCGGAAAAAAAACAGAATTATAATTCGCTCATAGTTTAAAATATCATACAGGCATACCTAAGTAAAATGCCTATCAGAGAAGGAAATAGGTACTTATTTTATTATGTATAATGAATATGGAAAATCCGCACAAGATTACAAAGAAATCAATAAAATCGTCGAATAAGTCGAATTGATCTTTAATTGTTGTCGAAATCTGATCAGTATATGATAAAATAATTTGATTACCCTAATACCACGAATGAAAATGCAATTGAGACTTCCGTTCGGATAAGAGAGGATTCGATTCGATATGTATGTGTTAACTGATCGTGATTTGACATTTCCTAGCAGCGAAATGTCATCCCGCTCGAATGTGGAGCAGCCCAACTGGGAAAGTACCTCCGCCTTGCGGAAGACCATAGCCATAATAACACTACTACTTGCTCTGTAGCAGTGTTGTGCTCCTGGAGGTGAGCAAGATTGCCAGAGCTCCCGAGGATACGTAGTGTATGAGAGCGAGGGCACTTGTTCCTTCAACTGTCAACACGGCGAATCCTCAAACATAACAATGGTCGGCAACGCCCATGTTACTCCTTTCAGGCGGGCTGTACCCACGCTTGTTTGCCACCGTGGTTGTATAAAAATTATATACATTATTTTTGATTTAAGGTTGGAAAGTTACTACGATGACTTTAGGTATTTACCCACTTTGGAACTGATACAAAATCAAAACAAAGAGTAATCTTTGCAAATTAAAAATAAATGTGGTATTTTTCTATAACCATGGAGCCAATACCAAACAAAAGTATGAAAAGCATTCGGAAACTATTGGGTCTACAGAGACAATTCTAGTCTCAAATTGTTGCAAATTTAGTCTACTTTAAATATGACTGTCCTGAGAAAGCACCATCAAAAACTACTCCTTTTGGGTAATCGCGGTATTTTCTTTATTTTTGACAAAGTTGCGTTCGGCGTTCGAGGTCACAAACTTGGATTATTCAATAGGGCCAACATCATAAACAAGTCTGCAAAAACTATCGGATTTGACGCATAGTACCCCGTACTTACTTTCAGGCGACAAGGTTACTGGATAAGTACCTATAACTATACTTATTGAGTAAGTTTTGAGTTAGTTTGATTTGTGTTAGATAGTCCCCTATATTTGTTTATTTATTATTTATTGAACAATCACACTGTGTCGATAATCTTTTACAAAGCAGTCTTAACGTCAATTAAAAATTTAAAAATGTTATGTTCCGACGCCACGTATGCATATGGTTTCCGGTTAGAATCCGGCTCGGAGCATATATGTTTTTCCTTTAATTTGAAACTGTGTTTCCTATTTACAGCCACAGTTAAAGAACCAACCTCAGAGCAGCCTCCCCATTGCCAGTGCCGCGGAGTGCGCTTTCGTACCCTCGCGTCGCAGGAGCAGTCGTTGAGCTCGCCTCGTGAGCACGCGCGCGCTACGGCGTGCGCAAGCGCTGCCGACGAAAGCGCGTGGACGAACGCTGCTTCACGGGACTCTAAAAAGGTTATGACTTATCTTTAAAGACATACCCTAGAGGAGTATTTACGTTGTTTTTCGAACGAGTGTTTAAAAAACTCAACTGTTATTTTTTGTACGGTAAAATTATCCCATACAAAATAACATTTAGATCTACCAATAATACGCTATGCGATTCACCAGTCTTAGTAGCAGTACGGGTGAACAGCATTTCTATCACGCTTGCAACTAATATAACTACCAAAGATGGAAAACTTAAACAAAATCCAGGTGGGAGTTATTATACTGCGGCAAGTGGTTAAAGCTACTACTTTTTCAAAATTCTCATTGGTAGTATTGTTATGCTTTTTATCATAAGATAGGTGAAAGGAACCAGCTGGATACGGATATCGTAGTATGGCCATTGCTTATATTGAAAACGTCCTAGTAAATGCATTGTTTCTACAGTGTTCGGCAACCAACATCCATTTGAAATATGTGGTGGCAACAATTCCATAATCGAATATTTTTTCTTAACACCGACACACTGCGAGACGGGTAACATGGTATGAAAGTCAATGACCCTCGTTAACAACCAAAAACTGCTTTATGCATGTCCTAATACACTTCGTCCCTTCCAAAGTTTACTAGCCGCGTTTTCTAGCCGAGTAAGGTAAACACACGTCACTCAAAGCGCATGTGATGAGATCGACATTTGAAAATAAACAGCATCAGCAGGGTCTTGAGTTGTAATTCCTTGAAGTGATGTAACCTAATGGTGGGTTCACAGCAGACGATTGCGCACTCTTTGCGTAATTTATTAAGAGGGGGCGCTCCGCGAAATCGGAGTTCTTAGATTGAATATTTACCTACGACAAACTAAAGCGAATGCCAGGAAAATGAACATACAGAAACTACATCATATTTGCAATCTATTTGTCTGAATAAAACCATACAAAACCAAAATTGCCTCGATAGAAAACAATCGCCAAAACATGTCTTATTTTTACCTAATTTCAATTGTGTGCCGTTCCCGTGCATATAATTTACGTAAAAATTTAGTGTATAATATAGCTCTTGATATTGCCTAGTGATTTGACGAGCGGCGTTTTTTTATGTAGTCCCTTTTCAGACTTATTGAGATATAACGTATTTGGCGTATAGGTCTTTTTTATTTAGCTCGATACTGTTTCTCCCGTCGCGTGTTTCTTGCAGTTTGGTGTATCTTCTGTTGCCGTTCGCGGGCGGAGTCAATCGCAATCGCTCCGCTGAGACGAGAGGACTACGTTCTGTGCTCTCACGACAGCACGGTGAACATAATTATTTCAATAATATTGTGACCCAGTATATTCGTCCAGTGAATGAATGTATCATTACATTCCAGTAGATATTTTGGTATATTTTGAAATAATATATTTAAAAGTCAACCTGAACATGTAGACCTTAAAGTTCAAAATACAACCATAAGATTACGCAGCGATCGGCCGGCGCCGGCTTCTTAGAATAATTTGTGCAGTACATGCAAAACTACACGAACATTTTTTCTGTCGAGCGTGTATTTACTTTATGAAAGATTATCACTATCACTACACCATAGTACTCTTATAAAACAAAGTCGCTTCCCGCTGTCTGCCCCTATGAATGCGTAGATCTCTAAAACTACGCAACGGATTTAGATGCGGTTTTTTTTAAAAGATAGAGTGATTCAAGAGGAAGGTTTATATGTATAATATAATTTAATATAGTATCCGAGCGAAGCCAGGGCGGATCGCTAGTTGAGTATAAATCCGGTTAATTTCAAAATCGATGTCCTCTCGGTCGCTAAATACGAATTCGAAGTCGGAAATAATTCAAAAAGTGGTCGCATTATTTTCATTTTTGAAATATTTGTTGTAAATTACGATGCGCGTTTTTTTTTAAAGAACATACGTTTTAAGGCTTTTCGAGAAATGATGTCCATTTTGAATTCCAAGATGGCGGACATTGTTTTTCGAATTTAAACTTTCGTGAGACATGTTGAAATAATACTAATACAAGGTTCAACTCACGTATTAAATGTCACTACGAGCGACATGTTTCGAACTCTGCGGGGGTTCATCAGGATGAGTGTTTTCGCGGTGGTTTCGCTTGAATCTTGTCGTGACTCAAGCGACACCGCCGCGAAAGCATTCATCCTGAAAAAGAACTCCCGAAGATTTCGAAACATGTCGCCCGTAGTGACATTATTGACATTGTTTTTCTTTAAAGTCATCACGGGTGTCGCTTTTAGGGTTATCGAGGGTGCAGATTCCAACAATTATTGCCTTCGAACTTGGTCATTTTTATATTAAAAAAAGTGAACACAATTAAGCAGTTTTTCTTTAGTATCTACCAGTATGTTCAAAATTGATAACTAAAGGGCCAGAGCGTCTCCATTGTCTCCAAGCAGGAATCCGAGATCAGAATTGAAAAATTTGGCCGCAACACTGTGGCCTGAAAATCTGACTTTCATAGACATGATCGAAGGTTTCATAATATATAACAGTTTTTTTAATGCTACTTATAAATTCACAATTAAATTCACGTATTCAATGACATGACAGGCGACATATTTCGAACTCTTCGGGAGTTCTTCTTAAGGATGAGTGTTTTCGATGATTGTTTTGAAGAAGAACTCCCGAAGAGTTCGAAACAGCCTGTCGTGACATTTAATGCGTGAATTTAACCGTGGTTTTATTAGTAGTATTTTAGACATGTCTCACAAAAGTTTTAATTCGATTATGGCTTTTTTTGCTTTAGGTTTTTACTAGCCATTGTAACCCTTACGTGATTTAGTAAATAAAAAACCGGCCAAGTGCGAGTCAGACTCGCGCACGAAGGGTTCCGTACCATTCTCTATAAAACAGTAAAAAAAAGTTTATTGTATGGGAGCCCCCCTTAAATATTTATTTTATTTTGTTTTTTAGTATTTGTTGTTATAGCGGCAACAGAAATACATCATCTGTGAAAATTTCAACTATCTAGCTATCACGGTTCTTGAGTTACAGCCTGGTGACAGACAGACAGACGGACAGAGAAGTCTTAGTAATAGGGTCCCGTTTTTACCTTTTGGGTACGGAACCCTATAAAACGGAAGGTCATATTTCAGTTATAGCTCTCGAAACTCTGACTTAATAGCGAAAATAATATCTTCAAATATAGGTACAAATTTGGTCTTGCTTCCCACTTTTTATAATATGGATGATGATTAAATTTTTTTATGATGTCATTTGAACCAGTTTTTGGACAGGAACAAATGTTTGTATTGGAGGAACTACAATTAAAGAACATAAATACCCAAAATTTTGAGACAAAGATTGACCTCGCTGGCGGCAGCGCAAAACGCTTAATACTGAAAGACAGACAGGCGTGACGTCACAGCCGACATTTGTTAATACAAAGTACCTACATGTATCGTCGTATGGAAAATCAGGTTCTTAAATTGTTGTTTCATTCGCGGAATACTGCGTTTAAGTACATAATTGTCGTACAATTTTGTTTCTATAAAAGCCTAAGGATTCTATTGGTACCTTTAAATTTACTCTTGTACAATAAAAAATAAAAAATTCTAAACTTTCAAGGTTCATATCTTTTTACGATTTTAATTATATTTTATTATTTATACTTTATTACGGTAATTTGATGGTTTACTATACATTTAGCATCACTACGTTATCAATTTGAACATGAGTCATCATGCCTATTATTCATAGGTATTCATCATGTTTCATCTGACTGTCGGGGCATATACTATGCGAGAAGGAGCGGGGCAGCAATAGACGCATCAGCGCGGCAGGTGCGGGGCGCGCGGGTGATTTCTGATTTTTCCCTGGCGGTACGCCCGCTCTTAACAACTTCAGTGCTACGAAAAAGTAAGTGGACGTAGTAGTTGTTTGTTTTGTCTATACCCACCGCAACAAAATAAAAATACATGATGGCTCTTAGAAACAGGTAGCAACTACAATTTTTAAATGATGATATTTTTTTCTTAATTATTTCAAAAGTTTAAGGTTGTTTCATAAAATGCATCGAAGCATTTAAGAATACCTTAATCTTTATAAATTAGCTATGGCTGCAAGCACTAATTTGAGGACTTATTGCGGTGTGTTGTTTTTATTACAGTTTAAGAACTAGTGGCTCTGTGAGCTGTAGATTTCCCAAATCTGGATTATTACAAAAAAAAACGAATAAGTGACTCAATAACAAAAAAAAATCTATGTAACTAACGAACGAGAATCGGTTGAGAAATGCGACCTGTAGAGGAGAGCAGCGCGACATCTGGACAGATACCGAACAAACGATTTTCGTCCCAAGCTAAAGCATAGAACTTCATCCGCTTCGCTCGGTCGTTCGATAAGTTTACAGACGGTTGTTTTTTTTTCATCTTAGATCGTCTCAAGATATTTACGGATCTCCAAAGTAGACAAAATGGCAATGGCGCATTCAGCACTTACTGAATTTGAGTACTCCCCCGAATATATCAGTAGAGTTCTCGACGGTACTGCAGTTCCACCGGCTGTGTCGGAACTGATGCTGGCATTCCTCGACTGCCTGCAGAGCACCCGTTTGAAGAACCTGGAATAAATAGTCATCGAGATAAAACATCACCATACTTATAGAAAGTTGGTCGCGTTAGGAAGTTCTATATGTTTGTCTAATTTGCTTGATATTCTGGATCATTAAGATGAGTATGAGTATATTTCTAAGCTTGTTCATCATCAATCATCGTTTATGAAATCCTTATTAAAATTAATTGAGATAACTATTCTTATTTTAAAATTTTCATCAAAAACTGTTAACATTGTATCAATAATGAGGCTCAAAAATGCGGTATATTCATTATTTCGTGCAAGTCATCATATCAGCCGAAAGACGTCCACTGCTGGACATAGGCCTCCCCCAAAGAGTGCCAAAGTGACCGGTCCTGCGCCACCCGCATCCTGCGGACTCCCGCAACCTTTACCAGGTCATCAGTCCACCTTGCGGGGGGCCTACCTACGCTGTGCCTTCCGGTACGCGGTCGCCACTCGAGAACCTTTCCGCCCCAACGGCCATCGGTTCTACGTGCTATGTGCCCTGCCCACTGCCACTTAATTTTAGCGATTCGGAGGGCTATATCGGTTACCTTGGTTCTGCTGCGGATAGCCTCATTTCTGATGCGATCATGCAGAGAAACTCCCAACATGGCCCTCTCCATTGCCCTTTGGGCGACTTTGAGCTTTCTTATCAGGCCCATAGTAAGCGACCATGTTTCAGTGCCATATGTCATCACTAGCAACACACACTGGTGGTGGGGGGCCTACCCACGCCGCGTCTTCCGGTACGTGGTCGCCACTCGAGAACCTTTATCAATACTTTCGTGCAAGTAAGTCACTTTATTGATACTCAGTGCGTACGATGTGTTTTATTACGATCTTGTGCATTATGGGTAGAATCGGTGTTAATATAACAGTTGTCAGTGTCACATGAAAACCCTGTAGGTACTGTAAAAGTAATTGCAATTACTTCTAGAGTAGTAGTAATAGACTTACAACGGGGCTGTGCTATATCTTCATCACTTGACCAAATATTTCACCAAAATAGACCATAGGAGAACAAAATAGACCACTCTTGAAATGTGCTTTACTTGTTCATAAAGATGTTTTCACTTCTCATGCTCAAAAAGTGCATCATATTAGACTTGGCAAGCGGGGCTAAAGTAGTACATTTAGCCCCTAGGGAAAATATGTATACATATTTATCACTTATAAAACATTTTAATTTGACCACTCACAACAGTTCAATATTACATCCACCAATTACAACTCTTTAAAAAAAACATTAGTATTTGCTATCTACTAACCAGAATACAGCTAGACATTAAAATCGACCAATCAGGCAACAGAATTCAATTCAAACATTGGATGTTTTTCAAGCGTGGTTAACTGCATACATGAGTCATGTATGCAGTTAACCACGCTTGAACGTTTGGATGGGGCTATAGTCGGTCAGAGGCGTTTATTTTTTTAATTATTGTAAATTAGGGAATGAAAAACTCCTAATGTTTGAATTTAATTCTGTTTCCTTATTGGTCGATTTTAATGTCTAGCGGTATTCTGGTTAGTAGACAGCAAAATACCAATGTTATTTTAAAGAGTTGTGATTCGTGGATGTAATTACATGACATAAGCTATGAAGATTGAGCGGGATAGACTACGCCGCTATTAGACGGTCAGAGGCGTTTATTCGTCTTGTGAATATTTTGTATCTGTGTCAAAACAGTTTATTAAAAAGAATGGCGCCAATTTGAACAATCTTTTCGCCTTGGTATAATTGTTGATTGTGGATGGATAATCTTTGTTTTTACTATTTTCTCGCAGTCGAAGTGAAAAGTAGAGTGTACAACTCTGGTCTAAAAGCCATATTACCCCTCGAACTATTTCCCCTCACTTCGTTCGGGAAAATATCCATCTCGTGGTAATATGGCTTACTTTAGACCCTTGTCATACAATCTACTATATTTCATAAAAGTGAGCCTCGTAAAACCGTAATACA
Organism: Epinotia demarniana; assembly: GCA_945867215.1. NCBI lineage: Eukaryota > Metazoa > Arthropoda > Insecta > Lepidoptera > Tortricidae > Epinotia > Epinotia demarniana. Next base: position 21,336,601 of record OX244261.1, read on the forward strand.
CTATAAACCAAGTTATCGTTTCATTAACGTTAATTACATCGGTAATATTGTCGAGAGATATAAACTTGACGATTCTCAGTTATATGAAGAAGTCGATGAATTTGATGACCAGAACGAGATGGCTCATATAAACGGACAAAGTTTACTGAATTCATGCGGGAATAAACAAAAAAGCTCGCCCGGTCAAAACTATGCAAATCTATATGTAGTCTATGCGGCAGTCTCACTCAACTCACCTCACTCCATCCGTTCCGAATTAATGATGCCGTGTAATGACTTAATTGAACTGTTTTAACAGGTGCGCATTGGTATATAAAAGCATATATTACTATCTATAAATGTGTTAAATATTGAGTCTATGATAGCAGTCTTCGGATTGATAAAGTGGAAAGTCTGTTTCTATTATAATCATAGATAAATCCAAAAGGCGTACACTTTCGACTGTTTTATAAGTTGTATACATACATACGTACACGCCTTTATCCCTAAAAGGGGTAGGCAGAGCACATGAAACTTGTGTACAGTGCCACGCTTAGCATAAATGTCGGTATATAAGATCCACAAAATGTGATATCGCAGTGATAGGTTGCTAGCCCATCGCCCACAAGCGTAGGCGAGCGTAGTATAGCGTTTAATAAACTATTTTGTTTCTTGTTTTGAATAAAAGATACGGATAAAGTGATATACTAGACCCAGTAAAAGTCTAGCATTGACATAAGATTGAATTTCACATGGTTGATTTTATCACAGCGACGACTCTTGTGCACAGTGACGGTAAGAGAGCCGTTTAGCATTTTGAGCGAGTCGACAAGAACTCAGATATGGACCATCATTATTAAGGGGCTCCCATACCCCAATGAACTGCGCTCTGAATCCCTTGGTTTTCTAATGTTTATTGTAGCTTATTATTATTATATATTAACAACTACGGCTTTAAGCAATATAGTATCCCATATAATCTTCAAAATTCATTGGTTTCGAGATATTTGGCATGAAAGTTTAATGATTTTAGGCCAAAAACTGGTTTTCTGGCCATAACTTTTGTGTTAATTAGTTGAAAATGAAAACCCTTTACACATTTTTAAAGACGACATAGACGAACCCAAATAAGTATGTTGATTTCGTATTATGTTAGATCTTTCACGTCAATAGAGATACGAAATAAGTGTTTTTTAGACAATTATTTTTAAAAAAGCATACAAAATGAAGTATTCATTTCTTTCAAAATCTGGTAGGCAAGAACCGATAGCCGTTTGACTTATAATTATCTGTAGTGCAAAAGTAGGAGAATACGATTCAAAACTTGTCAAAAATCGATGAAAACCACGGGTAGCCCCTTAAGGACAAATTATGGATTGAAATGATCTCACCTGAATCATCTTGTCAGACAGTAGACAGAGTTGTTTCTGCCGCTCGGCCAGGAAGTCTAGCCTTTGGCAATTCTCTTTGTGCAACGTGATCGTTTCTAGAGAAGTGTTAGTTTGTGCGGGGCTGGGCGCCGCGAGGTTCCTGAAACAAGATGGTAGTTGTTTTGAGGTGTGTTCATCTATACATATAAATGCCTATGTCCTGACTGACTCATCAACGCACAGCCGAAACTACTGGGACTAGAAACTTAAAATTTACACCAGGACTTCCTTTTATAACGTAGGCAAGGGATAAGACGGGATTTTTGTAAATTACACCCCTAAGAAGGTTAAATAGGGGTGCAAAGTTTGTATGAGGGAAACATAATTTTATGAACTATAGACTTGAAACTTAGTAGGAAGATTTTTTATGAGAATACAAAAAAATTATTTCAGCGTTTTAGAAAATTCTACCCCTAAGGGGGTTAAATAAGGGTGCAAATTTGTATGGGGGAAACATTATTTTACGAACTAGAGACTTGAAACTTTGTAGGAAGATTCCTTATGAGAATACAAAAAAAGTTATTTCGGCGTTTTAGAAAATTCCACCCCTAAAGGGGTTAAATAGGGGTGCAATATTTGTATAGGGAAAACATTTTTTTTTTAAGTAGAGACTTGAAACTTTGTACGAAGATTTCTTCTTAAGATACAAAAAAAATGATTTCAGCGTTTTAGAAAATTCCACCCCTGAGGGGGTTAAATAGGGGTGCAAAGTTTGTACGAAGGGGACTTTTTTTTGAGCTAGAAACATTGTAGAACGTTTGCATATAAGATATAAAAAAGTGATTTCACCGTTTTAGAAAATTCCACCCCTGAGGGGGATAAATAGGGGTGGAAAGTTTATATGAAGGGGACTTTATTTTTTGAGCTAGAAACATTGTAGAACGATTACATATTAAGATATAAAAAAGGAATTTCTGCTTTTAAGAAAATTATATCCTTAAGAGGGTTAAATAGAGGTGCAAAGTTTGTATGGAGGGAACTTTATTTTCTGAGCTAGAAACTTGAAACTTTGTAGAGAGATTAGTCACTAGAATACAAAAAAAAATTGACAGTGTTTTAGAAAATTCCACTTCTAAGAGTGTTAAATAGGGGTCAAAGAAATAATTATACAAACGAACTTTAAATGTAAGAATACTTAAATAAAAGATTTCAGAATAAACTCCGTTTTTTATAATTAAATAGCAAAACATGAATTTGATTATGCTAGCTTATTAAAAATTCTAGTTTAAACAGTTAAAATTCCATGAACGTATACGACAGATGCAGTTTCCGAACGCAAGCGCGGGGCCCCGCCCCTTACATTATATAAATATAAAAATATGTTAAATGTTAAATATAAAAAGCGGCCAAGTGCGTGTCGGACCACGCACAACAAGGGTTCCGTGTCTATTAAAAACGTCGTATCGTTATTAAAATCTTATGGCGTCATTTTCTTTAAGGAAGGCAGTTTTTTATAAATATCTCGAAAACCTTTGAACCGACCTTGTTCAAAACAAATTTCGCTGAAAGAATTTTATAAGCCCTATGAGCATGATTTTTTTCATATTTTTATAATACACGGTTCAAAGATTAGAGGGGGGGGACACAATTTTAGTGACTTTCGGGGCGATTATCTCCGACTCTATTCACTTAATCCAAAAAATTGCTTAGAAACCTTATATTTGTTTTGAAAGGCCTGTCGATTGATGTACCACAAGTGGGCTTGCAATGAAAAAATATTTTTTGCCTTTAAGTTTTATGTATATTATGTATATAGTGCACCCCTAAAAAAATCTTTTTTAGTAATTTCATTACAAAACTATGTAGCGGTTAACAAAATACACCCTATCTTCAATTTTTTCTTCAAATACACCTTACGGTTTTAGAGTAAAATGCCTGTGACATACTGATGGACAGACAGACAGACAGACATGACGAATCTATAAGGGTTCCGATTTTTGCCATTTGGCTACGGAACCCTAAAAAGTTGCGCGCTGTTAATTTGTTTGAGATTTTATTATGTATATAATTCGTCATTCTTGCGTTATTGATATTGGTTTTAAATATAAAAACTACTAGGATAAATCAATTCTCTATCTAACTAGGAAATATAGTGAAGTCAGTGACGTGACGGAGGCAGTATTTTAACAACAATAGGTACGGCTAGTTTTGGTGTGCACGCGAGATACGTAATATGCTAATGTGTGCCCTTTGTGATAATGATAAATATTTCAAAAATATTTCAAAGATATCAGTAAAATCTAAAATCTGTGAATTTTAACAATAACACGGTTCGTTTTTAGTGATGTGTTAGTGTCACGCGACACTCGTATATTTAGATACTGAAATATCCTTTGGTTTCTCGCGCCTTTGTCTCTCCTTTCTAGTGTTGACTAACGCCGCGGCCGGCGCTGAGTGAAAACAAGCAGTAACTAACGCCTAATTAAGTTTTCTTCCTGAATAATCTTGAGACGAATAGGTACGTGATATTATGATATATATTTTTTGATGTAAATATGTTCTCACTGCTGCGGTGAAAATAAGAGAAGAATACTTGTGTATTATGGTTATATCCTGATTACCTAAGTCACGTTGGCACCTTGCAGCATGATGTATGCATGAACACGGTGCATTCTTAAATTAACTGGGTTGTACAGAATGTACAGCTTTTTTTAAAATTCTCGGCAAATGGATTCTTACTCGACTACACAAATTAAATCCTTTTTGTTAATTTATTGACTATTTCTATTTGGATACGAAATAAAAACGTTTAATTTAGTAAAACTATTCACTTTTGATAACATTTTACATGAATTAGCAAAAGATAAGATTTTAAAACGAAAATATTTATTATATTTATATTGGCTGTTTAGAGACTTCATCTAAGTCTGGCATAAGACATGCGCGTGCACTATGCAAACTTCATGAAAAAAAACTGTTGCGCGCCGTTATAGGTTATTTCACAAATAATTGTAAACAGTGGTTAATGCGTGCTTGGTTATTATCAAAAATGTTGACTCGTGGTGACTAGAAAAGTGATAATTAGAATGGACGCCACTGAAAATTCTTGGCGATGTGCAATATGTGAGTAAAATCCTGTTGGCATCAATAAGTAAAGAAAATAACTTGGCAGGCCTATAATTTTCATCTTATGAAACGTATATACGTATGAAATGCGTGAGTTTTGATAATTAAATCCTCGGCTTTCTTATCACGCTCACTTGCAGTTCGCCTCTGATGTAATTATCAACATACCTCACTTGTATCACAATGTACTATTTCGGTATCTTAAACAGCGTAGTGTTAAGTAATGGCCCATATTAAAATCGGGCGGAAGTAAAGAAATGGCGGTAAAAGGAAATGGATTGATGTAGGCAACACTATTAGTCAGTGTTGCCAACCGAATGGCGGGAAGCACGCGACGGTCTTGATTACAAGCAGACTTGTGACCGGAGATTTCAATTATTGCAATTTTAGACCCATAATTATTCCATTAGATCAGTGCATAGTGACTAGTAGAAACAAGGATAATCTTAAATGTATTTTTCAGTTAGATTTGATAAAAAAAATGGCGACAAGCTGGCTAAAGGTTACATTGTACTCGTAAGTATGTGTTTAATTTAAACTTGATTTCAAGATGTCTTATAGGAGCCTAACTTGGTGATACCTATTTTAAGTACATATATTTTAAGTATAAGCCACGACATAATGTACGATATTAAGTGTTAATTTTGAAATTAACATAATAATGCGAAAAATGCATATGTGTGATTTAAAAACAATAGCACAACCTGCACAATGATATGGTTGGTATAGGAGTACCTACTTGATCAATTTTGTACATTTATTTATATGTCGAGAGAACTATCATTATATTCATAATGCGCAAATTACGAAAGGTTATTAAAAATTCAAAATTTATGAAAAAAAAGTTATTTCAATTATGGTACACATTTACTAAACAGAGTTCCCCAGCCTATTTATTCTCAATAAATCATCATACGTCATCAAGCCACTCCAGCCTCCACCCCATCACAACATGGATGACATAAGCAGGATTCCCTTCCCCATTCAAACAAGTTGAATGCGCTTGCTGCACGTGCAACACTCAAGGTCCTACCCCACATCCTCTCATGCCTGCAATTAAAACGAAAAACAGAGCAGAAACACCATATAAAACAACCACAAGCGCGAGCGGGACAACACGCCTCATTTAACCAAGCACTTTTTATTTCCACTCGGAGGTCGTCGGCCAATCAGCCGAGCCCGCTTCGCATTGGCCGGTTTGAATAGAGAACATTTTTTCAAAAATGGAACAAAAGAGGGTAGGTAATAGCGAGTTTTGTTTCCTTCGAGTGCTATTTGAGTGGCAGCTCTCAGGCCGCGCGGACGACTCACTAATAACCTTACTCTTTAGTAGATTCATTGTTTTTGAGGGCTCTCATGTTAAGCCTACTTTTCAGTTACGTTTAACGTTGTTATTTATTAGTTGTTCCCTTAATTTTAAGAGGAGAGTACAATGCAGATTAGCGTGGTTTACTTCGGTATAACAATCGGTGTACCCTTACAAAGTCTTACTGAGAATTGTGTGAAGAGCTTATTAAGGCAGGAAACATTCAGTTTTCAAGAGAATCGTGCTTTAAGCAACGGAGGTATTCACTAACGTTGCGTAAATGTTATATCGGGGAACGCGAACGAGACTTTTATACTAATGACCCTAAAATAAATATACAGTTAAGCAGTTCAGATTAATATTATTGCCCAAATCTTAATTCATAACAATAAGGTAAACAATCAACTATTCCACATTAAATCCTCCATAGGCTTGTGACGTAAGATTATTTACGATGCCATTACTAGACCCAGTTTTGGAGAGGATCAAATGGGAGCGCATATAATTAATGAACATTAATACTCAAAAAAATTGTTAAAGACGATCTCGCCGAAACGCTTCATACTAATTGACGTAAAAGCATGACGTCGCACTTTGCAATTGAACTAATCGTTGTATGGAAAATCAAGTAAATTGCTGTAAAGGCCGCGAAATACTGCGTGTAGGTTCATATAGTTGACATACGTTTCTAAAAAAGCGTAAGGATTCTATTAGTTTGTAGCTTTAAATTTCCTCTTGGACAATAAAAACTGATTTTTCTAAACTGTCTAGGTCCATTCTATTTATGATATACATATTAATTGTATTTTATAATTTATACTTTATTACAATAAATTGATGGTTTACTATCCATTTAGCAACACTACGATATCAATTTTAACATGACCAAACTTAGGACGATTACATTAATAAAATAAAAAAATGGATTAATAATGAATAAGTAGATAATGTATTTAGTAAACAGTGTTGCCGTTAGTTTATTGTTCAGCATTGTATCATAATAAAACGACATCCACATGTTCCTAGTACTTAAGACTTAATTTATAAATTAAATTTATCGGAAAACGTAGGCGTAGAAATGATTACTCACCTATCGAGTTCCGTAATCGACTCGACTTTGAGGTTTGAGCTTCGCGGAAAAGCTCTCTGTCGGTAGAACAAATAAATGGCTATAAGATCTTAAAGGTTCTAGGAACGTCTACAGGAATAGAGAGCAGATACAATGTAAGAACATATAAATTAATTACTCGCGTGCGACTAATCTACTATATAAACTATGTTGGTGACTCTTTGGGCTCTATCCTGGTAGTTTTTACAATAGTCTATAACCCTATTCCAGCTAAGTTAAGAAATCGTGCGTTAGTCGTCATGCGAATAGGAAACGGTTTTTTTTTTCGAAATAAGTAGGTAAAAATATATTCCCTTTGATATCTGCTGTATAATATAAACGTAAAAGTGACGGACTGACTCACTCACTTCAATCAACGATTCTGACTATTAGTTACTCTGATATTTACAATAGGTAGTTTAAATAACGTGAGTACCCACTAAGAAGTGATTATTGAAAATTCCACCCTCAAGGGAGTAAAAAGGGAGTTGAAAGTTTGTAAAATTGTGGACTAAAATTTTAAGTGAGAGACTTGAAACTTTGTGTATGGACTCTTTATTACAAGACAAGAAAAGTAATTTTAGGGTTTTGGAAAAGCCCACCCCTAAGCTTGTTAAATAGGGGTGCAAAATTTGTATGGTGAAACTCTTCTTTTGAGCTACAAAATTGAAACTTTATGAAAAAAGCCTTATGTTTTGGCGTTTTGGAAAAATGCACCCCAAGGGGTATAGGGTTGATATCGAGATCTTTTGAGTGCAGGGGAAAAACATGGGATAGCTTTTATCCCAGAAATCATTCCTTGAGGGAGTGTAATGGGGGATGAAAATTTGTATGGAACTACGATCTAAACGAGTTCCACGCGGACGGAGTCGCCTTTGAACTTAATGATTAACAGGATCTCACAAAACTGTCGGAACATGCTTTTAATGATGCCTGGTGATTAATATTTTTCCGTATTGACAAAACCTTCATTGTCGATATACGAGTAAGACGCGCGTGTTGTTAAAAGTACTTAAATAAAATTATTGACTTTATGTCACTGTTAAATCCCCAGAGAATTGTTCCAAATTCTACAGATTTCCATTACAGATTCCCTTCTCTACAGATTCCCTTTCCACAGCTTCCCAATTCTACAGATTCCCAATTCTTCAGTTTCCCAAATCTGCAGATTGCCAATTCTACAGATTCCGAATTCCACAGATCCCGAATCCTAATCGTTACGTGCACTTCAGATAATAATTTCAACTTCAGTCATCATATCAGCCGAAAGACATAGGCCTCCCCCAAAGAGTGCCAAAGCTCCCGCAACCTTTACTTGGTCATCAGTACACCTCAAGACTGGTCAAGACGAAAGTCTTTGACCAGTGTGTGTTTTGTGTGATTTGCCGAGCTGCATCAGCTGTGGGACACCTTACCTATACGCAGATGATACTAGTATAGTTCTAAATGCTAGCTCTAAACACGTTCTTAACGAAACACTACAAACATGCTGGACTGAACTGTCTCACTGGTTCACAGCTAATGGATTACGGATGAATAGCAGTAAGTGCTTCTACATGATCTTTCGCCGTAGTAGTAATAGTCCTGACTTTGAGTGCGATATACCGATTTCTAAGTCTAACAGTGTTTGTTTTCTGGGCGTAAATCTAGATCCTTACCTGAGGTGGAATATCCAAATTGACAAAGTTAATAAGAAACTGGCTAGTGCATGTTTTGCATTAAAAAGTTTATCGAAGTATACTGATAAGGTTATTCTAAAAAATGTGTACTTCTCCTATTTTGAGAGTATTCTCCGGTACTGTATAGAGGTCTGGGGAAACGGAGCCAACATGAATTCTGTCCTGTTAAAACAGAAAAAAGCTCTAAGGATCATCGAGGGCAGTTCTAAAATACCTGTTACACATAGACATATGTTCATTGAAAATAAAATTCTTACTGTTGTTTCGTTGTATCTGTATCATGTTTGCCTGTATATTCATCGAAATAAGAATTTGTATCCTACAGTAGGACAAAGCCAAAACTACAATTTAAGAAGTAATGATAAATTAACACCCCTAGTTTTGTACATTTTAATAAAAGTTTAGGCAATAATGCAATAAGAGTATACAATAAGCTGGCCAAAGATTTAAGAGATTGTGATGAAATTAAAATATTTAATAGAAAAGTGAAAGATTATTTTATAAAGAGGCCATACTACTCCATTGACGAATATTCTGCCAATGCTCTAAATTAAGTAGGCATTGTTATTATTGATTATTTTTAATTAATTTTGGAGAAGTCGCTTTTTAATGTTTTATTGACTCACTATTCTATGATTTTATTATTTTGATGTAATGTGAATGAATTTAATTTAATTTAATTTATTTTAATATTACTGTTTATTGTAATTTAAATTGTATTTGCATGCATTTGAATATGCTTAAAGCAAATAAAGATTTTGACTTTGACGTACCGCGCCATGTCTACGCAATATAATATTAATGTGTATAATTTACTTTAAAAACAAAGTTTTAACCGACTTCAATTTAGTACTCCGCCAAGCCACGAGAATATTTCCATATTTTTTTTACAATTTACCCCATGAACTGATTTCCGATACCAAATGCAAACTAGTGTAATACTATAGAAAAAAACCGAATCGCTGTACGTGGGCCGATAATATTTGAGGACTTCCGTCGATTCCCCAAGATCATCACCAATGGCACTTCATTAGTTCCTATTTCAACGGAATCTTATCAGAACCTGTGACGTACTTTTGCACTTTTTTAATACATAATTGAGGAATTCGAAAAGCCATCTCTGGTCTTCATCATCAATTCCTCGCCACCATATTTATGATTTTCGGATGTAAATACACGAGTTATAATAGAAAATACCAATATCACTACACGCGTGCCTAATAAAATTGAGGAGTTCCCTCAATTCCTGATGGACCCCATCATCTAACTGAATTTTTTAAAAAATGGGACGCACCTGGAAGTATATACATACATACAGACAAAAAAAATTTGGAATCGGCTCAACAATGACGGAGTTCTGAGGTAACAAACATAGAAAAAAAAACATAAAAAAATACAACAGAATTGAGAACCTCTTCCTTTTGTTTGAAGTCGGATAAAAATTGTTATAGCAAACCAACAAGTAAGGGAACCTGGGCGACATCAGTATGCTCTCGGTAATGTATATACCATATACCGATTCAGTTCCACCAAATGCAGCACCTGAATGCGTAATTTTTTTTGATGTTTTAATAGTGACATGATATAGTGCCAGTTCATATTTAAGATGTAACAGTCTCTGGTAATTAGCCTAAATTCTGTTATCGCCAGAGCGTGTCAACAGGAAAGCAAACTGTTGACATTAGAACCCGGTGTCGAAACCGCTAAACACCTCTGCGGTTCCGCTCAAAACGAAACTACACTGGCAAGTATGTAGGTCTCAGCAGCGCCTGAGTCAAAAACATCTGAAAATAGGAATATGTGTCAAGATGTGTTCATGACGTCAGTGCTCTTCACTGTATAAAAACTGTATAGACTATTGAGTAGTTTAAAATTACTGTTTAGTTGTATTATAATTCTTGAAGCCCAAAACAAAATTCAAAGTGTCGCACGCGCACGACCGTTGCATGCGGGTGAGATATCCCAACTTTTAGATCAAAATGTTAGAGACATGATACAGTATTAATATCCTAGGGAGTGCCCTTCTGCTCGTGTCTGGAAATCTTTTTACTGACATACTGGTTTTTTTTTAATTTTATTAAATAAGATTTATTTATACCTTCCTATTCGCTGCCCAATGATCGCAGCTTTGCCAGTATGGTGAACGACTCATGTATATGACCTCACTAACGAAAACCCAAACCTATTATCAAATAATTGCTTTCCTGAAACACCAGTGAATATTAGCTACAAGTGTGACGTCATAATATGAGTCACAGGTGCCCCTCGAGGCAGTTTATAGCAAATGAAAGTTCCATTATTAATGTGGGGTTGGTTTTGAGTAACGTCAGAAATGATCGCTGATGAAAACAGTATGTCAAAACTTTCATTGGAGGTATTCTGCGTGTGGTCTTGTTATTAACACTTTATGGTTCATTTATGTCAAGTATATAATAATGATTTATAATAAAAAGTTGTTTACCTTGATTGTAACTACAAATAAATCGTTCATTGAATGAAGATGAAACTTTATTCCTTGTTATTTCACAACATAAAAAGAACCTCTGAAGAAATAATTATGTTGAATGTCTGACGGACCTAGTCGCAGCGTCGTCGGTGAGGACGGTGAGGATAATAAAGACATTACTGGACCTCATTATTGTAAAAGCGCAAATCCAAGTTTTTACTGTGTCATTTCAGTGAGCGAGCAGTAAAGTTGTCAATAAAGAATTACGTCAATAAATAATTTATTGAAGAATAAAACGGCAAATAAAATGTTGACGGGACACTTTATCGTTTCAATAAAGACAATATTGAACGGGCTAATAAAGATTTAGTGCGTAACGACTGTTTTCACTCTCACGTTTATAGCATTGGTAATTACATTTAGTCACAAAATTGAGCTTCTGTATCGATAATCAAGCAATACAATATCTTATATCGTTAGTTTTAGGGTACCGTAGTCAACAAGAAATCCTCATAGTTTCACCATGTCCTTCCGTTTGTCCATCTGTCCGGCTTCGGCTTAGCTCAGTAACCCTTATCTACCACCAGAAAACTATAATGCGGCGTGGGTAAATCAATTACGCAGACAAAACCGTACAATAAAATCTTGAAAAAAGAAACGTGATTCGTTTGCGAGATACTGGGCTTTAAATTTATAATTTTTGGTCGAGTCATGTGTCCAAATTTGACCTATTCGCTAACCATGGACAGTTAGAATTTTTAGAATGAAGCCGGGCGGAGCGGTATTTTAACCCCCTCTCACCGGTGCCAGAGGGGGGCTCCCGAGGGCTTCGTCGGACCTTACCTTACCATACTTAATCGGCTTATTTTGACACAAGGAACTATTGAGCCATGTTTCATACTTCTATCAAAAAGTAAGGTTTTTCACTAAAAACCCTCACTATAATGCTGCATAATAGGCAAATGCCGAAGTAGTCCTCGACGTTGCACTAGTGTGCGACTTGGGCTTTTATCTCAAAGTAATATGGCTTAAATTCGAATGAACAAAAATTATCTTGGGGCTATTCATTTATTGACTTTACTTTGATGAACACAAAACGATTTTGCGTTCAATTTAACTGCATTACTGACATAATTTAAGCTAATGCTCGTAGAGGTATAATCTTACCAGTAACTGTTATAACATTAGATTATATTTATTGCCCATCCACGTTTCGCTGCATATGTTACTTTATTTATCGCATCGCGGTTAAACAGTTACGAGCTTGCAGCGTTAATTATAAATTTTACCTTAACGTGAATCTGTTGCAAGGCTTATGTAACATTCTATATTTAACCAACTAGGTACCGCACTGCTAAATGAGAGGGTTGAGTTTTATATCCAGATACTTCTTTGAGTTTTTTAGGTTGTTGGGTGCCAGATGAATATAGCCTATGCTGACAGTGATGATTTTATTTTTACTGCAATTTTTATTGATTTCAAAGGGACGGTTACATTACAAGTTATAAATTTAAGCATTAGTAATTACATTCGATGGTTCGACATATATCAGGTGACAGGTGGTAGGTTTGTTAATTTGTTAGGTATAATTTAATTTGAATTTAACTCTAATTGTCCTTATTCATAAACTTCCGTTACATCAATTAGAGTTAACAAGCCGTTGAACATTATGTTCTAGGGATACCTCTTTCCATATAGTATCTAGGATATCACCAACGAGGAATAATCATAATTTACTTTTCAATCAACACTACTATTTTTAAACGTTACGTTTCCGAATATATTACGAATTTCTAATCGTACATGGAATAAAGTAGAGACCGTAATTATTATAAATTAATATTGGGTATAAGAGATGATCAATATTCAGAATAACCAGTTTTCTTACGGAGACGTCATTTTTTAAGACAAGCTATCTCTGAAATGTTATGATTAAGAGATATAAGCACGTAATTACTGCGTGTGATGAGAAAGCTGAATGGGAAGAACATTTAAATAAATGATTAACGCGGAATTTTAATTACTTGCTTTAAGTTACGTTTTACTTTTTATACTTAGCATTAGCAGATACGATACTATCGGTCAAGCGGAGACATTTAGGTTCGCGTTTTTCTTGTGGGAATTGACAAGAAAGACATTTACTTTTTATACTTAGCATTAGCAGATACGATACTATCGGTCAAGCGGAGACATTTAGGTTCGCGTTTTTCTTGTGGGAATTGACAAGAAAGACATTTTGATAGGATTCACAATCGCCCTAAACGACGTCTCCTCCTCCTCTTAAATAAGCCTGTATGATAAAATCATAGCTTCCACACAAGAAGGGCGACTTTTCTTTTTCAACTCTACGAAGTTTTTATGCAATCAGTAAATTTTGTTTCCTATCTGCATCGTTTGTCTGAATTTTACTTTCGTCAAAAAGCCGATTTTCTGTTTTACTATGAAGTTTTTAGGAATTTTATAAAGCAAACCTGACTTAACGTATTCAACATTTAAAAATACTTAAAACCTTTGCGGTCTTCGAGAAAACAGCTTTTTTACCGAAATGAAAATTCAGACACACGATTCAGTTGAGAAATGAAATTTATTGAAGCGATATTGATGGTTTTAGCAGTTCAACTAACGTTGCTGAATTATGGGTAGGCCACTCCTACATTTATCAGTGTGGGCTCGGTGCGGAGTCAGTAAGTTGTCGGCTTTCAGTGTCACTCTCAGTCAAGTCAGCACGTCTATCATGGGACGGCCGCGACATACTCTCAATTTTTCTTGCACTATACCTCTTGATCTTAGTGTTCTAATAAGAGAGAGACGGATAGTGCGAGAAACACCGTGCTGACTGGACTGATAGTTGGCACTGACAGCTGACGACCTACTGACTCCGCACCAGTACAGATTCTTTACTGCCCGCCTACATTTAAATTACAGCTTCCTGATTGGCGCGGGATGCGCGGAAACAGGGCAGTATGACTGCGTACAATAATGCCGCGTCCGCGCTTTATAATACTAGGTACTGCACAAATGTAAGACTGATAGTATATCTACAAAGTGTAAAACTGATAGAAGACAAAATACTGCCTGTCGATTCCGCCCCGCTAAATGGGGAAATGGCCTAATTCTTTATATATCAACGTGTCTGTCTGTCAGGAAAAATATCTACTACTAAATAAAGTTGCAAACCTCAAAAGCCTTATTTCCCTTAGAAGATTCTCTTGAATAGGATTTAGTTATTAAGTCCGCTGCTAATGGAGTCGTCCGTCCAATTTTGTTCCGACCATCTGCATCTTGAGGATTAAGTTGCTCTTTGTTTGGGCTTTGATATTCAATAATAGCATGTTTGTTTTAGCGTCCCTTCGTAGGAGAAAATAAAACTGGTATAAACTCCATGAAAGTGGACCGCAATCGTAAGCTGTGAGGGTTGTTGAAGTACATACAATGAAACTCATATGACATTTACACACAAACTATTGAAACATGCTTTGCATTCACCTTAAAGGCTCAGTGTCCCTAGAAAATGTAATAGGTAATGCCAGTTTAAAGATACCTTCTTCTTATTCTGTTTTGGGATGATTTCTTAAAAACTATAAAAAATACACCCCTTTTAAAGCAGTCAGCAGTAAAAAGTGACACAATTCTAGTATGGCAATGCACCATCAAGTTAAGTAATTTCTGGCAGTAACTATGCCTGCTTTGACAACCACTGATCGTATATAAGTTGTCTTCAGAATTTATAAACCATTGATACGCTACGCATTGATTACTTAATTTCGCAAAATTTTTGGGAAAATGTGTTTGGTAGGTACAAACAATGATGCTTAAGGTTGGAATGAGCCAAAGCTTTGTACCGTCTTTATTTGTCATAAATTAAGTCATTGGAAATGTTTACACCAAATAACAAACAGTATAGATTATTGTATGAATAAAGTATAGATACCTATTTTCGGACCGCGTTTGTTTGCTGTAGAGGGTCCTTTACACGACTCTCAGGTTGCTATAATTCGCTCACCCCTCGCATCATATCGCGAGATTGTAAAATGAAATGGATCGTAAAACAACCCCAGCCTGTTACTTTATCCGGACTTATGTCTGAAGTTAGTGTAGTCTTATGCTTTAGCTATCAATACTTTCTTTTGCAGACAGCCTGGTGCCAGTGATGAATATATAACAATATATTTAACAGTTTATTTCATTAAACAAACCATGATAAGGCTTAGTCGGTAGTAGAATAATTTTAAGATTTAAAATTGCTTAATCGAAATGTATAATTAGACTTAGTATAGACACAATAAGAACAAAGATTAACTTCAGTTATCTATTAACATGTTTGACTTTTTGGATATCAAGTCATATGGATGCGACGGAGCATGGATGGAACATTTTAACATTTTGTGTGGAAAATTAGTTCGGGAAACATTGTTTTTTTAATTAATTTTATAATATCGTTTTGTCATCATAATTAGGTATTATCGTCAAAGTGAGGCCCAAATCAAGTTCTTTTTAAATATCAAAATAGTGTGTATATCGTCTTGCTTCATACTCCCCTAGCATAAAGAAGTATAAACGAACCGTCCTAATAATGGCACATACTGGTGATTGGTAATATTGGTATCAAATTAAAATTATGCGTGTGAAATGAAGGTCCTGATATTTGCATTTTTTAAAGTGTCCTAGCCCTTACGCAGTAGAATAACTTGACTAAAAAATAACCAATATGACAAAAATTCAAAAATCTCGTTAAACAACAGAAGTCGCAGTCCAGCGCAGTAAAATAAAACTTTCATCTCTCAGACCAATATTTTGTTACCAGGTGAAGGTGTAATTTGTGGCCCCCTCATTGAACCGTCGAAATGCAGAAAAAAACCCACCTCTACCGCCGGCGTGTCCAATTTGAGCTAGTGAAAAATGGACCTTTATTATCCTTACTAAATTATTGTAGGACTACCCCTACTACGATGCACTCACTTGCCTTCTATAAAGTTGATTTACGAGTTTAGTTCGAGAACTTGACTGCTTTCAAAAATAACTAATATCATATATTGTGTTATCTTTTTTATAGCTTTATGTTAATAATTAAATCGCACACAACGCCATACAAAAAAAAGCTAGTAATGTATGTCTCATTTATTCAGATAAATATATTTTTCATTCAATATTGTCATCTTTGAAATGTCCGACCACTTTGTAGTAAATTTCTCCAATTTAATTCACAGTAGTAATATTCAGTAGTTTAAAAGTCTTTTTTACAATGCGCTCTTAACTTTTTGACATCTTTATTAACACTTTCGACGACCGACTCAAAACCAACAAACTTAATTACTTCATATAAACCTACGGTGCAACATATGGGTATATTTTATTGACAATAACCAGCCCTTCGTTTCCGTAGTAAGAGGCAGGGGCAGACATCGTAACTTTACGATTTCAACTTTACTGCATCGTGCACCGTGTGGGGAAAAAATAAATTGGAAAGTGACGCCCTCTGATAGTGTAAGACGCATTTTATGACTACCTAAGTCCTTGTGTAAAAAATGGGCTCCTTGATACGACTGTGTGTTAAAAATCGCTAAGATTCTTCGTAAATAATTATACTATATCCAAAAAATGTTTTGTTACGTCGATGTCTGCACAAATACCTATAAAACTTTATCAAGAAATATATAAGCTTTTCTTATTATTGCAGTACAGCAGTTATCAGTTATAATGTCATGATTAATACTGTTATTCCATCGTTCAGTAAAGATTTTCAATCACTGCATTAGTCAATAATAATATCATTACTTAAAATTAAAGTGATTATAACTGATTGTGTCTGAACTCCTAACCTATTTATATATTTTTATTTTCAGAACGATATGCCTCAGCTACGTCGTGACATCCCTTAGATCAGATACTGATGACTAACATGCGACCAAAGTCCCATCATTTGAATCCCACGGGCCACCTACCTTTCAACGGGCTCAAATATTAGTGTAAAAAACCAAATACCATCTAATGACGTGGGGAGATTGATGACAATTGTGGATACTCATGCTGTCAAGTGCTTGCGGTAAATTAAAAATTGATGACAACATTAATAACCGATTTCCAACAATCTGATCCGATATGGGAAAAATGCTTTTTTTAATCGTCTTAATTAGAGGTGTGGACGCTCGCCATTCCTCCAGGACAACCATAAGATCTGAAGTTCTACAAAAAAAAATACATTTTGGAAGTTACATTTTTCGAGGGAGGTTCTGATACGAAAACAATTTAAAAATTTGCTCGACTAATTACAAGATCCCTAGACAACATCACTGACGATTAATGGGGTAAACAGTCATTACGAGTAAGTGTTCCATTTTGTTTGTTAGTATACTAAAAAAACCTATCTGACACGAAATATATAATATCTAAACCGATCAAGTGACTATAAAAGGTCTTCATAGTCTCAAAACAGGGGGTTCTGCCTTTTCTCCAAATTTGTTATGTCCGAATTTCACTTGCCAACCAACTTTTCGCCGATGATTCACCTTGACAACTAACTTATGGCAATTTTTTGTGTGACAACAGATTTATTTGGTAGAATTATTGATAAGTCAATTATTACAATGAATTAAAATTTTCGGCATACCTATCATTTGGCAAATTTTTCAGTTGGACAAACAACTACTAACCGAATAACGTTTCGTCAGTGCAACAGTTCCCTTTTCTTCATAAGCCACTTTTTACTACAAAGAACAAGAAAGCATAACATAGTCAGACTTTTATTCAACGTGTTCTTATATAAGTTACAAGGAGAGAAGTGGGGATGGGGAGACGAAGTTATCCACAAGGGGGGTTCGGGGGCGAGGCCCCCGCATTAAAATATAACATACAATCGTTACAGTGATGTTATTTGTCAAAAAAACAAGTGAGCGGTTGCGCTTACTCACTTTGTAAATACGTTACATAGTTACGAAATAAAAAATCTGGTAAGTGTTATACCACGAAATGTATATAAGTCAAACTGACCTATTCTGCTACTCGAAAGGTGGCATTTTGAAAAGTGACTTTATGAAAAAAAGTCCAAGCATAAAGTTGGTAACCGTGAAGTTGGGAAATTAAACTAAACCCTGTGATAAGTTGACACTTAATCATTCGGCGAAATGACATTATGCGAAAAATTGGTTGCGATGTGATATTCGTACATAAAATTTTCGGAGATGATTTAGAGAACCTCAAAACAGGCAATCTACTTGCCCATATGACTTAACTTATGAAGATATATGCGCAATGATTCTGTTGCTGACTATACAGGAGTCCATGTCTATTACCCATAACAATGCGCCTAACATTTGTGTAACCGCCCTGTCGTTTTAAATACAGAGACTTCATAACTACACACAATTCTTGATGGATTGAGTTTTGTTGAATATTCAAAATATTTTATGATTGTAAACTAACCTTCATGATTAGTAAAAACGAGTATCAAGTCGATCGCATTGGGCTGGGATTAAAAAATAAGGGTGCATATTATGCTTCTTAGTCACCATCGTGTATAGTCAGCTGCAGAGATATGCCGCCCCAGCATATCCATACTATCCATTCAAATATTCTGTCTGTAACCTTTTCACGTTTAAACCACTGAACCGATTTAGGTGAAATTTGGTATAGAGATAGTTTGAGTCCCGGGGAAGGACATAGGATAGTTTTTATCCCCGAAATCGGCCCCTATGGGTGTGAAATGGGGGGGATGACAACTTGTATGGAGCTGCGACTGCGACATAAAGGAGTTCCACGCGGACGGAGTCGCGGGCAAAAGCTATTAAGTTTATAAGCTAGAGAGGTCACGGCCCGCAGCTCACCGAACATACCATTGAATACACAGGAAAGGGGTATCCTCATACTCTAACAGAGTCTGAGACGTTCTTAGAGAGTCGACACGATTCTACAGGTTGGCGAAGTTGGCGATGTATTTTTATTCTGGACACTAGGCGTCTAACTTTAGGCACTAACCAGCACACAGCAACCCATTGTCCCACCCCCATCAGCTACTTAAACTGCAACTGCTATCGCCAGTTTAAGATTTAACCATTTGTATAAACATATTAAAATCGAATCGGGTGTGTAGTTCTCGCAGTTTCATCTCCGCGTGTCTAGTGACGTGCTTGTTACTGGAAACATTGAAAAATGGCAAATTGGAAACAAAGCCAATGTGGTCGGCTACTTTGAGACTGACAGCCGCCTGTCACGGCACAGTTTTTGAAAATGGACCCTGGTCCATTTTCAAAAACTGCGCATACGCATATTCCCTGGAATACGCAATACGCATACCGTTTTACACGACCGCACAAATATTTATTTTCCATATTTTGCGTTTTAAACCAAGCCAAGGAAATTTGACATTCATATGTATTCTCT
The DNA here is from genome assembly GCA_945867215.1 of Epinotia demarniana. Taxonomy (NCBI): domain Eukaryota; kingdom Metazoa; phylum Arthropoda; class Insecta; order Lepidoptera; family Tortricidae; genus Epinotia; species Epinotia demarniana. The sequence continues at coordinate 21,355,991 of OX244261.1, forward strand.
CAGCAACGTATTTCTGGGAATCGGATTGACATCGGCACATCAGACGCGTGTTAAATCAAGCCAAGACAAACGCGTCAGATCAAGCGCGAGCTACTAAACCAATTATGTTAGCGATCCGTAGTCAACAAGAAACGCTTGTAGTTTCGTTATGTCCGTCTGTCCTTTATGTATCAAGTCACTTCGCATTGACTTCATTCCCAACTTGTATAAGCCAGTTGTAATTTTAATTTACCACTCAACAACCTACATTAGGTACGTGTTTTACCGAGTTTTACAACCAAATTAAAGCATCTCGTTTTAAAGCCTCCATAAAAGTAATGGCGTCTTATTAAAGGCTTAGCTTTTATTGGGCTATCGATGGCATCCTGCAACGTCATTATCTAGACGAGCGGTAAACTTTGTGTGTATGTCGAGAGGATCATAGGAATTAGATTAATAAGTTTCATAGTTTTTTTTTTAATCTGCTAATGATACTATTTCTAACGAAAATACGTAGGTAATGGACGACAACACTACGATGCAGGAGTACCGTCACGAAAATGTGTGCCATTTTCAAACTTCATACACTATAAAGGGCACTAGTGATCACTGATTTCCTCAACAACGACAACCTCAGCTTGCCAAAGAGGCGTGAAGTATCATTTTATAATTATAAATTATAGTTTATGCTATTGTTTGTTTTGATTTATCTATTATCTCATACAATCAAAGCGAGATGCCCGCGAAAGGCAATACGGATGCTGATTCAAATCCTGCCAGGTAGAGTTTTTTTACTCTTCACAATCCTCTCATTAATTTGTCTCATAACTAACTGACTTAAATTATTGACTTCGTTATTTTTGACACAGCTTAAAATGCATCGGACATCTATACAAGGTAGATAAATCAGCGAAAGTTAAAGTAGGAGTTCATGACAAAATAAATACCGTGGTTAAAAATTAACCAAATCTCGAATGCCCTGTCAAGTTATGACGCAAGTGAAAACGTTTAAAGCCAATAAAAAAGTAAAGTAATAAAAGACGAACTATTTAATCGAGCATACAATCAAACCGAGTTGAATGGAAGCTAAACAAATTATGAAATCCGATAGGTATAGAGCGATCCATCATATTTTTGACAGACAAAGTTCTGACTACCTTTTGTGAGGTTTTTGTTTAGTTAAGTACCGTTGAACCCGTACTTTTATGATCTGATGATTTATTAAGCCCTTTATTTCATAATTGATTTAAGTTTTAAGATTCATTATGTTATTAATTTCTTTATGTACCAAAAGGACTTAAAATAGCATTGATTATATTGATTAATTAATGCATATCAATGGTTTTTTTCAATAGACATATCTTTGGAAAATAATTATCAGTTAGATCGAATTACAATTGTCAGATCATCAATAAAATAATGGAAGCAACTTGTGTTGAACTGACGGAACTCTCAATATGCTTGTACAATGAATTTATTGAGTACGATGAAAGAAACTTGTAATTTTCGCGGACGTCCCGTCGTAAATATCAATTTGAGAGTGAGCAGGACAGTGAAATTACAGGTTTAGTGTTGCCACTAAAGTGATTTAGTGGTTTTCGGTGCGCCTAGGGCGATTCCTCACAGCACTGACGAAAATGAAAGCGTTAGTGTTAGGTTATGTTAGGTTATATATCAGGTTATATCACATATATGATAATATTGATAATACCTGCTGGTATAGAATTTCCATTGAATCAACCTCAACCTGATTATTCTAAGTAACTTCGAAGTTGATGTCGAGATTTTATAGGAGAAATAAAATCTGCGTTTTTGGAAAAACATCCCCAGGAATTGGACTTTATTGCACTTAACTGGCATCAATGTAACCAAACTGAAATTAAACTTCTGAATTGGTCCGATCTTGGCACAAACTCTTAAACAAGAGCTGGTCGATTGTGTAACGTATGCAAGTTATGTACTATCTATTTGTCATTTTTGTATGGGAAATTAAAGTTTGGTTATCCTAACGGTCGTTCGAAAAGTTACGCAAGTACCCCTCTGATTTTTTTTGTGTATTCAACCAAACGTCCAGTTTATTCCAAGATTAGTCCAATCAATTTTAACGTTTATGAATAAATAATCTTCACAATCTCAACAAGATCTCAGCAGTTCTTAGCAGTAGTGTGGACAAAGCGCAACACGCATATTAACGACGGTGTATTATTACATTATGCCATAGTAGCCGGTAAGGTTTATGCTTCTGCCTCGGGATAAGTCGATGACGGCTGACTAACTGCCTTATTGATTGCAATGTGTGAGGTGTAAACACTGCATTTATAAGTTTATACTCGTATTAATGTCTGGTAGTGCAGTACATATTTAACACTAGCTTTTCGGTGAAGGAAAACATCGTGAGGAATTTGGACTAATCGTAACAAGGTCTTCTTTTCACTCAAACTGCGGCCTATGCCAAATATTAAGATTAGGTCCCAAAGCGGATCTCGGGCTTACAATCGGGGAAATGAGGACGATAATTAACGCACAGTGCTGTACCTACAGTTCAAACTATGACAGCAGAGTGGTTTATAAAACGAGTAGTTTCCGCCCGCGACTCCGTCCGCATGGAACTCGTTTATATCGTAGCTCTATATACATTTTCACCCCTCATTTCATGCCTATTTAAAAACAATCTCTATACCAAATTTTATCTAAATCGGTTCAGCGGTAAAACTGTGAACACCTAACAGACAGACAGATAGAGACACTTATGCATTTATAATACAACTACTTATGGACATTACAGTTATTAATTCATTTAGTTTAACGGGCCGCAATGACTAAGAAATTTAATTTTGTTTTTTTTTCTGCGAAAGAAGCTCTTGACTAGCATAAAGACGGATTGCGAAGTGATCCTATTTTGAGGTTTCCTTAATTTTCTTCTGAGGTACGGAACTCGAAAAAAAAATTGCCACTCACTTTGCAGAGAACATTCTCTATATACTGTTGTGTAATAATGCTTGTTTGGAAAGTCGACTTGAACACATGATATTTTCACTAAATGTTAAAGCTTGCAAAACCCTGAAATAAATCAAAATGTAACGGAACCGGGGCGCTCAAATACGGTTAAAATGAATCCGGATTTACCCAATTACAAAAAAAATCACTAATTAACGTCTGCCTTTAAGCACAATTTGTCAATTAAAGGTTAATTACGTGGATGTGAGGAGTAAGATAAGGGAATCTGTAAAAAGTAGCTACCTAATTAGGTTTAAAGCGTCGATCATAATGTTTGCGATGATGGATACTAATATTATTAAATGGGAAATTAGATTTGTATTTAACTGTAAAAGTAAAAATTACTTCGAAATAATATATACCGAACCGTAAATTATTACGAACTTTACAACCAAGGGATAAAAGACGGACACTCTGTTTAAATGTGGCAGATAAATGGCTTTTAGCCAAAGGTATCAATTTGCTTCAAGTTTAGCGCGCATTGGAGTAATTTGCGTATGTAACCTTTGCAGCGTTTATTTAACTCCGTATCTCGCTTGCCACGAACGAACGTGAGAATTTCCGTGCAATGTACACAGGGCAACATTCTGATATAATATGGCTACGAAAAGAAAATACGGCGTAAAGGTGATTTAATGTTTCTAACATAGGTATATTTTGTTGCAAACAACATTGATATTAATGAAAGCTGTAATGCTACTTCTACTGTGTGTATTTATTGAATAATTTATCATTATTATGTTCGGCTTCTTATAAGTTAAACTGTATTTGCAGTATTTTGATCTCTCGAACACCGGTAACCTATATTTGTGTATGTAAGAAACACACAATTGCACATTTTCTCTGTGGACACCTCAGTCAGTTCAGTAATTTTCCAAACTCACGCCCATAGAGACAATATGAAAAATCCTACAAAACATAATAGCTCTCGTCACGGATCACCCGCGCTCGTGAGATAAGTTTTTATCTCACGAGCGAACTGTAACACAGAAGTAAGCAATACATTACGTACAACTCAACCTTACGTATACCGTAAACAAATTGCCTTCACTAGGTTTCAAAACAAGCTTCGCAATGGGACACAAGTTATCGCCATTGCCAGTACAAACACGATTCTAGTCACGAATAGGATTCTTATTACTAATTTAATACCTATTTGTCATCGTCATGATAATACAACCATATCGTAAAATATTTGGTCATCCTATCTGCCAATGGTCGAGTAATTTAGTGAGAAAGTTATTTTACCTTTATTTGTGCTTGTCTTGTTTGAGGTCTACTAAACTTGCACAATGTATTTAAATGAAGGCGGTTTTTAGTGTTCCATACTAAAATTGGACCAACGGAATACTAAGAGTATGTACATCTATGACAGTCAGGTTTTTTGTACCCTGCACAATTAAAATGCCACATAAGTGGTACGCCTAACCTAGGTACCCCGTACCTTTAGCATTATTTATTACCTATACATTCCTTCATATCGTTATAACAACCGATTGATGATGTCTTCAACGAACAATTATTTGTAACTTTGTACCAAATTATTAAAAAAACTTGTGTCACCGGTATTGTCCCATACGGACTAAACCTGTCCGTGAATTTAGTCCGTACAGACAGACGGACGCCGCAGGCTACTTTTTCATGTAATTATATATAGGTTGTTCTGCTTATTATTTTTTAAACAATACTATGTTCCTTCGACATGTTTAAACTAATATTTCAAAAGGGTATGCCCAGCCCACCTAATGACTTTGCAAGATAAAGGTACTGCGATGGAGCGTGCATAACTGTGTCTACGGTAAGACATAATAAAATTCGCACAAAAACCACCTATTCTAGTACGATATCGAAACGAATCAATTTCAAATCCCTCTTTCCTCCACCGTGATTCTAACCACACAAATACGCGGACAAAAACCAGGTCGTTATGTAAACTACTTTGACAAAACCGCATTATTAACTGCTAATCGCCACCTAGCGGTAACAATGGGTGCCCTTAAAAGTTATGTTATACCTCACTTTGTCGGCAACCACAGGTTTTGTTCGGGTTTTTTGTCCACATCATTGATGGAAGTTGACCAGTGTGTAGAGGTTCTGATGATTTGATAGTTGAAATTCCATACCGCTCTGAATACTGCATTTGCGTTTGTAAGTAATTGAAGCTTCCTAATATTGAGATTGTAAAAAAATATAGGGCTCAATTCTAAAATGGAATAAGTTTATGAGTGTGGGGTAAAATCGATTTGTGTAAAATATCCCTTAACATTTATTTAAGTATATGTGTAGTAACTTATATCTTGGTTCAAGGGTTGTGCGTTTATTATTGCGGTTATACATATTTATTATTGTGCGTGACGCAGATTCAGATTTAGATTTAGAGTCATTTATAACACGATAAAAACTACTATATAAATTAGCACTCAAGACAAAATTACAATCATTTCTACCATTGTGATGATTGTAATGATAAAAAACTGAATGAGTCAAATTAAATTATAGCGATTTTATTGCTTTTATGTCTTCATTAGGAATTTCTTCGTCGCATTTACAATGTTAACAATATTAAACAAAACGGTAAGTCACATAGTTCAATGAAACGAATGCTGCTAAATACAACTATTTATTAGTTTGTCCGTTTTCGACAAGAAATAAAGTTCTAGATGTTTAACCGTGAGAATAATTAATTGGAACAGTATTCCAAGTATCAAGATGGGACGTGGCGGCATTTCGCGTCACAATGAAGGGCTTTTTTGTGCGGCCCACTGTGTCAAGTGAGAGGCATAATGCTCGGCGGTTCTACAGCAGGTATTAGCGGCAGAATAAGAGGATTCTTCTACATTTGCCACTATCTTTCTCTGTCTCTTCATCATTTTATTTTTCTATAAATTTAATGGTTAGGTGGTTTTTGAACAATTTTTCATGCCAGTACTTGCCAAGAAGATTTAAAGATAATAAGATACATCGTATAATTTCTGTTTTATTTCTTGGCATCGGCATGGAATCAGCTGAGATTAAGAACATATATAATATGTTTTATCGTGCGTTAGTCCGTCTGCGGCTTAGCTCAGTGACCCATACCTACTACTCGAAATCATTCAGCATGGGTATATGTAAATTAAAAACACCGACAAAATTGTACAATAAAATCTTGTACAATTGTCTACGGGACCTCCCCCCCTACGCGTAGATATAGGGGAGGTAATTCTTGTTTCTCGTCAAACCTATGGGGAAGGGTATCGTGGAATAGCTTGTTCAAAAATATTAAGGGTTTACAAAATGATTATTTGAACTCAGTGATCCATTTGAGAGATTTTGGGCATTTTTTTATGTTGACCAAGTAAAGAATGTACTTGGAAAGGCCAATTTTCGTAGAAATACGGCCGACGCAACCGCACCACCGACTACCAGGCAACGCAATTACGGAACCCTACACTGGACGTGGCCCGATGCGCACTTGTTTACCATGTTAGTAAGAAGAAGAAGTGAAAAACAACAATAATGTTGTGTTCGTACTTATTAATAGCGCGGTTCCACAAGTGCCGATCCTTACGTGTTCTTTGTTGTGCTGGCTTTTAAGGCAGCGCAAGGAGGTTGTCCCTTGTTATACTAAGGGCGGTTTGCACCGACTTACGACTACAGACCGATCAACGTTAAATATGGCGCTGACAGCTGTCAGTCCATAGAAACTTGTCAAACGTTCCATACATTCAGATTTTAACGAACACCGCTTACGATTACAGACGGTTTGGTGCAACTCAATACAATACAATACAATACTTTATTGGTAACGCCATAGTTACAAGTCAGACGGTTAATGTAAACAGTAATAACAATAATAATTAATTAGGTCATCGGACCCTCACCCTTAGGCGGATGCCACACTGCGCCGCATCTCGGGACGGAGGTACGGAGCTCGTTGAATGCCAGTTACTCAGTTTGTATATAAATTCCGTATGATACGACACACTGCACCGCACCTCCGTCCGGCGAAATTTGTATGCAGCTCCGCACCTCCGTCCTTATATCCGTGGGTTCGCCAAACGGAAAAACACCGACCCAAAGATTCCAAATCAATACGTTTACTATACATAGATCCCCTGAGTAGAATGTATATTGACTGTACAAACTCAGGCCTACTTATGACAGCCATAAAGGTCTAATGTAGACCCATTCATAAGGGTCAAATAACTTACAAGAGAGCGAAAAAAAAGGTGCGAATGGAGACCACCATAAGGTACTTAGCACGCTAGTGCAGTAATGTGCACCAATTGACACATGCTTTTATCAGAACGGGATTCTTTATAATATTTTCTTTTCTGTACGGGTCTTCGGAATGTATCGAATTATGGCAAACGTGTGATAATGCTACTGGTTTTGTATGGGATAAAAGCTTTTTATTTTATTTGTTGACTTATTTGTTTGGCGGTGGACTTCATAAGAGACTTATATGACTATACTTAAGAAATTAAATAATAATAAATAAAAGAGGATTTTTTTATATTTTCAAAGGGTCAATCCGTACATAAGCAAGTAGAGTTGCGATTTAAACGTACACACTTGATAAATTGGTGACAGTGGTTCTCAAATAATAAAGTCCTCTGTCGTTTACCGGACGTTCAATCTAACAAATGTGCTTCAATACCTCACACCGTGATCCAGTGAAACAATGGGCTAATCCCGTTACTAATAGCGATCGCGATCGGTTTCAACACCGGATAGTGTTTGTGAAACCAAGCAATGCTGAAGTGTTATGAAAAATGGGTGTCTTCGGGTTTCCAGTTTTTTTGGAGATTTTACCTACTATGACCTAGATATGGCGGATCCAATAAGTAGACACTAATTAAAATAATCAATAATGATGAATTTTCTTGAAAAAGGATGAAGGTTAAATAATCACAAAGTTGTAAGTGACCAAAGTTGTAAGCGGGGATATGTTCTGTCCCTTATCCGCCAAACGCACCTTCATATGAAGCGATTGTCATTTACTATGACGCTCGAAGATCGTGACGTCAAGATATGCTAGCCGTGCTTTTTTTGCTCTTTCGCTTGACTTGGCGGAGACACTTGAAAACTATATATACGATTAAAAACTTATAAAATCTCATGAAGATTTATATTTACATTCGGTATTAACACTGTAGTGTTTAAGTCGTCACTGGGAATATTATTATGAACGGAATTATGCAAGCATTGAAGCAATCTCTAGATCAGCTTTGCCCGATGCGAAGTCATTAGTACTATCTAAGGTTAATCCATTAGCAGATCTAAGTTGGCCTTTGACTAATGAACCCATGCTGTTATGTTGACTCCGATTTAGTAATGGAATTTCTACCGGTGCCGTATTATATTTTACATTTGGATTTCTGCCTACATTCTTCAATTTTCGGTTTACTACTCGAAAATAACTTGTTCAACATGTTATACATTTTGTGTTTAGGTTTTGAATTGCCGTAGAGATTTTTAAAACATCTTGTTTTCAGACGTGTAGCATCATGGTGTCAAAAGTGATGCTTATTTTTTTAAAGTTATTCAATAATAATAATGTTTAATGTTTATTTGGGCTTTTTGGGTCAGTTGAAAAACTCCGCCCTCCTTTTTCTATTTCCATCTACACATATCTGGTACCTATACTGTACAACAGTACCTAGGCACATGGCCACGATTCCAGTTGTATTAATAACTTTTATTTTATGTCTCTGTCATTCAGATTTTGGGACATAACATTTTTAATTTCGAATCGGGGCTCATGTATACTTATTTGGCTACACTGTGACATTGATGTTTGATGTGTTTAGAATATACGTAGTGACATTTCCTTGCCTATTCAATAAATTAAATATGATGACACTAAACAGTTTCTAACTTAAATAACCGGCAATGATTTCTACTTTAACACATCGCATAAATGGAACGCAAAGGCATTTTCCAGTATTTGCATACATTAGGAGCAGGTAGTTAAACGGAAAGTGTACAATGAATTCGCACCTCGGTGTTTTGAGTAATTATGTACAAGTTTTGTTTTTATAATAGTCAAGCTAATAGAATTGGTAATTTTCTAACATGTGAAGTTTCGTTAACGGAATGTGCGGCCTCTTTGCATGCAAGTGCACGAGCAATATTGTATTATTAAAATTATAATTACTACGAGACTTCATTTTAATACCAATAGCTATCGAGAATCCGACATTAAATATCAAAACTGAGGAACGATTAATTTATGTTGCATGAATTGGCTTCTGTACAGAATGTCCGAAAACGCTCATTAGGTATTCAGTACGTTCTAAATTTAAAGGGAACAATCACTTCACTGATATTAATTTGCATAACAATCCACAAAACACCCCTATCAAACGTGTTATTAGTCTTATTACATCGTTACGCAAGCAAACATCATTCAAGGGCAACAATACTACCCTAGGTTACATTGTAAGCATTTGGCAACTAATTTCAAATATAAACCAAATCTCACATTCCTAATAATCTTTGTTATTCAGATATTACAAATTTGAACTTTGATGCATTGACTTAGAGCTTAATCTTTATACGACTATATCAACCTATTCAAGTGTCATATCAATATCATAACGAGGATCATATCAGTGTAGACGGCCCATCATAGCCCGGCGTACCTGGAACAAGGGTCATAGTCCCTTTAATACTGAGGTCGGAGGACGATGATGGTAATGCACAATTTCACGGGCCACCCTAGCCGTGTGGGGTAAGTGAGGAGCGGAACCATATAGGTAGTAAATGCATAACTTTACGAGGACAACTTAGGGCGGGTACACTAACTTACGAATACAGGCCGATCAACGTTAAATATGGCGCCGGCAGGTCTCATTCCATAGAAACTTGTAAAAAATTCCATACATTCAGATTTTAACGAACGCTGCTCACGATTACAGGCGGTTTGGTGCAACTCAGCCTTAATTGTCATATTCTCATTTAAAAAATACATTTAGTAACATCCTAACGTACGAAACATATGCAATGATCACGGTCATGAAATCAGTATACTCTAATCCCTTTCATCGTCTTTCGGTAGCATCTTAAACTACCGAAAGACGATGAAAGGGATTAGAGGGAGCTTCATGGTTTATACTCCGATGGAAGTTCTGTCTAAAAAACTACCCCAACTACTAACCCAACAGCAAATTTGGCATGACGTTAATATAGTTTTTTTTTAATAATTTTATGATACAGAACGGATATGATTTTCTGTTTTTTTCTTTTCTTTTCTGCACAAGACTGGTCGCTTTAATACGCCCTCAGGGGCCTGAGATCCACTTTCCTATAATTGGCTAGTTTTCGCGAAATTGACTGCCAATCCAGAGAGGAAATTAAAACTTAAAGTCAAAGTTGTCTATTCTTCAAATTAGGCATATTTCATGCACCGAGCACGAGTGTTGAAACTTTTTTGGATAAAATTACAGTATTGTGTTGTCCTAACGCGTATTCAGAAGTCACGCAAACCTCTGGACTAAAGAAAAATCTTTTTTTGTCATTCATGTAATTGTATTACGTTTTATGTCTCACACAGTTTCTACATTCGTAATTCGTACTATCGTGTTACTGTAGATACTTACTGCAGTAGTAATTCTGTCAAAACTTGTGTCTTGGGCCGCGGTCTGACATATGCGGCGTCACGAGCCGCTCGCTACCTCTCTCATAAGTATGTGTTTCTAATGGCCCTAACGAAACTGCACACAACCCTAGAGTGGTAACCTACACTATGTTTTCTAAGTTCTGACGACTAACTGTTATAAAATATTATATGTGGCATACATTACCTGTGGACACAGTGTGGGAAAATTCTAAAATTGTCAAGAGGGAATACATGTTATAAATAGGTTCATCAATAAAAAATACAACCAACTTGTTATAGTTACCAATATTTAGGTATAAAACTTATATTATTCAGAGCAATGACGCATAGTTGCAGTGTCCAAGAGGCAACCGGATGGCTCTCGGTAAATGAGCTCCAGAAGTGTTGTGGAACCGCCCTAACTGGAACCCGAACTGAGCCAACTTAGACTGGGGCGGCAAAAGAAAAAATAAAAGAATAATATTTTTTTGTCGCGAGGCAGCTGATTGAAACAGCGGTTGTCTGAAAGTGTGTAAGCTGTTTATATAATGAAATGCTGTTTCAATCGAACAGCTGGTGTTTTATGCGTCATTGTTCTAACTAAGTACATGTTATAATATTGTTTTACCAAATTGAGCTGTATAACTCGCGAGCCTGTCTGAAAAAAATTAACTACCTGAGAAAACTTCACAAGAATCGAGAACGATGAAGAATTGAGAGATAACTTTTGCCTATGCTGGAACGGAGAACTTCGGCCGCTTGGCTCGATCGTTCGATTATAGTGGTAGATGCATTCGGGGGCTTCGTGGCCTTTTATGTATTAGGCGCATGAACCTAAACCATCAGTACTACAAAGTATTCAATGCTCTTCTTCTATTCACTTGGCCCCAACCTTGCACGAACTGCATTAGAAAACCTATAATCACCAAGTCATCAACACATAGCAATCATTCCCCACAGAAATCTATTAGTTATACTGTACAGTTCCGAACTTTCCGTGTATTACTTAGTTCTTATCTCATCACTAACAAGGATGATTCTTGAGGAACTTGTGTGGAGTGTTGCACGATGCTAGATGGCTGGCAGACTGTTGCATTTCCGTGACTAATAATGTTGGTGTGTGAAGGAAATTGGAATGAATTGAACCAGATAGTGTATGATGCCTGTTTAGATACGCCTATACACGGTGATTTTTAATTGGTGATCAGGAGTCAAACTTTTAATTCTGTTATCGATGCCGGACACAATTAACCCGAAGTTACTTAAAAGAAGCGTTTTTTTTGTTCTTTACAATTTAAAATCAATATCACCCTAACGGTAGGTAGTTTAAATCTATGAACCTAAAAGCACCCTAAAAATTGTGTCATATACCAACCTAAAACCCTTGTTGGACACAAACAATAAGTTATTTAGAAAGAAAGAAAGAAAAGCTTATTTCGCAAATACACAGAATACAACAATTCCTTCCCAATTTTCAATTCCCAATTTTGACATTTCCTGAAATGCGAAAAAGTAGTCCACTCAGCACAATGTCTTTAAGATTAATATTTAATTTCCCGCCAAAGCGAAAATTTGACGTAGATATATATCTACTTGACTTCAAGGAACGTAAGGTAACCAAACATTCAGTGAACATTTGTTTAGTGTTAACGTTATCATAAAATTTAATTAACTACACAGTAATTTAATAATTGCATGAGACTTTATCGTACGTACGTTTTGGCTGTTTATCAATATTTTTCGACTTCTGATCACAGATTAAAAATCACCGTGTATGTTGCCAAAGAGACTCCTTAAGAGACTGTAAACGTTGAAGACAAACGATAACAAGATATTAACTTAGTCAAAAACAATTACGATGATTTAGAAATTGACAGTGTTTTTTAGTGTAAGTAACTTTCAACTAAGCTAAACGCCATCAAATTATTTGAATACAAAACACTTTATCATTTCTCATACTCTGAAAGTAGTTAGTTCATTGTTCATCTAAACAGTGGGCTGAAAGTGAGAAATGTCGCCCCTAGGGCTGAAAAGTAATAAAAAGTAAAAAAGCAATGGCAGAAACCTGTACTGAAAATTTAATGGATTTTTGAAACTTTTTTGCGTTATTTATTTTTATATTGTTGATAAATTAATTGTTGCACGACTATTATTGTGCTATTTGAAAACTAGTTCATATTTTTTACGTATTAGTACAATGTAACTGCTTCAGAACCGCGTCCTAAAAATTTAAAAAAATGGCAGAAACCTATGCACCCATACTTTCCATAAAATTATGTTGATTTTTGAAGCTTATTGATAATTATGATGATTTTAATTCTTTAATAGTTACTTTATTGGTATCATCATCCTAATATTGGTCGAAAGACGTTTACTGCTGGATATATGTAGGCCTTCTCCAAAGAGGAAATGGTATAATTATATAAATTAATTTAATAATGTAATTTTTCATCCAAAAAACCAATTAAAATGTGTTTTTAGATATAACCGCTTCAAAAGCGCGCCGTTCAAGAAATGGTTCACACACAAATGCTTTTAAAATGGGTTGAGTATAAGATCTGACTGATTTAGAAAATATTTAAGTTTTTGGCTTTCAATTCATTTCCTCATATTCGAAATGAAAAGTAGAGTGTTTAACGTGGGTAAAGCCACTCATTTCAGCGTCGAACTATTGGCGCCTCATTTCGTTCGAGCGCCAAAATATCTCGTCAGGAATGGGTAGCTTTCAACCCTCGCTTAACAATCTACTTATCAGTACTATTAATGACTTAGATAACAATAGGTGTAATATATTATACTCTTAAAATAAAAACATGGTCAAAGGCCTTTATTTTGTTATCTTCAGTTTCAACATGGATCCCAACTTTGATTATAGCACTGATTATAATCCTTTTCCTATCACAATTAAAGTTCCTTTTCAAGTGGATATTTACGTCGGAAATGTCCCTCGAACGTTTGTCGAAAACATCAAACATTACGAGTACAATTTGATGTGTTTGTAAAAGGTGTAGACGTTTTAACAAACTACCATTTCAAAAAGACCCCGGTACATATGCAAGTTGAACGAAGACAGTGTTCACAATATGCTGGTTGTTGGACTATTGTATACTTTGTCATACGGACGTCTAATGTGTAAACAGATAAAAGGGTCACTTTAAAGGTGGGAATTTTACTTTTAAAGTAGACATTAATTTCACTTTTTTATATGTTATTATCACAATTGCGGCCGCTTTTAAGCTTGATACCTACCTATACCTACAGTTGTTTGTTGTACACCGGCAAGTTGTTTTTTTTTTACCTGTAAAGAACCCAATATTCCTATTGACTGGCGATGTATATTGTGTACGGTGGATTTTCAAATGAAAGTTTTGTAAATCATAAATATGTAAGTACTTATTGTGTTCCCTAGGGGCTAAACGTACTACTTTAGCCCCGCGTGATAAGCGTAATATGACACACGTTTCGAGGATTTAAGTTACTAGCTTTTCCGCGCGAATTCGTCCGCGTGGAGTTCGTTTATATGGTTTTTTTTTTTCATCTAAACCTCCGCCCCCGTTTCTCTCCTTTCTAAACAATTATATGTCCTTACCCGGTACTGATGACCTGGTAAAGGTTGCGGGAGTCCTCTGGATGCGGGTGGCGCGGGATCGGTCGCTTTGGCAGTCTTTGGGGGAGGCCTATGTCCAGCAGTGGACGTCTTTCGGCTGATATGATGATGATGATGATGATGATGACCCGGTACTCAAACTATCTCCGTACCAAACATCTTTCATTCCTGAAAAGGTAACAGAGATACAGACAGAGTTACTTTCGCATTTATAATATTATTATGATTTTGGTAACTAATTTGTGCCTTACGTTTAACTATATACAAACCTGTCATTAAATAATGTAGGTCTTAAAATAGACAAACTTTTTTGCATATCTACTCTAAGCTTTAATGAGTTTGGTTCCAGTCCACCCTTTTTAGCTCCTTCAGATTGCACTTTTGTACTACCAAACAAACCATCGACCTTTCATTCGAAGAGGCAAAGATTTAAAGCGTGTATGCAGAAACTAAAGACAACAAAACTGCCTAATGCGTTTTCGACAAGCTAACCGGCAATCTTGACACCACTTTGACGGGCACAAATAAACAAAAAACTATCGGTATGGCAATAAGAATCGGCGCGTGCGACGACGCACGGGACAATCGACATCTGAAGGTAAGCTCTGCCTTCGTACTACGTTAACATTAATACGACGTATTTTTAGACATATCTTTGAATTAAAGGAACACATGAGCACCTCTATTGTAGAGAAGTGCTTAGTAAGCGATATGTTTTAACATCGTACGGCCATAAGTATATAGGTACTCGTAGTTCTCTTTCACCTAATAATGTTTACTGAGGGTAAATACATCACTTTAATTTAAACGGCAAGCGTTTCAGGTCGCTTACTGATATAACATATTAATTTATAAGCTAAGTTTTATAATACATCACTTATACTATAGAATCACATACTATAGAAATTACCAATTTGTGATATGTGTGCTTCTCCGATCCTTCATGAATCCTTCTCTCTCTCTCTCTTCTCTCCTTCATGAAGACCATGATCACATTATACGTGTGTCCCTGAAATATCCTATTCAAATAATTCATTCTAGTGAACGTAAGGCATTGATTTTATATTTTTAGTTTCTAAAGACGCTTTAATTTAATAATCGGTAATCATCCACCAATCAGCGTGGCGCACTGTACACTGCTGATGACAGCTATTTGCATGCCCACGCGCATCCCCACGATCAAACGTTTGGCAAACACACCCATTTCTTGTCTTGTTGTTTGCCAAACATTGGCTACATATTTATCGAAGATAGTAAAAAATACGTTGATATTTGATCAGAACAGACCAGATGAAAACAGCCAATATGATAATTGGTGATGTTAACAAACCACACATACGTTTAGGTCTAAATTAAGACATTGACCTTTTTTATTTGATTTATACTATACGTACAGTCAATTACAATAATATGCATGATTTTTTTCACCTTATTTCATAGTTATTGCAGTGTCAAAATAGTAGATTGTATGACAAGGGTCTAAAGTAAGCCATATTACCGCGAGATGGATATTTTCCCGAACGAAGTGAGGGGAAATAGTTCGAGGGGTAATATGGCTTTTAGACCAGAGTTTTACACTCTACTTTTCACTTCGACTGCGAGAAAATAGTAAAAACAAAGATTATCCATCCACAATCAACAATTATACCAAGGCGAAAAGATTGTTCAATTTGGCGCCATTCTTATTAATAAACTGTTTTGACACAGATACAATACAAAATATTCACAAGACGAATAAACGCCTCTGACCGTCTAATAGCGGCGTAGTCTATCCCGCTCAATCTTCATAGCTTATGTCATGCAATTACATCCACCAATCACAACTCTTTAAAATACCATTAGTATTTGCTGTCTACTAATCAGAATACAGCTAGACATTAAAGTCGACCAATCAGAAAACAGAATTCAATTCAAACTTTAGGAGTTTTTCATTCCCTAATTTACAATAATTAAAAAAATAAACGCCTCTGACCGACTATAGCTCCATTGAAACGTTCAAGCGTGGTTAACTGCATACATGAGTCATGTATGCAGTTAACCACGCTTGAAAAACACCCAATGTTTGAATTGAATTCTGTTTCCTGATTGGTCGATTTTTATGTCTAGCTGTATTCTGGTTAATAGATAGCAAATACTAATGCTTTTTAAAGAGTTGTGATTGGTGGATATAATATTGAACTGTTGTGAGTGGTCAAATTAAAATGTTTTATAAATCATAAATATGTATACATATTTTCCCTAGGGGCTAAATGTACTACTTTAGCCCCGCTTGCCAAGTCTAATATGATGCACTTTTTGAGCATGAGAAGTGAAAAATTTATACATTCCTTTGTTGTCCACGTCAAAGATGCGTGATACATTTATCGCCTCATCAGACAGGTTTGTGCTGAAAATGTGTAGCCAGATCTCGGCATCTACTATATAAATGTACAATCGCACCGTCAGTATGTCACACGCTATTAATAGTTAGATTTGCACGTCCGTTGCACCGCCATGCTCTAAAAAGGCATATGTTATTTCACAATTCCCATACTTGTAAGATTTTATCGAATCTCCGGCTAACAGACGCTCGTTAAAGGTAGGAAACAGTTTGTCCGTCTGTTGCTTTGATGTAGCATGGCGATAATAATTACTCTAAGTTACTACTTGGGTCATTCACAAGTTGGTGAGAGGCCTTTGAAGAAATACTTGGAGATTTCAACACCTTTGGAACCTTATGATTATTTTCAATTATTCGTGTAAGCAACGCGTAATTATGACATTTCTATATACCTGAAAAACTAAAGTTACCTCTACTGTTCTTAAGACCGCACTACAGCGTAATTTCTGACTGTGAATTATATAGAAAGTACTAGCTTTTCCCCGCGCCTTAGAGGATAATTGTTATTAGAGTATTTCAGGCATAGGCTTAAACATCGCCCTCCATACCAACTTCCTCCCGCCTTTTCACCCCTTTGAGATTGTTTTGAAGAGTTGCTTTTTTAATCCATTAAATGGATGCAATTAGTCCAAGTCCAACTCAAACGATCTCAAGATTCTCAAGTATACATGAAAAAAAAACGAAAGTTACCTCTACGGTTCCAGAAAGACCGTACTACACCGTAATTTCTGACTGTGAAGTATATACAAAGTATTAGAGAGGGTAGCACAGCGGCATAATAGCATGTCGCTTATATTTGGAGCAACCACCATCCAGATGATCGCATCATAATAATACCACTACTTGCTCTGAAGGTATTGTTAAGATTATAAATCGTATACTAGCATTGGAATTGGATTTTTTTTACCTCGGGCGGTAGAGTTGCTTTTTGAATTTACTTGGATGCAATTCGGCCTAGTGAAATAATCTCAATTACTTACATATAACTAAGAACTGTTGTATTCCTTGTGGTGGGTAAGTAAGTAAGTGAATAAGGTTGCCAGAGGTCCAAGGGATGCGCTGTGTTGAGACAGCTCTTGAGAGTGAGGGATCTGCTACTGTTTTTGTAGTTGACTTGTCAGCACAAAGCATTCTCAAATCATTAAAGGATCGGTAACGGGCCAGTGACCCCTTTACTATCAGGTAGGCCGTATGCTGTTTTGTAGTTGACTTGTTAGCACAAAGCATTCTCAAATCAGTAAAGGATCGGTAACGGGCCAGTGACCCCTTTACTATCAGGTAGGCCGTATGCTGTTTTGTAGTTGACTTGTCAGCCCAAAGCATTCTCAAATCAGTAAAGGATCGGTAACGGGCCAGTGACCCCTTTACTATCAGGTAGGCCGTACCTATGCTGTTTTGCAACCGTCTTGGTATTGAAATAATTTGTGTTTCTGAATTAAGTATATCAGCATAAAAGCCTCCCGTTGTAGTTTAGAACTACCTACATCAAAATTGGAAGTATCTGATACCAAATCAAAAGTCGAAGGTAAAGTTATTTATTCTTCAATTTAAGCATATAACAGGCATATAAATACTCCGATCTCTCCGTTAATAATGGCAAGTTAGCCTGGAAATTGTAGGATACATTAATAAGGTTTTTCAAGCAGACGTCGACTTGGTCGTTTTCAACAGAACCGGAACTAACTCGTATATGGCATGACAAGGAAATGCAGTAACTTTACGCTTGAATAGGTTTCAAAGGTCTAGGAACTCTACCTACAGTGGAACTAACACTTAGTTACGTACCGGGCGGTCATAAAAAAACATTCCAAATACCTTTTCTCCATTCAATATCTTCATTTAAGACTTTCCGCCGACAGGCACGGTTGACTGAACTTAAATTTTACCAATTCGCCATTCATAAACCTAACAATAGAAAAACTATAAAAAATCTGCTTACAATTGGTTTTCGACGGGGGATAATGTAATCCGACAGATTACTTCGCGAAACTCGTATCTCATATATTTGTATACTTCCATCAGCGACCCTGCTGCGTTTAAATAGAGTGCGATTTTGAAAGTAGGAGCAGAAGGGGACCTGGCTTGCGAAAGCTTTTTGTCGTATTCTATGAGTGCATTGTCGGGATTTTCATACAACGCGAACGGTATGAAGAACTCTTACAACGTTGGTTGAAGTAAAAGTACGATTCGGTTCAGAAAAAGGTTTTGTAAGATTATCACGTAATAGTTTTGGTGCAGAGCATAAACTTTTATACCACAATGAGATGCAATGCCAAACCATTATCAAAGTATGCGAAGATTCACTATG
This sequence comes from Epinotia demarniana, assembly GCA_945867215.1. Taxonomy (NCBI): domain Eukaryota; kingdom Metazoa; phylum Arthropoda; class Insecta; order Lepidoptera; family Tortricidae; genus Epinotia; species Epinotia demarniana. The sequence continues at coordinate 21,374,847 of OX244261.1, forward strand.
TAACAACTTCAAGGCAGTGTGTCCGCAAGGCAACCATATGACGGAAACGACACAACCTACCAACATGTAGTATTGTTATTATGGTTGTCTGTAAGGAGGACGTATTTCCCGGTTGCGCTGCTCCAAAACTATTATGAGCGAGATAGCATTCCGTTGTGCCTTACCTCTTCTTTACCCAGTGCAACAAAAGGCACTATCACTGAATGAGTTTCATCTCTTGTACATAACATACATACAAGATCTAAGGAAGACTACCTTCATTAATAATAACCTATCAAAGTAAATGTTGATGGACTTGCTAGCCCATTCTGTAACTTAGTCTCACCTCACCCTTCACTAACTAACGAAGTATAATGGGGTGTTATTCGCTACGCGCTGATGAAGCTCACCCCGCCGGTCACCCGTCACGCAACTAGATCTTTACCTACGCTTAGTTACTACGTATTGCGGTGTCTTGATATGTGTATTACGTTGGGGTGAGCTTAAAACAAGTTACAGAATTGGGGGGCAGGGCTCTAGTTTCGTTAGACGTGATAGGCTGACGGGTGAAGACTGAAGAGAGCCGCATTCTGAGCTCATTCCGTTCCCCTATTCTGTAACTTGTTTAAAGCTCACCTCAACGCTCACCCACAAATATATCTTGGCACCGCGATGTGTAGTAACCAAGCGTAGGTAGAGCGCTAGTTTCGTGACGGGTGAGCGGCGGGGTGAGATGCTTTAGCGTGTAGCGCATAACAGCCCAGAAGTCAGTACGAATGCACATTCCTTTATCCAAAGGTCTCGGAGACCAAACGACCTCCGTTAAATTATTGGCCGATTAACCCTATTTCTGCTACCTACGGTCTAGCTAAATCAACGGAGACCTATATCTCAACGACCACCTAGACGTGAGAAACGGTAGTGTTATCTAAGAATAGGCAGGAAGCAGTACAGTTCAGGTCAATTTATACCTGTAACATTTAATCGTGCGCTCTTATTTCTGAGACTATAGAGTCGTGTTAGGAGTATGATTATTTAGGTTACCAATATTATTTCTGCACCAGTATCAATTAACTCTGAAATGGTCCGCCAAGATCTAGACATAGCAAAGTCAGCAGTACGATATCGTGGACAGTAGGTAATTGGATATTTGTTTTGACTGCATTACATTGTATTTTACCCACGGTGATCTGATGGTCAGCTAATCTACATACATATAACTAGCGCGTAGGTACAGTCGAGGACAAAGAGATGTATACACTTTTGGACCTAATCGAATGCGGTCGCCTACAAAATTTCCTCGACTGTACATACAACAAATATCAAACAGATTACAATTCACTGCGTTCCCTCCTTCTAATTCAAATAAAGTTTATATCCCTTATACGAGTAGTGTACTAGTAGATACCATTTTTTTTCGATCTCTTATCATTCAATATTTTAAGTATTTCGATAAGTGTGCCGTAAAAAAGATCTTACATGAAACACACAAATCTCACCCTTCATTTTGACATCACTGCGCCAACGATCATCCGTCTCTCTCGCACAGTAGGCGTGGCCCAGTTAAGTATTTAATCATATTATGTGTATTATTAATATAATTATGGACTCGCCCGCTTGCAGATTAACGAGGGTTCTTGCGCAAGATTGAAGGTAGAACTTAAAATATTGTTGAGATCGTAATTATAATGGTGAGACTTCTTGAAGAAGCAGTTACCGGATATAACCAAATGTATAAGCTTTTCAAACACTTTTTTCGTATGTATGATTACGATTCGAAGTTATGAAAAATAATAACACTTACCTACGTAAATTCATTAAAAATGTATCCAATAAATTATGACAATCATATGCCCGCGACGGCGTTCTCATTTACTGTCGTGGTTTTTGTTATAAATCTTACAATTGTTGCCTTGGAGGTGCACCAAGGGAATTATTGTTTCTCAATAGGTAGTAGTGCTAGGTTCTAGAGGTTAAAGCGTGAAAGATTTTTAGCGTTGGATAATATGTATAATATTAGCTCAACTAGGTACAGTCAGGATAAAAAATAACTGGGCAAACGAAGGCGTCAAAAGTCTTTATTAAAAGGGAATAAGAGCTTTTGAAGACGTCAATTGCGCAGTTGCGCAGTTGATGCTGAGTGTATCTCTTCCAAAAATAACTGATAGTACTGGTACATTGCAGTAAGATACAAAGAAGATTGCATTTCATTCTCATAAACTACTACTCTTTATTATTAGAAATATCCTTGACTCGTCGATCAGTGAAAGATACTCATAAAAGTAAAGTAAAGTAAAATTTTATTACCAGAAAGATTCAGTACAAAAATATGCAATTCTGATGACCCCACACTAGACTAGGTGGAAGTCAAACGTAAACCAAACACATAGAATTAACCGAATGAAGTGCGGTCCGTAAATCAAACTTAAAACTAATTAAGGCGCCGTAGGTTCAGCGAAGTTAAGCGAACAGTGTTTTTGAAACAATATAATGCGTCTGTTTATAATAAGATGGTTTTAAAAAAATACGAATAGTAATCTTGAGGCTTTTCTGCAGGGAAATCAGTGTTTAGAAACATGATTAAGCATTTTTCGCTCGATAGAAAAAAATCACGAACATAAAAGGGTCTAAAATACACTTAAAATATTTGTTACAAATTACGAACAAAAGCTAAAAATATTAAAATGGCTTCTAAAAATCGGCAATATCATGTTTTAGGGAAATCAGTGTTTACTTTTTTATTTATTTAAACGGCCAAAAAATTAAAATTAAAAAACATGATTTCCGCGCTTCCGAGCACGCACTTCCATCTCGCTCACGCTTATGCTCAGTGAGAGGGAAGGAAGACCATGAACCTACGGCGCCTTAAGTAGGATATATAAAACTTTTGACAGCAATTTTAAAATATTAGTAAGTGACTATATTCTGTAATCTTACGACATTAGGTTCAGAAAAAATAAATATATGTGTGTTTGTGTGAGCGTGTGCGTGTGCGTGTGCGTGTGCGTGTGCGTGCGTGTGCGTGTGCGTGCGTGCGTGCGTGCGTGCTTGCGTGCGTGCGTGCGTGCGTGCGTGCGTGCGTGCGTGCGTGTGTGTGTGTGTGTGTGTGTGTGTGTGTAACTGCGTTGCTTACTTGAGAGTAACTCGTTAATTGAATTCTTTAATTAAACCACGGGCGGGGGCGGCAACAATAATTGTTTAAACATGTACTGACAGCAACACAGCGGTAATGGTAATTAAAGCTGGCCGACGGAGGAGTTTGTTCCTATCAAAAACTAAAAGCTATGGACCTAACAAGTACCTGAAACAAATTTGGTCGCGACCTTTATTACCAGGCTATCAGTCCACCTTGTGGGGGGCATACTCACACCGCGCCTTCCGGTACGTGGTCGCCACTCGAGAACCTTTCCGCCCCAACGGCCATCATGTTAAAGGTTGCAGGAGTCCGCTGGATGCGGGTGGCGCAGGACTGGTCACTTTGGCACTCTTTGGGGCCTATGTCCAGCAGTGGACGTGTTTTGGCTGATATGCCGATGATGATAATGATGAATGTACCTAGCAATCTTTTGTTTCAACTATATTTAAAGTATCGTCGGTTGCTGACGGTCGCGGCTGGAATGCGAGATGCGTCTCCAATGTCGAAAATGCCCGGCCGAGGTTCGCTCAGTTTCCATTATAAACATACGGTCTTTCTAAACTTGCACAGGGCTTACATGCCTCCCATCAGAGACGGTTACAAATCAGAATAATGTAATTTTATACTAGAGTGGCTATGTGAGATGTAGAACTCGCGAGCCTGAGTTTTATCAATTTTTTTTAAGACAGAATCGACATAAAAAGCTAAAAAAATATCAAGAGAATAAATAGTTTGAGAAATACGGCCAGCGGGCGTAGCAGGGTTGCCATTTTATCACTTATCGTTGTTGATAATACATCCGTCAGTCTCGCACTCGCGTACCTACTCGTCAGAACGTGACGGATGTCTTATCGACAACGATAAGTGATCAAATGGCAACCATGATACGGCCGCTGTAGACGAGAACAACCGGACATACGAAAGAATTTAGGCCCAAGCTGAAGCAGAGAACTTCATTCGCTTCGCTCTCTCGTTCAATGGACGTCTGTGTGTCAACCACTTTTCACGCTTATGCTGTGACTACCGATCAATATGCAATGTAGTCAGGTTGTTAGAAGTGCATTCTGCAAAAACATAATTGACATCTGAATTGACTTTGTGAAAATTAAACGATATCTTAAAAAAAAGTATATCTACTATAGGCCGCTTACTATATAGGTACAATAGTTACAAGGTATTAATTTTTTGTCTGGCTCGATAATTTGAGTAGGTATCTGTGAAACACAAACGACAAAGCAATGTCAAAAAACTGGAAACGGTCATGTAGGTAATCTGAGGCTGTTTAGGAGCGTTTTTGTTACCTACTGCGCAGGGCTGTGTCACGTTTGTGGCTTGGCATACCTATAATACTAATTTTGTTTTTAAGTATGCAAAGTATTTCTGTTACACTGTTCTGTTCTGTTAGACAATATTGTATACACACAGTAATCATGTTATTGATAGTTAGGTATGTGTTTTTAGTTTCCCACTTCATCGAATATTTTAATACCACTAATACTATACCTAAAATATTTCCTTGTGTATAATAGTTGCTAACTGCACTAGGTTGGTAGGTGCTTAGTTACAAGCCTATTCGGCTCCTTTGACTTGCGGCACGTGCTGCGCGGCGGCAATGGCGGCATTCGGTAAAATTAAACTTAACAATTGTTTTTACGTTTCATTGTGATTTAAATGAATCCCAGTGTTATTAGGGCAGTTATACACAACAGTACACACGTTTTCGAAAGGACGACGACGACGACATGGTAGCGAGTGAGAGCGGGCGAACACGGCAACGGCGCGGCGGCCCCGATTGAAGCATTCTCCATCATTCCCGAAGGCTATGTGTGCGTGCGTACCGAACACGCGCGCATGTGTGCATCCGTGCGATGTACCTTTGTTCGATGTTTAATTACTGTCTTCTATACTGTGGTCATATTTTCATTCGAAGATATTGCTGCCATACGACAATTATCGGCCAGTATTCCGCTAAGCTTGGATATTAAACCCTAAAAAGCAATCCTAATTGGGTACCATACAACCTTCTAATCATCATCATCATATCAGTCGAAGGTCGTCCACCATTACATACGCTTCCCGCAAAGAGTGCATAGGTACTTAGTGATCACTCGAAAACTCAGTTGCATATAAACCAACCCTTCACACGCGGAATCACAAATATTCTCTTTGCTTAAAGAGCTATTTCACTTAGAATAGTTCAATTGAAACATCGCCATTAAACAAACCAAAGCAAATTAAACTTTACGAATGACTATGAATCGTTTACTTTAGTTTCTTCTCCCAGAATTATAATTATGTTGGTCTAGCCTACTATTTGTCAAGCTGTGGGTCGCGACTCCTTTGCCGGCCGTTTGTAATTGTGTTGCAGATAGACCAACACATTACAAAAGGCAAAGGCATTTTTTGATAAAAAGATAAGGGGTTGTGAATTATGCTTTTCCGTACTAAAGGGGGTCGCGCCATATAATGGTATAAGCTGAAAAAAATCGAATTTATTATTTGTGACTAATAACAATAACGTAAGTGGCCAATTACCTAAATATTTAACATTTTAATTTTTTTTTACATTTTAAATAAATGTAGTAGCTTGCTGCCGAAGAGGAATTTTCACGGCAGGAATGATTTCCTCTAATTATAAAAGGTGGTATGAAAATGAAATAATATTAGATCGTCGCGCGAGAGAGGAGCAATATCGGTAAAATACGATTATGCGAGAAAAAAATCATCATCGTTATCATCACACTAAACGAAAAACGTCCACTACTGGACAGAGGCCTCCCCAAAGAGTGCCAAAGTGACTGACAATTCAGACGAAACTGACAAAACATTGTTGTCAATGGATCTTAATTGCTAAACACCCGCACCGATCTTTGTTAATCGCGGCGAATTAAAATTAAACAGCCGGGTCTACACCGACCGCATCGACTTCATTTATTGTTTGTGTATAATTTTGTATATTCGACTGAATAATCGATCCCAACTGCATGGTAATATTTTATGGTTATAATCGATCACAACATCAGCATTTGCATAATTTTCCATAACCAACTTAGTTAATACAGAGTGTTTTTCCAGTTTTTCTTATCAGAATACGATACCCGTTAAGCCGTTAATGGTTCATGCCCCATTTTTGTTGCACCCTGTATTCTTGGAAAGAAAACGGAGCGTTCACGGGAGCCGTGTTAAAAAATGATTTAGAAACGGTTACTTACCAATTATTTTAAGGGTTTGTAATGGTTAACTATTTTTAATATGTACAAGCAAACAATTTTTTTTTCATATATGTAGCCGCCGCCGTGATACAGCTCGCGGGCCGTCCTATTATGATAGGACGGCCCGGGCAGCAATAAGTAGCTCATGCATTTCAGTCTATTTAGGGAAGTCGGTGCGTACCCGTTTATTCGTGGCGAGTTATTTAGACCATAATTAAACCTCTTAGCGGCTTAGCCTCGTTGCTCGTTTAATCGCGTTCAAATTGAAACGTTTTGTTCCCAGATTTCAATTACTAAGAGCTTACTTGATATTTTGATTTATTTTCAGCATTCGGAACTGAAAACAATTACTGGCTTCGAGCGATTAAGCAGTAAACAGGGCTAATATAAACTTTACTTATTGCAACATACATTTTAATGATCATATGCCCTTGTGAACACCAAACTAAGACTACGTAGAAGTTTTCTAGAGGAATTCGTGAGAAAATCGTGTTAATTCTTATTTCTATCATTTTGTGTATGGTATTGTTTTCATCTTTAATTATCAATTTCCTATACAAAAAAAGACTTCTAAATCTACCTAACGGACCTTACATTACGTAACGTCACGCAATCTACCAGCTGGGCCGGTCTAACATATGCGATATTTGACAGAAAGGGACAAAAAAGTGAGGACCGACATTTGTCTCTTACTGTCAAACTGTGTATCTTTAGACCAATAAGTCATCAGCATCGCGGTTGTGATTCCTGTAGTTTCAAGCGTCTATAAGCTACAGTGTCTGCTTACCATCAAGGAAACCAATTGCAAAGATTGAGGTTTAATAAAAGACGTTACCAGGCAATCATAAAACACGCCCACGCGCCCTATTCTGAAGCAGTCGACAAATGTCGTTCGACAACTGATGTCTACGGATGGGCATTCGCGCTAAGTGCCTAATGTCGACGGCTGTCGCCGCGCGATAAGGCCAGACGTGCACTATTCCTAAAACTAGGGTTGGCACTTGTGAATAGCATATATTTTATTATATGTACCTAGACTTGTAAGTTGCACAATTTAGGCAGTGTTCACGCATAGCTAGACTATAAAGGCCTCCACACACCGAACGCGGGTCGTGCGCGGCGCGGGTCGGCCCGGCGCGGGTCGGTATTTCTCTCTCAATTACCAACGCATTTAATATCTCTCTCACTATCTCAGAGATAGTGATACCGCCCGACCGGACCCGCGCACGAGCCGCGTTCGGTGTGTAGAGGCCTTTAGTGTTAGCCTAAATAATACAGAGGCCGGGAATTAAGGTAGTAAGGACGGATAGTTATGAGGCTGGCAACCCATTTTCACGCCGAGTTATGGATAGTGCTTTTCTCAAAGGTGCAATGTAATAAAAAAAACAAGAAATCAAACCTAAAATTTCATGGGTGAACGCCGCCGTGATCCTGTGCCACAAATTGTGGAATGGAGATTCCAATTTGGCATCAAATGCCATTAAGGGTCTATCGTCTCACTCCGCCCGAAACGTGACACTTCGAGGCCCATTAAGCCTGCATCTCACTGGCGCGGCCTGTTGAATGAATTGACGTTAGCTGTCAAATTTACTATTGACCGCCACCGCAGGCCGCTCCAGTCTATGAGAGGCCTTATGAAGAACTCAACGTTAATATTTTATAGCATGTTTGACAAAATAAATATACTTAGTTCATCAAAAGATGGAGGTTAACATTCATACTTTAATGGTTGCTAACTTACCCATGCTATGTCACTTCAAGTCTGTTTTGTTGATACCAAAACATGCAACAACATAGGAAAACAAAAAAAGTAAGGTAACATAGCTTGTATATATATTTAATAGCATTGATATTAAGCACACTAGATTAAAGAAAAAATACTTATTCAATGTTACAGACACAGAGTATCTAATGTGTATAATTATTATAAATAGTAGGAGCAAACATATTCAAATAAGTTTAGACGTGTGGCAACCCTAGTTTGAACCGCGGCAGAGCCACACGCGCCTTATTAAATGGGTCTTTGTGCATCGGAATTTATTTAGCATTGTCGCGAATAGTCAATTTTAATAAGACTACTTATAAAACGCTTAAGGACAAAATTACTTTTATAATTACAAAATTATAAGAGATAGATGTATACGACTCCGACTATAAATATTATTTTAGCTTTTATCTTATTTACTTGGTGGTCCTTACATGAAGAATCTCACTGGAATGACTCGTACTACATTCACCGGTACCACAAAGCGCACATAAATATCTGACACGACTCTGCCGTCAAGCCTTCACAGATCGAACGCGGGTCGGGCGCGGCGCGGGTCGGTATATCTATCTCACTACGAACGCATTTAATATCTCTCTCACTATCTCTATCACACAATTGCGCGGGCCCGCGTTGCTACTGCGGCGGGGCCGCGCTACTGTGCGAAAGAGATAGAGATACCGCCCGACCCGCGCCGCGCGCGACCCGCGTTCCATGTGTGGAGGCCTTTAGGACGTATCAGATATTCTAGCCGGCATTGTTATGGCAGATATTAATGCAGGTGATTGTACATACAAAATATTAAACGAGAATTAATTAGACATTCCTAACTGGCAGAAGCCTGCTGATTATCATATCACATGCATGAGCCCATGTTAAACTAGAGTCAAAGTTTAATGACTAAAACTTGCATTGCAACAACTCGTATATGGAAATTATATGACTTTTTTTACGTGCGGATGATAAAGGAGATTGTACCTTGGAGGTAAGGCTGCACTTTATAAACCTTAACTTACATCCATCTATACTTAAAAAAGTAAAAGTAAAAAGTAAAGTAAAAGTTTGTATGGAGCTGCGATAAAAATGAGTTCCACGCGGACGGAGTCGCGGGCAGAAGCTAGTAAACATATATTATTTAGACTGATATAGATTGATGATACTCGTAGTATGTGTGGTATTTTCATATAGGCAGGGGTGGCTCACTCCGTGATTTGGTCGCGCAGCTACAAGTAGGTACATGCCGTGCTTCTGGCCCAAGGGGGTATGTTAGGGGTATGCTACGGCACGCATGCGTTCTATCACAGCGCGTTACATTTCCCATTATCTCATTCCTCCCACTTCTCCCAGGGAAATGAAGGCACATTTTTCCCACTATCTTCCATTACGGGAGATAGTGCACGATAGTGGGAGAGATGGAGGCACATTATTTCCCACTATCTCATTCCTCCCATTTCTCCCAGAGAGACAATAGTCATCGTGTAGAGCCATGTTAAAAGATCCCCTACTACCAATTCAGTAGAGTCAATTCGATCGAAGGATTTACTGTAATCTATGTTCATTTTTTTTTAAGATAAGTAGTAGTAGTAACTAAATGACCTATTGGTCAACTGTCCTTTGGCCATTGTATTTATTTAATATTTTAATAAATACATGCGTTGTACGTAAACTCCAAATAAAAGACACGACACAATCGTACTTGTTAACATTGGTAGCTGTCCAATAAAAAGCGAAATAAAGAACCCACCAACCATGACCAAAGGAGTGTAATTTACAATCTTTGTTAAATTCTTCGGTAAGACAAAGCAAAAAGAAAAAAAATAAAAAATAAAAAATAAAGAAAGGACTATCGCGGCTTGGTACGCATAACTAGTAGGTACACGAGTATTTTCTCACATGCACAGCGATATCAAAGTGATTACAGATAACAAATTGCTGATGCTTTTAAAAACGTTAAATTAAGTATATTTAAAAGAAAACAGTGCGATGATTCAACACAAATCCTTTTAACGACTCTGTTGCTGACTTTTTAATTACGACACGTTCATAATTATGATATTAAATTAAAATAAATTGTTCAATAATTATAAAGTTCATTCTGAATCTGACATATACCTAATATTAATTTTTATTTTAATCTTCACGGAGTTTATGCTTATATCTGTACTTTTATTATATTATTGTGTTACGCCTGAAAAAGTAGGACAGTGATTCTAAAAAAAATCTGACTACTGTATGTACCTGAATCCTTCACACAATAAATATTACTCATTACTGGTACCATTGCATACGCTCGCAGCCTCACGTTTTATAATTCGAGTTAGTCGAATACCAGAACCTTAGCCTAATTGCGAAACGTTCTAATCGATGTAGGTTCATTTCATTTGTCATGGAGGATACCTCTCTAATGAGGTCGAGATGTAGTGTGCACACTCCTCAATAACCTGTTAGACATAAAGCTCAGTTTTAAGTGTATCGGCTCTTAACGACTGACCACTTATGGCTAAATGCACATATTTGCTTAACATTATGCTACCGGTGACAAATACAGTAGGTTAATCTAAGAAAACGACCACTGAACGACCTTACTCTACGCTCGCAGTCGAACTGCTTGAAGCTGGAAGCTCTAAGGACGTCTACTACTTCAGAGCTACGACTATGCGACAAAACAAGGAAGCATGATTTGATTCGAATCTATTCATGTCATAGGAATTGTTAGAAACCGATCCTTCTGTGTACGAGACCATGTTCTACTTATTCTGCGTTAGACTCCTGTTCCACAATATTATTTTTTCACTTCTCATGCTCAAAAAGTACGTCATATTAGACTTGGCAAGCGGGGCTAAAGTAGTACATTTAGCCCCTAGGGAAAATATGTATACATATTTATGATTTATAAAACATTTTAATTTGACCACTCACAACAGTTCAATATTACATCCACCAATCACAACTCTTTAAAAATACATTAGTATTTGCTATCTACGAACCAGAATACAGCAAGACATTAAAATCGACCAATCAGGAAACAGAATTCAATTCAAACATTGGGTGTTTTTCAAGCGTGGTTAACTGCATACATGAGTCATGTATGCAGTTAAACACGCTTGAACGTTTGGATGGAGCTATAGTCGGTCAGAGGCGTTTATTTTTGTAATTATTGTAAATTAGGGAATGAAAAACTCCTAATATTTGAATTGAATTCTGTTTCCTGATTGGTCGATTTTAATGTCTAACTGTATTCTGGTTAGTAGACAGCAAATACTAATGTTATTTTAAAGAGTTGTGATTGGTGGATGTAATTACATGACATAAGCTATGAAGATTGAGCGGGATAGACTACGCCGCTATTAGACGGTCAGATGCGTTTATTCGCCTTGTGAATATTTTGTATCTGTGTCAAAACAGTTTATTAAAAAGAATGGCGCCAAATTGAACAATCTTTTCGCCTTGGTAGAATTGTTGATTGTGCATGGATAATCTTTGTTTTTACTATTTTCTCGCAGACGAAGTGAAAAGTAGAGTGTATACCTCTGGTCTAAAAGCCATATTACCCCTCGAACTATTTCCCCTCACTTCGTTCGGGAAAATATCCATCTCGTGGTAATATGGCTTACTTTAGACCCTTGTCATACAATCTACTATTAATCTTTCTGACATTGAATCTTTATTACCTACTGTAAGAATGAGGGTGTGTTACGAAATATTTGGCTACTCTGGCTGCTACAAACTGTATGACGCTGATTGAACCTTTAATATTCGCCCATTAAGAATCGTTTAGTTTCATAGCTAAGTAAACGTTGAACATAGCTTCATTTTGTATCTGCCGGCGCGGCTCTGCATATTTGACAGGCGGTGCAGCGTAATAAAATAAAGCCTATGTCTATCCTGAAGACCTAAAACTTCAACTCAATTGGTCGGGGTCCTGGGGTTCACCTTTGAAGCGTTTTTCCCGGTAATGCCCTAAACGAGCCCGCGGTGCGCTTTGGCAAGGAAACACCCAGTTTGCACATACTGTAGCAAGCTCCGCTATATCACACATAACGGTGTAATGGTCCAAGCGAATGTCGACCAGTAGGAGAGCCAAGCTTACGCGATTACGGCGACCACACTGGGTGCCGACAGGTTTATTTACATTATTTTACGATAAACAAGGATATTGTTTGTGCTTATGCTTTTTGTTAGTCCGTTTATTTAAAGATTTCCTGTGTATTTTATAACACATCGACTTGGACAAACAGTTCGTTGGTCATTGGCATAAATATATCATTTGTCAATATGCTTATTTGCTAGAAATAGATACCTACTTATTTTTTAATGTTGCAAGCATATCATGAGTTAAAAATAATTACTCAATACTAAATTATCTACATTGTAATTTTTGGTAAACCTATATTAAGTACGAGTATATTATATTTATTCAAACTATATATAACATGTATAGGTATATGAATATTACTAGAATAATTGGCTCCAATTTAGTTCAGACACAGTTCAACTTAACATCGTCAGGTGAGACTAAGGTGCTGAACAGTCTTTTATACAATAAAATAAAACTCTCTGAAATAACGAACAAACAGTGTGTTTGTGTTGTTGATTATTAATTTGTTAATAATTGGTTTAACAAACGAATTCTAATAAAAGTGATACTTTACCTCAGTATCAAAGCACACGGCAAGTAAAGAAAGCCGACGTCTCGTCCACCTTCGTTTTAATGCGCGCACGCACAAAACTATAATGTTGTCATAACTACACATAAAGATGTAATGTTCTCATAATTACGCATAATCCCGCCGGGACATAAAATCAAAAATGTTTAACATTTTAATAGAGCCGTAATCCAGGTGCACACAACATTTTTTTGTTATACGCATAGAGTTGTCTTTCGATTAGTGATAAAGGTAACATTCAATTTGCTTTCTAATGATAGGTGTTGCCTGGAAGTTGCGGAGCAAGTATTCTGTACCTTGCACAGCTCAGCTGGCATAAGACCCTTGCAGACTAACTACCCGTCTCGTTTTAAGTGTTCTATTAGAAAGAGACTGATAGACATTCTCGCATGTGAGACAGTTTGCGCTTGGTTTTGGCTTAGCTTTGCTGTACAGGTGAGATGCGTTGGACGTGCGATTAATGAATTCTGAAGTTTATTACAAGATCGACTTTTGCGATAGCTTCATGATTATGTTTTCATCGACCAATTTGCATAATTTTATTCGGTATTATCAAACGAATAGGTGTTTTTGCGAATGCAACAAGCCGGTCGGTTAAAAACTTTGACTAGGTAATATTCCATATCGATTTTCGTCTGATACTTTTGATATCTATCCTTGTTTCTAATATCAATGGCAAGTAAAGTTTGAAATTTATATAACACTGTTTATGTGTTTGATGTGTTGTGAGTGTGTCGAAGCGCTCATAGCCCAGCGGCGCCTGCGAGTCGGAAACCACAGCAAACAACGCAGGTTAATCAAAGATGGCAGCGGCCAGTCTTTGGATGGTGACCGCCTGATGTTTGAGTGGTTAACATAAATGAGCGCTTCCGTGCTTTTGGAAGGCACGCTAAGCAGTTGATCCCGGTTGCTGTCTATGACAGTAGTCGTTAAGCCGAGTTAGAGGCCTTCGGGAGGTTTAAGAAGTTCTAACAGACTTTACAACAAGATACAATTAAACTAAACTAAAATAAAGGGGGTCCACTATGGTGGCAAAGAATAAAAAATACATACATCGATTACCACTCATAGATGCGGATATCTCCTAAACCAACTTTGTTAAAGAGTACTGAGGTACAACAGTGCATTGTCATGACCTGGCTCGCATATTGACTGGTTACATCAACTGGTTAACGGAGGTAGGGAAGGGAACAAAGTTCTCCGTTTCAACTTGGGTCACAGTTATTTCTTAGGTATGTCCGGACGTCCAGATGTCCGGCTATCCGACGGTTTTCCTCTACAGGACGCATTTCTCAGACCAATTTTGTGAGAGTTTCAACAAGGTACCTATAGTTTATTTTGACGATCAATTTTGCGAAATTCATACTTCCATACTAATATTATAAATGCGAAAGTGTGTCTGTCTGTTACCTTTTCACGCTTAAACCGCTTAACCGATTGAGAGGAAATGTGGTAGGGAGATACCTTGAATCCCGGGGAAGGTCATAGGATAGTTTTTATCCCGGAAATCATCCCCTAAGGAGGTGAAATCGGGGGTGAAAGTTTGTATGGAGCTACCAAATAAAAGAGTCCCACGCGGACGGAGTCGCGGGCAGAAGCTAGTAAAAAATAAATTATACTTATTATCCAGGCTACGAAATACACGTCATGACAGCTTTTAAATCATTGTTTAAGCTGGAAAATTGTCCTAAACCCGCGAACCACCATAAGTTGTGCAAGTTAAAACTACATACGTTTACATACTTATTAGTGGAGTCATACCTACTTTTCCTCCGCGCACCGACTCGCCTGCAACTTCCGATATGTGGGAGTTAAATTAAGTATTAAAATTCACAAGAGGTCGCTCTTAATAGAGGATGTACGATAAATTGTTCTCCGATCGTATCAGTTTAATAACTTCTTTGGTAGCTCGAAAAACGATACAAAAACTGGATGGCCCCACTTAATGTGCGCTTGGATGTTTGGTAGTGATGTTTTCGTTAATGTGTTAAGGGTTTGTGAAATAAATCAGGTGATTATAACCTTTGATGTCCTTAAATTGTAGCCTATGCAGAAATATAAATTGTATAACATTTTGACAATCAAAACCGATACCTTGTTGTAATAATACACTAAGCATTTTTTTGTTTTGATTACAAGAATAACAAACTTATCTTGGTAGGGGTAAGTTATCTGTATTTAAAAGAAACTTATTTTTTATTCCATTTTTACTCAAGTTGTCGACAACACACTTTAAACAGAAACAATAAGTTTTTTAACCAATCTACTTTTCACTACCTGGAGGTAAAAACCGATCGACATTTTGAATATAATCCTACAATTTATAATCAAAACACATAAATCCTCTAAACTTATTGCCGAACATAAAAAAAGATATCAACCCAAAACTGTTGACAACCTCTGACATCATTTAAAATTAATGACGGTCGTACATTACACGGCTACCAGAGTCAGAGGTGGTCTACCCTTTACACGTTTTCGTTAAAGATGAAAAAAAAGGTTTTTAAGTAAGTATACCTTGTTCGTAAGCCTTGTGCGGGTTCTACGTTTTTACCTTGAACGCACAGCTTGGTTTTATGCAATCCATACTACTCGTATTAGTCTTATAAATGCGAAGGCAAGTCTGTCTGTCCGTTAACTTTTCACGCTTAAACAACTGAACTGATTAAGGTGAAATTTGGTACCTATGGAGGTAGTTTGGATCCCGGGGATACATACTCGTATCGTACAGTAGTAGACATATTTGCAATAGTTTTTCTCAATAAGTAAGTGAAATGGTGGATGAAAGTTCCAAGCTGATAAAGTGGCGGGCAAAAGTGTGTTTACACAGCAACATCATTTATGATTTATTAATTAAAACTAAACAATATAGAAAAAACAGTGAATGAGATGTGTTATTTTTAATGTTTTAATCAGACGTCTGATGATTGCTGCAGACTCAGTAGTTACCATTCTTACTATGACGCCTACTCTTATTTACTTTTTTTAAACGATTAACTCTTAGTTAGAAAATGTTAACTACTTCTGTGCATTATTTTTTTACTTTCGCAATACGTAGCTGTAAGAACATACAATCAGATGAATGTGTATGTAACAAATCGTTAAATAAAGTGTATATGTCTTCTATCCATAGAAGTTTAATTCTTCAAAGCAAAACATAATAAACGTGCCGCGGACTCCTAATTCTCATAATATCCTTTTAAACATTTAACCGTGTGAAATATGCGCGCAATCAAACTGTGGAATTTGGGGTTGTTTCCTTAATCCCTAATTCCGTAATCATACAGAGCGTTTGGTTGGTAGGGTTCTTTTGATAAATCTTTGACGCTTCTTTGTCGTTTGGCGCCCGATTTTGACGCCTGCGTTGGGATTTCTTTAATACAGATTTTCAAACATCTGAAATATGTTCGCCTATTTCTCGATTTTGGCTGTAAAGGTCTTCTTCTCATCTAAGCGTCCCAGTGGAATGATTTACCAGGGACCGTTTGCCACGTAAGCCAGTGGCGGCAGTAGAGGGGCGTAGTACTAGATTTTACGGAAGTTTCGATTCCGTGAAATCACTGTTAGTATCAAGTATGTAGGGAAGAAGTGACGTCACTATCTTCTATAAACAAACATTACACACACACTACATTTGAAACGTGATGTTTTCTGTGTTTCGGTAGTTTATTTTCCAGCTAATCTAAGAATAAGTACTTGTTTAGGTACTATTGTGGATCACCCAATGGGTATTTACTGCTCCCAATACAGTAACTTTAGAAAACAGGTAGGACAATTTTCCTCCGTAGATGATTTTCATCTGATTGCGTCACGATTGCGTACCTACACTTTTTTTCTATCTGCTTTAATATCTCGTCATCACCATCTTATATCAGCCGAAACACGTTCACTGCTGGACATAGATAGGCCTCCCCCAAAGAGTACCAAAGTGACCGGTCACTTTGGTACTCTTTGGGGGAGGCCTACTACGCAACCCGCATCCAGCGAACTTCCGACCTTTACCAGAGGAATGATCACGCGGACGCGACTTTGGTATGGAGCAAACCGACTTCAATTCAACACATTAAGTAAAACAGTCTCCCCATTATGGTACTCCTCGCAGTTCAGCGGTGGTCTCATTCAACATGGTCCATACAAAAACCAATCATTCCTTGCGGTTACGGTGAAATATTATTTTACTCCACACAGCCTGGTTCCGTGATGTATATTGGAAAATCTTCGGCAACGGCCGTCAACGTTGCACAGTGTTTTAAAAACCATGTTTGTCTCGAGTAGTTTTTTATTTGAAATCTATAGATAATGTAATACGAAATTACGAATATGAGACTAAATTAAAATGTGCATTTCGTGAGCACAGACTTGGACGATTAATTCAAAAAAATACTACATGACCTGCCGATGTGGGAGTTTTAGTCTCGATTTCAAAGAAATACGGGAAACTGAATCTGTGGACCTTCTATCCCATGTGAACAAAGTTGAAAGCTTACACCAACAAATTATTTTAATAGATAACCTACCTACCTACCTTTTAACGATACGTTTTACATCTTAATAATACAATAAACAAATGCGGCCTCAGTTGACGGACGGTCAGACCGCAACAAAATGGGGATATTACTCGTAACCGCACCACATCGTAGTTCATAAATATGCGCCATGAACACTATACAGGCGATCTCAGGACGTTTCTTTTGCCATATTAAAAATCACCATGAGCAATTCGTCGGCAAACCGAGTCAATACGAATCGATAGGAAGATCATAGATATGGTGTTTTGATGTGTATAACGCAGGCGCAATACTTTGAAATTTTCAATCTTAATTCATAACAATAGAGGTGAACATTAGGTGTCGTCTATTAGGCATTAAAATGTCAAAATTAGTACCTAAAACACAACCACGCTCTTGCACTTTCCGACAAAAGCTCGTCAATAATAAAAATTCAAGGAATCTGGATCAGAGCGCTTTTTCATAAGGACACACTATCTACACAGTTCTTAAAAGGACTTGCATTCTTCAAGTTAAAAGTCTCTTATTTCCTTTTAAGTTTGCAGGTCAATGTTCCCGGCTGGTGGTAGATGGGTATGTAGGTTCGATGAGTGTTACAGTTTCTGCGAAACGTGTGGGAATGGGAATTGTAGTGTCTGATTGCTTTAACAATCCGCGTGTGTGAGCTTATCTCCTGGTAAGAGTTGATCACACACTCACATTTCGCATTCCAATATTTTTATTCTCCCGGTCTAGTTAAATGTGTTAGAGAACAATTGCGCGAAGTTAATTTACAACAATTAAAATGCGAAATTTAAGCGCGATCTCTTTATTGATTTTATAATTCGTTGTGTTAACAGATGAACAACACCAGCAGGACTCTACTCACCTACCAGGAACACAATACCAGATACCTTGGGAACAAGTGGTGGTGTTATTATATATATCAGTCGGGTTGCTCCAAATATGAGCTAGATCATCCATACTCAACCTTTTTCTACGAGGGCCGCAAAGACAATTTTACCGAAGAACGGGCAGCTATACTTGACGCCGTATATACGTAGATTCCAAAAAAAAACCTCAAAAATGCCATTTAAATGAAAAAAAAATCGACACTGGCAAACTTACACTCTTCCAAATGATGGACGTAGCTAGTACTTTTTAGCTACGTCCACTATTTGGAAGAGTGTAAGTTTGCCAGTGTCGGATTTTTTTCATACTGCTCCGAGTATAGGTAAATTTATGTTTAAATACTAGGTTTAGGTGAATTACTAGGATCGCATGGTGGACGGTGGGCCACTCGCAAAAACTCGGCGGACCGCAGGTTGAGTATGGCTGAGATAGATGACATTCCGCTAATATGCAGAGCTAGAATAGCTTTAAAATATGGTTTTTCGACCCAGAGTTCAACTTAAAAGTGTTTTATTGTCAACTGCCCATTACGTTTAAGTAACAGTTTTCAGAATTGCAAAACGCGATCTGAATGGCTATCGGAAACTCATAAAAGCAACGGTCGGATGCGACAAAAACTAATTCGGAGGCGATTTAACAAATATGGTATTGTCAAGACCCAGTTTCTTTAATACTTGCCCTTAGTTTTGTAAAGAATGACTAATTATGTGGTGAATAGGTAATAGTGAACTGACATTCTAGAAATAAATGTCAATGCAACAAGAGAGATCCTTCCTTAGTTTGGTATGAAAATGAAAAAATGAAAATGAAAATGGTTTTATTTCACAAATTGCGAGTTTAAATGACAACAGGGTTGGGCCTTCCTAGTAGGTAAAAAATACCTGTGTCAGGAAGACCCGCTCCTCCATAAAAAAACAGTTGTTGATTATTTAATGTAAGTACTTATTTATAGCTTAGATTAGAAACAGAAACGAATTAGGTATCACAGGCATAGTGTCGTGAACCTAAAAGTGTGTGTGTGTGCTGTGTGTGTGTGTGTGTGTTCATGCAAGCGTGCGTGTTTTGGTGTAAGTAAGTGACCATGTGTGAGTGTTGTGCAATAAAGGAGGTGGTATATAATATATTATAGCATTTCCTATTCTGTTTTGTGTTACAAACTATATAATGAAAATTATATTAATACAAGATTAAGTAATAGTTCAGTATCTTCATAGCTAAGCATCTTCAGCCATTCTGTTAGAGACCTCTTGCCGTTATATTTTTTTTGTTGGTATATATTTATTTTATCATTTATTTTATTATAAAGGTATGCTGAGCGGGTCTTATACTGTCTTTTAGCAAAGGAAGATTTATATGCTGTAAGTGGGGCAACAATGTTTTTACGTCTTCTAGTTAGAAGCTTAGGGTTAAATTTTAGGGTCTTATGTAATTTTAATATTGTACGGAGGATATACAGTTTTCGCATTGATAAATGGTCACTAATCTTATACAATTCAACTGTGGGAAACCTGTATGGCCTCAAGTACATTACCTTCAGCAGACACCGTTGCCCTCTTTCAACCTCCAAGAATTTGGATTTGGTTGCTCCACCCCAGACGGTGATGCAGTAGGTCATGATGGATTCCGCTAAAGTTACATATAGTTGGTTAAGAAGTGTCTTGTTTGCAATATGGCGAAGAATTTTAAAAATCCATACCAGTTTTCTAATTCTACCGTTTACAAATTCAATGTGCTGATGCCAAGATAGGCGCTGGTCTAAGATGACACCAAGGTATTTAGTTGAACTAACCCTCTCAATGTCCTTGCAGTTACATATAAGACTATATCAGTAGGTGAACAGGTGTGTATTTTGAGGTATTGGTTAATATGTGGTTGAGTGTTATCGTACTTGGTAAAACATATGTAGTTCGTTTTACTGACATTTAGAGTGAGGAGGTTCGATTTTAACCACGAGGATACCCTGCAAAGACCCACATTTGCATTCACGAACACCGACTCCCAGGAATCACCCTCAAAGACGATGACCGTGTCATCAGCATAAGACTGGATGTTTCCGTGGTTTAAGTTTAAGTTAATCAAGTCATTGATGTAGATTCGAAATAACGTGGGCGCCAAGATACTTCCCTGGGGGACGCCAAAAGTGGTATAAAAGTGGGTACCTTATACATTGTTATCAGAAGCTCAGTTCAGTATTGAAATCAACGCCCAAGAGCATGGGATTTCTCTTGCGTTAGCGCATAAACGGGTGGTTAACCTCAATGTACTGAAAAGATGGGATTGGTATTCAAATTAATCTTGAATTCATCATCATCGTCATCATCATACAATAGGCATCCCCCAAAGAGTGCCAAAGTGACCGATCCAACTGACTCCCACGCCCTTTACCAGGAAACTTGAATTGATACATACCTAATTATTATCCAGGGTAGTACTGGGCATGTAGGTCAATCTATCACTTTGTAGGAACGGATGGCAGATTATAATCCCAGATGTTTTGGTAAACTAAATCAAAATTTACTGTGGAATGTTTTATTATTCTATTATTTCCTCAACTAGGTTAAAAGTCAAAGCAACACCCTACTGGACCCTGTCCTAAATTAGGTTGCATGCTCAAACAGCGTAACCATTTATTCCTAAATTCGACATTGTATTTCATTATAATTTATGTAAAAGTGAAGCTGCCGTGAAAACAGTGGGGGGCCAGAAGCGCATACGATTTCATGCCCCAACGGCGATCGTGTTTATGAAATTAATTTGCTATCAAATATTTTAGGGAAGTAACTAACCTAGTTCTGAAGGATAGTTTTCGATATGCTTCTTACTTAAATTGTAACGGCCTATGCATGTGTATTAAAACTTTTACAAATAAAGGAGTACGTGACAGTTTACTGACCGGTAATCATTAGATATGAAACTGAAAACTCTCAAACTTGCCATTCAAACTTTGGTTTGAACACACGTTTGTGACAGACGTAACTTACGACCCACTGTTTAAAGCAAACTAACACCTCCTATTTGGGTGAATTCCAGAGTGTTTCACCCGCTGACAGTCCTTCATTATTTATTTATTTATTTATACTTAAGGAGTACCAATAGCTGCAAAAACATGATATAAGTCTTATATAGTAATACAAAGCCAATTAAAGGAACTCACAGATAGAATTGGTATAGAAATATAAAAATGTTTGACACACTTAGCACACAATATCGCACTAGGTAAATGTACACTGCTAATACAGACTAGTGCACCAGAAAACAGAGAAAACAAAAATACATAAAACATAAAACTACGTAGCAACTAATTAGCTGAGAAGGAACACATGAGCAAAGTCGCACGCACCCGAAAAAATCGCCACCTGCTATACATCTATCTTAGAATTTAGATCGGAGAATTGTCATGAAAAAAACGACATGCTAGCTTTCGCCTCACAGAAGGAATTGAGCAGTGAACACATCAATATCCATTTCTCTTGACAAACTATTCAAAGTGCGACTAGCGCGACTCAAAAAGCAATTATGCCTGTATTTAGATTATTCTGAAAATGTCTGCAGATTCAGGCCAACTTTGGTTATTTTTGAGTTACGTAGCCCCAAACTTCTTAAAAATAACCATCCTATCTCCACCCAACCAGAAAATGCTAACCAAGTCAACGGGAATTTTGACAGTAAGGATCTTACACAGTTGGCGAGTTTGCAGTAGGTACTCTCGATAGCCGCCTTGCGGAATATAACCCCTGATAAAATGGTGACGACAATCGTCTCAACGATACATACCATACTTAGTATATATAATTAATTCCTTTAATCAAAGACCTTATCCCGTTCTTCCAATTACCTTTGGAACTAAAACACCAACTCAACACCCCAAGCAAAGTCAGTCGTTCTTTGGCCAATGTTTCCAGTCTTCCCCTTTCAATAAATAAAAGGGGTTACCTTTCAAAGTTTAGGAAAATACTGATTTCCTAAGTTTATTACAGTTATGTTTAACTAATCAGGCTTTGTATGCGTCGTTTTACACTTTGAGTTATTTTAAATGCTGGCAATTTCTCGTTTTATTATAATTAAGAGTTACATAAACTTTGCTTGGTCTACCATTTCCTTTATCGTCCATTGTTAGAGCTTAGTTTATTTGAAGGTATTGATTGATTTTCGTACTTAATGTTGTATTATTGGGTTCATTAAGATTTCAGATAAATAGAACAAGAGTTTAAAGACAGTTGTCATAACAAATATAAATACTAACTATAAATTATTCTAAAACTAGGCAAATATTTATATACTTATAGATTTAATTTAGTAAATGTAAGTCATCTTCTTGTTTATACTTTAGAAAACCAATTGTATTGTTCTTAAATGTCAATAAATAAAATATATTTAATTCGATTCCAATAGCCATGCAACTCACATGTCATCAAAAATGAATGACTCGTAAAATTTCACTATTTAGTTATACATTGAGGTAGATACTCAATTATAAAAAATTAAAAGAGATGTTAATAAGCATGTACAGTTCTTAAAACTGCAACCCGAATACAGAAAACTAACAAAAAAGAATACATTTCTTTTTCATACAAAAGATAGCCTATGTCAACCGCAGCATAAGTTCGACTCGATGGACACACTCATGTATCAAAATCGAATGTAGGAAAAACGCAACTAGTTTTAACGAATATTGGCCGTAGCATGTGACTTAATAATAATTTACTTTAAAAACAAAGTTTTAACCGATTTCAATTTAGTACTCCGCCACGAGAACATTTCCTATTTTTTTTTCAATTGACCACATGAACTGATTTCCGATACCAAATGCGTTGATTACTATAGAAAAAAATCGAATCACTGTATGTGGGCCGATAATATTTGAGGACTTCCATCGATTCCCCAAGATCACCAATGGCACTTCATTAGTTCCTATTCCAACGGAATCTTATCAGAACCTATGACGTACTTTTGTACTTTTAAGTACATAATTGAGGAATTCGATAAGTCATCTGTGGTCTTCATCATCAATTCCTCGCCACCAAATTTATGATTCCGGATGTTAATACACGAGTTATAACAGAAAATACCAAAATCACTACACGCGTGCCTGATAAATTTGAGGAGTCCCCTCAATTCCTCATGGATCCCATCAACTAACTGAATTTTGAAAAAAATGGGACCGGAAGTATTACATACATACGAACAAAAAAAAAATTCGAGTCGGCTCATCAATGACGGAGTTCTTAAGTAACAAAAATTAAAAATAATAATAATAAATATAAAAAATATAAAATACCGCCGAATTGAGAACCTCCTCCTTTTTTTTGAAGTCGGTTAAAAAGATCGCCCAATGGATTGGCATTTGTCTTTTGCATCTGACGTAATGTAAGTTCGAAAATAAAATATATTTTTCATGATTATTCTGACACGCACTTAACAACCCCGTCCACTCTCTCACAACTCGCGTTAATTTTCTAAAACTTCCCTCCCTCTGCAGCGTCCCTAATGTGGCATCAAAACATGACGATGCCGTATAAGATCGTATTTACATAGAACCCCGGATAGCACGTACGTCCGTTTGAAACCAGTCAACGAGAGGACACATGCTCTCGTACAGATTGCGTCCAATTCAATTTTCTAACACAATATTTCACACAAAACACGCGGATAAAATCATTTATAAAGGCGTCACAAAACATTTACATTTTGTTTATCTCAGGGTTGGCGCTTTTTGTGTTTTCCTAGAGAAAGTTAGACAAATAGGTAAAACCAAAGGTATGGCGGATACCCACTTCGAATAATTCATTAATAATATAGAATTATAATATTATAAATAATTTCTTCATCTAAGTTTAAGATCTTGTATTTTGATCGTCTGCATTAATCTCCATCTAATAATTTCTCAACTCCTTAGCTCTACTAGATATTAAGCCAAATATACCCTTCGCATAATTAGTATAGATAATGTTTGTACACATCATGTTCACAACTCTAATCTTGTTTAACCAGTCACGTGGCAGAATACTAAAATAATAATGTCCATTGTGGCAACCCTGCCGCCTAGGGCGAGTGCATATCGTTTGGCTAATTTGGTGATGTTATACAAGTCGCCTCACTCTTTAGCCTGCCTATTACGATATTGGACTGTCACAAAGGTGGGAATAGTAATTATTTATCGATATCGACACGTTTCTTAAAAATATGTTCTAATAATTTGTCTTCAGTAAAAAAATAAAAAACAACATAAAAGCCAGCTAGCTCCCATCACATACGTCAGTTTGGTTAAACTGACGTATGTGACGGGAGCTACTGTTGGTTATTCCTGTATATTTTATATAGGTAGTCTGATTGAAGCGTAAAAAATATAAACAGGCTTTAAATGGGATTTTATAATGGAGTTTTAATAAAATCCGTTATTCTTTTATGCAACTCTTTCTCGGTATTAACACTAGTTGGATTAGTAGGAAGTAGGATTTATGCTAAATATGATGCTATATACTATAGCTGAGTATCTCTAACCTACGAAACCGCTGTAAATTTAGAAAACCAATAAAGACTCTGGTAAGTATCTTTCACGTAGATTATCAATAGGGAGAGATTTCGATCCCAACGTAAACAATTCTGAGGAAAGGAATAAACTGGGACGGAAAAGATACACAAGAGAAACGTACATCATACTTTCACCATAGACTTTATAAATAATTTCTCAGAAATAAACAGTTTTAATTAGCTTTTATTTCATAACCAACACAAAATTCAGTACCTACCTATTTTTATGGAGGTTGCTACTGCAAATTATACGATTTTTTATTGATTGTTGTTGACCTTGTTATTTAGGGTAGTGTAATATATATTACAGTAATATCAAATTTGAAATTAAGTGGGTAAGGGTGATTTGAAATGTTTCAATTCTTTTGAAGTCTGCATTGATATGATGTCGTTCCCCTGTGATAAATTAACTGTACTGTTACCTGAACTTATATTGATGGTTGAATTATTATTATGAACTATGCATTATTTGTAGATACTTTTGTGTAATGCTAACATTTTCTATGAACATCCTGACATGTAATAAATGAATACGGATATCACTCATCCGGAAAAAAAAAATACAAGGATGTACTTATTACGTAATTCTGTTCAGCCTCTTACGATTAAAAAAATGTTTTTTTAATAAAGTAAACCAGGCTCGACATTTTTTGGTTATACTTGTTTATTATCACTCTAAATCTTGTAATGATTTATCGATATCGTTGTCCCATCACTAGCTCCATATGAATATTTAATTTCACCCCTTTCGGCGTGTTTATTTATTGGCCGTATATTTCATAGCCGGGGGGCATTTGCATGTTGCGCCTGATAGCGTGGGGCACTGACGGATACAGAGTTTAGACTGTACTTTGCTCTGTAATAGGTTGAATACAAAATCCAATGTCCATTTTTAGTACCTATTTAAACTTCGAAAATGCACAATAAGCAATTTCGCGAGAAGAGACCCATCATTATTGACTTAGTGTAAGAATAAAAATGAACATTTTGTAACCAAACCTAACCATACCAGACTTTACCAAATTTTATGGTACCTATAAGAAGTCAAAAGTTCTAAAAACTATGATTAAATAAAAATGCCCAATCACAATATATGTATACTAATTTTACTTCGCCGGATATAATAATAATAAGTTACGCTTACTTTAATATTAAAGAACAGCAAAATAAGATAAAAATCTTAGATAGGCACATCTATTTTAACACGTCTTCATTTCATGTTAGGTTTACCTACCTGGATTTACACTATACCATTATTCATAAAACAACATATAACTAAAACGTGTTTTGTGTCTTTCCCACAATACAAATGTCAAAGGAATAGATTACAACAAGACAAACGAATTTTAAATGAAGTCAAACCAGTTCGATGAACGATTACGAATAGGGCCCTTACACTCGAGATTTAGCATCAAGGCAGTTTTGTTTTATCTAGTTAGAATTGATCCTACAATACAAAGCGCAATACGCAGTACTTAAATGCGAATTATATTTCATCCTCTTATTTTATTACCGGAACTACGTATCCTGGTTAACTTCGAAATAGGAAGCACCATACAGTCCAATCTTTTATTAAGATAAGATAAGATAAGATTTCTTTATTGTCAAAGCTGTGTTGGTACATAGGTCTTATAAATATCACAGAAGTTCATCAGCTTGCCCATTTCGGGCGTACAATATTAAACTATACTAATAGGTACATGTAGATTGCAGATGAATAACAATAGCATTTAACATCAAAACAATTAATTATCCATGGACATAAAATATTCATTAAGATTATAAAAACTTTTTGTTAACAGCCATTTCTTGAGCTTGTTTTTAAATCTGATCCCATCTTGGGCCTTAATATGTTCAGGCAAGTGGTTGAATATTTTTATTCCTGAGGCATATGTGCTCTTACTTAGTATAAAACTAGATAGATGGTCTAACCGTACAGACATCATATTTATATTGCAATCTTATATTGTTTTTTGAGTCTCTTTTCTTAATAAATACGTTATTTTGTTCCTTAACTAATACACAAATTTCCAAAATATAGATACATACTGTCAGAGTTAAAATGTCATTGTCTTTAAAAAATTCCCTAAGAGATTCCAGATGCCAAAGCTTAAATATCACACGTATGCGTCTTTTTTGAAGAATGAATGTCGATTCGACGTTTACCGAGTTACACCAAAATATTATGCCATATGTCAGATGGGGATAAACATTTCCATAGTACGCTTTCTTTGCGACATCGGTTGAGGTTATATTTGTCAATATTGATAACGCGTAACATGCTCTGGCTAGATTTTTTTATTTTTTTTATGTGAAGCTTCCAATTTAGGTTGCTATCAATTGTTACTCCTAAGAAGTTTGTACTATTGACTTGTTCAACTTGTTTGTTGTTCATAACTAGATTAACACTTTTATGTACCTGCTTATAATTTAGGAATTGTACAATTTTCGTCTTGTCTAGGTTCACACTTAGATTTAAAGTCGACATCCAATTAATGACATGACTTAGGGTATTATTTATTTATTAAGAAACAAACAGTCTCATATGGTTACATTTGACACAGTAAAAAGTAGTAAATTATGGACTTACAGTTTCCTTAATCAGAATATTTAAACCTAAACATTAAGAACATTAAAAGTTTTGAGTTATTGAGATGCATCGTTAATAGTATAAACATTGCCAGAAAACTTACAGTTATGATAGATTTGTATTATAGTTGTTGAATTCATTGTAAAGATAATCGTTTGAAGCTACAAAATCTCTCATGGAGAAAATATCCAACGACTAAATTATCCAACGACTAAAATTTTTCGTCATAAAACCTGCACGCTCTTTTAATGAAACCGTTTGTAAATTAATTTTCTTCAGACTTTGGGTTCATGTTTGTACTCAAAAACTAGAGCTTAGTACAATTACATCCCATAATCTATATCATACATGAAAAAGAATCACCAAGAAACCAACAAGAAAAAAACAGTTCATAAAACAACCTCGTCCACTAGTAAAGTACTGGCAAGTAGTAAATACTTAGCAAGGCCCCCTTCACATCTATGAATTTACCTGGGGTGATGTTGGTTCCAAAGTTGGCCAAGCACTCAAATATTAGAATGAACGCTTTTGTGATTGGGTCCCACAATGTTGGCGCCACTTTATGATAACCATGTTTCATGTCACTTGTCAGATTTTATATGGAAGCCGATATTTTATTTGTTGCCACTGTTTTGTATAAAACAAGGGATTGATTCATGAGACGTATCGCTGTTCTTTCTTTAGAGGACTCTGAAATGAATAAGTGGTATAGACAATGACATAAACCATTTCACTATTTTAATGTAATGTAATAATCAACCTCAAAATGTTTGAGCTAGAACGTAATAAATATATATTTGCAGCATAATGTAGGAGTATAATCATATTTAAATATAGAAGCGCTATGTTAGGCTAGGTTAGGTCAGGCCAGGTCATTTGGTATTTGATTGATCTCTGATATTATTTGGTTTTATTATGTTGCTTTATATTGATCATAGTAGAGCAATATTATTACTTTATTATAATTCGGAAATTTGTTAATTCACTGAAAAACAACCTAAATACAAAAAGGTACAATTTTGCAGCAAACTTACTTTAGATTAAAGTTTGTACTATTAGTCGAGAACTTACGGAATAATTTTAATTAACTCTATTTATATTGTCAACATAATTAAACGGACCTCTCATTACAGTTAAAGTAATTACCAACCCAGGTGGTATCTTGTCCGTAGATGTAATAAACTATTATACTTTACGATTTTCATCCCATGCCTTGGATACTAACAATTTCAAATAGTCCCAGAAGTTTGCTGTTGGTTAAATGACTTTACTAAAGCACACTAAAGTACGAACGCAATGTGCAAAGGCCGGTATATATATTAGTATACTGACAGGCCCGAATCACCAGTTCCGCACATTAACATTAAAAATAAGTTTCTGACAAAAATGAAAATTTTAGTAAGTGGGTACAGGCTTTCGTTGCCGACTGTACTTTTTTGCACAATCATCAACTAATCACGGAGAGGATTCTAATGAGTCCAAATTGGGGTATTATATTTTTGTCTAATTAAGGAGTTCCTATTGCCGCCTTTGGTATCTTCATCATGACATCGTTATGGTACCTACCATTATATTGCATTGTTACAAGTCTACATAAAGTTGGATTTCAGAAAGTTGGTTAAATTTGACTTGCAAGATTGGACCGGAATTAACAAACATTTGCAATTTAGGTGTGAGCTCCTAAATTTCAGAAAATAAAAATAAGTAGACGAAATGAAAATTTTGA
Source organism: Epinotia demarniana (assembly GCA_945867215.1). NCBI lineage: Eukaryota > Metazoa > Arthropoda > Insecta > Lepidoptera > Tortricidae > Epinotia > Epinotia demarniana. The sequence goes on from OX244261.1 coordinate 21,403,852, forward strand.
GTTTTAATGACATACCAGCAGTGGCGGAGCACCCATATCAGCCGATTCCCACCGGCTTGCCTAAAATTTATTTGTAGGCCTATACAATAGTTATATTACTCTAAAATCAATTCTAACTTTTTTGTAGCGGGTGGCCCATAGAACATTTTCACGCGTCGACACTGCGACATACGTATTAAACTAAGGCACACGCACGCTCCATAGTATTCCCAACCAGTATTAGACTGTAACCTGTATATTAATACCTAGTGGATTAGTTCTCGGAGTTCTGTTTTCAGCAGTTTCAGCTAATTGAATTCATTTATCAAACGAGTGTCGGCGAGAACACTTATGAGTAATTGCTGTTTAAGATTTTAGTAGCACTGCTATAAAGCAAGTACAGGATATTCTATAAAGTATGTCTAATACTAAATAATATGCAATGATAGCTAAGTTAATTAACCTACATTTTAACAAGTTGTAGTAATAATTACAGTATAAATTTCGATTTATTTCCCGTTTTATATAAGTAGCAGAGTTATAACTTAAAGGATGTATTTATAAATAGGTACATTGAAACTGTCTGATTATCAGTAATTAAACAAGTGAAATTAAAATCAAAAACCCGCCTGCTTTATTTACAAATATTACGACTTAATGGAATCTAATCACACCTGACTAATAGCTTTCGGAAAAAGTCGTTGCAATTAGTACCTTAGTGCACAAAATATGAGGTTGAAATTTCAACGGCAAAAAAATTGTAATTACTACGAGTGTGAACTAAGCCGCCGTTTGGACTGTACCCCGTAAAATTATCCATCTATATTTGATCGAAAAATATAACCCAAGGAGGGTTGTTTTTCGAGGTGTCGAGTTACAAAATTGACAGTCTCAGCAGAGCTGGCACCCGGGGTGTTGAAGACCTGCAAACATAATTCCATTCCGGGTAGTATTCAGGTCCTTAGATCTATTGACTACCCGCAATAATTTGGAATCGTTATCGAGGCGAATCTTGATCCCCATGACAGCTGCTATTTCATTAAAATGTAACATAACGGTTATAAATTGTACGAAGATGACAGCTCTGTCATAAGGACCAAGATTCGCTGCGGTACCTATCGTACTAAGATTATAATTTAAGCGAAAGTTTGGATGTTTGATACTCAATCACGTTGAAACGGCTCAACCGATTTGGATGACATTTTGCACTAAGATAGTTTATAGCCTGGATTAAAATAAAGGATAATTTTTATCCCGGGTCCACGCAGACGAAGTCGTGGGCGGAAGCTAGTAGTATGTACACGCAAGTGAGCAAACGTGAACATGACCATTTCTAAAGTGATTAAAATTCAAGACTTTTAGTCAAATAGAGCCCCTGGCGTTACTTCAACCGGTTTTGAACACACGAACGACCATCTAATTCACACAGGAAGTGATCACTCACTTGAATGCTAATTATGTTTAACACCTTTCATTGTCTGTAGCAAATAAATTAAAGGCCCAAATTGAATAGCTTCCAGATAAACATCGAGAGAATTGGCCTTACGCTAATCATTGAATAAACTCACAAAAAAATGTAATGCGGTTTTAAACTTAAATAACATAAAATAGGAATTAAGTTGGAATGAATTTTGATATCACAATGCTTCGTTATTTGGAAACAGTATGGTAATGAGCGTTTAAAGAGGGGTTTAGTTTTGTTCTGATGGTTTGATACGATCTTATAAAGTACCCGATATTTAATCAAATAAACAAATTCATAGCATTCATTTTTTTAATAACGCGATGTAGTTTATTTTTTCTAAATCAAGAAATCCGTTGTACTTAGCACAGAAGAAATATCTTAAGTAAAATACAAGTAAAAGGCCCAGTGCGAGTCGGACTCGCGCAAGAAGAGTTTCGTACCATTATCTATAAGAAAGGCAAAAAAAAAACATTTGAAACGTAAAAACGTTTTTTGTATGTGAGCCCCTTAAATATTTATTTTATTCTGTTTTTTAGTGTTTGTTATTATAGGGGCAACAGAAATACATCATCTGTGAAAATTCATGATGAAATTGATGATTCTGTCACGATTCATGAGATACAGCCTGGAGACAGACGGACACACGGACGGACAGTAATAGGGTCCCGTTTAATTACCCTTTGGGTACGGAACCCTAAAAAAGGTTGTAATACGGTAGTTGGCAAAAGTGAAATAAGTTATTCGCATTCTGCAATGACCAATAAACAAAACTCACTAAAATACTTCAATTAAACTTATTTTGCTATTAGTAAGATTTTTAAATAAAGAATGATCAAAAAATTGGCTGTTTGGCTATAAACCATCGCAACATCACTTGTTTTTTTCTCCTACAAACTTTGTACTAATAAAGAGTCAAGCTAAGTTCGGGTATTTCGATCTCTATCGTACCCATAATACTTGAGTGACAGGGAAGCATGTATACGAACTTGAGTTTCGATTTTCGCACCGCAGGTTTCATTAAAAGTTGCTGGTTAAACTATCCGTCGATACATCAATTATCATTTTTTGTAAGTAGGACTAGGTACCCATTTTAAATAACTTTTTCTACTGTGTGCGATTCCCATAATTATTACATACTTACTTCTGCCCGCGACTCCGTTCGCATGGAACTCGTTTATATCGTTAGTATCGTAGCTCCGTACAAATGCCCCCCCCCCCCCCCCCATTTCACCCTCTAAGGGGATGATTTCCAGGATAAAAAAATTTCTACGTCCTTCCCCGGGACTCAAAGTATCTCTATGCCAATTTTTTTCTACATAAAACCGCTAGAATTTCCCCGTACAAACTTGGCACCCATATTTAACCCGCTTAGGGGTAGGTTTTTACAAAACCAAAAAAATGCTTTTTCAACACAATTGCTCGTAACGTACTTCTTATTGTGTCGCTTTTAGGCTCATAATCCTGGATATTAAAAACGCGTGTTTTATAACGTTACAACACTTGTGTGTTATGGTTATATCCCGATTAAGTCACGTTGGCACCTTGCCGCAAGATATATGCATGAACACGGTGCATTCTTAAATTAACCGGGTTGTACAGAATGTAAAGCTTTTTTTTTAATTTTCGGCAAATACTCGACTAAACAAATTACATCCTTTTTGCTAATTAATTGACTATTTCTTTTTGTATATGATATGGAAACGTTTAATTTAGTAAAACTATTCACTTTTCATAACATTTTACATGAATTAAATACAGATAACATTTTAAAACGAAAATATAATTTTAATTTGTATTGGCTGTTTGGAGATTTCTGTGCCCACACTGCGCAAACTTCACGAAGAAAAACTGTTGGGCACCATTATAGGTTATTTATTTCACAAATATTTGTAAAATTTGTTTATACGTGTTTGGTTACTATCAAAAATGTTGACTCGTGGTGACTAGAAAAGTGATCAATAGAATGGACGCCACTGGAAATTCTTGGCGATGTAATTGTGAGTAAAAACCTGTTGTCATCTTAATGATTTGCTTAATGTAAAGTAAATAATTTTAACTTTTTCATTTTATGAAAATGATTTTTTCCTCGCAAAATGTGTTGAAAAACGTCGTATGATACGCGTGAGCTTTGATAATGACATCCTCGGCTTCCTTATCACGCTCACCTGCGATTCGCGTGAACAATTTCGCCTCTGATGTAATTATCAACATACCTCACTTGTATCACAATGTACATTCTTTTATTGTAATAAGGATTCCACACACAAAGTTTCTAGTATCAAAAATAAAATTTTAATCCACCCCCATACAAACTTTCAACCCCCTTTTTACCCCCTTGAGGGTGGAATTTTCAAAAATCCGTTTACGTTTTATATTCTACCTATTGCGAACAAAAATGCTTTCTAGGTTCAACGTTTTGGGCTGGCCATTGATTAAGTGAGTGAGTGAGTCAGTCCGGACTTTTTCGATTTTTAATTTGTATGGATAAGTATGGATGATAAGAATAAAATGCATACTTACCACAGTGGTACCTTAAGTACATAAAATATCTTTTAGTTTTAGTTTCTGACTTCGTTTCAATTACCTACATATTTGGATTATTCAAATATTCACCCTGTAAATAAATATATATAATAACAATCAAGACGTCGTACGCAAACAGTATGTAGTTTGAATATACTACTTACACATTATATCTCTGTAGTTTTATTTTAATCTAGACTCCTTTGCAGACCCAACGGTGGAAAGCAAACGGTGGTAGAAGCATTTCATATAAATTTACAACCAATTTCATAAAGTGAATTCTGTAAAGGGTTGTTAGTTTTGGAGGTTACGAGACAGGCTATTGTCATTGCTCGCTTCATTTCACCATACTTTACTCTCTCATGCTCACATCTTATACTAACACGTACTTTCAAATAAACCTTATTCCTTTGGAAATAAAGTGCATTATTGCATTACTACGTAAAATAGATATGAGGTTAAGAAGCAAGTAAGGGGTTATAGCTTTTTGTTCCGCAAGACTTTCTCTGAGACTTAAAATAACGTTCTTGCAGTCTGAGTTTAAATGTATGGGACTTTAATTAGAATAAATGACTTTAAATAATATACTTTGACAAGTTTTTTTTAAAAAGAAACCGTCATTCGATATTTCTCATACCTATATAAAATTAATACAAGGTAATAAAAAAAACCTAATAAAGTATGTTGCATGCTGAAATACCTTCCTTCCTTCTCCAGGCACAAAAAAAGCGATAAATAATAAAATTGCTTTTTTCGACCTGTTTTTTATCCTAAGGCACTCTCAATATCTGTGTTTTAGTTTAGTAGATAAATAATATCCAATGGGGCAACCGAGCTAGACTGCAATATTATTTATTATACAAAAAAAATGTCTTAAGGTAATTTACCACACAGTACAGACATCCCGACTTAAAAGGCGAATTCTATAAATAGTAAACCGTCGTATATTACGTTCAAAGACAAATGTTCGCAGATGGCCATAACGCCCCATTGAGTCTAAACGGACCGACGCGTTATCACTTTACTTAGAACAGTGCTAGGCTAGCATTCACAACGCTTATATAAATATACCGGATCGCATAACAACCAGTATGTGTCTGGCCTCTGTTTAGAATAGAATAGAATTACTCATCACCATCACCATTATTAGCCTATGGGAGGGATTAAACTACTAACCCTGCCCACTCCCTACTGTAGTACAGTGCGGGTTTGATTTTCTTCACTGATGTATGCAGGCTTTCCTTTATTGAGAAGCTAAAGGTATTAAATTATATTTCGTATATAAGTTCTGAAAAACTCATTGGCACGAGCTAGGGCTCGCAGATTGTAGATGATTAAATCACTATAGGGTATTGTAGATCCCGATTACTCATGATTGGTATGAATCTCGTGCGTAAAACGAAATATGTTGTAAATCGTATAACAACAGCACATATTCACAACCTTTCTCGACTCACATCACCAAATTTCACCCCTCTACCTCTTGGCTCCGAAATTCATTAACACCTACATAATAAGAAGTCTGACTTAATGTGGTTCACGGTTATTGGGGCAGAGTGCTCGAATAAATTGTCTTAAATGTGGACAAGCTGGACAAAACCACAAATTTTTATTCACACACTTGTTAGGTACATAGCTTTAAGTTTTTGGCGGGAACCAACTCCTACGTCGGCCATATTTAGTTTTATTGTGGCCATTTTGAATTATAGTTAATTACTAATATTTCGAGTTTGAAGTCACTTAGAATCACAGACTTGGTGTCTAAATATACATATTGTATGCCAAGTATATGCTGAACCGCATACTTCTAAAACACTGAATACATGTTAAACATTGTCGTTATTAGAGTTGGTTTAAGTTATGTTAAAAAACCAATTATTAACATTAAATTATATTTTATTAGTTTTTATTATAGAGGCTATATAGTAATACATAATCTACGGAAATTTCAAGTGTCTACATATTACTGTTATAGAGGTATACCGATTTTTATAGGCGGGCCAAGACCACCAATAGATGGCAAGACGTGGCGCAGGACCACCGGTGAGAGTGGCAGAGGCTGGGGGAGGCCTTCACTCGCGAAGAGGTCCACCAATAATAGATAAATAATCAAGCAGAATAGATATAAGGTAAATCATCTTTTTAAATTATTAGAATAACTAGATCAACTAATAAATATAGTGTTAAGGTGTGGAATTAAAAGGCTTTTTATTTGTTTTATTTTTTTATGGGCAAGCAAAAAAATGCCATAAAATTAATTTTGATGTATGATAGCCCTGTTTTTATGAATGCATGTTAAAGCAGCAATAAAAAAACAACATCCGTAAAAAAAATACAGTCTAGCTATTGCTTTACGCACACAGTTGTATTGTATGGCAGCAGAAGCTTAGGACCAGGGTTCCGTTTGATATACTTTGGGAACACGACTCTAAAAAATATTTAGTTGAATTCCTTGACCCCAAATATGTATTTTTAGACCCTTTTGTGATTCCACGTTATTTAGAACTCGAGATATTAATGATATACGTATAATTCAAAATTGCCGCCATAAAATTAAAGACGGCCTACGGAGGAGATGGTTCCAATCAAAAACTTAAAGCTGGACCTGGACGATGGACCTAACAAGTACCTGAACATTTCGTACTTTTGTCCAGCGTGTCCACATATCACCTAAAACTGCCCTACTAGGTTAGTTCTACCCGTGTTGGGCTTCTCACAAATTAAACGTTACCTAAGCACCATAAGCTTGAACGTAGCAGAGAAGTGAAAATCATTCGTAGGTAGCTTTTAGCCCTGTTCTCCCCTATTTTTTATTTAAAGTATTTGAACCACACGATAGGAAGCAAAATAAAAGAGAGTGCCTCTTCGTATTGCATTAATTGAAGCTAATGATGATTAAAGAAGGACATGTACAATTTAACAGATACGGCGAGTGTCGCATAAAATCCCATACTTGATCATTCGTAGGAGTTAAAACACAGTGGTCACTTTAGAAACAGTATACGAACCAATGGAGTTTATGTAATGTGTATTTATTTTAAGTGTATATACTTTGTGCCCGTTAATTATTATTGAACAAGGTATAATATTGACAGGTTTTGCTTTCTTTATAACTTAAATCTATTTGCAACTTTACAGTTGTTGATAATTTCTGTGGCTGACATATTTCATGGCAATAAATAAGTTTCAATATTGAAGAAATGAAACGTCACGAATTTACCCCCGATGGATTATTGATCTCGCGATACAATTACTACTACTAATGTATTTTTTTTATATCGATGCAGGTTTTTGCTAGGAGGGATCAGCGCTATGTCGCGTGTGCCAATATCGTGTGGCGCTGATTCCAATTAATTTATACCTACAGGTTGTACAATACGTATTAACAAACTAAAGATTAACTACACGCCTTTTCTGATACCTCTACTTTTAATGGCATGAAGCTCTTGACTATTTTTATTTGAGTTTTTTTTGGTAGGATACTATTTTTAAAATATTTCCTACTGTTCTTAAACGGTTCTGCTGCGAAGGTGAAGGGACAAAATACCGAGATAATTACAAAATGGTTTCGGATGCGTGGGATTGTCGTAAGGACCGACTTGACTATGCAAGTTTTTATTGCACATTGAGAGTTGTTTTTGATGATAGTCCATTTATTTAATGCTTTTATTGTTTAGCTTTAGTTTCATTTTCAGATATGAATAATTATGTTAAAGTCTTTCACGCTTATTCACAAAATAAGCTTCTGATGGTTGATTATCTAGTAAACCAATACTATACCAGTAAAACGCCATTATTTGTAAATATCTGTTGATCATGTTTCAGTCTTATTCGTTTTTGCTGAAGTGTTGTTATATCAGTCAGTCTGTGCAGAACAAAAGTATAATATATAAAGTAAAAAAAAAAAACAGCCGAATTGAGAACCTCCTCCTTTTTTTGAAGTCGGTTAAAAATAGGTAGCTAGTAGCAGCATGCCTAGGTAAAATATGTTTTTCCATCGCTTTTCATCCGGATTTTCACTCGGCTAGTCTACTCTCTGGTTACAGTTAGGTATACGGTCATGTTTACAAAACAGGTTAACAAAGCAAAAGTTATTTTGTGCCTGTACCTACTCTAGACTGGGTTATAAATAATTTTAACTGCTCGCTTACTGGCCGGCTAGGAGCGTTAACTACAAAAAACGTCACATAATATTAAAAAATATAAATACCTTGAGCGATAACTAGAAGTACCATTAAATAATAAATAAATAAATATTAGGGGACAACCTTACACAAATCGATCTAGTCCCAAACTAAGCAAAGCTTGTACTATGGGTACTAGACGACGATAAACATACTTATATAGATAAATAAATACTTTTCAACACAATTGCTCGTAACGTACCTCTTATTGTGTCGCTTTTAGGCTCATAATCCTGGATATTAAAAACGCGTGTTTTATAACATTACAGCACTTGTGTGTTATGGTTATATCCCGATTAAGTCACGATGGCACCTTGCAGCAAGATATATGCATGAACACGGTGCATTCTTAAATTAACTGGGTTGTACAGAATGTACAGCTATTTTTTTAATTTTCGGCAAATGGATTCTTACTCGACTAAACAAATTAAATCCTTTTTGTTAATTAATTGACTATTTCTTTTTGTATAGTATATGGAAACGTTTAATTTAGTAAAACTATTCACTTTTCATAACATTTTACATGAATTAAATACAGATAACATTTTAAAACGAAAATATAATTTTATTTTGTATTGGCTGTTTAGAGATTTCTGTGCCCACACTGCGCAAACTTCACGAAAAAAAAAACTGTTGGGCGCCCTTATAGGTTATTTATTTCACAAATATTTGTAAAATTTGTTTATGCGTGTTTGGTCATTATCAAAAATGTTGACTCGTGGCTTACTCGTGGTGACTAGAAAAGTGATAAATAGAATGGACGCCACTGGAAATTCTTGGCGATGTGCAATTGTGAGTAAAAACCTGTTGTCATCTTAATGATTTGCTTAATGTAAAGTAAATAATTTGGCAGGCCTATAACATTTTCATCTTATGAAAATGATTTTTTCCTCGCAAAATGTGTTGAAAAACGTCGTATGATACGCGTGAGCTTTGATAATTACATCCTCGGCTTCCTTATCACGCTCACCTGCGGTTCGCGTGATCAATTTCGCCTCTGATGTAATTATCAACCTACCTCACTTGTATCACAATGTACTATTATCTTCAGTACCAGTTTCCTACATGGTTTAATGGAACTTGAGAATCGAAGGAACACAACTTCGTTTCATTATAGAACAAGTCAAAATTGAAAACTATTATCCAAACGGCTTGGTTAAAAATCCATTTTGATTATTTTGTTTGTGGTCCCAGGATACACCTCATGTCACTGATTCATCGGTCAATTTCTGATTGAACCCAATAGCCTTAAATGTGCATTCAAACTCGAACAATTTAGCACGTGATTTCGGCAATTAGAACTAGATGGCGCTGAGCGGTTCAATAGTACATTACGCACCTAGGGCGGTGAATTCGCGAATGGCCCAGATCGCAGGTGTTTGTGATAAATGCTATCTGGGGCTTTACGAATTACCGCCCGTGGTACTTCGTTATGGCTTTCTTTATGGCCAGGTTAAAACTTGCATTATGGCCAGGTGTGACGTGAAATAAATTGAAATGGAATAGCAGAAATTCATATTGTTCAAGTTTTACGAAAATATAATTTTATTTTGTATTGGCTGTTTAGAGATTTCTGTGCCCAGACTGCGCAAACTTCACGAAAAAAATACTGTTGGGCGCCATTATAGGTTATTTATTTCACAAATATTTGTAAAATTTGTTTGGTTATTATCAAAAATGATGACTCGTGGTGACTAGAAAAGTGATAAATAGAATGGACGCCACTGGAAATTCTTGGCGATGTGCAATTGTGAGTAAAAACCTGTTGTCATCTTAATGTAAAGTAAATAATTTGGCAGGCCTATAACATTTTCATCTTATGAAAATGATTTTTTCCTCGCAAAATGTGTTGAAATACGTCGTATGATACGCGTGAGCTTTGATAATTACATCCTCGGCTTCCTTATCACGCTCACCTGTGGTTCGCGTGAACAATTTCGCCTCTGACGTAATTATCAACATACCTCACTTGTATCACAATTCACAATGTACTATAAATACATAGAAAACATCCATGACTCAGGAACAAATGTTCGTGCTCATCACACAAGTAAATGCCCTTACCGGGATTCGAACCCAGGACCTCTTGCTTCGTAGGCAGGGTCACTACCAACTGGGCTAAAGCGGTCGTCATTATTTTCCTATTTCGACGATTTTTTTTTGTTAGGCAAGGGTATCTCCGCGGTAGTTCCATAAACTATGCATTTGATCCAGATGTGATATAGGCACACGTATAAAAAAAAGATTTTTGTAGTAGAGTAGAGTCTCATATAGTAGCTTTCGTCATGTTTGATGAATAGGGATCGATACAAGCATTATGAAATGTGATAATTCGTGAATGTTGATTGGTTTGCAAGACTGCTATAAGCATCTAGGTAATCGGTAACTTTAATAAGGTTATGATGGTTCAGTCAGCCATCTATTACTATATTACTGTATACATTTTACTTGTTATATCGCCTATCACTTTACAGCATGGAGCAAGTACGTGTGAACGCGAGGCAAACTTACTGAAGAAAATATATGACGATGAAAATACTTATATTATAATATATTATGTAACATGGAAGTAGGTAAATATATAGCAGAGTAATATTGTGTAAGGAATTTCTAACAATTTGAATCACGTTGTCAATTTGCCCCAATGTGTCGTTATTCTATAATTAAAAGAAAACCAGCAATTGTACTATGAGAGCAATTGCTGGTTTTCTTTTAATTATAGAAGCCCGAGAAATTTTAGGAGTATCATATTAATGATATTGAGAAATTGGCGAATGGAAGCTAGGTATACGAAGAAAGTGATTCTTACATGCATGTTGCAAACAAAATCCAAAAAAATATTTGAAATCATTAATGTTATAAGTAAATGCCTCTATTAAATTTTACGCAATTTCTAAACACAATTGGCCTTTACCAACGAATCTCCTTCCCTATACTTGCTTTAAAACTGCGTTGGTTGTAAGTATTAAACAGATTATGTCTAACCGTTCCTACCTGATTTTATAACTTGTTGGTTAAACCCAATTTATCTGCTAGTTGGCGTCAAAATTCCGACCAAACCCGTACTGATCGGATCTATCTCAAATTTGCATCGAAATTGGTCTAGCTTTAGAGATAATCTGGTTTAAACAGTGGTCTGTACGCAAGCCGGATAGAAAACTTACCTACGTTAATTGGTACACGTATGATTCCTGTTTCGCTATATCAGAGACAAATATATGTACAGTTTAAACTCTATAGATATTTTATAACTTAGTTTTCGTCTAATTAAAGATTTGGTTTAAAGAGGCGTTTCCGAACCAAAGAGAATTTTGTCTTGTCGAGGTGATCCAGTAACTCTGAATGGCTCGGGTAGCACCCTTTCAAATAATGTTTAACGATCAAACATACACATGTAGTTATTGGTGAGATTGGTCAATAATACATTTCAGTCACTACGCAAGTTAAACGTAGGTAAATGTAATCTTACTACAGTCAGGGGTTACTACCCCATAATATTTATGTACATATAATACGTACATAAATAGGGAAATAAATATCAGGTCTTTTTTGTCAATGTCATTAAGGCAAGTACAGTCGAGGACAAAGAGATGTATACACTTTTGGACCTAATCGAATGCGCCTACAAATTGTAGGCGACCGCATTCGATTAGGTCCAAAAGTGTATACATCTCTTTGTCCTCGACTGTACATTAATTTAAAATACCTATCTTCAAATTATGTTCACTGAAATGTTCACCTCCTTTTTTAATTAAAATGCAGTGAAAGTAAGAGCCTGTATGGATACGACGACAGTCAGTCATGGCATCAAAACCAGCACATAGTCGTCATAGTTGCAATGAGGATGGTAAGAGATCTTCGATAAGAGTCAAATTATTAGCGTAGGTACCTGCGTGTTGCACTCTATATTTTTTATAATATTTGCAAGGAAGCTTTTAGCAAAATTAATAATAAGTGATTGAATTAAACAAAATAGGAACTACCAGTCGTCCATTTTGTTGAAATTGGTATGAGGTGATACGGCCTAAGAATCTTGTCCTTCAGCATATCGACGGCGAAGTGCCATGAACTCCTATATACGAAAACGTAATTTTACAGTAGACGTAAGTAGTGTATATTACGTCGTCTAATTAGTCGTTCTGTAAAATTAGGTTTTCGTATATAGGAGTTCATGGCACTTCGCCGTCGATATAGGGCCACTATTTTTTTAACATACGCAATTTTTTTATCTTAATTGTGTTAGCAGAGTTTTATTATGGTTTTTCATTTTAGATTTATTTACAAACATGTTACAGCTAAACCCTCCTTGATTTTTAACTGACTTACTAGTGACAGATTTAATATTAAGATAGTGTAGATCTGTTATGCCTGCGCGTTATTATGTAGGTCTTTAGTAACACTTTAGTAACAAGTGTGATGAAAACATTTTTTAGCAGACATTTTTTATTGATTCGTCCGTTAAAATGTGCAGTGACATAACACCCCTTTCCTAATTGAAACACAATAATCCCTCGTGACAAATAGCCGAAGACTTAGGACTGCGACTGCCCAAATGTATCCGATTTCAGTGCAAAACTTTATGATAATTTTAAGTGTTTTTTTACTGTGATTTTTGACACGCTCCCAATTTTAATTAGAATTAGTTTCTAGGTACATACTTAGATTTGAATCGAACGGATTGCTATGTTAAATTATTACATTGTGTTGTATAAGTGTTGACATTAGGGACTTTGTTTCTTTAATAATAGTAAATTTTTAACCATATACCTATCAAGTACACGAATGTGAGATTATAAATATAAAAACTGGGAACAAAGGTAAAATGTAACTGTTTTTATTTGTCACACTTGCAAATAACAATAAAATAAAAACACAAGCAAAAACGAAGGCGAGAAACTATTTTAAATTGTGGACCTCTGTTGCCAGTAAAGCCGTTTATAGTGTTTATGGACAACGGCCCGGGAATAAAAAAATTAAAACTTTTTTTAGCCTAGTGCTACTTACCACCAGTTTGCTTGAGCCTGTGCTAATAATAGATGAAAGCACAGCACTTTCCAAAATAGCTCCATTGTGACAACAATCCTCCTCAACAGTCAAAACACCCACAAATCCCAGTAAATGAACAGAAACACTAACTAAAATTCAAAACATAACCGTAACAACACAACATAAAGCACGAAAACATAACAATGTAATCACTAAAACATTTTCAATCCTTGTAAAAAAACTTTTTAAAACTTTCTTAAAAGTTTGAAACACTATAAAATACAAAAAGTAAACTTTGTTCCAAATCAGGCACGATTAGAAAAAGAAATTCAAAAACAATAGACGTTCCGTTATCAAATTTCGAATTCGGAAATATTTCTGATAGTTGGCAGTAACGTGCGCGCCCGCGATCCGCGCGCATGGGAACACAGAACCAGACTGGCTGCTCCAAGCGATCGTAAGTATTCCATAGGATTCGCGTAAGGGGAAGGGTCGTATTGGAGGGCGAATGAATGCATTGCTGCAAGCCCTTACCACGAACCACCGTGAAATGTCGTTGCAATCACGACTATAATGTCAAGGAATTATTTATATTCCCTCCCACACAATGGTAAGATATAAAAATATAAATTTTATTTATGAACTCATCAATTGTAAGATTTGCGAGCTTGCAAGTTAAATGCGCTGAAATATGACAGGACTGTTTACTGAATTGACTTTCTTGATCCAACTAAAGGCCGTAAATGTGCTTATTATTTAGTTTACTGCCATTAAATATGATATTTATGTTAAGTCTGTTGAGTGTATACCTATGATACCTGACCTGAGATAACTCAACAATGTAGTTTACTTAAGTAAGTTTAACAACTACACCAATTTAGTGACACAGTCAGAGTACCGAAAACATTTTTAAGGCCAATGACGGATATATCCGCTGATCCGCACTATGGGTGACCACCACTGATGAATAAATCCGTCGTGAGAATGCACCAGGAAAATCTATCTTTTTCATGATACATTGGATATAAAGGAGTTTTCCGATGCAGTGATCAAATAATTCTTCCAATTTTAAGGCATGTGGCAATAAACTTCCATATTGTACATAACAACTTTTGTGTCAAGTGTGACGCTGAAAAGGTTAATAAATGATACCATGTAAGCAAAAAATAATATTTTTCAAGCTGCTTGTTGTATAATATAAACTGTCATACGGACATTGTTGTGCATTAGCTTCATTACGAAACTAAGATTTTTTTTCAGTTTTTTTACAATCTCGTATTTGAATCAAAATGAACATCATTTTCCTGTAAAAATAGATTCATTTTGTTAACTCTGCCATGTAAAAGAGCCCTTGTATCCGTAGTGGCGGGGTGTGTTATTGTTTGTAGAAACAATATTTAAACTACTTACTACTAATACTATTTAACTGGCATCCACGCTTCCATCAATAACTAACCCTTTATATGACTTTGTATCTTTCAATATGCTTAGTTTTTTAGTTATCTGTGTGCATCTTCTTGTTAAATAGACGGCGCGAACAAGAGTTGATTCTGCACGTCTATCATGAGACGGCCGCGACATACTCTCGATTTTTTTCGCACTATACCTCTTGTTCTAAGTGTTCTAATAAGAGAGAGACGGATATTGCGAGAAAAATCTAGAGAGCTCGCGAGCCGTCACGTGTGATAGCCGTGCTGGGATCCGTTTTTAATTTGCCAAGTTTAGAGTTTAGAGTAAAAAAAACAACAAGGGTTTAAAACCACGACAACAATGGGCATACCTTCGCCATTTTGTTTTGTGTTTACGATGCAATAAAATTGTAATTGCAGCGGATCAAACGCACCGACGGGTCTTAAAAAAACAAGGTTACTTAAAAGTGAACCTTCCGGTGCAGATAATAAGGAACCCTCGGGTTTCTAATTTTTTAAAGATCCCGTTTTACTGTTAATTGCAACTTTGCAAGCAGCTGTTCTCAATGTGCAAAAACGAAAGGATGGTTTCCTAACTGCAGGATCATTAATTTTGAGAAAAACTTACAGTGTACGTATCACAAACATGCAACACAACAACAAAAATTATAAATGCGAAAGTCTAGATGTTTAGATATTTGGATGATTGGATGTTTGTTACTCAATCACACTTAAATGGCTCAACTGATTTGAATGGAATTTTGCACGAAAATAGTTTATAATCTTAATCCAGACTAAAGGATAGTTTTTATCCCGGATCTACGTAGACGAAGTCGCAGGCGGAAACTAGTATGTAAATAAATTGTAGATAATAATCATAATATATCATACCTACACAAGGAGCTGAATTTCATTTGTTATACATTGTAATATTTGTAATAAATAACATTTTATGTTACGAATAGTCTTGTTTTATGTTTTTTTGAATACCTACGTAAAAGTTGATTCAACGAAATAATTGTCAATGTTTGCAATCAAAAAACATCGTTGGCATTGTACTTAGACTATTATATAATCTGTGACTTAGATCGGAGCGGGTCGCATAAACAGTGGTGGTTCTATGACGAGGCAATAAAGTGCAAAAAATATAAACATTTATCTTTGACATCAATTGTACCTCGTCTTTGGCATAGACACCTAAAAGTTACTGTTTTCAATCGAATACAGTGGGTCTCGGTCTTGTCACAGTGGTCGTGGCTGTTTATATGTAGATGGTTGGTCTTCGATTCAGATTTTTTTAGTGGTGGACTTCATGCTTTCTTTCGTGATGTCTTTCCATTTCTGCCGGTAATACTCAACCACGGATGAATTGGTGAGTGATTCCAACAGGCTGGCCCATCGGATCGGATTTAAGCGCTTTTAGAATGTGTCATTTAATCTTAATGGTATTTTATTTCGTATCATACCAGATCTGGGGTCAGCCAGGGTTCGATACTTGGCCCGCTCTTATTTGGACTTATGATCAATGACCTGGAACCAGTGGTTAAGCATGCACAATGTTTGTTGTACGCTGATGATTTGAAGCTAATCTATGGAGTAAAGAGTAAAGTGGATTGTGTTTCTCTTCAAGAGGATATTAACGCAGTATCTAACTGGAGCATAGCCAACAAGCTGCTTTTTAATACGTCGAAGTGTTCTGTGTTCACGTTTAGTGGTTCCGCTGCCCCACAACTTGAGTAGTACACCCTCGGAACTGAGGTTATTGCCAGGGTCCTGTAAAAGATCTCGGTGTGGTCTTTGACGAGCGCCTCACCTTCCACGAGCACATGCGTACACTTGCCGATAGTTCTTTTAGGAGACTAGGCTTTGTGGCAATCAAAAGTTCAAACCATAATTAAACTAACGAATAAGTCAGAAGTGTCAAATTAATCAAGACGAAAGTATTTTAAAGTTCAATACACTGGCAAATAGCGGAATAGAACCAATTGGCACGATCATCTCCAATCTAAAGTAAACTACGTTTAAATTGTATTGCACCATTATTTCATTAGTTTGATGATTGTGCGTCATCTGCATTTATTCCACGGGCTAAAGACAGTAAAACCTGAAGGAGGCCAGTGGCCGCTTGCTACGTAATCCCAAGACGCGAATCTTCAGTTCAGATCCATTCAAAATTCGCAAACGGAAGATCTGGGATTTCGATTTGTCGAAAGAGTATACATCTCAGATTCCGGGCGAAGACTAACTCTACTTAAAAATTGTTGTCTTGGAGCAACGAGGATCTACGGGGCTCAACCCCTACCAGAACACATGAGTGCTCAGTTTCTAGCTCATTCATAGCCGCAACGTATCCGGAGATCGGAATCAGCCATTGTTTTCAGCCATGACGCTAATTGATTGCTTTAAAGCAAAGAAACGTGTAACATAGTTAAAAGTTATTAACCGGCTAGGTACAATTTTTACACATTATGAGCAGTCTCTGCTCTTGAATCTATAATTAGGCTGAATTTTCAACTCATTGGCACTGATGTCAACAACAACCCTTCAGCGCGATTGTTAGTGTTATTACAGAAGCGAATTTATCGCGTATAAGTTTGCAACAGCAGTTACACGTATGGAGAGGACAACGAAACGATATTGTTCCTATCGATGTCGGATACAAATGAATAATCTATAAATGCCATAAAGACGTTCTTAGCAGGTTTGGGGACGCGTAGAAGTGACAGATTGAAATCTGTATTAGTTTCTCTGCCATAGATCGACAGACGTCTTATAAGTACTGTTCTTTAGATCGTTTGTGTTTATATTTTGTATCTGTGTCAAAGCAGTCTACAAAAATAAACATGCCGCCAAATTATACAATATTATCGGCGTAAAATGTATTATTCAATGTGGAGGTTTTCTCGCAATCAAAGTGAAAAGAAGAGTGTATTATAACTCGTGCCTTAAAGCCAAATTTTACCTCACTTCGTTGGGGTAAATAACCATCTCCTGCCAATAAAGCCTATTTTACACTCTGGTTATAAAATCCATAATTATCTACTTCATTTGTAATACCATGTCGGTGGAAAAAAACGTATACCGGAGCCCCTTGTACGGCCCATAAACGCACTCTTTAGTGTACTTTTATGGTTCATACATTTTCCATAAAAGCACTGTTTACCACGATGTCAAATCATCTAACTTTTTTTTAATCAGCCACTATTGCCGTGGTACCAACTTCATAAGCAAATTTTTCGAAATAAAGAGTTTTTATTTACTATCAAATATTTGTAAAACATAAATTATTTTTTCTACTCCTGTACCGTTATCTGTCATTTATATAGGCTTTAGCTCAAATACAATGACACCGATAATAAGTCGTCGAAAAAGTCTATGCTCTATGGCCCATAAACGCACTCTTAAGTGTACTTTTATGGTTCATACATTTTCCATAAAAGCACTGTGTACCACGATGTCAAATCATCTACCTTTTTTTTAATCAGCCACTATATTGCATTGGTACCAACTTCATAAGCAAATTTTTCGAAATAAAGAGTTTTTATTTACTATCAAATATTTTTAAAACATAAATTATTTAATAAAATAAAAATAAATCATCATATATTGTGTGTATGTACATATTTTACCAATTTTTGGTATTATTTATAAATATAAAACGATCCGATTCAGTTCTGATCCGGATTCAGTTTGGTTCGGATGGCAAGTGCAAGGAAATTAAAAACAAAACAGACCATAAACAAGAGATGTTGTGTCATATTTCTAATTTCCCACCAAAGTGCCAGTTCAAAATTAAAAGACGAAATATGATTACTATTCGTTATTAATAACTTCTTAAGATTTGATTCGTGTTTGTGATGTGAAGAAAAATGTGTAAGTACGCTCCTTTTGAACTGGACGAAGAAGAAAATAACTGCACCGCTGAAGAAATTGCGTGAGTAGTACAGGTCGACACACGTAAAAAGAGCCCTGGCGGCCATATAAAAAGTATGGCCGCCAGGGTTCTTTTTACATGTGTCGACCTGTAATAGAACTAACGGAAAACTTACTGCATGAAAAGTCAAATGCTATTTATTTAAAATTAGTCGTAGAAAAAGTATTGTATGCAACGGTGTATACACCTTGGCCTTAAATATATTATTATTTATAAATATATATATTAGTTATAACTTGGTCTTAAAACGCTCATGCCGTCTTTAATTGCGATGCTCGCCAAGGCTCGCATCGCAACTCACGACACTCGCATTTTAAGACCCTACTTATACAGTTGCATAAAATACTATAATGATATGATATTTTACAACTCACAATAAAAAGCTACATAATAATATATGTTACTTTTTAGAATTAATAAAATATTTATTTTCTAAAGTATATACAAGATGATAACTATAACATTAACTAAATTAAATTAAAGCTAAGTTAAATCTAAAAAAGGCCCTCGAGGCATTGTACCGAGGATGCTGGCGGCATTTCCTCGCTGAATTGCAATGCTGATGCGTTGCGCGAGAAAACCGCCAGCTCTTCGGTCACCAGTTACGTCAACCAGACGTTTCGCGATTTCCGCAAATAACTTTTGCGCACTGGGACCCCATGGACCGAGGGTCTCGACGCCAAAAGGTACAAAGTTGTACTCTCTGCCGAGGCCTCTATATCTAATGCGTTTCATATTTTCGGCATTTTCCGCCGCTACACCCGCTTTAGAAGTAGTCCGTTGGAGGTGGGATGGTGCCAGTGTGTCTACACTGTGTCTTTTAAGATAATACAGTGTTAGTATTTTGTCAGTTGTCCGTTCTACATTTCCTTTGCTCTACGGCCGGAGTTAATACGATCCAGTTATTAGGAGAATAATAACCCGGCATATTCCAAGCTCAGCCCGCTCTAGCGATATCATCTATGCTATTTTTATTTTATTCATAGAGCGCCATCTTTATTTCTTTGTTTACTTGTAAAGGACCGTGTCAGTCCCTACAGACGTTGAATAAAATGTATGTGTTGTTATCTTGCTTTTTATTTACGTTAGTTCATGTGAAAATTACCTACCTACTTATTAAAATTCTGGTGTCGATCTTGGTTTAATTATACACCACGTAAGTTAGTACAGTTTTGTGTAAATTATTGTCTGCGGATGCGACTATTATTTTTTTACGTATTAAACTACATAAGTAAAGGTTTATAAAATAAAATATTGGCGGAGGGTCTTGGGCAGAATTCTGATTTGTAACGCTTCGGAAAATATAAGAAAACGCGCCGTAAGTACATACCTTACACACACTTGGCTATGCGCTAGCTAAATTATACTGAATTGTGTGTGGCCTCAATTTGTCTTAAATTGTCCAAACACTGGAAAGAGCTTACCAACGACCTCCTACTGGATCAGGGACAGTCAAACATTCCTCGGAAACCGCCGAAACACTGCGATTTTTTAATTACCTATCGCTGTAAATTTTCGGCGCTAATAGGCATACATAAACAAATGAATATGTAGTTAAAACGTACAATATATCCCGGTCAGTTTACACTGGGTTTTATAAAGACGGATGGTCTGGCCGCTGGTGGTGAGTGATTTGAAAACACTCCGATGATTGAGCGTTGATACAAACCAGTGTTTTGATAAATAAATAAAGTGTTAAGGATGGGATGCTTCTTAAAAGAAGTTATCGATATCACGACGTAAACATTTTCGTTGAGCATGAAGACAGATGATCGGTTTCTACCAATTAAATAAGGGATTTAGTTTTGTTTTGCAACTACATATTACAATGATAATGTTACTTATCATTTTTTGTTTGGTTAATGTGATTAAAATTTATTAAAATAAAATTTTCGAAAAGGAATATTTCAAGTTTATTGTATTATTGATATGCGAGAAAACCTTATATTACTGTGGAGAAATACTTTTTCAAACTTACCGATTATTTTATGTGTGCAAATAATTACGACGGTAGCAATTCGCGCATGTACTATCCTGCTCAGCCCTTACGCTATGTCAGCCAAAATTACCGCGGTCACGAATGTGTCACCGCAATATGAGTACAGACTCGCAATCGTGTCAACCGGTGGTAAAATAGGAAAATGGTTCTTATTTATTATGCGGTGTTAGTTATGCACCTGACGTGTTGTGGAGTGTAATTTGAAGATTCATAAAATGTAAATTGAGATTCTCTGAAATACATCACTCACCAGCATACCTAATTATGAGGGTTAGTTTTTGATACATTTAACACTGCAAAGCAATTCAATTCATATTTGGATGACTTTACTGTACCTAATTATTCTAATTATTTTCTGTAATTTAATTTAAGTATTCGGTAAGCATTTTATCGATACCATCGTTATTTTTATCGATACTATCATTGACAAACACAGTTCACTATCATGGCGCTGCACTAGAAATAGGTACGTTAAACGGTGCGCTTAGGTGGGTGCTGTTTTAAATTCGGCCAGGCTCAGCATTGAGCTAGTGATCAGTTTAAAAACCGTAAAACGCACTAATGGACCCGTTGGCCGTGTTCTTATTTCGAAAATCACAATTTGAATGTTTAGTCCATTCTTATTCCTTGGCAATCTTGGCATATGCCTAGTTGGTTGTCCAATGCTCGTTAACATTTAAAACTGCTTAAATCGCATTGCCTGTCGGAGTAGCGGATACCAGAATTTAAAGTACCTTAATCCTTAAATTCCTATAAAAAACGGCAATGAACATGTGACACCTGTACAGAAAATAATACTGACACAGACCATTATTTTCTTTACAATCTATAATAAGTTCCGTGATAAACTTATAGGAGTTTAAAGGGCGCGCGCGGGTGCCAGCATGGGCAAGGCTCCCGCTATTACGCCTCCTCGTCCTATTGGGTCAGTTGCGTATTCAATGATCTTCCTCGGATCCCAGGTGAAAATAAATGCCAGTTAGAGTTGGGATAGGTGTATTAAAACATACTCAAATCTGAATATAAATAATATGTTCAAGACTACACAAGCGTTCGTAGAACTAAAACTCTGTGTCACACTTGACAGAAAGAAATCAAGACATCTCTATGTTTAATATTTCCAACCAGCCTAGCCTGTTGTGCAACAAGGTTGCCACACCACCCCCCTACGGAGAAACACAACCTCGCATAAAACGAAAGGGGTTATAAAAAAATCAGAGAAAAATAATAATAATAATAAAATAAAAAACTAGTCAAATATTTTAAATCTTACTTGTCGACCAGATCTGGTAATGTACGAAGGTTTTTGAGAGGAGTCTGGTGCGGGAGTTGGCGCAGGCAGTGCAGGAGAGACTGCAGTTCCAGGAACCGGGAGAGCTGAGGGAGCACCTGTAACCTGCTGGTCACGTTCCAATGCAGGACGCGAATAAACAGTGTCGTCAGTCATAATATGAGCTGGCTTCACGCGGTCGATGCTAACTTCTGCTTCTCGACCCCTAATCAGCAAGGTGATCGTCTTGTCTGTCTTGCGCAAGATTGGATAAGGTCCCGTGTAAGGAGCTTGCAAGGAACGACGCACAGTATCATCGCGAAGAAACGCGTGGGTCGCTGTTGACAGGTCCTTGAATGTGAAAATTGCTTTTTGATGGTGATGCGATGCCGGAACTGGTCGAAAGTGAGCCATCTTGACACGAAGCTGGTTGACGAAATCGGAGACGTCAGTGGGACGCTCGGATGCGACAGGAGTGACAAGCAGTTCGCCTGGAAGTCGCAGTGGTTCGCCGTACAGTAACTCGGCCGCGCAAGAGCCAATGTCCTCTTTTAAAGCGGTACGAATACCAAGGAGTACCATTGGAAGTGCTCTGATCCACGAGCTGCCGTGGCACATCAGAGCAGCCTTCAATTGGCGGTGGAGACGTTCCACCATTCCATTAGCCTGCGGATGATAGCTGGTCGTCCTGTTCCTGGTGGCACCATGCACTTGCAACAGC
Source organism: Epinotia demarniana (assembly GCA_945867215.1). Classification (NCBI taxonomy): domain Eukaryota; kingdom Metazoa; phylum Arthropoda; class Insecta; order Lepidoptera; family Tortricidae; genus Epinotia; species Epinotia demarniana. The sequence continues at coordinate 21,426,322 of OX244261.1, forward strand.
TTCTGGAAAAGCGATGACTCAAATTGGCGGCCCTGGTCGGTGGTGACGACAGTCGGAACACCGAATCGGGCAATCCAGCCATTTGTAAAAGTCTCAGCTACTTCCTCCGCTGTCATGGTAACCATCGGCCATACCTCCGGCCAACGCGTGCTGCGATCAATGGCCGTGAGGCAGTAGTTGAAACCGTTGCATGGAGGTAGCGGGCCAATAATGTCCAGGTGGACATGGCGCAGTCTGGCTGATGGCGTGGTGAATTCGCCAAGGGGCGTACAGGCGTGCCTTGTCACCTTGCTCCGTTGACATGGCACACAGTTCTTTGCCCATCTCTGGCAGTCTTTTCTAATGCCAGGCCATACATACCGGTCGCTGACCAGTTTTGCAGTCGCGCGTGCACCTGGGTGACTTAGGCCGTGCAGTTTTTCGAAAATGCCACGACGGAATGCAAAAGTCACATACGGGCGGGGTTTACCCGTAGAAGTATCTCACTAGAGTAATGTGTGTCCCCGGAATGCAGACATCTTCGAGCTTGAGAGAGGAGCTGTTGGCCTGACGTAGGCTGACAAGCTCGTCGTCCGTAGCCTGAGAGGAAGCAAGAGCAGCGTAATCCGCCTCTAATGAGATCGCTTCAACTCTTGACAGTGCGTCGGCAACGACATTATCCTCTCCTCGAATGTATTGAATGTCGGTGGTAAACTGGCTAATAAAAGACAGCTGATTAAGTTGCGTTGGAGGTAGTTTTTCTCGACGTTGTACGAAAGCGTACAACAAAGGCTTGTGGTCGGTAAAAATAGTGGCATGCTGTACCTCTAGTATATAGCGAAAATGTTGTACGCTTTCGTACACCGCTAAAAGCTCTCGGTAATAAGCAGGCCATTCCGACTGGCGAGGAGTCAATTTCTTGCTGAAAAACGCCAGTGGGCACCACTGATTATTTACCTCTTGTTGCAAGCAGGCGCCAACATGCACGCTAGATGCATCCGTGAAGAGGCCTAAACGGGCGTCGTTCACAGGATGATGAAGGAGCGTAGCATCTGTAAGGCTTTGCTTGCATTTCTCAAATGCCTCATGCAGCTCGGGAGTCCATGGAAACGGTTTGGCACCCTTGCTGTTGGTAGCCACCACCGCATTAATCAAAGGGGCTTGAAATTTAGCAGCCTGAGGTATGAAACGGCGATAGTAATTTAAAACTCCTAGAAATCGTCTCATACCTTTAACTGTTTCAGGAGGTTTGTACTCCAGCAACGCGGTTACACGTTCGCATGGAGGTTGCACTCCCTCACCACTGATATTTTGTCCAAGAAATTTTACCTGTTCTGCACCCAGGACACATTTAGATGGGTTTATCACTACTCCGTACTCTTGCAAACGACGAAACAAACCTCGAAGATGCTCCTTATGGGAGGCTTCGTCAGGCGAAAATACGAGTATGTCATCGATGTAAGGGAAGCAGTAATCGAGACCCCGTGTGACCTCATCGATAAAACGCTGGAAGGTTTGACCAGCATTTCGTAAACCGAAGGTCATAAAAGGAAATTCGAAGAGGCCAAACGGAGTTACGATGGCTGTCTTCGGAATATCGTCCTCAAACATGGGAATCTGATGATAAGCTTTTACTAGATCGAGAGTACTAAACACTCGTGAGCCGTGAAGGTTGTTGGTGAAATCGTTAATGTGCCGGAGAGGGTATTTGTCAGGAACAGTCCTGGCATTCAGGGCGCGATAATCGCCACATGGACGCCAGGTGGAATCCTTCTTTAAAGTCATGTGTAATGGCGAGGCCCAAGCACTTTTGGAAGGCCTTGCAGTGCCACAACGAACCATGTCCTCAAATTCTTTTTGAGCCGCCACAAGTTTTTGTGGGGCCAATCTGCGAGGTCGACAGGAGACAGGTGGACCATCAGTGGTTGTGATATAATGCACAGTATTGTGCTTTACTACTCTTGGCAAACCTGGTGGTCGAGTAATCTCCGGAAACTCAGCTAGTACGTCCGCGTAAGCAGAACTACCAAATTGTACGGCTTTGACGCTTGGCTGTGAAGTTCCAGAGAAAGATACAGGTACGTGTAATTTAGTATTACCATCCACCAGGCGCTGATAGCGACAATCAGGTAACAAGTTGTAATAACTAAGAAAATCGGAACCGATAATGGGTGTCGCAACGTCAGCGATCACGAAGTTCCAATGGAAATCCCTGCGTAAACCTAAGTCCAAGTGCAAGGAAACGGTGCCGTATGTCTCAATTGAGCTGCCATTGGCAGCGCTCAGATTGTAATCGCTGCGTTGGTAGCGACCTCTAAGGAGACGGCGAGGGAAACAACAGAGATCTGAACCAGTGTCAACTAAGTACTGGTGTTTAGACTTCTGATCTGTGACAAAAATTCGACGGCTGGGACTAGTACAATCAGCTGCCGCCTCTACTGATTGCTCGTCGCGTTTCCCTGGTCACTAGGTTTCCAGCTACACGGGGTTATACACCTATTTGCCTTTTCATTGTATTTCTTATGGTACCAACATACCTTGGAACCATCCCTCGATGAGGAAACACGAGAGCGCGAGCGCGAGCGATGCGAAGACGCAGAACGCTGATGCGTGCGAGAGGGCCGGATGTTGACCGCTAAGGCAGCAATTTGTTGCTCTAAACGTTCCATGCGCTGTTAAAGAGTGTCTTGGTTAGAAGACGAACCAGCGAGGGCAGGGGTTGCACAAGAGAATACTTGCTTGGACCCTGAGATTTCCATGACCTTGTCACCTAGTACAGACAGCTTGTCTAGGCTAAGTTCAGCCTTTGATGCAAGTATAGCTTGCACTTGTTGTGGAAGTCGGCGTAGCCACAGTTGGCGCAGTATATTCTCGTCAGAAAGTGCGTTGCCAGCAAGTGAGCGCAGGTGACGGAGAAACTGGGATGGACGTCTATCTCCGAGTTCCCCTACACTAATCAGTTGACGTACCCGCTGCTCTTCAGACATGGACAGTCGTCTAATGAGCTCTTCTTTCAGCTTGGTGTACTGCTGGCCGTCGACTGGTGGTCGTGTGATAAGGTCTTCCACTTCGCCAGCTAATGTTTGATCTATCTGGGCAACGACGTAGTTGAATTTAGTGCGGTCAGCGGTGATACCTGCTATCTGGAACTGAGCCTCAACCTGCCCAAACCACACCGCAGGTTTATCAGGCCAAAAGGTTGGTAATTTGACAGCAACTACACACTTCAGGCACTGGCTGTAGCTGTTGCTGAAGCGCAGCATTTTCAGCTTCCAAGCGTTCAACCAAAGCTCGTAATTCGTCAGCCATAGTTATTAACACACACGTAAACAAATATGCAAAAGACATGCACACAATACGATCTGGTTAGACTGGCTAAGTAAATATGAGTATTGGTGTGAAGGGTTAGTGGTATAGCAACGCTGATGCAACAAATACAAGTTAATATTAACGTAGCACACAAATGCAAATGTTAAGTATAAACAATAATGACATAAAATTAACTAAAACGTGCAAATCATAGCATTGAAATCGAAAAGAAATGTTTCGAATGACAAATTGTCAAAATAAAAACAACACATGCAGTTTAACACAATTCGTAAAAAGTATAGTTAAAACTTACCCAGGCAGGCTGGCCATAAGATACTGAACTATAACTAACACTTACGTATCTCACAAACAACTCAATTAATAGTAATTATTTAAAGTTAGTATTATTAAAACGAAAACTAAAAGTTTGTTTACAAAACACCATTTGACGTAATTTTTGAAGTCTTGACGATGACAAAATAGTGACGGGCACCGGAGAATGAAAACCGATTTGAATTTGAAATGTACGAACGAAAAGTCAAACGTACCGGTCACGGCAGGATAGGATAGTCTATGGAAAACACTTCCGCTGTTTTAGTAGCACACTATCGAATGTTCCGTTGTTCGGCAGCACTAATTGTGACATGTCAACGATGACACAAGCGAGAAATACGGAAAAATAATTATAGTTATAAATGATCCGCCATTTCACTGCACAATTATGACACACAATTTTCGGGTCTTCTCCGCAGCGAATTTCTCCAACTTGGCAGAAACTATGAACCGAACGTCGGGGTCACCAATATAGGAGTTTAAAGGGCGCGCGCGGGTGCCAGCATGGGCAAGGCTCCCGCTATTACGCCTCCTCGTCCTATTGGGTCAGTTGCGTATTCAATGATCTTCCTCGGATCCCAGGTGAAAATAAATGCCAGTTAGAGTTGGGATAGGTGTATTAAAACATACTCAAATCTGAATATAAATAATATGTTCAAGACTACACAAGCGTTCGTAGAACTAAAACTCTGTGTCACACTTGACAGAAAGAAATCAAGACATCTCTATGTTTAATATTTCCAACCAGCCTAGCCTGTTGTGCAACAAGGTTGCCACAAACTTAAAAATCCTCCTGTTATTTTTACACCATAAAACTATAATTAAAGTTCAAAGTTCAAAAGTAAGTAAGTCAGAACTATAATATAAATAATGTGCTCACCAAAAAATAATTGTAGGTATAAACTCTACAACTGAGAATCAAACTTGGGAGGTCAAATGACGACCACTTTGCCCTAGTCTGTGTGTCCCGGTTGAAGACTGTTTAAGTATTTACTTTAAAATAAATACATTTGAGATTTATGTGCTTGTCATATGTTGTTGTCATGAATAAATGACATTCTATTCTATTTTAAAAGCAAAGTTTTAACCGACTTCAATTCAGTACTCCGCCAAGCAACATGAACATAATTATTCGCATTACATTTCCACTTTACCACATGAACTATAATTCTGAGAGCAAATGCGTTGATTGATATTTTACACAAAATAAAAACCAATTCGCTGTATGTGGGCCGATAATATTTGAGGAATTTTGTCGATTCCTCGAGCATCTTAGAATCACTTTTGGTACTCCATTAGTTGCTATTTCAACGGAATCATATCAGAATCAGACTTACTGCACATACTTTTAGTTAAAATTACCTACGACTTCCATTAAGTCATCTTGTGGTCTTCATCATCAGTTCTACTGATTTCCGGGTGTAATGCACAAGTTATATTAGAAAACCCGAAACCCGACTTGCGTGGTAGGTGGTTCTATATTTGAGGAGATCCCGGCTGTTTTCACAAATGTCGGAGTTCTAGGGTAAAAAAAATACATCCTTATTAGAAAGCAATTAAAAAACTATTTTATATATTACTAGCTCTGTTCGCGCATCTTCGCCCGCGTATTAAAAAGGAAGATAAAATGTACCAGAAAGTACTTTTCACACCTTTCATTCGGAAAAGTAAGTTTTGCTCCGCGACGAGAGGGACCAAAATGCTACTTTTCTGTTCAAGCTACTTTTTTAATTTATACATTGGCATTGGAACATTTGTACGCAATGTGCCAATTGAACACAGATGTTAATAAAATAATCGATTGTAATTTCATCGTAGTCGATTCAAAACGAACATATTTCAAGTTTTAACTAAAATTAATCTTAATTTTAGTTAAAACTTGAAATATGTTCGTTTTAAATTTAGATATATTTTAACAATAGCTTTTTTTAAATTTCCTCATAGTCGGTGTGAAAAATAGTATGTGTCACTCGGTAGCAAAATTATTTTCGTCTCGGGCGTAAACACTTGTATCCCTCACTACGCTCAGGATCCTACGTTAGAATCCCTCGCTACGCTCAGGATTCTATTGTACGATCCCTCGCTACGTTCAGGATTCAATACACCGCCCTCGCCGTAAATATACTATTTTGCTCCCTTGTGACACAATAGTTATTTGTGTCACAAGGGAGCAAAATAGTATATTACGAAATATTTATAAATTTTTATACATCATTGTTATAGTTAAAACTTGAAATATGTTCGTTTTGAATCGAATACGATGAAATTACAATCGATTATTTTATTAACATCTGTGTTCAATTGGCACATTGCGTACAAATGTTCCAATGCCAATGTATAAATTAAAAAAGTAGCTTGAACAGAAAAGTAGCGTTTTGGTCCCTCTCGTCGTGGAGCAAAACTTACTTTTCCGAATGAAAGGTGTGAAAATAACTATTGTACACGGAGCGCTGGTGACAGAATTTTTGAAATCGGAAAAGCGGTTTCGGAGATTATCCATTACATACTTACAAACTTTCAAAGTTATAATCTCACAGACTGATCTTCTTTATAATAGAGATTTCTGAAATTCCTGCGTCGAATATTAGATCAGACTGGAGCAAAACATAGTTAGTTATTGAATGTCAATTTAACTCAAATAAAACAATGTCCAACAAATGATTGAAAAGAAATAAGACATTAAGGTTTATCTATGACCGCGCGAATAAGCTTATTCTAAAATTTTTAGTCAAAATCTCGCCTCTCATCAAGCGCGCTTCGAACAATAACCGTTCAGCCGCCATGTTGCATCGATGACGTTTAGCGGCCATCTTGGATCCAGTTACGCCATTACTGAAACAAAGGATTCAATACAATAGCTGTAAATTTGATATGCAGAGATCCAGTTCCGGAACGCGTTTTAACGTAGGCACCTATTCTTGATGTATTTAAATCACACATGCATTGTCTTGATGGTTTATGAGCTCCTCCTTACGCACAAAGCTAAATGTTTGTGAGCGGGACGCACTGATAATCAGTACGCTTACCGTGAGTTTGACAATGACGGCTTACGCTAACGAGTAACGAGTTTTCTATCTGTGCATCCCGCTCGAACTGACAAAGTGCAATAGAGATGCACAGATAGAAAACTCGATACTCGTTAGCGTAATCCGTCATTGTCAAACTCATGGTAAGCGTACAGGTGGGATTGGTATCAAGTTGAAATGGAATTTTATGTTCCTAAATGGAGGTCCTGGATATTTGATGACCCGTAGATGTTCGGTTGTTACATTACTATAAAGTTCATGTGGGGTTTTGTGTCACTATGGCATACCAACAATTTGGGTAACAACTTTAATTTACCTAAAACTAATATTATTCTTCATTGCTTGATATAAGAACTAAATGATCCAAATCACCCGTCTCACCAAAGTCACCCCACCCCAATCGACTGTACCTACTAAATGGTAAACACAAACCAATGCAATGCGCTATATGATAATTATTTCAGTCCTGTATAATTTTTGCATGTCGTTCGCCGACTGAATACTGTACCGCTGTACCTCAACACCCTGTACTATATTTATAAGTATACTGGCAAATAAAATAATTCTATTCTATTCTATTCAATGAAAATGTACATACTTAAAGGAATATAAAAGTTAATTAGTTGTATTGTAGTAGAAGTAGGTTATAATATACGGGTATATACTGAACTGCTAATCAGGTGTCAACCATCATCTTACCTGACGACTTAACCCATTCAGGGCCCGTGACTCAGCGTATGGGTCATGTTAAAACAGTCGCGCAGGGCCCGTGACTCACATGTGAGTCGTGAATAAATTCTGATTTAAACATAAACAAAACGTAATATGACGAAATAATATAAGTATAATTAGAGCTAACAACCATCTTTATACCTAAGGCATGTTGAAAAACATAATTGTAAACATGTTTTTTTTTAGTGAAACAGGGTCTAGAATATTCAAGTTTGGTTTACAGGAAGTGTAATATAGTAAATATTCTGAAATTCGAGATACATACGTGTCCCAAGCAAATGGATAAATCTACATTTCAAAAATATCAAAAAAATATGTATGCCTGAAGTTATTGACATGACTCAAGGTATGGGTCACCGTGGCCTGGCGCTAATTGTAAAAACTACACATATCTTCATAGCACGCAAAAATAAACTTTATAACTTGGTTTTAAAGCTTATTTCATGACGAAACTCGTTGCAAATTGTACCTTTTTACAATGGATTACTGTTTGGATGGTAGCAAGCAATATTTCTAAGGACCAAACTTATTACCATGCCATTTTTTTTTGTTTCATTATAAAAACAGGGCGGCTTAAACTGTCGCCAACTAAATGGTATATTGTATTATCACAACAGTGTGTGAGAAATATTTACAAGAAAAGATTTTTCTGAACCCTATAATTATATGAAAATAACAGCGCCCTCTTGACAATGATCATCTATTTCTGATCAGGCTTTAAAATGTTCATTCTTAGTTTCTTACAAATATCAACAAATTAGTAAATATATATATTTTAATATGAACAGTAAACAGTTGGTTAGTAAAAATGTTGCATTATATTGTCCAACGGACCGGATTCATAAGCGGCAATTTCTTTGACGTTCGCGCCAGGCCCCGAGACCCATAAGCTGAGTCACACGTTTTAGCTGAAAACGGTTTGTATGGTGGCCCGGCGTGTTGTGTACGCTTCGTGGTTCGTGGCCATGAATGGGTTAATACCTCTATTCTGCTTTTTGAGTTTCATAAGTAGGTATGGAGTGGAAGAGTAAGTCTTACTAAACTCTATCAGGCCTGTATTATGTCTCCTGCTACTTTTGTTTTTAATCTTGTTCTCTACGGTACAACTCCTATTATTCTACCAACACAGTATCCACCAAAGATAAACAACTTATTTTTTTCAGACTGATCATAAATCATAATCAATAATCATCAGTCGTCATCTCATAGCTATTTATTTAGATTAAATTCATGGGCTCTATTATCACTTATGTGCATGGTCTCGTGCAGGACTGGAATTCATAAAAACTTACCTCAAAAGAACATAAGTCTTTACCTCCAACTACACAATTCTTTTCGACAGGGGTTTCCTTTTTTGAAAGCGCTGGTAGATATTGATTTGCAAAATAAAGTACGCTACTTGCAGAATAAAGTTCATTACTTTTAATTTACATCAAAGTTGCTACGAATGTCAGAGTTGGGTTATACTAGCTATTCGGAGGTCTAGAAACCAGTTGAGGCCGAGCCACACCGGCACCATCGACAGCACAGAAGATTCTACTGGGTCAAAATGCATCCAACGGGATATCCTTTTCGGAAATAAAATAACGCAGTCACACGCAGTTAAAGTAGACGTAGCTTTAAACAGATATTAGTGTAATGTATATCTATGTAGCGGTCTGCCTCGATACTGGCCCTCATTTTTGCCCATCTTAATCCTCTCCAGGATACTCGAGAAAATCGGTCCTTTTGTGGATAAACTCGCTCCAGCTACCCTGTATGCTTACATTACAATATGGCGACGGACATTACCTGTTATCTGCGGGTGCGATGCGGGAATCACAATATTATCCGAGCGCAGCGATACCACCCACCCGGACTTATAGTGAATGGATATGACAATTATACTAGGTACCTAATTTACATAAAGTCCGAGTAGATAACTAGCTGTGAGCGAGATGACATTCGCTGTGCCTTACCTCTCTGAAGCTAAGCAGCAGAAAACGTTTACAATGCCTACTTCAATTTTCTTTGATACATTTAACTCCAGCTCAAAACGGAGATGAATCTCCCAGCTCCTCTCCAATGACACTTATGTTTGGTTTTGGGTTTTATTAGACCTGTGCTCTTTATCACTGTTTTCCTGTATCTCAGCAGTGGCTGTGGCGAAACATCATCGCAGTGATCATACAAAATAAATGCAGAATAGGTCAACTCTACCCTCCTATGTCGTAAAGGGCGACTAAAGTAGTCATGCCAGCCTTAGAAGGAGTTGTGTCGATTATACCCCAGAACGAGCCTGCAAGGCTCAAGAAAGGAGAGTGCGTACAATCTGAGATCCTGAAGTCCTCTGGACGGATGAAGGCTGCTGAGTAGTTTTTGTGAAGTAAAAAAACTGCTAATACTTATAGTCTGGACGTTTAGGTATTTAAAAGAATGTAAACAAACAAAACCACGTGACTTGGTCATTCAACCAATAAGATAATACCATAGATACAAAAGGATTCACAGCAATCTTATTGGTTGAAAGACCAAGTCACGTGGTTTTGTTGGTTTACATTCTTTTATATACCTAAACGTACAGACTATAGTACGTGCCTATTACAGGTTCTCTCCGCGAAAAAAGTAAGATTCCTCATCTAGTACCCTTAACTGAACAGCTGGGTTCATATGAGGAAAAGTGTGGCATAATGTTAATAATGTACCTACAAGTCCGTCCAGCATTCTTATATCTTCGTCGAACGCAGAACAGTATCTGTGCGGTTAGCACGGTAATAAGAAGTCAATATTAGCGCGCTAGTTGGGCGGATTTGTACACGCCAACTAAGTATGGCGTCCATTGTTACATCCATAAATGTCTGAAATAGAACGGTGAAGTGTGCAGTTCTCATGGTTTGAACACCTTATTTTAGATGGAAGGAAATGAATCATTTGTTTTGGTGATTTGGAGAAATCTAATAACTGCTTATACGTTCTCTTATGAAATTGATCGACTACGGTTTAGTAGACCTTGATTATCAGATTTGCCATTGACAATTCAACGATTTTAGGAACTATTTAACATAATAAAGTACTTAGGTAGTTTAGTAAGCGTGACAGCGTAATATTAAAAACTAGCTTTTGCCCGCGACTTCGTCCGCGTAGAACTTGTAACCGTCATAGAAAAATGATTGCTATTCAATTATTGCAGGCGAAACTTTAATTATCATCGGCCCAAAGTTCTACCATCTTAAGGGAAATGATTTCCGAGAAAAAAATATTATTAAAGATTCCAAGGGTCTCAATTTATCTCATCATATCAGCCTAAAGACGTCCACTGATGGACATAGGCCTCCCCAAAGAGTGCCAAAGTGACCGGTCCCGCGCCAACCGCATCCAGCGAACTCCCGCAACCTTTACCAGGTCATCCGTCCACCTTGTGGGGGGCCTACCCACGCCGCGCCTTCCGGTACGTGGTCGCCACTCGAGAACCTCTCCGCCCCAACGGCCATCGGTTTTATGTGCTATGTGCCCTGCCCACTACCACTTAAGTTTAGCGATTCGGAGGGCTATATCGGTTACCTTGGTTCTGCTGCGGATAGCCTCATTTCTGATGCGACATCAACCTCTCCATTGCCCTTTGGGTGACTTTGATGAGCCTTCTTATGAGGCCCATAGTAAGCGACCACATGTCACCACACACACCAACCAAACCACACTGGTCAAAGACTCTCGTCTTGAGACACTGCGGAATATTGGACCGAAAGATGTGCCGTACCTTCCCGAACGCTGCTGCCCAGCCGAGTCGGATTTGACGATTGACCTCTTTCTCGAAGTTGGACCTACCTAACTGGATAGTCTGTCCTGGGTATACATAATCGTCTACAACTTCGAGCGTAAAGTGTCCGATTGTAATGGGAGTTGGTACGACATGGGCATCTGACATGATCTTCGTCTTATCCGTGTTCATTCTTGGACCAACTCGCTCGGAAGCTTTACTGAGGTCATCGAGCATCGTACTTAAGTCCTCCATGGTCTCAGCCAAGACTACTATATCGTCAGCAAACCGAAGGTGAGTGATGTACTCGCCGTTGATGTTGATTCCTAGCCTTCTCCAGTCCAGAGTCTGAAAAACGTCCTCTAGTGCAGCGGTGAATAGTATTGGAGAAATAACTTCTCATTGCCATACTCCCCGCTGCAGCGGAAAAGTTTTCGAGTTCTGGTCCTGGAGTCGGACTGACATAGTGGCGTTCTCGTACAAACACTTCAGCGCTTCGATATAGCGATAGTCAACTTGGCATCGCTGGAGAGACTGTAGTACAGCCCAGGTTTCAATCGAATCGAAGGCTTTCTCGTAGTCCACGAACGCTAAGCAGAGAAGCAGGTTATACTCCTCGGTCTTGTATACCGGGTGGAAAGGCACGACGATCCTTTCCGCAAGGGGGGGTTAGTTTAAGTGATGGAGAATCGATTCGTGATGTTTAGATTTTTGTTACGAACAATTAGTAAAAATATTCATATTAATAAACGTTCTTCTTAGTGACAACCCTACTATTACTACGTACTAATAATTGTATTATACGTATTGATAAAGGTCACTGACCCTTGTGTTATTGTTAAAATGTTACTAAACACAATGAGGGTTGTCACTTGCAGTTTTTGCATTAAACGTTAACTGCCTATAACTTCAAAACCCTTACGAATATGAGCCTAGTTTCTTTAGAGGAAACACAGTACTCAACCTAAACAATCCCCCTTTTGCGAAAAGGATCGTCGTGCCTTTCCACCCGGTATAACCTGACGAAGCGTGTGGATGTGGTCTACGGGACTAACTTCTTCAGCGGAGTGTTGTCACCCTTTTTGAAGAACAGCACTACCACCCCTCTATTCCATGCCTTTGGAGTTCTCCCTTCCAGTAAGAGTAAGACGGAATCAAACAACTTCGGTTTTCCACTCGCCTTCAGAAGTTTGGCTGTTATTCCGTCAGGCTGATGTCCGGGTTGTCGTCGGTATAGTGTCGGGTTAGTCTAGCTCTAGAGTCCTCCGCCTGACTAACTTCGGGTCTGGTCTAATTATATGTACGGAAATTTTCATCCAAATCCGTTCAGGGATGAAGCGTAAAAGGTAACATTATTGTATATGTATTTGTTCCTCATACATTCTTCCAACCCTTTTTAATCTCCTTAGACGATGAATTTTTAGATATGCTGAAATTAGTTTCCTAGTCTTTAACCGAAGTTCCTCCCTTATTTTAAAATTGTCTTGTTCTCCGTACACACATCTCACTCTTTTTAGCCCATTTAGGGGATGAATGTTTTTTAACCCCTTTATGGATTCAATTTCAAACAGTCTAAAACAGAGGTTACCAATCTCTCACTTTAAAAATAACTTGTTCTCCGTACAAACTTTGAACCCCCCGTTAGGGGATGAATTTCAATGAAACTCTGAAATCAGTTTTGTAGTCTTTTAACATACAGGCTAAGACCGAAGTTACAAATCTCTTACTTTAACTATTTCTTGGTCTCCATATAAACCTTAAATCCCATTTTAACCCCCTTTTAGGTGGAATTTTCGAAAACGCTGAAATTCCTTTATTTAAAGTCTAATGAGTAATCTTTCTACAAAATAGTAAGTCTTTTGAAAATTTCCCCTATACAAACTTTTCACCCTTTTTATTCCCCTTGGGGGTCGATTTTTCCAAAAGGTTTAAAGTTCTTTTTTTGTATTCAAATAAGTAGTTTGTCTACAAAGTTTCAAGTTTCTAGCTCAAAAGGCAAAGTTTCCCTCATGCAAAGTTTGCACCCCTATTTAACCCCCTTAGGGGTGGAATTCTCTAAAACGCTGACATACCTTTTTAGTTATTCTAATAAGTAATCTTCTTACAAAGTTTCAAGTCTCTAGTTCAAAAAATAATGTTTCCCCCATACAAATATTGCACCCCTATTTAACCCACTTAGGGGTGGGTTTTTCCAAAACCCTGAAATTGTTTTTCTTGTTTTGTGATAAGGAGTCCACAAACAAAGTTTAAAGTCTCTCACTTAAAATCTGACTCCATCCCCATACAAACTTTCAACCCCCTTTATACCCACTTCAGGGTGGAATTTTCAAAAATCCCTTCTTAGTGGGTATCTACATATTGTAACCTACCCATTGTGAAAAAAACAGCTCTCTAGGTTCTACGGTTTCGGCTGGGCGTTGATTTAAATGAGTGAGTGAGTGAGTGAGTGAGTCATTCAGTCAGGACTTATACGTTTAAGTCAAGTATTCTAGGCGGTATATAAGCCACACTTAGATACAACCTTATGAAGTTGCTCCCTATACTTGCAACAGTTGCAACTGACCAAAGGTTTGTTCCATATCTCCATGAACGGAATTTTTGTTACACATCTCCATGAACTGAATATTGAAGCCGCGTCACCAGCTCGCTAAGCTGCATCAGTTTATACAGCTTGGATCATAAGTTAGAGTTCGTACCTGTCTACATTAGATGGCGGCTAGCGGACACTGTGGTCACTTGGCTCGATGATTAAAATTAATATTAATACAAAAAAAAACTATATTAATGCATTAAAAAAAAACAAAAAAATAGTAGATTGTATGACAAGGGTCTAAAGTAAGCCATATTACCACGAGATGGATATTTTCCCGAACGAAGTGAGGGGAAATAGTTCGAGGGGTAATATGGCTTTTAGACCAGAGTTATACACTCTACTTTTCCCTTCGACTGCGAGAAAATAGTAAAAACAAAGATTATCCATCCACAATCAACAATTATAACAAGGCGAAAAGATTGTTCAATTTGGCGCCATTCTTTTTAATAAACTTTTTGCACAGATACAAAATATTCACAAGACGAATAAACGCCTCTGACCGTCTAATAGCGGCGTAGTCTATCCCGCTCAATCTTCGTAGCTTATGTCATGTAATTACATCCACCAATCACAACTCTTTAAAATAACATTCGTATTTGCTGTCTACTAATCAGAATACAGCTAGACATTAAAATCGACCAATCAGGAAACAGAATTCCATTCAAACATTACGAGTTTTTAATTCCCTAATTTACAATAATTAAAAAAATAAACGCCTCTGACCGACTATAGCTCCATCCAAACGTTCAAGCGTGGTTAACTGCATATATGACTCATGTATGCAGTTAACCACGCTTGAAAAACACCCAATGTTTGAATTGAATTCTGTTTCCTGATTGGTCGATTTTAATGTCTAGCTGTGTTCTGGTTAGTAGATAGCAAATACTAATGTTTTTCTAAAGAGTTGTGATTGGTGGATGTAATATTGAACTGTTGTGAGTGGTCAAATTAAAATGTTTTATAAATCATAAATATGTATACATATTTTCCCTAGGGGCTAAATGTACTACTTTAGCCCCGCTTGCCAAGTCTAATATGATGCACTTTTTGAGCATGAGAAGTGAAAAACATTTTTTAGTACTTTGTAATGTATACATTAACTGGGCTTCGGCTCTAAGACGGTTAAAAAAACACCGTGTATAGGCCGCCCCCAACATTATGTTGGGGGCGCCGTATGATACCTACGCCATTTTAAGTCTTCAGCTTGGCGAATTTTCGTCACTCCACCTAGCCGGAGGCTAGAGAGGCCCTCTCTCTAGCCTCCGACTACGCTTTCCGAGTCACGTATGAACAGTATAAGTATGAACCTATATCCGCAGTAAGTATGAACCTATGAACTCTGAAAAATAAATGATACTTGATTTGATGACTTGCGCTATTCACCCCATTTGACTCTTAAATAAAAGCCGTCTCCATATTGGCAACCGCACGGCAGCGCCCTCGGCGCCCCGATAGCAGGGCGGGTTTACACAGGGCCAATTAGGTTGCCCCCGCGGCGCCGGGCGAACATGCTAATTGTATCGGCGGGATATGTGAGACAAAGAGGAAAATACGGGCGGCACATGGAAGGTAAGAAAGTGCTTGGTGTTTGGTTTCAACAGAATTTTAAACGAAACTCCTCTTTTCACTAAAGTTTGGTCAGTATTTTGCTACTAGCACCACGAGATAGGGCAGTTTTTAGATGATAATGTGGACACGATGGACAAAAACACCAAATTTTGTTTCAGGTACTTCTTAGGTCCATAGCTTTAAGTTTTTGATAGGAACCAACTCCTCCGTCAGCCATCTTTAATTTTATGGCGGTCATTTTCATTTTTACGTATTCCCTGACCCCAGATATGTATCTTTAGACACTAAATTTGTGATTCTACGTTATTTAGAACTGAGATATACGTAAACTTTAATGCAACGATCCTGCAGGTATAGGTATCTAGGCTATTAAGCTGCGATAGCCTTTTGCGGTTCAAACTGCTGCCTGTGTTCGAATCCCTCTCATACCAATGACTGTTTCAAACTTATGTATCTACGGAATATCATTTGATTTCACTATTAGCTTTTCTGTGAAGGAAACCTGCGAACTGCACTGCCTCCGCAAAAATCCAAAGGTGCATATAAAGTCCCCATCCCGCAGCATGTTGACTAGGTTACTGTCCATTTCCTGTCATCCATGAGGAAGGGGTCTGTGCCTGACTACCTACATCCGGGCTAAATCCTACGACCTACCACCACCGTGTTCCGCTACAACACTGATGGCCATATCTACGCCACACTATCGCTATAAACATTGCAAGTCCCTACATATACCTACTCGTAATAGCGGTCCTTGAGTGCACTGATTAGTTTATAAATATCAGTCAATCGCGGAACTCCGTAACTGTTGTTAAATAGGAAGTAAATCACGGCTAAGTAAACTAACATTACTTAATCATCTCATCCTCTAATAATTTAATCTATCCCGTCAAAATTGAGCAATACACTTTCCTGACCATCCAACAGAAATCACAAAAAGCGATAATGCATATACGATATATTTGTCCATCTGTCCAAGTCTTGCTAACAACAACCTTATGGACTAAGTCCACAAATCATACCATGAAAGCAACCTTAAGTATATAAATATAAAGTTCAAATTCAAAGAGTAAACTAGAAGGAGTTACGATAGAATGCGTAAAGATATAATGACATACCTACGAGCAAGGAGCAAATATTGGACAAACGATAAGGTGTAAAAGCACCGCATTTTAAATACACTAACTCTGAGGACCTTATTACAGAGAGTTTAAGGTTGTTTAAGCTCGGCACCGAATGCAGGTTCGTTGCATTAAAGTACTGCAAACATGGATGTTGACGTTAGAGTTATGCCGACAAAAGCAGGCTTAAAGCACGTGTCTTGGTTTCTATATGTTAAAGAAGTTTAGTCAAAAATTACAGGTTACGGATGGTAGCATGGAAACGTTGTGTCGAGTTAGCAACGGTACATTATTATGGAATATGTATAGACCGTGTACCACCTTGTACTCCAGGAAAAATAAGGTTTGGAAAAACATTAATTTATACTAGCGTTTTTTTTTTGTTGATTTCAATTTAAAATGTTATTCTTAGATGCTTTTATTGAAGAATCCGACAAAATTTCAAGCCGGAAGTAATTATATAGATTTAAATAAGGCATGCATTGTCTTTTTTTGTATGATTTATCGTGAATATTAAAGAACAAATGTAAATGAACCAAATTATTTCGTTTCCTGTAATTTTTATAAATAGAGATTTACTTTTCAGAAGCTAACTTGACTTATTTCAGAAGCTAGTTATACCCGGAAGCTACGAAATAAATATAGGATACCTACGTGAGGACTACTACACCACGAAGGAAAGAAACCCAGCTTACCCAGATTGCTACTACGACATCCGACTTTTCGTTAGTTTAAAGGTACAATTCCTCCTTCAGGCGGCGTTCCATTGATAAACTTAGCAGCTCCAACGACAACCACAGACTAATAAGAGATACTGCGTACGACAACCTTGAGCTGGCACATGAACAGGGAAGCTTGCGGCCTGGAATGCTCCTTCAGCATCAACAATTGATCACCCCAGCGACAACCTTGGGCTGGGAAATTAACTGAGCACTTGCGGCACGGAATGCTTCATCCATAATTTGTTTTTGTCGTTCTCACAGACTAGGACAAGAATCTTGGAAAAATCAAATTCATTAAATAATCAAAATTTCATTCTTAAAAACTTCTAACCAGATAGAATCAGAGCAGGTAAAGCCATATGCAAAGTTGTATATAAAGGGAGATACAGACCTTCGAAAGCGACGAGTACGCCCTATATGAGCAATCCTTGAAACCATAGCAACACGGAATGACTGCCCGTTAACGGATAGGGACCCGCGCCTTGTCCGAAAATCTTGGAAAAATCAAATTGAAATAATTTTTAACTTAAATTTCATTTTTAAAAACTTCTAACCAGGCAGAATCAGAGCAGGTAAAGCCATATGCAAAGTTCTATATAAAAGGAGATATAGACCTTCGAAAGCGACGAGTACGCCCTATATGAGCAACCCTTGAAATCATAGCAACACGGAATGACTGTGCCCCGTTAACGGATAGAAACACGCGCCAGACTACCGAACTTCAGCATTAATGCACTAGATGGCGCGGCAATTAAACCAACTGCCCGCGTTCTAACGTAACTCGACGCAACGCAATAAAAATTAAAAAATATTAAATAGCGACGTCTGCGCGTTCACGCTGCAGTACCTACACCGATTATTCTTTCATTTCATAATAATAAGTTCTGGATAAAGTCGCCTGCAATTATGTGACACAAAACAGCAATCAAAATACTTCCCTAAGGAAGAATTTTGGCCGAAGGGAGTCAAGTTCCGGCGTTTTCGTGGTCGGATACCTGAAACCACGAAATTTGCGCAACACATCGTAGTAATAGTGTTTTTGTAGTTTTTAATAAGTTTATATTTCATCGAAATCGTCAGAGCCGTTTTCGAGAACGTAAAAATAATAAACGTAAACTAAAAATATTGCTCGGAATAAGATAAAAGGCTCTTAATAAAGTCGAAACAGACATTTAGAGCACTTTTTCGTTTTATGTTTCTTCTCACTTTAAGTCCGGGATAAAAAAAACTATCGTTTATTTTAATCCAGAATATAAACCTTCGTTCAACATTTCATCCAAATCGGTAAAGCCGTTTAAGCGTGATTGAGTAAAAAAAAACATCAACACATATTCGGTATAGCATAATAATAAAAATCTACATCCAAATGCACTCTCTGTATTATCAAACAACAATAACAACCAAGTTAAATAGCTTAAGTAAGTATTTACACTTATAGCTAGTTTAGTATAAGCTTACAAAGCTGAAGTAAAGTCCCGTGTGGAGTACACGGGATCAACAAGGAATTGGCGGTCATATATTTACTTGGCCCACAAACATTTTTTATAATATTACTATGTTATTCAAACTATTTGGCGACCTGGAGAGCTGTCATCCAAGTAATTAAAAAAAGCTATTATCTTAAAACCTGGATTTACGTTCCGGTATACTAAAAGTTAAAGTTAGTACAATTACTAGGACGGCAGCTAAATGACAGGTGTCCACGTACCAAGTATACGCGGACTGAAACGTAACCGGAGTAAATAGGGGACAAGTATACAATACTTTAAATGAGTAATTTTCATCGCAATATAGACGTTATATATACTTATAAGGAATTTAGTCCCGTTCACGTCCGTAAAAGAATGAGCGAAAATCATGAATGTATTCATAAGTATAATTTTATCTCTTCATTGAACATACACCTTTTTTTACACTAATACAAAAATGCAGCTGCTAACAGTTTTTATAATAATTCTGAACAAAAAGTACAAAAACAAACTTGAACAATATGAATTTCTGCTATTCCATTTCAATTTATTTCACGTCACACGTCACACCTGGCCATAATGCATGTTTTACCGCACTCTGCGCGTACGGTAAAACTCGCATTGTGGCCAGATGAAGACGTAAAATTGTGTACTCACCACGGGCGGTAATTCGTAAAGCCCCAGATAGCATATTTATCACAAACACCTGCGATCTGGGCCATTCGTGAATTCACCGCCCTAGGTGCGTAATGTACTATTGCACCGCTCAGCGCCATCTAGTTCTAATTGCCGAAATCACGTGCTAAATATTGTTCGAGTTTGAATGCACATTTTAGGCTATTGGGTTCAATCAGAAATTGACCGATGAATCAGTGACATGAGGTGTATCCTGGGACCACAAACAAAATAATCAAAATGGATTTTTAACCAAGCCGTTTGGATAATAGTTTTCCATTTTGACTTGTTCTATAATGAAACGAAGTTGTGTTCCTTCGATTCTCAAGTTCCATTAAACCATGTAGGAAACTGGTACTGAAGATAAAGAATAATGCCTACTACTATTACGTCATTCAAGAACTCAAGAGAACTAGCTGCGTACGGATTAGACGCCATACCGCTGCAAGGTTTAGGCCAGGCGCGCAATACGATTTTTTTGTCGTGCGATAATCGCGTCGCAAAAATGCAACGTATGTGTTTATATGTCATTGTGTGATTGCATGTGTTGCATTTTAGCGACGCGATTATCGCACGACAAATAGTGCGCGCCTGGCCTTACGGCCACGAATGAACGACATTGTGTGAATCGAGGCGCCGTAAGCGTTTTATCTGTTCATCGCGCGTTCGAGAGGCGCAACGTACTGTGGTTAGTTGGGATCACCAGCAATGAATTAGAAAAACCGCCGCCGCCGCGCAATCTCGTGGCCGTGGCCGGGCGAGTGTACCAGCACGGTTATCACGCGACGGCGCGCGAGCTCTCTCGATTTTTCGCGCACTATCCGTCTCTATCTTATTAGAATTACAACAAGAGGTATAGTGCGAGAAAAATCGAGAGTATGTCGCGGCCGTCCCATGATAGCCGTGCAGCACTATGCGAGTGTGCGAGCGAGATAATTGACGCTATCGGTGTCGCACAGCCCTGATTGCTCACCTTTAGACCCCCCGCTGCAGACGTTTAGTCGGCCGATAGTTCGGTTATCTCTTTCTTTTTCTTAGTGAAGTAGAGAGAACCGAACTATCGGCCGACTAAAAGTCTGCAGTCTGAGGGTGGTCTTTTTGTTGGGACAGGTCTCGACTCTATCATTGAAACCATAATTAGATTCCACAAAAATAATTTCAAAATTGCCATTAAAATGAAAAAAAAACCGACACTGGCTAACTTACACTCTTCCAAATGATGGACATAGCTAGTTTTTAGCCACGTCCATCATATGGAAGAGTGTAATTTTGCCGGGTGCGTAACGATGGCTATAAATATTTATGATATAATATTACTCGCAATAACGCTCATCTGATATAATTCTCAAGTTCTATAACAACACTTATTATATTTTCATAGGACATAATTATCATTTTATATAACGGTCATTTGATATAAAAATATTTGGTATAACATACATTAAGTATAATGCATATTTGCTATATTGAACATTGGATATAATGCTAATTTCTTCTAATGCACAATTAGCATCATATTTTTTGGTAGACTCTAAGGCAGGTCGGTGTAGGTACGACGACAAGCGAAGCGAGGAGGAGTGTTAGGTTGAGCTGCGACCCTACAGCGCGCGAGCCGAGCGAGCGAAGCGAGCGTGCCGCGGTAGCGGCCGGCGAAGCGCCAGAACCGAACACTTTTTGCTACCTAATATATACTTACATAGTACAATTTGCGAACCGTTACGTTAGCTACATTTTCTTTTAATAATAAAATATTATTTTACTTGATAGTTATGACATATAACTTGTATGTAACATGAGTATCATACCATATAATGATTATACAAAACAAGTGTTATATCTGATGATCGTTATACAAAATAAACATATATATTTTGATATTATAACAAACTTTTATTATATACAATGAGTGATTATATACCTTGAAATTATGTCAAATGTTGTTATAGCGAATGAAATTATATTATTTCTTTTTATACCCATCATTACACACCCAATTTTGCCAGTGTCGGTTTTTTAGAAGTGAAAACTTCTTTAGCGGCGCTGTGCACTTTTTGGGATGGGGATTTTTTTAAACTCGCGACATGTGTAGGAGGTCACGTGACTGTAGGATTTAGGGTTGCCAATTGCCGGAATACAAAAAGCGAGAGATGCGCTTCAAAACGCGGATTTTTTGGGGTTCGCAAAATTAAAATTATTCAAGTTAGTTTTTCGATGTAAGACGTACAGGGCTTGGGGCCTAGGCAGGCGGGGGTGTGGAGGGGAGGTGGAGGGGAGAGGGATGAAGAGGGGGCCATCCCTCTTTAGGCGCTCTCTAGTGGGTGGGGGGTTAGTGGGGGGGGGTGCAACCCGGTCAAATTTTTTCATTGTAATGGCAATTTTGAGGTTATTTTTGTGGTTTCAAGTACAGGCGCAGTGCTAGTCGAGTACGATGAAGGCGACGGTGTCGGGCGCGGGTCAGCTGGCGTGGTACAGGCCCGTGAGCGCGTCCTGCAGCGCGCGCAGGCACGGCAGCGTGGACGAGTACCCGCCCGCCTTCTCCGCCTCGGTCTCCGCTCTGTGGGTGAGCGGCTGCGTTCAAAAACCGGCCAAGTGCGAGTCGGATTCGCGCACTAAGGGATACATGCATACATACATTCACGCCTTTATTCCCAAAAGAAAGGGGTAGGCAGAGCACATGAAACGTATGTTCCAGCGCATCAAATCAATCCAAAAGTGTTTTGGCATAAATGTGGGTACAAAAGATCGACTAAATGTGTTATACTCAGGGTTAACGGCAAAAAAGTCATGTCTGTTGCATGGGAGCCCCACTCCGAATCGCCCTTGGCCGGTTTTTACAAGCTTTTATTTAACTTGGCCTGTTAGTATGGGACATATCTTGCGAGTTAAGCCGCTGACTGATTGAGCTGAAAATTTGGGTATAAGTATAGTTTGGATGACAATTCAATATTATGGTACCATCGAGCTGATCTGACAGAAGATGGCCATGGGAATTCAGCTTGTACCAAAAATGAAATTTTTGACAGCAATTTATTTAGTATTTGTTGTTAACAACAGAAATAATCTGTGAAAATTTCAACTGTTAACTATTACAGTTCATGAGATACAGCCTGGTGACAGACGGACAGACAGACAGACCGAAAGCGGATCCTTAGTAATAGGGTTTTTTTTACCAACATACCTGACATGTTGCAGATACCCAGCTGTGACAATCGTCTGGATAGTGGGTGCATCGGGGCCGCAACGGTCCGGTATGACCGGTGCCTCATACTTGTAGAGAGGACCCTCTTCGAAGATTGGCAATGGCTGCTGCCCGCTCGCGCCTCGGGTGAACTTAACGCCCGAAGAGAAGTGGCTGACCTGAAATTTTACACACCAATACAACTGAATTTCTCAATAAAAAAAAGCAATTACTTTCTGGTTTGACATGATTTGGAAAGAAAATTAACTTAAATTGCACTGACTTAAATACACTAAAACAACACTAGCTAAGTTTATATTATGCACCAGAACCCTATTTTAAGGTATACACATCTTCCAGAGCCAGCCCTATTTAGTATATTTTTATAAAACTTTATTAAAATTAATAAAATATCCTCCACAAACTTTCTACATTATGTACTTTTGGAATTGTAGAAATTGCATTCAACACCTCAATTAATCTTACACAGTATAGTATATATATACAAACGGTGAAAAGAGAAAATCCTGTATTAAAAACGCAGGCAAATAAGTACCTTATAGACAAAACACAAGTTTTTTTGTCTTACAGTTTTGGAAAGAGTAAGCTACGGTAGCCTAGTGATTGAGGGATTGAGGCATGCGGCGGTAGTTTTTTCCAGAAATTATGTACGGAATATCTACCGTTAGCTTTTTGGTGAAGGGAAACATCGCGAGGAAACCTGTCTAATACCAATAAGGTCTTGTTTTCCGTCTGGTCTTCGCTTTCGTAAAACTAGTACCTACGTCAAATCTTGGAATTATGAGTCAAAGCGGACCCAGAGCTCCTGTAGGGCACAACCAGGAATAACACAACCCATACAACCATTTTTGGTAACATTTGGTATCAGTGTGACCAATTTGTGTCGACACAGGTAACATTTTTGGCCACGAGTTGGACGCGGTTCTGTCGTATCGACCAAAAGTGAGGAAGATTCGACACATTTTAATGGGCACACTTAAGTAGTAGGAGGGTGATGACAGATTTGGAAAGAGAAAATACAAAAACCCCCTGTTAAAGATTGCAATTAACCAATTATCGCCTAGCAACATTATCGGACTAACATTTAAAAAAAAAAAGACAGCTAACCCCTCAAAACCGAAAATAAACACTAAAAAAAAACCAAAAATATTTCAATTATACAAATGTACAGTAATTAAATATCATTCAACTAATAGTGAATCAAAGACCATACCCATACCTTTGGCACAATAGGCACAACCTCAGCCTCCTTATTAGCCACGGCATTCTGAGTGAATGTATTCAAGATATCTTTGGCTTCCCCATCAGCAAACATCAGCTCATCAATCAAAGCTTCTTTCTCCCTGATCTTGGCCTTCTTGGCTTCTTGTTCCAGCCGTAATATCTCTGATCGACGGAGATCCTCCATTTGTTTCTCTATTTCTAGGATTTCTTCAAGCTGTAATTCTTCCCGACCTGTAATTTATAATAAGTTTAATAAAATTAAAGCAAATGTATATAAACACCCTGTATAGTGGACTAGGATGTATATAAAGTTATGACTATTATGAGGCCCAATGCCTAACCAAGTGCATATCAGACTTTTTTTCTCTTCATCGCTTTAAGAACTTCTAATCACTTATGATAATGCCAGTTCTATTGTACCTTAACCTAAATTACTAACTCTGTATATATCTTCTTTATATCACACTAAAACAATACATTTACTCACCAATTTTTGCCTTATTCTTATTAATTAGCTCTTTATTATCCTTTTTGTACTGTTCAATCTTCTTATTAGTAGTTACTACATCTATATTATTAGATAAATTAAATATGATAGTTTCTATATCCTCCAAGTAATCATTGTACTCCCTTAAAGAAGCAAAGTCTTCCTCTTTTTTATTATAATCTTTCAATACGCGTTTTCTAATGTCTATTTCTTTTTCAACCATCGAGTCTTCAAACAATTGTACACGGAAGTTACTCCGTCTTAGTGGCACATTGCAGTCAGGACATGATCCGGATCCTGAAAAAAGTAAGTTCAATCCTTCCTTTAAATTCTTTTATAAAATATCAACAGCGAAAACCAAGCCATTAAAACAAAGTTCATACCTTTTAAAAACAGTAGATCTACACAACTTTCGCATAACGCATGGCCGCAAACGTTTACCATCAATTTGAGCGATGGATTTCTATACTTGGTGGTTTTACAGCGAGGACAAGCTTGGTCGTCCATGATAATGTTTTGTTATTTTACCTATGTATGAAAACGCTTCCCGAAATTGTAATTATGAAAGTACTATTGTAAATTGAGCGCCCGAAAACAAAGCAATTTTTGTCAATTTTGACAGATAGTACAGTTTTTTTTTTTTTAAATTCGTCCATTCGGACAGGCTAAGACCATGGGCCATACTGCCTAGTCTTCAGTAAGTATAATTTCATTTGATCGAATCCAGTAATAACGTCTTCAGTAGTTTCAAATCAGAAGTCTCTAGTCCAATAAATATGTCTTCAGTTATTTCCAATTCATATGAACAAATCTAGATATTAAGTCATCAGTATTATCAACATATGTGTCAAATCCAAAAAATAAGTCTTCAGTTATTCCAATCCAATTCATGAAGTCAAATCCAGTAATAAAGTCTTGAGTATGTTCCAATAAAAACGTCAAATCCAATATTCAGCTCCAAAGTTCAGCTCTTCAAAAAAGCTTACACCTCATCCAGACATTCCAAAAAGTCATTTGACCAACAAAATATAGGTACAATGCTTCAATAAAAATATATACAATTTTAAGCAAGTTTTAAATTTAGCATCATGTAAACATACACACAGTATTATGTACAAAATTAAACAAAGGTAAATAAGTAGACGACTCCTTCAACAAATCAGTTACTGAAAGCGGGATTCGATTAGAAGCTCCATAAATCTCAAGCAACTCATCCATCAGCACTAGGCGCTGAATGCCAAAGGATGAGCAACTAAACAGAATGTGATCTATAGACTGAACCTCTTGCTTTTGACAATGATCGCAATAAGGGGAAGAGACAAAGTTTTTACGATGGAGATGAAAATTTAAACGACAATGACCAATGCGCATACGAGTAATTATGGTGTAAAACCTACGATGCATGTAAGTTTTAAACTTACAAAACCAAGGCTTACTATTAACTTGGTTATCTAACAAAGCATACAAATGAGCCTTATTCTCAACTTCTGTAAAATGATACCAATGTCTTCCCCAAAGAACAGTCATACGCTGTTTTAGATTACTTATAATATCAGAATATGGCAAGGTCACAGCTAAGTCCCTGCTGTCGGGAACCAGGGACAAGTCAGTTGCATTAGCAATAGTTCTAGCTAGGTAGTCGGCGTTTTCATTACCAGAAACTCCTTTATGAGACGGAACCCATACAAAATCTATTTTAATACCAATTAAAGATAGTTCTAACCATAATTCTTTAATGGAAAAAATTAGGTAGCAAGTGCTAGCATTCATTTTGTTACTCGATAAACTTATTAATACACTCATACTATCGCTTACTATGACCCATTCTTTACTATATTGATTATGTTCTTTAACATGTTTCAAAGCAAATAAGATGGCAGTTGCTTCAGCAGTAAAGATACTTGCATTTTTATTGATATTATTAATTTCAGGTTGATAAATTGCAAAGGAAACAGCATTATTATTTTTGGCACCATCCGTATAAATAAATTTACAATTAGACCATTCTGACAACAATAAATAAGCCTCCTCTTTGGAAGTGAGCTTTGAATCTATTACAATTTTTATATCGGGATATTTACTCTTAAAAGAGCCTGTGTAACAGGGAAGAAGGTCATTATCAAGATGTATATTTAACTCCTGCAAAGAGTGAAAGAAAGAAGTAAAATCCTGAAGAACATACATGTGCCTTTGAAAAGGCGATGATTGGAAAGAAATCAAGTTGTGAAGAAGATCGTTCTTAGGCAAGCTGTATAACTTTAAAATAAATCTTTCTTTTAAATAACGAAATCTAATATGAATAGTGCCTTTGAATATGTGAATATGTGCCTTTGAAAAGGCGATGATTGGAAAGAAATCAAGTTGTGAAGAAGATCGTTGTTAGGCAAGCTGTATAACTTTAAAATAAATCTTTCTTTTAAATAACGAAATCTAATATGAATAGGAGGAAGATTCGATTCAATTTGCATAGCAGCGATAGGACTAGTTTTAAATGCACCCAGTATTGTCCGCATACATTTGTTTTGTATTTTATCTAATGAATTTACAATTTTATCATCTCCAGCAAAACATAGAAAACCATATTCAAAATGACTTCGAACTAGAGACTTATACAAGATTAACAAAATTTTGGGGTCTGCACCCCATGAAGTGGCGCACAGCGATTTTAACACATTGTATGCTTTGTTAGCTTTGGTTATAATACTGTCAGCATATTTTATCCAGGAAAGTTTTGAAGTAAATATAACACCTAAAAACTTTATTAGATCATATGAAATAGGCAGTGATATGTCATTGTACAAAACTGTGGGCAAACACATGCTTTTGCGACCAAAAATAAAAACTTTGGTTTAAGTCGAATTTACATCTAAGTTCAGATAAGCAAAGTATTTATGTAAGTTGATTAATGCCTCATTAATAGTCAAAGCTAATTGATTTAAATCAGATCCTGACACATAAACAACCAAATCATCTGCATACTGCAGATTTTTAACCTTTGTTCCTAGAATAAGATTTAGTCTCCTAATGTACAAAATAAAAATTAAAGAGGATAAGATACCTCCTTGACAAACCCCTAAAGAAGATAATCTTGGGCCATATAAGTGATTGTTAAATTTAACAAAAACCTTCCTGTTTGTTAAAAACATTTGTAAGAAATTTATTATTTTGCCAGGTAACCCTGCTGCTGCTGCTGCTGTTAAATGCACCTGCAATGTCAAAGAATACCGAAAGAAGATACTGATTATTATATATGCTGTTAAGTGCATCAAGTTGCAACTGACAAATACTCTCACGAGAAGACCGACCTTTACGAAAACCAAACTGATTGCAGGGTAACAGACCATTTTGTTCGACAAAAAATTCCAACCGTTGCTTTAGAAGCTGTTCAAAAACCTTTCCTACACAAGATGTGAGTGCTATAGGTCGATATGAGTCGGGTAACAATTTATCTTTATCAGGCTTTAAAATTGGGACCAAGCAATCTGTTTTCCAATCATCAGGAATTAAGTTTTCATCCCACAGCTGATTTAATATGTTTAAAAAGGTCTTTAGATTTTGTGAACTTAAATTTTTCAGTAAAATATATGGTATTCCATCAAGACCAAAGGATGTATCTCTTCTTGAAAATAGGGCAGATTTAAGCTCTTGCAAAGAAAACGGTTCAGTAAGATACTTATCATTATCATTTTCTGTGTGAACATAATTTAAAGACTCATTAAGCACAAAATCAGGAGTGTATTTCTTAAGAAAATCTGATATCCAACTATTATTACTAGCGTGTTTTGAAATGAATGTTTTATTAAATTTCCGCATGTAATTCCATATTAATGTCAAAGGAGTGCACCGGTTAAATGAGTTACACAGATTTATCCAACTATTACGCCGTTCAGTCTTAAGAACAAGCTTTTTAAGGGCTCGAAGTCTTTTAAATTCTATATAATTCTCTTCACTAGGTTCACTTTTAAATTTTATATAAGCATGTTTTGAATTAAGTACAGCTCCTGAACACTTTTGATTCCACCAAGGCAGCCGGGGAAATTTCAAAGATTTTGGTGTACACGTATTAGAACTATTCAAAGACCTATGTCTAGGGATGGACTCTACAGCAGTAGATCGCAAAATATTACAAAACAGATTGAGCACATCTATCGAAGACATATTTTCAAAATCAATATTAGCCAAACAAAAATCAACTGATTGCCTGTACATTTTCCAATTCACCTGTTTGTAATTTGGGTGAATGGGCAAATGTACATTATTACATATTGGATTACTTTGTGAGCTATTTTCATTACCAACTATCATTTTTATCATTACAGGCAAATGATAACTGCTGCCAAGAGGACAATCCATAACAGACCAATCACATGAAAGTGCCAATGATGGAGAAACGAAAGTTAAATCCAGAGCATTAGGACGCCAAGAAGAAGAACCAGTTGTAGTAGTTTGACCATTATTTAAAAGAACCAAGTCATTGCCATCAATAATATCTAAGACATCTCTACCTCGAGGCAATGTATCAACACAGCCCCATGACATATGATGAGCATTTAGACCGCCTCCAAAAAGCATTGGCTGCGGAATAGATTTTATCAAAGCATCAAATTTACTTTTATTAAATGGGGGATCAGAATTTGATGGACTATAAAAACTTACTACACTCAACTGCTTGTTGTTTATAATTATTTGTACACAGATATTTTGTAGAGCATTGTCAAAATAAGTTTTAATATTAGAATATACTATATTGTTATGAATAAGTATTGCTACACCATTATGTTTATTACCACAGTCATTTCTAATGACATTGTATCCTTTAATTGAAAATTTTTGATGTTGTTTTAACCAGGTTTCAGAAATTATTGCTATGGAATGTTATTTTCATATAAGAATCTAGTAAAGATTAGCCTATTGCTTATTATACTCTGAGCATTCCACTGCACTATGTTCAATATGTCCATAAAGAAAAAAATTAAGGTTGTTTCCTGAAAGTGTTTTTAAGTGTTTCTTTTATATTGTTAGAATTTATTGGCGTTTCTTTATCAGCACAAATTTTAACTATAGCTTCCACAAGTAGATTCATAAATCTGTCAGATTTGGTCAGATTACTTAGATGGGTGTCAATATATTTTGAGCCGAGCTGCGGAAATGCAACGTCACAAAACAAATTGGAATATTTAGCACTACGTGATTTTAACTTATTTTCCTCAATTTTCTGTTTTTTAATTGGACATGCAGCAGATATAGCCACGTGATCCCCACCACAGTTTGCGCATTGTGTTTTAACCTTATTACAATTTTTGAAATTATGAGGTTCAGCACAAATTGAACATACTTCATTATTTTTACAATACTTTGCTATATGACCAAATTTCATGCAACGAAGGCATTGCTTTACTGGAGGAATATAGATCCCTACTTCGTGCCTCCAATGTTCAAGTGTTACATATTCAGGCAACTGTACAGAGGCAAAAGTCACGGCAACCGTCTGAGTTGGAACCATTGAGACGATACCCAGCGTGTCTTTTACCCGCCGCATAAACCGTCTTACGCTTATCACCTTTTTACTGGAAGCTATTAATTGGAAAATCTTCTGGTTCGAATAATCAATCGGCACTGAAGTGAGAACACCCGTAACCTCGGTCTCAGATGCTGGGATTGAAGCATTCATGTGAATTTCATTTAATAATTTTTCATTTTTTAGGAAGACATTGGCGTGATTTGGGAGATCGAACATAATCCCAACTTTGTATGCATTAATTGTTCTTAGATGCATCACGCCCGACACGCGATGCTTTCGGATTGCATTGGACAAAGCAAGTCTATCTTTGTCAGAAAATTTGTGGTCATCCTCTCTGTGATTCAGAAAAACAATAAATTCTTTCTTAGCTGAATTTTCGTCGTACAACCTGTAATAACTTTTGGCCCTGAAAGGAGTATACTTCTCTTTGTCATCTTCTTTAGTCTTCTTTTTTGCAGGTATGCGCTCCGAGGGCGCACCTGTATCCGCATCAGAACTACTTTCAGATTGAAGATCTGGCTCCGGCTCCAAGCCCTCCAACCGAGAACGCTTTCCCGTACGCTTCCCCATGACTGGGGAAGCGCACCAAACCGATAACCAAATCAACTATGAATTTAAATTAAAATTAAGACTAAATATGTACAAATTAACACCTAAAATTAATTTACAATAAAATATTTTATCAAGCGCGCCTATCACTTTCAACGTTCCCGCCACTTCCAGATAGTACAGATACGATACCGCCGCTGCAGACTTCTAATTGTAGTGATGTACATACAACCAATCAATCGATCGATTAATTATAACTGCAGATTTATTTTTAAGCAAACTGAGTCTTGGTAGTGTGTAGTACTTAGTTTTATCTGTGCTGTAATAGCGTAATGCTATTTTACATTTCCGCTTTTTGTTTTGCTCAGAATTACAAGGTCTGTATCTCCTTCATCTAACGCTTCCTGATATTCAGCAGAAGAGGACTGATTCAGGATATAGGTAATCTTAATGGTAACACGAAACTTTGCGTTGTTTACGGAGTCTTGGCTCTTCATTAACGAAATAACTTCTGCTAATCAAATGATTGTATCCATATTGTATCATACCAGGGGCGGTTCAGTCTTCGATTTCGGCCGGCCTGCCGTAATTGTACGGTCCAGCCAGGGGCATGTCACTCAGTTCTTGACAGCTCCCATACATTAAAACTTGAATGTGTTAGTGTGAGCTTCACTTGACAGGTGGAGCTATTTCTACAAATTTAATTAGTATTATTAAGATGAGATCTGATTTTAAATTTTTATTTTATTTATAAATAAATACACAATAAATACATATTAAGACATTATTTGGAAATATCATGAATAATGATAGTAATTTTGCATGACTGGCAACTTTACGGCATAAAGCGCAGATTAGATTTGTTTTCCGTTCCGTTCCCTTAACTTTTTTAAAGTTCCTAAATTGCATCTATTTTAAACAGCTACATGAAAACAACCGTAAATGTTCCAGAGTACTGTAAATTTACCAATATAGCGTGTGACAGGGACAGCCCTATTTCTCGCACGTTACCTCCTAGGGCCAATAGAGGTAGACCCTCGGCTCGCTTCCAAAAGGACTGAGCCGCGGATCTACATTCGTTAGCCGGTATGCGCGCGCGCTATGTAGCCAGCCCGCGCGATAGTTGATGATGGCAGTCGGTTACTGTACGCCTTCGCTAACGGATACGCTCTACCCTTACGCGTGAGATATTGTTTATATGTTGTGATGACTTGTGTAGTTTATTCAACTCGTGTCCATACATATGTGTCCAACGCCCCAAGTTGGGCGCCAAATATGTAGGGTGACGTAGAGTTTATAAAGAAAACACAACACTGACACTAGGACACATATGTATTGTCACGAGTTGAACAAACTAAACAAGTCAGAACAACATATAAACAATATATCACGCGTATCCGTTAGCGAAGTCATACAGTAACCGACTGACATCATCAACTGTCGCGCGGGCTGGCTACATAGCGCGCGCGCATACCGGCTAACGAATGTAGATCCGCGGCTCAGTGCTTTTGGAAGCGAGCCGGGGGTCTACCTCTATTGGCCCTAGGAGGTAACGTGCGAGAAAAACGGCTGTCCCTGTCACACGCTATACCAAGAAATATAATTATATATTTTTATTTAAAAACCAACAGCCCTAGTTACAAGTACAAATATTGTGTGCATTAACCACATAATACAATCCGGTGTAGAGGAGCGCAGTGCTTTGTTTTTTTTTTCAAGTTCATCCGAATGGCGGAGTCAGTCAGTCAGTTAGTAATATTAAAGATACGCTTATCGTAATAGGAAATATTATGATTCCGCACTTTTTATTATTTTGAATATAATCAGTACCTAACAGAATGTAAATCCGAATCCCATCGTACCCATTGGATTTTAAGGCCCTGTATCCGCCAGAGATGTGCGGAGCTGTATTTTTTCATTATGTTAAAGACGGAAGGTGTTCTTATTGTGTTTAGCTATTAAGCTAAGTATCAAGCCTAATATGGAAACACAGCTTCGAATATCTTCGGTGGAAAAGTAGCCTACAAGCACTGAACGTACAATGCTATGCATGTATATATATATGTATCCTGCGAAGCGGACTGTAAGGGTATGCGCGCACGAGCAACTTTGTCGCCGCGACAGTAGGTATATTACATACCTAATACATCTGTCTAATTTGCACGCTCAAAGTGAGATAAAGAGAGATGTATTAATAAACCTACTGCCGCGGCGACAAAGTTGCTCGTGCGCGCATACCCTAAGACTGTTACTAACCTATGATATAGGGCGAGACTAGAAATGTATTTCATGTCCCCATCCCGCTTTATCTTACTGCTAAATATAGCACGTGCAGTCCGCAACACAGGACCGTATGGTGCTCGTGACAGGCTGTATAAATTGACTTGACTTTGAAATAAAAACAGAAAGCAGTGTTTGCTCTCGCGTTCCTATGTGATCTTCGAGGATTCTGATAGTGATTCTGGTTTTGTATGAATTATATTATGTCAACTAGCACGACTCTCCGTAGTTATTCTTATTCCATCTACAATGGGTTTAAAATATGTGTCGAAGAATGAGAATTACAGTGTAAAATATTATAACAGTATTCTTTAATATTTGTATTTTTGAATTTTCATTTAAATTTATTTGTTTAAAAAAGCAATTGGCAGATCATGCAAATTCCATGGTCCAAATTGTGATTTTCATGCAGTTAGTCAGGTCAACTCGTTTGACAGTTGGATCATGTTATGGGCCATCCACATTAAGTGATTTTACCCCAATTTGTCAGTACAACATGTCGAAGTCAGAATTGGGTGTAGCGTACAGACGTAACAACTGCAACTACAATTTCATTCAGTGTGGCCAGTTAACAGAAGGAAAGCGAAAATTGGCGCATTCAAAAGGTCCTGCGAAGCGGACTGCAAGATTGTTACTAACCGATGAGATAGGGCAAGACAGCACGTCTAACACACAACCGCGACATACTCTCGATTTCTCTCGCATGTCCTAATAAGAGAGAGACGGATAGTGCGAGAAAAATTGAGAGAGCTCGCGCGCCGTCGCGTAATAGCCGTGCAGCACACAAAAATCGAGAGTATGTCACGGCCACCTCATGATCGACGTGCTGTCTCGCCCTATCTCATCGGTTAGTAACAATCTTGTAGTCCGCTTCGCAGGACCGTTTGAATGCGGCAATTTTCGCTTTCTTACTGTAACTGGCCACACTGAATGAAATTGTAGTTGCAAAACACCGGTTAAAAAAAAATACAAAATTACAGTGTAAAATAATAATACAATGTTCTTTAGCATATATTTTTTAATTATCGTTTATATTTATTTGTATGAAATTTGTGGGAAAAAGAAACTTGGCAGATCATGCAAATTCCATGGTCCAAATTGTGATTTTCATGCAATTAGTCCGTACAACTCGTTTGACGGTTGGGACATGCATCCACACGCTAGCAATTAGTCAGATTCTGATGAATTGGGGCTGACAAATCACTTAATGTGGATGGCTCATTATGTATATAACCCATAAGTACCCGAACATTCATTATTGAATAGTAGCACCGCCACGGAACTACTTAATGTAAATTAAAATATTAATTCATTAAAAAATCCTATAGCGTGTGACAGGGACAGCCCTATTTCTCGCACGTTACCTCCTAGGGCCAATAGAGGTAGACCCCCGGCCCGCTTCCAAAAGGACTGAGCCGCGGATCTACATTCGTTAGCCGGTATGCGCGCGCGCTATGTAGCCAGCCCGCGCGATAGTTGATGATGACAGTAGGTTACTGTACGCCTTCGCTAACGGATACGCTCTACCCTTACGCGTGAGATAATATTATTTATATGTTGTTGTGACTTGTGTAGTTTGTTCAACTCGTGACAATACA
Organism: Epinotia demarniana; assembly: GCA_945867215.1. NCBI lineage: Eukaryota > Metazoa > Arthropoda > Insecta > Lepidoptera > Tortricidae > Epinotia > Epinotia demarniana. The sequence continues at coordinate 21,460,444 of OX244261.1, forward strand.
TATGTGTCCAAGTGTCAGTGTTGTGTTTTCTTTATAAACTATACGTCACCCTACATATTTGGCTGCCCAACGTTTGGGGGTCTGAGTCGTTTTGTTTCGCCGTTATTCGAAATGTCAAGAAGGACGCGACGTGGCTCGTTAGGGTCTCACGAAAATTTCGATGGGAATATGACCATGAACACCGAAGCCCTAAGGGCCACCCCACACCTGGCGTCTTTCGAGCGTCTTTCGAGCGTCGTCCCATAGTAAGCAGGTGAGCGAGGGGCGAGGCGAGGTGGATTGGGGGGACGGTTTACTATGGGACGACGCTCGAAAGACGCCAGGTGTGGGGTGGCCCTAACAGCGATGCTAACCACGCTCCAGCAAACGCAGCATGAGTTCTGCCAGCAGTTGCTGCGCGAGGTGAGGTCATCGACGCCGTCGCAAGCCGACGCTACCGCTGCCGCCGTCGCCGCTGCCGCTACGTTTGCTTCAGTAAATGGCAACTTTGCGCAGTGCACGGCTCGTTACAGTGGCAGCACCGATGAGAACCTGGATACGTTTATAGACAGCATCGAAAGTTACAAGTCTTGTGTGCACATCACCGACGAGAACGCCATTCGCGGCTTAGCGCTGCTACTCACGCGCGACGCCGGCATCTGGTGGCAAGGTGTCAAGGCGCAAGTCAAGACCTGGGAAGAGGCGCTCGATAGGCTACGTAGTGCCTTTGGCGAACGCCGCCCCCCTTTTGTAATTTACACAGAGTTGTTTTCTGTGGTACAGGGAGAAGAGTCTACGGAACTATTCATATCAAGAGTGAGAGCTTTGTTAGCTAAATTGCCCGCGGATGACCTTCGTGAACGAGTTCAATTGGACATGGTGTTTGGTCTATTAAATCGTCGCATTAGAAAAAGGTTAAAGAGAGAAGCCGTTGATAGTTTTGAAAGCCTGCTAAAACAGTGTCGAAGCATAGAAGACTCTAGAAGAGAGAATCATGTTCCCGTAGCAACAGTGTGCGATGGCGCGTATTCGTCGACCGTTTCCACGAATCGCCCGAGCGCGGCCGATTCCAGGAATCGTGCGAGCGCGAGCGAGGTCACTGACCCCGACACCTGTACTTCACGAACTTCGGTTTCGTACGACAAACCTCGTCGTAAATTCTGTGTTTACTGTAAACGTAGTGGTCACAGTAAAAACTCTTGTGAAAAGTTGAAAGAAAATAACGCGAAAGTTAATAAGGACTTTGGTGATAACTTCGTTGAAAATAGTTCAAAAGTGAAGTGTTACGGCTGCGGCGCCCCTAATGTTATTCGTTCCAAGTGTCCGAACTGTAACCAGGGACAGTCGTTTTATTGCGTCAACGTAAATTCGTGTGACGCCGACGCCGATGCCGCCGCCGCCCCGCATGGGCGAGGTGCGGTCAGCCTCGATTCGCTACCTACATCGCAGCGCGCGTCACCAGCACGCGCCGACAACACGCGCGCGCGCATCGGCGGGGGCCCCGTGCGCCATCGCGCGTGCTCACGTGCGCGAGATGCCGTTTCTCACAGCGCCGTGGCGACGCGCTCGTCGGACGCGCTGTTGCTGAGCGCCGAACGCCATCGCCGCGTTAACCCGTCGCCTGCGCTTGGTACTACAGGTAACCCTACGCGTGCCGTGGGGGATTTTGCTGAACTTTCACAGAGTGATATATGCAACGTTTCGAAGTGTGTTAATGAGGACGTTGATATTGTTTGTTTCGATAATGTTGATAACGTTTACAATAATTGTTGTCGTCATAACGTTTCTATGGTCAATGATTGTCAAACTTTTTGCGATGTGGCCAATGATGGTCAAAATGTTTGTCGTAATGTAAAAGCTGTTCAAAGTTTGTTAGGCAATGGCAAAGGTGTTCAAACTTTTTATGATAAAGTCAATGAATCTCAAACTTTTTCTGAACAAGTCAATGTTTGTCAAACTTTTTGCGATAAAGACAATGTATGTAAAACTTTTTGTGACAACGATGAGGTGCGTGCTGTTAAAACTTCTCGCCGCCCTATTTTGAATATTAGTATTCTTGGCGCGAACGGTTCTGCGCTTGTTGATACTGCGGCTAAAAGTGGCATCGCTGGTCATGCGTTATATGATCTCCTCGAACAGAAAGGACACCCGTTAAAGTCGTCAACAAAGGTTGGCTGACGGTGTACGTAGGGAGATGATTGTGCTCACCACTGAAGTAGAGGTGACACTCAAACACAAAACAAAGAAAGTCAGTTTTGTGATTTTTCCTGGGTCGGATAGTAATGAATCTCTTTTAGGAATTGATTTTCTGAGAGCGTTTAACCTTAATTTTGATTTTGGCACTAACAGCTGGCACTTTGGTGGAAATAATAACCAGAAGTATGAGTTACACTTTGAGAACGTGTCACCTCTCACTTCATGTGTAGCAGCTGTAGAGGCACTTAGGGAGGACGAATCTACGTTGCTTAGCGCACAGCGACGCGGGATGCTTGCGCAGCTCCTCACTGAGAACCAGGACATGTTTGAGCCAGGGGGAGGACCAAGTACTTTTGCCGAGCATAGGATCGACACGGGCGATCATCCGCCTGATGCCGTGCCGCCTTGTCATGCCACTTCTATGAAGGAGGAGGTCATGCGGCCGGACGTCGGTAATTTGCTGGCAAAGAATGAGTGTGAGTCTCCATTGTGCTCTCCTGTTCTCTCGGTGCCTAGAGCCAAAGATAAGGTAAATAAGGATCAGTGTGGTGTATGCTCAGTCGTCGTGGACTTATCCGCTCGCAGCCCCACTGATCTCCGACGTGCTCAGCTCGGTGACCCGGAACTGGAAAAGATTATAAGTGAGTTAGAAAATACGTCAGATGCTGCAGGCGGCGGAGTGAAGCGTTGGTCGGAGCGAGGATACTTCATGCAGCAAGGCGTCTTGTACAGGTACAATCCCGATGTCGAAAGCGAAGACCCGCAGCTGGTGGTTCCCGTTTCGCTTCATCTTGATATCTTGAAGGAATGCCACGATTCACCACTGTCGGGGCACCAGGGGATTGAGAGGACCTTTTACAAGATCTCGCAACGCTTCTTCTTCACAGGTATGCGTCGTATCATTGCTGAGTACATTAAGACGTGTGTACCTTGTCAGCGGTACAAAGCATCTAATGAAAAGCCGTCCGGTCTTCTTCAGACTCCCGTTTTAAGTCAGCGCAACGAAGTGGTGGCGATTGACTTGTTTGGTCCCTTGCCAGATGGTAAGAACGGTGAGCGTTGGGTCCTGCTGGTCGAAGACACGGCTACACGCTGGGTTGAGCTTTATGCTCTAAAGGAAGCAACTTCTGAAGCATGTGCTCGTACGCTCGTGGAAGAATACTTCCTCAGGTATGGTTTCCCTCGCAGGGTGGTATCGGACAACGGAGTGCAGTTCGTCGGAGCGGTCATGCAACAGTGTCTCTTTGTTCTTGGAGTTAAGCAGAGCCTCGTGCCGTTGTACCACGCTGAAGCGAATCCCGCGGAGCGTAAAAATCGAGACTTAAAAGCTCAGCTCGCCAGGTTAGTTGAAAACGAACACTCGTCGTGGCCAACTAAGCTTGCTGTCATCCGGTTTGCCATGAACTGTGCCATGTGTCGCACCACCGGAGCTACTCCTGCATATCTCATGTTTGCGCGCGAGATGAGGTCTCCAATAGAGGTGAGCTATGATTTAAGAGCTATACTTGACAAAGAAAACTTTGTCCCTCAGATCACGCCATATCTGCGTTCGTTTATCAGCTCATTGTCAGCTGTTCGAGATCGCGTGGAGTCACAGCAGGACAAACGTAAAGAATATGCTGACAAATCTCGTCAGCCAGGTGATGTATTCGACGTCGGGGATAAGGTCCTCATTACGTCTCACGTTCTTAGCAACGCAGTTAAGGGCGTCTCGGCCAAGTTTATCCCAAAAAGGGATGGTCCTTATCTGGTCGTTAAGAAAGTTAGTCCTACAACTTACCTGGTCTCTGGTCTCAATACACCCGAGGAGGTGCTGGGCAAGTACCACGCTTCACAGCTCGTTCGTTTTAATGCTAGGGATGACGTGGTACCTTCTCCTGTAGTGCCTAAAAGGAAAAGAGGTCGTCCACGTTGTCGAGATCAGGATATTGTGCGAGTCCATGGACGTGGGCGTCCTCATGAACTCGAGGGGGAGTCTATAGCGTGTGACAGGGACAGTCCTATTTCTCGCACGTTACCTCCTAGGGCCAATAGAGGTAGACCCCCGGCCCGCTTCCAAAAGGACTGAGCCGCGGATCTACATTCGTTAGCCGGTATGCGCGCGCGCTATGTAGCCAGCCCGCGCGATAGTTGATGATGACAGTCGGTTACTGTACGCCTTCGCTAACGGATACGCTCTACCCTTACGCGTGAGATAATATTATTTATATGTTGTTGTGACTTGTGTAGTTTGTTCAACTCGTGACAATACATATGTGTCCAAGTGTCAGTGTTGTGTTTTCTTTATAAACTATACGTCACCCTACAATCCTAAATAAAATCGGTCGATTATAGTTATTCATGTGCTGAAGCAACACTAATACTTTTTTTTAATGTTTCTGACAATAAGCAAAAGATATAGAGCAAACTGCCAAGTTACGTGAAATAATTTATTAAGTCCTCGTTGAAATAATATTATTTTTATTAACAAAGTTTAGTAAATTTTTGGACCCACACTAATTCTTCCATTTTTGAAGCAATGTTGCACAAATTAATTGAATGTAAGAAATTGAACGTCAATTCAAGTAATTTTGACACTTTGACAGGCCTAAACGTTAAGTAATTTTTGTGTAAATACGGTATCTTTTCTATTTTCATGTTTTGCGTCACCAACAAGCATATTTAAGTGCAAGTTTCAGCTAAAAACGATAAAAAAAATATGAATTTAGCTGTAAGGCAAGTCCTCACCAGGCAATCTTTTAGAATATGCGACAGACTGAGCTACAAATGTTTACCAAAACATCTCCCCATAACTTCAACAAGCTCTGTTATACAGTTTCGAAATTATTGTGATAACAATGTGGAAACGAGGAAGTTGCCGCAGCTTATGGACTTCCCGCCTGTAGTATGGCCTTCTTTTATCAAATTCGTTAAGAATTGGATGTTTTCGAATCTGATCATCAGACCATATTTTGAACCAGAATTCAGCCTACCACAATTTATAGAAGCGTCTAAACATGCAGTTCAGGTTGGTACTTTACCGATTTATTCTATACTTTTTTTCAGGTTGAAACATGGATTGTTATTTTATTACATTAGTGAATGTGTTGTATCATTTTACTAACCTTTTAGTCAGGTAGTTTCAGACGCACTTCAAAAGAGCGACTTCAAGTCCTTGGAGGGCATAGTGGACAAGGATGCCATTGCATCCTTAAAGACTGCAATCTCTCAGTTATCAGTCACACAAAGACAGCTGCTCTCTATTGACAAGGAAGACATATTCTATGCCTTTCCATATCAAGTATGTATCTTGGTTTTACTATCGCCATTCCACAAGTGAATGTGTTAAGGTGGTTTGATGACCATACCAAATGTCTTTTGACCTTCGCAGGATAATGGTGTGATATTTTTGATAACTGAATTTTATGTAACAAACTTTCATGTATGGTTGTCGAAGCACCTTAAGGAAAACATACAATGAATCGATCCATATGATATCCTGCAGTTGAATTACAATCATAGGGAACAAAACAATATATCCATACTAATATTATAAATGTGAAAGAGTGTCTGTCTGTTACTTCTAACCGCTGAACCGCTTTAGGTGAAATTTGTTATAGAGATAGTTCGAGTCCTGGGGACGGACATAAAATAAATTTTATCCCCGAAATCATTCCCTAAGGGGGTGAAATGGGGGGGTAAAAGTTTGTATGGAGATCCAATATAAACGAGTTCCACACAGACGGAGTTGCTGGCAGAAGCTAGTATGTATGTATACACGGTGGAATTTAATCGGTGATCAGGAATCCAAAAATCTTAATTATCAATCTACACAGAAACCAATACGTGAGATCTCCTGCAATATAGCTCAAAATCTAATTAATCGCACTTAATTAACATCGGTAAAATGTACACTGACTGAATAAATGGACACCCTACATTTATTGAAGGGAAGTTACTCGTAAGTGTACATACGTCAAGTGCTTGCTGGCTTTGGCGGGAAACTAGACAGATCAGATGAATTTGACAATGACAAATTGACAGCTTATTACTCATTTATGTTTTAAGTTTCTATGGCTGATAGTTTGAAAAGAGGTATTAAACTTTTCAAACTAAACCATTAGTAGGGTGACAATAAATTTTAATTAAAATTTAATTTCAACTTAAAAATTAGTTGTGATAAAAAAAAACTTGGTTCCACTTAAGTACTACATAAACGTGTTACGTGACCGCGATTACTGAATTAGAAAAATGGGTTCCTGTTCACCGATTAAATTCCACCATGTATATAAATGTCTAACACACGCTCGGCCCCGTTTTTGTGGCAACTTCCACATCTGCAAAAAATCCACATTGGACGAGTATGTATGTAAGCACTATATTGTACACAAACCAGGTTAAAACATGAACAAGACATGTAAGATTAAGGTACATACGAAGGCAAACTTATCCCTATAAGTGAGCAGAATAAAATATATGTTTAATTTTTGAAGTCAGTACCAGTACTTGAGGCTTTTATAAGCTTGTTTTGTTTATTCTAGGTGGGAGTTATGTTTGATGAATCTGACAAGCGCTGGGTGGAGATCACTATGTGCTACCACGTGCTGCGGGGCCTCAAGCAGATGCAGGAGAGTGGGGACTTGCCACCAGTCTCTTTAGGGTGAGAATGTAGTAATTTTTCTTTTCTTCATTAGTCCCAGGTTGAATTTTGTAATTTTGAATCTATGATAATTCTATTAGAGTTCGAAAGTCAATTTGAACTTAAACAAGTGAACAAAAACAAGGGGACTTACGGGGTTATTGTACAAGATGTTAGCTACCTAGCTACATATAGCATGATGTCACTTCCATTGCCAAGAATCCAATTTTTATTTCTATCTTGTTCCCAAAATACGCGTTAGGCGACCAATTTTTTATTTAAATCACAACCATAAATGACTAAACAAAACACGTTCCAAAAATCTCTTCTGCTATGGGGCCACACTAACGAGAAATGCTATTAATTATCGCGATAATCGTAGTGTGGCCGTATGGTTAACGTCAATTATCGCGATAATTAATGAATGGCATTTCTCGTTAGTGTGGCCCGGGCATTATACCTACACAGTTAGCACAAGACTAAGCACGCCTTAAATTTCTCGTCTCTTTCTGAGTGTTCTAATTAGATGTGAATGAATAGTCTTATCTCGCGCGCGGTCTCAAGACGCACGCACACGCACAAGACGAGACGGTTAGCATAACTTTGCTGTTGTGGGTTGGCTATGTAGAAATATTTAGAGTCGAATTTCTCAAGAATCTGTTATACTGTAATATTTAATAAATTGTGCTTTGTACATTATTATAATAATAGCATTTAGGTACCTACTAGCTTGATTATTTCAAACAAATTAATGTTTCAGTGTCCAACCGGAATATCAAGACAAAATATTCATCCTCAACTACAGATTCATCAGAGAATTTACAAAGGGAGTGGAAGATAGCTGGTGGGTGAACATTGTCAACCATTTCCAGCCCCAGTCTTTGATGAAGAAATAACCTAGCCTTATACAATGTTATCTCCTACTAAGTCATGTTTAAAATGAATTAAAAGCAGTTATGGTTTATGTATTTATTTTGTCTTTATACAATTTTAAGGCACTTAGTGCTGACGCCGCGCCGCGACGCGAGTCGAGAAGGATCTAATCTACTCTACCGCCCTCGTTCTAATTTGCACGGTGCGAGTGTGACAGGGGACGCTCAGTCGCACGACAAGCGGCTTGTCAGCAAGTTGTGCTAGACATACGCCCACTGTCAATTTGGCGCGAAATGATGTTCATCTATGGTAACCTCCTGTGGATGTCTAAAATACTTACTTTACTCTTTGAGGTCTAGCAAGGGCTGCACAGTGTATCGCACACAATGACTTTTCATATAAACGTACCGTTTTACGTTGGTGTAGTGATGGGACGCCTGGCCGGAAATAGGCGGGCTGTGGATCGTTTTCTTGGCGTTCATTCAGCCCCATTCCCTAGTTTTACGTAGTAACAACGTAATTTCATTGATCGCATACCGTTATACGATTTAAAATATGACAAAAGCTTGCTAACATGACGAAATAAGTAATCCTATTGCAAAATATGAACTGTTTTGTAAAAACTTAACCTGTACTCAATTACTTGTTTACTTAATCCTGACTTCCCGGCTATTTTATTATCATATCATATTATTATTTCCTGATGATCATTTCGATAACAAACATAGCAACTATCATTTTGGATGTTCAGTTATGAGGTAAGTTGACAACCCTATCTCACTCAATGATCAAAAAAATACAGTTGACGTCATCACTTAGGCAGTGGACCTTCTGTACCTTTAGGTACTATTCATTATTCTGTGTAAAGTTTCTTTCAGAAGCTCACATTTGGTGATCCGAAACTCCTGAGAAATTTATATGAGGTTGGTTTCTTTTACTCAGTCTCCAAGCAGTTATTTTGTAGCATCTTATCTTACGTTCATTATACTAATATAGGTATAAACAATATATCTACGTTTACAAATAAATAGTTCCCGTTTTCATAAAACAGTACAATGGTCTTCATAGACCTTGCATAGTTCTTGAAGTTTCTTGATAACTGCTGCACTGTCACCTGTAAGAAAATCATTTTACATTCACAAGTTAAAAGGTAAGTAGGTAATTGTAATGAAAGTACTTTTTTCTGAATCCTTTCAGTGCCATATAATATAATTGATCAAAGCCCCAACAAGGTCTATTTCCTCATTTGGGTTGAAAGGTCACATGTCAGTCGCTTCCGCAAAAATTAATGCCTCTGCTGAAATACAGACTTATAATATTTCGGCTCCGACAAACGATTTTCGGCCCAAGCTGCATAGGGCGGTCTCACAACACTTCGCGAGCTCAAATACCGCGAGCCAACCGGTTGCCTCTTGGACACAGGGGCGTATTTACCCTAGGGTCAACCGGGCCATGACCCGGGGCACCAATCCGCCAGGGGCGGCAGCTGGCCGATTGCATTTTCTTTGGTTTTCGCGCTTTGACTTCTGGGGCGGCGAAACTTATTGGCCCGGGGCGCCGAATTTCAAAATACGCCCTTGCTTGGACACTGTCATTGCTCTGAACATTGTGTTGGTGTGACAATGGACGGATGGCAGTTAAAGGTTTAATTATTCAAGAGATGAATAGTTACCTGAGGCGGGATCATATAATGACCTTTTCACAACACCACATTGGAGTTTAATAGGTCTCTGTTTCTTCATTGACGTCTCGACATCTGAAAATGAGATTTTTTATCAATTCGTGTTTTTTTTTTAATACAAAATTATGAGTTAATATTACCATTGTCAATTAGTCAATTTACATATAATGCAACACTGGACATTACTTTTACCCTACGTCCAATACTGGTTTACTAATGTTTCGCCGTTTTTAACTATCAAAGTATTTATCCTATATTAATAATAGGGCGAAGCTTTATTTTCCAACTCAACGTTTCCCACTGATATAATTTCCCAACTAATGATTTGATAAATTATGGTTAGGCAAATTATTCCTTGTAATTTTTTAACATGTCATTTATGGATTCGTCAAATGTATTGATTGGCATACCATACTTTTAGCAACATATTGAATACTATATAATTATGTAAGTATAAGTTTTAGATTAAGTATACAAGTGTTGGGTTCTGGCGCTTCGGCGGCCGCTGACTATTTGTTTTTTGCCTAAGCAAATCATTTGCTCCATAATTATTTGCCACATAAAAGTTTGTTGAAGTAAAATCTATATATATAAAACGCAAAGGTGACTGATTGACTGACTGATCTATCAACGCACAGCCCAAACTACTGGACCGATCGGGCTGAAATTTGGCATGCTGATAGCCACTATGATGTAGGCATCCGCTAAGACAGGATTTTTGAAAACTCACCCCCTAAGGGGGTAAAACGGGGGTCCAAAGTTTGTATGGGAGAAGCATTATTTTTTGAACTAGAGACTTAAAACTTTGTAGGAAGATTACTTATGCTTAAGCACTCTCAGCGTTTTACAAAATTCCACCCCTAAGGGGGTTAAGTAGGGGTGCAAAGTTTGTATTCAAAACTACTGGGACTACAAACTTGAAATTTACACCAGACCTTCCTTTTATGACGTAGGCAAGGGATAAGACGGGATTTTTGGTAATTCTGTCCCTAAGGGTGTTAAATAGGGGTGCAAAGTTTGTATGGGTGAAACATTATTTTTTGTACTAGAGACTTGAAACTTTGTAGGGATATTACTTATTAAGATACAAAAAAAGTTCTTTCAGCGTTTTAAAAGTTCCACCCCTAAAGGGGGTCAAATAGGGGTGCAATGTTTGTATGGGGTAAACATTATTTAATGAACTAGAGAATTGAAACTTTGTAGGAAGATTACTTATTAGGATACAAAAAAAACACCTTCAGCGTTTTATAAAATTCCACCCCTAAGGGGATTAAATAGGGGTGCAAATTTTGTATTCAAAACTACTGGGACTAGGAATTTGAAAATTACACCAGAACTTCTTTTTATGACGTAGGCAGGGGATAGAACAGGATTTTTGGAACTGCTATCCCTAAGGGGGTGAAATGGAGGTCAAAAGTTTGTATGAGGGAACATTATTTATTGAACTGGAGACTTAAAACTTTGTAGGAAGATTACTTATTGATACCAAAAAAGTACTTTCGGCGTTTTATAAAATTCTACCCCTAAGGGGGTTAAATAGGGGTGCAAAATTTGAATTGAAAACTACTGGGACTACAAACTTGAAATTTACACCAGAACTTCCTTTTATGACGTAGGCAAGGGATAAGAAGGGATTTTTGGAAATTCTATCCCTAAGGGTGTTAAATAGGGGTGCAAAGTTTGTATGGGAGAAACATTATTTTTTGTACTAGAGACTTGAAACTTTGTAGGGATATTACTTTTTAAGATACAAAAAAAGTGCTTTCAGCGTTTTGGAAAATTCTACCCCTAAGGGGGTGCAATGTTTGTATGAGGTAAACATTATTTATTGAACTAGAGACTTGAAACTTTGTAGGAAGACTACTTATTAGGATACAAATAAAAATATCCTTAGCGTTTTTAAAATTCCACCCCTAAGGAGATTAAATAGGGGTGCAAAGTTTGTATTCAAAACTACTGGGACTACAAACTTGAAATTTACACCAGAACGTCCTTTTATGGCGTAGGCAAGGGATAAGACCGGACTTTTGGAAATCCTATCCCAAAGGGGGTTAAAAAGGGGTGCAAAACTTGCATGGGAGAAATATGATTCTTTGTACTAGAGACTTGAAACTTTGTAGGGATATTACTTATAAAGATACAAAAAAAGTTCTTTCAGCGTTTTAGAAAATTCTAGCCCTAAGGGGGTTTATTAGGGATGCAATGTTTGTATGGGAAACATTATTTATTGAACTATGGACTTGAAACTTGGTAGGAATTTTACTTATTAGGATACGAAAAAAAGTATTTTCAGCGTTATATAAAATTCCTCCCCTAAGGGGGTAAAATAGGGGTGCAAAGTTCGTATTCAAAGCTACTGGGACTAGAAACTTGAAATTTACTCCAGAACTTTATTTTACGACGTCGGCAAGGGATAAGACGGGATTTTTGGAAATTCTATCCCTAAGGGGGTTAAGTAGGGATGCAAAGTTTGTATGGGAGAAACATATTTTTTTGTACTAGAGACTTGAAACTTTGTAGGAATATTATTATTAAAATACAAAAAAGTACTTTCAGCGTTTTATAAAATTCTTCCCCTAAGGGGGTTAAATAGGTACGCAATGTTTGTGGGGGGGAAACATTATTTATTGAACTAGAGACTTGAGACTTTGTAGGAAGATAACTTATTAGGATACAAAAAAAGTAATTTCAGCGTTTTATAAAATTCCACCCCTAAGGGGGTTAAATGAGGGTCCAAATTTTGTATAAGGGAAACTTATTTTTAGCTACTACGTACTTAAAACTTTGTGGACAGATTACTTATTCATTTACAAATAAAGTGCTTTCAGCGTTTTGGAAATAATTACACCTAAAGGGGTTAAAAAGGAGGTCCAAAGTTTGTATGGAGAAAAAAGATTAGTTAGACAATTTTATTCGAGAATTCACAGGATAATTCCTAACGATAAATGAGTAAACAAGTGTTTCCGGTTTTTTGAGAATTCAGCCCCTAAAAGGAGACATGTGGTGACAAAATCTGAAAATCAAAATCGGCATCTGTTGTTTCTATGGTTTATCGGGTCGCTGATTAGGAAAACAACAACGATTTTAAATTCCAACGTGGCGTCTAAATATCAATATGGGCGTTGTTATTACGGTTTTTTGGGACGTTAATAACGAAAATCACATAGATTTTGAAATGTAATGTTGTGGACATGAAAATTCATGAAAATATTTGTGCCAAATTGCAATTCAATCGGTCCAGTTTTTTTCGTAGCAAATCGGTTGTAACAGACGGACTGACAGACAGCCACACGTGATCCTATAAATAAGGGTTCTATTTTTGCTTTTGAGGTATGGAACGAGACCCGCGTTATACACTCGCGAGCAAAAAAATCGACTCACGCCACATTTTTTGGTTTAGGGCAAATTTTTCGCAACAGAGAAATGTTACAGGAAAAATGAGTATACCACGTTGTTATAAATTTATTCAGCTTTAAAAAAACGCAACAATCATGAAAATCAGACGCATAACTTTCAGGATATGCTCGTTTGAACGGGAATTGAAATTTAACCGCCTTGACCTACCCACGAGTTGAGCGCCTTCAGGATGCATAAAACAGGTGTAAACCTGTTTTTCTTATCAGTCGCTTATCACAAGTTGATCTGTGCACATCTCTCGCAATTGGACCACTGAAACCACCTGGAAAAAATGGACACCACCGAAAATGAAGCCGCCCAAGTCGTCGCCTTGCTGAATCAAGGACTTTCTCAGCGTTCAGTTGCCGAACAGCTGAATTTAAGTCAGTCTACTGTCTCCAGGGTTTATCGTCGATTTGCTGAGACTCGGAGACCGGGATCCGGCCGTCGAAGATGCACATCCGAGAAAGAAGACCATTTCATCGTGACGACCAGTCTTCGGAATCGCCACCTGACCGGAGTTGACGTCCAGCAGCAGCTGATGCGGACCCGTGAGGAACCCGTGAGCTCTTGGACAGTTCGCCGAAGGCTTAGGCAAGCAAACCTCACCCCAAGAAGGCCAGCTACGGGGCCCAAATTGACGCAGAGACATCGGGACCTACGCAAGGATTTCGTAGCACGCTACGAAAATTGGAGCTACGAGCAATGGAGCCGGGTACTCTTCACTGATGAGTGCAGAGTTTGTCTCCATGGCAGCGACAGAAGAGGACGGGTGTACCGAAGACCTGAAGAGCGGTTTGCACAATGCTGCTTCTCAGAAACAGTCGCCTACAGCGGCGGCTCCGTCATGATGTGGGCGGGCATTTCAATGGAGGCGAGGACTGAGCTGGTTTTCATCCCTGGTGGAGGCCGAGGAGGTGGATTGAACGCGGATAGGTACATCACTGACATCCTGCAGGACCATGTTGTCCCTTACGCAGGTTTTTTTGACGAGGGATTTCATTTGATGCAAGATAACGCCCCTTGTCACACCGCTGGAGTGACCAAAGCGTACCTGGCGGCGGTCGGCATCTCCACCCTTACCTGGCCACCGCTGAGTCCGGACTTGAATCCCATCGAGCACATGTAGGATTACCTGAAGAGGAAGGTTCGAGCGCGGGATCCAGCCCCGGAGACGATTTTGGCCCTTCAAGCTGCTTTGGTAGAGGAATGGGACGTTTGCCCGCAGGACACCATCAGAAAGCTGATAAGGTCCATGAGGAACCGTCTCGAGTGTGTAAGAAACGCCTATGGTGGCAATACGCGGTATTAAAATGAAAAATAAACGGTTTTTCCTCCATAAAATTTGTTTTCTTTCAATGTTGTGGTTATGAAATTAGCTTACATTTCCATCTTTCAGAAAATGCTACTCTGCTACTAATACCTATATTAGTTTCAGAAATATTGCACATTGAAATCCAAAAAAAATGTTGAGTCGATTTTTTTGCTCGCGAGTGTATAGGGTTATAGGTTTTAAAGTTTGTATTTGGTGCCATCTCGATCGTCAGCAATCGGTACCTAGGCGAGGCGAGTGCGGGCGGCGCGGCGGGACGGGAGGGTAGGAGACATTGGGAAAGTGCCTGCACCCGTAATAAGTACATTCAAGGTGCTGCACGAAGATCTGCTTACTTTTTATAAGTTAAGCATTTTGGCCGCCGTTAAATTAAAACAAATTTTTGGGTATTTATGTTAAATACTGGTTCGAAAAGCATGGAAAAAAAATCTTAGGAAACTAGCCTATAGCAATGTCCAGGCCACAAATTTGACTTGACATTCGTGGAGATATTTTGGTATTTCAACATTATCATGAACATAAAGTAGCTTTTATTCCAGAGGACAGATTCTCATTAATCATGACTGTAAATTTAATAACAGAAATACGTACATACATACATACATTCACGCCTTTATTCCCAAAAGGGGCAGGCAGAGCAGATGAACTTTATGTTCCAGCGCCACTTTTAGCATAAATGTGGGTAGATCGACAAAAAGTGATATTGCTTAGGTTGTTAGCCCATCACCCACAACACACTTCAACCCTGCTCTCTTAATCGACTTTTACGCCACACACGGGAAGAAAGAGGGTGGTGAAATTCTAACACGGGCATAAAAATAATAGTAAATAAAAATTAATTTATCATAATGGGTTATGACGAAGGGTTATTCGTAGGGGAAGTTAGTAGTAGTAGGTTAGTAGGCGGCGTAGCAATTCAACAATTATTGGAAAATTACTTTTACTACGCGGGCGAAGCCGCGGGCAAAAGCTAGTTTTGCCATATAAGAAAAGTGTTAAGTAAAGTTATACCAACGATTGGTTTGCCAAACAGAAACAACTGGGAAAAGTTGGTTGCGAATTTTTAAATTTGGCGAAACATATTTCGCCGAAAAGGCAGTATACCTCCAATACTCTTTGCGATTACCAACAGTAACTGAGGCATATTATGCAAAGGGTAAACTCACCTTCATGGACCTTATCCAACATTGCGCTAACATCCAACCCATCCCCCAATTTATTGCACAACGCATTCACATACTGGCTGCCTTGTGGCACAATCTTGTCCGTGTCTCCTGGCCTCAGCTCATATGTCACATTATTCTCTATGCTCTGGGAACATTCTATTTGTAACACTTCGTACGCCGAATGAGCGGATTGGGTGGAATACGCGATGAGGGAGTTCTTATGTATGGTGTATTCTTCTACGTCACATATGGCAGCGAAGATTTGGGGATTTGAGCTCCTGAAAAAATATGTGGTAAGGAGTAGGGAAAAAATAGTGGCAGAAAGACAACTTACAAAAACCCTGAAAATGCAAATTGAGGATAAAATTAAAAAAATATTTTAATGCACTATATTTTATATCATAGTTTTTTGTGTGACTTTATTGTTTTTCAGACAGTTCATAATTTTTTAGTATTATTTTAGTTATAAAGTTTCCATTATTAAGGAATAGACAATAGACATATGCCATATAAAATATTCAGTTAAAGTAAAAGATCTGCCGATAATGTTGGTTTGCAATTACAGGAGTATTATATGGTATATATTGGGAATACCATAAACCTTTATGCTGGTATTTTTGCGGGTTGCAACCAAATTTGACTAACCCATACATACAAACATACCCATACATAAACATTAAATAAGGGTCTGGCAGCAGTCCTACCCTAGAGGAATCAAATTTCTCATATAAACAGATTTTAGAGGATGTAACTTGCGGTACTACGCTCGGTACTTCGGCTACAGACTAGGACTGGGCAGTGGGCACATGATGAGAGGCAACAAGGAAATGTGGTCCAAAGATATCACAACATGGTCCAAAGATATCAAGAGATGGGAAAACGGAGACAGAAGAAAAGATGAACTCAAAGACATAGCCGGAGCCATGTAGAGAAGGGAAGCTCTGGATAGTCAGATAGAGGACACTCAGTCACTCAGGCCTATGCTGAAGACCAGACAATGTCTAAAGAAAACGGCTATAAGTAACTTGCAGTAATGGATTGTTTGAAACAAGTGTCATATACTTACTTATTTAAACTAAGCCTGCACATGTCCATGATCAATATGCTCAAATCCGGTTTGCATTTGTTTGCTTCTCTGAGCACAAAGTTCTCAGTAACACAGTGGCGCAGCTGAATGTCTTCAGGTGGGCAGTCCACGCTGAGCATGCACTTTGTGTTGCAGAGTTCAGACCCATGGCCAGCATAAAAGATGAAACCTGGAATAAAGACCAGTAGGGATTTAGGGATGTTGAAATTGTACCACAAAGCTGTGGGTTGATCATACTTATGTGTGTAAGCTAAGCACACTTGGTAACCTCCACACTGTCAATCTGTATATTGAGGAGTCTGTAAAAAAAATCATGCAATCCTTTATGTTTATTTGCAGCAAAGTAATATTAATATTCCAGCTTTTTCTTTTAAAAGGTGGATTAAGAACTGAGTATATACCTGAGTTTTTTTTTGCCGATTAGTTGCACGTTTGGTAACATAATAAAAATAAAATTCAAAATATAAAACACACAACAGAACTTTCTCAACACACAAGATATTGAATTTTAAAGTTTCACTCTAATTGGTTCATCCATTTATTTGAGAGCTATGAAGCCACAGACAGGTATTGGGGGGATACAAACAAAGTAATTTAACAAGCAAATACTTACAATAAGAGTCTTCTGGTATCAAATCAAACAATTCAGCCAAAATTTCTTTCAAATCTTTACTGACAGTATTTCTTATAGTTACTACAATAAAACCCATATCTTTCAGGTGAGTGGCAAGTGATTCACAGTCTATGGAAGGTGTGATCAGCTTGGATAAATGCTGGTACTTATCATTGGATATCAGAATAGCCACCTTAACCTGTGGTTTATAGTATGCTCTGATAACTTTTCTGTTTAGCGCCGTAGTTAGGAACTGTCTGTACTTTTCCAATGAGCAGCCACTTCTATCTAGAGCTTTCAGGACAACCTCGCCAGGAACAGCTGATTGCACAAAATCAACTCTATAAAGGATATAAGTTCGATTCATTAAATGAGTTAATCAAATTACAGAACACAATTTACCTTAAACAGAGGTGTAACTTAAAAAACAAAACTTACTCTATGTTAGCTAGACTTGCAATTACTTCACTTTGCTCTAAGGATAGAGTGGCGATTACTTGTTTATATTCATTATACGGGATTTGTTGTAACAGGGACATAATTTTATAAAGCTACTAAAGCCAGGGAAATAGTGGAAAAATAAGCAAGCTAACATACGATACGATTTCAAATCCATTGACAGATTGACACTGACAGTGACTTTTTTCTTGTACAATATTTTTTTATATTGACAGACACCTCTCAGTGTTGCTAGTTATAAGAAACGTTTCGATTCTGCAGTAGGCGTTCGAAACGAAATCGGAATTGTACACCAAGCGGTGGATTCGGATAAATATATTCTATGTAGTTTGGTTGTACTAAGTATATATTTGGATTCAAGAAGAGGATTAGAGACGCTTACACGCAACGGTGTGAAAGGCGTGTGACAACCTTGTTGCACAGCAGGCTGGCTAGGCTGGTTACAAATTGGTTACAAACATGGTTATATTCTTTGGTTCAAATATGAAATATGTCTGTCATGTGACACCTTTTGTTTCTTGCTGCCAAGCTGGTGAACGTGTACAAAGCACAGGTAAAAAGAGAGTTATGTTAAACACTAACCCCATTATTCATAAAACTCAAAATGCCTCTGCTAAATATAATATGCTTTGTCCCTTTCTTACGAACACAAATGTCAAAGTGACGGATAAGGACAAACGAATTTTAACGCCATTTTAGTTAAAACAGGCTTGTAGTACGTTTATGAATACGGCCGTAATATTTTAGCTCCTTAGAAACTTTTACGTTATTATAGTAACTACAACCAATCTTCAATCCAACCGGAGTTTCATTTCTGAACGTGCAACTGACGGAATAGGGCTAGGAGGGTCATATCATTGCCCTCCTCCAATAACGGGTGCCTTTCCCATATGGCACCCGCACATTTATACTTTATATTGGTGACCCCGACGTATCCTATAATAGATCCTAGTAAGATACAAAACCATAGAATAAAACGCAAATGTCACTTTGACATAATGACATTTCTCTCATCATCCCCCATCCAACCAAATTGTTAAATAAAAGAATCAGCATAAAATAAAATTCAATTGGAAATTGTTTCCTCTGCGAATTATTAAAGTAACTATGGCGTCGACATCTAAAGATAGTTTGCCGGTTACAAGTGATGTGCAGGAGAACATAGGAAGTGATTTAGAGCCTGGCGCATGCCCGGAGAGCATACTCAATCCTACTGATTCTTTTGAAGAATTCGCTTCAGAGATGAGCTCGAGCCTTCAAGAAAGGAACAATTCCTTGACTGCGAAAAGCAGTACCATAAGTGAGATTCAGAGTGAAATTGGTGAGAGTTCGAAGGAATCGCAACTGAAAGCTGCAAAGTCGAGTGATGATTTACAAAATAAAAATGTAAGTGTTTTGTTTGTATAATCTTATCCTTTCCTTCGTAATACGGTGCGTCCACCTAGCTTCAAAAGTGAATAATGTGTACGTCCTAAGAACGTGGCTAATCCGTGGGATATTATTTTAAATTTCTTTAGACCATTTGGTTGAACACTAATAGAATACGGAAGAAAATTACCTGCACGTTTTGAAAACGCCAACTCCATCATAAGTAATGTCCGAAGCAACCATTGGCACCATTGATGTATCTAGGCCTGTTAGTCAGGGAGGGGCCTGGCTCACACCACAGGTTTATGGGGTGGGCACAGCCTCCCTTAAGCATGTATGTGTAATTTTTTTATTAAAGCCGTTGTTTGTGTCATCCATTTGTCATGTTTCTTATTTAACATTTAGTTTTTCTATGGTCTACGAGATATGGGACTGGTCTTTTGACAGTTCCAATGTGTCGTAAAGAGTGATGTAGCTAGAGTAAATTGATTGTCATAATATCCGATTATGATTGATGGTTGCTAATAAAAGGAATATTGATTACTGTGTAATAATTATTTTTAGGAAATCAAATGAAGAGCCTACACACAGATGTCTGCTAACAAAAGTGTCCCATATAGGCATTACAAATGCAAAGACCTCTAGATTCTTTAGAATACGTGTTTGGATCTACATGCAAGATTAATTTGATATATTCCTAAGTAAATTCATGAAAAATGTGAATCGATGTGATTTGAATAATTATCGTGACCATAATTAAATGATACATAATTATTTTCCTATTCACAATTATTTGATTCATACCGATTTATTTCTAAATTGACAGACTCCAATGGATTGAACCAGTGTACAACTAAATAAAATAATAATAATCGTAAGTCGTAATTATTCGCATACCGAGTTTTCAATGCTAATTTCTGCACAAACAATCATTTTATACAAGCTAAAAAGAGCTTGCTAAACTTTTTTTTATTATTTCGATGAGCAGTGCGAATTTACGTTGTATGGGTGTCGCGATGTGTCAAAAGACCAGTCCCAAATCTCGTAGTCTTTAATTTATTTTGGGTGTCCTGCTCCAAATGACAGCAAAGAAGTATGTGTATACTTTTATTTATTGTTTATTGCATAAAAGAAGAACTTATTATGACAACCGCTTTAGCCTAGTTGGTAGTGACCCTGCCTACGAAGCAAGAGGTCCTGGGTTCAAATCCCGGTAGGGGCATTTATTAGTGTGATGAGCACGAATATTTGTTCCTGAGTCATGGATGTTTTCTGTGTATTTAAGTATTTATTTATCTATATAAGTATGTTTATCGTCGTCTAGTACCCATAGTACAAGCTTTGCTTAGTTTGGGACTAGGTCGATTTGTGTAAGATGAGACACAGGGGACACCCTAATATTTATTTAATTTTATTATTTATTATTATCATACAAAAGGCGGACTTCATGCCATGAGCATACTCTAACAGTCAACCTTTGGGCAAAGCATGCCAATTTACTCTTCAGTAAATTTACAACACTCAAACACAAAACTTTGAACAAATTCCAGGACTCTGTGTCAGCATCTGCTAGCAATTCTAACCTGACAGAAGAGAATGGTGATGTTGACAGCAACAAAGATGAGTACTTGCAGTCTCCGGAACTTGTAAATAAGGAAAAGCATGTGTTCATTTTAAGTTCTGCCGGTAAACCTATATACTCTAGGTGAGCTTTTATCTATAGGTATAGCAAGGGTTTTTATTACAAACATTAAAAATAGGCCACATTTTATGACTTAACTCAACTTAAGATAATGAAAAAATAAATACTTTTATTTTGATACAAAGCAAAAAGTTGTTATATTTAATGTATGAAAAATGAGAACACAAAATAAGTTGCTAGATTCTAACCAATGTGCTACTCAACTCGACACCTGCACAAACCTTCTGGCGATTTTGTTTGTGGTCCCGTAGTTTTTGATAGACCATGACAAAATGTATAATGACATTAACAATAATTGTGCTGGCATCTTCATAATTGGCTTCTGGTTTAAATTACGAAAGGCATAGAGTGCCCTAGCATTACAAAGATTGTATCATCCTCCTAAGGCCAATGGACCTGGAAGAACTTATTCTCTATAAGGAATTTATTTAATTTTCCATTAAAACAGACTTGCATTCGTTTTCTTTGGTCAGTTTTTCAAACAATTTATTTTCGGGCCTATTGCCTACACTATTGTTTCAAATTTCGATGGCATTTGGTGTGCAAATTTCGATGGCATTAAGTTCAATGAATAAACTCAACTTTAAACCCAAGAACTCTATCTGATGTTAATTTTACAAAGGTATGGCAATGAAGACAAACTCGCAGGCCTATGTGGTGTAATACAGGCTCTAGTCAGTGTTGTGGAAGACCATAACCAGGACATCCTGAGATCCATCAATACTAAGGACTGCAAGACTGTCTTCCTCGTCAAGGGACCTTTGATACTGGTCGCTGTCTCAAAGAGCAATGAAAGTGAAACACAACTGGTTTTGCAGTTAACGTAAGTGACCAAACAATTTTTATTTCTAATTTTGTTTAGCCCAGCCACAGTGTTATCAGAGGCGTCTCTAGCCCATGAAGCAAAACATTACTCTAGCGCCCGCTAGTATGCGCGCCGTCAAAATGGAATGGTTACAAAGTCCCGCTAGGACCACTGCGCCCGTGTGCAGCGCACACCCTGCACCATAGGTAAAGACGCCTCTGAGTATAGTAAAGCCTAGCATTCAAACGTGCGACCAATCGCTGGATTTGTCGCTGCCAAATCCATTAATAAATCGCAGACAAGTCGATGAGCCCAGGTGGCGAGCCGGATATTAAAGGCTCATGATCGCTCATGTAGTTAGTGAGTGACTATGGTTTTGTCTTATCTATTTCTCCAGTACAGGGTGCAGTTCGCCGCTCGCGGAGTAAATGCTAGGCTTAACTTAACCTAAGACCCCACGTACAAAATTGTGTACAAATTCCAAAATTGACTGACCTGTACTGAAAAAATGTAATATCAAAAAGATTCAAATTCAATTGCACAAAAGCGTACCCTGGGTCTCAGGAGGTGGAAGATTGATGGTAAGACCAGTTAAAGAGAGTGAGAGAGAGAGGGCACGCCTCTTAAATAAACTTTAATTGCTTTACTTTTCCCACATACCTATTGCATCTTGTTTATCTTGAGTTTTATTTCTAAACAAAAACCATTATACATTTCAGGTATGCCTTCAACCAAATAGTGTCCGTCCTAACACTGACACAGCTAAACCGAATATTCGAGCAACGTCGTAACTACGACCTAAGAAGGTTGCTCTCAGGCGCAGAAAGACTCATAGACCATCTTCTCATATTCATGGAGAAAGACCCAGCATTCCTACTAGGTGCAGTCCGCTGCCTGCCTCTTCCAGAAAAATCCAGAGAATCCATCACAAATGCAATAATCTCCGCTTGCCATAAGATCAGAGATTTGGTGTTTGCTATACTTATAGCTGGTAATCAGCTGATTACTTTAGTTCGAATGAAGAAGTATACGTTACACCCGTCAGATATACATCTGTTGTTTAACCTCGTGAGGAGTTCAGAGAGTTTTAAAACTGCTGAGAGCTGGACGCCAATTTGTTTGCCCAAATTTGATGCTACGTAAGTAAAATAGTGGGTTGATGTTTAATGTGATATGACTAATATTACATGGCAGAGCCAGTGCTTAATTTTGAGAAACGTACTTTCAGAAATTGCTTGCCAATTAAAGTAGAACATGGGATGAAAACAGTTGGTAACATTCTTTTTTTTATATTCCAGAGGCTTCCTACACGGTCACGTCTCGTATATCTCAGAAGATTGCCAAGCTTGCCTCCTCCTTCTAACCGTACAGAGAGACGCGTTCTTCCCGCTCTCTCAAGCCAAACACACGATATCTGACAAACTGCAACAAAACAAATGCGTGTCGGCCATCAACGACGCCCTTAACAGGCACCCGGACTTACCCACGACGGATCCGTTGAAGCATATAGGAATACCTGAGATACGGCACTTTATGTACAAGTGTAAATCAACGGCTCAGTTTTTCACATCCGATCCTATATCCATAGATAGGTTACAGGTATTTAACTCTAAACCCTTTAGCCAATTCTGCATATAGTTACCTACTAGGTTGTACTAAAATACGAATAGCAACCGATCGCGCTTGAAACATACCCTATTAAACCACTTCCTGTTAAAGTGCGTTGGTAGCAAATAAGAAGACGCCCCTTTGCGACTGTTGAGTGAACACACGCAGATATCTCGCCTTCAACACAGCATAGGAACTCTGTCGACCTTAATCCCATGAACACAAGTGCTTTCTTTTTTGGCTTTCGGCATGTGGCATATCATAATAAGAGCGTTATTGTTTCAGGATTATAGACTAAGGCATAAGGAAGGCGGTGACATAGTCAAAGAGAAAAGTATTACGAAAATGTCAGAGATTGACTACGTGCGGAATTACAGAAAGTTTTGCAGCCAGATACACTGCACTTCCACCCCCGCTAAGCTGATCTTCAGGTCCAATTCGCAGGATACCATCTTGGCTTGGGTATGTTTAAATTACAAATTAAAAACTCAACGTTGCGCCCATCCTACGCCTTTTGGGAATATAGTCGCAATCTAAGGGCATCCGCTGAAACCCCGTGAGTGAGTCCGCGCAAGGCTTAACGGAAGCGTATGAGCGGAAAGCGGCGCTCTGGTCTCTCGATCCTATGTATGGCGCACTGCTGCCGCTGCCGCCGCCGCTGGAAGTCGTGACCGTGACTAACAACAAGGGTGTAGACTGTAAAATTATTATTACTCCAAAAGAAAGAAGGCAAAAAAATATGCCTAATGTCGAAAATCGCATTCAGATATCTCAAAGAATTACGAAGCTACAACCGTTTTAATATTGCTTGTTAAAGAGCGAAAACGCAATCAGTGTGTGACGTCACGTTAGGCGAGGCTGCCGGGGGGCCGCGTCGACGGCGGCGCCGAACACGATGGGGCACGGCACGTAGCCGTCTATTAGTGACGTCACAATCTTCGAGCGTAATCGTTTCATATGAAGTTGCGTTTTGCGAAAAAGGGACAAAACATACCCCTTCTTAAAACTTTGGACACTTACCCACTTCTTTTCTTCTTCTTCTATTATTTAACCTTATGCGTTGATTTTTTCTCCATTTTGACTAAATTTGTAATCCTTTTTCGAGATTATAACATTATTGATTATTTTATTTAGTGTCTACACCCCTATTACTGTTATAATGATTACAGTAATTGTGACTTATTACTTTTCTGAAGGCTTACAACCTTCGTCTTCCCTGAAAGGTTGGCAAAAAGGCAAATTTTGTTCCTTGTCTCTGGCTATATTCGGGTTATATAAGTTGATATATTTTTGTACTTCAAGTACTCTAAAGTGCTAATTGAATATTGAAAACTTTCTTCCCAGATCACAAACGGCTTCGAACTTTACGTAACATTCGATCCCCTGATGGAAAAGGACCACGCCATCAAAGCGGTGGACCGCCTGCTCCGGTGGATTAAGCGGGAGGAGCAGAGGATATTCATTATGAACGCGCCAACCTTCTAGCCCCTACCCTTCCGGGTTACCTCTCTGAGGAACCCTTTCGCGAGGAACTGTAGCGAGGAGGGTAATCTTTGGGAGATATTGTAGGTACGTTTCACTCGTTCGAGGCTCTGCATCTGTGTTTTGTATGCTTAAGGCCCAGCACACATGGTGAAACGCAACTGCAACGAAACTGCAACTACTAGTTACTTTTGAGTTTCATTTGAGTTTATGCCATAGACTCCTTTGAGAGACCACACACGAGGCAACCAGTTTGAAACCGGTTTGAAACGCGTTGCAGGTTAGTTGCTTTGAAACCAGCGTGCAGGAAACTCGTGTTTGGGTTTAATCGTATTTGGCGTCTTTTCTGTTCGACAAAATGGCTGACGACGAAAATAAAAACATTGAGTTTGTATTGGAAGTTGAGAAGTATCCTTGCTTACAACACTATGAAGCTACTCTCGCAGGAATTAGACTGATCAAGATTTTTCTATCAGTTTGTTGTAATTCTTTGGCAGCCACAAACATACGGCAGTTGATATTCTTCTCAATGTAGGGATGTATCCACATACTTCTTCTATTAGGCTTCCTTCTTTGTCGAAGATACAAATACAGAACCAGAACTTCTTCATCACGTGAACTAGATATTTTGTAGACGTCTGTTTGTTCTCAAAACCGAAATGATTGTGAATAATTTCATCATATTTAGGTTGCGGCGTGTGTGGAAAACGATTGAAACTGGTTTCAAGCCAATCATTTCAAAAGGGTTTCGTTGCAGTGGCATTCGGGAATGCGGGTCTGTGACAATATATCTCTTATCTTTTACCTGTCTGCGTTTGCGAGGAATCCATGTCATCAAATAGTGAAATTACTTAGAATTAACGCCCAAAAAGCGTGCCAAATGTGGATAGCCTCCCGCTAAGAAGATCTGTTTTCTGACTAGTTTTAGCATAGTTGTGACTTGTGTGTTTCTGTCTATGGTGAATAAGACTGTTTGGATGGACCAACCTGCTGAGGATATAATGAACGCAGCCATAGAGACCCTGCTCTACGTGTGAATTAGAAACTTGATGAATAACATCGCGATTTTTCTTTTAAATCCCATATATATATATATATATATATATATGGAGAAAATTATAACATAGCATAAGCATAAGGGTACTCTTACTCACATCCAAAATTCTATTGCAATGAGAATCTAATTTAGAAATAATATACTATTTATTTATTTATTTATTTATTTAGTGCGACCTTTGGGGAGGCCTATGTTCAGCAGTGGACCTTGTATTATTACTTATTCTGTGAGTGGACGTCTTTTGGCTCATATGATGATGATGATGATGATGAATACGCTAAATTAAGTAGTTGTAGGAGATGATGCTCGAAAATTATTAAATATTCGTAGAATCTAAAAACTTTAAATAAAAATGTAGTGAGACATCAAAAAGAAAGTTTAAATATAAAAACAATATGCAAAAAATAAGTTTGCGTAATAATAAAATAATCTTTCTTCGATATCTAGGGAAATCTTACAAAATGTGTGTTTAGGTTTTGTGTAGTCCCCAACCAGCACTTAGCCTGCTTGGGGACTACAGCCCCCTCAGCCCCTCTCATAAATCGATTTTACTACCTGTTTTCATGGCCTCCTTTGCGGCTTTTAGAACAAAAAATGCCTGCAAAATTAATACAAAAAGGGCTTAAAATTGTTATTTGGGGGCACGGCAGTGCCCCCCCGCCAAGACGAGCCAAGCGAAGCGCAACGCAAGGGCACTACCTACCTTTTCTCGAAGCGGTTCGTCGTTTTTTGAACCCTCGTAACTTGGGTTTGGATTATACCAGATAAACAAAATTCTCGGGATATGATGTCAATAGTGGACTTATTAAACATATAAATAAAGTTTCAGTAACATAGCTCTTATACTTAAGATTTTATTGATATCTAAAAAACGCCGATTTCGTCACCGACTCTCTGACTCACCGACTTACTGACTGATGTTGATCATCAAAACCTCTAGGGTACTTCCTGAAGTCCTAGAAAGCTGAAATTTGGTATGTAAACTAGTATTAGTAGCACAATCAACAAAATAATTCAAAAAATTGGAACTTCTACCCCGTTCTAACCCTTTAAAGTAGGGGATGGAACTTTGTATGAGACTTCCGCAAATTTTAATGCTAGGGGTCTGAAAATTTATTTAGGGACTCCTTGTTATATATAATAAAATACGTATTTCAGGATTTTTAGAAAATCACCCCCCACCCTTTAAATTAGGGAGTAGAAGTTAGTATATTAGGTCCTAGAAAGCTGAAATTTGGTATGTAAGCTAGTATAAGTTTACAATCAACAAAATAATTCAAAAAATTGGAACTTCTACCCCCAACTCCTTAAATACCATACCCTAGGTATGGAACTTTGTATGAGATTTCCGCAAATTTTGATGCTAGGGGTCTGAAAATTTATATAGGGACTCCTTGTTATAAATAATAAAGTACGTATTTCAGGATTTTTAGTAAATCACCCCCCACCCTTTAAATTAAGGGGTTGAAGTTTTAATATATTTAAGTTCTATATTTTTTTAGTCAAGATATTACCTTATACTTCTTTAGAAATTACCTTACAAAAAGGAATGAGATCCCACCAAAAACATTACATGTAAAGTGATTGCCAAGACTCTCATATATAATAGCTTTCAGCGTTAAGAGGGCACCGAGCTTCTGCCGCGAATTGATTTTAGGTATTCAATGCGCTCCGTGCATGTGTGCGTGAAGCACACATGCAAGAGCGAGCGGCGCGGCGACTGGAGCTGTGCGCCGATCGCCTGTACATAGATCGCAAAGAATGGCGGTAAATGGCGCTTTAAATGCTTTCAGCGGGGATATCCCGGAAGTTCCATAATTTTAGTTCCATATGGAACAATCGGTACATATGTAAATGTCAAAAAAGTGATCCCAATAGTTCCATATGGAACTACATTCTTGGTTTTACACCTGGTTTTGTTTTTATTTTAGTTTTAAATCAGTTTCTTGAGTATCTTCGGAGCATACCCCGTTATCAGTGTTGCAAAATCATTGAAAACGCTACGGTTGGCACTGCACATTTATTTTTAACATGTGCTTAGGTATATTTAACCACCTTATTGATGCAACTTTTTTTAATTTAGGCATGTATTTTAAGTTTTAAAACAAAATAAAACCTCCTTTCAGCCCTTAATTAAAGAAGGATTTATTCTTTTTTTAAACTCCATAATACGTGGTTGCGTCTTTTATTTGTCAATATTGATTAATGTCGTACCGTCTATTCGTTCGCTTAGTATTCAGGTAAAATCATGAATTTACTCGATGATCACGCAGAATTTTCCCGGTTTTCAAGAGAGCTCATGGCGAAATTAGAAGACCCGAATGCGACGCGGAAATGGTTCGTAAATTTAGTACATAATAATCACAGTTATATAAATTAGGTAAAGCAATATGTCAACAGTAATATTTTTCGAATACATAACCATATCCGATAATAGTTTTCTTTTAAATTAATGTTTCCGTTTATTTTGTACTTGACAATGTTAACTGAAGTATGTAGGTAATCAATGTGAAGAAGTGGCCAATTATGTAAAATAAAAATATATATACAAAGGTCGTACTTAGCAGAGGTAGACATTTAATATAAATAATGTACCAGTAGTTCCATATGGTACTTCTGGGACATTTCCTTCAAAATGAATATCCCGGTAGACCCATATGGAACTAGAAAATATGGAACTTCTGGGATATCCCCCTTTCAGCGAGGGTGCTACCAATATTTACAAAAAGAGACAACCAAACGATTTCTAATAATTGTATTGATAATATTGAAATTTAGAGAAACCTTTATGCAGATTTGTCAAGTTTTGTTTATTTATAAATTTACCGTCCGTAGGTTATAGTATCTACGATGAATGACAAATTAGTATTAAAAGCACAATAGTATAGCTCAATAAAATTAACTCAATAATGTTAAATAACAGAACGGCTAAATAAGGTAAAAATATCAGTAGGCACCCCATTTTTCAGGGTTCCATAGTCAACAAGCAACTATTATAGTTTCGCCATGTCCATCCGTCTGTCCGTCTTCGGCTTAGCTAAGTAATCCTTACTTTAGAAAACTGTAATTCAGCATACCCATAAATCAATCACGCCAGCAAAACAGTAGTATAAAAACATGTTTTTTTTAAAGTTTGCCTCTACACCAAAGTAGGGATGCAATTTCTTTTTTTTCGTTAAACCCCTAGTGTGGGGCATCGTAGAATAGCTTGTTCAAAAGTATAATAGGGTTTTCAAACCATTTTTCAAATCAGTGATTCGTTTGCGAGATATTGGGCTTTAAAGCCCTAATTTTTTTTTCGACTCATGGAGGACATCCTGCCGGCTAAATGGCTACTACTGGGTATGTGAAAAAATTCGTGGCAGTAGTTTATATAATTAACTAGCTTCTGCCAGCGAGTCCGTCCACATGGAGCACGTTTATGTCGCAGCTCCATACAAACTTTCACCTCCCTTATGGATGACTACGGGGATAGAAACTATCTTATTTCCTTCACCGGGACTCTAAACTATATCCAGACCAAATTTCACCTAAATCAGTTCAGCGGTTTAAGCGTGAAGAGGTGACAGACAGACAGACAGACAGACACACTTTCGCATTTATAATATCAGTATGGGATGGATATGGATTTAAAAGGAAAAGTATCATGGCTCAGAAGGCATAACTAGTTACTAGGGTTAGGATTCTGGTGGCAGTTTAGCACCAGTAATGCAGTGGAGTCGTATTTTTTCATTTGAATAAATGAATAATTGAACAATAAATCTATTTTACAGTACGGGCCAATAATATATAACATTTGCGTTTTATTGTATGAACGTGTATAGAGTAAACAATTTACGTTTGTTGATACATCGCACATAAATTATTGACGACAACTGCAATGCCAAACTGTAATTTTATAATATAACATTTAAATAAATTTTACTTGTTTGCTTAATGTTTATGTATTCAAGAGCTTGAACAACTTGCAACTGGAATTAAAATTATAAAATCTTGCACATTATCTTCTTCTGATGTTAAACGGTTGTCAAGATCATGAATAACATATACTATGGAAATTTGTTCCATAATATCTGGATTTATACGGTTTCTAAACTTGTGAAAAATCCATTTATTTGGCGAGAACGATCTCTATATCCACCGATGTTAAAGTAGCATGATTTGCTTTCAACAATATATTATGTTTTTGTTGATTATTTATGAATTAATTTACTTGTATGAATCCAATAAATTTAATAACCTATACATTATTGGTTTATCAATAATTTATTCATTCATTCATTCAATCAAAAAAAAAAATATCAAAGACTCCATTGCTCTTTGTTCACCCCAATTAACGTAACGAAATCGAGCGTAATTTGCGAGCTAAGAGTCGCGTAATTTCGGATCGCCCATAGATGGACATTTCGGTTTGCCCATACATATATGGGCGGACCGAAATTACGCGACTCACATCTCTTAAGTCACGCTCGTTTACCCTCACCCTCAGGGCACATCGGGAATGACGCTAGAAGGATGGATGGACATATCAGAAAACATCATCAACCTCTAAAGTCCAGTGCAACTTTTAGCACAAATATGCCTATAAAAGATCGACCAAATGTGTGTTATTTTCATGAATGTCAATTAAATTAAGTCAACAATGAATAGTAATTTATTGACAGGCATAAAATACTACAAATGCACAGGAGTACCACATATTAGCAATTACCCTTTATTATTAGTAGGTAGGTATAAGTACTGAGTATGCTTACGAAGGAACAGGAGTTGTTATGAGTACGTAAGCATATCTACACTTTATCTTTATCTTTAAATTCTCTGCATATATAAGTCTTGCTCTAGAATTAATTATGTATTCGTTTTTAATATATATGTTGATTCACATTAAACAATAAATAAATAAGTACACCCCAAATTTGGACAGTACGGCGATTATCAAAATTCATTTCGAACGAGAATGTGCTTACAGCTGTAACCCGCGCACAGTCCCTCCCTGGGCGCATAATCGGTAGATAAATGAGTTTTACTTACTTTTTCCTAATGCAAGCAAGTATAGACACGCGTAAGAGTCTATGCGGCGCGGCGACCGGGATGTGCACAACAAGGCTATACTTTTTAGCCAAGATGTAGAATTTGTAGAGCGTGGCTGGTAGTGGTAGAGTTACGCTGTGTAGGATAGGAAGCTTGGCACTACTTATGATCTGATATCTTTTTAATGCTGAAAGCTATATATGAGCTAGGGAGTCTTGGCAATCACTTTACATGTAATGTTTTTGGTGGGATAACTTTCTTTCTTACAATGCCAAGAAAAGAGTTTGAACAAATATAAATATATTATATGTATTAAAATTATTTTGAATATACCCTAGCCTCTAAAATTAAAAGTACAATTACTCCAATAAAAATATCAATAGGTAGGTATGTAGTAGGCGGTACTTCACACCCAGGCAGCTTCTTCAGCTTTACCAAGCACAGGTCCGGTCGTGTATGGAGTACTGTTGGCGCCTTTTAGGGGTGGAATTTTCTAAAACGCTGAAATTACTTTTTTTGTATCTTAATAAGTAATCTTTCTACAAAATTTCAAGTTTCTAGCTCAAAAAATAAAGTTCCCTCCATACAAACTTTGCACTGCTATTTAACCCTCTTAAGGGTGCAATTTTCTTAAACGCAGAAATTAGGTAGACCACAAGAAGTCAAATTTCTCGAAAACTGCAACACAGAACGATTGAATTTGAATCCTTGACCAGTAGCGGTCGAGCGACGGTGCGAGATGGGAGTGTAAACGAGCCAAATCAGTTTTTCGCGGTAAAAACTGAGTATTTGTGCTGTCGTATATTTGTTTATAACTTTGTTTCCTTTTGTATTTTGGCAGATCATATTATTTTGGTATTATAGTTAGGAATAAAGGAATGTTTATAATGGCTTTTGATCAGCGTTGGAGTCTTTTTTATATGTAATATTTGAACTAGAAGTTAAAAACGTCGTGTGTTAGTTAAAGTAAAACGTGTAAAGTTAGAAACAACTGAAACTGACAACTGACTTGAAATTATATGGAGGTTCTGTTAATGTTCACTATTATTTGTGTAGTGTTTGACCTTATTTATAGATTATGGAAATGTTTTTTTTTTAAATCTGCACACTGCGTGTCATTGTTTTTTTTATTCGAGATTTTATGAACATTTGTTTGTTTGACCAGTATATAAAATATACCTATATCAGAAAGAATCACACATTCACATCACACATTTTTTGAAATATAATTTGGCATATCGCAAATATTTTGTTTAGTAAAACAATTTTAACTGATTATGTATTGCGTCTATAATTTAATTTTACATCCCGACGTTCGTTAACACTTTGTCACCGGGTAGGTACACGGAATGGTTATGATTGAAATAATGTTATAGTTGAAACAACCACTTTTGTATGAAACATGATTATGCTTATTTTCTGCATATCTATATCGTTACATATTACTTATAATTGCATTAAAATTACTTTGGTTAAGCTAAATGTATAAGGTAGCAGCAACAAAGAAAACTAAAAGTCGTTTACTTTTTTTTTACACGCGCGTTTTCATCGAGATGTTCAGATCAGCTCATAAATTGAGAAATGTTTATGATATGCTCGCGAACTTTTGATGAGCTCATTGTATGCCGTGATTGTGATGAAAAAGATTAAAAAAGATATAAGTACTTTCATTGTGCCGAAGATATTAGAGTGTTTCAATTGACCTCACATAGTGTTTCAATTGACAGTCATGTGATGTCAATTGAACCATACTGCCCCATTCTCTTTATGACATTATTATTACAAAACTATGGTTTATAGACCAACTAAATACATTTAATTTAGGAACCAGATAACTAACCTTGAAACATTTTAGGCGTTCATCTTTCTACTCCTAAACATACAACGGTTACAGGCGGTTAAAGGCAAATTGTTTCAACTGTCGCCGGTCTACCCTACTTTTTTGTATTCTAATAAGTAATCTTTCTACAAAGTTTCAAGTCTATAGTTCAAAAAATAATGTTTCCCCCGTACAAACTTTGTAGCTACTACTTGTGCTGCTGACTCTACCTATTCACGACGATATGCTAGAAAAGAAATAAAGGGACACTGCGACTAAAGATATTGTCTAATACAAAGATAAACGTTTAGGATACAAAGCAAAAATTTAATCCATGATCGATGTGAAATGCGACTAAAACTAATAGCGAACAAAAAAACAGGATTAAGACAACGCGATAGTAAATGCACGATCGAGGTGAAATGCGACTACTTAGAACTAACAGCGACAAAGAAAAATACGATTGAGACACAACTCCATAGTAAAATATAGGATCGAGGTGAAATGCGATCAAGACAGAGTATAGGTAAATATCTTTCATGTACAAACTTTCGACCCTCTTTCAGCTTTATTATATGTATGTATAGATTATTAACTTAGAAGCTATTTCCAGATTTTCGAAGTGGGCATATGGATAAAGTCCCAATACTTACGTGATAATGCAGATCAAAATCGATATAATACTACTATAGATAATTATATACTTAAATACATCAGAAATTATCCATTAAATCTATGATGACTCAGGAACAAAATAAATATTCGTGCTCATCAGTCATCACACAAATGCCCTTATCGGGATTCGAACCCGGGACATTTCATGATATAGTTAAGTACCAAAAATATGTTTTTAGAGCGTCATATGTCATAATTAAATTAGTGTCAAAACGGCCTTCCATTCCAATGACTAGTTTTTGAGATAATGTCAATTTATTTATTTCATGGCCACCATAATTGCATATTGGCACCAAAATTGGATAATTAATCCACCTGAATTGGATGTTTACACCTAAATTAGTTTTTTCATACATTACCTACTGTTTTTTTACCAGTAAATCCAGTAATGTAAACATAATAAAAGTGAGCCGAACCCACCTAACTTTAATAAGTAAAACATTTTCTAGACAGGGTGGTAAACTTGGTTCCTGATCTATCTACAGATACTTATGGGTTATGAGTTCCATACCGTAGACGGAACTGCTGGACGGGGCCTTTTTGCTATGCCTGGGTTAGGTTAGTTAGGTTAATTTATTTTGTAATTTATTGTTTCTCCGTTTATTTTATTTATTATATAAATAGATATATGTATATCAAAGAACGCCGGCAAACCTGCGATATAGCCTACAGATGGTATGACTTAAGGATTATAGTGCAGCTTAAATGATACTGCTTCATTTTGTGAAGTGAAATGGAAGTTATTAAGGTTCAACATCACTGGTTCCTGTACATCTGTTGCTAACAGATGTCGCGATATATAATTTCGATGGTTGCTCATCGTTTTACGCAAAACCGTGACCAGTACCAACATTTGTTTCAAACTGCGGAAGCCAAAGAGCTTGATATGTATGAATCGCAATCAATCTGCACAAAACAGTGTTTCTTCTTAAAATGTAGTCCGAAAATATGCATAAAAGTGCTTTTTCGTGAATTTACGCAGACCCTAACTAAATGCCACTTCGAAGTTTGTCATTGTCAAACATTTTGCATAAATCAAACTAGAGGGCGCAAAACTAAATCTACAGTAGCGCCTCTATTAGGGAATAGTGAACTAAATGTACTTGTATCTGGCACTCTAGAATGTAAGATGAATGCATACGACTTTTCACTCATTACCTAATGTCATGTGGTATAGCAGTATGTACTCTTTTGCTTAAATCTGTCTGTAATGCCATCATTGAACCGGTTTCAAATCCCGACGACGGAACTTCTTTTTTGCTTTTCTATTTGGATTTCTAAACCAATATAACCGTCTAAACTAACTTAGATTTACTTGTAATCTGCAAAAACTTTTTTCATATTTTACTAAATTTTCTTGATAAGCATGATTTTTATCTAGATTATCCACAAAAAACCCCTATATTTTTGGCGGACCTATTCTGTCATGCTACATACTACGTAATAATGCATAAAGCAACTGTTGTATAAGTAGGGTCTTAAAACGCGAGTGTCGTGAGTTGCGATGCGAGCCTCGGCGAGCATCGCAATTAAAGACGGCACGAGCGTTTTAAGACCAAGTTATACACCGTTGCATACAATACTTTTTCTACGACTAATTTTAAATAAATAGCATTTGAATTTTCAGCAGTAAGTTTACCGTTAGTTCTATTACTAGGTACTCACGCAATTTCTTCAGCGGTGCAGTTATTTTCTACATCGTCCATTTTAAAAGGAACGTACACATTTTTCTTCATTTCACAAACACGAATCAAATCTTAAGAAGTTATTAATAACGAATAGTAATCATATTTCGTCTTTTAATTTTGAACTGGCACTTTGGTGGGAAATTAGAAATATGACACAACATCTCTTGTTTATGGTCTGTTTTGTTTTTAATTTCCTTGCACTTGCCATCCGAACCAAACTGAATCCGGATCAGAACTGAATCGGATCGTTTTATATTTATAAATAATACCAAAAATTGGTAAAATATGTACATATACACAATATATGATAATTTATTTTTATTTTATTAAATAATTTATGTTTTAAAAATATTTGATAGTAAATAAAAACTCTTTATTTCGAAAAATTTGCTTATGAAGTTGGTACCAATGCAATATAGTGGCTGATTAAAAAAAAGTTAGATGATTTGACATCGTAGTAAACAGTGCTTTTATGGAAAATGTATGAACCATAAAAGTACACTTAAGAGTGCGTTTATGGGCCATAGAGCATATAGTTTTTCGACGACTTATTATCGGTGTCATTGTACTTGAACTAAAGCCTATATAAGTGACAGATAACGGTACATGAGTAGAAAAATATTATTATGCATAGGTA
Source organism: Epinotia demarniana (assembly GCA_945867215.1). Lineage (NCBI taxonomy): Eukaryota > Metazoa > Arthropoda > Insecta > Lepidoptera > Tortricidae > Epinotia > Epinotia demarniana. Next base: position 21,495,717 of record OX244261.1, read on the forward strand.
TTTCATTTAAAAAGATGTTACGCCTTCATTTAATTGGAAAATCACTAGTATCCGCAGGTTTACAGTTCGCAAATCAAAGTACTACCTTTATCTATTTTATACCCTATTCCACATGAGATTAGACAAATCGTGCGTAAATGTTCATGTCATTTGAATGAAAACCATTTTGATAAAGAAAAATGTTTAAATTGTTTCATGTGAAACACATTAATGTAAATAAACGAAATAACACTAGTTAGGTAAGTCCAATATTTTTAAAGGAAAATTAAAAATCTAGTTTTATACGGAAAAAGGTAACATACTTAGTATATTAGTACTTTCATTTGTAATAATATTACATGTAGTCCCGCAAGTGAATATGGATATTATCCATATTCACTTGCGGGACTACATAATAATTACAATCAGAAAGGCTACGTATTATTCACAAAATGTTTTGTATTCGCCCGTTACTCGCGTCTAAAAAAATAATAAACCTCAAAATTGGTAATAATTTTGCGCCACCGGACGAATGTGTGGCGTTTTGAATAACAGGAACAAGGGAGTTTGTTCTATCAAAATTGTTAGTGGCCAGTCTCTTGAGTCCCGACCTAGGCCGCGTCAGAAAGAGAGAAATATATCATTTGACATTATGGTACTGTTTTCGATGAACGTCAAAATTCTAAATTTGAATCAACTTTTTCACGCGTTTATGTATACTTACGTGTTCTTGATGCTTCACTCATTCATTACTAATGTTCAAAGATTGAGATTTGATTACAAAATTATTGAATGTCTTGTTTAGGTAAATATGAGATGAAACTTCTCTGTCAAACCCACGACCGCCGATTGACAGTCGCATGCCTGAACCACTATGCTATCGGAACGATTATTGTTAAGTGTTATTTTGTATGTTTGTATGTAGGGTATAACCTCCGAAATCACATCCGATTATAAAAATCGTTCACTGGGGATGCATGAATGAAGCTTACACTGGGTGGACATAGCGATATGCTTATTAGGCATAGTGTACATTTTATACGCAATGAACGAACTCAGATTTTTAGACAGATTTGACTGTATGCAGTTTTTATTCTTTCTAAAATCGGTCTGGGTGACTCCTAAGAGCAAACTTCCGTGTCCTTTATAGTTTCGGATTGTATGTCACTCTGTATTATCATCGAATCAGCTAAAAAAAACCGAGAATCGGTTGAGAAATTGCTACGACATGTAGAGGAGAAGTCTAGACAACCGGACATAAGAAAGAACAGAAAGACAGACATATTTATTTATTTAATCTTTATTGCACAAAATAACACAAACTTATCGTAGAAATGGCGGAATTATTGCCGTAAGCATTCTCTACCAGTCAACCTTTGGGCAAGTCAGACAAATTGTGAGCGGTGCAACTACAGGCACAGTGGATATACATACATAATAAATAGCAACAATAGACGAATAAATAAAATACATACAAATACATATAAATGCCTATGTCCTGACTGACTCACTCATCTACGCACAGCCAAAACTACTGGGACTAGAAACTTGAAATTTTCACCAGGACTTCCTTTTATGACGTAGGCAACGGATAAGACCCCTCCTTATTTTCATCATGATCTCCATTTTTATCATGATTTTTGGAAATTCCATCCCTAAGGGGGTTAAATGGGGGTGCAAAGTTTGTCTGGGGGAATCATTATTTTTTTAACTAGAGACTTGAAACTTTGTAGAAAGTTTACTTATTAAGATATAGAAAAGTGATTTCAGTGTTTTAGAAAATTCCACCCCTAAGAAGGTTAAATAGGGGTGCAATGTTTGTATGGGGGAAACATTAATTTTTGAACTATGAACTTGAAACTTTGTAGAAAGATTACTTATTAAAATACAAAAAAGGTTATTTCTGCCTAACACAATTGACCACCCCATGGTTCTCTTTGCCGACGATAGTACTGTAATCTTCTCTGGGAAAAATTTGAAATCTTATGAAGCTGATATTAACAAGACATTAAATACAATTATAGAATGGTTAACAAAAAATAATTTGAACATTAACTTAAGTAAAACAAAACTCATGACATTTCAGCAGAGAACGATTTACGTGCCTAATCTTACAATAGCTTATAAAGGACAAAAAATCGAAGACACTGACATAACAAAACTTTTAGGATTAAATGTAGATGATAAGTTGACATGGAAATATCAAATTGACTCTATATGTAAGAAATTAAATCAATTCTCCTATGCATTATATAATTTAAGAAAAAAAGTTGATCTAGCTGCAGTGCTTACTGCATACCATGCATTAGTGACATCAACTTTAAGATACTATAATATTCTGGGGGAACTCGACAGATCGAGAAATTGCGTTTCGAGCGCAGAAAAGGTGTCTAAGATCTTTATGTGGTATCAACTCTTTGGAATCTTGTAAGCCCCACTTTCAAAGACTTAAGATCCTAACTCTTCCTAGTTTATATATATATGAAAATGTGGTATCAACTCTTTGGAATCTTGTAAGCCCCACTTTCAAAGACTTAAGATCCTAACTCTTCCTAGTTTATATATATATGAAATGTGTGTTTTCGTGAAATGTAACTCCCATCTGTACCTAAACCTTAAGAGCACTCGTTTACAACATAAAATAAAATACCCAATGATACCCAAAACAAAGTTATTCCAAAAAAATGTAGTTGCAATGGCTCCGAAGATATTTAATAAATTACCAAAGTGTTTAATTTCAATAGACCAACTACATATATTTAAAAAAGCCTTAAAAAATGTTCTAGCTCATAGAAGTTATTATACCATAAATGAATATATAAATGATAGTGACTTTGACATGCATGCTCAACAATTTGTAAGCCGTAAGGCGCCATATAGTGGAACTGACCACATTCTGTAACATCCTGTAACTTATGTTGGACAAATAAATGATTTTATCTTTATCTTTTATCTTTAAGAAAATTCCACCCCTAAGGGGGTTAAATGGGGGTGCAATATTTGTATGGGGGAAACATTATTTTTTAAAGTAGAGTTTTGTAACTTTAGGTTATTTTTATAACGTGGGCTAGGGACAAGACGGGAATTTTTGGAAATACCTCCCGTAAGGGGGTCAAATAAGGGTGCAAAGTTTGTATGGGGGAATCTTTTTTTTTGAGCTAGAGACTTGAAACTTTGTAGAAAGATTACTAATTAGAATACAAAAAAGCAATTTCTGCGTTTAAGAAAATTCCAGCCTTAAGAGGGTTAAATATGGGGGCAAAGTTTGTATGGAGGGAACTTTATTTTTTGAGCTAAAAACTTGAAACTTTGTAGAAATATTACTTATTAAAATACAAAAAAAGAAATTTCTGCGTTTTAGAAAATTGTACTCCTAAGGGGGTTAAATGGGGGTGCAATATTTGTATGGGGGAAACATTATTTTTTGAACTGGAGACTTGAAATTTTGTAGGAAGTTAACTTATTAACATACTAAAAAGTAATTTCAGCGTTTAAGAAAATTCTATCCCAATGGGGGTTAAAAAAGGTTGAAGGTTTTGTACGGGGAACACTGGATTTTTTAAAGTGATGATTTCCAGTGCCGAGTTTAAGATTGTTTTAACAGCCTTACGATATTTAACTTTTTTTAAAATCTCACTCATAATAACTAAGATCCCCATTTTCTAGCTCCAAATCCATGCGTCGCTCCATATCTTGCAGTCATTTTTGCCAAAGATTAAAATTAGATTAAAGCATCAGGTAACTGACGGAATAAGTATTAAGCATTCTGCAAAAAAATCCCGTAATCTGATTGGAAAATCTTTAAAAATTCTTTAACAATCGCATATCAGTGTCTGCCACTGTTTGAAATGTAATATGTCTAGACCATTTTAACTACGCGTACGAAGTCGCGGGCGGCTGCTAGTGGCCGTGAATAACCCGAAAGATTTAAACCACGTATTTTTGACAACAGTACGAGTAAATAATGTTATATCAACATGGGTCTACTTATGTGTCTTAATTAAATTACTATTTCAGTACAAATTAAATCTTATTAATTGCCCGCTTCTTTGTGAACATAGGTATAGAACATGGTGTATAGAGACGAAAATAGAGAACAGACACGCTAAGAATTTACGGTTCTGCTAGCAAACAACTTGCGATTGCGTAAAGATCTTTTAAGGCGCCGTAGGTACATGATATTGCCGAGTTTTAGAAGCCATTTTATTATTTTTAGCTTTTGTGCATAAATTGTAAGACTTATTTTAAGTGTATTTTAGACCCTTTTAGACCTATGTTCGTGATTTTTTTCTATCGAGCGAAAATTGCTTAATCATGTTTCTAAACACTGATTTCCCTGCAGAAAAGCCTCAAGATTACTATTCGTATTTTTTTAAAACCATGTTATTATAAACAGACGCATTATATTGTTTCAAAAGCTCTGTTCGCTCAACTTCGCTGAACCTACGGGGCCTTAAACGCGAATCTGGGAATCTGGAATATTTGCCTAGCTGAAATGAATCACTTCGTCTCGCTCGCTCGTTCAATTAAGTATATGGATATTGTTATGGATTCAGTTTTTGACAATTGGCCATCAAATTTTTTTTAAAGTCAGTCTCGCGAGCATGGAATGATTTTGGTTACAGTTATACCGATGGGACCAGTATTCCATTACAATAGCGTTACATTTTAAAGGTTAGCCGCGCCGCCAACGTAACGGTTTCGGATCCGGAACCGTGCCGAAATACAAATCGGTTACTGGTATTGTTTTAATTGTGCTAAAATTGTTATAATTCCTATTCCAAACCAAATTATGATACCGTCAATTTTTTCTTGGGCATTTCTTCTCATTATTATAATCGTCAAAAACGAATTAGATGTAAGTATACCTTCAATATCAGATGATCCTCAATACTGGTATTGAAATGTGATATTGGACCTCAATACCGGGATTACCGGGATTTCGATATTAATACCTATCAATATTTGGTTGCACATTAAAATTCACGTTGTCTTGTAAAATAAGTCTGAAATTATAGTACATTGTTTAACGAGGGGCGTAAGTGGCTTTTGATGACTCGAGTTTGCAATATTCTTACGCCCCCGTGTTATACACAATGTATTTCATCACATTTGCGAAGAAACAAATACATTTTAGAAGAAATTAATGCAAATCGTAATAAAAACTGCGACATGTCAGTCGTCCATTTTGTTGAATTTGACGTGAGGCGCGTATGGCAAAGACCCTTCGGTATACAGCCACGATTTAAAAACACTTAAAACGTGTTACATAGACACTTAACTGCATATTAAACATTAAATTGCAGTCAAATTTAATATAAAGATATATTTTATACATATTAAAAGTTGATCGTAGCAAACTTTTGAAGATATGAAATACACCTTGGCTGATTGGAAACATCCTCAGTCCGAAGTGAAGTATGAGTGGGTTCTATATTTTAAAACTAAACTTAACATCCCGTGGGAGGTAAAACGGGTATAACTGCTCTGTACGCACGCAAGTAAAAACGCCGTTGACGAGCAAGTGTGATGTAAAAATTGTAAACAATACATTTGTGTTTTCACCAAGTACGTAACACTAAACTGTAGCAATTTAATTTTCAATAATTATTTATTTTTAATAAGTATTCGCAAAATTTTGGTTCATCTCCTGCACTATTTGGATTTAAATTATTGGAAGTTTTGCAGTTTTTGACAAAAAGTACATTAGTATTATTATAATATAAACACTCATCTCTAAAAGCAAAATCAACCTGTTTACTTAAAATACCTATGGGGCTGTTTGGGACCACTGCTTTTATCTATTTAAGGAGTCATGGTGTATTTGGAAACTGTCTATTCCATAGAATTAGTGCCATCAGTAAGAGTAAATGCCCACAATTTTTTTTAACATTAATGTTTACAACCAAAGGTTTAGAACATAAAATGTCAGGTAACGTTTTTGTAATCAGTTAACAACCCTGAAAACTACGTTTTTTTTGTAAAAAAAAGGACGAACTTACCAGTACAAAAATCAACAAATGTATTAGTTTCCTACATTTCCCATTTACGGTGTTCTACAATCATTTATAGAAGTTACCCATTCTAGCGGAAGCCTATTTTACCTTCTAACAGTTCAAAAAGTGATCCTAACAACAGCATCTCATTAGAGTGAAAACGTGATTATTCTTCAGTAGAAAAATTATGTAGGACAGACAATAACAACTAAACTGATTTAAATAAATCTAACTACTTAACTATATTATGCGTTCCTTTTTTTGTAAATGTATGAATATTTAATTTTTTTTTTATTAAAACTAGCTTGTGCTCACGTTTTCGTCTGCATGAACCCGGAATAAAAAAAGCCTATATTTTAATCTAGGCTCCTCCTGAGGCCCAGCACATATTACAAAATGGCATTAGAATTGGAGTCGCGCTTTGTTGGAAATAGAGTTGACTTTCGTTTGTTTTTAAAAGTGCCTGAGACAAAACAAATTCAACTCTATTCCAGTTGAATATAAATTTTCATCACACTTGCTCGAAAAGGGCTGTGGCAACGCCCGCAGGCGTAATGGTTTTTTTCTTAAATTGTATCTGTTACTCATGCGGTAGTTATATAAAAAAATCGTATTTATAAATAATTTAAACTTAAAATAAACTACTTAAGAGGCCGCAGTAAGCTCGACCGAATTTCACCTTCCCATACAAACGTAGTTACGCTCTCATTTTAAAACTACGTGTTGGATTGTGACGAATCTTTGCATATACAATGACATGAGGTATATCTATGTCTGTAATTAGTTTATATGGTTCCAATTTATAAAACAAAGTAAATACAGCAAAAACTAGTTTTGTATGAAAAACTTAAATTCGCTGTATTTTTTTTATTATGGTATCTGAAGCTACGTAAACTAATTTCAGACATAGATATACCTTATTTCATTGAACATGCAAAGTTTCGTTACAATCCAACACGTAGTTTTAAAATGAGAGCGTAACTACGTTTGTATGGAGAATCGAGCTTACTGCGGACTCTTAAACATGTTGTGACATAATTATTTACAGATTACCTTACCTTTAGAAGCTAAGAAATATTTGCTAAACTTATATAATCTTATATTTACCCAAACTTGTATCCCAATGCAGTGGCGACACACACAAGTAGTGCCTATTCCCAAACCAGCCGGCAATCGAAATGATAACGAGGTTAAGCTACGTCCTATATCGTTAATATCATGTGTGTGCAAAATATTTCATGCGATGTTAACACGACGATTAGAGTGGTATGTCGAGAAAAATAAAATATTTTCTGAGTCTGTCACAGGTTTTAGGAGAGGGCAGTCTTGCATTGATGCCCTGGTCCGTTTGGTCACATACATACAAATGGGTTTTTCTGAGAAACTACCAACCCTTGCGTGCTTCCTGGACATAGACAATGCATACAATAATGTGCTGATAGAAAAGGTTGTTTCTACGCTGAACGATTTGTCGGTAGGTTCAAAACTTTGTAATTATCTATGGGAGTTCCTTATTAGTAGGCAACTTAAAATAAAAAGTGAGAACTCGGACAGTTTAGTGAGGTGGTGCAGGAAAGGTCTCGCTCAAGGTGATCCTATGTCGCCTTTAATATTTAATATCGTCACACATAAAATAGCGCAGCTCACTGAAAATGTAATGTTGTCGCAGTACGCTGATGACATTGTTATATACAAGAGATCACGAGATCTAAGCGAAAGTGTAGCATGTGTTCAGGTGTCACTTGATGAAATTACAAAGATGCTTAGAAAATTAGGTCTAGAAATATCCCCCAGTAAAACAAAAGCGTGTTTATTTACCAGAGGACGTAAGTTACAAAATATAAATTTGAGTCATGGAAATAATCAAATTTTGGTAGTGGACAAAGTCAAATACCTGGGGTTCTGGTTGGACAAAGCGTTACTTCTCAACACCCATATTAATGAGATCGCAGTTAAAACATCTAAATACCTAAATATACTGAAAGTGTTGGCAGGACCTACGTGGGGCGTACATCCATCACATTTAAGGAGATTGTACATAACATTGATCCGCAGCAGACTTGATTATGCGTGTTTTTTGTACGACTGTAGTGCCAAGTCTCATGTAACAAAATTAGATAGGTTACAAAATCAGGCCTTAAGAGTGGTTGGTGGTTTCATCAGAACTACACAAATTCACGTGATGGAATCTGAACTAGCTATACTGCCTTTACACCTACGTAGGTTATTTCTAGCTTACAAATATGGCCTTAAATGTTTGACATGGACGAATAATAAAACTATAGATCTTTTAAAACTATTAAATATAGCAGCTGAAGGTCGATACTGGAATAAAAAAAAGATACCACTTTTGGCAATTGTTTACAATGACATTAAATGTGAAAGAATATCTGCATCAAATCCTCTTAAGATGTACAGTTTGAATATCTGGGTATCTTTTATTAATGTCAAAGATATTATTGCTGCCAATCTAGATCTAGTAAATAGTTCTAAGCAAATGTATGATCCTCGTGATCTAAGGTATAATGCTTTGTCAGAAATAAACGAGAAGTATGGTGATTGTCATAGAATTTATACAGATGGGTCAAAGAATAAAACCAGTATAGGGGCTGCGTACCACGATCCTTTATACAATCAAAAAAGTTGTTATAATATAAAATCAGATATTTGTATTATGTCCGCGGAATTGTTTGCAATTTCAGAGGCCATAACTTATGCAATCAGCTGTAAACGTAAAAAGGTAGTCATATTTACGGATAGTAAAAGCGCCTTGCAACATGTAGCTCGCTGCGCCTCTGGAAACAGATGCACAGCGCTAGCTTACTCTGTATTGTATAAATTAAACACGTTACCGGAGGACGTGACCTTGAAATTGCAATGGATACCCGCACATATAGGACTAAGAGGGAATGAGGAGGTTGACACATTAGCAAAAGATGCCTGCACGTTCGGGGCGGATGTTTACATTCCACCCGATTTTAAAGACACGGTACATAAATACTATAGAAAGATACATTGCATGTGGAAAGAGCACTTTGATGAGCGATGCAAGGAGAAAGGTATATGGTACAATACAATGCAAAGTGAACCTCCTCATATTCCTTGGTTTACAAACGCTAGGCTAAGCAGGAAATTAATTAAAATAAGTTTAAGGTTGCGTTCCAGACACATTCCGCTTAATAAATTTGCTTATTTAATGAAAAAAGTACCATCACCAAATTGTGAAGTTTGTAACATGTTAGAAGATGTCCAGCACATATTGTCGGAATGTGCCCGGAATGAAAATCATAGGCAAGTATTGATTAGATCAATCAATCTTAATAAGTTAGATGTGGGTGCATTTCAATGTATACTAGCGGCACCAATCTCAGAAGAGGCTAAATTTATATATTTATTTAAATGATAATGAAAAACATTGTACAATGTGTGTTTTTCATCACATTTGCGAGGAAATAAATTCATTTAATACAAATCGTAATAAAAACTGCAACATGCCAGTCGTCCATTTTGTTGAATTTGACGTGAGGCGCGTATGGCAAAGGCCCTTCGGTATACAGCCACGATTTGAAAACACTTTTTTTATTTTTTTTTCTTTCTCTTTATTGTTATAGGAACATTTAATCACTTAAGATTACGCCAGTTCCATTGTATCTTAACCTAGATAACTAAAACAATGTATATCTACCTACGTATTATATTGCGTAAGGTATTCTAACACAAATAAATTGTATAACATGGGCGTAAGAATATTGCAAACTCGAGTCATCAAATGACCTCCGCCTTCGGCATCGGGCTTCTGATAGACTCTTGTTCGCAATATTCCACTAACGCCCCTCTTTAAACAATGTACTATAAATGCCTTCGACAGAATAAGTCCTATGAGTAGACCCATGGGCCTTAAGAGGTTAAACTATAATTTCATCCAAATAGGTTGAGCAGTTTAAGCATGATTGAGTTCCGAACATCTAAACTTTCAAACATCTATACATATAAACATACTAGAAGGATAAAAAAAACCGGTAATGCAGTATTTCGACATTGGTCCTTTTCAAATTCTGGTACCTATTAGAATATTGGAAAGATCGGTCAGGGATTCCAGGATGGCGGTTTGCATTCCCTATATGTAGTATGTTAATAATAACAAGAATACTTAAATATATCGGTTTTCTCCGGGCACAGCTGGATGCAGCTTTATATTTAACTACCATAAAACAACGATTACGGTCAATTTTCCGATACCATAAATACCGCTTTCATAAAAGTTACAAAAGTAACCGATATTTCGACTTCGGCGAGGAGGGCAAGGTCGCTTAAGAAGAAAAAGTATCGAAATAATACCGGTTTGAAACCGGTATTAGAAAAATACCGGTAACCGATATTTCTAACTGGTTGCGGCACCGTTATGTTGTCGCCTAACCACTTTGCCTAACCACCGGTCGTAACTGGCATCAGTCCCTGCACCGATGAATGCCCACGAGTGTATAATTCTACCCTCACAACATTATAAATAAGAAAAATTGGGACTTAGGTAATTTTATTTACATGTTGGGGGTAATCTAATATTCTAGTTGAACAGTCGATTCCTAAATGAGTTGCAGTAGGTATTTTACTGTCAATCGATGTGCAGTCGACTAAAGCGATTGTTTAAATTTATCAGGTACACTCCTAATAATTGTCTGTTATATATTTAATGCTACATTACGTAACATTCACTCAATCCAACCTTGCTTATAATCTGCAAGTTGGAAATCGTCGGGGATAGTGCAGTACAGCGTAACTAGCACTAGTAAATACTGCGTATCTACTCGACATACAAATTGCAAATCCGCGTAACTAGCACTAGTATATACTGCGTATCTACTCATCACCCAATTTTACAGGAAGAGCTTAAAACGTTTTATCTTTATTATTTTGGAAGATATTAATTATGTTTTTACACAGAACATATTGAATACCGAGTTCTACAAGATAGTGAATCTAATTTTATGAAATCATAACGAATTAGGTATTTACATCATTTACGCGGTTTTGATTTAGCCACTTAAGCTATGAAGTGGAAACAAACTCAGTATGTTCCGCGGTATTGCAAGAAAACACATGAAGTTTATAGAAAATTTTTAATCAACAAAGCATGGTATGTGTCTCAAAATGTAGTATGTTTTTGTAATTAGTAATATGGCTGATAGAAAATAATAAAAAATAACCTTGTTTTCAACTCTTTACAAAAAAATATTTCAAAAAATGTAATCAACTTCAAACATATGGTTGATAATTATTTATTAAAATGTTGTGAAGCTACCTTATTCCCGAGTAACATAGGGTATATTATACAGGGTGAAATATTATACAGGTTTAAAAATCGTGCGAAGCCGGGACGGGCTGCTCGTCGTATATTAATCAGGAAGAAAAAACAGGGTTTCCCAGTTTCGGAAAAACCAACGTATTATATTTGATACAATGCCAAGTTCCCGACAAACTAGTTGCATGGCTTCAGAAAAAAAAACTTCTGTATTATCAATACAACGGAGTTGAATTTTCCTAATCAGGCACTTTAATCGATTTAAACGTACTTATGAGTTCCAGTAAATTCCAACAATACAGCACTCTTTGGTTTTAAATAATCTTGAATTATTACGATTTTACCAGATTACCTACTTAGTTAAAGAATCACATTGTGAAAAGAATCACACACACAAGAATAACATTGTACGAGTAGGTACTCGTACAATGTTAGTGTGTAGTGTTAGGTAACACTCAGTAGACAGCCACAACTTATTATAAACCAAATAGTACATACTTACAATCATAAACCTTCAAAATGAAAATAAGATCTATAAACTTGTTGACTGTTGTTACGTTAAGATATCTACAGCCCTAATTAAGCAATAGTTTGTTATTTATCTTTTTTTTACCAAAAATTATGTAATTAATTCAAAAGAAACACTTACCCAAAGTTTTTGTGTTGTTTTTAGTACCTGACACTTTTTTTCACCACAATAACACAATCGCAACAGCCTACCATAGTCATCTGATTGCAGATACGCGGAATCGTCACTTGAGTGATTGAATCGCGGTATTGTTATTAAGCCATAACTAGCTTGTTATTGGTCAAATGCAACGGGTGTTTGACTAGTATATTCTAATCGGGTTTTTACTTTCGTTGGCGGGAAATCTCAATTTGGCTACATTTGTTAGATACGCGGTATTAACCAATGTCAGTTACGCGGATTTGCCCTAGGAGGGTTGTGCAGATACGCAGTTTTTACTAGTGCTAGTTACGCGGTATTGCACTATCCCCGACGAAATGCAAACGGTTCATTTGATCAAAACCTATATATGTATACGTTCGGTAGCACAGATTACGTTTCGATATTGGATCTTACCTAGGTACTCCTTTCTAATAAGACGCAAAATGTACCTACCTATGCATAGTTATCGTTCCGTGGACTTTAGGTAAGTCGATCACGGATAAGGAGCAAAGCATTGAAATTCATACATTGATGTTGTTTTAAATTCAGTCTATCAAAAACAAATGACATTGCTCTTACGTCATTACCAAAATGAGCAGCGTAGCAAGATAAAATGAATGCTATCTCTTTCACCACAAACTAAAATTGTTTACACGATGGTGTCACCGTCTGGTGAGTATAATTACTACTATTCACTCCGCTATCTAACTAATCTTGTTTGTGTTTCGTGAAGTTTGGGTTTTGAGTGAAGGTTTTGGGCAACTTGCTGTCATGTGACGCGGCCATGACATTTACACGGACAGTGTATAACACACGCACACATACAAGGCTCGGAGTAAAATTTTATGAATTTCAAATGACTATATTTTGAATATTACCGGTTTTTACGTGTATTTATTCAAACTGCGGGAGAAGAGGGTCATATATATTATCTAAATATTACAATTTCAAGTTCCTGACATCGATAGATTAGACGTCTAGTCCGAACGAAAATTGTATGGAATTCGTCGGTGCCGCGTTCCCCCTAAAGGTCTCTACCCATTACACCGTATCATACCATGACCGTGCTATGAACGTATCAGGCACGGAATGTAACGCGACACGGACTACTATGCCCACTACACCGTGTCCACATCGTTTCATGTCCGTGCATAACCGGTTTAGTGACCGTAGTATCCGCGTATCGTCCCCGTAGCACCCGCCTATAATCCCCGTAGCATCAGCGTTCATACCCGGCGTTACCGTTCTATGTATTTTTATGCAGTTACATCTGTGTTTTCGCGTGAGCCAGACTAAGTATTACTTAAACTCCTGTACCTTTATGATGCCTACGAATATTAGAAAATTGTCCATTAGAGAATTGGCAATGATAGCCATTATTTTAGACTTGGAAGAACAAGAAAATAAGAGAGGAACACGAAGTTACTGGGTTCACGCCGATTTGAAAAAAATAAAAGTCGAAGGAGAATATTGGACATTGTTCGAGCATTAGGCGATAGTTGCAGCGCCTGCACTTTATTACATAGCAATGCGCCACACACACGCCGTCAGCTGCTCAGACACCTATTAAGAAAATATCTAAATTTGCATGTCATCTGTCATTCATTCGGCCACTCATCCTGTACCCTTTGTCACGGAATTACACATATTTTTGGAACCGAGGAGTTTTCGTCAAGAGCCCATATCTCACCCCTAAACATGGTCCTTCGAACCGGATACTAATAAAATTGGAAGACCTATTAATTATTGGAGGAATTACTGGCGGGAGACTTATTACTACTCTGGGAGACAAGGACCTGCTGAGGAAGACCATCAGGAAGGACCTTGGAACCTAACAGTGTTGAGTGTGATAGGGAAATTAGGACCCAGCACTCTTATCAGGTAGTAAATAAGTAGGATTTATTGTGGAAACTCCAGGTTAGTGAATACTTTTTAAAGCTATGTTAAAATGTACCGTTAGTTAAACGTTAAGTCTATTAGGTCGTACAATAAGTTGGTTATATTAATTGTATTATTTATCTAGTCAATTCTTTAAATTATTCATTCTACATATTTAATTGCAGTGGTTAAACGCAGTTAAATAGCTAACTTTTGTCAACGCAAGGCGTGGTCGACCGCTAGGATTTACCGTTATTCGTGTACAACTGTATTCGCATGAGATTTATGTAGTTTTAATTATTTGTGACATTGTGGATTAATTTAGAACAGGATTTAGATAGGGATTTTAAATGATAATTGTATTATGAATTGAATTGTTTAATAATTTTTATACGAATGATAATCATTTTATACATTTATAAGCTTTGTTAGTAGGTACAATAGGAGAATAGTCAGTATATTTATATAATTTATTCGAATCAATTTGTTATTTATGTTTTATTCGTGATTATATTCTTCTTTTATTATATACAATTTTATTTACAAAGACTTATGAACTAGACTATTTTAGCTTATTGATAAAACCGAAACCAAAGTGTAATTTTAATAATTAAACTATTTACAGTAACCATAAATACTTACATCTATCAATTGTTTACATTCAAGGTCTACGCCAGCTTCCTAAAATGGGTGATGAGAAGGATTTAACTCGAAAAAGAGGCAGTTATAAAGGACAATTAACTCTGTTTACGTCATACCTAGGCACCTTGAAGGAATCTGCTTTAACTCAGGCTGAAGCTAATCAATTGCAGTTGCGTATAGGTAAGATTGAGGCATTGTATGGACTTTATGATGATGTTCAGACACAGTTAGAATGTAAAACCGAGAACTTAGATGCGCTTATGTTGGACAGAGAGGAGTTTCAAAGTAACTACTTCTCAGCCCTTTCGCGAGCCCAGGAGATACTTGGTGATTTTAATAAAAAAAGCGATGATTTTGAGTCATGTAGCAAGCGTAGTTCAAACAATCATCGGCTGGTTAAGCTCCCGACGATTTCATTACCTAAGTATAGTGGATTATACGAGGACTGGCTTGGGTTTCATGACACATTTACAAGTCTCATTCATTCGAACGACGAAATTGATAATATAAACAAATTCCACTATTTAAAAGCGTCGTTGGAAGGGTCCGCTGCTTTATTCATTCACTCAATAGAATTCTCTGGGAGTAATTACGAGGTGGCATGGAAACTCTTATGTGAAAGGTTCAACAATAAAAGGTTATTGTTACAAAATCATGTTTCTGCGTTATTTAACATTGAACCCGTCACAAAAGAGTCGTCAGTGCATTTAAAGCGGGTTATTGACCAAGTAAACAAAAACTTAAGATGTTTAGAATCCCTAGGTGAGCCTGTCAAGCAATGGGACACGCTTCTTATTCACATAATTAGTAACAAGCTAGACACAAAAACATTTCGCGAGTAGGAAGAACACAAAGGAAGCCTAGATAAAAATGCACCTATTTCTTTTGATACTTTTATCACCTTTATGCGTAATCGTGCAGACTTGATTGAAACTTTAGAGTTATCGAGCGCTCCTGTCGCCGGACAATCGAGTCAGCCGGCTAAAACCGTATCAAAACATAGGACTATGCTTTCTACACAAACCACGAAGCACTGTGTCACTTCATCGCCTAAACTGTGTCCGAAATGTAATGGTGAGCATAGCTTGAATAACTGTTCACAGTTTCTCGCACTTAGCAATGTCGAGCGGCTTCACTTGCTGCCGAGTTATAAAGTATGTTTTAATTGCTTCCGTAGCGGTCATTATGCAAACCATTGCAAGAAGGCGGGTTGTAAGGTATGTAAGCGCAGGCACAATTCACTTATCCATGTTGCAGATGCAAAGCAAAACACGGGATCAGATTATTCGTCCGAGCGGGCCGCCGTCAAGGTCAATACTGCGCCGGCGGCGGGCACGGCACCCGTTGCGTTATCAGCTAGCATAGCAACGCTGCATTCGCATGCAGTAGAACAGCAAGTGGTACTATTGTCCACTGCATTAATTAAAGTTTACGATCGAGATAATCGCGAGTACATTGCTCGAGCAGTTTTGGACAGTGGTAGCACTGCATGTATTATGACTCAGGGAATGTGTCAAAAATTGAATTTATTAACCGAACGCGTAGATAAATCGGTTGTAGGCATAAACAACGCAGTATCCCCAGTAGGTGAGATGTGCCGAGTATCAATGAAATCATTGAATGATACCTACTCGACCCACCTGCACTGTTTTGTTTTGCCATCAATAACTGACGTCATGCCCTCTCGTCAAATAGATCTCTCGAGATTAAATATTCCGGCTGATCTTTGTTTAGCTGATCCTAACTTTCATACACCGTCTCCGATTGATTTTATCATTGGTGCTGATCTCTTTTGGGACTTGTTAGGATCGCAAAAGATTAAATTAGGTAATGGGCAGCCGATACTATGTGAGACTCAGCTTGGTTGGCTAGTCTCAGGCCCGATTAACAGCGGTCAAGTATCGACTCCATCGCGTACCATTATTTGTAATTTTATGAATGTCGTTTCTAGTCCTAGTACTGAATTGCTTAACAATGAGGTCCAAAACCAACTCACGCGTTTTTGGCAGCTTGAAGAAGTCTGCTCTGAAAATCCTCATTATTCTCCCGCGGAGAAATTATGTCAAAAGCATTTCGTTGAAAACTGCACTAGGCTGGAGGACAGGCGTGTATGTGTACGTTCAACACAAAAAGAAGATCCTAGGGTTATAGGAGATTCTATGAATCGTGCTAAGCAATGTTATTTATCGTTAGAGCGTGAGGATGAAGTTAGAGACATGTACAAAGAGGTAATGACAGAATATCAATCTTTAACCCATATATCTGAATGTGATTATGAGGTCGTTCGCGAGATCATCACTCATGACTTTTACGTAGATGATCTACTCACTGGTGGGGATAAGTTGCGACAAGTGCTGTCGATTAAAAACAAAGTCTCTTATGCTCTAACATTCGCTAGCATGAATTTGAGGAAATGGAAGTCAAATGAACCTCAACCTGCATACGACTTCTATTCCGCTCAGTCAAAATGTATTATTTTAGGAACCAAACTAGTTAAAACCTTGGGGCTCAGCTGGCAGCCAGACTATGATCAATTGTGCTTCCCCTTAGGTAGTTGTTCGCTTCGCGGCAATACCAAAAGGGATTTGTTGTCAGCGATTGCACAAATATTTCACCCCACTGGCTTATTGGCTATTTACATCAATCTTATGAAAAGTCTCTGGCTATACGAGGAGGCTCTAAATTCACTAAAGTTAAAGTTACGTTGAATCCAGTAGGGGCAAAGTCATTATATAAAACTCAGGCTGAAGTGGTATTTTATGTAGATGTCACAAATAAGGTTGACATCGACGTAAGTGAATTGATTGACTTTTTGCTGTTTTCAAACTTGTTGCGAATTATTAGTGCAGTCGCTTATGCGCTGCATTTTGTGAACTTGTGTAGAAAGCAAGTACCGTCGACAGGCTACCTAAACGAGTCGGAACTGAAAACCGTATTGAATGTGATTATTGGAACCTCCCAAAGAGAATTATTTCCCGAATACAATTTACTTGTTGAATACGTTGTTGTTGATTATGCGAGACTTTCTGCCAGTCATCAGGGTTGTGAATGTAGACTTGTAAAGGTGAAAATAGCCGTTTTCATATGTTTCACCACTAAATCAGTACACCTAGAGTTGGTGGGTGACTTAACCAGAAATAACTATCCGTCAGCATTACGTCACCTTGTATCTCGGAGAGGTTTACCATCTGATATTTATTTAGAGAACGGAACGTCAGTTGTAGGTTCATACAATGAGTTATCAACATTTCTTAAAAGCAACTGTAGTTCGTTGGCTAAAGCTGCAGCTCACGAGTTAATTAATTTCTATTTTAGTCCTGCTTATTCTCAACACTCAAGAGGTCTTTGGGAAGCTGGGGTAAAATCTACCAAATTTCATCTGAAAGGAGTGCTGGGAGATTGTTAATTAACATACGAAGAACTCAACACTGTTCTGGTCCAAATAGAAGCGGTGTTGAACTCTCGGCCACTGATTCCCATATCGTCACATCCAGAAGATTTGCTGCCGCTTACTCCCGGGCACTTCCTCATCGAGCGCCCTCTAAACTCACTGCCAGTTCAGGACCTCAGAGACCGCTCCTTCAATCACCTGAACCGCTATCAGCGGATCGTACAACTCCGGCACATTTTGGAGCAGATGGAGCAAGGAGTTTGTGTCGGAACTCCAAGTCCGAACCAAATGGCGCACGCATCACGACGCACTGAAGCTGGACGCTCTGGTGCTCATAAAGGAGG
This sequence comes from Epinotia demarniana, assembly GCA_945867215.1. Taxonomy (NCBI): domain Eukaryota; kingdom Metazoa; phylum Arthropoda; class Insecta; order Lepidoptera; family Tortricidae; genus Epinotia; species Epinotia demarniana. The sequence continues at coordinate 21,513,916 of OX244261.1, forward strand.
ACCACCTTTCCTCCCTTGAAATGGAAGCTAGGTCGCGTTGCTGCCATCCACCCTGGGAGCGATGGCATTACCAGAGTTGCAGACATCAGGACCGCGACTGGATTGATACGGCGGTCCTTCAGTAAAATCTGTCCGCTCCCTGTGTCAGATGAATCTGTCTCTGGTTGAAAGAGAGCTTTCAACGCCCGGGGGCATGTTCGAGCATTAGGCGATAGTTGCAGCGCCTGCACTTTATTACATAGCAATGCGCCACACACACGCCGTCAGCTGCTCAGACACCTATTAAGAAAATATCTAAATTTGCATGTCATCTGTCATTCATTCGGCCACTCATCCTGTACCCTTTGTCACGGAATTACACATATTTTTGGAACCGAGGAGTTTTCGTCAAGAGCCCATATCTCACCCCTAAACAGACATTATTTAGGCACCCAGTGGATAATGGAGAAAATTTTTATATGTACTTTCGTATGACGCAATTTCAATTTACTGAATTATTGAAAAAGATTGAACATGTTATCACTAGAAGAAACAGCACATTTAGAGAAAGTCTTACTTATACTGACTGTATAGTAGACTGGCAGGAGCGAGCAAGAGATATGGCAACGCGTTTCTAACGGGCTTAGAACGGTCACCATACGCGGTTGTAACGCGTATGCTCACCGTTTCGCTGCCTGCACGCACCGTTCCGGCAACGTTGCGTGCCGGGCGCGGAGCGTTTCGGCACCGGCAAAATATCTTCGCCGACAATTGTTGACGGTCATAGCACGGTCATGGTATGATACGGTGTAATGTGCAGAGACCTTTAATCCATAGACGCTAGCAGCTTGATCGCACATAGTAAAAAAAAATCTTCAATAAAGTGCTGATATTGTGGTCACTAGAAGACAGCTGCATTCCGCCGCCAGCATCATCTAAAAATATATATAGAATGGAAGTAACGCATACTTAGTTTCACATGAGAATTGGGTTTTAATTTTGCTAACAACGCACTCACTGAGAATTATTTATCAATTTTGATAGGTCATTAGAACGCAGAGCTGTAGAAAATTGAGTAATTATTTATGAAACAACCTTTTAAGCTGAGATCGAAAAAAAATTGAGGCATAAGAAGAATGATTTACAAATTGTACAATAATACATGATTGTATTCGTTATGTATAAAAGGCTCGGGGGTACTTCTAAAAATATTTATTAATATCTAATGCTTACTTAGGGTAGACCGGGGACAATTTTATTTAAAAAAAATGGATTTCACCGCCTGTAACCGTTATATGTTTATGAGTAGAAAGATGAATGCCCAAAATATTTCAAGGTTAGTTATCTGGTTCCTAAATTAAATGTATTTAGTTGGTCTATGATCCATAGTTTTTTTGATAATAATGTACTTAATAAAGAGAATGGGGCAGTATGGTTCAATTGACCTCACATGACTGTCAATTGAAACACTAACAACAAAATTTCGCAAGCATGTAAAAAAAAGTATATGATTTTAGTTTTCTTTGTTGCTGCTACTTTATTCATTTAGCTTAACCAAAGTAGTTTTAATGCAATTATAATATGTAACGATATGCAGAAAATAAGCACAATGTTGCAAACGTCGGGATGTAAAATGAAATTATAGACGCAATAAATAATCAGTTTAAATTGTTTTACTACACAAAAAAAAAATGTGATGTAAACGTGTCTCTTTCTTATATATATTTTATATACGGGTCAAACTGAGAATCTCCTTTTTTTGACGTCGATTAAAAACGCTCATAAAATATCGAATAAAAAAAAATTATCACGTGTGCTGATTTCTAAAAAAAAACGTAATATTTCCATAATCTATAAACAAGGTCAAAAACTACACAAATAATAGTGAACATTAACAGAACCTCCATATATTTTCAAGTCAGTTACTTTTGGGAACGATTGAAACGCGAGGACGATTGAAACGTTTCAATCGTCCACAAGCAAGTCGTTTCTAATATTACATATAAAAGCGACTCCAACGCTGATCAACGGCCAACGTAAACATTCCTTTATTCCTAACTATAATACCAAAATAATTTGATCTGTCAAAATACAAAAGTAAAGTCGGTATTTGTATACAAAAGTTAGCTAGAAAATATATCATGAAAATGTGCCAAATTGGCAATGTAGGTACTTATTAAAAAAACAGTGTATCACAAACAAACCAGCTATTACCTAGGAACCATTTTACTAAGAAATCACGACAAGCACTAAACATCGTTCTGGCAGGCATAAATAGTCTAGATATATGCAAATAAAAATGTATTCTTCTTTTGACTGCTGCTATCGTCAGCGTGTTTTTCTTCTCCAGCAGAGTCGCCCCAAGCCTGACCGAAAATAACTTAAAACTTGCGATGGATATTTCAACACTATTTTAATCCAAGGTGTCGATCTATGGGGCCTGTCTGCTCATCGCGAAAGGGCATTTAAGTTGCAAAAGCGAGCAATAAGAATAATTGCCAGGAAACCTTTCAATCATCCGGCAAGGGAACTTTTTAGGAAATATAAAATACTGACGCTCCCTGCAGTTTTTATATTGTCCGCATGTAGACACGTCAGATGCAATCTGTCTAAATATATTACAAACTGTAGGCGAGGAGCTGAGAGTCGTAGGCAACCTTTTGCTGATTGCTCCAGTAAAACGACTTGCCAAGCCCCGAAAGTAGCTGGGTGTCATAGGACCCAAGATCTATAATAAGATCCCACTTGAAATAAAGTCAGTTGAGAGTGATACTGTATTCAAGAAAAAATTTAAAGCTTTCCTTGAACAATGTTGATGAGTTTCTCCAAGGACCCATCTGACAAAGTGTTTTTACGCTGTAAATACTAATTAATTATTTTCTTATGTTATGATTATTGTCCTTAATTTTTGTAATGAATCATTGTAATTGTTATTTAAATTTTAATTGTTATTCTATACATAATTTGCTGACTAATTTTATTCCAAGTAGAATAGGTTGTATGTATCAAATGTATATTTGAAATTGTGTACCTGTTTACCTGTAAAACCATTTTTACCAATAAATAAATCTGAATCTGAAAAAAACTATAAATGGAATATTAAAATTATTTTAATGACGCTGGATTAGGTGGCAAAGCGGACCCCGGGCTTCTTTAGGGCGCAACCGGGAATAACGCTAGGAGAATGATGATTGAATTCATCATTGACTTTGGCCAGGAGTCAGGAAAAATTACATAATTTACATTGCTGTTGACATTAATAAATGCAATCAATAAATTAAATTTTATTGTGCAAGCAGGCAGCAGTGGCACTTATACGAGTCAAACTTCTGATCGATACACAAGTCGTAGTCGTACTTGGCTGGTTTATATCTACGTAACTATGAAGAAAATTTGTTTCGCAGTTTAGAACTATGACATTATTTTATACGCCTGCTTGATATAATATATTAGATATCACCTATAACATGCATTTTACCAATATGTAAATAAATTAAAATACCCAAATGTGATGGTAAACTCTAAGGATAATGGATGAATTAGTGAATTCAGTATTGATATTGTCTATGAAATTATGTAGAAAGCTATATTTTGTTACAAATGAATTGTTTTTATAATAAAGTTGGCAGCTGCCTATCAGTATATACTCATTTTTTAATTAGTTATATGTTATATTCAATCCTTCTTCGAATCGGCTCATCAATGACGGAGTTTTGAGGTAACAAACATGGAAAAGAAAACAGCCGAATTGAGAACCTCCTCCTTTTTTTGAAGTCGGTTAAAACACTATGGAAGACGATAAGATAAGTACATATTTTATATGATTATTAGGTAAATATTTTTAAATATTCAGATGTAACTCGGTTATATCAATCCACAAAATAAATCAATATAATATATCTTTCGTAACCATCTATGTACTTGATTCATTCAATCAATCGAATGAATCCAATTCATATATCAGTCCGTGAACGCATTGCATCGCATGAGAGACGAGAGCTGATACTAACCGGAGCGACGGAATACGGATATATGTACGGATATAATGATATAAAAGAGTGATTCATATCCCAGGGATCAAAAGATATATTTCAATCTTTTCTTTAAAGTGGCACATTTCGCCCATGTCTTGCTCAGCTCGCCGGTAGCGGTGATGACTTCAACCACTCTGATGCAGCAGTCCTTGCCAGGCACGACACTCTTAACTAAGCCCCAAGGCCATACGTTTAGAGGGGAGTCAGGATTAACGACCAGCACGAGGTCACCGACACTCAGTGGCCTCTTCTCTTGTGGCCACTTCTTTCTATGATCAGCCCCAATTTATCAGAAGCTGATTAATTGCTATCGTCTGTTGCGCTGCTGATCCAACTGCCAAACGAGTTGTACTGAGAAATTGCATGCACATGTGGTCGGATTGTTACATCAGTCTGTATGCTACACCCAATTATGACTGACAAATTGGGGTAAAATCACATATTCTGTATAGCCTTATTTAAACGGCCAAAAAATTTAAATTAAAAAAACATGATATCCGCGCTTCCGTGCACGCCCTTCCATCTCGCTCACGTTTATGCTCCGTGAGAGGGAGAGAAGACCTACGGCGCCTTAAAGGTAAATAAACTCATCTTTGCCATTGACTTGCTCCATTTTTAGGGTTCCGTAGCCAAATGGCAAAAAACGGAACCCTTATGAATTCGTCATGTCTGTCTGTCTGTCTGTCTGTCTGTCTGTCTGTCTGTCCGTCCGTATGTCACAGGCATTTTACTCGAAAACTAAAAGGTGTATTTTGATAAAATTTTGAGGATAGGTGTATTTTGTTAGCCACGTGTGGTACATCAATCGATAGGCCTTTTAAAATAAATATAAGGTTTCTAAGTATTTTTTTTTATTAAGTGAATAGAATCGGAGATAATCGCCCCGAAAGTCACTTAAATTGTGCCCCCCCTCTTATTTTTGAATCGTGTATTTTTAAAATATCAAAAAAATCATGGACTTGGGCTTATTAAATTCTTTCACCGAAAATTGTTTTGAACAAGATCCGTTCAAAGGTTTTCGAGATTTTTCTCAAAAACTGTCTTCCTTAAAGAAAAGGACGTAAAAGTGCCATAAGATTTCAGTAACGATTTTAATAGGCACGGAACCCTCGTTGTGCGTGGTCCGACACGCACTTGGCCGCTTTTCTTAACATGCTCGTGGTTTAGGACAAAGCAAGTATCATTCACAGCAAAGCAAAAAGAATGTATACCAGATGCGGCGCAAAATTTGATCGAAGCTACCATACCCTGTGCTGAAGCGTCCACGGGTAGAGAACCAGCACCTCAAGTGTACAAAAAGGCCGTAGCTTCAATTACTGAGAAGGGTTGGCATTTGGCGGCTAATAAACCAATACCAACCGACAGTTGACCAAAAATATCATCAATATATCGCCTGAGAAATAAAACTGCTGGTTTACACCAGCAAAACCAGCTCGATTGCTGCCGAAGATGCGGAATGAAATTGGTATTTCGTTCGAACCTATCCCTGTAAGGGACGGCTTCCGGTTAACCTTTGGGCAATTTAATTTAGAACATAGTTAACATAGGCATTTATTTACTCGTTTTTTTGTGCATTTGTTTCAAAGAATACCAACATCTAATATCAGTAGGGAGTTACGATTAAAAATATACGGACAACGCAACAAATCCCTATTCCATAAATTCATAACAAATGTCCGTTAAACGCGCGGCGGACGGATGGACGCTCTCGAGACATAGAGAGTCTATGTCTCGAGACCGACCGAGTGGAAAGAACTGATAAGTATGTCCAGGGCATCAATTTAGTTCGGTACAATAGGATTCCAATATAATTTCATTGCGGCTCGCCCTCGTTGAGGCAGGTCAGCTGCGAGCAAAATATAGTCACCATTTTATCACCTACCGTTGTGGATTAAGACATGGATGTTCCGACACTCTTGCTCTCACATACTTGTCACAGACAGTGCATTTTTCCTAAGTTCTCGTCCACCACCATTTTTTTCCGGCTTCCAACTCTAACAGATAGATCGCCCGGCCGGGAAGGATGGCATTTTTTTCCAGGGTCTGTATTTATGAGGACCAAGTATGCCAATTTTCAGGCGGTTGCCTAACAATTTTATTTTTCTTCGCTCGTCTACAGGGCTCCGGTCACACTAGGAGGGATGGCATAAAAGTTTCATCACACTTTCAGGCTACCGCTTTTTCATCGGGTTGCCTCGCTATATATTTTTTCTCAAAAATCATCGGCAATGTTGACTTAATTGGTAAAAAATCAGGACGTGAAGTGCATAGTTTATGGTTAGTCAAAATTTAAAAAATAAAAAACCTTGCCGGCTCGATTTTGCTCGACTACAATGTTGTTTCAATTCCCTTATTTGTCGTGGTACAAACTTTTTAAAAAGTTGAAACCGCCATATAAATAAAAGGCATAGGTCCTAAACAGCCAAAACGGAAGATCAGTAGCTGTTACTTATCGCGACTTTTTAGTTGCCTCAAATAACTTATGGGGTTTTCGAAAGAAAAATACACTTCCAACTTATTATTAAAAAAATTAAAAGGCGGCAATGCAAAAAATATTCTTTTTTAACATACAGTGGCTAATTGTTTTTACGGAAAAGATAGAAAATTGACGTGTAAATGATTCCAGATTTAAAAAAGCTGCAAGCTCAGTTATTGATTATTTGTTAAGTGTAAGTTGCAAAGCCAAAAGACAAATATCAAAAGGCGTACGACAATTTATTGAAGCGGCGAGAAGAAATGCATGCCTTATCATTTTCAGAAAGTACATTTTTGATTTGTTCCAAATTTTTGAGAAAAGCACTATATTTGTCTCAGCTGGAAGGGCAATTGCTGGCTTCGTATTAAATTAAACGGACTCCCAAGGTCGTCCGTTTAAAATTAATACTCAGCCAGCAATTGCCTACTTCCCTTGCTTCGACAATAATGTACTATTTTTAAACCACCCCCCTCCTATTTCCGAACCAGTCACAGTTGGCTCATTTCAGCTTGCACAGGGCAGTTCCACATCACTTCGGGAGCTCAAATACCGCGAGCCATCCGGTTGCCTCTCCGACATTGAATTACGCGTCATTGCTCTGAATATTTGTTGCACTTAATACTGCGACAGTTGGGATGTGTCAAACTTGTCAAAGTAGTAAAAGTGACAAAGGTAAGTATGAAAATGAAGAATGAACAACGTGCATAGGGTAAACCCTTATTTTCATTACCCGGGATAGCTGTGGAAGAGTGGGCTTCCATTATTTTTACCGTAAAAGTTATTTCAAATCCTCGCAGTAGGCTCTAGGCACCTAATTAAGCCCCGCCCTGTCTCCAACAATTTGTTATGACGAGCCATTTACCAAGACGCACTTAATCACTAAAACGTCGGGAGCAAAGCAGACATCTTGGCTAAACTTGTCAGTGGGGAACTCTTCAAAAGTCACTCTGCGACATACAAGTTGATACAACTCCCTTACAAGGGCGCTACCGTTAGTAAGTCACGGTAAACTCGCGCGAGACCTAATAAAATCTGGTCATGGTTGTGGCGAGATGTACCTTGCCGTCATTACTAGTCAATTGTAAGTCATTACTCAACTCATCCCACCGTTAGATATAATTCTCTAGGTATAATTTCAACTATTTTCATCTTGGGGTTAGGGTACGTATAAAAATGAAAATAGATTTTTGACGTCGACCGTGTTATTTAATTGATTCTATTTATTTATTTATTTATTTTATTAAGAAACAAACAGTCTCATATGGTTACATTTGAATACAGTAAAAAGTACTAAATTATGGACTTACAGTTTCCTTAATCAGAATATTTAAACCTAAACAATAAAGATTAAGAAGATTAAAAGTTTTGAGTTATTGAGATGCATCGTTAATAATACAAACATTGCCAGAAAATTTATAGTTATGATAAATATTTTTTCTATTATAGTTGTTGAATACATTGTAAAGATAATCGTTTGAAGCTACAAAATGTCTCATGGAGAATATCTAAAGACTGAAATTTTTCATCATAAAGCCTGCACGCTCTTCTAATGAAACCGTTTTTAGCATAAGAAGTACGACTACGGGGGATATGAAAGAGGGGTTTTTTTCTACAAGATCGCTCGCAACGCCGGGGTACTCTAAATGAAAGCTTATGTATTAACGAAGGGGCATCGATGATGTTATTAATGATTTTGTACAGGATCAAGACATCAATACGTTCACGACGAGAACTTAAAAAAGTAGTACTTTGTCTTTTCAAGGAAGTGGTATAGTCTATGTATTTATGTCCAGTGCGATACTCAATTGCCTTGACAAACTTTCTTTGTACTTTCTCAATTTTATCACTGTGTATTTTATAAAGTGGATTCCAAACAGCGCTAGCAAATTCTAATCTACTACGTACATAACTGTTAAATAATACCTTGTAAGTTGACAGTCTACTAAAGGGCTTTCCTACACGCAATATAAATCCCATTTGTTTAAAAGATTTAGCCAATATGTTGTCTATGTGGGGAACGAAGGTAAGTTTTGAGTCCATGATAACGCCAAGGTCACGAATCTGGTCAACCCGTGTCAGTTCTTTATTGAATAGTGTGTACTTAAAGTTTATAAATGTTCGCTTTCTACTAAAACTAATAATAAAGCATTCGTCTGTATTTAAAAATAAGTTATTTGAGGTACAAAAGGCCTGAAAATTATTTAAGTCATTCTGCAAGACTGTGCAGTCGTTCATATTTTTGATAACTCTGAAAATTTTAGTGTCGTCGGCGTATAATAGCATGTTTGAGTTTTTTATACACTCAGTGATATCATTAATATACAGCACGAATAACAAAGGGCCTAAATGTGAACCCTGCGGTACACCGGAAGTAATAGGTCTATATTGAGAAGTGTGTCCTTGCACAGCTACCGCCTGTGAACGATTCTCAACATAAGATTTTATCCAGCGGAACAGGTCGCCGTGTATACCGAAATGCCAAAGTTTCAAAAGTAAGCGCTCGTGATCAACCTTATCAAATGCCTTGGCAAAATCAGTATACACTGCGTCTACTTGATAGTTGTTATCTAAAGCATCTAGTATGAGTTCTGTATAAGATAAGAGATTCGAGTCAACACTACGACCGCTGAGAAAACCATGTTGGTTTGGAATGACATGACGACGCATTGCAGAAGAAAGTTGATCACTATTTTCTCAAGAATCTTACCGTAATCTTGACATAATTTCGATATTGGGCGATAATTATCTATCTCGGTGCTAACCTCTCCTTTTGGTATCGGTGTAACTAGTGCACGTTTCCATAAAGATGGTACGCACCCCTCCCTAATGGATTTTTCGAATAGTAAGGTGATAGGTACTGTTAAGCTAGAAGAACAGTTTTTAATTAAAACTGGAGGAATACCATCAGGACCAGAACCTTTATTAATATTAACGCAGTTAAGATATTTGTAGACAAGATTTTTAGATATGTAAATGGTATCCATGTCGAAAACAGTGTTGTTTACAGGGGTGAGATTATTTAGGTCTACAGAACTATAGCTAGGTATTTCAAACACGGATTGGAAATGTTCATTAAACAAATCGCATATGTGTGCACCGTTAGAGGCTGTTAATCCTTTATAATGCATAACCTGTGGAAGGCCACTTTTAGAAAATACTGATTTGATGTATGTCCAGAAAAATTTAGGATGAGTGTTGATTCTATCTTCAGTAAGGTTAATATAACTGGTTTTGTGTTGCTTCTCAATCGAGCCCTCAATTCTTTTCAGAAGGTTATTTTCAGCTTCTACAATTGATGTTTGATTTTTCCAGAAGTGTGCTAAGTGTTTTTGGTTGGATCTTATCAATGTTATGTCCTTCTGGTACTGCTCGGCGAAACGTTCGTCTAATACGCCAAATAATGAGTTGGCGATGTATCCAACTCCGTCAATGAGGCCGCGTCGCGTGCGCGCGCGCTCGTGAAACTGCTGATGTTGTAGCATTTGGTCGTAGTGTTCTAATTCCACGAATCCGTGTTGTAGTTGTAGTAATATGATGTCACAATGGGATCTCTGTGCTATTTTTGGACACATATTTTCTAAATGGTCATAGTAATTTTTAAGTACTTTTTTTGCTTGCCAGTAGGGTTCCCGATTGTAGTACAATACTAGTTTCTAATTGTCCTGTACTAGACGCATGCTTGATGTCTTGTCAAAATAAAGGCCATTGTTGCTCTGTAGCGCTGTTATGTTGTAGGCATTGTGTGCTACTGATGTGGCGACTAACATAAATAACAAGAAAATAGTTGTCATGAAATTGATACATGTGGTTTTTATTGTTTTGCTTTTCTTAGAGTTGTTATTTTTTGTTCGACTTCCATCGTTGACATTTTGCTCTTGTTGCGTTGTTTCATGCTGATTATCGGTGGGTAGGATTGTTAGTTTGACAACTGGCCGTCTGATAATGCCGTTCTTTGTTTTCAAGCTTACGACTCTAACGTGTCCGTCCTTACCGGAGTGTAGATCTACTACCCGTCCTAAGCTCCATTTGCCTGCTGGTAGATTCGCATCGTTAATGATAACGATGTCATCTAATTTGATATTTGGACGAGTCGTGTGCCATTTGCTCCTTGCTGATAATTGGCTCAAATATTCTACACGCCATCTTTTCCATAGGTCATGGAATATTTTTTGAGTCATCTGCCACCTGGTTCTTTCATCTCGCTCTGTCTCAATGATAGTCAATGTTGGGCCGCTTGCTAAGAAGTGAGATGGTGTTAGGTAATTTATGTCATCAGGATCTTCACTTATGGCGCAGAGCGGCCGAGTGTTGAGGCATGCTTCAATCTGCGCCAGCAACGTCGTGTATTCTTCAAATGTCAGTTTTTGATCACCGACCACTCTACGCAGATGATGTTTCAGGCTTTTTACGGCGGCTTCCCATAATCCTCCGGCGTTTGGCCAAGAGGGAGCATTAAAATGCCAAGTGATTCCCATCTCGCTTGTTTCGGCGAAGAATTCTTTGCTACATATTGATTTTAAGTCCAAATATTCATTTTGCAGTTTTGTATTCGCCCCTATGAAGTTAGTACCCTGGTCACTGTACAAGTGAGCCGGGGCTCCTCTTCTTGCAGAGAATCTTCGCAGAGCGGCCATGAACGCTGATGCTGTTAGATCGGACACTAATTCGAGGTGCACAGCTTTTGTTACCATGCACACGAAAACTGCCACGTATCCTTTTGTTGATTTGACTCCTGGACCTTTGCTTGATTTGACGTCAACGTAACCTGTGTAGTCAACGCCTGTATGAAAATACGGCCTTGTTGGATTCGTCCTTGATTCTGGTAAATCGCCCATCAACTGATAAAGCTTAGTTGCTTTGTGTCTTTTACATATGACACAATGTTGGAGTCTGTTTTTTACTGAGCGGTTACCACCCACAATCCAGTACTGTGCTCTAAGTCTAGACGTTGTTGTACGTGCTGTTCCGTGAAATGATTTTTGATGTGCTTGATCGATCAGCAGGTGAGTTAAGGGACCGCTACGGGGAATGATCAGGGGATACTTCATGTCATTGCTAATTGATGCGTTTCGCAGTCTGCCCTTGACTCGTAACAAGCCTCCTTCATCCAGAAATGGATTTAAACTCAAAATGTTGCTATTTGTTTTTACGCAGCCACGTTCTCTTATATTGATTATATCGTCCGAGTACTCTTGATATTGTATGTGTTTAATAATTTGTAATTTTGCAGACCGTAATTCTTCAGCTGTCAAGTAAGGCAGTTTCGGTCGATCCCGTGATATTTTGCGCGAAGTATCCACGCTAGTACTCTATATGCCTTTGAGAATGCGCTGTGTTTGATTATTAATTGTTGAATGATATCGTCTTTCAATGGCTCGGTTCTAGTTGCTACATTTGATTGTTTGATTTTTCTTGTTTCTAGGTCCGTTTTAAAGACTGATTTTTCTTGATATTGTTGATTTTTGAAAGTCGATAGCGTAGGTGGCCCATTCCACCACAGCGAGTGTTGTTGTAATTGCTCTACTGACAAGCCACGGCTGGCACAGTCGGCTGGGTTTTGCTTTGTTTTGATATAGTGCCAACAGGCGGGCGGCATTGTTTCTGTGATTTTCTGCACTCTGTTGGCGACGAATGGCTTCCAGCGGCTAGGTTCACCGTGAAGCCAGCCTAATACTGCGGTTGAATCACTCCATCCGAAAACTTAAATGTTGTGATCTTGGAGGCTTGATTTGACCTTGACCATTAATTTTGATAGCAGGTATGCTCCACACAGCTCCAGGCGAGGTAATGAGACCTCCGGATTAGATTGTTTGGTTGGCACTATTTTTGTTTTTGCTGCTAAAAGAGTGATTGATACTTTTCCTTGATTTTCCACACCGGCGTAAATAACGCTTGAATAAGCCTTTAATGACGAGTCACTATAGCCATGTAATTGTATGTTTGATTTCTCACCACTGTGTGTCCACCTTGATATTTTAATTTTATTGATGTTAACTAAGTCATCTTTTACTTTAAGCCATGTTTCCAGGATGTCGTCTGGTATTTGGTCTTCCCATTTTAAATTCGCAGCACAGACGTTTTGAAATAATAGTTTCAGCCGTAATGTTATTGGGGCTAGCCATCCAAGAGGATCGAATGTTTTGGATATTTCAGCCAAAAGTGTTCTTTTTGTTAGTTTCGGAGATGGCTCTTCTGATAACTTACATTGAAATGTAAATATATCGTCCTTGGGTACCCAAATCAATCCCAAGGTCTTTGTTGATTCTTGATGGCGAAAATCAAAGTTTTCTTGAGACGTTGAAATGTTGTTTTCCAACAGTGATTGATCATTGGAGGACCATTTTCGTAGGTTGAAACCACCGGACTTGAGTAGTTCAATGAGATCAACTTGTAATTGTTTTGCTGACTCGATGCTATGACTTCCGCTGAGTAGGTCGTCCATATAAAATTGTTCCTCTAATACCTTTGCTGCTGTAGGGAACTTATGTCGTTCATCTTCAGCCAATTGCTTAAGTGTCATCATGGCCAGAAAGGGAGCACTTTTCGTGCCATAAGTGACGGTTGATAGCGCGTATCTTGTAATTGTTCATCAGCTGATGGCCTCCAAACAATTTTTTGATATTTTTGATCATCTTGATGGACCAAAATCTGCCTAAACATCTTTTCTATGTCAGCAGTCATGGCGTATTGATATGTTCTCCGTTTGAGAACTAATGATACGAGATCCTGTTGTAAGTTAGGACCTCTGTACATAAGGTCATTCAAACTGACTCCTGTGGATGTAAGGCCCGAGCCATTGAAGACTACTCTCAAGGACGTCGTGGTGGACTCCAGGCGTTGGATACAGTGATGACTCATGTAGTAACCTGGCGTTGTTTTGCTGTTTGTTCGGTGCATGTGTCCTAAATTGATATATTCGTCTATGAACGCTCTATAGCCCTCTGCGACGTTTGGTTGTTTGTGAACCTTTCGTTCCAATTGATGAATTTGGGCAATTGCCTTTGGTTTTGATTGACCCAGCTTTTCGTCTATGCCCGGATGTAGTGGTAAGCGCACTACATAGGTTCCATTTGATTGTCTCTCTGTCTTTGATTTATAAAACTCCAAGCAATGATGATCTTCAGTGCTCAAAGTATTGTTGTCGGAAATGTCCTCGATCATCCAGAATCTTTGAAGGTCGAGGTCATCAACCATGATAACGTTGCATTGGAAGGACTCCGTGGCGTTGGCATTTCCACATAAAATCCAACCAATCCTTGTTTGCTGTGCAATTGGTGAAGTATTATTTTCTCTTATGATACCGCTTAAAATGATACGTGAGTATATATCTGCCTCGAGCAACAGATCTACGCGACGGCTCACATTAAACTCAGGGTCTGCTAATTGAATGTTTTCTATGAAAGGCCAAGATGGTTTTTCAAAGGACCTGTTCGGTAGTTGATTGATCAGTTGTTTCATTTAAACACGTCGGTTTCAAATGTATAATCATTGTGAATTGATCTAACTGTTACTGATGTTAGTCCCTTGCAGTTACTTTCTTTCGCTCCTACTCCAAAGATGACACCTTTGCATCGTTTTCGTTGTAGGCCCAAAATTTGGGCTGCATTTTCGCTGATTAGGCAAGTTTGACTGCCTTGATCTATCAAAGCTCGCATCATTTGAAAAGTACCGTCTGCTGCCTGTACTCGTATCATTGCTGTTGCTAACAAAACTTCGCCTGCTTCTTCTTGTAATGCATAATTTTTATGTTGTAATTGCGCCATTTTAGTGTCCCCGTTAGACGGCTTTGATATTTTACCGAACACGTCGTGCAGTAATGTATTATGATCCTCGTTGCAAACGCGGCATTTTTTCAACGAGCGGCACTCTTTTCCATTGTGGTTATAAAGACAATTTCTGCATAATGATAATTTCGTAATTGTTTGCTGTTTCATGTTAGGCTGTAATTCAAGAAATGTGTTGCAATGAAATATTCCGTGTTCTTTTTTGCAGACCGGGCAACCTTGTAGAGTGTTTTTACACGTGTTGGGAGTTGCGAAATGATTTGGCGAATGATTTTGACGACTTGTAAATGCTTTATAATAATGTGATTTTTTCACATTACTGTTTGTTACTTCCTGGGTATAATGCTTTTTCTCCGTTTCTGGTCTGCGTTTTGATGGTTCCAGGGAAGTAAACTTGCTCTCGAGAAATTGAAGCAGCTCCTGTAGCGAAGGCAAATCTCTCGGGCTTTTCAGGGATTCCACGTAGTCGTTATGCGTGTCGGTGTCCAGCTTGTTAGTGATCATGTAAACGATTAGTGGATCCCAAGAGTCCGTTTGAACTCCGAGTGACTTAATTGCATTAAGACACTCATTCGTGACGTCATGCATCCGTTTAATACCTATTGCAGTTTGTTGCTGTAAAGTTGGTAAATTCATGAGAATACTAAGATGAGAATTAAATATCAACTTAGTATTGTTGAAACGATGGTTCAGAATTTTCCATGCTACTTCATAATTTTCGGAAGTGATATTTAAATGCTGAATTAATTTTTCTGCTTCTCCCTTAAGCTTGCTTTTAAGAAATTGCATTTTTTGCGCCTTTGACAATGATCTGTTGGAATGAATAGCCTCGACAAACAAATCCTTGAAAGACACCCACTGATGATAATTTCCGCTGAAAATTGGGATGTCCATTTGAGGTGTTGCCTTTTCGCGACTAAACTGTGACCACATTTTGCTGTTGATGAATTTTTTGATATCGTGATAACGTTGTTCATACTTGCTAAATGCTTGTTCATACTCTTCGTTAGGTTCGAATAGCTCGCTGTCTATTTCCCAATGAAGACTATCTATGACAGACCAACGTGATTATACTGATTTCAATATATCCTCGAATTCCCACTTTTCAGAGACAGTTTCAAGGTTAATAATATTTCTAGTTCTCTCAAATGCTTTGAAATTGCTGTTTTGTTTCCTCAACATCTCTTCTAATTTACTGCTTGTGCCTCTGTCTAGAGGATTCCTGATTGTTGAAGATTGTAGAGGTGTCTCGGGCACGGTCCCAGTACGCTCTGGGTCTACCTGTTGCTGTAGCTGATAATTCCCTTGATGTACCGGAGCGGTTGTCGGAGTGACAAGTGATAACTGATTCATGATATATGTTCGCGCATTTTGATACAACTCCGATGTACGCTGGTAATCGTGAATGAAATACTCGTGCGATGTATCTTCGTAATCGCACAATTTGATATGATTGCATTGAAACTCTTGCCAATACGCTTCTAAGGTGCTCAAGCGTTTTTTGATATGTGCTGGGGTCTTGCGATCAGCTCCATCCTTTTTGAAATTGCTAAGGAGTTGCTCCATCGCTAAGACCAGTTGATTCTGATTTTCTATGAGATTTTCTATGTTGATAGCTTAGTTGTAAGCAGTGATAGTAAATTGCTGACTCACCGAAGTATCCTGGTTCACTTACTTGACCGCGTCCACGTGTCACAGGAGTGCTGTTTTTTCACTTGTACGCGGTGTCCCACCTTCGGAGGTTCGAAGGACCAAAAAGATGTACGGGGTAGGTTTATACACCTTGATAGATTGAAACTGCAATGATTACCGAAATACTGATTTATTATAAAACTGATTAGAATGCACTCCGCGGCGGTCGGTTATGCACTGGCGGGGACCGCGGTTTACGCTATGTATGAATTATGAAAATGATGAGTACGCGTTTGTCGCTTTGTGCGGTTCGAGACCGTACAATACAAGTATCGTAATATTATAAAACACGCGTGTTTAGTACCCAGGATTATGAGCCTAAAAGCAACACATTAAGAGGTACGTTACGAGCGAATGTGTTCAAATCGGGGTCCCTTTGTTTCCCATAAACTTATTGTTCCGAATTTCGATAGTCAGAAATTGATATCCATATAATTTATAGACATAAACATCAACAGTCATAATCTTTGTGAAGTATAACTTTTTGTAGTTCTAACATTAATGACCCATAATATTAAGTATTATAACCACAAAAGTCAGAAATTGATGTCCATAACGATCAAAGGTCTATCGATAATTATTCATAAATATTCTAAGGCATATATTTCAACGCACTAATGATTGTTATTCATATCGTTTTAATGCCAAAAGTGAATTACGTCTAAGAGACCAAATCTATAACATCCAAAGTCATATAGATAATTACTCAGAAATATTTCTAGACATACATTTGAAAGGGGTACTAGGTACTACTGCGCGGTGGGTTTATGACTGTTTCGTATAGAATACGTTTAAATAAGCATGGTTTATTAGAAACTTTTTCTCTGAAATTAAAAATGGCCAAGATATTGGACTTCTAAGGCAGGTCGGTGTAGGTACGACGACGAGCGAAGCGAGGAGGAGTGTTAGTTGTACCGTGACCCTGAGCGAGCGAAGCGAGCGTGCCGCGGTAGCGGCCGGCGAAGTGCCAGAACCAATAATGACACAACATCCATCGAAATGTTGACAAGTACATATTTTTCCTAACTTTCGGGTCAAATGTTTCGGCCATTTTTGATTTTAGAGAAAAAAGTTTCAAAACAAAACTTATTTTAACGTATTCTGACCACTTAACAAAACAGTGAGCGGCATAGATATCTTTCAATCGCATCACTCTTTATTTTTGCCCAAGTACCCACATTAATTATAATGAATGGGTATGTGGGTATGTTATAAAGAAGTCTGGAAGAACAAGTTCAGTAACGTTCATTAGTAAAAAAAAAATATTTTATTATTTTTCTGGGAGTGTGTTTGTATGGGCTTTAACATTATGAAGAGTGACACCACCGTGAAATTGAATGATATGACTAACTAATCAGATGACTACCAATCATTATGGCTTGCGAAAAAATACCTTACAACAATTATTACAAACTAGGTTATTGTCTGTAACATTATTTAATTGCATACCACCGGGACATTGAACGTTATGGCTAACCAATTTTATGACTAACAATAATGATGACCTGCAAAAATCGGAACTCCAATGTATATTGTTAATTTTTATGACTTTCGACAATATGACTAGAAAAAATTATGGTGGAAAACGTTATGGACTGAAAAAATCGGGTCTTCCCTCCGGCCACGTTATGGGAAACAATAGAGACCCGTTCAAATCTTGTTTTATTAAACGTAAAGACTGATGGTAGGGGCCCGACCTACGTGTCTCACGAATTCACAAACTTCACTCTCAAAGTCGCGAACCGCGCGAACCCCAAACGCCAGTTTTATTACCGGCACTTTTTATACGGAACCATCTAAAACTTGAAAAGAGACAAATTTGTTATACGTGATGCGTTTGCCTTATTGTCCGGCGGGAAGCGATTTAAGGATTCGTATTTTGAAATATATAACGGTGTCTATGGGAGAGATTATCGCAGATCGTAGCAAAGTTTTAATTGGATTGGAAACTTCAATATACATAGTATGACTTAGCTTAATGAATCCTTTGATATAAAGGGATTAGCAAGTAATTGCAATTTAACATTTTTGGCTAACTAAACAGGTAGTACAGTCGGCATCCAAAGTAGCTATGCCAACGAAGAAGTCTTTATTAAAAGGGAATAAGAACTTTTGACTGTAAGTACCTAGTTCGCTAGGTCGCTTCGCACGTCGTCGTACCTACACTGACCTGGTTTAGTCTACAAAAAAATATTATGCGAACTGTACGTTATTAATAATAGAAATTATGATAACTCTAAAGTAACGTTTCTATTTTCCCAAATGACATTTGACGATTGGTTTTTTGCTAAGCAAATCATTTGCTTCATAATTATTTGCCAACTAAAAGTTTGTTGCAGTAGGTAATATTTTGCATTATAAAAAAGTGCGAAGTAAAGTTAAGTCAACGATTTTTTACCAAATGAAAATTCTGTGAAAATTTGATTGCTAAGTGAAATTGCGCCGAAAATGCAGTACACCGAGACATACTCGTATTTATGTGTAGGTTGTAAGTATGCATCCATATTTTTACATAATATGGGTGCATACAAACTAATATTATTTATCAGATTTTTAGGGTTCCGTTGTCAACGAGAAACCCTTATAGGGCCATATTAGGCCCAGGCTGAAAACCAGCGCTGAACTCTTGTTGTTCAGCACATGCTGAGTCTGGGACCTATTGCCTCAAAACAATTGTACTCCTTATTCTTTTTAGCATATTTTTATTCTGTATTCACTTCACTTGTATGTCACTGTTGTTTATGTCTGTACTTTGTTTTTTTGTATTAAATTATAATTCTATTCTATTCTATTCTATTCTTATAGTTTCGCCATGTCCGTCCGTCCGTCCGTCTGTCTGTCCGTCTTCGGCTTTGCTCAATAACCCTTTAAGCTAGAAAACTGCAATTCGGCGTGTGTATATAAACCAATCACGCCGACAAAACAGTAGAATAAAATCCTGAAAAATATTTTTTAGGGTACCTCCCCTACATGTAAATTGGTGATGTATTTTTTGTTCTCGTTAAAACTATAGTGTGGGGGGTGTTCAACTCAGTTATGCGTTTGCGAGATAATGGGATTTAAAGCTCTAATTTTTGTTCGAGTCATGTGTCCCCCCCCCCCTGTGTCCCCCTGTGTCTAAATGGCTTTTACTGGGGACGTGAAAAAAATCGTGGCAGTAGTACATATAATGAATTTGAAAGGAAAACTATCACAGTTAAGTAGACATAACTAGTTGACGAATAGTTGACATACGTAGTTAACTGGTAAGAAATGCACTTAATTTCGGATGCATATACCTACATTGTCATTGGAATTTGAACCTTTTACCGTGGACGGTAGAGTTGCTTCTTCACGGCACGTTATCTTCAATAGAAAAAACCTTGTCCTTCAGGTGGTCGCTAACCGAAGGTGGTCGCTTAACCGGCGAAACGACCCTATACATTGGTGTGTTATAAAAATAATCATATTTACGATTATTTACGAGGGTAAGCTATAATAAAAACCCCAAAAGCTCCTTTTAAGTCCACATTCTGTGACAGACTGGCAACTACGGAACCCTGCCCTGCGCGTACTTGGCCGCTTTTTAATTGGAACAACCGCCATTTCACTTCATAAATTCTCACAATTCAATTATAACATCCTGCAAGTCAGGACTCAGGTTAACTTTGGTATCAGTTGTTCTTTCACTTAGTAGAAACTTAAATACACTGTACAACTTTCAGTTCACTCCAGCTGGTCTGGCATTCAGTTACCGCGTGGCCTCGACTGGGTGAACCAGGATAGCACTGACCTCTGTTTATGTAAAGTTATTAGGATTATCGGGGCCATGTTATGCTAGAGGTGTTAGTGAGGTCGAGACAAGCTCTTAAGTGCATTGCTGGATTCCCTGGACGGCGACCTTATTAAATAATGGTGGTCTTAGTTTGGAGTGAGAAGACAACTCACCATTTTATCACGCGCAATGCACAGAATACGATAATTTGATAATATTTGTCAAACAAAACCTTGTTTTGAAATTCATCCGTTCGTATTTATCACCTGATTACAGTATCACATTCCTTTGATCTGTCTATCTATACTCGATTCATTAAAAGACTACCTAATATGCAAACTTTTTGAACCATGAAATTGATTACTAAGTCCATACCCGCAACTCCGAGCAAAACCCCAGCGAAAATTGAATTTTTAAATCCATACAAGCCTTTTATGCGTATGTTTCGGTTGCGCAAACATCGGAGTAATTTGGTTTTGGTTACTTCTTGGAACTGGTAAAAATAGAAAGTACGAGTATATTACGTAAGTATCTGACAGTATAACGTTGGTATGCGGTGTATATGGACAAACGAAGATATAGGAGGCGCGGGATGCAGACGTTTAAGCGAGCAGGAAACGGTCACGCCTGCACATGACCTCTAGGCAAAGCCTCGGTTATGTGATATTTTGACATTCATCAAGGAACAACACACGGATGCTTAGTGACTTTTTAACCCCCGACGAAAAAAGTGTTATAAGTTTAACGTGTCTGTCTGTGTCTCTATCTGTGGTATCGTAGCTCCAAGCTTATAAATGGATGGACCGATTTGAATGTGTCATAGATAATTTTATCCCGAGTGTTCTTAGTCATGTTTCATCGAAATCTGTTCAGCCGTTTTTGAGATATTAGACTTTAAAATGAAAATGTTGGGGTTGTTCAACTTTTCTTAGTTGTAGTTATAGATCATCATGACCTTCTGCAACGTGGATAACAAAGTAATACCCCAATCGAGTAACTAAGAAGGTGTTGTAATGTAAGACACGGAGGGAAGAGATGGTTCGGTGTTTCGTGTAAAGCAGTCTCGAGACTAGTATCTACGCTGTGGTACCTACTACTGACAAACCCGTCAAGCCGAGCCAAGTAACAGGTATTTTGCAGACCTCCCTATTTCAGACTGGAACAAAAAAAAAACAGTTTAAAAGTGTACTTTGCCAACACATGCAGTTTTCCGGTCTATGTAGACGCGTTTTACCCAGTTTTATCCGTATACCAATATCACTTTGATGGTAAGTGGTGTTTTTTTTAAGTCAATAGGCTGCAGTAAGTGGAGCCTTACTACTTACCATACGAGAAAGTATGGGGAATAAGGACGCATACTTCACCCCATATTAAAACATAACTTCACCAATTATAAACTTTAAATGAAACAAAAAACATTGGTTTTATAATTTGCTTGTCTCACTAGTAAGTTACAAAGATTCAACATTGAATGCTTTAAGAGACGTTAGTTAGAAAGTAAATCGTTGCGCGTTTAATCCGCACTATTAGCATGGACGACACCAACCACCCTTCGCGATTTCAATTAAGTTCAAAGTTCAAACGGTGGTACAATAAAGTAGTACGTAGAAGCGAATATACAGGGTTGTCAGATGAATTCGGTAGCTGACAGCGCTATAAGTATAAGAAAAATACAAGAAAACATATCACTGTTGACTTTCGAATTGTCAATGTCAAGGGGGTGTGTAATGTTCGGTATACTTAACAACTTCAAATATATTTTCACTGGATATAACAACATGTTATATAAATTCATAAGATATGATCACTTAAAAAGCATAGAGTAAACTTTTGATATAACAACAAAATAGATAATTTTATGGTGTACTAGCTTCTGCACGCGACTCCGTCCGCGTGGAACTCGTTTATATCGCAGCTCCAAACAAACTTTTACCCCCCCCCCCATTTCACCCCTTAGGGGATGATTTCGGGGATAAAAACTATCCTATGTCACTCTCAATCCCTTCAACTATTTCCACTTAAATAATCACGTCCATTCGTCGCTCCGTTTTGCCGCGAAAGAAGGACAAACAAACACACACATACACTTTCCCATTTATAATATTAGTATGGATAAGGATAATGTTCAAAAAGTACAAACGATATTAGATATAACGGTTACCTAATATAATGAATACATGCTATAAGTATTAGTAGTATAATGTGTTGTACTGTACTGTATAAAAATGTTATAAAGTATAGAATTATAAAAAAATCGGTTACGGTTCTGCTAACACTCTTCCTCGCTTCGCTCGTGGTGCCTGAAGTCCTGAACTGAGAGCCGAATTTCGCGCTTAATACCCCTTTTCATAAACAGATCCTTTTCCTTAATAAAGGCGTAAGTGTTTCCATAAACACAACGCCATATGTTAAATAGAACCCGTCAATTAGGGCGGACACGGAGCTCGACCGCGAGTATACAATACTCAGCTCGTCTATCATGGGACGGCCGCGATATACTCTAGATTTATCTCGCACTATACCTCTTATTCTAAGTGTTCTAATAAGAGAGAGACGGATAGTGCGAGAAAAATTGAGAGAGCTCGCGCGCCGTCGCGTGATAGCCGTGCAGGTTTGTTGAAAAGTTTATAGAAATTGACGCTGAATCGATCTTGCTCGCCTCGACTGAAGAGAATTACCGGGGTCGCCTGTGGCCTTAGTGGCGAAGGTTAGGTAGGTACAGCTCTATTATTAATGATCTCCGACGCGCGAGTAAGTTGTCGCTCGAGAAAGAGTCAGAAGAGGAAAGAAGCAACTAGGCTTAAACCTTTAATTCGCAACGTTCAGCCGGCTTAACACACTGGTAGACGTCTATTTGTATATTTTTCTTGACCGGAATCGTGTGGAGTATTCAGCGTCTCCGAGACTTTTAACTGTTTTTTGCGAATTATTAAGTGCCTGATTTGTCTCACTCTATTCAGCACTTCTTCATTGGTCACCCTCTCTCTCCAGCTAATTTTCTCCATTTGCCTCCAACACCACATCTTGAACGCTTCTAATAATTATGTATCTTTCTGGGAGGGAAGATGATATGGCACCTCATACGACATGACAAGTTCATCTACACTATCTATAAGTCTATATTTTTTACGGAATAAAAAAATAGACTAAACACTAACTAACTTTGTTTGTTTGTATTGAATAGGCTCCGAAAACTGGACCAATTAGAAAAAATCTTTTACCTACCATTGGAAGCCGACATTTGTTGTAATCATAGGTGATTCGGTACTGGGATCCTCACTTATAAAAAGCCACTTGTTCTTACACTCTTCTTTATTTAATTAATAGCACAATAATTGAGGTGACACCGCCATCGTTTCTACAAAAAGGGAAGGATGAGCCACAGACTCGCAAACAACTGTCACTTAAAACTAATGAATGAAATGTGATGATTGGACTTAGCCAACATAACAACATTATCCCTGATGAAATTAGGGTAAATTACCGCGGGAAAATGCGTCATTCCCACGGATAAACGGGTAATAGGACAACGGGTAGTAAGAATTATCCGTGCGTTAGTAACCGTGCAAAGCCGGGCCGGTCAGCTAGTACTCAATGTAACCTCGTAAGGCCCGTCGGCCTAATTTTAGTACAAAAAATGTCAAGCTTAACAGCCCAACATATTCAATTTTCGTAGAAAAATTTGAACTCTATTTAGCGGCTCTACATTTCCAAATAGTTAATATGACCTAAGTTTAGGACAAATTGGGGGGGGGGGGGGGGGGTGCAGTACGTTCAGTATGAGCCAGAATAGACTTTTGACCGTCTCGTAACGAAACGCAGTTCGACTCTCACAGACTGTTGATTCTGTAAAGAAGGCAAAATATAAAATTATGAGTTTGGAATTGAAACATGAGCTAGCGAATGGATCCTATTGAACCACGAGCGAGGCGAGAGAGCGAGAGTGGTTCAAAAATAGAATCCTGAGTGTTGCAACACACGAGACGTAAAATAACTGCACCCGTGTTCAACAAAAATTTTCACCTCACTAAAGCGACGAAAATACTACATAAGAAAAAAATTGTTTCAGTCAAAAACAATTTTCTTGGTACAAGCTTATTTATTACCGACTGTTTATTTTTGTACCGACACCGTCACCAACTACTCATTGAATCGGTTACGTCGGTTAAGTACTGAATTCCCATGGCCACATGGTGTTCATCATCAGATCAGCTCGATGGTACCATAATATTGAATAGTCATCCAAATTATTCTTAACCCAATATTTGAGCTCAATTATTCACTGGGAAGTCGGTCAAATGTAACTTGCAAGATTAAATTACAGACACCACGACAGGTGAACATTGCAAAAAAAAGCTTTAAAAAACAGGTGGGCGAAAATTGACACTTCTGTACTGGCCTTTACATACAACTTTAGATGCCAAATGCATAATCTAATGCAAAAGTAATCGTTGTACAATTTGTACATTGAAATTTCGTTAATCATCCCCGGTCTCTCCTACCATATCACGCGTAAATTGTATATAATGATTTATATTATATTATATGCTTTATTAATTAATGTAATCGAACTTACATAAAAAAACTAGCTAAGAACTTATTTTAAAAGCGAAATCTGGCCTATTAAACATGTACAGGTTCTGACGAATTGATAGATTTCTCAAACTTCAATCGACATCCTCTAGAAGTGAAGATTTGAGGGAATATAGTGTAAGTACCCACATGGATAGATACGACTCAAAAACATATCCCGAGCTTTGTCATCGCGCGCCATGTTATAAACAAAACTAGGTAAAAAAAAAACTTGCGTCCAATAAACTATATTTTTATTCATAATTAAGCAGGCCTTTTAATAGTAGTAAGCGAATTTTATACAATTAAAAAACATATGAAGGCCTTCGACCCAAAGCTGCATTTACGCTTCTCAGCAAGGGAAAATTACCGTCGCGGCAAATACCACGGAAGTCATCAGTGTCTATACTCCAGACCATGACTCCAGCTATGCCGTATTGCAAGCCATATGCAATCTTAGCGACCAGGGACTTAGGATCATCGTATGACACCCAGTTTCTGTACTGTACCGCGTAGGGTACCTTAGCTAACCCATCTTGACGAAGGTCCCAAAGTTCCGTCATGAACTTGTGGCACAGCTGAAAAATAAACGACACAATAGTATTTATTTATTTATTTATTTATTTATTTATTGCATTGTCATGTACATAATAAGGTGTTACAATTTAGAGTCAGTTCATGACACCCTGTCAGGGCACACAATAGTAATTCTATAGCTATTATTATTAAACAAAATTATGGTAGATAAATATCGAATGTCATCTTACAACGTAGGTATACAGAATCATTGTCAATAATCTCATAATATTAATAACCAGTAAGTTCTCAATTTTGTGTCAACATATTAGTATACAAATCCAATGGTCAATTTATTAGTATTAGTAGCAAAACTAGCAAGGTCAATTTAATAAGAATAAAATAAAAATACAAATACATCTCCTAAATTATAAATTATGTCCCGTATTGTGTCAACGACTTGTCTTTGAGAAATGATTCTACCGAATAATAACAATTGTCAATTAGTAACTTTTTCAATTTAGATTTAAAAATGTTAACATTTGGTTCAAATTTGATTAAGTCAGGAATTTTATTGAAAATTAGAATTGCCATTTACTGCGGACCTTTTTTAAACATGGCTAATGTTGACTTTGGTAATAACAATTTATTTCTATAGTGGCTTCTAGTTTTTTCCAGATCAACTTTAGGCGGAAATAGATCTTGGTGTTTACGAATAAATAGCGCAGCCTCTAGTATGTATATCGAGGGCATGGTTAATAAATTTAATTTAATAAAATGAGGACGGCAACTGTTAGGAGGGCGTATGTTTGCCAGTATTCGTATACACTTCTTCTGCATTATGAACAGTTGTTGGGCATCTGTGCTAGCTCCCCAAAGGAGTACGCCATATCGGAGGTTTGAATAAATGTAAGAAAAATAGACCGACAAAGAAGTCTCAAAATCTGTGTTCACTTTTAGTATTCCAAGAGCGTAAATAAACCTAGCTATTTTGGATTTTAGACGTTCTACGTGAGTTTTCCAATTTAGACCCGAATCTATGGTTATGCCTAGTAGTTTAGTACATTACGTAACAAGGGCGGTCAATTCGTAAATGCCCCAGATCGCAGGTGTTTGTGGCCCAAACCGAAGGTGAGGGCCATAAATATGCGCTCTGGGGCTTTACGAATTACCGCCCGTGTTGCGTACAAAATTTTACGTCTTCACCTGGCCACAATGCGAGTTTTCCCGTACGTGCAGCGTGCAGTAAAACTCGCATTATGGCCAGGTGTGACGTAAAGGTCATTACATTACTGAAAGCAGTAGTAGTATAGGACACCCATTTTTTTTAATACCACTTCGCTGGCAAACAAGCTTACTTGCTTACCTGATGGTAAGTGATTACCGTAGCCTATGGACGCTTGCAATCCAGGGGTGTTATATGCGTGTTGCCGACCCTTAAGAATTTATACACTCCTTTTTTGGAGATACCCATACGTAGTCCCTCGGGAAAACCTCGGCAGGGAGCTCATTTCACAACCGGATTTAATAATTATGTTGGAATTTCGCTACACTACTGCCATCTCACCTTTCGACCCAGGGGGAAAAAACTAGACCTTATTAGGGATTAGACCGGTTTCCTCACGATGTTTACCTTCACCGAAAAGCTAACGGTAAATATTCCGTACATGAGTTTCGAAAAACTGATGGGTACGAGCCGGGATTCGAACCCACGACCGCCGCATGACAGCCACATGCCTGAACCACTAGATGAACACTGGATAAACTGGATGGTTATAGGCTATATTTTTAACACGCGGGTTTGCTTACGTTCTTGCAATACGCGGGCGAAGCCGCGCGGGCAACTAGTATTAAAGTCTGGCAAACGAAAGTTGATCCCACTAAACTGAATACGCGGCAAGCCTGTTAATCAAAATGTATGCGTATGACGTTTAGTGTTGCCGCGTAATTGAGTTTATTAAATTAAATTAAATTTCTTTATTCATAGACCAACTTGGATCAATCAATGTTAGTACATATTGGTAATCTTATACTACAGTTAGTAATAGCAGATTTAAATTATATTATTTTATTACTATTATTAATAATATTATCGCCTAATTATTCGTATTATAAATATTATTTAATTATAAGTATAAGTATAGTTTAGTGGGTTCAACTTTCGTTTGCCAGACTTTAGTAAGTTACAGTAAACGACATAGTATATCTGATATATGTACCTCATTATACCCGATAAGGCCTCTGGTCTGAGTGTAAGGGCCGGCCAAGCCAGCCCCGCTGGATGGTGCTCGCACAGAGCTATCTTCGGAGCTCAGACTAAACGTTCTTCCGTAGAACGCTAAACCCAGAACCAGTTTCTGCGGTGGGCACCCTGTTAATTAAAGATGTTACAACCTGTTTCACGCATTATTATTCCAATTTCTGGAAACTCTTTTTTTTTTGGACCTGTTCGATTGCAGCAGCCTGAAGGGCTGTGGCTGCTGGTCTTGGCTGGCCTGTGAGTAGTCTCCACTACGGGGCTACCCGACTGCAGAATATAAACACATAATAGTTTCTGTTTGACTTTAATGTCAATGAACTTTAAGCGAAGTTCCTAATTGTCTAATAAATTAATTAGTACCTAATAATAAATCTAGTTCAAGGTAGAACTAGTAGTATCCAGGTAGTAAACCAGCAACCTAGATGTAACCTAGTCATAAGCTTCTTTGCTGTGCTCTTACAGGGTCCATTTTATTACTTGTATGCAATAAATATTTTGAGTTTGAGTTTAAAATGACATTATGCCACAATGCTAACCTGGGAGCTAGTTTCAAACGATCGCTAATCACAAATAGATCAATTAAAATCAAATTTTCTTAGAAAATTATCTGTTGGATGACAATACTGCACAACATGGCGCTGCCCAAAAAGTAGGTAGGTAGGTATAATAATGTTCTGCCACGATATAAATAGCGTGTTAA
The DNA here is from genome assembly GCA_945867215.1 of Epinotia demarniana. NCBI lineage: Eukaryota > Metazoa > Arthropoda > Insecta > Lepidoptera > Tortricidae > Epinotia > Epinotia demarniana. The sequence goes on from OX244261.1 coordinate 21,541,683, forward strand.
AGGCGCACGGGCGGGAGGAGGGAAGAAGGGGTTGGATCCCCTGGTGCTGAAGTGACCTTGGTGTTTTACTGCGGACTGCATTATCGTAATACGATAAATACTACTATAGTTGCGGCAACGGCAGTAACCACCGTAGTAGGCACGTAGTAGGCCTCTTGCTCTACATACACATTCACATATGCTAGTAGGTATTGGACATAAGCGCGATCAGGCCAGCCAGCTCAAAATTTAATGCTTTGGACTCTCACCCTGATTCAGCCAATACTGCAGAGCGACGTCTACAGAAAACTCCTCGTTTCCCTCGCCCTTGTGAAGAGGCGCGTTGTGCCCCGTGACAACGTCCCACGCGCCGTACATATCGTAGGACATGATGCTCACTAGGTCCAAATAACTGGAAATTAAAATATTGAGCAAATTTTTTCCATTTGTGTTTTACCGAATTGTTGGCAATTTATGGCTCATGGGAGAAAAAGTTATTAACTGCGGGCGTAGCATGGTTGATATTTTATCACTAAATACTTATCGCTGTCGGTAAGACGTCCGTCGCGTTCTTACAAAATATGCCAGTACGGGAGTGACGGATGCACAACGATAAGTGACAAAATGGCAACTACGTTAGATCCGTTGCTTCCGCAAGATACGAATGATTTCCCCTGGACTTCGAGATTTGAGAATTGACAACACACAGATATCTGGAGGCCTAGACAAGGTTACAATCGACAAGCGCTAACGCCAATAGAAAACTAATAAAATGTATGGGAATGACAGATGTTAACGAAAAGTGTTTCGTCGGCCTTGTCTACGGCCCCAGCTTTAAACATCCACTCGTTCACGTTCACAACGTCTATATACGTCGCGACATAAGGCTTAACTACGACTTAATTGAGTGAACGGGTTAATAAATATTATAATACGGACCAGTAAGGAAACGGGCGACATCAATAAGCTCGCGGTAAAGTACAAAATACCGCATCGGTATTTTGTACTTTGGCAATGACTTCCGAATTGAGAAGTCCGATAGTCCGTCCGGTTGGGATTGGTATGCATTGTAAATAAGCAATTGTATATACTGGATAAATAAACCTAAGCTAATCTAAAGTTCTCCAGTCGTCAGCGGCTTGGTAAACAACTACTAAGTGCTTGAAGAAATCAGTAATAAGTACTTACTCTTATCATAGTAGGTACTCATATCATAAGTATGAGTACCCTACTGGGCACTAGCTCTAAATCCACGGAATTATAATGCGATAATGACTTTATTTATTATGATAAGACGGCAAACTGCTTGTCATTACCCATAACTTGAACACGTTTCAACGTTGCATAAATGTTTGCAAACTTGAAACTATGTAGTATTGTGTGATTTCTTGCCAGTCATAAAAAATATTATATTCTAGTGCATTGTACATATAACACTAACCACATGCAAATACATAGGATGAAGAACTGTACCTACCTTGTTATTACTATTTACAGAAACTACAAAAGTAACTTTGTAATCGCATGTATTTGTATAGGATTACAGACTTACTTATGCACTTGTATATCTCTGAAACGTGACTTAAATTGCAAATTTTTTAGATTTTTGAAGATTAAAATAGTTCGTCTACAAACTAATTACGTTTAAAATTTGTCTGCTAGACAGCTTAGAATTATGATGATCAGTAAGTATGTCAGTGACATAAATAAGGAACAACGAAACCGAACACCTAAACTGAAAGTACAAATTGAATATTATTGAGAATGTATCCAAGCCATATAATGCCCTATATGTTACGGAAAATTCAGCATTCCAGCTTTAGCCAGCGCAAAATTACAAAAACCGGCCAAGTGCGAATCGGACTCGAGCGCGGAGGGTTCCGTACCATAAAAAACAAGTTTGTTGTATGGGAGCCCCTTAAATATTTATTTTAATTTGTTTTTAGTATTTGTTGTTATAGCGGCAACAGAAATACATCATCTGTGGAAATTTCAACTGTCTAGGTATCGCAGTTCTTGAGATACAGCCTGGTGACAGACAAAACGGCAAAAAAAAACCACGTTTCTTGTATTTGAGCCCCCCTTAAATATTGATTTTATTTTGTTTTTAGTATTTGTTTATAGCGGCAACAGAAATACATCATCTGTGAAAATGTCAACTGATGTCTAGCTATCGCGGTTCTTGAGATACAGCCTGGTGACAGACAGACAGACGGACAGCAAAGTCTTAGTAATAGGGTCCCGTTTTTACCCTTTGGTTTTTACCCTAAAAATGGCCTGAATGGCTTCGAGAAAAGGATAGTACTGCCCTCTTGTCTCTTTGTTTTGCTCGACTTGGCAGGGGCCACTGCCGTGCGCCCAGATAATTGCAAGCTGGATGCGTAATGAAAATAATTGTGTACCTTATTTGCAGTGCACATCTTTGTACATTGCCCTAAATTTTCCTCGTGCAAAATTAGGTATTTTATTGGTCAATAAGCCAAATTGAATTAATTGGTCAATATTGAAAACAAATAAGCTAAAAAACTCTATAGGAGAGACCTGTAGTCGTGTCGGATGCTTTCCTGTAGAAGACGCTTAGTTTTTGGTTCTGATTTCCACCTTCAAATTAAGGGTGCTTTCGCGTGCACACTAGCGCCACTGGTTTAAAAAAAGGAGGCCTCTACACACTGTATTTCGTATTTAAGTACCTTTTGAATTCATCAAACTAGTTTATATGTTGCTGGATTCGTTGATCTATGAACTCAAAAGAAAAACGGCCGTTTTAACTTTGGAGGCATAGATTGACGAATCCAGCTAAATTAAAACTAGTTTGATGTATTCACAAGGTACTTAAATACGAAATACAGTGTGTAGCGGCCTCCTTTTTTTAAATATCTATCGTTAAATTTAAATAATCACAATTATTTACCAGTGGCGCTAGTGTGCACCTGAAAGCACCCTTAAGGCATAACAGTTTTGGTACAAAAAAATTGTGTTATGGTACACGGTGTACAGTACACCGCACTTGCCTGCATGGGTCCCGCAACAAAGGGCTTAAACTTAAACGGCCTTCAAAGAGGTAGGTAAGTATTTGTGAACAGCAAAATATGCATACAAAAATATCTCTTGACCCTTATGCATTATTATTCGAATCGCTATAAAATAAATGTTACCTTTACCTAAGGTTGGATTAGATAACGATTATTTTGTTTAGAGCATATATTTAAAACGTTTTGGTTAAATATTACGTAGCCAACGACAGCACTCTAGTTCAACATGGTTCTGAACATCACGCCACAAATTCTGCCCTAGGGCTCAAGCACAGAAGCATGCTGATCTGACAATATATCCGTCTAATCTCTAAACATTTATCATTCACCTCAACATACCTAGAAATAGCAGAAACGTTGTACGACAACTTCGCATACGGCTCAACAGCGTTCACAGCTGCAGTCAGCAACAGTCCTCTCTTTCCGAATTCTCCTCTTAACTCCTTCAGCAGTTGCGAAAAGTTATCGACGTCTTGCTGGCCGAATATCGTGTCCCTTTGGTTAGGGAATTCCCAGTCTACTTCTAGGCCATTGAAGCCATACTTGGATATCATGTTGAGGGATGAAGTAATAAAATTTCTCCGGAGTTGTGGGTTGCTTGCCATCTAAAAGGGTAATCTATGATTTACATAAGTACATACCTACATTAGGTGTATACTTTTACGACCATGTTCCCTGAATGGGAAGGCAGAAGAACAACATTAAACATTCAGTGCCACCTCAATTGTGGGTTTAATTAAACGTTAAAGACGGAGAAATGTAATATTATAGTGACAGGTTGCTAACCAATGGCCGAACGACACTCCTCAACCAACCTTCTTTTTCAACTATGATAAAGCACGTTTTTCTATATATAGCTACTAAACCTTTATAACATAGACTTTAAAAGAGGCATGTCGTCCACCGAAATAGAATATTGGCATTTCATTTAAATAAATAAACAGCCAGTAAAACGTATTTTACCAGGGAATATTTCTGTGAACCTTCATTGAACCCTCCGACAGCTAGAATTGTTTTCAACTGGGGATTTTTGTTCTTCAATGCATTGAATTTTCTTAAGTAGTCTGAAAGAAGAAAAAAACATTCACAAGTCGTTCGATCGACGAGGAAGCCCAATAGTTTATTAGTTAGAACTATCTTGTAGTTTGATGAATAGTGAGGACCTTCCTATAATTGCCATGACACGATGCCACTAAAACACATTAAAACCAAATATTTTCAGTTCGAATACCTCGATTCAAATATATCGGGAAATCGACATTTCCATCGTCCAGCTACACATAAGGTTTTTCGACTTCTATAAATATAAGTAATGGGTAAAGTTTGTGACCTTTTCCCCAATTCTCAGCGTAGTCCAGGTACTGGTCCAAAGAAACCACGTTGCCAGAATAATCTATACCAGCGAATGTGTAAACCAAGTGAGTACACAGATTGGTGGGGATGTCCGTAACCTCAAATTTGCCAAGGCCTGGCCGGTAGGCCGCCCATGTCCCATAGTAGCATACAACCACCTCTGTAAACAAAACCCAAGTTCAGTGCAAGCATTATTTAGGCAAGATATTCGGAGTTCAACTCGACGAACTGACTGTTTACACATTCACCCACCACCAATGAAATTAGGTACTCAATTAACATTACAATGGTAATGTGACTTATATTTTTTTGTTTGGTTCATATGATTAAAATTTATTACAATAAAATGTTCGAAAGGAATATTTCAAGTTTATTGTGTGTGGTGGGTGGGGTAACACATTCACTGCTAAGAATTGCTACGCGCCAGACTCGTGGCCGATCCCGTGATTTTACTGCTAAGTAGCGAAAAGCGACTATTCGGCGTAAGCGCCCGCTAGGCGGGTTCCTGGCAGTAGAAGTATTAGATGCACAGTTTTAGCTTCTAAATTTGTTTGAGTCTTTTTCTTTCCCATTGTCTCTTCTCTTGCACAATCTCGAGAAATTCAACAGTGATAACGTTCTCATGTTGCAGCTTTCATATCAACCGCTTAAAACACCAGTCCAGTCGATATGACTTCGAGTGTATGACGACTTGTATATGTTTGATCTCTTGACTAAGGCCCATCGATAACGGCCAACTGACACTTCCATGTTTTTCAGGGCAAGGGGATCCTATCACATGTATGTTACCTCCATAGAAAATGTGCTTGACGCCAGGTGGCCTATCATCTCTAATCTGAATGAATCCCATAACGCGAAAGGTTCTACATACATATGTATTAGCCAAAGTCTAAGGTTCAAAGTGAGGAAGACTAAGAAGGACAAAAGTTTTGTTCGTATTAAGGTGTGCTAAAGGAGTAGGAGTATTATTATTGTATAGTAAACCCCACTTACTGTCTTCAGCTCCTATTGCAAAACTTGCCGTAACTAAAAGCAAAAAGGAAATTTTAATTAAAGACTTCATTATTATTGCAAAATTGAAAACACTATGACAGTTGAGTGCATTTACAGGAGCTTATAAAGAGAACTTATCAACATTGTTCAAAGAAGTATCAATATTCTTGATACTCAAGGGGAAAATAGAAAAGTACTCTAAATATGAGTACCTACACATACGTCGCAAATGGTTAAACAATGGTTGCCAAACCCTTAACAAATATACTGTATAACAACTAATTTCATAGGGGGAGGGCTTGCCTTTTTCTAAGGTCTTATGAACATCCCTAAATATATCGTTCCAGTGAAGTGTTTTGTAAATAAATCTTCTATAGTTAAGTATTGCGCTGCTAAGGTAACCATAGGCATCCCTCCAATGTAGCGCGCTTGATCTTGGTTGCAATTCACAATGTTTACCGAGAGCTTGCCGGTAAACCAGAATAAGACTGAACGTCGCCTATATATGTATGAGTAGGTAGTTGACACATGTCTCTCATGGCTCAGCGACACCGATTATGCGCGTTAACAGCATTGATAGCTTTTAATGGTCACTAGTTGATCAATTCTGTGCTTTAGAAGACAGGGCCGTTGATTCCGGTTGTTGTCTATGATAGCTGTAGTTAAGCTGAGTTAGAGACCTCCGGGTGGCTTGCGATCTTCAGGCAAGTTATTCAATTACTTGACAAAGCTAGACAAGGTATAGTTTTCTCTTTGTGTTGGAGTTATGTCAGGTCATTACTCTTCTCAGCACTTCTTCATTTGTGATTTTTCCGTCCAGCTAACTTTCTCCATTCTACGCCAACACCACATTTCCAATGATTCTAAATATTCTTTACGTCACACCTGCATGCTGCGCGTACGGGAAAACTCGCATTGTGGCCAGGTAAAGACGTAAAATTTTGTACTCAACACGGGCGGTAATTCGTAAAGCCCCAGAGCGCATATTTATGGCTCTCACCTTCGGTTCGGGCCACAAACACCTACGATCTGGGGCATTCACGAATTCACCGCCCTAGTTACGTAATGTACTATTATCTACACACATATCATTAGTGCTCTAAAATGCGTTCAGAAAGCGTAGGAAATGGCCAGCATTACTACAACCGATTTTACTATGAGAACTTTCTTGTCTGGTGGTGAAAGGAACCCTTATGGTGCGACTCCGTCCGTCTGTCTGTCTGTCTGTCACAAAGTGAAATATCTCACGAACTACTTATGCTATCAATTTGTAATTTGGAATGGTTATAAATGAGACCCGTTTGTATGTATGTATGTATGTAAATACTTTATTGTACACAAGACACAGGTAAAAATACAGACAAAAATTTTTAATCAGTACAAAGGCGAACTTATCCCTGCAAGGGATCTCTTCCAGTTAACCTTTGAGCAATTGTGTTGAGATCAGGAACAGAAAGATAGACAACAACACCCGTTTGGTGTCGGGTTAGAATTTCACCACCCCCTTTCTGCCCGTGGGTTGCGTAAAAAGATCGCGATTCAATTGTCTTGGTAGATCGATGGTCTTGGTGTAAAAGTTATTCGTTGTTTGAAATTGAATTCTGTTGTGCCGGGTTAAAATAAGTACCTAATTTAACAAATATTGGGACATTTACTTTAGTGTTCAATAAACAATCTTGCATCCCCTCCATATCCCGGGCGCACCGCGCTTACCTATTGACAATGACCGACAGATGACCCTTTGCTTGCATTAAAATAAGGCGTATGTCGCTCCACCTGTGACGTCACATACCAAGTCTATCTCGCGTGTGAGCTCGTGTGTGTGCCTGTGACTGGCTGTGACTCCTGAACCCTGGACTGCGCATCTATCTGTGGTATGTAAGCAAATGACCTAAAGACACCTAGTTTCTCAGTGTTAATTCCCATTTTATACATTTGGTAGCAATAGCGTGGTTTCATAGCCTCTGTTGAAATAACTATTTTAAGTTTAACCTTCTCGTAAACAAGACTTAAGCATCCCCCAATTGTATTTGCGCCGTAGTTTAATTAAACCCTCATAGTTTTATTACCTAAAGATTTAACCATTAAAAATTAAAGTTGTTTACCAGGTGACAGACATCCGAGCCGGTTTATCGTAATTTGTGCTTTATCTATTTACCTGGACGGTCTTAATTAGCTTGAAGGGCCGAAATAACGCATTACGTATTAAATATCACATAACCATTAATTTGTAGTTTGGAAAAGAATTTATTTGTTCTAATTGTGTTTCCTAAACCCTTTTGCATAGTTCTGCGTAAGTACCTCTGCACCTCGTGGTGTACTAAACGAACGTGCTTCCAAATTGGGCCTTGTTTGTAAGCGTATACGATTGAAATTGAGTGTAGATATTACTGTTCATATATATTTTTCTTGTTTTCCTTGTTGCTAACGGTTGCCTATACAAGTTGAAATGAGTGAGAACGGAGATAATGATACTATGCGGGCAACCTTATTTACGGAAACCGCGGAGTATAGAAAATCAATCGGCACTTTAAGACTGACCAGTGAATGGATTTCGAACGCCTATCAACGGCTTAACTCGACAGACCGTGCCCGGCTGATAGTTTTATTTAGCGAAGTCGAGGATCAGTATAAGGAATGTCGTGATGCTAGTGCCATTCTCTTGGGCGGCTTGGATCGGGCTATAGATGTGGAGGAATATGCCTATGTGCAAGATATTATTAAGTCGGTGCGCGATCAGATCTTAGATATTAAAGTTAGGCGCAATGAAATAGTCGCACCTATCTCTGCCAGTACCCCAATGCGTTCAGTGCCCGACCGCGCAACAGCAGTGGGTGACCTTGACCTCCCTCGTTCCCAACGGTTGCCAGATCTTCCGATTCCGCGCTTTAACGGACGTCCGGACGCTTGGATTAGTTTTATAGACCAATTTGACAGTGTTGTTGATGCCCGAAGTGATTTGCTTTCCACCCATAAAATGCACTATTTAATGAGTGCGTTGTCTGACGAACCGAAACGTTTAGTACAACATTTAAAAGTTGAAGCCGGCAATTATAGTGTAGCTCGTGATCTTCTCAAACGGAGATACCACAATACGCGAGTACTTGCCGATACATACATCGCACAGATTATGTCCCTGCCTGATATCAGTCCCCGGTTGACTGGTCTACGAGTTTCTTTTCTTAACCCCCTCCTTACTGCATATCGTTGTTTAGAGCGACTTGAATTACCGGTAAAACATTGGTCATATATCCTTGTACACATTTGTTTCGCGAAACTTCCCACGGATTTACGATCGCAATTTGAGCGTCGTCACGGCGATGGTCTTAGGGACCTCCCTACTTTTGATAAGCTGATTGATTTCCTCGAAGAGGAATGTCGTCATCACGACAATGTCGGAAATACCTCTTTAGTAGACGCACCGTCCTCTCAAGCAAAGCCCCCACCACCAGTAGTCAGAACCCCACGTCAGTTCTTAGTTGCTGAGACCGACATGCGTGAACAAAAATGTCCTATGTGTTCTAGCCAGTCCCATTATCTACGCGAGTGCAAAGATTTCCTAGATATGAACCCACGCGATCGTTCAATCTTTGTGAAAATGAATGGCCTGTGTTATAGATGTTTAGATAAACACACCATTGCATCTTGCATGCGCGATTATCGCTGTGGAACCTGTAGGCGCCCGACGCATCAGACCCTCCTATGTTTCAATGACCGGCGGAACCCGGTTTACTCCTCTCGTGTTAAACCAGAGACTCGATCAGTGTCTTTTCGAAGCTCTCCGGAACCAGCTCGGCCGACCTCCCCGCATTCTCGCACGGGCGGGGGTTCCCGCTCCCGCTATTATAATGTGAACCGGTCCTCACCTCGATCCAGTCCGCCAGCCTCACCCCGAGGATCTCCCCCGCCGTCTTCATCTCGGACATGGCACCGTGCTTCGAATCGCTCACCCAACCGGTACCCTTCCCCGCCTCCTCGTCGCAGTGAGCGCCACGAGCGCCCCCCTACTCCCTCCACCAGCAGAGATAAACGAGACTTGTCACCATATTCCTCGCGTTGCTCCCATCATGACAGCCCACAATAACTAGACTGCCCCCCTATTTCTGACCCTACCCGTGCTCCAACCGTTATAAATTCAGACTTGGTTTTACTCCCTACCGCCGTCATTCAGGTTAAAACATCTAGCGGATATTATGTTGAAGCTCGGGCGTTGTGCGATACTGGCGACCAAGGCGGTCCACCTGGAGGTAGTGTCAGACCTCACTACAGAAGCGTTCCTCGCCGCCCTTACTCGTTTTGCCTCTCGTCGTGGCACCCCTTCGCTTATTCGGTCGGACTGTGGACGTAATTACGTGGGTGCGGATAACCACCTTTTAGAAGTCCATAATTTCCTTAACTTAAATAAGTATACTCTAGGCTCGGAAATGGCAAAGCGAAATATCACTTGGATTTTTGATCCTCCTACTACCCCACACTGGGGCGGTCTTTTCGAGGCGGCTGTAAAGTCAGCCAAGACTCACCTAAAACGTGTTATCGGAGACACTCCCCTCACCTATGAAGAATTGACGACAGTCTTTACTAAAATTGAGGCAGTCCTCAACTCGCGTCCGTTGTGCCCCTTATCATCGGATCCTAACGACCTTGAAGTCCTGACACCAGGCCATCTCATTATTGGAGAGCCTTTAACTGCGATTCCCGAATACCCGTTGCACGATATTAAAACGAATAAACTCACTCGATTTCAACTTGTACAACAGATGCTACAACACTTTTGGTCACGATGGCAAACTCAATATTTATCGACGTTGCAAACAAGGCCTAAATGGGCAGCCTATACTGAGCCTCCCTCAGTGGGTGATTTGGTCCTCCTGAGAGAGGATAATGTCCCTCCATTGGAATGGCGACGCGCTCGCATCATATCAGTGGTTCCCGGGAAAGATGGCGTCGTGCGTGTAGTACAAGTTAGGACGGCTACGGGTGTTCTGACAAGACCTACCAATCGGATTATTAGATTACCCTAAGAATCCCTTAAAGTAACTTTGTTTTTTTTATTTTTTTTTTATTTGTTTTTTATTTGTTTTTTATTTTTTTATTTTCCTTTTTTTTTCGTAAACATTGTCATGTTTAGGGCGGGGGTATGTTCAATAAACAATCTTGCATCCCCTCCATATCCCGGGCGCACCGCGCTTACCTATTGACAATGACCGACAGATGACCCTTTGCTTGCATTAAAATAAGGCGTATGTCGCTCCACCTGTGACGTCACATACCAAGTCTATCTCGCGTGTGAGCTCGTGTGTGTGCCTGTGACTGGCTGTGACTCCTGAACCCTGGACTGCGCATCTATCTGTGGTATGTAAGCAAATGACCTAAAGACACCTAGTTTCTCAGTGTTAATTCCCATTTTATACATTTAGCTTCAGTTAATTGTTCGTTTGTACGGAACCCTCGGTGCGCGAGTCAGACTCGAACTTGACCGTTTGTTTAATATAGAAAGCCTGCGTAAAGCGTAGGTGGATAATCCTGCGAAAATAGCTACTTTGAGACCAAATAAATTGGATGTTTATTTCTATCAACATAACATATGTTATGTTCATAGCTTGTATCTCTAAATCTTTTACACGTGCGAGAGTGACGAATTACCACAGCGTTACGTTGAGACGACTCTTTTTGTTATGGCATCATAATGAATATGATTGTTCGCAAAATAATCTGATCATAATAATTCATGAATAAAGAATCTAAACGTTCCATGCTTAATTGTAATAGGTAGGTAATAGGACATCTTTATAAAACTGACAAAATCAGATTTCACTACGGACCGCAAAAAAACGGCTCGGGCTCACATCGACAAAGACAGAACTATGACGTCACAAAACAGATAGAAATCCGTAGTAACTTACCCATCAAAAACATAAATGTGAAAGGCTGCCAAGTTACATCATTAAAAAGTACTGAAAATAATAAATGTTATCAGGAAACTGTTAAAAAAACCGGTGTGCGTTTCTCTGACTATTATAATTTTAGGTATTTCTATGTAACGTGATACTTATTCAAAATGTACCTTAAAAACTGCTGGAAATCAAGTGTGCACTCCTATAACTATTTATGATTTGAGGTATTTTTATGGAACTTGGTACTTATTCAGATCTCACTTCTTTTATAGGCGAAGCATTCCCATGGTATCGAACTTGGCAGCCTTTCACATTTATTTTTTTTGATGGGATTTTATTTATTTTTGTTAGGTGTAGGTTCTTTATTTTTTTTAATCACTTTTGCTTTAGGAAATGTCTCATTTCACTTAGGTATGTACTTTATACTATACCCTTTATACTAAGCGTCTAATTCTTTTTTCTACGCTTGTGTGGCACTGTCTGGATCCCTTTATTGGAAATGGAACAGTGTTATTGTTCTTGTCTTTAAGACAAACATGTATTGTCTTAAATTGGTATGTATCTAAATTTAAATAAGTCTTATCTCATTTCCACTCCATACCTACTTATAGTAGAACAAAATTACACATTCGTTGTTTTCGAAACTGACTCACACTTGGCCGTTTTCAGATTTTTACTTTATTTCGACCTAAAGACAAACCTTCGAGCCAAATTTCAGGTCGGTACGACGATTGGAAGATAGACCCATTTAGTTCATTATGACTTCATAGTAGAACAAAGTTACACCTTCGCTATTTTTAAAACTGACTCACACTTGGCCGTTTTCAGATTTTTCCCTTTACTTTGACCTTAAGACCTATCTCCATGCCAAATTTCAAGTCAGTACGACCATTGGAAGTGGTCTAGGTTTTTGTTGAGTGAGTCAGTGAGTCAGTGAGTGTATAGTAAAAATAGCGATTTTCTGACGTCAATATCTCAAGAACTGCTAAAGGTAGAATAATGGAATTTTGTATTCTAGACAATTAAGGGAATGTCAACAGACACTCGAAATTTCATATGCGTAGATAAAATATGTTTTGAGTTATAGGGTGGTCGAAATTGGCCCAAAATGGTTCGTGTAATATAACCCACGGCCGGTGTGTCGCTTTTTTTTGCTCGAACTTGGCGGACACACTGCCGTGTGTCTAGATGTATCGAAGAATAAGTAGGTATTTATGAATTTTATGATCCTTAGACGACCGTTTAGCCTAGTTGGTAGTGATCCTGCCTACGAAGTAAGAGGTCCTGGGTTCGACTCCCGGTAAGAGCATTTATTTGTGTGATGACTGATGAGCACGAATATTTATTCCCGAGTCATGGATGTTTTCTATGTAACTTAATTAAGTATTTATTTATCTATCTAATGCTTAGTTTGGGACTAGGTCTATTTGTTTGAGATTATCCGCAAATATTTATATTTGGTACTAGCTGTACCTGCGACTTCGTTTGCATGTTAATGTAGGAGTTAACGCATTTCTTCTCTTGGAAATAGGACACATGCAGTTCTAATTTTACCTATGATGTAAAACTTTGAATAAACCTATATATTTTAGTTAAAATGACGTTCAAACCTGTCACTCTGATATTTAAATTATTAAGAAAGGGACAAAACACGTGTTATTTATCATTGGTATTTTAAGTTTTATGAATAAGGGGGTAAAAGTTTAGTAGGTACCTAGATGTTTGTGGCAATAGATCCAACAGGTAGGACACACGCTGCAGCATTTAATGTTTATTGATCTTCTCTACATATTTTTAACACTGTGTTATGTTATATTATAAAAACGTGATGGATGACTAAAATGATCTTGAGTCACTCCGACTCTCAGGTAAAGATGTGTTTAGGAATTGATAATAGATAATCCTTTCGAGTACCCATTGACCGGTAAGTGTTTGCGTGGAACAAAAGATCTCTTTTTAATTTGACAACAGACGGCCAATTTAGTGGGAGTGGGAGTAGGAAAATATCCAAACTATACCTAAGCACTAGGTAAGTTCTACAACTATAACGCGAGTTATTGAAAATGAGAGAAATCATTGAAAATGTTAATGCAATAATGTATATTTTTTTCATATTGCAATGTTTCAGATTGCACTATCACATTCTGCCAAATCTTGTGTATGTTCCCGCCATTGCCAACATAATGAATGTGTGCTGCAGGCTTTACGATAAAAGTATTTTCCTGTATGTTGGCCAATTTCTGTGTCTTTATATTGGCTGAATGTCAACTTGACACCGCCTTAAGGTCTGTCACACACTGGTGCGGAGTGCGGTGGCGGACAATAGTAAATTTGACAGCGGCGGACAAGTTCAATATTGTCCGCCGCGGTCAGACCGCGCCAGTGTGTGGCAGGCCTAATACTGACGCGCTTGATAATTAATGTTTATAAAAGACCCGTTCTATACTGACCACCAAACAAACCAGCGCGGCTATCACAAAACGGCGCGCGAGCTCTCTCGATTTTTCTCCGACTATCCGTCTCCCTCTTATTACACAACTTAGAAAGAGACGTATAGTGCGAGAAAAATCGAGAGAGCTCGCGCGCCGTCTTGTGATAGCCGTGCAGTATCGTGACAATTAAATACTCAGCGTGTGATTCAATCTTGCAGAAACTCAAATAGGCATTATAGCTGAACACGAGAGCAGCGCTATTGCCATGCCATAAAAAAAGGAAGAGTGTCTGACTTTTGTCGTTTGACGTTATTTTGTTGTTGATACATTTATTGAAATTACGCCTCAATACGAATTTATCGCATATAATTTTCCATACCTATCAGAATCAATTATTTTTTTACGCTTCACAACACCGGATCGTACTTATTAATATTGGATAGTCATGGCAAGCCCGCCATTTTAACGTCACTGACAGTTGACAGATATGGCGGCTACGATTTCAAGCAGAAGAAATGAATAATTCTATGAGGTCAAATGTTTCCGAAAATTAATTAATCGTCGCAGTCGGGTAAAAACTATCCTAAACGGAAGCTAGAGTAATAATGTGCTTATAAAAAAGTTACATGTTTTTCCGTTCATGGGAAGCTGAAATTATCGGGGGACACGAAAATGGTTAGTTTCATACTGGCTGATTCTTTTTTTAATTTAGAGATTTATTAGTGAGAGATTATTGATTGCCGATAACACACTACACAACTGTGAATGTCTATGGACTTAATTGCGATATAAATAAAGTTGTTGACAATGATAACGATTCAGATCACTCAATCGGTAAAAAATCGAGTACAGTTTTCGCATTATTACAATGATATAAGTTGCAAATATGTAAACTTATCTTTTGACATCAACTGAACAACCCGGTTAGATAATAAACCGATAGCATGATCTGAGAACTCCGAGTTAGTCACAATGATATTATAAATATGAAAAATCGTTGATGTTGTCAGAGAGACATAATAAGGAAACTGTATTTATACGACATACTTAATTTAAAAACTTCTATAGCGCGATGCAGAATATCACCAATTTCCGAGCATATTCTAGCCTTAGAAGGTCATTCTTCAGTTTTTTGTCGGCGTCTAAACTCCGTCAAACCATGTGAAACGTTATAAAAAAGTTTGATGGAGTTAAGGTGACCCGCAGACCAAATTTGAGACTTGCCGATTGGATAAAGTCGTGTTTACGCAACACTTTTGTTGTCAAGTGAACGCCGCGTCGCGGCGATGCCAACCAGTATAATTTTGGGGGCAAATTCTAGCAAAAACTACTGAACTGATGTTGATGGCACTTTCTAATATTGTAGTTTAGACATCAGAATAGGACATAGCGCAGCCTTTTTTTAGATATAATTTCTTCAAAGGGTGATATAAGCTTGAAAATTTCTATAGCTATTATTACAATATGTATGCCGCTTACTGAAGCGTGGATATGGTTTCAACTAGCAACCCTGTTGAATATAAAGATAAACGTGAAATTAGACAAGTTTAGAACATTAGGCAAACCTAATAGAGGGTATATTCTTATGATTAGTTAAAGAAAAAATACAAAAAATGAACTCCATAATAGAATTGATGTTTAGTATGAGGCCAGTTATTTAAGGGTAGCCAGTTACTGGCGATTTACCCTATTTGTATATCAAAAGCCCTATAGCTTATTAAAAAAATTAGATCATTTAATCACGGCCACTTTAACATGGTTTGTAGGAAGACTATGAAGTTAATAGCCCTGGTTCGAATCCCGGTAAGGGCCAATAAAGCGTGATGAGCACGATTACTCGTTCCAGAGTGTTGGATGTTTTCTATGTACTTGGGCTTGGGCCCAAAATCGTTTGTTTGTCCGGCCGGTGTACCTATGTCCGGTGTTCTCCTCTACAGGTCGCATTTCTCAACCGATTCTAGTGAAATTTTGTGAGCATGTTCGTTAATTATATAAAAATGTAGTCGTGTCACTTCTTCAACATATATATATATATATATTTTATTAGGCTCGCCAGTTCTACAGCTAACAGAGCCACTACCACTAGTATTTATTTATTTACAATATTGTATGCGAAGAACCGTTACGATTGCGTAGTCATCTCTCCTAAGAATTTACGATACCCGATACGCTGCCTAATCTAAGTATCATATATGTCAACATGTCGATACCCTAGTTCACAGTCGTACTAATTATATTTTTTTTGTCACTGAAATTGTATCCTTATGATTTGAGCACTATCATACTAATTACACCACGTTTTTCCCCGTAATTAGTACGATTGTGAACTAAGGTATCGATATAGTAATCGAAAGCGGAAAAACAAATTAAGGATTCTAACAAATTTGCGATAACGAGTGGTGAGTAATATTACACATCGTTTATATTATGAAACAAAGCTATGCGACGTTTTATTGGACGCGTAATAAGTTCTGTAAGTATGCCTTAAGTCTTTGTGAAAGCATTGCCCTAAACGGTTTTATCAAAGAAAACTATATTGGACAATACAATGTAATCTTACTCATAAAGGTATCAAGTTTCTTTCCATCAATACTCTGATCTGGATTCCCTAGATAACGTTTTTCATATATAACCGTCGCATAATTATTGTTTCTTTAGTTGGCTATTATAACATTTATAACATGTTACACGTTAGTTTGAAAATTTAAAAAAATGTCTTTATTCATAAATTTTGTGTTTGGAATTTTTGTGTTGACCGTCTTTGTGAAGGGGCACGATAGTAAGTAATAGAACTAATAGATAATATAATGTAAACAGTAATTTTATTCATTTTAACTAAGTACTAAACACAACAAGAAAATATCAACTTAGGCAATAAAAGATAAATAAGATGTATATTTTTAGAAATAAAACTTTAAACAGTGTTAGGCACGACCGCTTCAGACTAGTTGGTAGTGACCCTGCCTACGAAGCAAGAGTTCCTGGGTTCGAATCCCGGTAAGGGTATATATTTGTGTGACGAGCAGGAAGATTTATTCCTGAGTCATGGATGTTTTCTATGATTTTAAGTATCTTTATATAAGGTCATCGTTGGTTATCTTGAAGCGGTATACTTAGGTAGGATTTCTGGTGGCCGTGTCCTGTGAGAATTTGAGTGAGATGGAATGAGATAATGGTCTTGTTTCGTAGATCTTGAATATGCTGCAAAGTCGGTAGCCAGTTTTTCAGGTGTGATACAGTGGTAACTAGATGTTTGGTAGTAGTTGCTGCTTGTTTTTAATGGTATGAGTTTTACTAAGTTTTTTTCTGCTGCTGTCGGGTGCTTTCAAGTATATAGAATAGACATTTGGGAAGGACATAATTATGGTGCCTATAAGGTTATAAAGCCTATGGCGCGAGATTAGCACGGCACACGGTAAAATGGTGTGTTTACGATATGATTTCAAGGTTTTTCGAGGAGGAAATGTGTAAATTAATACAGCGTTTCGGGTTGTATCTTGTATCGACGGATTAGTTAGTATTTGCTTACAGTGCATCAATTAATCAGTACCGATTAGTTTCGATTCGAGACAGACAACTATTGCCAGCGCTGGCTGCTGTCACGTTAGAATGTTCTAGAGAAAGTACCAGCAGGATATGGGCAATACTGAATATTGCAATATTCAGAGGCTCTTAACATCGAAACTTATTTAACATGTCCAAGAACGACGTTAACAGTATATCGAGGACGGCGATTTAATTTGACTTAATCGACAGAAGGGGACATCCCTGGACTATTATTTTTGTTTCATATTCTGTGTCATTTTGGGCCGGTATTCGACTTGAAAATGTGACGCGTCCCAGTCATGTCTCTGACATTCTCATTTGGACATGCAAGTGGAGATAGCTCCAAATCATGCCATTTGTAACACATTGTCATCTGTAATTTGATCAATGGTAAGTTGATCACAGTCCGAGTCCAATATCATATGTAACTTGATGCTCCTTGAATAGCAACATTTTACACGTGAACTCCCAACACAAAAAAAATGTTTCTAAAATCTAATCTTTTTTTTAAAACACAGCTCTATAAAATCGAGTTTTACCTCACTAGACCAAAGCACTAGACTCTTATTTCAATAACAGTGTACACGCAATTTGGATCGGTTATTTGATTGTTTCGCCCATTTTGTGACACTACTTTCAAGTATATAGTACTTAAGTCAGCGCAGCGTAAGGGATAGGATATATACCTTATATTAAAATCCTCTTGTGGTTACAGATTATTACGAAGAGAATTTTCCACTTACACGTACTTCATTACGTGTATTCAGTTTGAGTGTCTTGTTTACTTGCCACTTCACCCGATATTTGCTTGAGTTCTACACACGTTTAGGGGAATTTACAGCGATTTAGTTTTAAATGACTAAGACTTATTTCAGAAGTTTAAGAAACAGTTTATTGAAAACGAATGCCATTTTTCAAAAAACGTCCATCAAACCTATTTTAGCTCAAATGCGGTTAGGGTTCGTTTGTCTTTATCTGTGAGTTTGAGATTTCCGTTTTTGAGAAAGGAACAAAGCAGATGTTTGTTAACAGAGGTGTGTTGACATTTATGAATCGAGGAGTACGAGTGGGAACTTATTCATAAGTAGCGAAGGTCTAGTAAACATAAACCACAATGCAAACAGCAGACGTAGAACTTGTAGTGTTATATGTAAAACCTATTTTCACTTACATAAAGAACGAAAACACGTAATGAGAAGTAGTATCTACTGATTTAAGTTACCCCGGGTAAAAAAGCAATTACCTCACGCGAAACCGGTAGAAAACGCCACATTCTGACGGGCAACCGAATACCTAAACTTTTTACGTACGAGTATAGCGTTAACCTGCTGTAGGTACCTGACTGGACTCTCAAGCAACGATGTCGTAAATCATATCTCAATTTAGATCGGTTGTATAATGCGGTACATTGAGCAATTCCTGTCGCTGAACCTACTGAAGGGTGCATGAAATGTGACCAAGTTTATCGAGCCTTGCTCTCATTCGATTAGTAAGGGAGTCCGACGTTAGGTATTGATTTCAATTCATTATACAGTGCCGATATTGTCTACAGTCTAGCCCGCACATGTGTCAGTAGCAGAAAAACTAAAAACCTGACACATATTCTGTTCTAACCATAGGGTAATCCCTAGAGAGGTACTTACTTTGTTAGCGAGGTACTACTCTTCAAGTAATTTCCCTAGAAAAGCATCGACGATACAGTAGATCACAACAAGCATCTCTGACCAATATTAAATTAAATATTAGCTAGTGAAGATCTATTGTGTTGTTTGTTTACCTGCTACGCCTGCCGGCGAACTAACTTTGACTGGATGATCTGAAGTCTAACATGCGCTGCCTATTAACATTTAATGATTTTTCTCGTTTATGAATGGTAATGTTATATGTATAACAATATTTATATAGGTCGGTCTTTGTACTTTGTTGCGAGTACCTACAATATCTGCATCTAATTTACTTGTATTTAATGTTTTCCGAGTTCTTTCGCAAATTTTGTTGGTTGGTAGTTAACGTAAAAATAGTAGATTTTTACGCTTGTTATTAATTTACACTACTTAATCCTTAAATTAATAAAAACTTTTTTTCAGAAATCGTAGTCTGCTACTACGGAACCTGGGCCACCTACCGCTCCGACGACGGCCAATTCGACGTCACAAATATCGACACATCCCTCTGCACTCACCTCGTTTATACGTTTGTGGGGATACAGGCCGATGGCACGGTGGTGTCGTTAGACCCTTATCTCGATCTGCCTGATAATTATGGAAGAGGTCAGTTACTCGTTTACCAATTACAATAATCATCACTTGTTTCCTCAATCGTGACATTTCTTACCGGATTTTTTTTATTTGACCTGTTTATTCTAATATTTTTT
Organism: Epinotia demarniana; assembly: GCA_945867215.1. Taxonomy (NCBI): domain Eukaryota; kingdom Metazoa; phylum Arthropoda; class Insecta; order Lepidoptera; family Tortricidae; genus Epinotia; species Epinotia demarniana. The sequence goes on from OX244261.1 coordinate 21,561,286, forward strand.
ACAATGTTTTATAACTTCGCACAATCTTTATTTTTAAAGTTTATTAGCTTAGATTTGTTTATTATATATCGTGGATTTGACATTTATATTTTGTAAGTTAATTAAGATTTAAGATTTTTCTTCACACTTCTTTATGCGGTTTATCCCCTATACTATCTATTACATTTTCCATTATATTTGTAGGGAGACTGTTTAGGACAGCAGGCACATAACTGGACCAGACTCTTCGTCCATAAAAGTTGTTGCTACTGGTACTGAAAAGGCTTTACTAGTTGATAATGTCCGGACATCTGTGGTCTGCTTCTGCTATACCTATTCAGTTTTCTTAGGTATTGCCTATACTCTACAATACTGCCATTTCAACTTTGTCATATACATTAAGGAGTCTACAATATCGGAATAGTGGCTTTTGTGCTTATATTTAACTTTTAGAGGTACAATTGTTTTTGTACGCTGTAGGTATGTGTTGTATGTTCTTCAATAACTAAATATGCCATAATTTATCACTGAATCGGCCATGGCCAGGTATATTAAGCGAAGTGTGCTATATGGCATTTTATTTTTAAGTATGTTTGATTCTGCCACGGTATTTTATATTTTCCCTTACCAGTTCTAATACTCGCTAGTAACTTCTGATCACCTTGTAGAACTTCTATCTCACTACAAAAGAATGATCGTTTGATCATACTTGTCTGGGAAGATTTAGGTTTAGTCGATGTCAAAAAAATGTACAGATGTTTTGCCTTGTTACAATGGAACAAATTGCAAAAGTGTAAATATATATTTGAGGGCAATTACATGTACAAGCACATTGCCTTTAGGTGCAAGAATTTTTCAGTAATTGCAGATACATGGTTCCTTGTCGCTAGATAAGTTTTTATTATTTATTAGTTTAAAACCCACCATACAACAAGTGATTTAATAAATAGACCAAGTGGCCTATACACTAATCATTCATTCTTTGAATTCATAATATGGAAGTCCGTATTATTATTATGAATTTGACTGGGTATCATTTCCATAAAATCGACGTTGTAATACTAATTTAGGTACCTACTTTATAGATTCTGCTTTTCTTTCACTGACCCATTTAGATTGACTGTGTATCTTGTTTCAGATAATTTCAACAAGTTTAACGCATTGAAGCAACAAAATGCGAAGTTGAAAACTATTCTTGCCGTTGGAGGATGGAATGAGGGATCTGCCAAGTATTCAACTGTAAGTCAGTTTAATTTGTCACTGAAGACAAAAGAGGGATTGCGTTGCGTATTTTTTGTGGCTACTTTGCTGAACAGTAACAAAGTCTGCTTGTTTGAGCTCATGCACATACATGATTATAACCCCTACGATAATACCAAGTTACCAAATTTCTTATTTGATATCGATTTATAAAATCGGATAATAAATCCTAAGATTTACAGATAAGCCATGGAAATATCAAGCTAACCTAAAAGATTCCATAATAAATATATGTACAATATGGTGTAACAAGCATAACAGTCCAAAAACCTGTAACCCGTCTACAGAAATTTAACGGGGTCTTTCTAATTCAAAAGATAGCCTATGTCATTCGCTGCTGCCAAAACATTTCCCACCTCTACCTTTCCTACGTGCTACCCTTCTAAAATCATAGTTATTTTCAGATGGTAGCGTCCGCTACATTGCGCCAGACTTTTATAACCAGCGCGAGAGACTTGATCCTGCAATACGGTTTCGATGGCTTGGATATTGACTGGGAATACCCTAACCAACGAGATAGTACCAATGGCGTCGCAGATGTGAACAACTTCTCTTTGCTGCTGAAGGAATTGAGAGTGGAGTTTGATAAGCATGGTCTGTTGGTGACAGTGGCGGTTGCAGCTGTGAAGAGCAGCGCGTCGTTGTCTTATGACATTCCCACTATGTCCCAGTAAGTTTTATGTTAGAATTGAACCATTGTGATTACCCTGGGTTTACCACATCCGCAAAGAATATTGAAGAACAGTGGAGGCGAAAATAGTTCGCCAGCCGTCTGGTGTAATTATCAAATGTTGGCTATCTCGCGATATTAAGTAGGGCATTATGCGGCAGATTAAAATGGTAAATGCAGTATCGTCTCTCATACAAGCTATATAGCAGCCTCAGCAAGATTATGTCTGATGATATATGATGATTGATGATATTCGTAATCGTTAAAAGTGGAGGAGTTTTATCATGCTGGATTCTTTTAAGCGTCTCGTTTGCTCTAATTTAGGACACTCCAATTGCCTCACTACCACAATTGTCTGACAAAAACGTCGGCCAAACATTATTTTCTACATCTGTCGGCACTTAGATTTTCTTATGTCGAGACTTGTAAAACCAAAGCGGCACTCTTTGTTTAGGCCACACTGAGCTCTTATGTAAATTATGTCTTACAAAGGCTTAAAAAAAGCTCGAGGCGCGGAGCAACCGTCTAGAACAAGATGTAACTAACTTGGGATTATCCTTTTCTCGCTGCCGAAAGATAACGTGGCTAGAGTAGATATTTATGAACAGATGAAACGCTTATTTTTAAAAGGCTCGCGGCCTTAATTTATGACGAAAGACTGTTGAGCAACATTTGCAAGTTTAGAACGACCAAGTACCTACCAAATTACTACGATAACTTTTACCTACGTTTAGTAATATTTTGATTCTACCGTTATTCCCGGCTGTGGCCTAATTAGAGGAGCTCGGAGTCTGATTTGACAACTAATCCCAAGATTTGGCACAGGCACTAGTTTTACGGAAGCGACTGCTATCTGACTAACTAACTACTAACTAACTAAACTAGACCGTAACTAGTTATGCCTACTTACCCGTGATAATTTTTCTTTTAAATTCATTATAATGTACTACTGCCACGGTTTTTTTTCACATATCCAATAGTAGCCATTTAGCCGGCAGGGGGGGAGACACATGACCTGAATAGAAATTAGGGCTTTAAAGCCCAATATCTCACAAACGAATCACTGAATTGAAAAAATATTTTAAGAACCCCATTATATTTTTGAACAAGCTATCCAGCTATGGGTTAATCGAGAAAAAAAGTTTACATCCGCACTTTACGTGTAGGGTAGAAATATATATTTTTTAATTTTATTCTAACGTTTTGTTGGGGTGATAGATTCATATACCCATACTAAATAACAGTTTTCTAGTTGTCCTTACAACTGTTTCTGAGCAAAGCCGAAGGCGGACGGACGGACAGACGGACGGCCATGGCGAAACTATAAGGGTTCCTTGTTGACTACGGCACCCTAAAAAGTGTATGTTACGATCAGTTAGATGATACTTTTAGTGTTTAAACATTGATTAAATGCAAATTTTAATTAATTTATACTGGACCTTATTAGACGACTGGGTGCAAAATTTGCTGCTTCGTCTATTTTATCCTTGTTTTGTTGTACGCAAATTTATCCACAAAAATAGTACAATCAAGTGCAAAAATATGTATCGATAACATCCTCTCAGCAATGGAATGCAGCATACTCGGATCGATCGGACCAGGAACGCGGAGTCTGCGTGCCAAAACTGGCATCGTAGATGTGGGTGCTAAGACCGCGAAGCTAAAGTGGGACTGGGCTGGACATGTCTGTCGGATGCACGCGGAGCGATGGGCCAAACTAGCCGCCGAATGGCTTCCACAAGATGGCTTCCGGGGTAGAGGTAGACCGAAAAGGAGATGGCGGGACGACCTTGATACGTTTTGTACAGATTGGCGAACATTAGCACAGGTCCGAGACGAGTGGCGGAAAAAAGGGCAGGCCTTTGCCCATCTAAACACCCCACAGGCTCTTTGGCCATAATAAAAAAAAAACATCCTCTCATAAATATTTACCAAAAGCTTAATCCGCTGACACAAGAGTTATGGGACAGGACATATACGAGTATATTTATGAGTAAGTTGTATGCTCCCATATTACACTTCACTCCCATATTTTATACAAAAATAATTACGTACTATTTTTGTGGATTAACTCGATTTTAGCATGTAGCAAACTAATTCAACTAAGGAGCATTCAGTAGTAACAGTAACGTCGTACGCGTCTCATTTTCACACATATGTATTCTTAAAACCAAATTTATTTTTCGTCGTTTCATTTCGTCATTGTTTAATTTCGTCATTGTTTTGAAGGTACGTGGATATCGTAAGCATCATGGCGTACGACATGTATGGTGCCTGGGACAGTGTTACCGGCCATAACGCACCTCTTCATAAGGGTGAGGGTGACGAGAACGCGGCTAAGGCCAGCATTTTCTCTGTCGATGTTGCTCTGGACTATTGGCTTGCTCAAGGTTCGTTCATCTTCTTTTGGAGCATAGGGTTCACTGATCTTTTTTCAAATACTTTCGCTATAAATTTAAAATTTTCTCGTTTTTATTACAAGTATAACTTGTTCATTAGGACTTTACACTGTGACGACTTTTACTGACTGACGATCATAATTAATAACTAAACTCTTATAAATTGATCTAGCATAATTTATATTGTTTTTTTTTGTATTATGAAACGTCAGTGGAAGATTGATCTTATCAATTTAGTACGGTGGCAAAATCGCAAAAAGTCGTCTCCTTCACGATTTTCGTGGACATCTCTTCTATATACCTAAAACTGGTATGGATGTGTTCCTTGTTGTCTCCAGGGTACGAATCTGCCGGTTTTAGTTAAGGGAGAGGGGGACGGACATAGGCCGCCTACGGTCATCGAAATTTGTTCAAACCTCGGGTTCTACTTTACTGATTGCTTCGTGTGAGGTGTCATTTAAAAGCTTATTACCTGGAGGGCTTTTCATCTGTTAATTGAAATACTCTCTAAAACGACCTCACAATGTTTACCTGTTTAGTCAAACATTTACTAAGGATTATCAAAACGATATTAGAGTAAGATTCATATAATCTCAAAGATGCTTTTAATTTCAATATGATCCCAGGATATTCCCATTCCTTCTCACTCAAGAGTGGAGTCAGTGCCCAGCACTTATATAGGTTGATCAGAGGGAAAATAAGAGCTATCTAAACCCGATATCATACGACTATATGCTTTCAGGGTGTCCACCAGAGAAGTTGGTTCTGGGCTTGCCTCTCTACGGTAGAACGTTTACTCTGACGAACCCCAACGTGAATGGGGTGAGAGCGCCGGCCAGCGGCGCCGGTTTGGCTGGGCTCTACACTGCAACCAACGGCTTGATCGGGTATAACGAAGTAAGTATTCATTGGTGAACTGCAAATCAACTGTTACGAGTATTCGTTAACTGTGTTTTCCACCGCTTTTGAGGAAGTGTTACGCATGTTATGCTTCTTCTTCCTTGTCGTATCCTCATGGCTGAGGGACGTAACGACTGTGGGCGCTCTTCACCATGACTCTGCAAGCTGCTCGGTCCTGGGCTTGATGCATGCCGACCGGAAGTGTGGCTTTAGCCACAGATCACACTGCCGTGTCCCACATGTTACCCTGTCTGCCCAACGCATAGGCATCCGCCCTCTGCATGCATGATGGTATTACAGACTTTCAATTCGTGACAACATTATGATGAAAAACCTATATCAAAACTACTTCCACTATCAACATCATTAATGATATTCATATTTTACATTATTTCAGTTCTGCACACTAACACTACAACAAACCTGGGACGTCCGCTATGATTTCTTAGCCGAAGTGCCATATGCAGTCCTAGACGCAAACTGGGTATCCTATGATACCCAGAATTCTTTAACCAAGAAAGTCGCATATGCCATGAATCTCGGCATCGCTGGTGCCATGGTGTGGAGTATAGAAACTGATGACTTCCATGGAAGATGTGGAGAAACTTTTCCATTACTTAAAGCTGTTAATAGAGCTTTAGATGGATCGACTACAGAGTCACCGGCGGCTTCTAGTACTACTTCTAGCACTGTATATCCTAGTACTACAGTTTCTACAACAAAAGCTCCTAGTACTACAGTTTCTACAACTAAGGCCCCTAGTACTACGGTCTCTACAACTAAGGCTCCTATTACAACGACTACTACTGTAAAAACTACAACGACAACAGGTAATAAAAGTTATCATTAAGTAGCCCAGTCTTACGCTGCGCTTATTTTGGGATTATAAATATGGATTACTATGACAGCAACTTCATCCACAATGGGTTTTAAGTCTATGTTTGTTATTACGTGTGCTCCACCGATACTGGATCGATTTTGTTGAATGAGGTATCAATTGATTCGAATTTATGCGCCTGACATAGGCTATCTTTGGTTTATAAAAAAAAAACATTATATAATTTCAGGATCAACACCATCGCAGCCGGTGTGTGCCAAGGAGGGCCCGATAGCAAATCCCGACGATTGCTCCACCTTCTTCGTATGCGTGGTAGGAGCCGGTGGCTATTTTGAGGCCAAGCTCTTTAACTGTCCCAAACCTCTTTATTGGGACGATAATTATAAACTCTGCAATTACAAGTACCTGGTGCAATGTTAGGCGAAAACAGATATCTGAAAACCTAGGCAAACTTAATGTCGAAGTTGAAAATGACAAATTGTCGAAAAAAGAAGTCGAAATTTCCGCCTGATGTTAATGTGCATATTATAAATTTAGAGGGTTCTTAGAATATACTCAGAAAAGAGACTAAGTTGACCAAGTTTATAAACAAACAAGTCCCCCTTCTGAGTATAGACGATTTAAACCTTTTCCTTCCACTGTAATTATTATTTTGTAATGGGAAATATATTGAAGTAGTCATTTGAATTGATTACCACACTTAATTAGTAACAAAAGTCACCTGCCTAAAGTTGATGAGAATGATCACACACACGGCTACACAGAGTACTAATTGCAACGAGGGTAGTGAATGAACGAATTAGTGAATGTGATTGAAGTACACGATTGCATAATTATAATGATTATTATTCTCTTTGATCTTTACGATATATTGTTGTACCCATACTATGAGTATCTATACTTTATTAATTCACAAACCCATTTTAAATTAAGTTATTTTACACGTGTAGTATTTATAATTATATAATCCTATTTCGTTAAATATATATATATTTTTAAAATAACTGAATTATTTGCAGACGTTGTGTTATCCAATCTTGCAGTTTCCTGCTGAACTAGCTATCGGTACGAAAAAAGAATACTAATTTAAAAATCCGCCTGTCATTGTATGACATGGTGTTGTTTGCGTGACCTCCACTCTAGAGCCGATACCTATACGGTCGCGTTTATGTCTCACATTGAGAGCGTCCATTATTTACTGTCAAGTACGCGAGTGCGAGAGGGAACGAATGCTTTATGTCTTAGCGATCCTGCTAGCTAGTCTGAAATATATGGAATATAGGTACCCCTCCTTGCTTAATCCCCGATGACATTAAATTATTTTAAAGTTATCTTAAAGTGATCTTACCTATGTGTTAACCAAATTGTGAATTTAGGATTAATCAATGACGATTTATTTGGATATGTTGATTAATTGTAGATAGAGTTAGAATGCAAAAAAACTAATAATACAACATCTTATAATTTTTGGTTTTTTTCCTAACTATGAATATGAATGACGCCACCGTCGATGGACATAAAGTTCATAGAATATAAAACTTAATGCGTAATACGGTGTTGAAGTTAACTAATTGTTAATAATAAAATTTGTATCTATGAGTGAGGCTTCATTATAATTAGTAGGTATCTATGAAGTGAGTGGCGACCGCTTATGCGAAACTTTTGGATAAACTCCTGATTGTCGGGGTTTAACCTGCTGCCCAGCTAGCACCATAGGATTTATCGTCACGTTTTACGGCGAAAATGTACTGGAACGTCACATTAAACGTTACGATAAAACCTGTCCTGCTGGGAACTCTGCTGATAAATTACATTCTACTTTATTCTTAACTGATATGCGGCATACAATTACCGTCGTTTTATGTGCCTAACACACCTGTGTGAATAAATATGACCATACAACTAGGTAATATATACGGGTCACAATCTTCAAACGACATTATTTAGACTGTATCATATCTTGACCAGCCTGTAATAAATATTGCTCACGCAAGCATGACATCCAAAGGATATTAGATTTTAAATTTTCGTGTAACGCCCATAAAAGTGTCATTCTCACGTCATCGCTGGGGGTTAGGGAAAGGCGGTTTCTAAGGACCGTAGGCTATTGTTATGGTAAATTCAATGCCATTCAATAAATGTCGGAAAAAGAAACGAGCCTTCTAATGTCACACGGAAAGCCCGGCTGGGGCTCCAGGGTATCAAACTAAAAAGGCTCTTTATATTAGTGTATTGTTATGGCAACCGCAACAAAATGATAGTCCATGGACTAATATTGGTCTATTACGTTCCCTAAATGGCCCCAGGGAAATCTTGGCGTAGGGAGGTATTATTAACTAATGTCTTGTCTGTTGTTGGGTCATTTAAAGAATTACCTATATAGTGGTTAAGTTGTCTGTTATATAAGTATATTGATGTGGCATACGCAAGGTAGACACATATACATATACTAAATATAAACCATATATACTTACAAAAAAAGACCGGGTTGCACTCCGAGAGTGCCGGCAGAAGTGAAAACTTGAATAATTTTAATTTTGCAAAAAAAATCCCTTCCTCCCCCTTCCCTCCCCCTGTGTACCAATATATCTAATAACAACCTTATCAGTTATATTCAACTTAACTCAGCAAAATTGATGATGGAGACGATGAAATAAAATTTATTTGCATTTACGGAAAATGTGCTACGACCTTATAATGTTAACAATAAAGTACAAATTAGAACTATGTGTCCCTAGTCCAACCCCTGTTTCCCCCCCCGCCCCCAAGTCTCGTCCCGAATCTCTCCCAATTCTACGGTCACGTGACCTCCTGAGATCTTACAAAAACTGTCCCGAGTTTAACAATTTTTGCCCATCCCAAAAAGTGCTCAGCGCCGCTAAAGAACTTTTCATTTCAAAAATGTGATGCTGCGTTTTAAAGAGTATGACTGTGATTATGAACATAATAATTAACTTTAAAAACATATTTTAATTTAAACCGACTTCAATTCAGTACTTTTACCTCAGTGCTACTTTACCGCATGAACTGCTTCCGAAAGCAAATGCGTTGATTATTGCAGAAATAACCCAAGTCGCTATATGCAGGCCGATAATATTTGACCATTAGTCATCTGTGGTACGGTAGCCTAGTGGTTCAGGCATGCGGCTGCTAAGCGGCGGTCGCGGGTTCGAATCCCGGCTCGTACCAATGAGTTTTTCGGAACTTATGTACGGAATATTTACCGTTAGCTTTTCGGTGAAGGAAAACATCGTGAGGAAACCGGTCTAATCCCAATAAGGTCTAGTTTACCCTCGGGGTTGGTGTCAAAACGGACCCCGGGCTCCTGTAAGGGCATAACCGGGAATAATGCTAGGAGGATGATGAGGATGATGAGTCATCTGTGGTCTTCATCATCAGTTGCACTTCACCAAATTTGTGGTTTCCGTAAATACACGACGACAAAATTTAGGAGTTCCCTCTATTCCTCATGAATTCCATAACCTAACTGGGTTTTGGAAAACAATGGACCAATTTGGAAGCATATACAGTAAAAAAGGAAATTGTATGAATCAGTTCATTAAATGACGGAGATCTGAGTTAACACACATAAAAAAACGAATAAAAATAAAACTCAATTGAGAACCTCCTCCTTTTTTTAAAATAGGTTAAAAAACTACCGGTTTCAGTGTAAAATGCATTTTGTTTGTCAACTGTGTACTTAGTGGAACTAAATAATTTACTTCAAAAACAAAGTTTGATAACTTAACGATTTCAAATCAGTAGGTACGCAAATCGCTTCAAATGTGTATGTAAAATTTGAATAGTACCCTCGATTTCGCCAGGATTCCTTCATCAGATTCTGACCTGATCACTATGAGGCCTGGGAAGGACAACCGCTAAACTCTGAGTTAAATGGTCTTCCTATAATTGGAGAACACATACATAAAAGCATCCTCCAACTCCTAATCGTTGAGGAGTTGTACCTTTCATCACAAACCAACATGAAGTGATGACTACCAGAGGCAAATACCTGATGAATAGCTTTAGAAAATAAATGAAACACGTAAAACGTGCCTGTAAAATTTGAGGGTTGCCTGAAAATTCCTGGGATCCTATCATTAGACCTCGTATCATGGTCGGCCTTATCACACGATAAAAGTGATAGGATAGAGCGTCCGTCACTGGAACGATAGAACGAGACGACGCTCCTATCTTGTCAGGATAAATCATTTTTTTTTAAAATCGGTTTCCAATTGACGGGGAAATCGGCGAATATACATTAAAAAAACATACAGCGGAACATAACTTCCTCCTTTTTTGAAGTCGATTAAAAAGTTAAATCAGTTTGTATAATTTCTGATAAACGACATCTATCATCTATGTTCCCGAATACCAACGAGTACCAACTTTAAAATGAGTAGGTACATTTTTTTATTCATTTTCCACTTCAAATAAGAATAAGTCTTGCAGTAGTTGTGGTAGTAGGTACAGGTCGTTACGTTACGTCGTACGAGGACGCGCTGAACTTTTTCTCTTCTTATGTACAGTCAGCTGCATAGAAAAGTAACCCCTCCTACGTAGAAGTATGTTTGCGGGGGGTCACGTTTCTCTGCAGCTAATTTTACCGTATGATGTAGTACAGTCAGTATCATATATCGCAACACGTCTTTATTACCTGAGGCGTAAGGGTGTGTTGGGTATTTTGCCTGCTACTAACTATATGACTGTACACGATGTTTTATCTCACGCAAGTATATTTTTGGCTCATTATATTATGTATTTAGGTATGTAAGGTCTAAAGCGATCAGCATCACAATATAAAGACAAATTGCATATACATAGGTAAGTACATCCTAATCCCGAACAACCTATAATTAATCAGCCTTGTTGATGTACAGTTAATCAACCTACAACACGGATACATTAATAACCAATTTGGACGAGTAAACGTAAATGGTCTTACCCAAGACAAAATTGTAGGATTTACGTATAAATCCTAAGGATCTCCACATATTTCCGATATCAGAAATGCGAGCTACGTATCCATCCGGTCTGAAGCGGCGACCCTTGCCAAAGGAAGCATACCTTTTCAATATCTCGCAGCAAACTGAGCAAACGGTGTCTTCGATATGCTCGGCTCGTTTATAAAGGCTTGGGACTGACGGGGTTTTCGTGGCGATTCTATTACATCTGTCTTTTCTAAACGGGTGCGCCTATTTTGTGGTAAGTATCAAATGTTAAAGATTTTGAGTTCAATTGAAAGTAAAATACATATAAATGTGGCAGTCAATCATCTCCGCTTGCTGGATTTGATATTCAGCTTTCAGCTGTATATAATTTCCTCTTATCCCCTGAGACCGTGGGTCTTTTTCTCTTGTTTAACAATAATAATGAATACACGGAATCAGACAGACCTGAGATGTTTACGAAGTTACGTAAAGCAAACAGTGCAATTTACCGTGGATCGATAAAGTAATTTCCACTTTAAAATATTTCAACGCAGGTCAAAAATGCTTAATTTTTCGTACAAATCAATCGAAAATGGAATTTGCATGTGAAAACCGACGAGAGGGCACACGCATCAAAGAAACGTGATTGGTTCGTTAAGCGGTGAAAATTGTTCACACCCAGAGCTACCCTACTTATCATGAGCTGGAAGGGCTTCTAGCGTTTATTAATGTTATTTGAGCATTTCTAGAAAAAAAAAACAATTATAACGTTAGTATATTATAGGTAATTTTCCTCTTACGTTAAACGAAAAAAAATACACACATGACTCGAACAAAAAATAGGATTTTAAAACCCAATAAATCGCAAACGAATCACTAAATTGGAACATGGTTGTAAGAAACCCATAGAATTCAGATTTAGATTCAGATATTTATATAAAAAATTCAGTATTTTACATGTCAATTTATTCATAATTATAGTGTACCTAATTCTAAAATAATATTTAAGTTTACATGTCAAATTATTTATTTTAAAGTCACCATCTAAATATTAATAATATTTATGAACAAGCTATCCAACGATACCCCACAATACAAGAGGGCATTACATTCAAGAATTGGAACCATACCCCAGGAAAATGACGTTTTTTTAAACATTAATTTATAACAGCTTTTTTTTTGTTTGTTTAATTTTAAAATGTTATTCTAAGATGCCTTATCCAAGAATCCACCAACATTTCCATCGGGAAGTAAATATATAAAAATAAATGACACATCCATTATGTTTTAGTGTCATTTATTTATTATTCTTGAAGAGCTCCTGTGAATTAACTAAAACAAAAATTAAAATATCTATTAATATTTTTCCTCTTTTTTCAGGAATTGGTTAAATATCGATTTTTTTGATGACTAATATTTTGGTAGATTTTGAGGCTACGTAATTACTAAAGTGATAATATATCAGTTACACGCAGAAAAGCTGCTGTTATGAATTATTTCCAAAGTTGCATTTTTTTCCATAATAATAAAAATAAAGTGCTTGGGCTACCAGTGGTATAACATTTCCATAAGTATCACAAATCTATTAATCTATAGAATTGCTTGCTAAATAAAATTATATGGCTTGGCAATCAAACTATAGTACATAGTTCTAAGTACCTATGCTTTTGCATAAATGCAGTAAACTGTGATTCCCAAGTTGCAGAATTTTATTTAGCAAGCAAATATATAATTTGTGCCTTAGTCACTCGCAAAGAGTGAAGTAAGTATTAAGGAGAAGAGTGGCAACTCTGACTTTTAACTAGCATGTATGGAAGGTGCTGCTGCCAGTGTCAAGGAAATGAACTAACGCAGTTTACTCGCATAGCTATATATATAGAAGTATACATCTATAGATACCTGTGCGTGTATATATCTAATATTTATGCAGATATACGTATGCATACCTGTGATATGTGTGTATAGATTACGTATGGCTATTTTAAGAACGCAATGATGTTCTATTTTTTATATTACTTATTAGAATTCAAAGTTTTTTTACAATAACAATTACAAGTGAAAACCAAGAGGGTATCAAAATCCGATCCGAGCGAACGAAAGCCAGAGTTTATTATTTATTTATTAGAGAAATGGCAGCCTCTAGGGCCTTTGCCAAAGACAAGTACAGAATAAGAAATACATTTCACAATACACAGTATTATAAGCATGATGTACGGTGGAAGGGCTTCACGATTCACTGGGTGATAGCTGGAGCAGTACAAAGCACAATGGCGGCCGCGACCACGAAACACTGAATGATGCCCAAGACTTGGTTATTCGCATTTCCAGGAAAATTCTTCATTAAGGCGCCGTAGGTTCAGCGAAGTTAAGCGAACAGTCTTTTTGAAACAATATAATGCGTCTGTTTATAATAATATGGTTTAAAAAAATACGTATAGTAATCTTGAGGCTTTTCTGCAGGGAAATCAGTGTTTAGAAACATGATTAAGCATTTTTCGCTCGATAGAAAAAAATTACGAACATAGGTCTAAAAGGGTCTAAAATACACTTAAAATATTTGTTACAAATTACGAACAAAAGCTAAAAATATTAAAATTGCTTCTAAAAATCGGCAATATCATGTTTGAGGGAAATCAGTGTTTACTTTTTTATTTATTTAAACGGCCAAAAAATTAAAATTAAAAAACATGATTTCCGCGTTTCCGAGCACGCACTTCCATCTCGCTCACGCTTATGCTCAGTGAGAGGGAGAGAAGACCATGAACCTACGGCGCCTTAACTGTAGCCGTCACGTTTGCTATTCACTGCATAATACGCTATCCAATTATATATTAAACAGCAGGATGCAGAAAATAAAAATAAAATTGGAGCACGATCCGCCATGTTCCATGGACAGAGTTGACATTGACAATGATGAATGACGTTGGCGCCTTGGCGGTTGACAGCTAGTCTTTTTTTTTAAATTTCTAGTTCTTCATCCGGCCGCGAAGAGTCGCTGCAAATTGTGAAAATGTAGGCCTTTTTAAGTGTGCCCTGGTCACTTGTACCTTCCACCGGACCTCTTGAGAACCCTTGTAATACCTGTCGTGAAAAACAACAGTGGAGACTTGACAGATACAAACAACTATAGGCCTATCTCTTTAGCCACCATAGTCGCGAAAGTATTTGACGCCGTGCTTAACCAACAGTTGAATAAATATCTATGTCTCCGTGACAATATGATTCTTTTTGTATTAGATAGCTCATTTAACGTAGATTTATGATCTATGCTTCTTCTTCTCAGTCGTAGCACTCTTGACAGAGCGGTCGTGGTCGTCATTTCGGTCGAGTAACCCGCCTCACAATTCGTCGCCATCTATGCTTAAGAGCGCGTAAACATTTCGTTACAACTCGACCGAGTCGCGATCGCCTGCGATCGGCCATGATAGCAACCCACACTACGATGTTACTGTGTGCGTGCGGTTCGAGTGCTGCCGGCCGGTTGGACCGACTCTCTTGATCATTGTTTTACTTTTACTTTATACATAGTGAGCTAGGAAATAAAAAACAGATGAGTTTCAAATGTTTCTATTTTATTAAACTTACGCACTTATTTACATACCATAAAACTAGTGCCTATGCCAAATCTTGGGATTAGGTGTCAAAGCGGAGCCCTAGCACCATTAGTGCGCAACCGGGAATCTAGGGGATGATGATGACGCACTTATTTACTTATGTCATACGGTATAGTTTTTGGAAACTCGACAGACTCTAATATAGTATTTAAATTACAAACACAAGCCTTACGAATATTGGTCGGAGTAAATCCGAGGGACTCGTGTAGTTTATAATGTTCAAATATTATACCTATAGACGATCTTTGGGCCAAGAATTTGGTCATCATCTATATTCGACGATTTTTCTCATTTTTTTTCTCTCCGAAAATATAGTTCATCTTTACCACAAAAAGTAAGTAGGTGCCAAGAATATTTGATTTCCCTGACGTTTTCCCACTCAAACTTCTAACCCCCTTTTCAGCATTTTAGGGGTGGCATTTTCTAAAACAATTAAATATGATATGTTCTGTTATGTCTTTTGAAGAGTATTTTCCCAGTTATATGATCGTAAGTTTAAAAACAAAAAAGGTTGTTATTCAAAATTCCAACCCCCCCCTTTTTCATCCCCTATAAATTAAGCCTTACCCCTAGTAAACATCGTAAAAGAAACCGCTATGCCAAATTTTAGCTTTCTATGTCTACAGCTTTGGGGTAGGCGTGTAGGTACCTAAGGATAAGATGAATTTTATAAACGATTACTAACTCTAATATGTCATACAGTCATTACATAACCCCTAGGCAAGGCCGTATAAACATAAATGATATGCGGTAACATGGTACCTTTTAACTTGTCTGACCGTAGTAGTATTGGATTTCATCCCAAATAGTTTTCAATTATTACCCATTTCTATAAAAAGTAATATCACCTTAGTGATTTGAGAAACAATAAAATAAATGAACTTACTTAACATGTAAAATTACTTACCAAGTATCAATCTATAGCGGACGTACTACAGCTCTTCACCGACCTTTCGGCGGCGACGAGAGCGATACGTCCGTTTTTTCGGAGCGCCCGGCGCGTAATGAATTGAACAACTTTTTTTTTTTTTTTTTTTTTTTTTTTTTTTTTGACCCTGACTGTTGCTATAATAGGGAATTGAACAACGTTTACGCGTGCGTTTATATAGTGGGTTAAAAAAAAAATGGGCTAAATTAACTGGGTCACCCATAAGCTTAAAAAAAAAACACGAATTAATAAACAAGTCCTGTAGTTTTATAATGAAATGCTATATTTCCAAAACATCATCAAATACGTGAATAAAAAAATGTTTCACCTAACCGATTTAAACAGTTTGTAGTGTCATTTTTATAGGAAAAACTAATATTTTAGAACTAGTGCGACTGCTATGTACTAAAAGACTATGTATCCTATTTTGAAAGGCAAATATCAATACGTTTTTGAAGGATTAATATGGAAATATTCTACCTGAAAGATAGCTCTGACGCGTATTTTTAGAAAACACTTCGAAGAAAACCTGCTTGTTTTAAATAACCGTGCATAGAAATAGAATTATAGCTTTGCTATGGTCTAGAATAAGAGTTTATCTATACAAAACAGAACTTTACTTTCACAAAGTAATCATTTGTATGAAAATATGGCCTGTGAAAGAGCCTTACGATACGAACTTTTTGTTTGCGCGCTCTTAACCCTAAACCTGCAGTAAAAGGACACTTTAGGCATGGAACGCCTCATTTATTTTATGGAATGTTTTTTATGGCATTACAGACTACCAAAAATATAACAATAATTTAAAGTATCATTTAATTGACATAGACACTAATGACTTATGTACCTAGACGCTTTTTTAGAAATGCTTATTTAGGAGTTGGGATATTCGACTAGCTAACATCGTAGCATGAAGTCTGACATAATATAACTCATTTTTCCCAGAATTAATGCATGCTTACTAAAAACTGCAAGTGCTTAGTTGTAAGGCCCTAAACTATCATCTGAACCAGTAGCTTATCTACTATCGTTACTATAAATATAATATAATATATATTATCAGTATCTAAGAAATGTAGGTTATGTATGTAGATGTCAGTGCGATTAATGTTTTGTAATATTAAATATAAAACACACTTAGATTAAAGAAGACGTAGGAAAAAGTACATTATAAAATGCATCCAGAATCAGCTTCAGTCGATTTCAAATTTCAATCCATTACAAAACTAGAAATCCTACGTATATTGAAATCGGCCGCCTCCATTGAGCGCATATCGGCAGCATAACAAACAACGCTTTTCCCCAATTTAAGTGATACTCCCGTACTCGAGCTCGCGTATTAGATTCCAGTTAATCCAAACGAAAATTCTGTCTCTTAAGCCTGGCATGTAGTAATCCGGCTAAAGCGAGGCTCAACACAAATATGTGCGAGAAAAGGTACTGTCAGGTTTCATCAACCTTTTTCAATACTATTCCGACGCGATTATGGGATTGGGTACTATCATGTTAATAGTACATTGTGATACAAGTGAGGTATATGCTCACGCGTTTCATACGACGTTTTTCAACACATTTTGCGAAGTTCAATTTTTACTTTAATTTATACATTTTTGCTGATTATAAGGCGCTTTAAATACTCGAATTGGAATAAATTTAATAAGTACATTCTCGTACTTTCCGTCGATGTTTGTATCGATAAGTAGAACACCACTAGGGGTGAGATGATTTGACAGTTTTGACTTATTAGCATACCTGGTATCTATCGGGTAACGTATGAGAGGGGTTTAGTAGCACTGCCTTTATTTTGCTGATATTTCTACGATCTATATTATGACGAAAAATTAAAAAAAATCCTTTTTTGCGTTACTCTCAGAAGTTTACAAAGCGAAATAATGTGATGCATAATTGCGCTGCGTGCGCCATATACTTTTCGCCGAAAATCAGTCTCCATAAAAACTATAGGTATATAAGTACAGGTCGACACACGTAAAAAGAGCCCAGGCGGCCATATAAATGTATGGCCGCCAGGGTTCTTTTTACATGTGTCGACCTGTACACGAATGTCACATAGGACTTTGAGGCTGATTTTAGGTGACACCTCGGAAACAATTTTGATACTTGATTCCCGAACTATTTACGTACCTAAGTACCTACACGTTTGAATGGAATCCTCGGTGCGTGAGTATGACTCGACTTTTTATCTGGTTCGCTACTACCTAGTCGGTAGGAGTTTAAACATTTTTATACAAATATACGTCCTTTTTGTGTAGCTACAGATAAAATAAGGTGGTTTTATTCGGGGAACGAAACTAAGCGCGGGTTGAACCAACTTACGATTACATACCGATCAATTAAATATGGCGCTGCCAGCTGTCATTCCATAGAAAATTACAAACTTTTACATACATTCCAATTTTAACAAACACCGCTTACGATTACAGACGGTTTGTGCACCTACCCTTATACACTCCTATGCAATCAACACGCATATTCCAACAATGAATGAGCAAAACTCAGTCAAGATATGTTTATTGCTTACAGCCTATTAATTAATTAATAATTTACTTTTATACTTAAACAAAGTTTTAACCGACTTCAATTTTGTACTCCGCCAAGCCACGAGAACATTTCCACATTTCTTTTCCAATTCACCACATGAACTGATTTCCAAGAACAAATTATATGCGTTGATTATTAGAGAAAAAAAAACCCAATCGCTGTATGTGGCCCGATAATATTTGAGGACTTCCGTCGATTCCACAAGGAGCATCTGTGGCACTTAATTAGTTGCTATTTCAACGGAATCTTATCAGAATCTGTGACACGCTTTTGTACTTTTAACTACATAATTGAGGAATACCATAAGTCATCTGTGGTCTTCATAATCAATTCCACTCCACCAAATTTATAATTACTGGGTGTATTTACACGAGTTATAATAGAAAATACCAAAATCGCTACACGCGTGCATTATATAATTGAGGATTTCCCATCCCTCAACTCATCATGATCCCATCATCCAAATAATTTTTTGAAAAAAAATTGGACCCTTTAGAAGCACATACTTACAAACAAAAATTTACGAATCGGCTCATCAATGACGGAGTTCTGAGGTAGCAAACATTCTCCACCCACTCCTCCTTTTTTTAAGTTTGTTAAAAATGCAGAGCTAACATAACGGCAAAGACTACAGAATACACGATGAACAGTAGCCAGTCCAGTGCCGCGGCGACTTCTTCCCGCTCGCTCGGCACAACCCTGTCTGTCTCCATCTCCTGGATGTTGCCATTCCTGGCTGTCACTGCTGCCGGCTCGTGCTCGTCATCTTCGCCGGAGTAGGCTTCGTTTATCCTATCGTAGTTATCAGCATTCTGTAATAAATTTAGGTAATTTTACAGGTTTATTGGTGACTCAACGTATTCCTGTTAAGGGGTTAATGGGGGAGGTTGATTGAAAACGTTTGGAGCGCATTATGAATTATACACAACTGAACCATTATTGAAACATTCTCGTCCAGTGACGATTTTTTCTTCGAAAAAGTTAAGATAAGATAAGATAAGATTTCTTTATTGTCAATGCTGTGTTACATAGGTCTTATAAATATTAGAAGTCCACCAGCTTGCCCATTTCGGGCGTACAATTTTACTATACTAATCCATGCAGGTGTAAAACAATAATAAATCAATAAAACTAACATATAACCAATTAATTATCAATGTACATAAAATATTCATTTAGATTATAGAAACTTTTTGTTAACAGCCATTTCTTGAGCATGTTTTTAAATCTGATCCCATCTTGGGCCTTGATATGTTCAGGCAAGTGATTGAATATTTTTATTCCTGACGCATATGTGCTCTTGCTTAGTATGAAACTAGACGGTCTAACCGTACAGACATCATATTTATATTGCAATCTTATATTATTTTTTAAGTCAGTTTTCTTAATAAATATGTAATTTTGTTCCTTAACTAATACACAAATGTCCAAAATATAGATACATGTCAGAGGTAATATTTCATTGTCTTTAAAAACTTCTCTAAGAGATTCTAGATGCCAAAGCTTAAATATTATACGTATGCATCTTTTTTGAAGAACGAATGTCGTTTTTACATTTACAGAATTACCCCAAAATATTACGCCATATGTCAGGTGGGGATAAACATTTCCATAGTACGCCTTCTTTGCGACATCGGTTGAGGTTATATTTGTCAATATTGATAATGCGTAGCAAGCTCTGGCTAGATTCTTATTTATTTTATCTATGTGATGCTTCCAGTTTAGGTTGCAATCGATTGGGACTCCTAAGAAGTTTGTACTATTTACTTGTTCAACTTGTTTGTTGTTCATAACTAGATTAAAACTTTTAGGTACCTGTTTATAATTTAAGAATTGTATAATTTTCGTTTTGTCTAGGTTTACACTTAGATTTAAAGTCGACAACCAATTAATAACATGACTTAAGGTATTATGTAATTCATTGGCTATATCTGACCCATTCTCTTCGGAGACGAAAATAATGGCATCATCGGCAAACATAACACACAAGTGGTGAGCTATCAGGGGGAACTCATTTACATATACCAGAAACAGTAGCGGTCCCAGCACACTGCCTTGAGGTACCCCTTGCCGATTTATTTCACAATTTGACAGCACTCTTATTACTGTTTTAGTAGTCCTGTCATATGAATCTAATACAGTTACTTGCGTTCTTTTATCAAGATAGGTCTCTATTAATTTTTAGGCAATTCCCCGTATCCCGATGAGATCTAGCTGTTTCAGTAAAATTTCGTGAGTCACGCAGTCAAAAGCCTTTGACAGATCTATAAATAAACCGAAAGACGTTTTTTTCTTATCCATATCTAGCCATATTTGATAAAGAATTTTGAATATGGCTAAGGTTGTGTTTTTCCCCTTTTGAAACCCAAACTGATTTGCGTTTAATATTTTATATTTGTCCAAGAAAGATGTCAAGCGATTCAATATAACTTTTTCGAATATTTTTGAGAAATTTGGCAGCAAAGCAATTGGTCTATAATTGTTTAATTCCTGTTTAGATTCTTTTTTATGCAAAGGTCTTATTAATGCCTTCTTTAGATCGTCCGGAAAGATACCATTTTCTAAAGTTAAATTTATTATATGGGTCAGGGGTTCCGCTATGTATTCAATACTTGATTTTATTACTTTCATAGGTATTTGGTCATGACCAGTGCTATTCTTACTTTTTAATTCTTTAACAATTTTCACGATCTCTTCTTTTGTCGTCGGTCTCATAAAAATACTAGATAAGATTGGCTGAGACAGTGGTTTATATTGAATATCGCTTTGTGTACGAGTATTATTCAAATTTATGAAGAACTTATTTACTGCATTTGCAATGTCAAGAGGATTATCCAGAACCATATTATTTATCTTAACAGACTCTAACGTGTTTTTTATTGTGTTTGTTTGTGATGTGTTTTGTTTTATAATTTGCCATGTAGCCTTACTTTTGTTCGCACTCTGGGTAATATAATTCATATTTGTGTTACGCTTGGACTGCTTTGTTACCAATTTCATAATCCGGCAATATTTTTTGTACTCATTTTTAAACTTTTCGTTACCAAATTTTTGGGTTTGCAAGTATAATTGCCGTTTCCGTTTGCTAGCTACAACAATCCCTTTAGTCTTCCAGTTTGGCTTTTTTTTGTAAGTAATTCTAGTTCTTTCAGTCGGTATGCACAGGTCAAGAACAAGCCTGAAGGTATCAATAAATGCTTTATAAGCGTAATTTGGATCTGTTGAGGAGTAGACATCTGCAAAGCTGAATTTTGAGATGTATTTAAGAAAAATTTCTAATTGCCTATCTGGATTTCGGTTATAAATGTACCAATACTGTTCTTTAAATCCTAAGCCAGCTGGAACCGTAACAATCTGACAAGTATGATCAGACAGCCCGAGGTCCAGCACTTCTACCTGACAGTGTTTTACATTAGTGAAAATGTTGTCTATGCATGTTTGTGAATGTGATGTTATCCTTGTTGGTACTAATATTTTTGGCTGATGTTTGTAGGAGCGGAAAGTATTTAGGAAAAGTTCAGTTTTATTGTTTTTCTCAAGAGTATTTACATTGAAATCCCCCAAGATAAAAATATTCTTATAGCTATGTCTTTGTGAGGTGTATTTGCATGTGTGTGTGCGTGTCAACGCACACAGCAGCCATTGTTCGCATGTAGATAGCAAAGGCAGTAATAAACGAGCATCTACCAGAGCCGGTTGTTTCACTCAAGAACCTATATATACGTCACTGGCGACGATCTGTGTCTTACCCGCGTGTGAAATTTAAAAAAAAATATATAGCAAGAAAGTGATTTTATAATGTCTGGTTTTATTGGAAACCTTTGTCTTTATGACCACAATACCCAAGATTGGGCGATTTTCAGTAGTCGTTTGAAACAGTTCCTCATTTTAAATGTGATTGAAGAAGATATGAGACGCGCTGTACTACTGACACATCTGCACGATGAGACATACCGGCTACTGAAGAACTTGGTACATCCAAAAACCGTAGAAGAGGTTGGATTCGACGAGTTATTGAAGGTGCTCGACGGTCATTTTACTCCGAGGAGATGTACATTTGCCGATAAAAGCAAGTTTTATGAGGCGACGCGAGAGGTGGGGGAGAGTGTCGAACAGTGGGCGGCTCGGGTCCGGGGACTAGCCGTGCACTGCGAGTTTGGGAACTCGCTGGACATGCTGCTGCGGGACAAGTTCGTGCTGGGGCTACGCGCCGGCAAGGAGCGCGAACGTCTCTTCGAGCAGGACGCCACCACGCTCACGCTCGCGAAGGCGGTGGAGCTGGCCCAGCAGGCGGAGTGCGCGCAGCAGGCGCGCGCGGCCGCGGTGGCCGTGACCGTGAAGCAGGAGCCGGTGTACCGGGCGCGCGCGCAGCTGCAGCCGTCCGCGTCCGGCCGGGACCCCGCAAGGACCTGCTCCGTGTGCGGTATGAAGAGCCACGATGCCAGTCAGTGCCGTTACAAAAACTATCGGTGCCAGCTGTGCGGTGAAAAGGGACATCTTAAGAAAATATGTAGTTCCAAGAAACTGTCCAAGTGTCGTGTACATAACGTCGAAGAACGAGAAGAGAAAAGTGAGTGCGACAATTGCAAAGAGTGTCAACTTCTAAGTCTAAGGTACGTTAACTATAAGCCGATATTACTTCATGTGTCTGTTAATAATATGCAATTGAACATGGAGCTCGACTCGGGTTCCGGGACGACCATCGTATGTAACAAATTGTATGATAAATTGTTTTCTAGCTTTCCCTTATCTAAAAGCGACCTAAGCATGTGCCTGTATAACGGTCATAAGATCACGCCAATAGGTTATTTCGTTGCTAATGTAACGTATATGGAAAAAACACATACGTTAAGAATTTATGTTATAGAAAATGGCGGTCCGCCGTTACTAGGTCGTGATTTTATGACAAAATTTAATATGTCATTCACGGTAGATAACAAATTTGTCAACATGGAACAGAGCTCGAGTGAAGTAACCAACTTGTTGAATCGATTCAGTAGCTTATTTGAGGATCGTTTAGGTCAATTCAACAAGTTCAAAGTCCATTTGCAATTGAAAGATAACGTTAAGCCTAAGTATTTTAAACCGCGGTCAGTTCCTTTTGCGCTTAAAAAACGGGTAGAAGAAGAAATCGACCGCCTTGTTGATTTAGGTATTCTCGTGCCTGTTAACTTCTCCGAATATGCGACACCTATTGTGCCCGTTTTAAAGCAAAACGGTAAGATAAAAATTGCCGGTGATTATTCCGTGACATTGAATAAGGACATGATCATTGATAAGTATCCGATGCCGCGCATAGAGGAGGTTTTCGCTAACTTAGGCGGAGGTCAGAGTTACAGCAAGTTAGACCTTAGCAACGCGTACAATCAGTTCGTTTTATCAGACAGCTCTCAGGCGCTTACGACTATTAACACGACGAAAGGTTTGTACATGTATACGAGACTTTTATATGGGTTGGCCAACGCACCCGCCATCTTCCAGCGTGCTATGGAGTCATTGCTGGTAGGTATTGATGGAGTCACCTGTTGGCTCGATGACGTCTGTATAACGGGACCTACGGATGACGTGCATTTGGCGCGATTGCGTGAAGTCTTATCTAGGCTTAGCGATGCAGGTTTAAAGTTACAAAAGGAGAAGTGTGTTTTCTTTAGTAGCAATGTAACTTATTTAGGTTATGTAATAAATAAACACGGGTTACAAACTTGTCCAAAAAAAGTGGAAGCTGTATATAACGCACCAAGGCCCACTAATGTGACGGAGGTAAAAAGGTTCCTGGGAGTGGTAAATTACTACCGTAGTTTCATACCGAACGCGTCCGACCTGTTGAGTCCGTTGCACGAGTTGCTACGCGCAGAAGCCAAATGGGACTGGGGGCGCCGACAGGAAGAGGCGTTTGAGGCCGTCAAGCGGGAATTATGCTCCGAGCGTGTGCTGGCGCATTTCGACCCGGAGGCTCAGCTGGTTCTCAGCGTAGACGCGGGACCCGGGGGCCTGGGTGCTATACTGGCTCAGCGCGACCCATGCACCGGCGTTGAGCGTCCGCTGGCGTTCGCCTCTCGTTCGCTCAACGCCAGTGAACGGAACTACAGTCAGATACAGAAAGAGGCAACTGCCATAATATTCGGTGTGAAGAGGTTCCACCAGTACCTGTACGGGAGACAAGACCCTTTTATCTTAAAAACGGATCATAGACCTTTGTTGTCCATTTTCGGCAAAAAGAACGGCATATCTGTTATGACTGCGTCACGCTTACAGCGATACGCGATCATATTATCAGCGTATAATTATAACGTACAATACATCAGTAGTGGCAATAACATAGTTGCCGATTATTTTTCGCGCGCGCCGTTGCCCGTTATGGATAGTGAAGTACCCAATGACGATGATGTGACCTATTTAAGATTTCTCGACGAAAGTGTCGCGCCCGTAACAGCTGATAATATAAAAGAGGCTTCCGAAAATGACTCGACTTTTAAAAAAGTTTTTAAATATTTGAATTGCGGTTGGCCTCGTAAAATAAGTTGTGCATCTATTTTACCCTATTTCAGATGCAAAGCGGACCTGCAAATAGATAACGGTTGTTTGTTTCGTGGTCACCGCATAGTTATTCCTTCCGTATTTCGAACTCAGCTGTTACGCGAATTGCACGTCGGACATTTAGGCATAGTTAAGACGAAAAGTATAGCGCGAGGTAAGATGTGGTGGCCTAACATTGACGCTGATATCGAGCGCTGGATCGGGTCCTGCGCCGCCTGCACGGCCGTGCGGACCGCCCCGCCCCGCGCTGCGCCCGCGCCGTGGCCGCGCCCTCCAGGCGCCTGGTACCGGGTACATATCGATTACATGTCTATTCACAACAGGTCGTACTTAATTATCGTGGACGCGTACAGTAAATGGTTGGAATGTTTGTTGATGAATAACGGGACCACCACTCGAGCTCTGATTTGTAAATTAAAAGAGGTATTTTCAAGATATGGCGTACCTAATGTAATCGTATCCGACAATGACGTTAAAATAAATTCAACCGAATTCAATTCATTTTGCGCTATGAATGGCATTCGTTACGTCACATCTCCGGTTTATCACCCGGCCAGTAACGGCCAAGCCGAGAATTCGGTAAAGACTTGTAAAAAAATGATTAAGTGTATAAACAACACAAACCAGTCACAAGTAGTAGATAAGCTATTAGGGTTGTTATTCCAATACCGAAATACTCCACATTGTTCGACAGGTCGTACTCCTGCTAGTCTAATGATAGGGCGTAATTTAAGATCACGCTTAGACCTCGTGTTGCCTGGAGATAATAGCAAAACTGGTATTGTTAACGATGAGAAAAGCACGTGTAGGGATTTTAATGTCGGAGATATAATTTGGGTAAAATGGTTTACTGCAAAAAAAGAGATGTGGACCTTAGGTACAATTCGGAATAAATTTGGCAAAAGAATGTATTTGGTATTTGTTCATGCTGGCAAATCTGTATGTAGACGCCACATTGACCAAATTTTAAAATATACAGGAGGTCATATTGATGGTATTAATGTAAGCACAGCTGACGGTGCTGACGCTGACGAAGACGCGTGGTCTCTGCCACAGGCCGAGCTGCCGCCAGCACCGTCACCTGCCTCATCCCCGGCGGCGCACGCGCTTTCATCCCCCCCCTCCCCCCGGACAGGCAGTCCCGTGCAGATAGATTTACAGCCGCACGAGGTCCTGAGCGATGAGTATGATACAGGGTTGTCCGGGGAGGACGAGGAGAGTGAGGAGCCGCTCGTGCCGACTGCGGAGGTCACGGAGGACACGGCCGAGCCTACAGCTGAGGCCGCGCCCGCGCCTGCCGTGGCTAGCGGTGCGCGCTCACCACCGCCACTCTCAATTGTCACTAGACCTACCCTAAGGCCTAGAGATAAGAAAATTAATTATAAGACCTAATGTTGTTATGCTAGACATATAATTTAATTAATAAGTGTTCTCTCTTTATGACAGGTCTTACAATTAACGGTGGAGAAGTGAGGTGTATTTGCATGTGTGTGTGCGTGTCAACGCACACAGCAGCCATTGTTCGCATGTAGATAGCAAAGGCAGTAATAAACGAGCATCTACCAGAGCCGGTTGTTTCACTCAAGAACCTATATATACGTCACTTTGCCTTGTCGCTAGCTTGTTTAAAATAAATTCTATGTTTACAAGAAGGACGTCCAGGTTACTATTAGGCGTTCTATATACACATATTATCAGATAGTTGAGACCACAAACTGTTGCCCCACAACATTCAAAATGACATTCTACCGACATCTTAGCTATCCAATCCAGCTCGGAACACTCGATTTCATGTTTTGCATAGATTGCTACTCCACCCCGTTTTTTCCGCTTGCGTGAGAAATGAGCAACTTTTTTATAACCATCAATTTGTAAGATTTCAACTTCTTCGTCCTTTAAAAATGTTTCAGAAAAGCAACAAATATCTATGCCCTTCTCTTGCAGCATTAATTCTAATTGGTCTTGTTTCGATTTCATACTCTGTGTGTTAAGGTGTAGAATAACGAGGTTGTTTTGAGTTTTTTCGCGCACAATTCCCTCTTTATGTACGAAAAAAGGCTGACTGGTTATGTTGCTGTTCATTCGTTTTACAGCTGTTGTCTAAATGTGTAAATTTGTCTTGTTTCGATTTAATTTGTTCAAACATGTACGGTATAGTTGTGTTACGCCATTTACTTGTTTTAGTTCCATTGTTTTTTGAGTTTGCATTTTTGTTACTTGTAAAGTATTCAGTAATAAGTTTTTGTTGCGAGCATGGTTGATACTTTGTTGCTATTTGATTTTTGAGATACATGCGTTCTTGAAGTCTATTTTTATAGCTAATCCGTAAGATTTCCCTTAATAACCATCCACTTATGCCTTTCCGATTTTGCCTCATCATATTATATTCAAAAGGTACGTACGTTGCATGTGTAAACTTAGAACAAGTCGTGTGAAGAGAGTCATTTAGACTGTGCACGTTTAAGTATTTATTGTGCTTTATCTCGCCAATCAAGACATTTGTATTCGAAAGCAATGGTAAGTTAACACAAAGAGAGGATGTAAAACTAAGAGGGTTTAGGTCATTTGAACCACCAATTATTATTATATAATCCGACATTGTTAAGTCTTTACAATCATCTACACAACCAGATAAGACCTCCTCTAAAAGTGCATTGGGTTTAACGATGGCTGATATAATATAATTCTCGCCTAATAAATCTTGGAGTATCTTACAAAGTCCCTTGCCGTATTGATCACTAAAAATTTTTACATGTTTTTAAATACTAAATTTATCCTGTGTATAAGAATGATGTAACCCGTATGTTCCCGTTTTTTCCTTGTCTGGTCCGTTGTTTTCTGTGTTTGTTTTAGGGGTTTCTGGTAAATTAACCGCCCTTGCCTTTGTATTCACAGAAATATTTTTGTTCACAGTCGTTATCATTTCTACTGTTCTATTTTCAATATCTGTTTTTTTTGTCACTAGTTTGTTTTCATTATTTGATATACCAGCTTCTTTCTTGTCTTGCCCGTCAGGTGTAGAGGTAGACTCATGATTTATTTCAATAACTCTAGTTTGCGATTGCGCGTTATTTCCTAAAAACGACTCGTCGCTGTACCCTGTCCTATTTATACTTCTGTTCCCTTTAGTATTCTTTTTCGGAGTCGCTTTACATATATGTGTTAGTTTTTCGGTCTTTTTTTCATAGGCCAGTATTTGTTTTTTCAAACAAAGATTTTCTAATCCTAAGTTTTCTATTTCGGTTTCTGCTGTTTGTAATAGTGTCTCTAGTTTAGTTATTTTAATTTTCAATTCTTCTAGTTCTTCCTTCATACTATACCCAATCTCAGGACAGCTTCGGTTCATAAACGATGAGTAGTCTTCGTTGCTATCATCACCCAACGGAAGTGAATCGAAGGAGTTTTTCGTATGTATATTTGGTTTATTTTTAATACGTTCTGTCACATAGTTGGTAGAGGTGTGTAAATTTCGTAACTTGGATGTACCTGCTTTATGTGCAGGATGCAGTTTATCTGCAGAGTGATGCACAATCGTCCTTGGTTTCCTCACTGTAACATTATCTTGAACATCAGGGAATATTTCAGGTGCAGGTGGGCAATCTGTCGTATCAGAGAGGAAATCCAGCATTGAGCATTTTGGACTAGCCTGACATGCATCCTGTGATGCAGCTATTTCGCTATGCAACAATAGTGAGTTATCTGAGGTAATTTTAGGTGTATTTTGCGAAGCTGTCGTTTCAGAGTGTATTTGCGAGGCTTTAGGCATGCTATCAGACTTGCTAGATGTTGATGCTGAGACTGGAGATTCTATAATGGGCTTCGGCGTTCTCTGAGGTTTTTGCAATTGTATAATTTTGCTATTAACTGTCTCTTTTTTTGTGTCGTTTTGGTTTACAAGGCATGACTTGCACTTCCATTTATTTTTTGATTCCTGGCTCTTCATTTGATGTAGTTTTTCTGAGTAGCCTTCACAATCAAACTCATATCTGTTGTTACAAAGCGTGCATAGTACAGTGTCCTTTGTTGCTACGGTCGATTTACATTTAAAGCAAACGACAGATGCTGTTTCTTTAATGGTAGTTTTTGTAACTTTTACACTTACTTTTTTTGACATATTTAGTTCGTATCGGTCTTCTTAAACGCAATGACAATTTCTGAACGCATTTACAAGATTCGTAAGTTGGTATGACGTATAAGTGTCAGCTGTCAGTGCTCATGCGCAAGATGTCAGAGTCAGCTGGTAATTACCGCTTTTATTGCAATAGTTTTTCGAAACAATTTTCTGTTAGTTCAATACCTTTATATGTGTGAGTGAATATTTAGTTTAACCGTTGAATCTTGTTTTAGTTTTGTGCAAATAATTCATATATTTGGCTCACCCGAGCGATGATTTCTATTCATAGTGATGGTTTCGAGCCGGCGTAGGCTTTCTTCGTGTCTATTTTGGATTTAAGCGACGTCCAGCAATAAAACAGGTAACAATTATCAGGAGCCCCGTTTACGTAGACTTGTTTACACCTCACACACACACGCAATCCAAGTTGTAATCTTCTTTATTATTTTGTCCTACTAACAAGTCAACAAAATTGATTAATTAACGATTTTAAAACAAGATATACGCGTACGCATATGCAATTTAACAATAGAAGGTAAACGTCCTGGTCCTCCTCGACATTGCACTAGTGTATGCCATTGGTCAAATTATGTCAAAGCAAGACCTATGGGTTATTTTTGTACCAAGAGGATTATGCTTCGTTCGAATTTAACGTCACTTTGTCACGTTGACAAAGTGTCCATATGTCACACACTAGTGTAACGTCTAGGACTACGAAGTTACCTTACCTGTTGTCCAGAATCGAGCTAGATGCTATTTTACAAAAATTGTAGTGATGGATTAGGCCAATGAGAATTCATACCTTCATAGGAGGCAAGCAAAACGCGATCCTAAATATTCTAGTAGCCAGTAGACTGTGCACAGGCCGAGTCTTGCAGAGCTTCTCTGCTATTTCAGTCATCAGGAGCACTTGCACCACCAGCGCCAGTAGGACTCCTCCCATTACCGTGACGTATAGAACCACTGGAAATCACCAAGTTATTGAATTCTTTTATTTGTAAAGGGAGTTTATGTTCATATTGAACCCCATTCTACAGTGTCGCTGAAACACTGAGCAACTGTCATAATCAAATGACAGCGCTAATTTGAAACTGACGTTTCTTATTATAGGTGGTATTCAACTTACCTTAGCTGCCAAAATGCTATTCTAAACCTCAGACCAAGAAAAAAACGGACGGAGCGTTACGAACAGTCAAGTGAAGCCAAACCACATACAAACAAAACCAAGCTAGGTACATCAAGTTTAGCACACGCTCACGTACACATATCCAAACAAAATTGCACAAAACTCTTCAGCACGTGTCGCAATGCTGTCAAGATCATTTATTTCGAGTATTGTGCTATTTAATTTGTTTAGCGTGTGCCTAACTTATGGGGCTTGGTTGAAAACCGGTTGGCTTCACTAGACTGTTCGTAACGCTCCGTTTGTATATTTTCTTGGTCTGAGGTACATAGGTACATTTGATGTGGAATTTCGTTCAGATTAATGAAAAGCTAACATTGCCGTAAGGACATACAACTGACATTATCATAAGTACCTATTACTAATCAATGTACCCACTTGAGAAATATGCATCATTTCCCTATTATAATTTAAGTGCATGATAAAATGATAAAGAGATACGTAATTAGCAGGTACCTGCTTGTATGCAACAAATCGAGCCGTATCCTGAGCCGAAAGACGCGTAAATTATTTTGATATTTTGATAAATTGATTAATTTTGTATTAAAAATGTTAAAATTCATGGTCTTCCTTTTATTTCTGACACTATGTTATTTAGCAAAAAATAATCCTTCTGATGAACCCTTTCGATCGGTATGATAAAGCTACAGGATGATTTTTTTTTCTCGTGTAGCGGGTTCGATTCCCGGTTCAAACGTATAATTATTCAAAAATCTATGAACGCAGTTAAAATTGTTTTTAAAATTAAAACAATGTCTTTTTTCAGTAAAATGTTCTATCTACAATATTTAAGGTACTTTCCCTCCATGTGGCATGGGCGTGGGACGCCCTGTATAGTACTCACGTATAGTTGGCACCGTGTGACAAGGCACTAAATAGTCGACGTAGCACAACCCTATGCACACAACGACGGTGGACCCTGCATAGAACCAGACTCGGGACATCTGGAGGGGTTCGCTCCAGAACGACATCAGCACGAACAGGACGAGCACTGAAAAACAGAAGTGAAAACTTGCGAATATTCTATCGGACACAATCTAATTATTTCAGCGTTATAACTTAAATTACATTTTCCAATAAGTACCAAAAAATAACGCAAATTGAGGAATACTTATTTTTTTGTTAATATATATCATGTATATGGAAAGATTATAAAGTTTTGGCATGAACATCTAGTAAATTCTTTGATGCATTTAAACACATTTTCTATGTCACGAAAATAGTTATTTGTGCAACAAGAGAGCAAAGTTTGTTTTTGCTGCGAGTTCTAATTTTGAGTCCAGAGGAAGCGACAGATTCTAAAATTGAATCACGAGCGTAGCGAGTGATTCAAAGTTTGAATCTTGAGCGCAGCGAAGGCAGCACATTCACATCAAAAAATATATCATAGTATCACGTACCTATTCGTCTCAAGATTATTCAGAAAGAAAACTTAATTAGGCGTTAGTTACTGCTTGTTTTAACTCTTCAGCGCCGGCCGCGCCGTTATTCAATACTAGAAAGGCGAGACAAGGCGCGAGAAACCAAAGGATATTTCAGTATCTAAGTATAATATGAGTGTCGCGTGACACTAACACATCACTAAAAACTAACCGTGTTATTGTTAAATTTCACAGATTTTATTAATATCTTCGAGATATTTTTGAAACATTTATCATTATTACAAAGTGCACACAGTGGGCACACATTAGCATATTACGTGTGTATCTCGCGTGCACACCAAAAACTAGCCGTACTGTTGTTAAAATACTGCCTTCGTCACGTCACTGATTTCACTATATTTCCTAGTTAGATAGAGAATTGATTTATCCTAGTAGTTTATATATTTAAAAGCAATATCAATAACGCAAGAATGACGAATAAATTCTACATAATAAAATCCCAAACAAATTAACAGCGCTCAACTCTTTAAAAGCGGCGGAGCCCCGTGCTTGCGTTCGGGAACTGCATCTGTGGTATACGTGTGGTATAATTTAAATTGTTTAAACTAGAATTTTTAATTAGCTAGCATAATAAAAATCTAGTTAACCTATTTGTTATTAAAAATGGAATTTATTCTGAGATATTTTATTTGAATATTCTTCAATTTAAAATTCCTTTGTATAATTATTTTGGTTATATAAACTTATTCATTTGATAGTTTTCGAACGTGTTAGTTGTATCCGCTTTTTTAACCGACTTCAAAAAAAAAAGGAGGAGGTTCTCAATTCGGCTGTATTTTTTTATTTTTTTTTATTATTATTTTTAATGTTTGTTACCTCAGAACTCCGTCATTGATGAGCCGATTAAAAATTTTTTTTTTGTTCGTATGTATATACTTCCAGGTGGGTCCCATTTTTTAAAAAATTCAGTTATATTATGGGATCCATGAGGAATTGAAGGGACTCCTCAATGTTATTAGGCTCGGGTGTAGTGATTTTGGTATTTTCTGTTAAAACTCGTGTATTTACATCCGGAATCATAAATTTGGTGGCGAGGAATTGATGATGAAGACCACAGATGACTTATCGAATTCCTCAATTATGTACTTAAAAGTGCAAAAGTACGTCACAGGTTCTGATAAGATTCCGTTGAAATAGGAACTAATGAAGTGCCATTGGTGATGATCTTGGGGAATCGATGGAAGTCCTCAAATATTATCGGCCCACATACAGCGATTCGGTTTTTTCCCATAGTAACCAACGCATATGCTATCGGAAATCAGTTCATGTGGTAAATTGTAAAAAAACTTTGTCTCACGGAGTGAGCACAATCGCATTTTGCACACTGTTTTCACGCAGCAAAATATGCTTGTTCGAGCTGCTGAGGTGAAAAGATAGTTTTTCACATCACTTATCGAGAGATTGGAGAGTGACATACCACCGAGCTTCGTCCGTTTGAAAAAAACGTGCAAAGTATCTTCATTCTGGTTATAATTTGAAACTTAATCGGTATTTATTAATCTCTATACCCACTTTATTAAATTAGGTGTCTTATCGCTAACGGTAATGTCACTGTATATAATTGATATTAGGATTTATAGAGTGACATAGTTTTTAGGGTCCCGTAATTAACAAGGAACCCTTATAGTTTCGCCATGTCTGCCTGGCCGTCCGTCCGTCCGTCTGTCCGTCCGCCTTCGGCTTAGATCAGCAACCTTTCCTACTAGAAAACTCTAATCGCAATGGGTTTATATAAATCAATCACACCTCCCCTACACCTAAAGTTGTTTTGATTTTTTTCTCGTTAAACATAGTGTGGGGATTGGTGGGGATTCGTTGGATAGCTTGTTTAAAAATATAATGGCTTTTTTGAAACGGTTTTTCAATTTAGTGATTGGTTTGCGAGATATTGGGCTTTCAATTCTTGTTCGAGTCATGTGTCCCCCCCGATCTTTCTCTTCGAGGCAGGGAATACCGTAAACATATTCTAATGCACACACAAACTCACCTATCAGCGGCGTGTAAAACACTATATTAAACACCGTAGCCCTCCGCTGCAGCGAGATGTTGATAAGGAACCGGTCGCTGTAGTCAGTGTCGTTGTCGTTTACCGTGAAGATCGTTTGCCACACGGTTGGCGACACAACCCCTTGCTTCCATTGGATGGCCCACTCGTTTGGTATGACTTTGCTGCTTTCTGTGAACTGGCGAAACACCGTCTTGAAATACGATTTCCCATTTTACCGTTTGTAACCAGCGAACGAAAATTTGCACTTAGATTTCTATAGTTTTTGCGTTCGTTGTTTGGAACCCTCAAAATTAGTGTTTGAAGATACGTACGTCTTCAATGACCCTTGCATCATTATGAAAGATCAAGGGGAGTTTATGCTTTTCTTGATAATGTATCTTATATGTCATTCCATATAACATAAGAATTTAAACTTACAAAGTGCTCTACGTTTCTACGTTCTACGTTACTTTTCCTTATGGGTTTTCCTTGAAATAAGTAGCATGACGATTAACGTACGATTTTTCCTTTCCGTCCTTTTTCACATGTTATATGGAATAGTGTATACGAGTAGTTAGTGTATTCAACTTACAATAGCCATTTTCTCATCTAGATGACTGATTTGCTCAATCGTGATCTTCTCATGCGCTTCCCATGGACCGAGGACCACGGAGCAATGGTAGTCGTCGTGCGGCCAACTAGAGAAATACATTAATTGATATAAAACCGTTGATAATACCCTTGTTAGAACCTAGTAGGTATATAAGACATTCGATTTTCTGTCTTTTGCAAATTGGGACCCTATTCCATGGTCTGGCATGTCATAAGCATATCTTCACGTTCAAGTCACTGTCATTCAAATAGATAATGATAGAGTTACGTATGATTAATGTTTGAAATTATACTACTTACCTACTAATAACGGTTAAAATCACGTTCATCATTGAAATAATGTTATAATAGGAATAATAATTTGAGCCCCGATTTTTTCAGAGACATATTTCGTTTCATAAGTTGTATATATAATGCCTGCCACTCAGACTTAGTGTGACTTAGTTCATACTTGTTAGTGGTTTTTGCGTATTCATAACACCAGGTGGTCAGCTGTGTCTGGAAGTAGTAGGTGGCTTCCCCACTGTTCACCATAGTCGTGGGCCCTGGATGGTCGATGTCCACAGCTCCTTGGTCATCTGCACTAGAATGTGATTGAGTGTTAACTGCAAAGCATTAAAAATAACGTCGCGGGGGTCCGCTGGATGCAGGTGGCGCCGGACCGGTCCAGTCACAGTGGCACTTTTTTGGGGAGGCCTATGCCCAGCAGTGGATGTCTTTCGGCTGATATGATGATGATGATGATGAAACATAACGTAGGTTCGGGATCTCGCGGCTTTACGTCCACGCCTGACAAAACCACAAGTCAAAATGAGCGCGATTGAAACGAAATAGTTCATTGAACCCAAAGTCTGCGGTGGTTACATGGCTATTCCTTCGAAACTAAGCATTATTTTAAGATAGTTTTCGTTTAGATTTTGGAATTTGTAGCTATAGGAGTAACAGATTACCGGAGAATTCAAGATCTAGGGGGTAGTCACGTCATGTTTCGGACGAACGTTAGGACAATTGAACTGTAATTTTTCCATATGAAATTAACATTAAGATCTACCTAATTAACGTACGTACAATGCGTTACGTGATCGACCTGCTGAAATACATGCGAATCATCACTGCTATCCACGAAAATCATAAAAATTCAGTGGTGTAAAGATGAAACCAAACAATTTTGGTTCAATGCACTATTTTACCTTCATTATACTTTTAATATAATTTTAGTTCGCCAGCTGGCCTGCTGTTCGAGGATTTAGCGAGGATAATTGCGATTTCGCATAATAAGTCTAGTTCGAATGAATTCAATTAACCCTAGTAGTTTGATACAGCTGTATGAAACCGTGTCTGTCAGTGTCAAACTATTATAAAACACTATAACAAAAAATTGTGCCCAAACATAACAAGCTGAGTATTAAACTAGGCATAGGCCTTTGATATGTATAAATACCTTTACGTCTATCCCTCTCTCTCTTATTAGAAAACTTAGAAAGAGACGTATACGGCGAGAAAAATAGAGAGAGCTCAAGCATCGTCTTGTGATTGCCGTGCTGAGCATTGTTTATTTTTTCTTCACTATTGAGTTTCCAGGTCTATTTATGAGGCTAGTAAAAAACCTATACCCCTTCTTCATAAAGTGTGCACAAAAATTACAGGCGGCAACAAAAGCTTGAATATAAAGCGTAATTTTTGTCCGAAACTCATTTGAACGGGTGTCCTTCTAGTCGCATAATGACTCTCGTCATAATTTCGAAAGCCACACAACTTTACGCATAAAGTTGTTGCGCATAAAAGTCTTTTGTCGTTAATAATACAGTGCATAATAATTTCATTGTCATAACTGTACTATATCATATTTTGTTTAACCATAATGTTGATCAGCATACAAGTATTACTCATTCATTATATTGAAGATCATAATTATTTTTAGTCATACAAATTGCGATGCATAAATTATGCCCATCGACATTTATGCGCGGTGAGTGATGCTTAGAAAATAAACACAATATGATTTTATTGATTTTTTGATTCGCAAAGAAAAACCAGCTATTAAATTAAAAATTAATTAAAAATTAAAAAGCCTTTATTTGATCCAACAGTTTTAGTACAAGTGATACTACATCATGCGTCATGCATTATTTTCTACTTACTGTACAGTTACTTATCAGTTATATTTCCATTCAAAAATTTTATACCTATTTCATATAATTTAGAGTAATATAATTCAATTTAACTTAGATTAATTAATTAAAATTATTTTAATTTAATACAATTTAATTGGGATGTACTTGTACAATTGTAATAAGTTATTTAAATATAAATATGTCTTGTGTGTACTTAGTAGTTATTTTATAATATATTACATTACCTTTGATCATAAATTCATTCACATCACTTTAGTATAGAGTACAACAAAACAAAATAAGTTAATTCATTGCAATACAATATGACAAAATGTAGTAATATTTTAAAGATGTTATGAATTTGACTATTACCTACAGTGACTAGATAATACTAATTATTTACTTATAAGTCTATCCCAATTCAATTAAGGGACCCCCTTTCGGGTAAAGGCCTCCTCCAACTGCAGCCACGTCTCTCTGTCCTGTGCGGCGCGCACCCAGTCGGCGCCGGCGACGGCGCGGATGTCGTCCGCCCAGCGCTTGAGCGGGCGGCCGGCGCGCCGCTTGCCGCCGCCCGGCCCGCGCCACTCAGTCACTCTCCGAGTCCATCTCGAATCGCCGTAGCGCGCAATATGTCCGGCCCACCTCCATTTCAATCTTCTGACATGCTCTAAAGCGTCTTTTATTTTTGTTTTCTTTCTTATATTATCATTTCTTTCTCTGTCTCTCGTTTTGATGCCTAGTAAGCTGCGTTCCATCGCTCTCTGACAGATTGAAATTTTTTTAGCGTTGCTTTCCGTTATTGACCATGTTTGGCATGCATAAGTAAGTGTCGGTAAAATACATGAGTCCATAAGTTTTCTCTTAAGTGGGATCGGCATTTTTGATTTAAATATGTGTTTTAGTGACCAATAGCGTTTCCAGCTCAACGCGATACGTCTGTCTATTTCTTCTTTGTCTGTCTGGTCAAAAGAAACAAGTTTTCCCAAATATATATAATTTTTTACGTATTCAATTACGTCATTATTAATTTTGATCGTATTTGTCGAGGCGTTTGTCATAATTTTTGTTTTATCTAAATTTATTTCCAGTCCTATTGCTTTACTCCTGCGGTAGAGAGAGTTCAGCATGGTCTCTAATTCAATTGCGCTGTTTGCGAATATAACTATGTCATCCGCAAATCTCAAGTGACTTAGCTATTAAATTAGTTGACAAGAATTTAATTAGGTAAGGGCAGCTACAAAATTGGGGCCCCGGGGGTAAAGCCCCCCGCAGTAAAAAAAAACCATCGTAACAATTTTACTATTGCTAGGTTAGGTTAGGGTTCACTTGTGTCCATCAGTACGCTTACCATGAGTTTGACAATGACGGCTTACGCTAACGAGTATCGAGTTTTCTATCTGTGCATCCCGCTCGTACTGTGAAAGTGCAATAGAGATGCACAGATAGAAAACTCGATACTCGTTAGCGTAAGCCGTCATTGTCAAACTCATGGTAAGCGTACAGGGGCCTAAGAGAAGGTTACAATCAACAAGCGCCATCGCCAATAGAAAACGAATAAAAAGTATGGGAATGACAGATGTCAACGAAAAGTATTTCGTCGGCATCTGTCATTCCCATACATTTTTTTATTTTCTATTGGCGTTAGCGCTTGTCGATAGTAACCTTGTCTACGGCCCCTGAACAGAAATAGGCACCTCGCGAAGCGACGAGACGTCGACCGCTGGCGGTTAAAAATGGTTGTCTTATATGAATTCAAAACGTTATCCGCAAACCTATTATGGCGACTGATAATTATGATTAAAACTTTTATGCAAAATAAATTTATGACATTTGTTATTTATGCTCTTAAATATTTTGGGTAAAATATGGATGCGAACTAATTCATGACTATTGTCGTTTATGCGTAATGATGATTATGACACAAGTTGTTATGCCTATCGGCCTTAAGGCTACAAATATTATGCAACCCGATACGGACTCCATTTGAACTGATTTGAAACGCCCCTCAAACAGTCGCACGAAGTGTTAACTATACAACATATATAATTAACACTAGCCGAGAGAATATGCGGCATTCAAAGGAAACACGTACTTGAAAAGGAAAAACGTAGGCCGCCATATTTGTCCATCGCTGAAAGTCAGTTTCGTTATGTTGTTGAATTTGTCCGGATTCCATGCCATGCTGTCATCAGTCCAAGTCTGGAATGATAGAATGATTCAAAATATATTTGAATTGCTTTAAAGCCCATTTACGCGATGCAAGTTTCTTATGTCTGTTCTGTCTATGATAATATATCCCATGCAATGAAATTGAGGCAATAAAAAAGTTGTTTAGTTTAAACTTAATGTGATATTGTAGCATACAAGATTAAACTTGAATTTAACACTGGCAGAGGTGTAAACAGATCCCAACAGAGTATAATAGTTGAAAGCAAGAGGCCCAAGGATGTGTTGCGTTGAGAGCGTGAGGCCCAAGGATGTGTTGCGTTGAGAGCGAGGGACACGAGGATGTGTTGCGTTGCGAGCGAGTTGCCCAAGGACGTGTTTCGTTGAGAGCGAGGGACCCAAGAATGTAATGCGCTGCGAGAAAGAGGCCCGAGGACGTGTTGCGTTGAGAGTGAGGTATACGAGGATATGTTGCGTTGAGAGCGAGGGACCGAAGGATGTGTTGCGTTGAGAGCAAGAGGGCCAAGGATTTGTTGCGTTGAGAGCAAGAGGCCATGTTATTTTGAGAGCGAGAGGCCGAACGATGTGTTGCGTTCAGAGCAAAGGGCCCAAAGACGTGTTGCGTTGAGAGCGAGGGACACGAGGATGTGTTGCGTTGAAAGCGAGGGGTCCGAAGACGTGTTGCATTGAGAGCGAGAGGCCCGAGGATGTGTTGCGTTGAGAGCAAGAGGCCTTAAGGACGTGTTGCGTTGAGAGCGAGAGGCCCGAGGATGTGTTGCGTTGAGAGCAAGAGGCCTTAAGGACGTGTTGCGTTGAGAGCGAGGGACCCGTGAATGTATTGCGTTGCAAGCGAGAGGCCCGAGGACGTATTACGTTGAGAGCGAGGGACACGAGGATGTGTTACGTTGCGAGCGAGTGGACATGACGAATCCATAAGGGTTCCGTTTTTTGCCATTTGGCTACGGAACCCTAAATAACGTCCGCGTGATCGACGCTGTACTAGTTAGATGGCACGGACACTCTATATGAAAGTGACATAGCTTAAATTTGAATGAAGCAAAATCCTCTTAGTTAGAATTTATCCCATATACAACGTGTTTTTGGCAATTTCCGTTAAATGCAAGGGGTATAGGTTAGATCAAATAAAGTTAATTTCTCCAAGACAGTAGTATCTTAACTCTTACTGTTGTCAAGATATTGAATATTTTAATTTTAATCAGATTTGCAGATTTGGCCAGTTTAAAGGCGTTTAACTGTGGTGTCATAACAGCTTTTTAATTGTTGAAAGGTTCCTATACACTACAAGAAGGTTTACCAAGTGAATTCGTTCCATATTAGGCAAAAACTGCTTCGGAGGTAATTTTTTTCTATTAAATGTGACTTCTTGGACCTTCTGGTCTTGAACCCTTGTACAATAAGACAATAACTGCTAATGTTACATTAAATTATTTTGTACAAAAAAATAAAAAAATTTTTTTTTTTTTCACGAAATGATAATGCTATTTGGTTTCTGTGAATGTATTCTGCAATATGCCGAAGTTAACGGAAATTCCCGGGAACACCGTGTATATTCCTTTGACATAAAGCGCCCATACCATACGAGTATACTAGTACAGTGTCTCGGACGTCTACCTTTAAGGTCGTGGTCGCCAAATATGTATATAAACAATAACAGCCAAAAAACAGTGTAGTCGTTAACTCAAACTCGGATGTTTTTTGACTCGATATATTAATGTCCGTAATAAAGAAAGACCACTCACCGTAACCACGGCAACCCCAGTCACAAGCTTTGATGTGAAGGGGTTGTATTTGACGCTAGTGACTTTGAGACCGAGTCTCACTGACACTACTGGCCCAGGGGGCAAGTGCGGAGGTCTGTCCATCAGCAGCGTGGCCTTGAGCTTGTCGGTGTTGGACAACAACGGGTCCACCGCTTTCGAGTTTGTAGTCGAGCCTTGGATGGTAAAAAAACAGATGAAACGTTTATAATATTTATTTGTCGAAACACGAGCAAGCGAAAGGATGATACACGAGCGAAGCGAGTGGTTCTAAAATAGAATCCTGAGCGTAGCGAGTGTTTCAACACACGAGAAGTAAAATACAATTGCATTTGCACCCGTATGTAACTCAAAAAAAATCACCTCACTGTAGCACGAAAGTGCAAGTGGAAAAAACAGCTCATAAATAACATTATTTAAAATTGAAAATAACTAATTAAGATAGCAAATCAGTATTTTTTTTCTACTCGGCAATGGAAGTATCACGTCGACGTGCAGCTCCCGCTCTCATAATTCTTTATTACATTATTCACAACAAACATAGAAGCTGTTTAGAGCCGTATAAATAATTTAATTAAAGTACGACACTTTTCGTTCTCCATGTCTACGGTCGTGCGAGCCAACTGAAATCAAAACACATCCGTCCCAACTGGGCGCGAATAAACTCTGCATAACTCATAACTCTAATAAGCTAAGACATTGAAAGAGATAGAATGTTGTCTATCTCGCTTTATCGTATGTCCCGTATGCGCTCGACCGTTCGGACGCGCCTATACGATGAATGTTTGCGTTTATCCTGGTGTCAATATTTTGTATCTGTGTCAAAGCAGTTTATAAAAAAAAAAACATACCGCCAAATCAAACAATCGTTTCGCCGTGGATTTTATTATAGATTGTAGAGATACCATTTTCTTTTACTATTGTCTCGTGAGAAGTGGAGTGTTTTGTGGTCTAAAAGCCATATTACCACTCGAACAATTTTCCCTTTGCTCCTGCTCCAATTTTCCCTTGCTGGGGAAAATAATCATATCGTGGTAATATGGTTTATTTTTCACCATTGTCATACAATCTACTATTAATATCAACCATAAATCATCCCGATAAAATAATATGATGATTAAACTATTGAATGAATATCATTACTATGGCGTTTTATATAGGTACATGAAAAGCCCGTTTATATGCGCACATATTTTGATAATCAAAAGCCGGCTTCAGTACTTTTTGCCATTAGATTGTATTTGACTAAAAAAACATTCAAGCCTTATATACGAGCAGAAAAAATAAACATTCAAGCCTTGGGCGCGCTGTAAGGAGCCATAAAGTCGTTCTGTTAACAACTGCAAAAAGGTGAAGAACGTGTGCATAATCTGCCAAGTAGGTACCTATAAACCAGGATGTGGTAGAAATTATTGGAAAGTTCTAAGGTGCTGCTGATGTGACAATAAAGAAACTTACTCTTCATTCCCACTGGCGGGCAGTCGTAAAAAAACTTGGCTTCCACTCCTTTCCACGCAGCGAAGCTGAAGTATTGAATGGAGAGAGGGTTGACATCGTAGTAATCGAGCAGAGGTTCTTCGCCTTCCTTGCCGAATAGCACATGGCCATCTAAACGTTAATAAGTTATCTTATTAGAATCTAATCTGTACAAATATTAGTTTCACATCAGCTATTCGGATAAGGGCTTTTTTTTCCCTGCTAGGAGGGATCAAAGTGGCACTTTTCTGTTCCAGGACATATTAATGCCAGAATTAAAAAAATGTCCCAATGAATACATGAAAATAGTATACGTCTACACATAATCGATTACTTATTTTTAAAATCGATTACTTACATATTTTTTTTTTACCTTGACTACTATTGTTACTACTACTAACGTAATAAAATACAAGTAATTATAATTATGTTATTCGAGGTAACACTATACTCAGTAGGTTTATATTAATTAATTGAATACAGCTACATATTTCAATATCCTCATAGGTGATGTGAAAAGCAGTATGAGTCTCACGGAAGCATAATTATTTCCAACTTGGGCGTGAACACTTGAATCCCTCACTACGCTCAGGATTCCAGGATTCTGGAATCTTCGCTTCATTCGGGATTCAATCTACGCCCTCGCCGTAAATATGCCATTTTGCTCGCTGGTGATTCTTGAGTGGGTCAATTTTCAACGTCCAGAGGGAAAAAGTACCCGAAAAAATAAAATAATTAACCTGACAAATTTTTTTTTAGTAGTTCAACACTTAATCTAACTGGGGCAGGATTATTTTTTGGTTTAAGAATCTGACATAAAAAAATATCAAACACCTAAAACATGATTCCCCTGGTGTGCCCATGACCCATTTTGTAAACAATCTACTCTGAAAAGAACTAGTTATGGATTGAAATCAAATATTGTATCGAGGTATATCGCTAGAATATAAGTAAATGATTAAAAAAAAAATGGTTCCCCTATTTATCACAGTTTTTATAGGAATCTATATCAAAGGTTTGTCCAGAGCTAACCTGTGATTCCCCTGATGCCTGACTAAACAACACGCACATCCTTACTGCAACGTCTTGTGACTCGCAATCTCTGCCGTGCCTCACCCTTGTCAGTTAGCGCTAGCAACGCCGCGGAGAGAGGACGCGTCGGTCGCTGGAGCTCTGAGCAATGAAGGTAGATATCTAATTCCCCTGACTTTGGTTCACTATGACTATGATTACTCTGTATTTTCATATAAAATCTATTTCCTGCAATTGGCATAGAATGTTTAGTGTAGAGAATAACACATGAATGAATGCGTGTTTTGATTTAATAGTTACTCTTATATTAATAATAGTTTCGGCATAATCGACAAAAACCATACTTTTTCTTATTTCCCTGGCTCTGATTCCCTCGGTTTCTGATTCCCCTGATTCTCATCCCCCGGTTTTTTGAACGGGGTAATGATAGATTTCTGGAGTTTTCTTGAAAATAAATATTTTATCATATAAATTCGTCTTGCTTTACGATGGTGCATCTCGAGTTTCGGAACGGGTGTAAAATACCAAAGATTATCATTCCCTTGTCAATTTTATGATTCCCTTGTAGTTTTTATGATTTCCCATGTCATTTCTCTGATTCCCTTGTACTTTTTATGATCCTCCTGACATTTTTTCTCATTCCCCTGACAGCTGAACTTTGAATTGGTATATTTTCGAACCTAATTGACCCAAAGTGATGCCCATTCGATAAATATTTTTATTATTAAATATTTAATTGGATTTTATTGTAACTTAGTAAAAAAATCTTAATATAAAAAACGCCACGGGAATGAGATGAATAATGCAATTCTCAAGAATGACCCCCTTGTGACACAATCTACTATTAAACACAATTATAGTAGGCGACAATTAGAATCATGGTTGTGTGACTTCTAACACAAAAGATTGGATCCCAAGGGAACAAAATGATAATTCAATTTACGGCGAGGGCTGTATATTCAATCGTGAGTGAAGCTTAATATTATCTCTTTTACTAAAGATCTTGAGCATAACAAGTGATTCAAGTGTTTACGGAAATAATTTTGCAACCGAGTGGCACATACTGCTATTCACACCCATAAGGAAAATGTAAATTAATCAGGGAATATAAGGAAAGAATAATAGTCCTTTGGTCCCTCATATAGGGCAACAATGACACCAGCAGGTGTGAAATTATATGTTATATATCGTTATCAGTTTTATCGGAGAGAATACAAATATCGTCACGATTATTTCTAGTATATTATACCTGTGGTTATCCTGATGTAGAACGCTCTGAGTTCTATGGGCGAGAGTACACCGATGGTTGGTTTCGAACTTTTGCCGTTGCTTCTTAGGTTCCTTCGCAGTTCTGTAAATTTGTTCCCGCCGCCTCCGACCACTGCAAATTCTTGGGCATTGTGTAACGTTTCACGGCACATTCTAGAGACTATCACAATTGCAGGCCCTGGTCAGTCGATCACTTGATCGAATTATTAGGGTTCCGTACCAAAAAAGGTACTAAAGGAACCCTTATGGTGCGACTCCGTCCGTCTGTCTGTCTGTCACAAAGTGAAATATCTCACGAACTACTTAAGGTATCAATTTGAAATTTGGAATGGTTTTAAATGAGAGTCATCCACGTGCATGGAAAATGAAAAATTTTAATATATATTTTAATTTTCCAT
The DNA here is from genome assembly GCA_945867215.1 of Epinotia demarniana. Classification (NCBI taxonomy): domain Eukaryota; kingdom Metazoa; phylum Arthropoda; class Insecta; order Lepidoptera; family Tortricidae; genus Epinotia; species Epinotia demarniana. The sequence continues at coordinate 21,605,475 of OX244261.1, forward strand.
GAAATCTTACGAATATGAGGAGGGGGCAAAAAAAAATTCAACTATTGGGTCAAGTGGGGTATCATTTGAAAGGGCTTGAGTTGCACATTTTGAAACAGTTTTTTTTTCTACACGGGGAAAATTTTGATCTATGAAGGAAAATGTAAAAAAATACCATTCCCCCCCCCCCCTTATCTCCGAAGTTATTCAAGCGAAAAATTTGAAATAATTACTTGTGATTAAGATAAACATAAATATTACGGGAAATGTTAATTTTTCTCTGTATCTAGCATATACAAAAATCATTTCCTAGTTAAGTTTGCAATTTAATCAACTTTATAAGCATTTTTTTGTTTTGAAATTCCTATAAGACTATAAAAGAAATACCCTTATTTCAAATTAAAAAGTAATAATCGAGATCGGTACACGTGATAAACAATAATCGCCTAAACACCAACATACATACTAAGCTCATTGCCCTTGCACGTTAGTACCAAATGGGGCCGATAGACGGCGCTGACCCCATTCGCGTTGTTAAGATTTTTCTAGAATGAATGGAGTTGGTTTTACGGGTATATTTCAATAGCAGGTCAAAAAAATCGCGATTCAATTGTCTTGGTAGTTTGATGGCGTTGGTGTAAAAGTTACTCGTTGTTTTAAATTGAATTCTGTTGTGTTGGTTTAAAATAAGTAAATAATTTAACAAATATTGGGACATTTACCTTTACCTTGAGTTAATTGCTAGTTTGTACGGAACGCTCGGTGCGCGAGTCGGACTCGCACTTGACCGGTTTTTTTTTACTTAGGACCACCATAATTCTTGAATTTTCATTATCTTTCAATCAATCTTTTGATTCACCCAAAGGTTGTCTGGAAGAGATCGCTCTTAAGCGATAAGACCGCCTGTTGTCTGCCATTGTTTATGTTTAATTTAGCACTATTTTTCTACTGTCTACTATGTCTGGTGAGCCATAAAGAATATTTGTATTGTATTGTACTCGTATCTCCTCATTATTCTGATTCTTAACTAGGGTCGGTTTGAGCTGTTGTAGGTACTACTTTTACAAAAGCTACTGCCATTGAAACTTCCATCCAAGTATTTGCTTTATCAAGTTAGTGGGGAAGTTCTCTAACCGCTCTTAATGACTGCAATCAACAGCTCAACAATAATCGTCATTCTCCTAGCGTTTTCGCAGTTGTAGTTTCAAGCAGCTCGTAGTCCGCCCTCTAGATCAATATTGTGACTAAATGATTAACCCTTGTTGCTTGTAAAACTACTACAGTATATTAATCATACAAATTGAACTTTCCGGTCCCAACGGAGCTATCGCTACTAGCCTAATTTGATAACACTTGCGAACTCCCAGTAATAGCTATTAAGCAGTTTGTACACAAGTGGGCAGCTGTTGAAGTTAGTTAGAGCTCGCATTATACTCGTGGAGAACATTTGTAGTAGTTCCACAATAAAATTTAGCTGAGGAAATTGGCAGTTGTTTACTGCGAGGTGCACCCCAGGGACACTGTTATTCAAAAGCTTACCGATCGTTTCGTATTCTAGGGTGCTTAAACATTGGGCACTTTATCTCCTTTAACAAAAACAAGGATAGCATGAAATCTTCGCATGCTAAGGCCAGTAAGACCCAACTGTTACGACGGGCGAAAATGAGCCCTAGTCACGTTTGAGTATTTACTCACCGATTTCATAAACTGAATCAATATCAGTAGGATGAGCTCGGGTGGATAGCAAAATGTGGCCATTGTTGGGCCCCAGAATAGCAATATGCATTTCTAGCGCTACGGTCGCGTCCTGTTTAACATGCTGCCGATCTTCATCGTTGATTCTGTAGAAAGTTTCATACTTGTATCCGTGTCTGCATATGTGTTCTTTACATTGAGCCGCCACTGAAATTACATATTAATAAATATTTATATTACCATAGAATGGTAGTGATTGGCTTGTGCATATCACAACAGTGCCGTAAATATGCGCAATCCACCCTACCTGCTAACATCTGCAGGATATTGTTGGGGCTGGCCCGCACCCGACGCATCAGGGACGCACTGCGTTTGCGCATTGTCGCCTAAAAGCAGTCTACTCCTGCATCAGCCAACATCCCCGATGCGCTGCAGAAACGGGGCAGCCCCATCAACACACGGAACGCATTGTTAAATTGCACCCGGAGAGCCCCATATGCCCGCTGCGTATAACGACTCCACAAGCTGCATGTGTAGAGGAAGGTGCAGTAAGCTCTGAAAAATGTGATTTTTGCCTCCCTCGAGCATCGCGCAAATCTTCGTGCGATCATATTCGCCCGTACAGAAAGGGCCCTCCGTTCCCTCTACAAGTCAATATCGTCCTTGAGATCGGTCGTCACCAGATGTCCTAGATATTTAAAATGATCCATTCTTACAAGAGGTTCCCCGTTAAGGTGGATATGGGGAACATTCTCCATTCTCTTACGTCCGATCTCAAAGACCATAAATTGACTTTTGCTTGCGTTATATACAAGTCCATGGCTGCTAGCAAAGTTCTCACATATCTTAAGCAATCTACGCAACCCACAGACTGACGCGCTCAGCAGAACCATGTTGTCAGCGTAGCTCAAATTATTCACGCACACGTCATCCACGTGACATCCGACATGTGTTCTGCCGAGCTCCTCAATCAGGTCATTCACATATAGATTAAATAGTGTGGGTGAGCTCAGGCCGCCCTGTCTCACTCCACACTCCAATCTATAGTTCTCAGACAGAGCGTCAACCCATCTAACGCTGTTGACCTGGTTTCCATACCAATACCTGAATATGCGAATTATTTCCGGTGATAAGTTTGTAGCTTTTAGCTTTGACCACAGTGTATCGTAGGAAACCTGGTCAAAAGCCTTAGAAAGATCGAGGAAACAGGCGTAAACAGGCGTCTTTCTATCAACATAATATTTGACAGTACTCTTAAGACACAATATGGCACTTTCCGTGGACAACCCCGCTCTAAAGCCAAACTGATTGGATTCCTTAGGGAAGGATATTTCTAAAACGCTGAAATTACTTTTTTGTATCTTAATTATCTTAATTAATAACAAAGTTTCAAGTCTCTAGTTAAAAAATAATGATTCCCCCATACACACTTTGCACCCCCTTTTAACCCCCTTAGGGATGGAATTTTCAAAAATCCCTTCTTATACCTTGCCTACGTCATAAAAGCAAGTCCTGGTGTAAATTTCAAGTTTCCAGTCCCAGTAGTTTCGGCTGTGCGTTTATGAGTGAGTGAGTGAGTCAGTCAGGACATACACATTTATATGTTTAGATTTGATGTTGTTAAGCAACGCAGATTCGACGTGTCGTCAGACGTCAGAGCATCCTAGACTAGAGACTTCTGCAAAACCTAGAAATGTGTGTTCGGTGGTTAGCTCTTCGTAATCTCACTCAAAACGTGGAAACTTTCACCATATTATATTAAACGACAACTATTGACAATATAATTCTAACAAATAACTTGACAAAGTTTGATCGCTAAAGTTGTGGAAATTGATTTCAAGTATTTGCAACGTTTAAAAAATCGTCAATTTAACTTAGCGTTCTTTTAAACTTGTTAGTACAGCCCGGTTACCAAGATGAGAAATATTTTGTAAAACGTTCAAATTCTGAATTTGCTAATTTATTAATTACTTGTAAAACACCAAAGGTAATTGCGCCCTTTCACTCGAAGTAATTTTAATTGAAGCTAGCAACGAAATCAGAACTTATACACCATTAAACTTGTATTTTAAACTTTACTTAGTAATAATTCCGATGAAGTTCCGTGCAGGAATAAGTCTGGGGCTTTTTCATAAATATGCCAGTTGGAAATTTAAATTCAAGCGCTAGCAATTTTCAGCCTTATGAAAAAATCCTTGAAGCCTACTAACGACTTACATATTGTATTGATTATTGAAGCTTGTTGATAATCAATATATATGTATATTTTTGTAATGAAGAAATAGGTAAGTCATATCGAACATTAAACTCGCGAGCCAAATTTTAATATGTGTTTTGTTTGAACCACCAACAGTACCGTATATCCAAGTTCGTTCAAGCAGCTTCGGGAGACCTGTGCTAACTTTGCAGCAGTCGAAAAACTACGACAGTTTCGACCCTTTTTGGTATTGTCAATATAGATACTAAATTAAGAATCTTATAATATAACCAGCCGTTAGCTTGCGTTAGCAATTTTTCTGTTCAAATATGACTGGCCTAAAATTGAAAAAAAAAACAAGTAAATAAATTTTATAAAAACGAAATGTCTCCTGTTTCCGCTCTCAGCTTGAGTGGCTTCCTATTCGTTATCGTAGTAACTATCACATACTGACCCTTTTTTATGGTATTAGCTATTTAATCTTGCAACTCCCCGCTACCTCAATGAACGATTAAGTTTTGTTAATTCAGTTAGGTCTTCCCATAATTGTATTCTCGCCGTCCCTACCTCCTCTTCAAAATTTTACAATTGCTCTTTCACTTTTCATCCTACTTGACTTTGGACTCTCTACCTTTGGACTTAAGGGGGTGCATTGGAAATTATCGCGTGCTTTGAAACACCGGGGGCCTAGACAAAGTGACATTCGCTTGCGCTTCGCCATAGAATCGCTTTGTGTCTCTCTATCACTCTTCCATATTAGTGTGACAGTGACAGTTGCGTTTCGTTCGCTACGAAGCGTTAGCGATTGTAACCTTGTCTACGGCCCCTGTTCTGATTAGATAAAAAAAAACAATGAGGTCTGATGATTGTTTATCTTATTTAATCGATACATGATTGCCTAAAATTTCCTCTATAGAAAAAAAACCAAGGTTGGGTCTGGGTTTGGGTTTTTTACGCAGCCTCAACAATACATATTATTTTACGACATAATCAAGTTAATACTATAGTATTTTATCTCACCTAAAATCTCACTCAATGAAATATAAATAACACATCAGTTAGGTGGGTATTTATCGAAAGTCCAAAAAAGTCATTCCCGAAGAGATTTGCATCTCTTTTTTTCGTGCGCGGAAGGCATAAGCGTACGTGTTTCTGTCCAGGGGGCGTGGTCGACTCGAATCAATTACTGCATTCCAAATTCTTCTAAAATATCACTGTCTGACTCTCCCCTGACCTTCTATTTATTTTTTTGTATTATCAATCTCTACGGTTCACATTATATCACCCGCGACTTCGTCTACGTGAACCCGGAATGATAACTACTTATATAATATTTTAAAATAGGCAATACACAATCTTCGTGCTAAATTTCTTCCAAATCGGTTGAGCCGTTTAAGCGAGTTTGAGTAACAAACATCTAAAAATCCAAACTTTCCCATTTATTAGGACGAAAGATTTTTTTAGGACGAATATAATATAGTAACAACTTTGATAGAAATATTTATGTAAGTATTTATGTATGCTTATTTGTATATTTAAGTGTGGGCCATTGTCATGGTTGTATGTACGCTTGGCATTCAATTAAGAAGTTTTATGGTGATTATTTTGCCACCTTATAGTAAAATATGTGCTAAGATTTCTCCGCTACCCAAAGGTTCTCTGGAAGAGATCGCTCTTTACCGATAAGACCGCCTGTTGTTTACTTCTACTTGTTACTCGTATTTGTTGTTGTTTTATATTGATTTCATAAATTGAGGTATGCTATAAAGTGTATTTGTATTGTAATATATTTAATGCTAGAGGTTGATATACGTATTTGTGTTCTTTTGCTTTTGATTTGTTTTTTCTATTTCCTTGTCATTGTGTTAATACATTTGTTGACATTGTCTTAATATTATATCTTATTTTTCTCTGTTTTTGACGATCGTGATAAAAATTCTAATTTTTTGACAAGAAAAAAATAATCTAATCTAATCTATTATTAATATTTGTAGATTTTAATAAAATTTAAACCTCAAATTAATCGCGCTCCCAATTTATTAGAGCTCCAAAATATCTCGTCTCTCTTTCAACCCTACTTGGTCAACTGAATCTTATATTCTTCTATATTTGTATATATTGTGAACATAACGCTTATGAAACAGCGCCTACATTAAATATGCAAGAGCCAAATTGTCCACCGAGCTGGATCAACTTAATAATTCAAGTAATGGCTGACAAGTTCAAATCTTTCCTAAACTCGAAGGGGTACCTTCAATTTGCTCGAGTTACCGGCCATTCAGTTCAGTAACTGGACATTAAGTTTAAAAGCCCTTTTTAAGTGGCTCATCAATAATCGAATTTAAACTTTCGTGAGACATCCATCATACTGATATTATAAATGGGAAAGTGTACCTACCTGTTTAACTGTAACCACCCCCAATCCATTGTGTACTTTGTACTATATTTAGTGCGTACACCTATAAGTACACAGCGGATCAAGTTCCATTTATAAAAAAAGAAGAATAACAATTACATCGTTAAAGATATATAATATACAGTTCCTGTCTATGACAAATATTAAAGTGACATATCTACGACGGTTTGAAAAAAAAGGTTCTAGTAAAAAACTGTTACCACAATGACCCTATGTGTTGTGTGTGTTTGTTTGTTTGTTCGTTTTTCACGGCAAAACGGAGCGACGAATAAACGTGATTTTTTAAGTGGAGGTAGTTGAAGGGATGGAGAGTGACATAGGATAGTTTTTATCCGAAATCATCCGCTAAGGGGGTGAAATTGGGGGGGGGGTTAAAAGTTTGTATGGAGCTGCGATATAAACGAGTTCCATGCGGACGGAGTCGCGGGAGAAGCTAGTGTTGAAATAATGCCAATAATTTTATACGGTTCAAACCCAAGTATTAAATGTCACTACGGGCGACGAAATACAAATAGTTCTACACGCAAAATGTTCAAAAAGTGAGGAGTGCGTAAAATATTATATAAAGATCAACCATAATACAGCACTGTTTTTAGCTTTTTGTACATTTTGCGGATTATTCGACGTTCATACCAATATCGTTTCTTCCTATGCACAATTTTGCACAATAGTATTTCACCACATTCGCTATTGTGCACAGTTATTATTTGTGTACAGAAGCAATTCTTCCTGTTCGCAATTCTGCACAAGCTTAATTATACAAAATAGACGACAATAGTATTTCACCACATTCGTTACTGTACGCAGTCCTTATTTGTGTACAGTAGCGATTCTTCCTGTCCACAATTCCGCACAATCTGAATTCTACAGAGCAGCACTTAATTACATTGATTATTTTGTCTCCTTTTTCAGCCGTTATATTTATCGAACGTGATTTTTCATTAAGGCAAGACTGCTTCAGAAAACTACCACAAGCAGATAGAATGGGCCTTGGAATTTCCTACTTTATTGTAAGAAAACTGGATAAAATGAGACAGTTACTTTTGTACTTAAAATGTTATGTGAAGATATTTGCTACAATTATATGAGGCTCAAAACACGATTTGACTAATTTGCCTCGACAGATTAGGATTGCAAAGTTAGCTCTGATTTTGCGTTTTTTGGTAGGTTGAGTTGACAAAAACCTGAACCAACCTTTTGCTTTTCAGTTTAATGTTTGTATCCTGTTATTCCTTATTAAAAATGTGACAAACAAGTGGGGCCCTTTTATTTCTAATAATCATAAATCAGTTAAATTAAGCACATAAATACAAAATCTCGCAGAAATCGTGCACGCATACTTATGCGTGCATACTCGCTTTCGCCTGACCATCAAACCTAGCCTACAAACATAAACGTAATGACTTCATTACGTTTATGTTTGTAGGCTAGGTTTGATGGTCAGGCGAAAGCGAGTAGCGAATGTGGTGAAATAGTATTTTGTAGAATTTAGATTGTGCAGAATTGCGAACAGGAAGAATCGTTACTGTACACAAATAATGACTGCACACTAGAGAATGTGATAAAAATACTATTGTGTAGAATTCAGATTATGCAGAATTGCGAACAGGAAGAATCGCTACTTTACACAAATAATGAATGTGCACAATAGCGAACGTGGTGAAATACTATTGTGTGGAATTCAGATTGTGCAGAATCGCGAATAGGAAGAAACGATATTGGCATGAACGTCGAATAATCCCATTTTGTGTGAAGGACTATTCGAACATTGCGCGTTATGCTTATTGTAATTTTGGCGAGTAGTTCCGCGTGTTTCACAATATGCCTTGTGTATAATCAATTTACGTATTGTAGATTTTACCATTGGTAACGTTTTGCGTGTATCTATACGTTTTGCGTTTTGTACATTTTGCTCCGAAGCGATTGTTTTGTTTTAAGTTGTTATGTGGATTTAATTTGGTCTGACAGTACACACATTTGATACAGTTTTCATACTTCTTCACTGAAGAAACACAATTTTAATTGATGTTACCGTTATTTATTTTCACTGTCACATTTCAAACACAAAACCAAACAGTATTCGCAGGGTTATACAAAAACTAAATATCCAATCATTGCGATGAATACTTACTTTGATAGGTAAAAGTATAGTTCCCAGAAGATTCACTGGTGACTTCATCCACGTTTACCAAAATCGCACACAAAACAAAACTGAACCAATCCATGGCCCTAAAAAGATATTAAACGGATACTCAAAGTAAAAAGCTGTGATTAAACAGTATAGAGACCAAGTTGGTGGCACATAAATAGTGGCAACTGTAGATAAACTAACACTTCTGAAACATAAACTTACAGTGTGCGTTACACTAGCAGGACGCTCATTAAGAGGGGGTCTAATTAAAGCTACAAGTTATTTTTCAACACAATTGCTCGTAACGTACCTCTTATTGTGTCGCTTTTAGGCTCATAATCCTGGATATTAAAAACGCGTGTTTTATAACATTACAACACTTGTGTGTTATGGTTATATCCCGATTAAGTCACGTTGGTACCTTGCAGCAAGATATATGCATGAACACGGTGCATTCTTAAATTAACCGGGTTGTACAGAATGTACAGCTTTTTTTTTAATTTTCGGCAAATGGATTCTTACTCGACTAAACAAATTAAATCCTTTTTGTTAATTAATTGACTTTTTCTTTTTGTATATGATATGGAAACGTTTAATATAGTAAAACTATTCACTTTTCATAACATTTTACATGAATTAAACACAGATAAACATTGTAACTTTTTTTTTCCCTCTCATACATGAGAGGAGGCCTGTGCCCAGCAGTGGGACGTATATAGGCTGACGATGTGATGTGAAGCATTTTAAAACGAAAATATAATTTTATTTTGTATTGGCTGTTTAAAGATTTTTGTGCCCACACTGCGCAAACTTCACGAAGAAAAACTGTTGGGCACCATTATAGGTTATTTATTTCACAAATATTTGTAAAATTTGTTTATACGTGTTTGGTTACTATCAAAAATGTTGACTCGTGGTGACTAGAAAAGTGATCAATAGAATGGACGCCACTGGAAATTCTTGGCGATGTAATTGTGAGTAAAAACCTGTTGTCATCTTAATGATTTGCTTAATGTAAAGTAAATAATTTTAACATTTTCATCTTATGAAAATGATTTTTTCCTCGCAAAATGTGTCGAAAAACGTCGTATGATACGCGTGAGCTTTGATAATTACATCCTCGGCTTTCTTATCACGCTCACCTGCGGTTCGCGTGAACAATTTCGCCTCTGGTGTAATTATCAACATACCTCACTTGTATAACAAGTGCTACGAAAAAAGCTATTTGTCTAAGCGCCGCAATGTTTTAATTAGTTAAATTATTGTAACTTATATGTCAAAAAATAATTCAAAACACTTACGATTTGAACATAATATTGTGTTTCATATTTTTAATATTGAACATACATTCCAAAAAAGTGTGCATGTGGATTATGTTGGTACTGCACCAATTAAGTACTTTAGGGATGTTTAATTTTGTGGCAGTGTGCTTTCCGTTCAGGTCGCCAAATATTGGTTCCATTTTTAAATTATTTGCCCGATGTGATTAAAATAGTAGATTGTATGACAAGGGTCTAAAGTAAGCCGTATCACCTCGAGATGGATATTTTCCCGAACGAAGTGAGGGGAAATAATTCGAGGGGTAATATGGCTTTTAGACCAGAGTTATACACTCTACTTTTCACTTCGACTGCGAGAAAATAGTAAAAACAAAGATTATCCATCCACAATCAACAATTATACCAAGGCGAAAAGATTGTTCAATTTGGCGCCATTCTTTTTAATAAACTGCTTTGACACAGATACAAAATATTCACACCACGAATAAACGCCTCTGACCGTCTAATAGCGGCGTCTATACGGCCTAGCGCGGTGGATAGCATATGCGGGGCATACGATAAGGCGAGATAGACAGCAGTCTATCCCGCTCAATCTTCATAGCTTATGTCATGTATGCAGTCAACCACGCTTAAACGTTTGGACGGAGCTATAGTCGGTCAGAGCCGTTTATTTTTTGACTCACTTTTTGAGCATGAGAAGTGAAAAATAATAATAATATCTGTGTACCAAGACGGTTTCACTTTCACTTGTGTTATTATTTTTTACCGACTCAATTAAGCATGTGTGTTAATGTCTCTTACCAACCAAGGTTTGTACCTTTGCCAAAATGACAATACATTGTCATGAATAACTTTTTTCTTTTTACTCGACTGCCCGAAGGAGAGGAGTTATTGGTTATGTCATCATACATATAATTTATCATGTTGACTGCCAACCACGATAACATAATAAATTATATGTAATCATAATCGGCCGTAATTGGTGTTTTTTACGCAATTAACTTATTTTCACGATTACTTAATAATTCCGTAGTAAAAACCTCTTTCTGCTAAATTAAGGTTATATATTTCAGGCTTGGCTCAGGTCTATAGCGCCAACACCTAATTAATGCCAGTCAGCCACTATCTAATTTATACTATTTCTATACAATTATTGTCCAATTAAGTTCGCCAAGGGTCAGCTGCGCGCACGCATATTGAAAGGAAGCGGCGCGCACTATCACCGGAAGTCGATAACCGTCTGCTTGTATTGTCGCTGCTAATAAAAGTCTGTGCTCGTTGCAGGGTAGCGTTCCACACGTTCGCTGATAATAGTTACCGGATTCCTACCTCTAATCTGTGTCTGTAGGCATGTAATGTTGGTAGTTATTTGTTATAGAAGGGGCAAAGTTGTATTTTAACCGCGAGTGTGGAATTGAAATACTATCAAAAATAAAATCGGTTCAGTGTCTTAAACCCTACGGTGGAACCATAAATATATTATTATATTTCCTCTATAGTGGACTGCTAAAAAAGACCGGGTGTCACTCCGGGAGTGCCGGTAGAAGTAAAAACTTGCGTATTGCTTAAAAAAACTTGAAAAATTTTAATTTCGCAAATAAAGGCTCCCGCTTTTTGTACTCCGGAATCTGGCAACACTAAATCTTACGGTCACGTGACCTCCTACACTCTTACACCCGTCGCGAGTTTAACAATTTTTCCCCATCCCAAAACGTGCACAGCGCCGCAAAAAAACCCGCCCTTTCGGTTCTGCCGTAGTTCAGCCAAAAATGTCCAAATGCAAAATAATACAGCGCTGACAATTTCCATACGCATCACACTTGACGCATTTTTGTGGTCTATTTTCTTAACTGTTCCATAAATTTCTATGAGCGTGACACGCATTTGAGATGAGCCTCGTTCTGACGGAGTTTTATAGGGCTGGTACAAAAAGTAATGTATGAATATGTACACTCTTGGAATAACATTGGAGTTCTGCAATAGGCACAATACATGTTAATCTGTGGATTGTTTATACTTAGTTAAAATAGTGTGTGTATCTGTGAATTGTTTATACATACTAAATGAAAATGTATTCTATCCAAACGGGAAGTATCGTTTGTGCTAAAAGTGTTTAACCCCTCGTAATTCGTATGCCGATGCCAAAAAAATAACCTTCACGTTTAAATTGTAAGTTCGAACCGTTCTGGACGTATCCGGAACAACGCATACAAAAGGTTAAATAAACAGTTCAGTATACCTCTTGTACTCAACTTGTACAAGTTGTAAAGTGGAAAATTGCAAACTCGAGTCATCAAAAGCCCTCCGCCTTCGGCGTCGGGCTTCCGATAGACTCTTGTTCGCAATATTCCGCTTACGCCCCTCGTTAAACAATGTACGTTCGTTTATAATGTTCTTACATAAGAATGTCTGCTATTGCCACAGATTGTCGCAGAGCCGAAGACAAAAGCGATAAATAACTACAACTACAAAAGTTGAAAAAGCCCCTACATTTTCATTTCTAAGTCCAATGTCTCAAAAACGGATGAACAGATTGTCGTGATACATGAACTAAGCTAAGAACCCTCGGGATAAAATTATCTATGCCACACAAAAAACCGCATTCAAATCGGTCCATCCGTTTGGGAGCTACGATACCATAGACAGATACTCAGACACACAGATACACAGATAGACACGTTATAGTAGTTTATGCGACTGATCCATAATGAGAGGCCTTAAAATATGAGTGTGGTTTTATGAAACGAGCGTCAGCGAGTTTCATAATAGGATTACACGAGTGTTTTAAGGCCTAATTATGTACAGTTGCATACACTACTTTATCTACACACATATCATAAGTAGTAGTAAGTAACAGCAAAAAACCAACAATAAAATGACAACAGCAATGGCGGCAATTCGATCATCCGTCATGGCGAATAGTTTAAAAAAAAATCATAGACAAATGAATGAAGTCCCTATACTCATATCACTCGAGATCAAATGTCGTGCGGTTTGTATTAAAAAAAGTACTGAATTGACGTTTCGTATCGATAACTGTTTTAATATCTATGGATACTAGAATAGAGACCTACTTGAGTTTTGACAGCTGTTCCAAATTTAAACTCATAACGATACAAATTTATGAAAAATCTGTACTGTAATGACATTACAGTACAGATTTTACCTACTACCACAGACAAGAAAGTTCTCATAGTAAAATCGGTTGTAGTTAATGCTGGTCATTTCCTACGGTTTCTGAACGCATTTTAGAGTACTAATGATATGTGCGTAGATAAAACTTATAACACCCCTTTCTTTGCGTCGGGGGTTAAAAAATGAGCAGCGTGTGGTACGTTGTTAGGTACGGCTGTACGGCAGAGAGTAATATAAAAATTATAACAATACCTAGATATTCTTCCTATAATTTCACCATATTATAAAACTTAGAATTTATATGTTACTAACATATTTCCTTCAGCGCATTCATGTCATAAAAGGTTAATCTCGGCAGGAAATGTAGAAACTTTAAATTAGAACAACATTGAACTTCACAAGCAGCAGTTGACGACAAGTTTGTATTGAATTCTGGGACTTTCTAATTTACAGGTGCCAATTATACACCATGAATTGAGTCACAGAAGGGAACGTTTTGGTATGTACAGTATATTTATATATGTATGGTACATATGTGCGGCTATTTGACACCCATAACTTGCGCCGAGCGTCGCCGTGTTTTTGTGTTATGTTATAAGTTTTTTATATTGTTAATGTAAATATGTTAGTCTGTAATAGTACATTACGTAACTAGGGCGGTGAATTCGTGAATGCCCCAGATCGCAGGTGTTTGTGGCCCGAACCGAAGGTGAGGGCCATAAATATGCGCTCTGGAGCTTTACGAATTACCCCCCGTGTTGAGTACAAAATTTTACGTCTTCACCTGGCCACAATGCGAGTTTTCCCGCACGCGCAACGGGCAGTAAAACTCGCATTATGGCCAGGTGTGACGTAAAAGGTATTTGTAAATATGGGCCTTGTTGCCTGACTCATATAGGTAAATAAATATACTTGTCGAGGCTCCTTCAATCAATCAATCAATCAATAGTGTTTATTTCGTAAACATAGGTACATCAATTAGAGGTGTAAAGTTAGAAATCTCGTTCCACTATGTTTTGCCTTTCGGCATACAAAAACATGCTACATAGTAACTTAATATTATTGTACAATAAAATAAATAATAGTAATAATAATAAAATAGGTAACACAAAAATTTGAAGTCTACATTCTACAATAACTTAAATTAATTTATTTTATACAATTATTCAATATGTCAACACAATAAATTATTATAACAATTGAAATTATTCCATGTCAATCCCAATTTAATTAAATGTATATTATTAAATCTTGTAACTATCGTATAAATTATCGCATGTCAGGAAATCTGATATTGAATAAAAACATTTGTCAGTAAGTAATTTTTTTAACTCTGTCTTGAATATTGGGAATGGTAAGTTTTTGATCCTATCGGGAAGCTTGTTAAATATTTTACTAGCGACACAGAATACGCTTTTTCGTTTTAACGCAGTACTTGCAGGCTCTGTGAATATATGTTTACCGTACCTAGTACTCCGCGGGAAGAACTCAGAGACCATCTTAAAAAGAGTTGGATTTGCTTTGACAAACACCGCGGCCTCAAATACATACAGACAGGGCAATGTTAGTACTTTTAAATCCTTAAAGTGTGGCATACAACTGTCTGTTTGCTTGAGTCCGCGGATTGCCCTTATGCATCTCTTCTGCGCCTTGAAGACAGTCTCTCTGTTCGTGGAGTTTGCCCAGTATATGGTGCCATAGCGCAACGTCGATGCCACGAAACCATGATATGCTGTCATGACAACCTCAACACTTGACTGTTTCGCAAGTTTGTAGAGAGCATAGGCAAATTGGTTCAGCTTTCTACAAGTTGCTTCAGTGTGAGGTTTCCAAGTCAGCCCACTGTCTATATGAAGCCCCAAAAACTTGGTATCATTAACCGCTTCTATTGGAGTTCCTTGGTAGACGCAAGTAATGGGAGTAGTCAATGTACGCTGGCGTTGTCTAAAATGAATTATTTTGTTTTTTTTTTAAATTGATCAGTAATTTATTACTTTCAAGCCAGCTGATGATACGACTTAAAGTATTATTAATTTCTTTTTCGTAGGTATTTATATTCTTGCATTCAATAACTACTGTACTGTCGTCTGCGAAAAGAACCATTGGATATTCAATGTACTGTGGGAGATCGTTGATGTATACCAGGAACAAGAGCGGTCCTAATACGCTACCCTGGGGGACTCCACGTATGGTTTGTCGCATTTTAGATTTATAGGTCTCTTGTCTTCTTGTTTTTAAGCATGTCTGTGTCAGTTCGGTGTATTGTGTTCTATGACTTAAAAATGATTTGATGAGGTCCAATACATTTCCGCGAATGCCATAGTTGTTAAGTTTTCGCAAAAGGATCGTATGATCGACATAGTCGAATGCCTTCGTCATGTCCATAAAGATGGCGCATATTTGTTTCCGCCTATCCACTGCATTAATTATAGGGTGGATAAGATCAAAAACGGCCATATTCATGGTTTTTTGTTTTCGAAAGCCTTTCTGTTCGGGCACCAATAACCTATGCTTCTCCAGAAAACCATAGAGCGATTTGTAGATAACTTTCTCAAAAATCTTAGAGAAGACGGAGACGTTTGCAATAGGCCTATAATTGGCCATGTCGATTTTATCGTCCTTTTTATGTATTGGCTTGATAATGGTTATTTTTAATACCTCTGGATATGTCCCTGTTAGTATGCTAAGATTTATGACGCTACTTAAAGGCACTGCAATGATGTCAGATACATATTTAATAACTTTCGTAGAGATTCCATCGTGTCCTACACTGTTCGTATTTTTCAATGCCTTAATAATTGCTGATACATCGTGTGGAGTTGTTGGTCCCATGTATATTGATTGTGGACAATTTACTTTAATATTCTGGAATTCTGTAATATTAATAATATTATTATTCTGTATTTGATCTATAAAATAGTCGTTGAACGCATTTGCTATTTCATTAGGCCCAGATACGATCATACCGTCTTTTTTTATTTGTACTATTGGCTCTTTAGGGAAATGCTGTTTAGTTTGTTTAATAACTTGCCATGTAGCTTTTGTTTTATTTTTGGCTGAAGTTATGTGATGATTGTTTTGGGAAAGTCGTGTAAGTTTTATATTTTTTTTGAATTTTGCATTGTAAGTTTTATGAGTCATTCTATTGGTGTTAGTAGGACAGAGCCTATACTGCCATAATAATTCACGACACTTCTTACTGCACAACTTTATACCACTGGATATCCACTTTTTCAATGTGATAGTTTTATAGGGGAAGCATACATTATATAGACTTTGAAAAGTTTCCAGGAAAGCATTGTATGCTAGATTTGGATCTTTACTGCTTACTATTTCTGGGAAAGGGATATTTGCCAAAGAGTTTTTAAACCGGTCTAAATTTTCTATGCTGTAATCCCGTTGTTTTATTTTCCATGCATTTATGATACAGGATTTCTTGACTGGACATTTTAAAATTTGTGCTGTGTGATCTGATAAGCCCAACTCAATTACTTCGCCTTTACATCCTTTGATGTTGTGAGCAAAGTTATCCAAACACGTATTACTACTTAATCGAGTGGGTTGCCTTAACTCTTAATGCAAATCATGATTCAGTAACATATATTCGAATGGAAGTGAACAATTAGTTTGTTTTAAGATATTAATATTAAAATCTCCGCACATAACAATTTTTTTATTAATATTATCACAGACTTTGCTGAGGAGACTATCAATCTTGTCTAAAAATAAGCTTATGTTAGACTTAGGTGTTCTGTACAAACATATAATTACCATGTTATGATGTAATAGTTCGATAGCACAGCACTCTATTGCACATTTAATAGATAAGTTATTTACAATATTTAATTCACTACATGCATATTCTGATCTTATTAAAATACATGCTCCACCTCTCCTTGTGTCCCTGGAGAAACTGGCAGCAAGTTTGAAGTTGGGTAGTGTTATGAGGTCTTCTACTCCGTCAGGTACATAGTGTTCGGTAATACATAATACATCAATGCGTTTCTTATTATTCGCTAATTGTTCTTCGGAATATTACCTATGGTAAAATGATCCCATCCATTTAAAATATAGCCTAATGTCCACCCCGAGGATCCACGATATTTTCTTTAACCAGAAAGCTAATTGTAAAAACGAAATGATGTTCCGTACATAAGTTCCGAAAAACTCATCATGGTCGGCCTCATCACGCGACAAGTGACAAGATAGAGCGTCCGTCTCGTTACATGGAACGGTGTCAGCAATTGACGGACGCTTTATCTTGTCACTTGTCGCGTGATGAGGCAGACCATGATACGGGGTCAGGATAGCTACCCACGATTTTCCCTTGACAGACATACGTGAATTTGCTTGTTTGCGAGATTCAATAGAGAAAGTTGAAACCACGAGAAGCCGTAAGGAACACCCAGAAAATGGTGGAAGGCCTGTGATGATGAGAATCTAATGTACATTTTGGAAACCGAGGCCAGAGCTATAGCAAGTTTCAGGGAGATCGCTGTGAGGGTTAACTACAAAAAAAAATTGCCCATGAAAGTGGCTATTGTCATAGTTAATTAGACGAATCATGGAATATCTAGGATTTTTTAACTCTACGAGGACCATAGAGCCTTTATGACTGCTTTCCACTGCTTCTGATCTACGACGCCGGCAACAATCTCCTGCTCTCTTCCCCGCAAAGTGGACTATAGGCCATCTCTTTTTATTTTCCCAGCGGAATAGTAACGGAGAGCTTGCTTGGTGATTTGGGACTCCCTTTACGCATTGTGTGGCCGATCCACCACCATTTTCTGTCGTGGATTTCTATGCGGATTGGATATTGGTGCGGTCGTTTACAAGGTCGTCGTTGGGTTGATGACATCAGGTCCTGTATTATGGTCGGCCTTATCACGCGATAAGTGACAAGATAGAGCGTCCGTCACCACGAGACTAACGCTTTATATTGTCACTTATCGCGTGATACGATACGGGGCCAGGACAGAATATAACAATTTTCTGGGGCACGACCAACGACTGCAGAGACCACAAATCAAGCCAACACAAGCATTTTAATGCAATAAATTATAAATATGTAATCAATTAGTCAAATGATGTTGTCACAAGATTACTACTTTATTGAATAGTGGAATGTAAGTATACAAATGGAATATAAGTTACAGTGCGTAATGCTACTGATATAATGTTGGAAACACTATCGATGCAATTATCTGAAATCAACCGTCCATCATCTCCTAACACCTCCACAAACCATCAACATTAACGGCTGTGTATTGATTCCTAATCATAATATCAGTATTAATTCAATCTCGCAGAACTAACACAAAAACGTATCTCATCGACAAACCCATACCAAAAACAACCTTAAAACATTGACGTTAGTAATTAAAATCCAGTGCAAAGTGTCTAACTTTTATACAATTGTAATGTGCCAACCACCAACCGCTATGGACAGTAGTATATCACTTAAATCATTTACAAAACTTCATATTTAATACGATCGTGTTATATAAAAGGAACATTAACTTCTACGACATAAAATTCAATTTTCGACACGCCGTCACGCTGAGATGGGAGGTTGAGAACGTAATCAATACCATACGCCCAGGGGGTATGCAAAATGGAAATGACTCGTATCGTACCACAAACATGAATCTAGTATTACCGGAGCATATGAATCCCTAAATCCACGCTAAAATCCAAATGGTTATCCATTAATAATTCAATTTTGTATCCGATATAGCTGCAGGCAGTTTTTAACTTGGTACTTGCCTAACGGTTCAATTGTGTACTTAAAGGCACAAATATCTGTAGTATAGCTATAATATCTGGCACTTCAAAAGAGTTCCACACGTCAAACATCATCATCCTCCTAGCGTTATTCTCGTCTGTGACCTTAAGGAGCCCGGAGTCCGCTTTCACACCTAATCCTAAGATGTGGCTTATGCATTAGTTTCACGACAGTGACTGCCAAAGCTAAAACTGATTGGGATTACACCGATTTCCTCACGTTTTCCTTCACCGAAAAGCTAACGGTAAACATTCCGTATACATAAGTTCGAAAAAATCATTGGCATGAGCCGGGATTCGAACCCACGACCGCTTGACATGATTCATGCCTGAATATCGTAGCTTACTTCCACACAACACACACTGACATACAAACAGATATCTTTGATGATCTTGTCGTACATAGTTTTTAGTTTTTTGCAGCTAGTTTACTAATACCAAACCGGTTTTTAATGCACTGATAGTCCAATCGTCTAAAAGCTATGGCCGTGAAAAGGTTTAAATATACCTTAACATGCAACAATAGTTATTTGTGTCACAAGGGAGCAAAATAGTATATTTACGGCGAGGGCGGTGTATTGAATCCTGAACGTAGCGAGGGATCCTACAATAGAATCCTGAGCGTAGCGAGGGATTCTAACGTAGGATCCTGAGCGTAGTGAGGGATACAAGTGTTTACGCCCGAGACGAAAATAATTTTGCTACCGAGTGACACATACTATTTTTCACACCGACTATGAGGAAATTTTAAAAAAGCTATTGTTAAAATATATCTAAATTATCTTAATTTTTATTAATAACTTTTAAATATTACGAAATATTTCTAAATTTTTATACAACATTGTTATAGTTAAAACTTGAAATATGTTCGTTTTGAATCGACTACGATGAAATTACAATCGATTATTTTATTAACATCTGTGTTCAATTGGCACATTGCGTACAAATGTTCCAATGCCAATGTATAAATTGAAAAAGTAGCTTGAACAGAAAAGTTGCGTTTTGGTCCCTCTCGTCGTGGAGCAAAACTTACTTTTCCGAATGAAAGGTGTGAAATAGTTATTTGTGTCACAAGGGAGCAAAATAGTATATTTACGGCGAGGGCGGTGTATTGTATCCTGAATGCAGCGAGGGATCCTACAATAGAATCCTGAGCGTAGCGAGGGATTCTAACGTAGGATCCTGAGCGTAGTGAGGGATACAAGTGTTTACGCCCGAGACGAAAATAATTTTGCCATCGAGTGACACATACTATTTTTCACACCGACTATGAGGAAATTTAAAAAAGCTATTGTTAAAATATATCTAAATTATCTTAATATTTATTACTAATTTTTAAATATTACGAAATATTTATAAATTTTTATACAACGTTTGTTATAGTTAAAACTTGAAATATGTTCGTTTTGAATCGACTACGATGAAATTACAATCAATTATTTTATTAACATCTGTGTTCAATTGGCACATTGCGTACAAATGTTCCAATGCCAATGTATAAATTAAAAAAGTAGCTTGAACAGAAAAGTAGCGTTTTGGTCCCTCTCGTCGTGGAGCAAAACTTACTTTTCCGAATGAAAGGTGTAAAAAAGTAATTGTATGACAAGGATCTAAAATAAGCCATATTTCAGTGGTAATGTGGCTTTTAGACCAGATTTTCTCAAACATGGGAGGAAATAATACAAAGACATTTCAAAAAAAACATATTGTGACATACCTAATATCGCGGTAATAGGTACTTGTACTATGATTCATATGTACTCGAAAGCATTCTTTCTACGAATTCTTTCAAAGGCGGTATTTTACACTTAATGCGGTGTTTGAAGTAATTAAGTATAACACATTTAATGAAGAGTTTTGAAACTTGTTACTAAATAATATGCGTTATTTTTTCATTTACGGTAGTCAATTAATTATTTGATGGTTATAATTGCTACTTACTTTAAGACTTAAATACATTTAAGCGTTTAAAATAGTTTAAAATAAGCGTCCCAAGGTCATTAAAAAAATAGTTTATCAATACAGTCCACACACAATCATTATTAAGATCAATAAATAGTTCCAGCCTGAACGTCCACACACAAACACTTTAAAAATCGGATCTGACTGATTTAGAAAAGGACGAATTGTTTTAAGTCGTCTTTCATTACGCTTCCTCGTATTCTAAATAAAAAGTAGAGTGTTTAACTCGGGGAAATGGGTGGTTTTCCCCGAGTTAAACACTCTAGTTTTTATTATTTTTTTATCTTTATATTCCAGCCTTTAACTACCTATTGATATCTCGTCCGAAATTGGTGGTGGCTTTCAACCCTCATTTAGCAATCGAATATTGAAGTTTTACATGAATTTCAACTGAATACATTTATCCTATTACCACGTGAACTTACTTGTCCTTACTAAGTTTCAACCTCTTACCACTTTGTTGTGTGCTGTAATTTTCCAATGTGTTTACGTACTTTCACGGCCATAGCCACCCTATGCTATTTGTAGAATATTGCTTATTCGCTCTTGACGTATTTTTGTCTCTTTCTCTCTTACGATCCCAATTACATTTCAATTGATCTAGTTCGTACGCTCCCATCCACGCACACGTGCCCGAGAAACATGTTCCTTTGTTATTAGGATGTGAAAGAAATGCATCGAATTGAGGTCCTTTCCTTGTTATTAATTGGTGCGCTATTCAATAAAATCCGTTATAAATATTCAACGTATGCCAATTCTCGGTACGCGAGTGTGTGCAATCAGTGTGTGTTTGTGCGGCGTGTGGTTGTTCTATCCGATGATGTTAACGTGGATATCTTTTTTATATTACCTACTCTAAAATATTCTTGAACCAAAAGAAAAGATTTTGAAGTAAGTAAAAAAACGTTTCAATATATGTTTTGGCGGTGTTCCTAATTGATTTCTTCATTTCGTTATTCAAGTCAAATCAATAGATCAAACACAATGATGTTTTTCCCGGTAATCCTAAATGAGTAATTACTAGTATTACGAAGGTAACTGCCATCTGAGGTTCCATCCTAGAGGGAAAACTAGACTTTATTTGAATTAGAACTGTCCAATCACGATGATTTCCTTTACCGAAAAGGTGATGACGTTGAGTTGTGTTGATAGTCAATGCTTTTTAGCAAGACGATATTGTGTCCTTGTGTGTACAAAGAAATTAAGAATTTACTGTTAAGTTGAATCGTCTGTAATCAGCATGTAAATACGCCCCAGAATAATAGTTTCAATTACGCAGTCTTTCATTTCCTTCAAAGTTTTTGAGGTGTTTGATCTTACGTATTTTCGTGAAACGAAAAACTCTTTAATTTTAACGTGAAAATAATTTCAGTTATACCTATATGTATCCAGATGTGGCCAGTTTAAACACTTTAATCATGAGTGTTTTTTTTTGCAATCGGTTGAATATATTTTTGCCACGAAACCTCTGAATATCAATGATGGTAAAATTATATACTCATCCCTTTCTTTGGAGAACCACAGAACAAATATTTATAAGCATAGTCAACAGAAAAAGTTGATGATCATTTTAATACCTTGTCACTTTCACTAATTTGACGCATCCCAACTGTGGCAGTAGTTACGTAAAGTGCGACAAAGTACTAATGTGATATTTACTGCACCCTGTACTTAGGTACAGTCACCAGCAATAAGATCTGCCACAACATAGCACGCATAAATATCTGACACGACTCTATGTCTAATGCCACAAGGACGTGTCAGATATTTTTGCCGGCTTTGTTACGGCAGATATTGATGCCGGTTACTGTACAAATAGATAGTCCTTTATCTATCAAAACTGATGTTTGGCAGCTGGAAAACTGAAATCATGCCAGCCTCCTCTATTGCATCGCACGTGCCGTTTTTTCAAGTAAAGGTTGTCCTTTTTGTGTACAACTGAATTTAAAAAAAAATATATAGTGTGAGTAATATAGATAGTGACAGTGCTATTTGTGCGAGCAATATTGTCACTTTCCGGCAGTGCCAGCCGAATTCGTGTGAACGTGTATCTCGGAAGTGTGCGAGAGCTAAGTTTAGCCGAAGTGACGAGAGGGACAAGCCTGGTATAGTGCTAAAATCACCGATCGGGTTTTACGCTTTAGTGACTCGTATACTTGACCAGTCTATAGTTTTGGAGATTACTCCAACATAATCTTTCTAAATATATAAAATAAGAAACTGACTGACTGACTGACTGACATATCAATGCACAGCCCAAAGCGCTGGTTCTAAAGATTACAAATGTCGCACGCAGGTTCCTTATAAGGTCTAGGGGAGCACTAAGAAAGGATTTTTCAAAATTCACCCCCCAAGGGGGTGAAATGAGGGTCCAAAGTTTGTATGGGGCAAACATTATTTATTGAACTACAGAATTGAAACTTTGTAGGAAGATTACTTATTAGGATAAAAAAGTACTATCAGAGTTTTATAAAATTCCACCTCTAAGTGGACTAAATAGGGGTGCAAAGCTTGTATTCCAAACTACTGTGACTAGAAACATGAAATTTACACGAGTACTTCCTTTTATTACGTAAACAAGGGATGTAACGGGCATTTTGAAAATTCTATCCCTAAGGGGTGAAATGGGAGTCTAAAGTTTGTATGGGGAAACATTATTTATTGGACTACAGACTTGAAACTTTGTAGGAAGATTACTTATTAAGATACAAAAAAGTACTTTCAGCGTTTAATAAAATTCCAACCCTAAGGGGGTTAATTATAGGGGTGCAAAGTTTGTATTCAAAACTACTGGGACTAGAAATTAGAAATTTACATCAGAATTTCCTTTTATAACGTAGGCAAGGGATTAGACGGGATTTTTGGAAATTCTATCCCTAAGGGTGTTAAATAGGGGTGCAAAACTTGTATGGGAGAAACATATTTTTTTGTACTAGAGACTTGAAACTTAGTAGGAATATTACTTATTAAGTTACAAAAAAGTCCTTACAGCGTTTTAGAAAATTCTACCTCTAAGGGGGTGAAATGAGGGTCCAAAGTTTGCATGAGGGAAACTTTTTTTTAGCTACGTAAGTACTTAAAACTTTGTGGAAAGATTAATTGTTAATTTACAAAAAAAGTACTTTCAGCGTTTTGGAAATAATTGTAAGAAGGACCAAAGTTTGTAGGGAAAAAAAAGATTAGTTAGACAATTTTATTCGAAACTTCACAGAATTATTCCTAACGATAAATGAGTGTTTGTGAGTGAGTGTTTTCAGTTTTTTGAGAATTCAACCCCTAAAAGGGAAGCATGTGGTGACAAAATCTGAAAATCAACATAGGTATCTACTGTTTCTATGGTTTATCGGGTTGCTGATTACGAAAACAACATCGATTTTACAATTCAGCGTGGCGTCTAAATATCAAAATGGGCGTTGTTATTACGGTTTTTTGGGACGTTAATTACGAAAAGGTCATATATTTTTGAAATGTAATGTTGTGGACATGAAAATTTATTAAAGTGTTGGTGGCAAATTGCAATTCAATTCGGTCCAGTTTTCGTAGCAAATCGGTTATAACAACAGACGGACTGACAGACAGCCACACGTGATGCTGTAAATAAGGGTTTTTTATAGCATTTTTGCTTTTGAGGGAGGTATGGAACGAGACCCGCGTTATATAGGTTATATAGGTGTTAAAGTTTGTATTTGGTGTCATCTCGATCGTCGTCAATCGGTACCTAGGCGAGTGCGGGTGGCGCGGCGGGACGGGAGGGTATAAAAAAAAGATTTTGCCGGTTCTCAGAATGTATACTGACTTTTTATCCGTTCATCTGTTAATGAATCACAATAATTATTACTTCGAATACTGACCAATCTCTCTAAAGCTATTAAGTAATATTTTTACCGGCCGTAGTACTTCCATCCCAGACAATAACTTTAGGTTTTACAATAACACTTCTGCAAAGTTCCTCTGTCTGCTCTGAAATATACCAATTTATCATCAAAGTATCTTTAAAATCCAGTTGGTATTTTGAATTGTAGGTACTTGTTTTTTTAAGCAGGAAAAACTCCGCTTTTTTATAAATTTTAAAATTATCCCGAATTTGATGTGAGTGAAGCCGCTGGAAGTAAATAGTAATAAGTCGATGTCGGTGTAACATTTAAACATATATTGCAATAATTTCTTTAAAATAAAATAAGGGATACGCCTTCACCAAAATGTAACAAATACTTTTCCGAAAACCGCATCTAAATCGGTTCAGCCAAACGCGAGATAATCGCGGACAAACAAACATACGAGTCAAACTGAGGACTTCCTTTTTGTAGACGGCTAAAAATTACGCTTAGTACGCGGGCGAAGCCGCGGGCAAAAGCTAGTAAACTGATAAATGTTTACCTCTTTATAAGATTGATATAGATTTTTTTGCATACAATACATATAAAAGCGGCAACAATTTTCGAATTCACAAATTACCTTCACAAGGGTTTGCATAATATGACAGCATAAGTAAGGGCCCCGTTTGATATAAAATGTCAGCTTTTGTCCCGCGATTTATAGCAACCATTATTATATTATTACAACACGTGTCATTTTAGCTGTCAAAATATTTTTTATATGCGGTGTAATAATGCTTGGATATAAGGGAAAATATCCTTGTTTATGTTATATTTAAATAAATAAGGAATTCTTATGCAGTGCTTTATTTTATAGTCTGATTTACCGCTACGCATTGTGTTTATAGGCTATCAGTAGGTTATACGGTTGGGTATAGGTTAGATTTTTTTATGAGTGGCCAATAGGCTGATCAGTACGACCTACATTTTATCTCAAAATGTATGTATTACCTGTGATAAAATAAAAAAATACAACATCATCATTCAATTACAAAGTAACCATTAGTAAAGACCCGCTGAGATTGTTTTTTTTTATACACACCTTGTGACCGCATTTCAAGTATCGCTTAGTCTGGCCTATTCAAACGTTTTAACAACAGCTTTCTACTTGTAGACACCAGTTGATTAAGGTTATATTTCGTACGGCCGTACGTTAGAAAGAAAGAAAGAAGAAAGAAAGAAAATACATTTATTTAACGTCACAACTTAGGCACACAATAAAAAAAAAGTAAACGATGAGACTTAAATACGAGGACGTTAAACAGGATCCTCGCTCAGCATAAAGCCACTGCAAGACACGTCAAGCAGAGATGCTGATTTTCGGTGGGGACCTAACTTAAAACTATTATTAGTGACGGCACAAATGCCAACACCTGCTATTAACTAAAGAAAGAAAACAAAATAAATTAACCTACACAATTAATATAAATAACAAAAAAAAAAACATTTAATAAGGTACATATAATTTACATGTAGGGTACATCGTGAACAAAACGCAACAAGAAAGATTAAAAGTTACTAGCCGCAAGTACAATTGTGCTCGGGCCTACTGGCTACTATGTTATGTTCACGTGATTACTAAAGCCTATGAAGGAATGCAGAAGGTAAGAAAAAGAAAATTACTTAATTATCAAAAAAATGCAATGATTGTATTTGCATCTCCAAAAAATACGCATGACACTTTGTCTTAAATGTAGAAATTGTCCTTACAGCACGGATTGGTGGAGGAAGATCGTTCTAACGAAAACTACTACGAAATGCTGCAGACTGGTGCCCAGGACAAACTAGTTGAAGATACCTAGCTGATCTAAACTCTAAAGACCTTGAGTTACGCGCCCAGGTCAGCTTATTATAAAGGTACGAGGGCAACTGGCGGTTAACTACACCAAATAAAAGAGATGCTAATTGTAGTTTTTGGCGGAATGACATGTTCATAACGTGATTTTGATTTAGGTAAGGCGTCACATGAGCACGTCGGGGGATGTTGAAACAATACCGCATGCAAGCATTTTGTACTCTCTGGGCCAACCTCTGCGTTCGTGCCAGGAGACACGGTCCGTATCAGTATATAGTATCACAATAGTTGAATCGCAAGAGTATAAGCTTGCCAAGCTGACTATGACCTGCTATGCGCTAATATACCAAAGGAAGCATTTCCCACGCTAACAAGTGAATTTATCGACACGTGGGTTTGCTTTGAATGCCGCAGCAAGCTACCGAAAGGTGATAATACCCACACGCCAGTGCGCATCTTGGGGCGCAACTACAAGAAAGACACTAGCCTCAATGATACTGTCCTGACTGCCGGTATTTGTGACATGTCAGATCCCCTGAGGCCTGAAGCTGTGGCCTCGGATTCTAGGAGCATTACGATCCGCCCAAAATTACAGCATAAGCAATCTTGTACGCCACTAAGCCAGAACCAGGGTGGTATGTCAATTGATTCAATTCGAGATGTTATGCTTGAGGAGTTCAAGAAAGAAATAAATGACTCAATTTCTACAATTGTCAATAAGCTCATTGCTGACCATAACCCAGTCATGCTCATGCAGAGTGAAGCCCTTCAGCAACCGTTAAAAAGGGAAGTTGCTGGCCTTAAGAAGAAAGTTGCGCTTCTCGAAGGCAAACTGGAAGAATATGATCATCGGCTCCGGGTACTTCTAAAGGAGCAGGAGAAGCGTGGCCAAACCACTGACCAGTCATCACCATACGATCATGATAGTGCCCCAGTTGCTATCACCAGCACCCCCAAGGGGTCCTCTCAAGGAAAAGTAGGGCTCAAGAGTACAAAAGGTAACACGAAAAAGACAGATGCCATGCTACACGGACACCAGCGTGCATTAAGGGTGAACGAGACCAATATGGAGACTAACAGAGATGTTTTGGTACCCGCAGCGTCAGCTTCGCCCTCTGAGGGTCACTTGGATAAAACAGTGCCACTGGAACCTGGCTGTGCTGAAAGTCCTGAGGCTATGGATGAACACCAAGGAAAATTTAATCATGTCACCGCTAGGCCACAGCAAGCCACCAGTAGTGTGTGTGACATTACCACTTCCGACTCTAAGCGGTCGGACGGAGCGTCTCCTGGGGCCCCTGCAATACCAGCTGCTGGCACACTCTCCTATTCTCAGATGACGCAGCCTAAGGTTATCACTCAGGAGCATTCACAATCTTCGTCTGGAAGCGGCACTCAACAGGAGCTTCGTAAGCGTGGGTCGCTACCCCCGCGACAAGTAGTTAAAGGTGTCGGCCAATATCACAAGTTGCAGACTATTGAACCGAGCAGGAGGATACATGCCTGTTTCTTTAAGCCAGATACTACACCTGAACTTATTAAATGTCTTTATGAACTCTTCATGTCTGCTGAAGCTTGGCCAGTCGGGACTCGGGTCAGCGAGTGGTTTCAGCGAGCCGCCGGGAGCGCCAACAGAGTTCGCCGCCACCCCGCTCCTGGCCGCAGATCAAACCAGAAGGGTGACGAGGCCACGCTCGCGCAGTCACAGTAGTGGTTGTAGCGCCTCCACGCTGCGGATAGTGTATCAAAATGTTCGCGGCTTAAAGACCAAGCTCAAGTTCTGCTGTCACAACGCGGCGCTTCTCCAAGTGGACCTCATTGCTGTAACTGAGACCAACCTGGACTCGTCAATCAGCGACCCAGAGGTCTTGCCTCACGGTTGGACGATGCTCAGACGTGACCGGGGCGCTTTTGGCGGTGGCGTGCTGTTAACGGCGAGACCTGGTATCACTCTGCGTCGACGGTTAGATTTGGAAACACTGAGCGGTGAAGACCTGTGGGCGTCCGTTACGTACAACGGTTGTGAGTTGTTCGTTTGTGTGGTATATCTCAAGCCCAGTGCTGTTGACTCAGACTACATGACGTGGTTCTGCAAAGTCGAGGATAATTGTGAAGTTATGCGATATCCTAATTTTGTAATTTTAGGTGACCTAAACTTAAATAGTGCTAGTTTGAATGTAAATTATTATCTTAATAACTTTTTGACATTTTGTAAGCTATCTGAGCATAATGACATTATGAATGATAAGGGAAGTAAACTAGATGTTGTGTTAGTATCAGAGTACACGGGTGCAGTCAGAGTATGTACTGCGTGCGAAGGTTTAGTAGAACGCGCCGATGTATACCATCCCCCGCTGGATATAATGGTTACTCCGGATCGTCCCGGGAAGGCGGTGGTGGTTCATCCTAGCAACATTGACCCGGCCACAGACTGGGATTTCGGTAAAGCTGATTTTCCTTCCCTGTATAACTTCATTTCTGAGGTAGATTGGAGCCTCATTTTGGTTGTGAATTGCGTGAATGAGGCAGTCGAGCGACTTTACTCCCTACTGTATAGCTTTTTTGATAACTGTGTTCCAAAGAAGAAGCGTAGTGTGAAAGTCACTAGAATGTACCCAACTTGGTTTCCAATGGACGTTATCAAGGATTTAAAAGTCAAGGCTAACTTGCATAAGCAGTGGAAAGCCTCTCGTGATCCAACTGTCTACAATCGCTTTAGTCAACTGCGGGCAAGCATTAAAGTTAGAGTTGCGAGCGCGTATGCTGCCCACATTGATACTATCCAGCGGGACATCAAAATGAACCCCAAATCATTTTGGAAGCATATCTCTGACTTGCGGACGAAAGGTGGTTTTGAACCCAATATTACGTATAAGGGCCAAACCTTTAATGGGCCAGCAGCTTCAGGAGCTTTTGTGGACTATTTCAGCAGCGTGTTCCTTACAACCGCACCTAAGTTATGTGCTGATCGGGCGGGCTTGGCTGCCAGCAATCATTTAATTGGTATTTCAAGTTTTGCACTAAATGAAGTTGGTTGCGGCATTGATAAGTTAAAGCCAAGATCCTCTGTCGGCCCGGACAATATCCCTCCTTACATAATCAAAGCTTTTAAATCCGAACTTTTGTCTCCCCTAACACACATATTTAATCTTGCTCTCAAATCCGGCACCTACCCCGATTATTGGAAAACCACTAGAGTAACCCCCATCTTAAAGTCTGGCGATAAATCTCAGGCGGTTAATTACCGTCCTATAGCTATTTTAAATTCATTAGCCAAGGTGTTAGAGAGTGTTCTGCACTCGAAGCTATATAAACAGGTCGACCCTTACTTGGACGATGCACAACACGGGTTCAGGAGGGGCCGCTCTGTAAATACCAATCTGCTTTCACTTGTGAACCACGTCTCAAAGAAACTAGATGAGGGAGACCAAGTTGACGTGGTGTACCTTGATTTCCGGAAAGCGTTTGATCAGGTCGATAATGATGTCCTATTGCAGAAACTCTCCTCAATAGGATTTACACCTCTACTCTTGCGATTGTTTTCCAGTTACCTGAAAGACCGCAGGCAATTCGTTCGACTTGGATGTTTTGATTCGGATCCTTACTATACAAAGTCCGGTGTAAGTCAGGGTTCCATTCTCGGACCTTTTCTTTTCACGATAATGGTGAACGACCTTACCAGTTGTCTCCCTGCTGGTAGATCCTTATTGTATGCCGATGACATCAAAGTAGTAGTGGATATCAAGACTCCAGCAGATTGCCGGAAAATGCAGTGTAACTTGGATGCGATCCACCGGTGGAGTGTCGAAAATCGCCTGTATCTTAACGCTTCCAAGTGTTACATTATGAGTTTCACTCGATCAAAATAGGCTGTACTCGCTAGTTATTCTATCGATAAAATACCCCTCTCTAGAACTTATTCCATAAAAGATCTCGGCGTAGTGTTCGATCATGAACTTACGTTTCATAGTCATATGCGCTCTCTAGTTGGTGAAGGTTATAAGCGTCTGGGTTTTGTTTTCCGCAATTGCAAAGACGGAAGAAGGTGTTATCAAGTTACTCTACTCGGCACTTGTAAGATCCAAACTAGAGGCTAGTTCGTGCGTTTGGAATCCGCACGAGTCGACCTATGCACTAATGCTTGAAAAGGTACAGAAGTGCTTCCTGCGCTATATTTTTAAGAAGTTGTACGGTTATTACCCCCTAATTTACCCTACCGCTTATCTGCAGGGCACCCTCGGATATAACTCGCTGGCAACGCGCAGATTGTTTGACCAGCTGATCACAACTCTTCGCATATTGCGTGGTCGTCTCGATTGTCCCAACTTGCTGAATGAGGCCTGTCGCCTCTTTGTACCTGATGGACGTGTGCGTTTTCGAGCAGATCGTTTGCGGCTCTTTGCTGTCCCTTTCTCTCGTACGGTCGCGCATCGTAACTCTCCTGTTTGCCGCTCCCTGCATGCGCTCAATGAACTTAACGCGAAGCAACTCTCCTGCGATCTGTTTGCGGATGGCTGGACGGTTGTCGAAAGAGAGTGCTTGAAGTTGTGTGAGATGCTCACTTAGTTATTAGTGTTATTATTTGTTTTTAACTTGTAATGTACCTAATATACCCATGATTTTATAAATAAAAATAAATAAAAAACTAAAATAAATAAGTGCATCGCATAACCTCACCCTAAGTTCCACACTGAGAAAATCACGTATTTTATAAAGTACCTTAAGTCTACAATTCCTAACGACATTGAGTACATGATTTTTGAAGTTCAGTTCTCCATCCATTAGGAGGCCAAGGTTCTTGGCCTCTTGAACGCGCTCCAACGACTCGCTTTCTAATCGCACGTCAAAATTTAGGTAGTTGGGTAGTTGAGTTATCTTACGTTCGTTTGAAAAGTAACATTATATTACATTACATCTCAGGATTTTGTTTGTCAGAAAATGCGGTAGTAGGCTCTTTTGAATTAAGTGTTACTAGACGTTTCACAAAACAGTTTTGTGAAGCAGCTAGCTGTTAGTTAATTTGTTATACTGGGCGTTTTCGAAAGTCGACATCCAGTGTGCCTATTTTGCGAGAATCGGTGGGGTAGCGCTACTCTAACCACCCCAGCTCCTCCAGAAAGTTTGTGAGTGCCTTGGTATTGCTGACTGCGTCCTTTAATGTGTCCGGAGACCCTAGGTGTTTTTTCCTGTATACTTCTACCTGCTTACAGTCCAGTAGAATATGTTTGGTTGTTTCTTCTGCTTCCATGCACGCTCTGCACATGGGGCTGTCTGTGATACCTAAGGTCCTCTTAAAATTACCGTAAAATTACTTGCTTCGTCTGGGAATCGAACCGACTTAAATGTGGAAAAAAAATCACCCCTACTTTTACAATGCCAATGGAAAGAATAGCTAAAAAATAATAAATCTTCTTTAGTAACACAGTATTTTAAAAGAAAAGAACAACGTGAAATTAATCATTTTAATCAAATTAAAACATACATGAAACTGCCGAAGTCAATTATGTAGGTAGTTCTTGTCTTACACAAATCGCCAATCTTTTAATAAGGCCGCTGCCTGTTGATTTTCTTATCATTTGATGGTGAATACTCGATATGACATGGCATAATCAATGCTATCTATGGAATGATAATATCGCTACTTTTCGTACGTCGTCGTCGGCAATAAATAATTTTCTTGAAATATGACTTGAACATTTTACATTGTTCCTTTCTTTTAAAATACTGTGTTACTAAAGAAGAGTTATTATTTTGTAGCTATTCTTTCCATTGGCATTGTAAAAGTAGGGGTGATTTTTTTCACATTTAAGTCGGTTCGATTCCCAGACAAAGCAAGTAATTTTTCGAAAAACTTTGAATGCAGGATTACTAACTTTCAAAAATAACATAAGGTCTTCTTTCAGCAAAATACCCTATCTACGATATTTAAGGTACTTCCCCTTCGTGTCCCATAAGTTCGGGACGGCCTGTATAAGTACACCAACTCGCCTACTCACTAACTAGCTCAACTATATATATACATATACTCGTACAGGCCCCGTATCATGGTCGGTCTTATCACGCGATAAGTGACAAGATAGAGTGTCCGTCACTGGCTGACACCGTCCGATTGAATGAGGCTGATGGTCTATCTTGACACTTAGCACGTGATAAGGCCGACCATGAAACGGGGCCTGATCAAATATGTTTTTTAATCGATAGAGTAGTTCATGGGGTACACACAAAGTTACACACTTCCCAATTGACCTCTTTATTATATTGGTATGGATTACGAGGACATTGTAGATAAACAAGGTGGACTGATGACCTGGTTAAAGTTGCTGGAGTCCGCTGAATGCGGGTGGCGCAGGACTGGTCACTTTGGCACTCTTTGGGGGAGGCCTATGTCCAGCAATGGACGTCTTTTGGCTGATAAGATGATGATGATGATGACATTGTAGATATTATGCATTATTCGATCGTTGAAAAATATTTGCTCTGCATTCTGCAACATTATACGTAACTGAATTATGATCATGAATATGTTTATCTAGGAAAGCGAGTCTAATCTACACTAATATTACAAAGAAAAAAGATTTGATTGTTTGTTTGTACTGAATAGGCTCCGAAACTACGGGACCGATTTGAAATTATTTTACCATGAATGAGAAGCCGATATTATCCCTGATGAACATAGGCTACTTTTTAAAATGCTTCATTCCTACGGGATAACGGAAAACTAACCGTGCGAAGCCGGGCCGGGCAGCTAGTTGCAGAATAAAGTTAAGTTGCGAATTAAATGTATACTCCCATCTGTCAGGTAAAATTTACGGAAGATCCACACAATTCCTACCGCATCTTCGGCCCATTACACACAGCAGTGTAATCCGGGGGTGACACCTAATGCATTGTAATGCCGCATTATTCGCTCTGGCGGTTGTCTCGGACAGTACGCGTCTGTTGCGATTCACCACTTTTCAAACTATTCACCACTAGTCCCAAGTATAACTTGCTCCTGAGATCTGTTACAATTAAGCTTAACCGTAGGTCAACCTGTCGCTAGTTTAGGTGAAAAGAGTTGAATTGCGCTGTGAATGCCGGCCCTGAGGGGGCCATTGGAAGTTTCGCACGCGGTCTCAATAAACCGAAATAAGGTATTTATTGGTGTGGCATTGTAACCGAGAAAGCCGAGTCCGTGATAGTTAGGGAATAGCCATGAATCGCTCAAAGTAGATCAATTTACTAAACAGAACCGTTTTTAGGGTTCCGTAGTCGACTAGTAACCCTTATAGTTTCGCCATGTCTGTCCGTCCGTCCGCGGATAATCTCAGTGACCGGTAGCACTAGAAAGCTGAAATTTGGTACTAATATGTATATCAATCACGCCGACAAAGTGGCAAAATAAAAAGTGAAAAAAAATGTTTTATTAGGGTACCTCCCCTATACATTAAGTGGCGAGTGTTTTTTTTTTCATTTCAAACCTGACGTGTGATATATTGTTGGATAGGTATTTAAAAATGAATACGGGTTTACCTCAATCATTTTTTGATAATGTTAATATTTTCGGAGATAATCGCTCCCGGAGTAAAAAAAAATGTGTGTCCCCCCCTCTAACTTTTGAAACATAAGTTTTAAGAATATGAAATAAATCTCAAAAGTAGAAATTTATAGAAACTTTCTAGAAAAAATATTTTGAACTTGATGAGAAATATTTTGAATTTGAGGTTGAATAGTTTTTGAAGAAAAATACAAAATAATTTCTGAACTTTGTTTGTAATTTTACCGTATAAGCAGGTGTTTATTGTACCTGTAATTTCCACAAAATCACAATGAAATGACGTGCTTTCAAATAAAATAAAAGCGGTGAAAATCGGTTCACGCCATAAAGAATTATCCCATAAAAATCATCTTCCATACTTTAAGCTCGCGCGCAATACTTTACTTAATTTGCCGATAGATGTCGCTGTACGCGGAACGCTCATATCGTAGGTACATGGCGGTGTTAAGATTTTTCCTGATTTAATGGGGTCGGAGCAGGTGCGCCCATACATTAGGTCGAAAATTTGTCGTGCTCGAATCGTCTTAGTTGTCGCTGGTCGTTCGTTGTCTGATAATAAAATTATTCGCCAAGTATTGCTTGTAGGGTTTTAGGGTTCTTTACTTAATATGTCAACCCAATGTAACAAATAGCCCATTTTTTTAACGCTTAAGTGGGGACACTTACTGTGACGGACTGTGTGTGACGGCGTGGCCCGACACGCTCTTGGCCGGTTTTTATTGGTATTATATCTTTTTCCTACGTAAATTTATATTTCTGTTTCTTGCCCAATAATGAAAAAAAAACTGCGTCCTCTTAGCATATTGTATTGAATGTAACTACCATACACTACTAATACCAAGTTTATTTCAGGTATCCGAGGCACCGGCCTCATCTTAAAGTATTTGACATACCTTAAAGATGAAAAATACACACACGTTCTAATCTACTAAAATATTCTGCTGCTCCGCTGCAAAACTCTTCGGCCTGAAGCTGAAGTCAGCACTCGCAATAGTCTTCTGCCCCGCGATTCTGTAATTTGTTTTAAGCTTACCTCACCGTTCACCCACAAATAAGGTTAATAAGCAGAGGTCTAGTTTCGTTAAGCGTAAGGTATGAGGTCTGGCGAATGAGCGCATTATGAATAACAACCCAGGGTGTTTGATTGCGCTTAGATGCTACGATCACGGCGTCAAGATATATTAGGGGTGACGGGTAAGGTAAGGTTAAAACTAGTTACAGAATAGCATAGCTGCATCACAAACGAGGTGAAAGGCACTTAGTGACGCGATCGCAGCTCAACACCCTCAATGTGTAGCCAGTCTTCTGACAAACGTATTCTACCATTTAATCAAAACGGCAATTAAAATCACTAGTGGGTAATGGAAAAGTGATAATATATGGTATTAAACCGCGTGCTAGATATTCATACGTACATACTTTGTTTCACTTTGTGTCACGAGATTCCGACGAGACCCACAACCGTAACTAAATCCTGAAAACATATTCTAGGTATTTTTACACAAAGAAAAACCTTACAAAGTTAAATCAATGTAGCCGATGTAGCAATAATTAGGAGCTTTTATTGCGACTGGAAAAATGCCGGGGGAAATTCCGGTCATTTGTCAATGTGACTTTCATTCGCTTTGTTAAGGGTTTTGCTATAAATTCCTGGTCTTGCAAACGCTACGATTGTTGAATTGATACGGTTTTTTGTGGTAGGCGCCGGTAGGTAGATTTAATGTTTCATTAGGTAGGTACTAGATTTTTGTGTTACATAGATTTTGTCTGTGCGAACTTCCGTATCAACTTCCACTCCATATTCTGGACTGGGTGTCCTAACCCACATTATTAACTACTTACCCGTCGGTCAATATTCACCCAAATCTGTTCAGTCTTTTATGCGCGTCTAAGTAGGTAACAATCATCGGACCATAAACTTCCGCATATTAGTAAAAAGTAAAATATACAGGATGTAATTGTTTACGTTACACAAAATAGCAAAATGTGAATGTATCCATGATTCTGAGCAACGTTTATTAAATTACACCCTGTATATATTTTCAATGAATGAATTGTAAATTAAATTAGTGGGCAAATATCTCTTTTTGTGGCACAGTCAATTCACTTCCGTTTGTAACTTTTCAATTTTTATTTGATAGCATTAAACCTCAGACCGTAAAATCTGTATTTCCATTTATATATACTCGTATAAACCTTTTTATATCAACACGCTAGATATTCATAAGCTGCTACATATCTAGTATGTCAATTAATGATTTTATTTGTTAATGTCAAACTGCAACGCTTATACTATTAAATATCAAATTCGTAAAAAATAATGTGTGTGTGTTATTAAAAATACAAATCCAGAAACTGCAACAACAGGGAGCGAAGAATTTCGACCCATTTACTGGTGCTATGGGACTTATTAAAAGACTTATTAAAGGTGAGGTGCCAACTGCCATTGGCAAGGAGGCTGAGGTGGCTGGGGCAGTCAAGGAGGAGGGGCAGTCGGAAGCGGAGGCCGGGGACAGGGCGGGCTCCAGTGACAGACTTGCCGAATCCCGCAGGGCCCGAGAGTCATCACCGCTATCGGGGATCGGCTCAGAGGACCTGCAGGGAATGGCGGAGCTGTACCTGGAGCCCTCCATGTCTCCCATGTCCTGCGACGAGACTGTCCAGGAAATGGCTGCTGATCTCAGCACACCAAAATATTAATAGCGCCAATGGCGGGTTTAAGGTGTGTACAAATTAACTTACAACACAACAAGGCGGCCACTGCCCTTCTGGCAAGGCAGCTAAAATGCGACAAGTTCGATATTGCTCTTATTCAAGAACCATATATATATAAAAGTGAAATAAGAGGCTTAGGTGGAACAGGGGGAACAATCGTTCACCTGTGTCCAGATAACAATAATATGAGGACATGTATATATGTCAAAAATGGCATCAATGCTATGCCTTTACATGCTTTCTGTTGCAGGGATCTCACCACGGTGATGATCCAAAAAAAGGGGGAGGGTAAGGAGCTCATTCTATCATCAGCCTACCTCCCCTACGAGGCGACGGATCCCATCACGCAACAACTGCGGGATCTTGTTGCATACGGCAGCCGGGCGAACACCAACCTGATAATCGGCTGCGACGCGAACGCTCACCATGTCATCTGGGGCAGCTCGGATGTCAACAGGAGGGGAGAGAAGGTACTGGATTTCCTGGTAAGCTCCTCTTTACAAGTACTGAATAAAGGCAATGAACCTACCTTCGTCAATTCTAGACGGGGGGAGGTTATTGATTTAACGTTGGCTACTAATAACACTAGTAACAAAATCAACTCATGGCATGTATCTGATGACATATCTCTTTCGGACCACCGATATATATGCTTTAGGTACCAAACTAATATAAAAGCAAATACGGTACGTAAACGGAATCCTAGGTACACGGACTGGTCGGCCTTTAGAAGGGATCTAAAAGTGGACCTAGGAGACCCAAAAGGCAAGCTAAACTCTATTATAGACATAGAATTCGAAGCGGACAAAATAGTACAAGCCGTATATACGGCCTTCACTAATAACTGCCCGGAGAAGAAAACCCTGGCTAAAAAGTTACCATGGTGGACCCCAGAGATAGTTAAGCTCAGGAGGGAAACCAGGGCGATATTTAATGACGCAAAGGCATCTAATGACTTTGGGTACTATGCACAAAAACTCACAGAACTCAGCAAGGCTGTGAGGAAAGCCAAAAGGAGAGCGTGGAGGAACCACTGCGATCAGATTGAGTCAATACCAGAAGGAATGAGACTAACAAAGGCACTAGCAACCACAAAGTCGGTCCCGCTCACATCCATCAGGGACAATGACGGTAGAATGACGAAAACGGGGCTGGAGACCCTTAAGATAATGTGTAACACGCACTTCCCAGGCTCAGTAATACACGACAGCATAACAGACGATGGAGCAATTAGTGTGTTGGAACAAACCACAAGTACAACGAGACACAATTGGGACACGTCTAAAAAAGTAGTAGATCATAAAAAGATAAAGTGGGCACTTTCAACATTTCAACCTTACAAAGCCCCGGGGCCAGATAGAATCTACCCCATTCTACTACAAGAGGGCGCTAATGTACTAATCCCGCATCTGAGCAGATTGTACAGGGCGTGCTTGGCCTTCGCACACGTACCGCGTGTGTGGAGGATGGTAAAAGTAACCTATCTACCCAAACCGGGTAAGGCGGATTACAGTGAAGCCAAATCGTATAGGCCGATAAGTTTATCGTCGTTTTTCCTCAAAACACTGGAGAAATTGGTAGATAGACACATAAGGGATGGCCCATTAAGGAGACATCCGCTGCACGAACTACAATGTGCATACCAGCCAGGGAAGTCAACGGAAACCGCACTTCACCTGGTAACAACCAGGGCTGAACAGGCTATAGAGAATAAGGAACTATGTCTGGCAGCTTTCTTGGACGTGGAGGGAGCGTTCGATCGTACCACGTATAAAGCTATCAGCGAAGCAGCTGCAAAACATGGTGTAGAGCCCACCCTATGTAAATGGATAGGCAATATGCTAAATGGCAGACTAATAAAGTCATCTCTCTTAGGGGATGAGATAATGGCCACGGCCACAAAGGGATGTCCACAGGGGGGGGTACTCTCACCAACTCTCTGGAGTCTGGTGGTGAACTCACTCCTGGTAGAACTCAATAAGGGTCCCATCCACACGGTGGGATATGCTGATGATCTAGTGATACTGGTTAATGGGAAGTTCCCAGGCACGGTATCAGAAATCATGAACAAGGCACTGCGGATAGTGGAGAAATGGTGCGACCTGCACCAACTATCCATTAATCCAGGCAAAACTGTGGTAATACCCTTTACTAGGAAAAGGACCCTTCCAGGCGTACAGCAGTTAAAACTGTACGGGAGGGTACTAGAACTGTCCGATGATGTGAAATATCTAGGTGTTACACTGGATAAGGAACTGAATTGGAAGAAGCATACAGATCTTACCATCACAAAGGCACTGAGGGTATTTGGAATGTGTAGATCAGCGTATGGCAAAACATGGGGATTGAACCCAAAGGTACTTAAGTGGATCTACACTATGATGGTGAGGCCCATATTATTGTACGGCAGCCTGGTATGGTGGCCAAGGACTTTAATGAGCACATGCAGAGAGGCTCTGATGAAGGTGCAGAGATCGGCTTGCATGGCTATAACAGGGGCGTTTCGTACCACGCCTACAGCGGCGCTAGAAGTCCTACTGGACCTACCGCCACTTCACTTGGTGATTAAGTCAGAGGCGCGGAAATCGCTCTACAGATTAAGAACTCTTGGACTGTGGAGCGACAACAAACCAAAGACTAAACACACAAACATGGAGACTGATGGTTTCTTAGACAGAATAACAAGCATGGGAAGTGACAAAATGCTACCCAAGTTTGTATTCCATAGGAACTACACAACAAAAGTTCCATCCAGGGCTGAATGGGCCGAAGGTCTAGAACCACCTAGGTCTGGTATCGAAGACAGTATATGGTACACGGACGGATCAAAAATGGGATCCGGCACGGGAGCAGGCATTTATGCGAATGACTACAGTAGTAGTGTAAGCATGGGTAGTTTGGCAACCGTCTTCCAGGCGGAGACATACGCTATAATTGCCTGTGCACAGGAGAATATAGACAGGCAAACCAGAGGGCAGACCATCTATATACTCAGTGACAGTCAAGCGGCCCTTAAAGCACTTACGGCGCCGAAAGTGGAATCTAGACTAGTCTATAACGGCGTCCAGGCACTGAACAAGCTTGGAAAGCATAATAAGGTGCAACTAGTTTGGATACCAGGGCACGAGGGCTTCATCGGCAACGAAAGAGCGGATGAGCTTGCAAGAGGGGGGTCTACAAATCACTTTGTAGGTCCAGAACCATGTGTGGGACTCTCGCAGGGAACCATAACTTCGGCCTTTAAAGCCCACGCCAAAACCAAACACCAACACGAGTGGAGGAATGAGGCGGGCTTAAGGCACTCTAAGCTCTTCATAGAAGGAGTGGACTCGGGCTGGACTAACAAACTCTGGAAATCCAGTAGGAAGCAGCTCAGAATCATATCTGGGGTGTTCACAGGTCACTTCGGGGTCAAGGATCTCTTGGCCAAGATGGGACTATCGGACAGTTTAGACTGTAGAATGTGTGGCGAGGAGGATGAGACTATGGAACACTTATTGTGTGAATGTCATGCCCTTGCCAGACAAAGAATGAATTACTTCGGTAACGGTTATCCGCAACCAAAGGAATTCAAGGTACTTCCGCTGAGCTGCATCATCCGCTATGTGGAAATGATGGAGCGAAGTTGGGAGTAGACATAAGGAGAGGGTAAATGCACAAAAGATCCCACTGGGTCGAAGTGCATCCGAAAGGGCCCTCATCTAGATAAGATAAGATAAGATAAAGGTGAGTGATTTTTTGGTCCCTCTTCTGCTTATTTAAGAGCTAAGCTCTTGTCGGCGTAGCTCAAAGCAGGCCCTCTATCTACTCAGATCCCTGGCAACCTCTTTGACATCTCGATACGACCTAACATCAAATAATTTTTGGAGCTGTTCATGTAGTTTATTCTAGGTCTTCCTCTTCCTCGTTTCCAGTCTATGATGTTTTGGTACCTATCTTAATATTTAATGTAACCCTTGGCTACAAAGTCTATGTATTGTAATAAATAAATCTAAATCTCTCGCCTCGCTCGCACGGCGGCTGGGCTGTGCGAGTGGGCGACCTCGTTTACGGGCCGAGGGTGACAAAAAAATCAGTACTGATCACGGGTGGTAATGAAGAAAGTCCCAGTGGGCATAAAACACTACTGAATATTTACAAATAGCTGCGATATGAGTTTTTGTTTTATTTTGTTGTCCCAGGTGAATAAAGTAGTCAATATAACGAAAATTTTCCCAAAAAAGTATAAATCATCACGCTGCAGTTTACGATGTGGTTATAAAAACACGTCACTATGGTACTCGCTAAAGCTTGTCAAGTAAAAACTAGGCTCTGCCCATTACTTTAAATGTCAGACCAAATATTGGAAAATTTGTCCAGCAGCCTTTTACACAGCCATTAGTGGTTCGCTAAACCGAAAAACGATCTAGTTCACGTTTGGTACAAAATGTTTTAAAACTTTCCGATATTCAAAAATTAATAGCATTGGGAACAATGTTTTTGTCATAGTTTTTATTACAATGGCTGTCTAGTTTAAAGTAGATTTAGGATTCTGTACCGCAGAAGGAAAAAAGGAACCCTTATAGGATAACTTCGTTGTTCGTCTGTCAGTAACATCAAATACGGTCTGCAGTCCTGTGCAGCTATGAAGAAAGCAAACTTCTAAGTTAACGCAAAAAAAAGATCCGCCGTATGTGTCGCATGTATTGATACTAAAATGTTGAAACTTATTTTTGTAAGTAACAATTTAATATTAATTTTATTTTGTGACCGAAGAGCAGGCGGCTCAAGTAACAATTTAATTTCTATTTCTATTTGGTGACTGAAGAGCTTGCGGCTTTCTGCGCAACGCATCAGGAGTGCAATGCAGCGATGCCGGCGGCATCCTTGGTACAATGCCTCGAGTGCTTTTTTTAGATTTACCTTCGTTTTCATTTAATTTAGTTTATGTTAATAAAATTGTCATCTTGTTTAAAACTTACACTAAGAATAGTACATTACCTACGTAGGGCGGTGAATTCGTGAATGCCCCAGATCGCAGGTGTACCACATTTTAAGCAAAATAAATTACTTTGACTTTGACTTTAACCTGGCCATAATACGAGTTTTACTGCACGCTGCGCTGAAAACTCGCATTGAGGCCAGGTGAAGACGTAAAATTTTGTACTCAACACGGGCGGTAATTCGTAAAGCCCCAGAGCGCATATTTATGACACAAACACCTGCGATCTGGGGCATTCACGAATTCGCCGCCCTACTTACGTAATGTACTATTATATCTTCTAGCGCAAGCGATATCACTGCGATATTTGCTTACGCAAGAGAGACGCACGAACCAAATTGCATATCATTTCTATACGTCAACACGTTCTAGAATGATCCAGCTTCACAACGTGAACCCTTCAGGACGCGCAATCGCCGTAATAAATCAAAAATAAATCTCTTCTCAATAGAAAAGGGTATAATATCAAAGGAAGGGTGGAACAATATACAGAAACTGAAGGATGTAGTGAAGTAATTCTGCGCGAAAGTTATTGACTTTTAGTGATAGACACGCCTAGCTATTTGCGAGTGTAAGAGCAATAGTTTCCAGGTAATATGAGGGATAAGGGGGAAATTATGTCCTAGTTCCATTTACACCATTATTATTTTCTGATGGTGTACGTGTCCTCATACTAACACTAGGAAGACAAGATATGTGATGAAGTAAGCTTTTGGGGTCCTATTTCAGAAAGCGTTTATTGTGTATTTTAATGTTATGTGGATGACCAACATAACATTAAAATACGTTTTCTCAAAAATGGTATGTAATGTTGCCATAATATCTCTAAAAAGTATCCAGAAAGTGAACTCTACCGGAGACTTATTCACAACTGTCCAGTAATAAGCCAGATTTTAAATTTGGAATCTCCTACTGTCCAGTAAGTAAGTATGTAATTTACTTACTGGACAGTGGGTCATCCTCTTTAGATCTGCTTAGAAAAAAGACATAGTACCAGACACAGATGCCAAATTCATGAATATGGTTATAGGAGGGAGGCATCAAATGTATATCTATCTCTCTTTTTGGTATGACATTTTATGAGACAGATATATTTTGGAGCCTTATACATCCATTTTATAGTCTGTGACACTTAAAGCGACGCAGAAAAAGTATGCACGTTGCGTTTTGTACTATGTTGTAGAAATATAGTGTGGGATTTTATGTTTGTATTTAGTAATTTCAGTTTATAAATCAAGTTGGATTAAAACTTTCCATTCTAAAATGAACATGGAGTTTCATAAACAATATTTTTTTTTTTTACTAAATCATTCATGTAATGTAAAAATAGAACAATGTTCAAAACTAAACGCAAACTTTTTAGAAAAAAAACGTCTGGCAGGATTTCACCAAAGACTACAATATACATTCAATTGCGAGGATTGTGTTTTAATTTACAGCGTGTAATTAAATAATCCCAAAAAATAAATTCATGCGAATCTGATTCGGAAATAGATGGCACTCCTCCTGATTTAAAAGCCGAGTCCGAAGAAGGCCGAATTAGCAACAAACAATTTACTTCCTTCAAAACCTAAGGAGCGATATATGACAACTTATGAAAAATTTATGAAGTGGAAGGCAGAAAAACAAGCCAACAGCTGGTCTGAAAATGTATTATTGGCATATGCAGCTTTCTTCGCCACACAATGCAGTTGACAAGTTTATGGGTATTTTATGCTTCCGGTAAATCGATCACAATATCTATTAGTAATTGCCCTAATATTAATGTAACCTTCTATATTAATTAAACGAATATGTAGATAAACTTTCTTTCATTTTTGAGAAAAGCATTATACAAGCCTCAACCAGTAAGAAAAGCCATCCTGGCCTCGTATATAACCGGACCTCACCTGCGGTTCGGTCCGGTTAACTCATACTTGGCCAGGAAGGCTTACTTACTGGATTCTGCAGTAATGTACTATAGTTCCTGCACCCTCTCATACGCGTTAACGCATAACTACCTATAATTATACATACGAAAAGTAAACAGAAATAAATGGGTTGGGATGGTAAAGTTATTTCTAAATAGGGGTCCTGTTTGAAATTATGCATAACCGTTTTGTGTGGTATACCTCGAACTTGATGTTACTAAAGTTATTTTATGTATTACTATATGCCTAAAAAATAGGCTCACACACGTCGTCGAGTTGCGGAAACCCTGCCCGCGAAAACCTTATAACTTATTACCAACTAATATAATATACCTACTTAAAAAACTTAAACAAAATAGCAAGAAAAGCAACTCAAGTAGCACAAGGAACGCAA
Source organism: Epinotia demarniana (assembly GCA_945867215.1). NCBI lineage: Eukaryota > Metazoa > Arthropoda > Insecta > Lepidoptera > Tortricidae > Epinotia > Epinotia demarniana. Next base: position 21,649,261 of record OX244261.1, read on the forward strand.
GTGAAAACGTTTAAGCGATATTGTACCAGTAATTACCGGCTCGGAGCCGGATAAAACGGGTTAGAACCGGATTTTTTTGTAAACACGCTTAATTAGACACGCTTTTTGCAAGCTCGCCCGATACGTGGAATTTTTAACGTCTGTTTGCTATGTGTTACGGGATGTTTTGAATAAAAGAGGCCAGGATAATGGCGTGCATGAAATGTACAAACGTTTAACACAATTGAAGTTTTACAAAGATAAGTTTTAATTTAATTATTCTCTTATTCTCTCTCATCCATAGGAAGAGGCCAGTGCCCAACACTGAGACACTGTTTTGCGCTCTTTTTTTTAGCTCGGTGTGCAGAGAAGTGACACTTACTATATAAATATACGTATCAAATGTTTAAATAAATAAATACACGGCTGGGAAGGTAGGCCTACACCCGTAGGTAAACACATTAATTTTGGCGTCTAATCCCTATGGTCATTAATATAAAATAGGTACCCATGTTACCGTTGGTCACTTTCTAACACACTTTTCCTCAAAACATGTTTTCTCAAAATAAGCAAATAGAACGTGAAAGGGACGGGAAAAAGGTGTAACGGACTTAGGAAAAACCTTCTAGTCATCCAATCAGGGGGAACAACTTTAATGTGTCATTTTTCTTTTGCAATGTAGCAGGAAAAGTAGGCGTGTGTGGCGTGCCACGTAGTTCGTTAATTGAGTAGGTGCTTACGAAACTACTACGGAGATTTATAAGGCGATGGTTATGGATAAGCGGAGCGACGTTGTTGTCATTGGCATTATTACGCCATGAATTCAGTGCATCAGGGCGTCGATCAAAATGGCATAAGCGCCAACGGCAACGAGCCCCCGGAATAGGAATGTCTATACATAGGCGACAGTTAGTTATCTAGAGACGATAGATTTTCAGACGATAGTCAAGATATAGATAAATATATCAATTGAGGAATATCTTTGTACCTTTTTTACGAAACAAAAGGTCCCAATTTTATTCTTACCACAAGGTAAACGTATTATATTGCGAGACAAGCTAACTATGAAAGTAATTTTAAATCCTACCCCTTCATATTTGCATGAAAGGGTAGCAAATTAATCACAGAACAATTTTCTTGATTTAATTCATTTCGTTCTTTATCAATCAGCTCGGGGCCCCTTTTTTACATCCTTACGACACGAGGGCGATATATTTTTAAGGAGGTATTCTCCGTGCCATTTGCTTTTATGTAACCTAGAAAATGAGAATTCTTTTGCCGAAAATGTTAGAATAACCTTACATTGTTGCATCGACAAGACAAGCAAAGTACTCTATGTTTTAGTCTATGTTTTTCATGATTGAAACTAGTTGGCAAACCTCAATTTAATTATATAATTATACTAACCTAAATATGTACATACTTAATCATAATTAAATAATAATAATATTACTAACTAAAAACTTAAGTACAGCCTAAGCTTAGTCAAACAGGCCCCCGCAAGTTGCTCCGGTGGCAAAGGTGCCCATCACACTTGCACCGTGACCACGTTGGATGGCGACGGATAACCTTTGCGCCAGGAAGCAAGCCGCGCGAGCATCGGACCCCTTTTCCTTAATCCTTCTTCCCACTTCCATAATGAAGGACATCGCCTCCGACCCCCAGCACCCTGACGTCTCAAAGGCTAGTGGAACAAAATAATTTAATTGAGCAAATATAGATAGTTACCTACCACAATTTGTATCGTTCACCAAAAAAATCAAAATTAAAAACGTAGGTACAGCTTTGCGGTTGAAAGCAGGTAAATAATTATGTATTTTCGCAGCAGCAACATGATGTAGGTATACTAAACTTGCTACTACTTTCAACCGATTCCACAATAGCGTTGTTGACACTAAATACTAATCTTCTATACAAATACCAGGAGTCTGGTTAAGCACGGAAAGCTGGATGAACTAAAATGCATTCAAAAGCTAATAAGTATGGAACTCCATATAATACTCCTCACCGAAACCTGGATTAAATCTGAAGAAGAAGCGACTTACCTTAAAATCCCCAACTATATACACTATTACAGCTATAGGACAGATAAACGTGGTCGAGGAGTATCTATCTATATAAACAAGAATATAAAGCACAACATACTAAGGGCGAAATATATAAACGGAAATAATTACCTTTGGATACACATCAAAAATTCGGCATGAATGTTGGAGTGATTTATAAACCGGGAGATACACAAGTTGAAACATTTATCGAAGAACTTGAAATGCAACTACCTCGAAGTAAGCAAACAATATTTTTTGGCGACTTTAACATTAATTTATTAGCAAACGACTGGAACACCCAAGCGTACACAAATATGTTGCACGAAAACGGATACAACATTATCAACCAAATAAGTGAAAACTACTCGACTCGAATTACAGCTACGACAAAGAGTATATTAGACCATGTAGTTACAAATATGAAAGATAAAAAGATCCATGTTGCCCTAGCTGATTCTTCGCTATCAGACCACGGACAGATAATCACTGGAATAAAAAATCACAAAATAAAAACACGCGCAAAGTACAATACGAAGCAATCGATTATGACAATCTACACAGGTTAGCTGAAGAAAATGTAATCAATAATGCTGATAATCAAAGCTTGGACGCACTGCAAGATTCTGTTAAGGCCTGGGTAAGAGACAGTACAATCATAAAAACGAAAGTCAGAGTCAATCCGCCTAGACAGGATTGGATCAACAGGTGATCAACAGAGACATAATTCAAAGGATAAACCAAAGAAATGAAATCTTGCAGTTATTTAAAAAAGAATGTAACATTTCGTCCGTATGGTCTTCCATTTCCGAACCGAGAGAGTCGAAAGAGTTGCTGGTTGAGACGTTAACTTGTATTTTCTTTTTCCTGAACGTGACATTGTCACTGCTAGTAGTAGTTTCCGCAGATAACGGACACGTAGCCGACTGTTCTTTGATTGTAGATTCTTTACATTTAGGTGAAGACTGGGAAATAGATGCTGATGCCGGTGACGTATCTAAGTGTTCACTTATTTTTGTGGTCCAGCTGCTGGCTATGTTTTTAACAGGGTTTTCCTTGCTTATTATACAGTCATTCATTTTCATTTTCGGTGAGTCTGTATTTTTGGCGATGATTTGTGGTTTTATTGCTCCGTCAGTTGCATTAGAAGCTGCATGCATGAAGAACATAACCATAATTTCTTCCTTTCCGGAGTCATTAAATTAAACAATTTGGATCTATTAATGCATTCTATGTGGAAAACCTTTTTACATTTGTTGCACCTGAGATATTCTTTGCTTTGGACAATTTTTTGACATTTTATACATTTAAGCGCCATTTTTCAGTACTCCGATGTTTTATAAATCGATCGATCGCAATCGATTATGATACTTAGATTATTTGGTTTCTGAACGCAACTTTCTGCTGGTAATACTATTTCCAGTTCTTATGTTGGTGCAAGTGCTCAGATGTCATTCTCAGCTGTCTGTCAGTGGTTTTACTTTGCATGAAACCGTCTAATATGTATTTTCTAAGAAGATAACGGCATTTAAATACGATTTGTAAGTAAAACGGTGATAAATACGTCTGCCGTGAAGTGTTGTGAGTAATCCAAGCCTATAGTGGAGTGCAGTGTCTTTCACAATCTGATGACTTTCCAACATGTACGTACGTTTGCCGAACTGCTTAAAAACACTCAACACTTTCAAAACTTCGTTTACACTATTTTACTTTATTTTAAATATAGAGAACTCACTCGCAAACTTGTTTACATGGCTGGGGTTACCATACGCGAAAGAGATAAAAAGTACCCTATGTCACTCTCCATACGTTCAACTATCTCCACTTAAACAATTACTTCAATTCGTCGCTCCGTTTTGCCGTGAAAGACGGGCAAACAAACAAACGAACACATAAACTTTCACATTTTTAATATTAGTATGGATATGGATGGTCCTTTTTGATTACATTCAAAATTTGAACATAATTATCATCTGTGAGAAACAAATCAATTTGATTTCACCTCAATTGTTGGTACCGACTATTAATTAGTAGATGTTGATTTTTAAACTGTATCATTTTTTTATGTCTTTGAGGTTAAAAAAACACGTTTAGGCGAGAAATAATTAACAAAACAGACATCTTGCGAGGGCACATTAAGAAGATGTCATTTAATTTTAGTTTTAGTTAAAAGTAAAGAAGGATATTTTAGTATTTAACGTTGCCACTCGGTTAAACGTTTAAGTGACATGTACATTGTATTCACGCCATTACACTCCTTATTGACTGAATCTTAAAGACTAGAATGGCATGCCTGCATTTCTATCACTCAGGTTTTTGGACCATAATTTTACCCTCGATTTCATCCCTTTGAGGGATGATTTTGAAGTAAAAACTATCCTATATTTTAAACCAGGCTATAAACTATATTCGTGCCAAATTTCATTCAAATCGGTTAAGCCGTTTAAGCGTGATTGAGTAACAAATATCCAAACATCCAAACATCTAAACTTTTGCATTTATAATATTAGTAGGATAGATTCTCATTAAGTGAAATGTATAATTTCTTTTGAGAAATAAAATTCTTTAAACGGAAATGGAATAACCAATAAAGTTGGATTTTCTCGAAAATACGGCAAATGGAGACTAAAGTACAATAGGAGATTCAATAATCACAAAGTTGTAAGAGGGGGTATATTCTGGCCCGTTTTACGGAAAAGGCACTGTGCACGACGTCCGCTCTCGGCGGCGTCGACCGGGCGAATGAGCAGTGCCTAGAGCTGCGGCGCCCTCCACCCAACAATCACCTAAGAAGTGACGAGTCCGAGTCACGCAGTAGCGACGCGTAGGCTCCGCCCCTGCGCTCGGACAGCCACCAACACAGACTAGGTGCGGCCCGGAACACCGTCCGGCCGTCTCACCCAGCTGGCCTACGACAGCTCGCAGACTCGATGCCCGAGTTGTAAGTTCGTAATTTACTTTTAATTACAACTGGCCCTATCACTTTCCCTATCACTATCCCTAGTTACTAGTTCCTACTTGTTCCCTTAGTTGCTTCTTCCGAGAGGCTTCAGCTGACACAAATTGCACTGTTTTTTTTTTTTTTTTTTATAGCAACAGTCAGGCTGTTGCTATAATAGGACGGACCCAATATAGCGACAAATTGCACTGGGACAATGAGCGGCTATAATACTAGTTTAGGTCCGCCACCTAGTGGGGATGAAAATGCGGGCGCATATTGCGTTGCAAACCTATTGTGGTGCGTAAAGTCGCTTTGCTCTGTAGTGGGGGTAAGCTCCACCCAGGCTGGTTTCGTCTACTTTCACTATGAATTTACTTTACATCTTGAGATATCTTACTCGGATTAAACTTATTGGTATTGAAACTTATTAGGGAATGTAAAGCTGATTCTACTTGACGTCTTACATACATTTCTGCGTCTCTTATTGACTTCTGGTATGAAATATTCTAAGTTGAATGCGGGATTTCCACAGTATTGGCCCGTCATGAACTACTTATATTAAGTTTATATAAAAACAATGATAATTGGACTTGGTCCCTGATATTATTTGGATAGCGCCTACATTGGCCGACCTATCTATACATAACTTATTAATGTGATATGAGAATTGAATGAGATATTAAGCTGAAAGCTTGGCAAAGTGACTCTACTTAGAGTTAAGTTTTACAATTTAGTATGGAATAATTATAACCAATAAGAACAATGTTGCTAAAAATGATCGCGCTTGACATGTTGGTCGTAGTTATGGGAGTGCCTATTTGATATACTCGATTTACGTGAATTTAGCTTTGCCAGTCTGGCTTATGTACTTGTTCTGATCACATTAATTATTTCTTATATGCTTTTATATACTTTGTCTGACACAATTATACAATGTTAGGCGATTCTACCTGCCTACTTTAATACAGTTTTTAAGTGAAATGGGGTACTATTTGGGGTCATTCTTTATTTACTTATACAATCTAAGGTGCTTATATATTATGTTTCTTCGCTTGCAGTCTTGATTGTCTTCGGTGGTTTCTGTCGTTCACAGGCACCTTCATATGAAATCATTATCAATTATCTATTATGCGCTCGAGTATCTCGGCGTCACGATCCAGACAAGTGCGAGTCAGACTCGCCCAGCGAGGGTTCCGTATTTTATTACAAATGTATAGTTTTCATATTTTTCCCCGTACTTGTTGTATAAGACGATATTATTACTTGCCAAATTTCATAGTTAGTCAACGGAAAGTAGTTACCCTATATTTTTTGATTCCCTTGATACTTAGTGTCGAAATATACTGTTTTTTGCGGCATAAACGGCTGTATCTTTTTTTTCACGTTAACCAACTTCTAGAGGTTTGACTTTTTTACACCTTCAAGGGACTGCACACCTGAGTGGTTTTAATTCGAATTACGAGCCGTATCGACATCAACGCGTTCCCGAGATAACATGTCTTGACAGACAGACGAACAACAAAGTGATCCTACTATAATGGTTTTTTTTTCCTTTTGAGGAACGGAACTCTAAACACGTTAGTATTTGCTATCGCCTGACCAGAATACAGCTAGCTATTAAAATCCACCAATCAGGAAACAGAATTCATTTCAAACATTGGGTGTTCTTCATTCCCTAATTCACAATCATACGCCTCCTGAACTTCTATAGCCGCGTCCACACGTTCAAGCGCGGTTGATTGCGTACATGGCATATACCCTGGCATGGCATGGCATGACCAGGATAGACTGCTGTATACCTCGCTTTATCTTATGGGGCGTATGCTGTCTGCTGTCTGCCGCGCTCGCCCTATCAGGGGCGTTTATTTGTGGTGTCAATATTTTCCCGTGGAATTTATTATTGATTGAGGATGGATAACCTTTGTATTTACTATTTTGTGTAAATGTATATTTAACTTGTTTTCTGTTTCTGTATTTACGTATATTCACTATCCGAAACAAAAGTTGCGTTCGGTCTGTCAAGTTGACAGTGACAGTCAACAGTGACACTGACCTGACACACAGTTTGCGACGCGTTCACACGCTGCATTCTGCCGTGCCACTCTCAGCTATAACCAGGAATATATTCCGTATAATATATGTTTAGCGTAGGTATTTGTTTTGTGTTGCCTTCCAGGAGGTAACTCGTGTAAAGGTTCCGACGGAAGACCAGTGCTGGCCTTCTAGGTTAGCACCATGCTGAGTCGGGGCCTTTTCGTGGACCCTGCTACTTTTAAGTTACTGTGTTTTGTTTTTTATACCCATTGTTTTGTCCACGAATAAATGTTTTCTTTCTTTCTTCTTTCTATTTTCTCGCAGTCGAAGTGAAAAGAATGTATAACACTCGTCTAATTAAAGTCATATTACCACTCGATCAAAATAATCATCTCATATATTATGGCTTATTATAGACCATTGATTATTATTGGTAATTTGAACTTTACTGTACACATAGCGTACAAATAGTGACACGATGAGTACATTTAGTATGACATTATGAGTATGACATTTTAGTATGAGAAAAGCACCCGATTTACACATGTTTTCAAAATCGTGCCGTCGCTATCTCGTACGGTGTAAGCCGCACCATTATAACAAATAGCCACGCTGCAATGATGTATGCCCAGTTTATCTACATCAATCAAGCAGCGATTGGCTCGTGTAAAACTGTTAGCTCGACGCCTCTTTTACGATACACCTTAGGTTGAAATTGGAGCATTTATATTTGACGGAGCGGGGTGAAAGGCTTTTAAGCGAAGTCGATTTCCTTGTTTCTATTGAAGTTTGAAATGTTTAAGGATTCAATTCTGGTGAGAATAAAACAGTTAAAGGATTTCGATTAGAGTAGACCGTAATTTACGTGGTTAGTTTACTACCCAGTTTGACATGAAAATGAAAAAAAAATGCAATAGTAAGGCCGATGCTCAATATTAGCTCCAATTTCACATTTTCGTGAAATGTTCAATAGCTAGATGTAGCACCGAAAATGATGAACTGCTATCTAAGCTATCAATTTGAAATTTGCAATGGTTTTAAATGAGAGTTATCCACGTGCATGAAAAATAAGAAATTTAAATACAAGTACATTTAAATTTTCTATGAAAAATTACGAATACGAGGAGGGGGTAAAAAAAACAAATATTAGGTTATGTGGGGTATCATTTGACAGGGCTAGAGTTGTACTTTTTGAAACAGTTTTTTTTTCTACATTGTTAAAATTTCGATCACTAACAAGTACCTAACAAAACTCTCGAGGTCATGTCAAAGAGGAACAGGAAACAAAATATAATTCGCCGTACAAACGGGAAGTTTCGTTTGTTCTCACGGTCCCGACATTTACGCGAGCGCTAGTTCTGCTACCTCGTCGCGTTAGTTTGTTTAAAAATATTTCGCAAAGGTTTTACTTGCTTGTGTCTAGTAAAACATTAGTAAAAAAGGACTGTCAATGTTTTTTTTTTGACAGAAATGTTATAATTAGGCAGTGTGATATAATTTTTCAGTTTGTTACTTCAAAGGTTATAATTACCCCTGAAAAAGGGTTGGTCTCAGACGGTCCTTAACGCAATTTGCCTAGTTGGAGTTTTGCCCACATTGCAGTTTGACCACCGAGCATTATGCCTAAAACGCAAAATGCCTACATCACATTTTCGTCATTTTGAGGTTACGATAGCGATATTGACGGACTATTTCTGGTCTGTTTGCCCATCGGGCATCTGAAGAAACCTAACGAACCTAACCTACCTATAAGTGGTCACTTTGCATTTTAGGCATAATGCTCGGTGGTCAAACTGCAATGTGGGCAAAACTCCAACTAGGCACAACAAATTGCGTTCAGGACCGTCTGAGACCAACGCCTGAAAAATTGTTACTATTATATACCTAGTTAACGCGCATATACTTGACAGAAATTTACTTCTTGAGCCCAAGGACATGGTAGATATTTTGATCTGCTTTGTCGCGTCTCGTATTAATACTAAGCTAGATAAAGAATTAGTTCTCTAGTAACAAGTGCATAAGCCAGCAAATTTATAATCCAATATATATAAATTTCAATTGTAACCTACCTATGCAATTACATTTTCTATCTGTCGAATTTCATGCAAATGGTAACATTTAGTATTTTTTCTAGTCAAAGTTCCGAACAAGAAAAACTATTAAAATCGGCAAAGTTCGCATGGTTGAAAATGGAAACGCAAATACGGCAAATTGGTCTGGGCATATCTCATATGCATATACCAAACTGGTTATCGTATTATAAGAAAAGCGTAAGTAAGTATTTACTTATTTTCAATGTGTCATTCATATTGTGGATAAAACTTGTCATCTGCCTTAAAAAAAACGCAAGTCTTAACCCTTTAATATTATTCAAATGAACCGCTCTCGCCTGCGTAATAAACCCCAATCATTTAGATTACAAAAGTAAGGAATTGTAACTGACTAAGTGATCCACATTAAGAACGCTCCAAGTCGTTATGAACAAGATTTGAATATTTTAATGTTGTCAGATTTATCTTGCTTAAAATTAAATTTAAGAAGATCCATGTCATTGAAATTTTATACGAGGCTTGGACCTCTTTTTTAAATTAAATTTCGTGTTCACGGGATTCGGTTAAAACGTTTTAACATGTTGACGGACGTAAACTGATGATGGGGACTGGTGTTCTATTTTAGGTCTAAAATTCCAAGAATAGTATCTGAAATTAGTTCATTATTATACTTTACGTCACATCTGGCCATAATGCGAGTTTTACTGCACGCTGCGCGTACGGGAAAACTCGCTTTGTGGACAGGTGAAGACGTAAAATTTTGTACGCAACACGGGCGGTAATTCGTAAAGCCCCAGAGCGCATATTTATGGCCCTCACCTTCGGTTCGGGCCACAAACACCTGCGGTCTGGGGCATTTACGAATTCACCGCCCTAGTTACGTAATGTACTATTTCAACACATTTTCTCGTAACGGTTAGCTTCTAGGGTCATAATCCTAGGTATGAAACACGCGTGTTTTATGACATTACGACACTCGTGTGTTATATCCTGACTAGCTGTTGCCCGCGACTTCGTCCGCGTAGAACTTGAGAAAAAATATTGCTATTTAATAACTTCACAAGCTTTTATTTAGTTTTACCTGCCCCGTTGTCTGTCTTTCTGTTTGTAATCAAATCTTACAAGTTAAATTTGACCTACTTCCCGGTGACCGATTGAGCTGAAATTTTGGGTAAGTATAAGTATAGTTTGGATGAAAATTCAATTTTATGGTACCATCTAGCTGATCTGATGATGCAGACGGAAGGTGGCCATGGGAATTCAGTACTTAGCCGATGTAACCCCGTTGAGTTTGGACTCGTTAGAATCGTCTCAACGAGTAGTTGATGATGGTATACAGAAAAGTACAGTCGGGAGTAAAAGCTTGTACCAAAAATGATTTTTTTTGGCAGAAACATTTAGAAGTAAATTTAATTATCGCTGTCCCAAACAAACTTCTACCATCTTAAGGGATAATTTTCGTTATAAAAAGTCACCTAAATCCTTCCACGGGTCTCAAATTATCTCTATGCCATTGTTCATGTAATTCCGTTCTGGGTTTAGGCGTAAAAGCAATCCCTAAATTGAAATCACACTTTTCGAACTACTTATATTGCTTATTTTTCATAATGTATTAAAGGATTTTTCTGTTCTAATAAGCTACATTACCTACTGTTTTTTTTGCCTAAATCCGTTTAGTAGTTTTAATCACGTTAATCCGGGCTGCTTGTAATAGTTTGGAAAGTAAAATTATCTTATATCCTTTTTGTTAATTAATTGACTAATTTCTTTTTGGATACGATATAGAAACGTATAATTTAGTAAATAGATTATACGTTTTTTAAATTCACATTTGCTAACATTTGACATGAATTAATAAAGATAACTTTAAAAAACGTAAATAATTATTTTATTTTGTATTGGCTGTTTAGAGATTTATTTTCATCTAAGTCTGGCTCAACACATGCGCGCTCACTGCGCAAACTTCACGAAAAAAAAGCTGTTGCGCGCCACCATAGGTAATTTCACTAATACGAGTATTTGTAAACATTCTTAATCTGTTTTGGTTATTATCAAATACATAATTATATCGCGAATACGTTACACTCTCACTTCACACAATCATATTTTTACTATTGACGCTTCGCACAACCTTACTCTGTGCAATAAGGTACCTGAGGTCAAACCTGTCCTGGTCATCCGGTTAATATGGTCACTTAGTATTCCAATAAGTACAACGCAAAGTGGATAAATGGCACTGATCAAAAGCGTCTAGTAGCCTAGTGGAACCTTGCAAAGTTTTATCGGGACTGCTTTAACAACTCAGTTTTGACAGATCTAAAACACGGGTCAATTCGCAATTACCACACTAAAGAAATGTAAACAATAAAAGTCTGCAAAAATCGAAAAGAGACGTGTGAATTAATTATTGGATATGAGTCAACAGATACTGTATCGTATTTTAAAGTGGTAGTATACACATAGTGAGGTTTAAAAGGAAGTTTTCGTGCGAGTCGTAATAATGTTAACAAGTACGCACTTGTTAATATTGACATCAGTTGTGTGATGTTCTGTATGAAAATAGTAACAATGTTTTAAGTTGTTTTCATAAGTAATACCTAACGAATAATGATAAATATTATACTTTTAAGATGTGAAAAGTAGGTAGATTGAGGGGTAATTGGCGGAAGTAGGATCTTCAAAAGTGCGATCGCAAAACGATAAAAAATAAACACACCCTTGGAAAAAATGTAAAGTCCCAATGAAAACGATTAAAAGATATTTACGATTGAAACAAACTGGAGGCTCGTCTCGGTCGAAGACTATTCCTCAAGTTGGAGGAAGCAGGTAAAATGGGGATGGCCATAATAACCACACGTGCCGGAAATATGGTCATTTACCACTTTTTTTTAAAGGCGAGTTTTTTAATAGTTTTAATTTTTACACAAGATATTTTGTAGTCTTTTTTATGCTATATTAGTTGGTTTTAATAACCGTGTATTTTTTATCCACAACCTGCCCTGCCCTTTTTTCTCCAAGGGGTCGATTTTGATTTGATTTCATCATGTTTTTGGGCTGAGGGCGCGTGTGAGAACGCGCGCGTGCAAAACGGTTTTTAAAACAATCCGAAATCATATTGGTATCGACCTCCTGTGATTTAAACCCTTTGTTTAACTTTATTGCATTCATTTTAAAGTTAACGAAAAAGAACTCGAGTAAAGCACGTGGGTATTCGCTAGCGGCGCCTTCATTGAATCGTAGGTTCAAGTAAACGTCTCACATAAATTGTACTGCGTCCGAGATCGGAAGGGGATACGCCGAGTTTGCACGTCGCATTGAATGCTGAAGATAAATATTTCCTGTACACATTGAAAAATTACTGTGCTGTAATGGACATAATTAAAGGCGGAGAACAGACCCCCTTCGGTAGATATGAACAACCTTATACGCTACTGCGAACACAAAGGGCTCTGGAGCTGGTCGTTCCGGCGGACAGCAAACGGTCATCCACAACCTATGAGGAGTCGATACAAACAATAAAAGAGGTAACGATATTGTGGTATTCAACAACGACTACTAACCAAGACATCCTGAATACTATATCAAAACTTACTTGCGTCACTCGTAGATGTAACACTATAGTTGACATTACTCTAAGCACAGGGCTAGCAGCTCGGCACGCCAGTGCTGTGGAACCTGGTAATAAACGGCCTCATAACAAAACTAATTAATAACCGCTTTTTAACGATAGGATACGCGGACGGCCTAGTCATACTGGTCAGCGGCCTTATCTTATGATCACTGTGTGAACTCACTCAAACACTACTGAAAATAAAAGACAATTGCTGCAGGGAAAACGGTATCCCCTATCGGTAAACCCAAAGAAAACCGACACATTATATTTACAAAGGAAAGCAAATGCAATGAGACAAAAAACAAATATAGACTACTGTCACTTTCCCAATTAACTACACTTTCATCTTTATGAAATGATAGTTGGTATACCTATCCTAACGCGCGTTCAAAAACTTGCGCGATTACCCTGCTGCATATCGTACATCGTACAAGCCTGATCAAATGCATCAACAGTACCGGTAGCAAACGTAAAAGAACGTTCAGTACTGGACTTACAATTTGTCTTGCAACACAACCTCGCTGCAACCGGGCGGAATGGACAAGTTGGCTACAAAAGGAATCGTTCAGTTCCAACATACTTCTTGGTATCAGCGTCCCTGGACAGTCGTTTTCGTTACAGTTTATTGTTTGTGTGTAATTACAAAGGGAATACTCGAAATAAAACTCGGCTTCAGTTTAAATAGCATTCATTTTAGTTGGGTTCGATTTAGTTTCAATATAACAAGTTTTTAACAGAAAATTCTCAAAATCCCTGTCATAAAAATGGAAATAAAAATGATCCTCTGCTCGCCTGACACTATTATTTAATGACAACTTTGAGACTGATTGTTACGGTAGGTGTTCGCTAGTCTCCTTCCATACACCATTTTACAGACCACCCACCATTCAACCCATAACCCATGACCTCAGTTCCCATCGCAGCACAGTGTTGCACTGCAATTAGTCTGTGCACGGGGGCACTCACCGGTTGTATCATGTTATGTGCTCGGAGATTGTATCCGCCATGTGTATCCGTCGCATTAGATTCTTTTTGTTATAAAGCACGCGCAAGTCTTCTAAAGGTCCGGGTCCCCATGGTCCGGAGATATGGAAGAAACATATATAATAATTACTAATAAATCGAATAATAATAGCTTGTTAAATAATGGTAACAAAATGGTAAGAGGCGGTCTTATCGCCCTAAAACGATCTCCGCCATACAATTGGGTAGCAGAAAACATGCAGCTTTGTGAGGCAAAAGATAATTCACGGATAAAAAGCATTATTTTAATAGTGTATAAATTGCCATAGTTTAAACCATAGCTATATGCGATAGATAGATATGCAAAATTCTTCTGGACTGGACCCAAAATAAATTTGAGTTCACACTTACAATCTAAATAGGACGGCTATATTTTATCTAAACGGTTGTATTGACCTGCATCGAAGACACTAACCAAAAGTTGGGACATAAATTCTCCAACGTCCAAGTTTCGACCAATCCCGACCCGGTTGGATTTCGCTGCTTTTAAGTTGACTGCCTCACTGGAGCCAAGACTATCTGATTAATCCCGTTGGAGTATATTGTGCAACTGACTTCCATTTGCGAACTTTCTTTGTTATTTAGATGGATAGTTTGCTCAAAGTGTCGTGTTGGCTTGGATGGATCCGTACAATGACTGAAAAACAAAAAATACTCCTGTAGCTTAAAATTAACACATTCAGTGCCTAATATTTCGTCGCGCTAAATGATGATGATGATACGTTTCTGTGTAAAATATACTGTTTGTACAAGCTTTAATTGTTCTTGACGACCGCTTTAGCCTAGTTGGTAGTGACCCTGCCTACGAAGCAAGAGGTCCTGGGTTCGAATCCCGGTAAGGGCAAAAATTTGTGTGAAAAGCACGAATATTTGTTTCTGAGTCATGGATATTTTCTATGTATTTAAGTATTTATATCTATTATATATATATCGTCGTCTAGTACCCTTAACACAAGCCTTACTGTGAGCTTACTATGGGACTAGGTCGATTTGTGTAAGATTGTCTCCTTATATTTATTTATTTTATTTATTTATTTATTGCCGACTGTTCCATTTTGCACTCATGCACTACTGATTGAGAGGATTACATTCGCGTTATTGCATTGAATTAAGGCGCAGAAGTGTAAAATAGCTTGGATATCGACTGTACATTAACGATAGCTGTAGGTCACATTAATTGCATGTTAAAATGTCTATGTATATTTCCTACACTAATTACAAAGGGAATACTCGAAATAAAACTCAGCTTCAGTTTAAATTGCATTCATTTTAGTTGGGTTCGTTTTAGTTTCAATATACGTAACAAGTTTTTAACAGAAAATTCTCAAAATGCCTGTCATAAAAATGGAAATAAAAATGATCCTCTGCTCGCCTGACACTATTATTTAATGACAACTTTGAGACTGAAGAAAATGTCTATGTATATTTCCTACACTAGTGTAGTAAACTACTAATTGTCTCATAGTCGACACCCTTGCGTCTCTTGCGAGCCCTATATATGAGTATTTAGGCGATCTCAAAGGGATTCCCGCCTCGTCGCCCGATATTATCTGCAAGGAACTGCGGACTCTAAAGGAGCATTTGCTTTTATTACATAATATACTCTGAGTGAAACTCTAGTTTAGGGGGTTCTAAGCATCAAGCTGCTTAGAACCCCCTATGTCAAACTGAGATTTGAATAATCTTTAGGGGTTTTCACAAAGGTAACTAGGTGCCTTTGAAAAGGCGTCCTCCTCTTCAATTAAATACCATTCTAAATATGATCAGAGTATTAATTGATTTGGTTCATCATCATCATTATAAGCCGAAAGACGTCCACTGATGGACATGATGGATACAGGACTCCTTCAAAGTGTGACAAAGTGACCGGTCCTGCCCATCCGTGCTTGGTTGTGTAGATTTTATTTTGTTTAATAATAAAATGCACCAGCTTACATTTCATTTTTTACAGTTCATTTTATAATTGCATAGTTTCCTACTTTATTTTGACGGCACCTCTAATAGATTACATAAGATTTATATTTCTTTCGTAAGTAGATATGAACCATTAATTATCCTGATGTTGCATCAGAACTAGCGATATTAAAAACAAATTGGAAACGCATATTAACACAATAAAAATCTTTTATTTTATTATAATTGAAAGTAGAAAATACACCAATGTAATACAATAACTACTCGTACATTGTGTCACGCACGAAAGATCAAATCAGAAATATTTGCTCGTTTTGTTATGGCAGATGTTAATGCTGGTGACTGTACTTTTGATACAAATATTAAAGCACAAAGATCTTAATCTTGGCCGTCAGATTACTTTCTAGGCTCTAACCTCACTAGCTCAGTCAATTCGGGCATACAAAGCCTCAAAAGTAAGTATCTGAATTTTATTCCCTGTTTTATGACACTCGACTTTCAATCGCTCATACAAAATTAACCCTAGGAATAAACCGCGTATTCAAAAGAAAGTTTATCGTCCATAAAGTGAGTCACTAAGATCGTTAAATTGGTAGGGTGGGATTTATTCTTGATAATACATTTTATGCGATTACTCTCTGAGATGAATTTGGATCGCGGATTTTATGATTGCCCCTAGTATACATACTGCTTTCGGCGGCAACAGATCTTAACAATATACATAATGAAGGTATTTTTTTAACTGCTGCATGACTTTATATTTCCATACCGAACATTACGTGCCACAACAGATATAAATAACAAGAACAATAACCTCGATGATATTTGCTATACAATGTAACGGTGCGCATCCGGACCTTTTTGCAATAGCCCAGTCTTATCACCCATACAAACTGTATTAGAAATTTACAATAGCCCGGTCATTTTTAGGGTTCCGTACCAAAAATGGTAAAAAAGGAACCCTTATGGTGCGACTCCGTCCGTATGTCTGTCTGTCTGTCACAAAGTGAAATATCTCACGAACTACTTAAGCTATCAATTTGAAATTTTCTACATTGGTAAAATTTCGATTTATGAAGGAAAATGTAAAAAAAATACCATTCCCCCCCCCTTATCTCCGAAGTTACCCAAGCGAAAAATTTGAAATTATTACTTGTGATTACGATAAACATAAATATTACTGGAAAAGTATTTTTTTTTTCTGTATCTGGCATATTTTTTGTTTTATTTACAAAAATCATTTCCTAGTTAAGATTGCAATTTAATCAACTTTATAAGTATTTTTTCGTTTTCAAAGTCCTATATAATAGAAATACCCTCTTTCAAATAAAACAAAAATAATTGAGATCGGTTCACGTGATAAACAATAATCGCTAAAATACCAACATATATACAGATGCCGTCAAACTTCTTGAACATGCGGGACGAAGTGGGGGGGCAGCTCGCAGGTACAATTCGCCTTTGCGCAGGCAAGGTCAAATGTTCAAGAAGTTTGACGGCATCTGTACTAAGCCGATTGCCCTTGCACGTTAGTACCAAATGGGGCCGATAGATGGCGCTGACCCCATTCGCGCTGTTAAGATTTTTCTAAGATTTAATGGGGTTGGGATTGGGACGCGTATATTTATTTTCAATAGCAGGTCAAAAAAAGATCGCGATTCAATTGTCTTGGTGTAAAAGTTACTCGTTTGATATTGAATTCTATTGTGTTGGGTTAAAATAAGTACCTAATTTAACAAATATTGGGACATTTACTTTACCTTGAGTTAATTGTTAGTTTGTACGGGACCCTCGGTGCGCGAGTCAGACTCGCGCTTGACCGATTTTTTTCTACTTTATTTAGTTACAGTAGCCCCAACACCTGCAGGGCTGAACCGGTGTTCACGGTCATCTATCTATGTGCCCGTGAGTTGGGTCTACTTGTTAGGTCCGACGTTCAACCGTCTTTCTCTACGTGCTGGACCTGTATTCCCACTCGAGCCTTTCAAAAGACCGTGATGTAGACCCGAGATTTGTAAAGGAAACAATAAATGGAATGTTATCATACTTAATATAATAAAAAATACCTGAGCCAGTATTTGCCTTGCGCTTTTTCTTGCGGCTACACGGAGAAATTAAAGCGCTATACCAAAGAATTAGTCATGGAAAGTTGAAAAATGACGCAAGCCTAGCCGCAAAGGGCAATTAGATTAAATATGTTGAGTTAAGGCTTTGGAAATGTTCAAAGCTTGTTTTCTCGCCTTGTCTTCCGTGTGTGGCGTTATAAAGAATTTTGTTTATGTCCACCTTTTACTGCCAGCTTTTTGTAAAAGGGATACTTTTACTTTGAGATGCGCATATTGGATTAGTTCGGAGTTTAATGTACCGTCACTCCGTATTACCTTTTGTTTTGAAAATCCGCTTCTCTATATATGTACTCGTAATAAGCTCGGAAAGCGGCTAAGTTGAAATGGGACTGGGCTGGTCATGTCTGCCGCAGTCCAAGTGAGCTGTGGGCCAATACCGTCGCTGAATGGCAGCTTGACAACTCAAAACGGAGACGCGGAAGACATCGTAATATAATCATAATAATCTCACGGGGGCAGCTTGTGGCGAGCTGACGGTGAGTGGCGACACCGCGGACCTCTAACCTCCAGAGGGCCCGAGTGATCTGGCCCTCGCCTCTGTGCTTGCCTTAACCGGCGGGCCGGAGTGGAATCGCAAGAGCGGAACCTATGCTCCAGGTTGGAAGTTTAAAATGTCATAACACCGGCGGCCTTGAACGGATTACCGGGATCTGGCGTACCGCAGACTCACCTCTCGACAACCTTACAGCCGCTCAGACGTGTTGTTCCATTGTCGCAATTTGTGGGGCCCACTTAAGGAGTTGGCGAGTCACCGCCTGCCTTTTCACAATTTTGAGACTTATTGTCACGGCACGTGTCCGCTAGTCTCCTCCCATAACCCATATTCCAGACTACCCACCATTCATCCTCGGGTCTCTATCGGGTGGCATAAAATTGTTGGTCCTACTATTTTGTCGCATACCAACTTTATGCCGAATAACGTATGGCATAAACATTGTTGTGCATATTTTTTATTTGCCGAAATTGTTGTTCCTAATATCGATTGTCCTAAATATTTATTGTCCGAATGTTTATTGTGTCAAAGTTTTTTTTTAGAATAATTGATGTGCATAACTTTGATGTTACTAATATTTAATGTTCTAAAAATGTTGTGCATACATTTTGTTACACATATAAATCGATCGTCCTAAATATTTATTGGTAACTAACGAATTAATCTAATTAATGTTATTCCCGGTTGTGCCCTAAATAAGCCCGGGGTCCGCTTTGACACCTAATCCCAAGATTTAGCATAGGCACTAGTTTTACGAAAGCGACTGCGATCTAACCTTCCAACCCAGAGGGAAAACAAGACCTTATTAGGACTAGACCGGTTTCCTGGCGATGTTTCCTCTAATATGAACTATCTATAGGCATTTAATACAATGAGTACCTACCCATTTTTTGCTCTTGACTAAATTCAAGTGTTTTAATAAAGAGGACCGAGCCCACGGGTACCCCCCCCCCCACTTTTTCACAAACAATACGGACTGAGTGCAACGCCTGAGTAACTAATCTATCCCCCGCTTTTCGCTTCCCGTAGGAGATTTTCACCTGCTGCTGCTTTACTTCAATACTCTCATGGAAGTCCCTTATTTTACCGACTACCGTATCACCGAATGCATTGTTTCACCATATTTACATATCACCGAAAAAAATACTCAGAAAAGGTAAACATTTTAGGAATCGAAAAGGTAATTCTGTAAAATCCTGTAAATAACCAACAACTTAGAAAAGTTGAAAAACCCCCGAGATTTTCATTTCAAAGTCCAATATCTCAAAAACAGCTGAACAGATTTTCATGAAACATGGCTAAGAACACTCGGGAGAACGTTATCTATGACACAAAAAAACCGCATACAAATCGGTCCATCGGTTTGGGAGCTATGATACCACAGACATATACACAGATACGCAGACACACTGATACACAGATACCCAAACAGACACGTTAAACTCATAACACCCCTCTATTTGCGTCGGGAATTAAAAATCGTTTTCAACTAAGTTAATGAAACTCCTACGAAAAATACTTGGTTCTATCAATGAAACGTATGCCGGTAAAACAAGGGTAGACATCATGAAAGTGACAACTATGCTTTTTAACCCGCACGATACCGCACTGGGTACCGACCCAGTATATCGCAATTCAATTTATTATCGTCCAGGATACTAGTTTGACCCAAGGTGACAAAAGCAAAACTTTCCGCACATTCACGAGGTCAGTCATAAATACCGTGGTTGGCATAGTTCAAAGCCGTCTTCGCCTAAATCAGAGTGATTAATGGCCCTTATGGTGGAAGGTTGGCTATGCCTTCGAGTGCGATTCCAAGGTGGCAAGCGGAACAAGACGTATTGAGTTTGAAATGGGTGTTTAGAGGATTTACGTTGCGACGTAGTTCAAAGCTGCTATAACCGCAGATCTTGCAGATAATTGGTAGGTATAATAATGACTTTGAATTCAGTTATCCTTCTGCATTTTTGTGCATCCGTACCTATGGACTTTTATAAGAACCTACGGATATCGCCCAGTAATGTTAGTTGTCGGTATTCTGTCAGTACCCATTACATTTACGCCTTGGTATCAAATCGCACGAATGCAGCGCGTACTCTTAAAAAGCGCGGTAAAGAATATACCTACTGCCTTGCCTGACAGTTGACACTGACAGCTTACTAAACCGGTAAGGAGGAGAGGATGGATGAAAGAAGATTAACAAAGAGTGGAGTGTAAGAGGGAAAAGTGGATGGTACAGTTGGAAGGGGAAGACCTCGTCGAACTTTTTCCGATGAAATCGGAGTAATCCTTAAGAAAGGGCTGGTCAAGAGAACTCTGAAGAGAAGAGTGTAATGAAAATGGATGAAGCAAGAAAGGTTTGTCAAGATAGAAATCCTTGATCTCTGCCTACCCCTTGGGGAAATAGGCGATTTTATGTATGTATGTTTTTCCTTAAAATATAGTTTGTGAAGTGAACGTGTGAGGCTCTGGACAAAGGTAAGAATCGAAAGTCCTACAGGTTGTCCGTCAATGTGAAGTATTTGTCGTACACTTGGGTATATAGTTAGGCGCCTACAGACCCATAAAAAACAGTCGTTGACAGGTGGGTTCGCCGAAAAAAGACGATGATTTTCGGATATCGACAAAGGTCAAACCTACCTGACCTCATTTAGGAGGTTAGGTTAATGTTAATGAGTGATCTAATGTTGCTGTGGCTATTTCAAAATGGGTGGTTCTACTGTTTTTGTTGTTATTCAGTCTCGTAAGTCAGGAGACAACTGTGCCAAAAATTCGTTAAAAATCACTTATCTATCTACTTAAAATCGATTATGAATCACAGTACATTATTTTATATCTCTTGATAATATATATACTTCGGAGATAATACGATAACATATAATAAAAGGGATCATCATAATCACATTTTAAAATGAGACCCAGAAGACGTAACCACACCAACGAGGTACAGAAAAAAGTCAATTGTTCCAAACAAGAAACGCGTGGCCATAGGTATTTCATCGTTTTTAGAGTTCCGTAACTAAAGGGTACAAAACGGAGCCCTATTACGAAACTTCCTCAGTCCATCCCGTGGGTTCAGCGGGCTACCTCATGAATCGATATAGGTAAAAAATGTTTTTTACAGAACAGGTATGACTGTTATTAATATATTTGGTAATTAAACCACATATTTATACAAATATAATGCAGAGTTTATTCAGCACATAGGATTAAAAATACGACATTGACAAGAGTGACAATAACAGTTACATAATGACAATACGGAGTTGGCCAGGATTAAAACGAGGTTTATATCAGCTACGAAATGAAACTTCCAACACGCCCTCTTAATCTTGGACGACTTCCAGCATATCTTGAACAAATGACTGGTGCTTACAAGTAGGTAGTGCCTTCGTGAGCACATCAGCAGTCATCTGCTCTGTAGGCATATATGACAACTTAATGACTTCATTGTCAACAGCCTCACGAATATAGTGATACCGAATGTCTACGTGCTTAGACCGTTTATGAAAAACCGGATTAGTGGCAAGCTTCGCCGCAGACTGATTATAACTATACAGGGTTACAGTGTTTCTCTGACCTGTCAATTCAGTAAGAACCGCACGGACGTATACCGCCTCTTTGGCCGCTTCAGACAAAGCTATATACTACCGAGACAATTCCCTTACCCTTCAAAAAGCCTACAAGGTCCCTATTTACATACTCTGTCCCGTTATCCGACCTCAAAACTTTGACTTTATCACCAGTTTGAGTTTCCACTAGCTTAATAAAGTTTTTAGTGTACTCACTCACCTCGCTCTTACGCTTCAGGAAGTACACGAACACTTTCCTTGAGTGATCATCCAAGAACGTCAGGATGTACCTCTTGCCTCCAAGCGAATTCACCGGCAACGGACCACACAAATCGGTATGGATCAAATCCAACCGTTTTGCAGCCACAGACTTCTCAGGATTGCTAGGAAAAGGAAAACGGGCTTGCTTTCCTTTCAGACAAACCTCACAAGCAACGTCTTTACAAGGGTCCTCCTGAAAACTAATGTCATTAGCAAGTCCCTGCCTCAAAACCTTCATATTATGGGCACTCAAGTGACCAAGTCTTTGATGCCAAGTTGCAGTGCTAATAGTTAGATTCGCCCTTAGACTGCAGGTCTGAAGTTTATATGCACCTCCCAAGTCATTTGCCTTAATCAAAACATCGCTCAAATTTGAAATTGTACAACCCTTAGTATCAAAATTTACAGTACAGCCGTTCTTAATCAATTTTGAAACAGATATAAGATTCACAGACAGCTTAGGTACAAACAACACGTCAGTCAAAGTCACGTCATCCGACAACATAACGTTACCTATACCTGTACACTGCAGTTTTTCTCCACTAGCGATGGTGACGAAACCACCACTCGATTTAAAGTCTGTCAGCAAATCGCGCCTGCCAGTCATGCAATTTGTTGCACCTGAGTCTATGTGCCACGAAGATTCCGAGCCCGCACTAGTACTGAATGCTGTCAACACAAAGTTTCCTGAAGAACCCTTCTCGCTCCGACATTCTTTCTTCAGATGTCCTTTCTGTCTGCATTTCCAGCACCACGGTTCTCTCTTTCGATCAGAACTATCCTTCGCTTTGATTTTCCCTTGTGCTGCTGCGCTTTTCTCGTCCAGGAGTCACTCGAAGTAGCGCCTTTTCTGGTAGAATATAAGCACTCACTCGAATCTCCACGAGTAGTCCAACGTTGATCCTGTAGCAGTTTGGCTTTGATTAGATCAGATGTGATGGCAGCTCCCGAATGCTCTAGTGCCATGATCATGGGCTCGTACTTTGTCGGTAAACCTTTGAGCATCAGCGCACCCAGAAACTTGTCGTCAACAGGCTTGTTCATGTTCGCCAATTGCTGTGCTAATGACAAAATTTCATTGACGTAAGCTTCCATGTTCGAGAACTTTTCAAATTTGACAGCGCATAAGTTCTGGAGAGTTTTCACTCTTGAACCGAGTCCCTTATCATCATAAGCACGTTCCAGTGCATTCCAGGCTTCTTTTGCCGTCTCCGCCGACATTAAATGAGAAACACATGACTTTTCGACGCCCAAGAAAACTTTGGATTCAGCTATTTCATCACGTCGTTTTCTCACCTCCGACGTTGTTTTATCATCCGCACCATAACCGCTGATACAGATCCACAAATTGTCGTGAATCAATGCATTTTTCATAACAAATTTCCATTCGACGTAATTTTCACGTCCACGCAATTTTTCATGTGAAAAATTTTGATTCTTAGTTTCCGACATATTTATAACAACGTTATACTATTTCTGCGGAACCATAACCTAATATATTTGGTAATTAAACCACATTTATACAAATATAATGCAGAGTTTATTCAGCACATAGGATTAAAAATACGACATTGACAAGAGTGACAATAACAGTTACATAATGACAATACGGAGTTGGCCAGGATTAAAACGAGGTTTATATCAGCTACGAAATGAAACCTCCAACAGTTGTTGCCGATATACCAACGAATAATATAATGTTTACGTATTTTTTTGTATGAAGGTACGGAAGCCTTCATATTTGAGTTCAACTTGCACTAGGCCGGTTTTTTCGACTATGGATATCATTTTTGATAGGTATATATTTAATTCTACTCTCGTCTAGAATGGACTTGTGAAAAGCCTTAAATATAGTTTTATATTAACAACTTGAGTAAAAATACTTAAGCGTAGCGGTTGGGTCAGTAATGTTAACCCATTTACATTCAACCGATTACGCAACGCATTGTACGCTAAATTTTGTATAATGTGTATTGCCTAAACAATAAGTCTATTCCGATAAGAGTCCGCTTCGACAGGCGAGGCGCCTAGATATCAGTCGGAGATAGCGCCCGCTGCCCGCTTCCACCGCTTAACTCAATAGGTTCTCTAAGTATGTAGATGGGCCCAATTCTGCTCTAACTGGAAAATGGCTATTGGCTAGTCGAAACGTACGGTGAATGCCATAAATTTGCTTGTCTAATGTCGAGATACAAGCAGATCTTGACGGTCTTACGAGCTACTGGCGGCTGCAGGCGCTTATTGCCAAAGGCGACGTTAAATTGCCCATGGCATATTCAAGATATTTGGAGCTTCTATTTTGCCACTAATAATATCTTTACCATCACTCAGAGTCAGAAACCCCTCCTGGAATTGGGCCCCTGTATGTATTTCGGATGGGACAACCTAAAAACGTACATGGTGTTAATAAAAAATCAATATCATATAAGTAGTAAAAACATCAAGTTTCTGGTGCAAAGGTCATCCAATAGCTGTTCAGCGTGGCAATGCGGCTAGCGTGATGGGCACCTTTGCTATTATTATTTATTATTATTTATTTATTTAATCATTACTAAAAATTCTACAAAAACACTAACTACTTAAAGTCCTGCAAAACTGTTTTAACAGTTTGACTGCAGGAAGACTTATTATAATAACTTATCTAATTTTCAAAACTAGTTAATAGTCGACTTAAACATAATTCTACAGTAGTAATATGTACATGCTTTGGTAATATATCGTATATCTAATGGTATGTTTATGTAGGTATGAATAAATATTTAGGGTAAGGATTCTAGAAAATGTTTTTTTAATTTTCTTTTAAATACGCGTGCATTTTGCTCAAGTCTGATGTCTTCAGGCAAGTTGTTATAGATATATGGCAAACGTTTTTTTAATGTTCTATCTCCATAGTAGTTATAAACTCTTGGCACATCAAATTTCCCAGTGGACACCGACCTAGTGCTATGAAGATGAGTAGTCCTTTGCAGGGTTTGCTCCCGATTGCTATGGTTGTTAGTGGCAAAAAGGCATTTATGTTTTAAGGATACAGGAAGGATTTTACAAATTTTATAAAGTTTTCTATAGTCGTGTTTACAAGAATTTTTTACTTTTTTGGGTACTAGTAGTTTTAAAAATCTTAACTGAAGGGATTCTAGTTTGTCTAAGTAAGTTATATAATATGTGCCTTTGCACCTGGAGTGTCGCGGGGCGGGCTATTTGATACTTAGTTTTAGTTTAGATTAGTACACTGGGTTTAGGTTTTTATTGTATTGTATTAAGTAGGTAGTTTATACATATAACAATTGTATGACATTTCTGTGAGTCACCAACAACGGTGCTGAAAATTAAGGATCACCTCAGCATAATGTTGAGTCAGTGTCCGGTTCACTGCAGCAGAGACACACTCGTTTCATTTTTATGTGTTTTTTATTTATTTTATGGTTCGATATGTCTATTATCTACGGTTCAATGAAACTAGTCGTATCTGCAAAAAAAAATTCTTAAAACCCAAAAACAAAATGTCGGATCATAGAACACAGGTGTTGTGTCAGTAGTGACATTATTTATTATTTGAGTCACAGTGAGAGCAATTTGTTGGATATGCCATGCCATATTCAAATATATTGCTCGGACGGAACATTACTAAATAGGTGTTTTTTCTTTTATATTTTATGTTATTTACAGCCTTTTAAGTTATTAAGTCAATTTTATCAGTGTTCAATTGTTATTAAATGAAATGATTTATTTCGCTACAGATGTGGTGACATTAGATAGTAGAAAATTTCACAATAATAAAGGCCCCTAATATGTCGCCAAAAATGTCAGCACGTAAATATATTAAATTTTCCTGAAAACTAGGCATGTAAATTGTTTCATTAAATAGGTACATCAGTTTAACAATTACACAATTACAACATTACATTAATGATAACTGAATTACAACATTAAATTTTCTATAAATTAAGCTACCCTTCAGTTACATACTAAATAAATTTCAAAATATGACCAATATAAGTAATTATTAAATGTCAAAATATTCTTTAACTAGCTTCTGCCCGCGACTCCTTCCGCGTGTAACTTGTTTATATGGCAGCTCCATACCAACATTTACCCCCCCATGTCACCCCCTTAGGGGATGATTTCGGGGATAAAAACTATTGTATGTCACTCTCCATCCCTTCAACTATCTCCACTTAAAAAAATCACGTCAATTCGTCGCTTCGTTTTGCCGTGAAAGACGGACAAACAAACAAACAAACAAACAAACACACACACACACACACACACACACACACACACACACACACACACACACACACACACACACACACACACACACATACACTTTCCCATTTATAATATTAGTATGACATTCGAAGTTTGACGACGATATTCCATTAATTACCATTTTTTTCCTTTACCTATTTATTTCGAAATCTTTGACAGTTTGTCCTGAAAAGTAATTGTTTTGCGGATCTGACTCTTTTAATTTGGACCGTGGATGTGGGTCCTGTGTGTTTCTGAATAAATGTATCTTTCTTTCTTTATGTCTGTGGTGATCTCCATGAAATGTTCTGTATACATTATTTATGTGTTTGCATCCTGGGGCACACTTTTATTTGATTCGAGGATACGTTCACGACATGGTGACGCAATAACTTTTTGAGGCTATGGCGATTTCATCGGTAAATGTACAGTTAGCTGGAGAAATTAACTACGCAAAGTAACGCGCTTAAAATGATCTATACGCCTTATTTTCTTGAAATTAAAGTCATATGTAGGTCATTTTGAGCACGAAGTCCGACCGAACTCCGTTTATACCTTTGCTGCCGTCTGTACATGCGATTCTGCAATTCAAAGTATGTTAAGTCATAGAAGTTTACGCTACAAATAATCAGTGGGATTACCGCTTTTATTCATAAAGCGGTCATGTGAATCCACTAAGCGTTGATGGGAAATTCGATCTGACTAGGCTTGAGAAGCGAGGAACTCTTGTTTAAAAAAATGAAGAAAATATAGACTATAAAAATTTATAAATATGTTGCACAACCTGTACTGTTTGAAACGTAAATATAATAGGTATAGAGGTTATGTGAAAGATTATCCGTGATACGGGTCAGGTGTTTTTTTCTGATCCTGTCGTTGGGCCTCAAAATCCGGTCCAGAGTAACATCAAACGGGTGACATGTGGCTGATACAATACAAAGAGTACAAAGCGGGGCGATATACGGAGCGGTTTATTTGACGATAACTGTCATACGGCTATTTTTAAAAACTTTTACTTAACGTGCGCTATGGACGTACTACCTACGGACGTACATCGTACAATAGACCCCCAGTGAAGGTAAAGGTTCAGGTAAGGTTCGTCGGATGCGGGTGGCGTAAGAACAGTCATTGTTGCACTCTTTGAAGGAGGCCTATGTTTAGGAGTGTTGTCATTTGGATGACGCCGTGCGCAAACGCAAAGGAAGTGCAAGTGTCTCGCCTTGCACGAGTTCAAAATAAAATAGATTAAACCTGTTAAATATTTAATTTTATTGGAGTATACAGCCAAATTAGTCGATGTTGCTGATTATACTTGAATTCTGAATTTTATTGATAATACTCTTTCATCTAATTTTGAAAATGATTATTTACCCAGATGCGTAATTGACCCTACGTAATTTTGCCCGCATGTAGGGTCAAGAGTACGTGTAGGAAATATTTAACTTCGGACGCATATAGGGTAAGAAACTATTCCACTTTAAACATAGCCTTACCAAAAGAATGAAAATAGATTAGATTTTTTAAGTATTCATATCCATACTAAAAACGATTGAAAACAGAAGGGGAAATATGTTGAGGCACCTGATACGACATGACAAAGAAATAATAGTATAATTGAAGGAAAGATAGAAGGAAGGAGCGGCAGGGGAAGACCAAGACGTGCATTTATACCAAGCTAAAAAAAAGTTAATGTAATGTCGTATCAAGAGCTCAAAACAGTGGCAGTGGAGAGAAGAACAGAGTGGCAATTACTTCACCGACAAGTTATATAGTCACGGCTCTTAAATTTATGATGATGATGATGATTCATACAATTTTATTCGAAAGTGCATGTTTGGATATTTGGATAGTTCGAATTAACAGCAAATATACCGACCGCTGCGTTATTAGTATTTCCTGGAGCCGTGTTATCCAACAAATAGTTTCACATATCGAAACTATTTGATCGACCGCCCGCGGCTCTCGCCTTTGTCTCGACAGATCCACCAATCAAACGCAACGTCAGTCAATACGATACCGATGCTGTGACACATAACACGGAAATCACAAGTATGTATGTACGTTGTGTTATCACTTGATACATAGGTGGCACTATACGATTGGATTCCTGAGCCGTGCTCGTGTAATAAAGATTAAAAAGAGTGCCTGACTTTGCTCTACGTATATGTATCTCACAACTTTTTTACGGTGGAATAGTTTCGAGACTGGAGACCGATTTCTGACATTCGAGCGCTCGACTCTTTCACTCGAAAACTGTCCAAAATTATGAAATGCTATTTTGAAATAGCGATAGAAAATTTATAAACGAGTGGTATTGACGACCCTTATGCAATTCTATAGGAAGACAGTAAGTGCCGGCCATTTTGACATATACCCCAGGAAAATTACGTTTTTTTCAAACATTAATTTATAACAGCGTTTTTTTCGTTTGTTTAATTTTCAAATGTTATTCTAAGATATCTTTGGATAAGGCTATCCAAGAATCCTACAAATTTTCCATCGGGAAGTAAATATATAAAAATATATGACGCATCCATTATGTTTTTTGTGTGATTTATTTATTATTCTTGAAGAGCTCCTGTAATTTATCCACAACAAAAACTAAAATATCTATTAATATTTTTCCTCTTTTTTCAGGAATTGGTTTAAATATCGATTTTTTTGATGACTAGTATTTTGGTGGATTTTGAGTCTCCGTATTTTTCTTACTAAAATGATAATATATCAGTTACACACAAAAAAGCTGCTGTTATGAATTATTTCCAAATTTCCATTTTTTTCCATACTAATGAAAATAAAATGCTTAGGCTAATATACAAACGTATTTACTTTTATTTGATTTTTCGAGCGCTCGAAAGTCAAAAATCGCTCCCATGGCCTGTTTTTTTAATGGAATGTTGATTATGGGATTCTGTGATATTTGTCAGAAAACACACATCTCCAGTTTGATGGCTCTTTTCATTCCGAGTTTCTTGTCATTCATAAAATTGGTGATGAAGTCGAACAGCAACTGTCATTATACAGCATCTTAGTGTGCATTCAACTCGATTCCATAGGCTATGCAGATTATGAAGCGCATTAAACTCCTTATTGTTTTCTTTTATAGGACGGTGGTGGTAAACAAACCTATGGCCTGCCTGATCGTAAGCAGGCACCATAGCTTAAAGGCACATGTGAGTCACAAGCGCATTGCCGACCCGTTATGATTTGAAGTTTCATTGGCAGCGTATCCTCACGACTGAACGAATTTGAAACTGACGTTGACCACTAAATACCAATTGCTTTTGTTAATAGCTAAACGCTGACGAGTATACATAAGTGATTCGAATAGTAGGTTTGAAACTTGGTTAAAATTACACGTAAGAATACAAATAACTATACCATTGAGTCACATTAAGTCGTTTGTAAACAGCAAGAACAATATACATTTATTCCTTTTTTCTTGTTTTTGTGAGTTATAGAAATCACAAATTAGAGAGAGAGAGAGAGAGAGAATACCGCTACAAAACCGTTTGCACTGAATGTGTAAAGTACAGTAACAAATCGTGGCGTAGTGTAACGAGTTTCCTCTGGTAAATTTGATAACTAAGAGAAACAGCCGAGGAACATTGATACATTCATTTCATTATTAACACATTCATGACATGTGTATTCATGCATACAGTGAAAGACCAGAACATATGATACATATTGAGTTTGATAAGCTAAACTCGATACAAAGGTAACTTAAAAGCACAATGATAGTACAAAAATACATTCACGCCTTTATTCCCAAAAGGGGTAGGCAGAGCACATGAAACGTGCATACGTTTCCAGCGCCACTTTTAGCATAAATGTGGGTATGAAAGATCGACTAAATGTGATATTGCAGTGATAGGTTGCTAGCCCATCGCCCACAACACACTTCAACCCTGGTCCCTTAGTCGACTTTTACGACACCCACGGGAAGAAAGGGGGTGGTGAAATTCTAACCCGACACCACACGGGTACGGGCACAATGATAGTATTTCAATTAATTGGTCAAACGGAGCAATAAATATTTGTGATATTTGATAATATGGAAACTAGCAATATCTCGTCCGTAGTGAGCACTCCCACCGTGTTCTTGTTTACGGTGTACAGTTTGACACCTCCGGATGCGCGTAAGCCGTGGTGTTGCCAGGATGATCATCCAAAAACCCATGACGACAACATAACTAACATTCACATAATATAATAATAATAATCATAATTGATCGAAACGCCAGGCAGTGCTCGTCGACATCACCATCCCCCATGACGAGAACCTCTTGAAGGCCGAGAAGGACAAAGCCAGCAAGTACCTAGACCTGGCTCACGAGGTAACCGCCATGTGGCATGTTGATTCGACGCACATCGTCCCATAGTCGTTTCGGCGAAAGGTTTGATAGCGAAGAGTCTCGACCGTCACCTAAAGAGACTCTCGCTAGATGGCTGGATCAAGGGTCAAATACAGAAGGCGGTACTCCTGGACACTGCGCGAATAGTCAGGAGGTTCCTGTCTCTGTCGCCCTGACCACCGGCAGCGTAGGCCCCGCCTCGCTGCTGGCGGTGCCCTAGGTTAGGTTTTTATAATGGTTTTATGTTTTATATATGTATAGTTTTATATTTTACTTTTTATATCATTATTGTAAAAACCTAGCCTAAGAAAAACATTAAATGAAGAGATAATAAAAATAATAAAACATTTATTTCAGGCAACTAAGGCCCATATTTACAAATACATTACAGACTAACATACATACAATATAATATTAAAACACTAATTATTATTTAGGCGACGAAACAGTGTGGCTCCGTGCGTCGTCATGTCCGGTGTAGAGATCGGTAGGTTGCCCCGGAACCGCCGAAACACGACACCCTTCGGCCAGAAGTCAGCACACGCGATGGTCTCCTGCAGCGGCCGCGGCACGTGCACCACAAAAGAGCTGAAGTGCACGTAGTGGCGCGAACGCAGCTGGAAAACCCTCAGCGAGTAATATACTTAACATGACAACAGTATCGTGCAGATCTGCAAGCTTCATGGAGGACATTTGCAGTGGCAAGGCGCTGCTCTACCGGACGCTCGGCAGGGCCGACGAAATGCCATCACGAAGGAGGGATGGAGGTGCGAAGAGCCTCAAGGACATCATCACGTTGTTGAAGCAGACCGATTCGTCCAACATACATCATTTGTGGCGAAGGAGCTACATCGGCTGCCTTCCGTCACGTTTGATCATGTAGACGTTATCAGGCTGCTGACGGACGTCATCTTTCCGAAGGATAGTCGGTGCGCGGAATGTGTCTACCAGCGGTATAAAGTCCACGAAATTGGATGCGTTGCCGGTTGCTGAACTAGCAGCCGCGGCCCCGCGGTCCGCCACCCACTCGTCTTGTCGATTACTTGTCGGAATCTGTGCGGTACCGCACCGACTGGACCAGATCACCTGCTGCGTCCTGCTACACCATTGACGCAGCTTTATGTGTCCCGGCTGCAATACACTACGAAGGCAGAGGAAGTATTGGAGTATGTGCTCCTGAAGACCGGATTCATATTGAGGTTCGTGAGGTTAGAGTCTCGCCATAACGTGGATTTGAATTCATTTGTGGTCAGAGGTCCAACAGACCATCTATCGACCTTCACTATGTAAGAATTTTCGCTGGTCGAAGGGAGTCAAGTTACTACGTTTTCGCGGTCGATTACCTGACACCACGAAATTGCGGAATACGTAACAGTAACTGTGTGTTTTTGTAGTTATTAATATGTTCATGTTGTTATGTATGTTAGTCTTTAAGGTATTTGTAATATGGGCCTTGTTGCCTGATTGAAACGAATAAATATTAATTACTTTTAAAATGGCTTAGTTATGTCCTTACAACATTGGAAGTAAACAATAAAATTACATCTCGTAGATAAAACTGAATTCTCTTTAGTTTAAGACTTGATCTAATAAGAGATTGCCGGCAAGCATAATGTTTCCGCTTGTAACTTTCGTGATCATCCATATTATAAGATCTTAAGAGTCATATTTGAAGACTAGACCAGGTACACCAGTTTCCAAAGCTTCAAGAGTGTAGATACAATTGTCAGGATAAATCACAAAATGAAATGGGAAGTACTCCGAAACCAAAGCACGAAAATTGCTTAATACTTCCCTCAAATGTGTCTCTATAAATGTTTGTAGTTGCTACTGAGTTTCGGTTGAAAACTAATGCTCATCTCAGGACCAATATGTTGGGTGTTGAAATTCTCAAATGATATAAGCGAGTGTTCAGTCCGTATTACTATTGTTAAAAACATTCACTAAAATTGCATCTCATTAAATTACTGTGGCCACTGGATACCAGTGTAGCAGAGAATAGAAAGATATATGATGACAGGGTGGGGGGTAAAAATAACATACATACATACATTCACGTCTTTATTCCCAAAAGGGGTAGGCAGAGCACATGAAACGTATGTTCCAGCGCCACTTTTAGCATAAATGTGGGTATAAAATATCGACAAAATGTGATTGCAGTGATAGGTTGCTAGCCCATCGCCCACAACACACTTCAACCCTGGTCTCTTAGTCGACTTTTACGACACCCACGGGAAGAAAGGGGGTGGTGAAATTCTAACCCGACACCACACGAGAAAAAAAAATGCACATTAAACTTTCAAGGTATATCCATATCGTTTTATGATTTTAATTATATTTTTAATTAAACTTTATTAGAATAATTTGATACGATCCATTTAGCACGTAGTGTACGTTTTCAATTTTAAGATGAGTCTACAATCTATTGGCCTTATTATCGGGTCAATTATCTCCTTCATCAACCAAACATTCCATTCTAAAAATTACACATTAATCGATAATTTTTGCGATAATTGACCTTTTTAAATGAGAATGTAGAAGATTATAATCTCGCGGGTAATTGTGTAAGTATTTCAAAAAGCGTTTGTAATACCAACTGTTACGCTCGTTGATCCGTAACTTACCTTATACTTTATACTTTTTATTGCTCTCAGTACAATTACATGACACCCTGTAAGGGTATTGCAAATCCTTCGTCTTAAACGTAGGTACACGTTAGGACATTAAACTACGTTTACATCCATGATATCATTTGCTAAGCATATCTAAGGTATACATTTATATTCAAGAAGTCTTTCAGTGAATAAAACCAGTTTTCTATTAAATATGATTTTAACTTCTGAACAAATTTCGTGTATTCGACTTCATCAGCTATTTCTTTACGAAGACTGTTGTAAATGCGTATTGTTGTCATATGGGGGCTGTTATTACTCATTTGTAAGTGACTTGTAACAATATATTAACAGTAAATAAAATTCAAAGCAAGCTGCTATGTAAATTAGGTACAGTCGCGCAATCAACCCGTTCCGAAATACATCTTTACGTATAATTTGACCCCTACTTTATTTATCTTCGTGTTTTTATATTTATGTTGAAGCAAGCAAAAGATTCCCCACATTTCATATAGTCATGTTTTTTTAAAGATAACATTTTTTTTCGTGTACGAGATTAGCATAAAAATATTTCCGTGACCCTGAAACCCACAGCAGCACGTGCCACATCGCAAGACTCCGGAATCACATCGGTAAATCACGAACGGGCTTCCGTACCGTAGCGGAGTAGCTTCAACCGTGGACTATGAATTATGGTATTCACACCTGCGTCACTGTGATATTGCGACGTGGATCCGGGCTGGTTATGAAGCTAACCTATTTATGTCTTGCCGTTGCACTGATGTTGCGGGTACTAGGCGTCTACTTTAGTTCTTGCCAGAGCCGAAATAAAGGCATATATGTGTATATAGCCAGCAGTCTGTTTGTATCTACGTGTGTTCTACCGTAGCGTTTAAGATACTGCAACTATATTGGATGAATGAGGAATCAATCGATTTTAAATTACAGTCCCGGTAACATAAACTATCTTAGCTATGAAAAATCTGTTTTTATTTTCAGTTAGTTTTCCTGCAGTAGGGATGCAGTTTTTTATGCTTCTTTAGAAATGTTCGATAACTCTGTGAGAGAAAATGAGCTGCAGTCTCCATAGTTACTAATATATATAAACACAATACTGAAGTCTGAAAATAATACACTTGTTGTAGCATTAGGTCGAATTTACGACGATGAGCTGTCAGGCGACTCAGGCGACTATAGTGGCAGTTGTAGCAGATGAAATACGCCAAACATTTCCTTTTGCAGGATTGGTCCTTAGGACCCAAGGATGGATTTTGAAGTGGAGCCACCAAGATTTTTGATGTAAATTTTTGAGGGGGGGGAGTGTCAACTTTATTTTTATATCTACATCTCGGTTAAGCTACTAGGCCAAGTTTGGTATTGTTTTCGTATAAATTGGGGATGCCAAATTCGTTTATGGTATCATATTGACACCTTTCCGAAGTAAAAATATATAAAATAAAAGAAATCTTGTTTTTTAATTCCCTATTTTACAAGGAAAAATTCTTATTTAAAAACAATTATGAATGTTTAAAAAAAAAGAGATGCTATAGAGAACCCTTTTATTCGATCACTATAAAAAAATGTGAATTCAGGAAAAAGCTTCTACGGGACAAGCAAGGAAGACTGATCACAACATCCGAGGAACAGCTCAGATGGAGGGAGCACTTTGAAGAGACATTCCGCGTACCTACCACAGTACCATCTCACTCTCCGCAAAACACCCCAGCGCCTCAACCATTATGTATTAATACGGCCCCACCGAGCAGAGAAGAAGTCCGAGACGCCATACTCTCCCTGAAGAGAGGCAAAGCCCCAGGCCTGGACCTCATAACGTCGGAAATGCTAAAAGCAGACGTACCCACCGCAGTCGAGATTTTAACACCTCTCCTGGAAAAGATGTGAACCTCCGAAAATGTCCCGGATGATTTGAACAAGGGCCTTCTAATAACTGTGCCGAAGAAGGGCGACCTCAGCCAGCGCGGTAACTTGAGAGGGATCGCCCTGCTGCTCTCCGTACCATCAAATATCCTATTCAAGGTATTACTGGACAGGCTATCTGGGTCAGATGAACCGCTACTCAGGTCAGGAGGGAACCGTTCCTGCACGGACCAGATCAACACACTTCGAATCATCGTGGAGGAGGCATCAGAATGGCAACGCGAGGTATGCCTTACCTTCGTCGATTTCGAACCCGTCCGATGGTCCAGAATATGGCCCCGTCTTGACGAAATTGGAGTTTCACCCAAGATCAGGTACATTCTGACAGCCATCTACAAGAACTACACGTGCAAAGTAGAGCACGATGGCCTTATCTCCGAAGATATCAGCGTCCACGCGGGAGTTCAACAGGGATGCCTCCTCTCACCTCTGCTATTCCTGATTGTCTAGATGGCATCATGCAAGCAAAGAAGAAACGACTGCAAGCGGCGAGGTATAGAGTGGGGGTTAACTGATACTTTGGATGACCTAGAGTACGCTGATGACCTATGCCTGCTTAGCCTCAAGCACGTCGATATGCAAGCCAAATTGGACAATCTACAGAGTGAAGCGCTCCTTGAGGGTCTTAAAATCAATGCGCAGAAGACCCAGGAAATGCGAACGGAGGGTAGGAACTCATCACCACTGCTACTAGGCTCGGAACCTATAGAGTGCGTACAGAAGTTTACCTACCTTGGCAGCATCGTGTCGCAAACTGGAGGAACGGAAGAGGACATCGCTTCCAGGATAGCCAAGGCCCGGCCCCAAACACAAATAGTCGCATAAACAAATGTACATGGGGTACACAAAGAGTACCAACACACATAATGCAAAAGACCTGGAGGTTCATTAGTATTTCGACAATGTGTTAACAAAGACAAGTTAATCATGCAAACTAAAAAGAGAGTAGACATCATTTCCATTAGATAACAAGGAGATCTGAAGAAATTTACATTAAATAGGTAACAATAATAATACTCCTGGAAGAACTAATAAAATAACTTACATCTTACTAACAGTTTATATTATTATATTTACTCTAACGTCAAAACAGTCCTGCTCTACGGGTGCGAAACGTAGGGAGTCACTAAAGACATCACGCGCCGTATCCAGGTCTTCGTTAACCGATGCCTTAGGCAGATAGATCATCGGTATTTACTGGCCCGAAAAGATCTCCAACGAAGAACTCTGGGATTTCCTGTTGCGAAACGCCAATCGGTCACCAAATTAAACGCCGCAAGTGGACTTGGATCGGTCACACCCTAAGAAGAGCTCCCAACCGCATTCCAAGGCAAGCCCTGGAATAGACACCACAAGGGAAGAGGAAACGTGGCCGGCCGAAACACACCTGGAGACGTTCAGTGGCAGCGGAACTGAAGGCTATCGTGCTGACGTAGTCCGAGGCAAAGTGCGTAGCCCAAGACAGAACGCGATGGCGAAGCACTGTGGAAGCCCTCTGCCCCATCTAGGGGACACAGGACATTAAGTCAAGTCAAGTAAGTCATAAAAAAATGTAAAGTCAAATTAAAATGTTTCGTATGGGTGTAGTACAAAAAAACTGTTGAATGGAAAAAAAATATTAAAATGGTATTTTTCGATCCTAGAATGATAGAGATGGGTTCGCAAACATGATAAAGATGTAAAAAAATGTAAGTCATTGTTATGCATTCCGTTTAAGGCCAAATTTGCCATAATATCAAAGAAAATGTAACTTAGTAATATCTAATGAACTTACTACGCCATAACTTATTTACAGAGGTATTAATTCCATAAAAAAGGGGTACAGTGCAGTGTGTTCCCTCCTTTACTTCGCCGATTGGCAATTAGCTCTCGTGTACTTGACGGTGACGACGAACTCCTTGGCCCCTGTCGTCACGAACCCGTTACTTAAGAGACTTTGCAGAATAAAGATCCCAAACGAGATCAACTCTTCTCGCATCCATGTTCTCAGTGCTTCCTAAGATGCGCTGAAGGAACTTCTTGCGACAGTACTCTCCAAAGGTTTTGGAGCTACGTGGAGGATAACTATGGACCAGGGCAACTCCATCAAATATATGTCTGTTACAATTTTCGGGGAGGATGCTGCCTTCAATATTTTTCTTCAAAACCGTGACGATATCACACTTCTGGCACATTCGCAAACTTCCCATCGATTGATAAAAAGAAGGTAGAAAAGTCTGATTTTCATAAGCAAAGAAGATATCAAAGATTTGACCATCTCCAGTTGTTTTGAATTTTTTGGCTTCTTGAGGTTTACAAAAATTCTAGTCTTCTCCTTTTTAGGGTTCCGTAATCAACAAGGAACCCTTATAGTTTCGCCATGTCGGTCTGTCCGTCTCTCTATCCGTCCGTCTGTCTTCGGGTTAGCTCAGTAACCGTTACCACTATAAAACAGTAATTCGGCATGGGTATATAAATCAATCACGCTGGCAAAACAAAATAATAAAATCTTGTAAATAATTTTTTGGCGTACCTCCCCTACACCTAAAGTGAGATGTCATTTTTTTCTCGTTAAACCCATAGTGTGGGGTATCGTTGAATAGCTTGTTCAAAAATATCATGGATTTTTTCAAACGATATTTCAAATTACTTATTCGTTTGCGAGATATTGGGCTTTAAGACCCGAAGTTCCAGTGATGTGTCCCGCCCCCCGGTTATGATTTTTTTAAACACACTTGTTACGAATCAATGTTGGCGAATTTTTTTATATGTAAAATAGGGGAACGACACTCTATAAAAGAAATATATATTCTCAAAATATTCACTATTTACAGTTGCAAAAAAAAAGTGTACAATTTTTTTTTACTCATTTTAAAATTTCTTGTGTTTTTAATACAGTTTGATGCAAACATGATATCAAACTTGACTTAGTACCTAAACTTAAGTTATTAACCTCAGACAGCGCGGGGGGAAAACCCTCCCCCCCTCCACCTGCATGAAAAATCTGGGTGGCTCCACTTCTTAAAAACATCTTAGGAACCCAAAGATTAATGCTGCCAAAGGAAATCTTTGTTTCACAAAAAGCCGTATTTGATCTTTTTATGTCGTGTGGAAACGCAACTACTATGGCCGCCGGTGGCGAAGGCGGCAAATAAGAACCTGAATCTAAATAATATATAATCCTACAACGCTCATTGCTCAAAAAGTGCATGCTTAAACAAACATTATTGCGAATAACAACGCATTTATAATTAACTTAATTTAATCCCACTTGCGATCCGAAATTAGCCGAGAGTAATAGTCGCAAAACAAACGGTTCATAAATCTAGACACTGTGCCAGTTTAGTGCCGCTGCCAAATAACGCAAGATGCACACTCGGGGTCATTTATTGCATTAACTATCCAATGGAGAGGGTGCAAGTCAGTGTAGAAGAGCGGATTAATCATGGATTAACCAATTTTTTACGTACATCGGTCAGGAATAATAAATTACTATCAGGGATAATGAAGTTCTGGCTTAATGATTCTTTGATTTAACTTCTAATGAATATTTCCTATAAATGATAAATATCATTGTTATATCAGTTTTTAGTCAATTTAATTATATTTTTATCTTTATTTATTTAACGAGGGTTTTACAAATGCCACCGTCATAGTGGCTCTCTTATTCTAAATAAAATCTTAACTAATTTGCACACTGATTCTGCCTCTTCAGAAGTCGAAAAAGGTAATATATTTATTATATATTTATCTTTAGTAGGCGCCGCTGTGCATTTCATTGTAACGTAGTACACATCATCCACAAACTCCACATATGGTGCAATTGGGAGAGTCAACTTTCCGCATCATGTATGCATAATTATTTAAGGCCTCCACCAACCGAACGCGTGTCGTGCGCGGCGCGTGTGCTGCGCGGCACCCGCGCAAGTTGTACAGCATAGAAACTACACTTCAAACACACATCGAACGCGGTTCAAACGCGGCGCGGGCCCGCTGCGCTAAAGTTACAACTCGGCAGCGCGGCCGCGTGTCGTGCGCGTCGCGTGTGAAGCGCGGGCCCGCGCTGCTGAGTATGATAGAGATAGTAAGATAAATATTAAATGTGTTGGTAGTGAGAGATATAACAGGCAGAGATATATAAGGCAGCCGCGCGGCACCCACGCGGGACCCGCGCGGCAGCAGCGCGGGCCGGCGCGTCATATCTCTGTCACTACCAACACATCTAATATGTATCTCGCTATCTCTATCACACTCAGCACTCGCGTTGCTAACGCGTCACCAAGCGTGATAGAGATAGTAAGATACATATTAAATGTGTTGGTAGTGATAGAAAAATGAGGCGCGGGCCCGCGCTGCTGCTGCGCCGCAGCCGCTCGGCACACGCGCGGCACACGCATTGTTAACGCGTCGCCAAGCGTGACAGTGATAGTGAGATACATATTAAATGTGTCGGTAGTGAAAGAGATATGACGCGCGGGCCCGCGCTGCTGCTGCGCCGCAGCCGCGCGGCACACGCTCGTACCCCCGCGTTGAATATACCGATTCAACCGCACCCGACGCGCGCCGCGCACGTCACGCGCCGCGAACGACACGCGTCCGGTGGGTGGAGGCCTTTAATGGAATGTGGCCGGAGCGAAGTCGAAGAGCAACAGTCAAATCTTGTCTACTAAAATTACTTAGACTGAACCACGGGATCCGAGGAAGTCGTCCGAAATGTTTGATACTGATTGTTTTATGACATGTTATAAAAATTGTGTATACGTACATTGTTTTGACAATAAATGCATATTATCTTATCTTAAAGCTTGATTCCGTTCCATACCCGTGCAGTGCGCGGACCGAAACCAGATATAACCCGAGTGAACAAAGTGTTCGACACCGTCACTCATTTTGCTTATGAATGATTAACATTCTGTTCAGTATGTACGAGTATGTAGGTAACTCAATGGTGATATTCAATAATTATATAACGTTATCTACACTATTAATATCTATGTACATTTTAAAAAGGTAAAAGTGTGAAGCAAGACAAGTCACAAGACTTCGTATGTTTATGTATAGAATCATCGTGAGAGACACGCTTTTGTGTATTAGCAATTTTGCTCAAGCGCAATTCACCACAGCACAAGCACACAATAGTGTATATACTATTTCAATGAGTCGTGAGAACCGTCAAGGATCACGAATTCGCTAATATACTTTGGTAAAGAATCCCATTTGAGAATTGCGAATAAAAAAACGATTGTGTAGAAGAAAATAAGAACTTTGAAGATTAACGATTACACGAGGTGAACTTTCGGCTGATAATATTTATTTATTTAGATCCGGCAACAAGGCGCCCATATTACAAATGTCTTAAAGAATAATTTAAGAATAAGAATACATTTTCAATATAAACTTAGTAATAACTACAAAAACACTATTACTACGATGTTTTGCGTAATAATGTAGTGTCAGGTATCCGACTGCTACGATGATCATGATGAGTCCTCAACTTTGGCTATGCCTACAGGGATAACGCGAACTGTAATCTCTGTATGTTATAATATAACATAGTTGAAGCCTTTTTGATTAAATTACAGATTATCATGATGTAACAAATCCTGCTTCATCTTCACGCAACCCGCCATAGGAGCACAACGAGATTGGAAATAACATAAATACGGAGTAAGCGGAGACGTGGTTGCTAAGAAACGATCCGTTTTTCTCCCGGGACATACTTATTGTAAAAAGCTTTTCTTATACAATGTGAGGAAAAAGTATAAACCTCATAAAAAAATATTAAGTAGATAAGTAATGTACTTACAGTCAAATGTGTAAGTATATGTATACCCCATTAATATATATATTAATTTACCCCAGTGTAGTGTAAATAGTGTGTCGGCGGACATAAACGTTATAATATTTTGTACTTAGAGTTCTTATAAATTGCTTAATTTTACGCTTTATGAATTCTCAAAATATATTATCGAGTCCAAGAAAATTATTCCGGCATAATCAGATAGTACCATAATTGGCCCGCAGAACCTTTAACTTTGCGCCATAAATAGTGTCGCTATAATATTTGCATTTTGTCGTTACTTTTGTAATTTTATTGCCGTGCCAAGTGGTTTTGGCGAATCGCAGTTAACTGCCTTTTGTCGTGTTTGGTGACGTACTAAACAACATTGTTTATTTGGTTTCGTGCAATATATGATATCAGAAGGGTAATTTTGTAAGCGCCATATATCAACTCGCATATTTATCACCTTCAAAAAATGCCAGTCGATTTTGCCCTAACACGCGTTCAAATATTTACGTCATTGCCCTGCGGGTCATAACACTGATGCATAATAAATCAGCCTATATACGTCCCACTGCTGGGCACAAGCCTCCTCTCATGGATGTCTGATGTGACACACTGATGTATATATGTAAATTTTTGAAACCTGGCTCGAATGGCATGATAGGAGCGAAAAAGGAGGAGAAGGGAGCTTCTCTCCTCCTGTATAAAAATACAGGAGGAGAGAAGCCGAAGAGAAGAATCTAAGAACAGCTGCTATTAAACAAACGCAAGCAAAAAACTTCTACGTGCCCCCTAGATTGTGTGTTTTAGGGTTATCCGTTATCCTTAATTCTACGATTTGACTGGACCCCGTTGAAAAGACTATCAACCTTACTAAATACAAGTTGTTGCCCGCGACTTCATCCCCGTGGAATTTGTTTATATTGTATCTCCATATAAACTTCCGCTCCCCATTTTTAACCCCTTAAAAGGGCACAACTTCCTAGTATCTTATCAATTTCAATTTCAATATAGTATGGACTAGTAATTGTAAGCCTTTATTGCATAAAAAAATATTTTACGTTAAGTCCTATTGTAACAACTAAGCTATCGTCCTGGTCATCGCGCACCACATTGTAACAACTAAGCTATCCCCTACCCCGGTCGCGGTGACGACCCACAATTTAAAGCTACCCGACATGAAAACTCTACGAAAACTAAAGCCTACTGAAGAAGCTCCACACCGAAGCTCGGAAATATTGAATAAATTACTCCCGCAAAAACCTGAGCAAGTTGTCATAAGCTCTAACACTAACCCATATTGTAGCTTGCCCTCTATTTACTTACTTAATAAACCTTCTTTTGTTACGTGCTTTTATTACGAATACCTGAAGATTTGGCCAAATGTGATCATCTAGTGGTAGAACCCTGAAGTGTTGTGTACCGTAATAACCCATGTCCTTTTATGAAAGCATGACAGGTTTTGGACTCTTCATTAATATAATTAAAGCTAGTCTATTCCGTACATTAAATGAATCTATCTGAACGCTGCTGTATGCTACTGATCTCCTATTTTTAGTTATGATGAAGTCCTAAGGTTTGGAATATTAATTCGTCCGCTGTAGTTACCTTATTATTATCGTTCGTCAATTATCAGTTCGTTACCTTACTATGATGGTTGATAATTGCCAGACCTTTATAATATTTCACATCTATCCCACGGAAACTCGAAATTCCTTTAGACTGTTTACTATTATTGAAGTAACCTCAGTTATCCTTACTATATGGCCTTTATGAAAGCCATTCGGAATAATGACTCTAGTTTTAGCTAACCAAACAAAACCTCGGAGTATCTTTCGTTGTAGTAAATATGGCTATAAACCTATCATCCCATAACGCGTGAATTTATCCCTAACGTCTACCCCACAGTCCCTATTCTGCTTACTTCTAGAACCATACCTTAGTTCAGAAGCAAGAATGTATCCCTATTGAAGCTGTAATTAGTTCAGCCGGCGAAACTGAGATAGCAACCTATCAGCCTGTGTAATTCATCTCCCCCTGCCGTGCCCGAAGGCTAGAGGGAATACAGCGGGTAAGACGGACATACAGATGTTGATATATAAGTATATTTAAAACTGAACGACCCCTCGAGTAACCGATCGATTTCAACGAGCGGAGTAACCTCCTGTGCTTATCACATGAATGACCAAGCCACGTCTACGTCGGCGGTTAGTTCGAGAGACGTGAGGGCCCCGGTTAAGAGGTTTCGTCTCCTGTGTTAATAAAAAAGGTAGACGCCAGATCACACCTCAAATCTGGTAGCAAAGGTCTCTGAATCAGGCTAATTGACACCGTTATACGCTAGCCTGATCCCTCAGGTATACTGTAAACCTGGACAGGGTTCTGGTTGATTAGGTAGTAATAATTAACCCCAACTAAGTTTCGAAAACAATCATCCAAACATCTCCAATCCCAGGGAGTAGCCCTGGCGTATTAGCCATATTTGGTTAACCATATGAACCTCCGGAAGTACTCCGTTACGGTAAATACAGTTTTGACCGAGTTCCGAAAGCATTTGTCAAACACGTCCAATTCTAGGGAGTAGCCGCTAGCAAATTAGACATGTTTGATTAAGCTATATAAACCTCACAGAATATATCCGAAAAGGTAAATATAAATTAGGCCCTAACACCACTTTTGAATTCACAAATCAATATAAATTTAAGAACCGTAAATGACTCATAATTATGAAGAGAGTTTCCCCATAACGACGAGCCATTCACTACAATAGAGAAAACACACACCAATTATTTCCCAGCCTACAACCAGAGACACTATCAGTCCGAACGATGAGAATTGAATGAATCGAATAATAATCCCGAACACTACGCTGGCACCGCCTTTTATACCCACTGCCTGCGATATTTGTGATACGCGGAGCGTGACAAATGGCCATGGACAACTGCGATAGGTGTGATACGTGGCTAAGACCAAATGTGATAGGTGTGATAAAACCCAGAGGCAAATGCGATAAGTGTAATACGCAACCAAGGACAAGTGTGATAAATGTGACAAGTGTGACACGATACCATGGACGACTGTGACAAGTGTGACAACTGTGACAAGTGTGACAACCGTGACAAGTGTGACACGATACCATGGACAAGTGTGACAAGTGTGACAACCGTGACAATCGTGACAACCGTGATAACCGTGACACGTGCAGGTGTGACATGCGTGATACGATCAGGGCTAAGTGCGACAAGTGTGATATGCGTCACGTGGGACACGAAGTTAAATCCGTTGGTAGTATCTTAAATTTCCTCAAACCACCTTAATCCTTTAGTAATAAGGTTGAATTCCGATTGTAGTACCAGAGCGCTAGCGTAAACACGCGATATC
This sequence comes from Epinotia demarniana, assembly GCA_945867215.1. Classification (NCBI taxonomy): domain Eukaryota; kingdom Metazoa; phylum Arthropoda; class Insecta; order Lepidoptera; family Tortricidae; genus Epinotia; species Epinotia demarniana. The sequence continues at coordinate 21,693,614 of OX244261.1, forward strand.
ATTCGCGTTACGACAAAAGGTCGTATCGTCCCCTTTCATTTAGCTCTTAACGCTCTAGCTATTAAGATTGAAATCCGTATAGTCGCCCTACGCTTCCAGAAAAGACAAATATTGCCAGAGTAGAAATATTACTTTTCCCATATATTGAATGATTATTATAATTCTAGTTTACATGGCACACTTATAAACCCCTGTAACCACTGTCATTACGTGGAATAAACCCATACAATATTCTTAAATGAAGTAAGGTTTTGATATTGACTAACTACACTATTAAATAATGCTAGCCTAATTATTGATTTATTTTTCCCCCTTACTTATTAAATCAATTTCCCAACTTTTGGCGTGAAATAAAAACTCGTCATCCTCTCTCTCTTTTTACATCAATAATGATGTAGTTGGTTGCTTTATTTATACAGAAACAAACTGACGAGTATGCCTGTCCCGTTACACCATCACGCAAAAATAATACGTTAGGAGTTGTGTCGGTGGCTACATATTTATTGAGCTTAGAGCCAGATATTCGTCCCGACTACTATACTTACATACTATTTACAGCGTCTAATATCCTTTAGAACACACATTTTAAGTTAAAATAACCGCTAACCCGTGAACGATTTTATCGAAAAAATATAACTATTACCTCTTTTCAAAATGAGAGTTATTAACTTTCTTATTTCCGAGCAGCAATGTACTGCTAACATTTATTACCTATACGTTTCAGAGAGGCAGAGCTAATTTTCACTGAGGGCCAATTTAGATTAAAATGTTGCCAGCTATTAGCTTTGTTAGAGCTGATACTACGTGCCGAATTAATTTGTATGAAAAAAAACTCGTTTTAAGGGTTCCGCAGTCAACAGGGTTCCCCTTATAGTTTCGCCGTTTCCGTCTGTCTTCGGCTTAGCTCAGTAACCATTACTATTAGAAAACTGTGATTCACTGTAAAAAAACTCGTTAAATCCGTGTTGTAGGGTATCGTGGTAGTAGTACATAATATAATGAATTTAAAAGGAAAACTATCACGGGCTAGTAGCAATAAGTGCAAATCGGTTATAACCGAAACCGAAAAAAATGTTTATAATCGGTTATTTCAGTCGTATCAATAATCGGTTATTTTTATTTCATAATCGGTTATTTAATATTTGTTTTATATCGTTACATTTTCATAATTTCCTTACTTTACCGAAACCAAACATCAATAAAAACTAAGTAACTTAGGTACTATACCTAAAGCAAAGGTAAGACTACCGAAACTGCCGAGCTGATTTCCGAGGAAACTCTCGGAACACGAAAATAATTCATAAGTTAATGCGAATTATAACTTTTTTGCGTTTGTGGTATTATAGCTAATTTAATATACCGCGGCGTATATTTTCTTCTTTGGAGATTATTCAATTCAATTCAAATAATTGATTTTGGAACATGTCGATAGTTGTTAGTAAAAAAAAACATACGAAAAACTTAATTCTAGTGTTAGTGGTTACATAACATATACATAACATTACTATTTAAACAGACAGTGAATATCGTTCCAGTGCTTCTGGATAAATAAATTCAAATCTGTCAACAATGGTACTCTGAAGAGTGTGCGGTCTGCCCCGAATTCTACGCACCACGGATGCCCTTTTGCGCATTATAGCGGCAAAACCATCAACGTGCGCATCAGCGAACATCTCCGACGCGCTACAGAAACGGGCAGCCCCAACAGTATACTGAAACCATTGTTGTACTGTTCTCTTAGTATAGAGCACTGATAGCCTTCTGCGTGTAGTTAATCCACAGTCTGCAGGTGTAGAATGTCTGGCAAAAAGCTTTAAAAAGCGTCAACTTTACTTGCGATAAACACCTCCCATCTCTTTCTCGTTCGTAGTCTAGTACTTTCTATCCCATTTCAAGATTATCAAATCAAGTCAAGAAAATATATTTGATGATGATGCTGAGTGCATAAGTAAGTGAAAATCGCGGTAATTTAATTTTGTACTCTCTCTCTAGTCGTTCCCTTCCCGTCAAGTGGTCCACACTTGGAGTGAACTATTTGTTTCCATCGGCTTCTGTCCATCGCGGCCCTGACGACGGAGCTAAACCTCGGGGACCTGGAGTCTTTTATTTGGTCGGTCCATCTGGTAGGAGATCGGCCTCGGGCTCGCTTGCCATTTGTGTTCCCAAATACGATCAATTGCTCCAGGCTCTCATTACCCCTTCGCATTATGTGGTCAAAATACGAATGAATTCGTTGGTGGCATATCGTGGACAGACGGGTTTTTATCTTGAGCTGTGAGAGGATCGACACATTTGTTCGCTTGGCCGTCCAAGGTATCCTCAACATACGCCTCCAGCACCACATTTCCAGCCTTCTCTCGAGCCCGTATTGTCCACGACTTCACGTCATACAGAAAAATGGGGACTATCAAGGCACGTACTAACTGGATCTTGGCGTGAATCTTTTTCCATATTTTGTTCAGGCAGGTCATAGCATCCTTGGTCATACCTATACATCTTTTTATCTCCGGCCCACAACTGCCGTCAGTGTTAATCTGTGCGCCCAAGTAAATATAATGCTCTACTGTGTCCACTCCTGGAACACCGCCACCAAGCCAAGTGACCAGCACGATCCACCGCCATAATCTTGGTCTTGCTCCTGTTCACTGCAAGACCCATACTATTACTTTCAGTTTCGAGTCTCTGGAACAGTTCGTTCATGTCATCGATACAGGTGACTAAAAGCACAGTGTCATCGGCTTATTTCAGGTTCTAAACCCTTTTACTACCCACCGGGAACCCTCTATCCCAATCCTCAAGGGTCTTTCCCATAATACAGCAAAGTGTTGCGTTTGTACATATGGGCGAAGTTCCGCCCCAATACATGCGCAGTACTTCCTGGACAGCGAGGAAATCAATCGTGTCATCTCTGTGAAAGATCTAGGCGTGATGTTTGACACGCGCCTCACTTTTCACGACCATATTCGTGCACTTACCAGTAGCTGCTACCAACGATTGGGTTTCGTGCTTCGTAATTGTAAGGACTTCCGTGATCCTGGAGTTATGCAGCTAATGTTTAATGCCTTGGTGAGGAGTAAATTAGAAGCTTCTTCCCTCATTTGGAATCCGTATGAATCCACATATACCTTGCTCTTGGAGAAAATACAAAAGTCTTTCCTTAGGTCCCTTTATAAGAAAAAGTTTGGATACTACCCTTATTTATATCCCACAAAATTTTTACTTGGTTGTTTGGGATATAATTCTTTGGAAGTGAGGCGAAATAACAACCTTCTTATGACAGTCTGTCGTTCTCTCCGCGGGGAGTCGGACGTTATCCAACTGGTAGGGAGCGTACTACGGCTCAGCGTCCCGGACGTCCCCCGCGTCCAGCTGCGTGCGCGCGCGCGCCCTCTGCTGGCGGTGCCGGAGGCGCGCACGGTAGCGCGCCGTAGCGCGCCGCTGCCGCGCGCGCTGACTCTGCTCAATGCGCTCTTGGCATCGGTGCCTGAATGTGACCTGTTTGCGTGGCGATGGGTAACCGTGTGCCAGGAATGTTTGAGATTTTGTGAGGCGATGGATGATAGGCAATCCTCCGTGTACGCATAATATATATTTGTATGTGCAATGTTATCCTAAAGGTGATACCATTTGTTAGTTGTAAGTTGTTTCTACTGTACATAGTTAAGTATTCTGGTTTCTCGGCGTATTGGTTCGCTGTAAGGTCGTGGAAACTAATTAAATAATAAATAAATAAATAATGGATTCTCCGTATAAGTTGAAGAGTGCCGGAGAGAGAATGCAGCCCTGCCGCACTCCCTTTTTATTCAACTTCGAATACAACGGACCAGTTGGCACCAACTCTGACTCTGAATATAATCAGAAAAAATAAATCGTGACCTATCGAAATTAATTAATTGTCTTTATTTATCTCAGATCATTTTATCGGCGGACTCTACGGCTTTCTAACATCTTAACCTGTAAGACGTGGGCTTCTTTCGTGGTTATATAGGTGTTAGAGCATGCTCTAAGACCTTTCTTACAGGCATTCTTAACACCTTAACACTTGGCTGGAACCGATATAAGAATGATATAAGGGTTATTTTAACGCTAGTATGCTAGTTGGGACGTCATGAAAGACATACGTGTACAGCTCCTGCTTGCGACTTTGACAAATGTGGAGAAGCTCATCACCGCCTGCTACATTTCATAGATACAAATAGAAATAAGCCAAATAATTTGCACGAAATGGAAACGCAGACGGAGAAGGACTTTATCGCTATTATAAACTTCGAGAGTGCTTTTAAAAGTCGTTCCCATCAATCTCACGAAGACGGACGGGAAACTATTCTAAGTACAAAGATTGTGGCAGAATAGTAGGGAAGTAAAACGATTTTAATTTTGTCCGTATCCTTTCTTAACACGCACATATCTCATACCGATCTATGGTGGTTATATATAAAAGCGAATAAGATGATAATACTGAACAACTTTTCCCATGGGACCAACCACGAAATCGCACAGTTAACACATTCACCGCCAAGAATCCCTTCGCGCTACGCTCGTTAGGCGTTTATTAGGAGTACCTAATCTTATCGATATTATCTTATCTTATCTATACGCTAACTTCCGGGAGCTGTCAAGTAACGAACCGTATCTGTATATGCGTATATGTATCGTACGGCGTAAATTTAATTAAAAATCTAGTGTAATATCAACTATCTCGTAACGGAAAGTGTACGGCGGTACGAACTAAAAGTGACAAGAACAGTGCGCAAAAGTCGAAAAGCATGAAAACAGAAAACAAGAATAAACATAACTATACGTATAGCTAGTCATCAAACCTACGAGCTGTCACATATCGACACACGAAATCCGGTGTTATGACACCTAAGCTGTCAAACACATAAGAAGTTGCCAGTACAAAAAAGCTACCAAAAATAAAATTAGTGTCACCAACTGCTGCCCAGTGTTGCACGATATTAAAAAATCCTACCAATTAGTAGAATTTCCAACAACTATGGAAGAAAAGTTGGAGAAACTACTACAAAAAATGGACACCATGAACAACAAATTAAGGAAGAATTTAAAGACCAAATACAGGCACAAACAGAAAAATTCAGCACCGATTTGGCTTCCACAAACGATGACAAGCTGAAACCACTCCTAGAAGAAAACATGGCATTGAAAGACAAAGTAGCAACTCTAAACAAAACAGTCCGAACCCTGGAAAAAGAAATAAGAAGGAACAACATTATTCTTCATGGGATCGATGAAACAGAGGAAATTTAATACGAGCTTCAAAAACTGGTCATTGAGGCATTCAGCACGGTGTGCACAGCTGCGGGATCAGAAGCGTTCGATAAGTGGGAACCAAGCGACGTCTACATACTGGACAGGAAGCAAGAAAAGAAACGTAGACCCATACTAGTAAAACTCACGCTCGCGTGGAGAAGAACAGAATTGCTAAAAAACAACAAAAAGTTCCCACTGGACACCTATGTCACAGAAGACTTCCCAAAAGACGTCTTGAACACAAGGAAAGAGCTCAAAGTACAGCTGCAAGATGAGATCGAAAAAGGCAACAATGCCGTGATTCGCTATGACCGATTCATAATTAGAGGAAAATCGAACGCAACAGAAAAAAGGAAATGGTCACCTTCGATAACACCAACAAAAAAAGTCTCCAAGGCACCAAATAAAATAAATAAAACAAATGCGTTCGATTTCATGAACCGCCAAAGGGCAAATTCGTACCAGGGCACGAGCAAACAATAGCAAAGAACGACGGACCCCCGGAAACATACCACAGAAGATCAAACAACCAATATAAACCATTCTCCAAGACGAATAGCGGTCATCGTGGGGAATTATGACTGCAACCCTCCAACGAAAGAACCACAACCACAACCAAATCAAACAAACCAAGCGCAACAAATTTCACTAACCAGTAAACCCAGCGAAACAAAACATCAAAAAACTACACAACAGAACCTTAAACAAAGAAACAATTTCAAAACAAATAAAGAGCCTGTACCCAGAAAATCACCACAAAATGAAACTAAAAAAGAAATAACTTTGAAAATCTGCACCTATAATGTACGATCTTTAGCATGAATAGAAAGATATATACAGTTAAACAACGCACTCGGTAAAATAAACCACGACAAAGGAGTATTAAGTGAAATCAGAAGAATGGGCAGCAAAATAGAAGAGTACGAAAACTATATCTTCTGCTACTATGGAGAAAGCAAAGGATTGAACGTAGTGGGGTTTCTAATAAAAAAGAATCTGAAAAACCAAATCACCAACTTTATAGGAGTCTCAGAAAGAGTAGCATTGCTCTAACTCAACATAGAAGGGGTAGAACTTTCGATAATTCAGGTATACGCGCCCACAGATAAATCAAGCGCCGATGAAATCCAAAAATTCTACAATGACATCAACAAAGCTCACTCTCTAGCCGGCGACAAAGTAATCGTCATGGGAGATTTCAACGCAAAAATAGGCTACTCCAAGAAGGAAGAAAATCTAATTATGGGCAAGTATGGCTACGGGGACCGAAACAAATGAGGAGGAAGACTCGTAGACTATGCACTAGAAAATAAACTCTCCATAATGAATACCTTTTACAACAAAAGAGCGAATAGAAGATGTACCTGGATATCACCTGACCAAAACACTAGGAATTAAATAGATTTCATAATGAGAAACCGACCAGCACATAAGACTTATTTCGAAGTCCTGAACAATGTACCATTTCTATCAGACCACCGACTTCTGAGAGCAACATTTAACTTGAAACTTCCAAAAAAGAGTCGAAAAAACTTCCATTCCTCGTTTAAAAGCCTTAAGACAGAAGAAGAAATACATAGTTATATCTGATGCTTAGAGACAAAACTAGGAAACAAAACAGAAAATACAAGTGTTCAAGATTACTACAATAAGATAGAAAAGTCTTGTGAAAACTAATGTTTAAGAAAGACAAAGATCAAGACATGAAGAGAGAACTTACCCGGCTGTTCAAGGAAACAAAGAGATCTATACGAATAGACTACAGAAATCACAGAAAAGAAGTAATAAAAAGGAACCTAAAGAAACACAGAAGTACAAATAAAGAGAAAGATAAGAACCACCCAAAGAGCAATGGAACGGAGCATGCTCAACATAAAAAAGACCCAAAGGATAAATAGCGTGTCTATAAGAGGAAAGACAAAATTACAGGATGCACTGGCTCGGGCCCTCAAATGGGATCTCGATGGGCGGGACATATTGTGCGGTATCGGGACGGTAGATGGACGGTAGTGGCAACGAAGTGGAGAGGCTCTATTGGCAAAAGGAAAGTGGGAAAACCATATAAACGATGGATAGACGACATAAAAGAAACAGCAGGGAAAGACTGGCTAAACAAACCGGAAGATAGGCAGAAGTGGAGAGAGTTGGAGGAGGCCTACACTCTAAGAGGGGTCCAAATTAAATAAATAAATAGTAAATAGCATAAATAAACATAACACTAACCACTAACTATAAGGAACTTTACTAAACAATACGGGAAACTTCTAATGTAAAGAGGAAATTTGGAAATAAAAGGCTTTCTATTTTATTATTTTATTTTATTTAATCTTATCGATATTTTTTAAGGAAAATAATATTGTGCAATTCTGATGTATTGATATTTCATTTTAAATTAGATAACATTAAGTAGACTAGATTATTTTTTCCATGATTATAAATATTATTTACATTATAGATTTGCATACATGTCAAAATAATAAGAATTTTTATCACGATCGTCAAAGACAGAGAAAAATAAAGACAATGTCAACAAATGTAAGAATACAATAACAAGAAAATCGAAAAAAATAAATAAAGCAAAAGCTAACTAGGATTTTGATATACTATACGTACTATTTACATATTAACAAAAACAAAAATTCAATATCACAATACAAGTGAATATCTGAAAATAAATACAGAAAGCTACGGTAGCCTAGTGGTTCAGGCATGCGGCTGTCAAGTGGCGGCCGAGGGTTCGAATCCCGGCTCGTACCAATGAGTTTTTCGGAACTTATGTACGGAATATTTACCGTTAGTTTTTCGGTGAAGGAAAGCATCGTGAGGAAACCGGTCTAATCCCAATAAGGTCTAGTTTTTCCTCTGGGTTGGAAGGTCAGATGGCAGTCGCTTTCGTAAAACTAGTGCCTATGCCAAATCTTGGGATTAGGTGTCAAAGCGGATCCCGGGCTCCTTTCGGGGCATTCCCGGGAGTAGCGCTAGGAGGATGATGATGATCTGAAAATAAAAACAGGAAATTATTGAAGCGCGAATCCAACGAAGTTCTCCGTTTCGGTATGCAAAAATTCTTTTCACCTCACCGGCTCGAAAAGGCTTGCTTTATCGCTCAAAATCTGCGTCCAAAAGTCCATTTTATCCGCTAGCGTGGAAAGAGTTTTTGAATTTGGAACGTGACGGTCGAGCGCGAGACCCAACTTTTTTCTATACAGAATGAGAGGTGCGTTCAGAAACTGATGGTGTTATGCCAATAATAATTTGTTATTATTTTGATTAAATAAAATTAATAATACTTATTCTCTCTTAATTAAGTAGGTACATACGAAATATTAACATTTAGACTGACTTATAAGGATAAAATACGAATAAATAATTTTAAAATATCGTTTTATTTTTCTAAAAAATTCGCTTTTTCCAAATTTGGAACGCACCGTTTGAAAAGTTATTTTAAGAAAAAAACTCATATACATTTAATTTGGTTTTGTTCTAAAGCCACAGACAGTAAAACCAAAATAATGGTGGTTATTTATAGATTTTAGCGCAGAAGATATATTCATATATGAATTTTGATGCCTGCTAAGTTAGCGGAAAAAGTAAAATAAGCGTATTTGAGTCTTAGTTTAAACCGTGATTACCCAACAATACTTTGACTTTTTTGTGTAGGTAAGCGTGAGGTTATTTACAGATGCTATAAAATGCTAGATCTTGATGAGATGTAGACAAACCTTTATTGAAAATGAGTATAAGGTCCAAATTACTTCCATTACATTTACTTACCTACAGTTTTCCTCGCGGTGGTGTGGTGAAAAATTGTGTGTTTCGCTCGGCAGCAAAATTGTTTGGCGTCTCGTGCCTTGAAAGCCTCGCTATGCTCAGGATTGTACTTTTGAACCATTCGCTTCGCTCATGGTTCAATTTTACAATCCTTCGCTAGCTCGGCTTTCAATAGTAAGCACTTGCGCCAAACAACAACTTTGCAGCCTTGCATAACAAATAACTATTGTACGTCCGGATGTCAGTTTGTCCTGCTTTTCTCCGCAACAGGTCACATTTCTTAACAAATTCTTGTGAAATGGTGTGCAATGTGAACAGGTCCAATAATATTTCGGTTTTTTCCGATTAAAGCTAAAAATATATTACAATCTTGCGAGTTTACAGCTCACAGAGCCAGTAAGTAGTGTTTTTAACCGACTTGAAAAAAAAGGAGGAGGTTTTGAATTCGGTTGTTTTTTTTTCAATGTTACTAAATAGAAGTCGGTTAAAACTTTGTTTTTAAAGTAAATTATTTTACGTCAAACCTGGCCATAATGCGAGTTTTACTGCGTACGGGAAAACTCGCATTGTGGCCAGGTGAAGACGTAAAGTTTTGTACTAGTTACGTAATGTACTATTAAATTATGTTTATAGCTAGTGCGTGCGTAATAGTACATTACGTAACTAGGACGTCCTCACTGGGCCACAATGAGAGTTTTCCCGTACGCGCATCATGCAGTAAAACTCGCATTATGGCCAGGTGTGACGTAAAATAATTAAATTCAAACAGCAGTGACACCTTTCTTTTTCTATCCTCTTTTGTCTACGATCGTCAACATTGACGATGTGAAATGTGCCTGAAATGGTAACAAAGATTCGACATACCTAATATAGGTACATGACAAGGATTTTCTGTACATAATTGCTTCTCCAATTATAGCAGTATTAGTAAAGTAAGGTTACAAAGTCGATTGGGTTAATCTGGAAAGCATTCCAGTCTGATTTCATGTATACGCGCTTGCTTTTACACGTTAATTCGGCGACCGTAAAAGCGAGGACGCACAACAGAATGCAATCAAATGGAACCCGTAACCTACTCGTATTGTTTCTTATTCAAGCGGCAATCTATCCATTGAGGGATTAAGCCATGTTTCGAGAATTATAATATGTAGCCCGTATACATTTTTGTTTTTAAGCAGTAACGTTGCTAACGAAAAATACAAATGTTAAATCAAAGGAAAAGGTCTTTTCCTTTGATTTGAAATTTGTATGTAGCTCATATATTCGACACAAAGCTTAAAATGTACTGCGAACTATTTCAATTCAACCAGACAGGTATTTAGTTCCAGTGAATGGAATACCTCACCTCACAACGATTGACCGCAAATTGAATTATCAGTAACTGGAATTTATTGACTGTCTTGCTCTCAGGTAGTGCATCCACCGGCGATTGCGCTGCACGCGCAGCGCTACCAATGAGGAGCCGCGGAGTGAAATAATATGATTTTCTCAAACATGCTCTGAAATGTATGCGTTAATATCACGAAATGAAGATAAGAAGTTTCTTGTTTATGGTTCCCTACATTACTACTTACAGTAATGTATGAAAACTAAAAACATTATTGTCCGCTACGCTAACTTTTTAAATTTGCTTACTAATAAATATTAAACTGACAAAGGAAAAATTACATACTGCCAACCAACACTCGACTCTGTAAGCAGAGTTGCGACACAAAAAAAAAAACAAAATCTATGGTACTATGGCTTGTTGAAATGGCATGTTTAAAAAATAAAAAAGGCGGCAAATTACACAATTGTTTTCTGAAATTTCGATCTGATTGTAATTTCAACAAACTAGTATTTAATTGAGTACCTTGTAGGTATTTATTTTTATTTTAATATTTCCTCACATCGTTTGAGAAAAGCCTTATACCATCCTCGGCCGGAACAGGGATTGCTGGAATCGTTGTCTACCCCAAAGCTCGTCCAGCAATCCCTTACTTCACGGCCTCTGCAGCAATGTACTATTATTTACTTACTTTTTTATGAATAAGTAGACATTACGAGAAAGACATAAAAGCGGGAATACTTATTCTGTCAGTTCATAATCATCATCATCATAATTTCAGCCAAAAGTCGTCTACTGCTGGACATAGGCCTCCCCCAAAGAGTACCACAACGACCGGTACTGCGCCAGTCGCATCCAGCGGACTCCCGCAACTTTTACCAGGCTCAGTCCATCCTGTGTGTACCCACGCTGCTCCTGTCTCCTGGCAATTATCCCGCGTGTACTCACACCGCAGTCATATAGAATGAGTGCGTAAACATCGTGAACCCACACAAGCATATAAAGTTCCCAACATCTAATAAAACATGATCAAATATAGTCAAACCTGTGTGATAAGTTTGTGGTTGATAACTTACGGAAGTAGTAAATTACAGACAAATCCGATGATATACTTCACGGTCGGGTGGAAGTGTTAAATATAGATTTAAATCCGCCGGTGTTCTCTTCCCTCCTTACTTGGGTTAAAAGGTCGTTACTTACTTGTTACCCGGCGGATATAAACCTTTGTGCCCTAAGACGGCAATCCAGTGGTCATTGAGAAGCACTTTATCTTGTCCAGTGAATTTCTATTGGCGCAAGACTAGGATTTATGTGGTAAATCTGTTATCCAGTTTTTTCTTAATATAGTACATAATAAAAAACATATTAAAGTTAAACAAAAATGAATAACAGTCCCAGGGAAAAAAACGTAATTCCTTTTAATAACCGATAGCAATGTGAAACAGGTGTCGTTGTCATATCGACATCCATCAAATAACACAATCAATCACGCATTTAAATCACTATTCGTAAAGAGAATATCTATATCCATAACGTTCTATTTATTCGTTCGTTCATTCATTATCTTTATTGTTTTCCTCGGTGAGTGCAATTCATGAAAACACAGACTAAAATAAATTAAAAAGATTGACATCGAAATAAGTAGTTATCAGCTTGTCCGCTCATAATCACTATTGTTTTGTTGTACGTACTATCGAACCAACTGAATCATGACCCACCATAGAACCTTGTTACATTTAAGGAACATACGTACGATCATATGACGTTAATATGTCAGTTAATTGTAACAAGGTTCCTTGGTGGGTCAGGATTCAATTTTGTCGATAGTACCAAGATTTAGCTAGGTTTTGTCAAATTCGCCCAAAACTACAAGAAGTCTTCCTTATAGACCAAGCATTCCCAAAAAACACTTAAAACCAATTCACATATACGAAAACAAATTTATTGTTAACGGAAATATTACAGACCCGAAATAAATGCCCTTATCGGGATTCTAACCCTGGACCATCCGGCTTCGTAGGCAGGGTACTACTAACTATTAGGCTACAGAGCTCGTCAAAATGCTAATCGTAGGTATTCGTGGGTGTACAAACATTTTTCCTACTCCGGTATCGTTATTTACCATTCATATGACCACTAAATCATTATATACAAACACACCGATAATAAGACTGACTGACTGCGTGTACCTTATCTATAGCTAAAACTTGAATAATTGTAGTATCAACAGACAAGTCCTGAATAACAGCTATGACAAACAAATAGCACCGTCGTGGTTCAAAATTACTGTGAATCCGCCTTGTATGTAATTAAAGGCGAAAGCAAATTAATATGTATCGTGTCGACACTATCACCAATAATGCAATTATCCCTATTCGAGACGATTGGCACAAGACACGAGACATTATTTTCTATCATTCACTAAGTAAACATTATATGCAAGCTTTTGTTAGTAGTATTCCTTATAGTTTCGCCATGTCTGTCTGTCCGTCCGCGGATAACCTCAGTAACCGTTAGCACTAGAAAGCTGAAATTTGGTACTAATATAATATGTATAATCACGCCGACAAAGTGGTAAAATAAAAAGTGAAAAAAATAATAATTAGTGTACCTCCTCTAGATACATAAAGTGGGGAGAGTTTTTTTAAATTTGAAACCCTAACGTGTGATATATTGTTGGATAGGTATTTAAAAGCCGGTCAAGTGCGAGTCTGACTCGCGCACCGAGGGTTCCGTGCAAACTAACAAGGTAAAGTAAAAGTCCCAATATATTTGTTAAATTACTTATTTTAACCCAACACAATAGAATTCAATTTCAAACAACGAGTAACTTTTACACCAAGACAATTTAATCGCGATCTTTTTTTGACCTGCTATTTAAAATAAATATACGCGTCCCAATCCCAACCCCATTAATTCTAGAAAAATCTTAACAGCGCGAATGGGGTCAGCGCCATCTATCGGCCCCATTTGGTACTAACGTGCAAGGGCAATCGGCTTAGTATGTATGTATGTTGGTCTTTTAGCGATTATTGTTTATCACGTGAACTGATCTCGATTATTATTGTTTTATTTGATAGAGAGTACTTCTATTTATAGTTTTATAGGAATTTAACTAGGAAATGATTTTTGAAAATAAAACAAAAAATATGCTAGATACAGAAAAAAGAAAACTTTTCCCGTAATATATATGTTTATCTTAATCGCAAGTAATTATTTCAAATTATTCGCTTGAATAACTTCGGAGATAGGGGGGGGGGGAATGGTATTTTTTTTACATTTTCCTTCATAGATCAAAATTTTCCGAGTGTAGAAAAAAAAAGAAAAACTGCTTCAAAAAGTGCAACTCAAGCCCTTTCGAATAATACCCCACTTGACCTTATAGTTGCTTTTTTTTTTGCCCCCTCCTCATATTCGTAAGTTTTTATAGAAAAATTAAATGTATTTTTAAATTTTTCATTTTCCATGCACGCGGATAACTCTCATTTATAACCATTCCAAGTTTCAAGTTGATAGCTTGAGTAGTTCGTGAGATATTTCACTTTGTGACAGACAGACAGACGGACGGAGTCGCACCATAAGGGTTCCTTTGTTACCATTTTTGGTACGGAACCCTAAAAATGAATAAGGGTTTAGAAAAAAACATTTTTTGAAAATGTTAATATCTTCAGAGATTATCGCTCTAGAAGTTAAAAAATGTGCCCCCCTCTAACTTTTGAACCATAAGTTTTAAAAATATGAAAAAAATCTCAAAAGTAGAACTTTATAAAAACTTTTTAGGAAAATTATTTTGAACTTGATAGGTTGAATAGTTTTTGAAAAAAATTACCAAATAATTTCTGAACTCAGTTTGTAATTTAACAGTATAAGCAGGTGTTTATTGTACCTGTAATTTCTACAAAATCACAATGAAATGACGTGCTTTCAAATAAAGTAAAAACGGTGAAAATCGGTTCACGAAATAAAGAATTGTTCTATAAAAATCATGTTCCATACTTTAAGCTCGCGCGCAATAGTTTACTTAATTTGCTGATAGATGTCGCTGTACCCGGAACGCTCTGATCGGACATGGTGGTGGTAATATTTTTCCTGATTTAATGGGGTCGGAGCAGGTGCGCCCATCGATTAGGTCGAAAATTTGTCGTGCTCGAATTGTCTCAGTTTTCTTTGGTCGTTCGTTGTCTAATAAAAAAATTGTTCGCTCAGTATTGCTTGTAGGGTTTTAGGGTTCTGTACTTACTATGTCAACTCAATGTAACAAATAGCCCATTTATTTAACGCTTAAGTGGGGACACTTACTGTGACGGACGGAAAATTACGGAACCCTACACTGAGCGTGGCCCGACACGGTCTTGGCCGGTTTTTTATTTTACTTGAACTTTTCGTACGTAGGCAACTATATGTAAATGTAAAAACTGGTCAAGACTACGGCTGACTACAACAACATAGGACTTACTTCCTCAATCAAAGGATTAGGATTACTATCTAATAAGGAAATATGTCCAGCCTTACGGGCAACCTTTCCAAGGGCAGCTACCTACCTAAGGAAAAGTAGAGCTATTTGGTTTTTATATTAATTTTGATTAGGTGGACTATTGGTTTGTTTCATAGATAAAGGAAAGACCAAGTATGTATTTGCTCAATATCTACAAGTTTTCTTCAGGAAATGTTACTCTCGTCTTGCACATCGCTTGAACTACACGGTGAACGGAAAACGCTTAAACGCTTACTAGTTTTTAGCGCAATTCAATCAATTTTAATCGTTATAGTACAACTAGTTCAACAAATATTTGCGCACGCCTGTATGTGTGCGTGCGCTTGGAACTATGGAGATTTTTTATTGTTTTTTACCACATAAATGATAGTACTTTTATACTGATAATTAAAGCAATTCGTAAAAAAATATTCCCTAACCATTCCAAAATATCAAAAATGCACAAAGTTAATATCTATTCAAGTTTTCACTTCTGCCGGCACTCCCGGAGTGCAACCTGGTCTTTTTTTTGTAACAAAATGCCTAGTCTTTTCTAACTTACACCTCATAAGTTTTGAATGAATACATTACTCGTAATAATCATGTCGTGTATTTGTAATAAGATGACAGATTACGCATACACTATAATAAAGCCGATATTCGGTTAAGGGAGCGTTAATCATTATTAATTTAGTAAGCTTATGAGGCAAAGAACGGATGTCTACATACGTATGTAGTAAAGTTAGGCAAATATACATAATTAATATATGCATAATGAAATAGTACATATTTTTATAATAAATTGTTATTTGTGCAACAAGAGGGTAAAATTTTTATTGCTGCGACAGCTAATTGTGAGTACCGAATCCGAAAAAAGAAACGATTTTTTTTCTTTTTTCTAAATTAGGCACTAAAATTTAATCACTACCTAGCGTAGCAAAGAATACAAGTTACAAAAAATAATGAAAACAACCGAAGCACTTGTCAGCTAAATGAGTACTAATTATATAGTAACCTATACTAAAAGAGGTGAAAAATCTGCATTATGCCAGGTGCTACTGCCCAGGAGTGCCCGACACTGGTTTTCCGTGAAGCTAGCAGAATCACACAAATACTGGCGCTAATAATTACGACAGTACGGTACGAAGCGGAAATGAACTAAGTCAGATTGCAACGAAGTACATAGCTTGCTTATGAGGTGACAGTATGTTGTTCCAGTATTTTGTGGAGCTGAACTTAAAACTACTACGAAATGGTGAAGTTTTGTGTTTGGGGCACATGAGAAGAGATACTCTTTGGTGTTGCAGAAACGTGAGCTTATCATTGCAGGTGTCGAGGTTCCAGTGTCTTCACAATCCCAGCCGAGACTCCATATTCATTAAAACGCTTCTGTTAAGTTATGATACTCGTATGGAGTCACGTGAGTTCTTGGTGGGATTATAAAACAAAAACTGGCACACGCATTTAGCACACGCTGAATTACTTCTTTATTTAGTTTGCGATAAGAGATATAAAGAGCTATGGTAGCCTAGTGGTTCAGGCATGCGGCTGTCCAGCGGCTCGTACCAATGAGTTTTTCGGAACTTATGTACGGAATATATACCGTATTTTCGGTGAAGGAAAACATCGTGAGGAAACCGGTCTAATCCCAATAAGGTCTAGTTTTCCCTCTGGGTTGGAAGGTCAGATGGCAGTCGCTTTCGTAAAACTAGTGCGTATGCCAAATCTTGGGATTAGGTATAAAAGCGGACCCCGGGCTCCTTTAGGGCCAAATAAAGCTAGGAGGATGATGATGATGAGGTTGTGACAAGAGACAGGGGCCTAACTGTTAGCATACATAGTTTTGAAAGTATAATTCGCATAGAGTTATTCTGAGGTTGTTAACGCCTAGCATATGTGTGCGTGCCTCGCCTACGTCACACTCACACACGCATACGACAGATCTGCTGCAGCGACAAGCGCCGATGATCCCGCTTTACCGACGGAGCGCACTCGCCCTTCCATCGTTCGACGCGACAAGTCGCGTGCACCTTATTTTAACGTTTTTTTATACATATATACCTGTATACTTTGGTTATTAAACCAGTTTTTTTGGAAATAGTGGCACATCATTTCACACCTGTTAGATTCCACGCATAGCGCAAGTACCGGCGTCTACATTTTGATCCTACGAGCCGTATATGAAGAGTTTGAACCAGCGACGAGAACAAAGAACAAAGGAATTACTTCGCTGACGTGTCTCAACGTGGTGCGGAAGGGCGAGTCAACCAATTTTTAGCCACGACAACTTATACAACTTCAATCTACGACTACGGTCTAACATCCGAAGATTTCTACTTATTGGAATACGAAGATTGGAAGCTGGAGGCAAAGAGAACCACACCTACTTACATCGGAGCTCATCTTAAGTCGGGTCCTGAGGGTAGCGTTACTGTGAGTTCGTTCCAATTTGTCTCATTGTCCCGTAAATCTTAAATTTCGGTCACAATCCTTTATTTGCGATCTCAAATAAGTCACTTAATTACGTCACTAATCCCTTATTTAGTGATATTTATCTTAATAACGCTCACGGATCCTTTATTTCGTGTTGCTGTTCAACGTATTGCACGTTATTCACAAATCCCTTATTTTGTGATCTATTCTTACTCCTTATTTCACTTAAAAACGCATACGGATCCTTTATTTCGTATTGTAGTTAAACGTATTGCACGTTATTCGCAAAATATCTTATTTGCGATCCATTTCGTACTTATACACGTTAACGATTCATTATTCTGTTAACAAATCACTTATTACAATTGCATTTCGCAATCATACTTGCTTACATCCCGCTCATAAAGGGGTTCCCATTGTTATCACTTATGTCTTAGATAACGTAATTGCACAAGCGCAGTAAACTTATAACTTTCATTACATTCTTATCCCTATATACGTAAATTTCATTTCAGAGTGTTTCTAGATATTCCAGATTCCGACGTTGTGAGTGAGAACTGTAAAATAACTTGCTTAATTATTGTTATTTTCGCATGTTCTAGTGCATTCTATCGCTCGCCGCTTGTTCGCGCTGGCTCGACCTGGCTCGCCGCGCGCCGCGCGACCGCTGCCTGCGCACCGCTTAGCTTATCACATTTTTACGCACACCCTCACTTCGCTGCTTTTATGCTGATTTAAGTAATCGTTCTAGTTCTTTATTTAATACGTATATGCACCGTAATTTTTAATTGTGATTACTTTTAGCAACTCGTTTCATCGCATTGGTCCGGAATAGGTATATACCTACGTATTACATTTGTACTTCCTAATTTTAAACTTAAACTTATTTTTAAACATTAAAAGTAACTTAAAGCATAAGTACATTTCTATAGTTTTTTCACAATGGTTGACCAAGCTTTAATTAGAAAGCGTGGATCATTTAAAGCTAAGCTTACGCAATTTGAAAATCATTTAACAACTGTTGAGAGCTGTGATCGCTTAAGTAGTTTACAACTTAATGAATTAAATGTCCGCTTGTCAAAAATCGAAGAAATCTATGCCGATTTTGATGCCATTCAGTGTGATATAGAAAATACACTGGAAATTCCAGATGAGCAGTACCGGGAACGCGAGGCCTTCGAGAGCAAGTACTTCGGGCTGATCGCGCGCGCTCGCGAGCTGCTGGCCGCGGCGCCGGCGCCGGGCCGCCCTGCGGGCAGCGACCACTCGGAGACAGGTTCTAGTGGTACCGTGCTTGGAGGTGGGACTAAACTTTCTTTACCCACTATTCAAATGCCAAGTTTCGCAGGTCATTATCATGACTGGCTGGAGTTTCGCGACACATTTAGTAGTCTCATACACACAGATAATTCGATCCCGAAAATAAATAAATTCCATTATTTGCGTGCCGCTTTAAAAGACAGTGCCGCCGTAATTATTCAATCCTTAGATTTCTCGAGCGATAATTACGACGTAGCCTGGGAATTACTTTGCGATCGTTTTAACAATAAAAGGTCATTAGTAAACAATCACATTCTGGAAATATTTAACTTGGAAAACATATCAAAGGAATCATGTAGATCACTGCGTAACCTAATCGACACAGTTAATAGGAATCTTAGAGCTCTTAAAACACTTAACCTCCCCACTGAACATTGGGACATACTTATTATACAAATTGTTTCAAACAAACTTGACACAATCACGAGCCACAAGTGGGAGTCTTATCGCAACAAACTGAAAGAGTTACCCACGCTTAAAATGTTTAACGACTTTCTTAAGGATCGTGCCGACTTGTTAGAATTGACGGAGAATGCTCATAAAAAACGTAGGTCTAGTGATACTACGCACGTTCGACATAAATCGTTCTCAGCCAACACTTATTCGCCGCCGACTCACAAGTATGTGTGCCCATATTGCAAACGAGATCATGCACTTTACCTTTGTCAAAGGTTTAGGTCATTACACTTAGAAGCTAGACTCGACAAAGCTAAATCACTTAAACTGTGCTTAAACTGTTTGCGACATGGCCACAACGAAAGGGCGTGCAGGCTAAGCCCATGTCGTTCGTGTGGTTTACAACGTAATAGCTTGCTGCATGAACATAGAACTCCTACAGCTGCAACTTCGGCATCCCCGTCAGGTGACGTCATGCTGTACTCGCTGCCGCAGCCTGACACTGAGGGACAAGCTCTTAATCCTTCTAAAGACATTTCTATGTCAGCCATCCACAATAATTGTGTCTTACTGTCAACTGCTTTAATTCAGGTAACAGACCAGAGTGGGCAGAAACATACAGTGCGTGCATTGCTCGACTCTGGCTCGACCTCGAGTTTTTTAACGCAAAACTTATGCGACAAACTTAACTTAAATACTTGTTCAGCTTCAACCATAGTCGAAGGCTTAAACGACCAATCATCGCGCCTAACAAAGCGTTGTAATGTCCGAATATCGTCCCGTCTTAGTGATTATAGCGAGAATGTTGCTTGCTACATCGTTCCGCGTATTACTCAAATGCTGCCAACATCTCGTGTAGACCGTACTACCTTAGATATACCGTCACACATTACATTGGCAGATCCTACATTCCATATTCCGGCTCCAGTTGAAATGTTACTGGGAGCTGACATATTTTGGACGATACTCGACTCTCAAAACATTTCATTGGGAAAAAACAAACCGATATTAAGTAAAACTAAACTGGGTTTCTTAATTTCCGGCCCGGTAAAAATGCAAAATTCATCGCATCTTAATACAGTCCATTGCAATCATCTTAACTTAAAAAACCATGACGAGGAATTAAATAATCAACTATCTCAATTCTTTGAATTAGAGTCAGTCTCATCGCGTAAACAAGTCTCCAAAGAGGAACAAGAATGTGAACAAAGTTTCATAGACAACACCACTCGACTTCCAAATGGACGTTTCGAAGTGATGATTCCATTAAAAGATTCACCCGATAAACTGGGCGACTCTCGCGAACAAGCTTTGTCCAGATTCATTTCTTTGGAGCGTAGATTCAAACGTGACCCTCATTTTAAGGAGCAATATTGTAAATTCATTAAAGAATACATTTCTTTAAATCATATGTCATTAAATGAAAATCCTGAAAATGATGCTCACTCATTCATTTTTCCTCATCACGGCATTTTACGCGATTCTTTATCTACTCGCTTAAGAGTCGTTTTTGATGGGTCTGCAGTCACGACATCTGGTGTCTCATTCAATCAAATTCAAATGGTGGGACCCACGGTCCAAGACGACCTTGTTAGCATTTTAATAAGAATGCGCCAGCACAAGTTTCTCGTGACAGCAGACGCTGAGAAAATGTATCGTATGGTCAATGTTAAGCCGTCGCAGCAAGCCCTTCAGCAAATCTTATGGCGATTTGATCCTTATGAGCAATTGCGACAGTACAAACTACATACTGTGACATACGGAACGGCGTGTGCTTCTTTCCTCGCGACAAGATGTCTCACGCAGCTCGGTATTGAGTGCCCCGACAATAATGTCTCGGAAGTCATCCTACATGACTTCTACGTTGACGATTTAATTACGGGTGCCGCCACTGAAGCGGAGCTCATAAGCACTTGCGACGGTGTAATAAATCAACTAAAGAGTGGTCAGTTTAACTTACGCAAATTTCATTCAAACAGTCCTCGCATTATTAGCAAAATTATCGGAGAAAATAGTAACGACGAATTACTAAACTTATGTAATAACGAATATTCTAAAACATTGGGACTACTCTGGTCCTCCAAAGAAGACAACTTATTATATTCAGTCAATATTGACGAAAACAATCACGTAACCAAATGCACCATATTATCAATGATGTCTCAAATCTTCGACCCATTAGGCTTGATAAATCCTTGCATACTTTTAGCAAAAATAATACTACAGAAACTTTGGTCCTCGCGAATTATGTGGGACGAATCTGTTCCTTCCGATATTGAAGTTTTATGGTCTAAATTCATGTCATCAATGCGCTACATAAACAACATACGCATCCCTAGATATATCTTAATCGATTGCCCGCTATCAATCGAACTCCATTCATATTGCGACGCATCTACACAAGCTTATGCCGCGTGCGTATACATAAGATGTGTCAATAATAATAATGTATCTGTTCATCTCGTGACAGCAAAGAGTAAAGTAGCACCCCTGAAACCGGTTATGACGGTTCCGAAATTGGAGCTTTGTGGAGCCCACCTTGCTGTACGACTGACAAATAAGGTCAAGTCGTCACTTAGATTACAAATAGATAATTGTACTTACTGGTGCGATTCCACTATTGTCTTAGGGTGGATACAGTCATCCAAAGCCCATTTACTTAAACCATTCGTGTTTAATAGAATTAGCGAAATATGTGAAATGTCGGAGTCAAGCAGATGGCGCTACGTCCCTACAAAGTGTAACCCTGCTGACATTGGGTCCCGTGGAGCAGAAGCTTGGAAACTAGCACTTTATGGTGGTCAGGACCGCCATTTCTTCTCCAAGACAAACAATTTTGGCCTAAACAGCCCACACAATTACAAGAAACTGACCTGCCAGAATTCAAGGTCAATTGCAATTTAAACTCTGACTGTACCGATTATGCCTCTTATCATTCTGACTTCATAAAGGGTTTTTCTTGCTTTAGTAAATTACAACGAGTAATCGTGTATGTACATCGGTTTATTCACAACTGCCTTAATCCTCATAACAAACGTAACGGTTATATTAAACTTCATGAATTGAATTCATCGCTAAATTCATTGTGCAGATTTGCTCAAACTGAAGATTTTAACTTTGAATATGACTTATTAAAAAACAACAAACAATTGTCAGTTAACAATAAATTAATCAAATTAAATCCATTTTACAATACAAATGACAAATTGTTACGGGTAGGTGGTAGACTCAGTAACTCATTTTATGACTATGACACTAAACATCCCATTCTACTCGACTCACGGCACCATATTGCCACATTGATATCTAGACACTATCACATAATACTACTACATGCACCTCCTCAATTATTACATTTATTACTTACTACGTTACGTCACAAGTTCTGGTTCATTAGTGGTCGGAACCTCGCCAGAAAGATTGTTCAAAATTGTATTAAATGCTGTCGTTATTCAGGAAAAAGTATACAACCTATCATGGGCGATCTTCCCTCCTCTCGTTTACATGCGGACTATCCTTATGCTAACACGGCGTGCGATTACGCCGGACCAGTCATGATACTGAACCGAAAGGGCAGAGGTAGCACATTGATTAAATCATATCTGTGCATTTTCGTTTGTCTAGCCATAAAAGCGGTTCACATAGAACTTGTCACCGACTTAAGTAGTACAACTTTCTTAGCTGCATTAGATCGGTTCATTGCCCGCAGAGGAAAACCTCAAACTATTTTTTCAGACAATGGAACTTGTTTTACAGGTGCCTGTAACGAGTTGTCTAGATTCTTAAAAACAAATTCTGATAACATCAGCTCTAAAGCATCTGATCTATCAATAAACTTTAAATTTTCACCAGCATACAGCCCCCATTTTAATGGCTTAGCTGAGGGTTCCGTAAAATCTGTGAGTACCACTTAAAGAGAGTTCTAGGCCTGGCTAACTTAACTTACGAAGAATTAAATACAGTTCTCACTCAGATCGAGGCTATTCTGAATTCTAGGCCTCTCACTCCGTTATCATCCGATCTGTCTGACCTTACCGCTCTTACCCCCTCACACTTCCTTATTGGACGAACGCTAACGGTGTTACCTTCTCCTCAGGACTCAGACCCTGCGGCGATACCTACTCTCTCACGATACATGAGAATGCAGCAATTAAAAGCCCATTTCTGGACTCGTTATTATAAAGAGTACATTACAGAGCTCCAGAAGCGACAGAAATGGCGCAAGCAAGGAGAGCAACTGCATCTCGGAGAAATGGTGCTGGTTAAAGATGACCGGCTGCCTCCCAACCGCTGGCTGCTGGGGCGCGTGACGCGTCTGCATCCCGGCTCCGACGGCGTCTCCCGCGTCGCCGACGTGCTCACCACTTCGGGGACTCTTCGACGAGCCTACAACAGACTGTGCCCGCTGCCAACACCGACGACGACAACTCTGTTCCTGGGGCGGCAGCATGTTAACGCCTAGCATATGTGTGCGTGCCTCGCCTACGTCACACTCACACACGCATACGACAGATCTGCTGCAGCGACAAGCGCCGATGATCCCGCTTTACCGACGGAGCGCACTCGCCCTTCCATCGTTCGACGCGACAAGTCGCGTGCACCTTATTTTAACGCTTTTTTATACATATATACCTGTATACTTTGGTTATTAAACCAGTTTTTTTGGAAATAGTGGCACATCATTTCACACCTGTTAGATTCCACGCATAGCGCAAGTACCGGCGTCTACAGAGGTCATCGGACAAATATTTGCGAGCTTGGTACAAAACCTTAGCTTTTTTGTGCTAAATGACAAACAATACACTTTATTTTATTACACATAATAATAATAATAATAATAAGCCTTTATTATTTCCATATTTGGTACAGTATACGTAGATTTTACAAAGGTTTAGGTAACATTAATTAATATGGATCCCTAATTGGGTATAGACCTCCCCCAGCTCTTTCCAACGTTCTCTGTCCCTTCCTTTTTCCATCCAGTATTTGCCTGCTACTTCTTGTATGTCGTCTGCCCACCTCTTGCTTGGTCTACCGATTTTCCTTTTGGCGACTGGGCCTTTCCATGCAGTGGCCTTTATGGTCCATCTGTTATCGGAGATACGTGAGACGTGCCCTGCCCACTGCCATTTCATTTTCAGTGCATGAGTTAGTGCGTCGGTTACCTTCGTTCTTTTTCTAATAGTGTCACTTCTTATTTTGTGTATTTTCCTTATTTTTAAAATGCTTCGTTCCATGCTCCTTTGACAAGCCCTAATTTTGGATTTGGTTCTGGTCGTATGTACCCATGTTTGGCATCCATATGTTAGACAAGGTAGTATGCAGGTGTCCATGATTATTTTCTTCATGCTTAGGTTATAATTTCCCTTCAGTACCTCTTTGTGCGCCCAGTACTTCTTCCATGTTGTGTTTATACGTCTTTCAGTTTCGTCTTCATGTCTTGTTTTCTGGAATGATATTTGTTTACCAAGGTACACGTAGTTGTTCACATATTCAATTGGTTGCCCTCTCACGATAACTTGTGTTTCATATCCATTGGTAATTATCTTGGTCTTATCAGTGTTCAACTCCAAACCAACCTTAGAGCTCTCGTGGGTGGGTTATTACACATAACTCCCATTAAAATCGACTTACCAGATTTTTTTAAATAAATCCGGACACGCATCATCCATAAACGGATTTGTTAGATGGATGCCTCGAACGCATTTTGCTCCATTGGGTGTTTATCCTCATACGCATTCTGCCACGATCGTGTTTTGTCACATGTACTTTTTTAATTTTGTCGTTTTTTCATAACTCAAATTTTAATATCTCATTTTTTCCCCATACACATTCTGTGACGATCGTGTTTTGTCACACGTACTTTTTATTGTTGTTTTTTGTCACAATTCAAATTTTATAATCTCAGTTTTGCCCGTCGACTATACTTAGTAGCGTAATTTAATATTAATCTCTTTTTTCTCAGTGCATAACAAAACTAAACAATCACAGCCACCCGAATGGTCAGCCTATTTTTAACCGACTTCAAAAAAAAGAAGGAGGTTATACCTCAGAATCCGTCTTTCGTGTATTTACACCCGGAAATCATAAATTTGTTGGAGTGGAATTGATGATGATGACCACAGATGACTTATGGAATTCCTCAATTATGTACATCTTAAAAGTACAAAAGTACGTCACAGATTCTGATAAGATTCCGTTGAAATAGCAACTAATGAAGTGCCAAAGGTGATCCCTGTGGAATCGACGGAAGTCCTCAAATATTATCGGGCCACGTACAGCGATTGGGTTTTTTTTCTCCAATAATCAACGCATCTGGTCTGGAAATCAGTTCATGCGGTATTTTAAAAAAAAATTAAATTATAATTTCGTTAGCAGCGTTACTGCTTAATACAGAAGTAATAAATAGATTATACATATATTTAGTGTATAATCTGAACCTCAATTCACTTCCTTTAGTGAATTGAGGTTCAGTGTGAGTTCATGCATATAGGACAAAAAGTAAGCATGACACTATACTGTTTGGCAAATTATTGATGGGATGCGCGATGTAAAATGCGTATGGGGATAAAAAACCTCCGGGGCAAAATGCGTTCGGGGCACCATCTAACAAATCCATAAACGCCGTTTAAAGCCACTGCAACACACTGGCACAGCCTGCGGTGGTGGACAACAGTAAAGACAGCTAATGTTTACAAGTTTACTATGGTCCGCCGCGGACAGGCCTCGCCAGTGTGGTGTGGGCTACTTACAAGAAGTCTCAAATTGTAGTAGGATGTGTTGCTGTTTAAAAGTACATACGATTTTAATACGAACAGACGAAGTGAGAAATGTTATCCCCTTGTACTAACAAATATTAAACGTAAGTTTGTATGTAATTTTCATAACTCTTCATCGCATGAAAATAATATTTCAACGGTGTAAAGAATGAATCTGCGGGAGCACACATATTTTATCCCATGGCCTACACATTTCTTACGGAGGCGGAGGGGCGGGGGCATCTAGTATGCATATAAGTAGTCATCACTTATTGTGAACTTCACAAACGTTTTCCCCAGAATCTCGCTTCAATTCGTAAAGAACCCACTGTCAGCCCCCGGCACTTAGTAGCATAGATTCGAAAGTTTATACCTCTCGTAACAATATGACTTTGCTCCCCAGATAGGCGCCGTAATACAAAGTCATGTTTCCAAATCATCTAATTAACGCGAGCGCCCGCAAAGTTTGTAGGCAAGTCGACGGGGGAAAAGTCGCACGTCAAGTTATGATTGCCGCGAGCAAGTCGCGGTATTTTGCTGTATAGTTAAGTACTTGAACGGGAAAATTAACGGTAGGTACAGTGAATTTTTGTTGTGTCCCCAGGGCTTTGCATTTAACAATTTCATTTCAACCCCTCTAAGCGTATGGCCTGAGGAGCTGAAGGAGCGTTTGGTGAGGCGGGCAGCGTGGCGTGCGAGCGACCAGCGACCGGCCACTGTACGCGCTCGTGTCCACCATTCGCATGCTCGTTATGGCTACGGAGTCGGTTGAATTTTTTTAGAGGCAAATGTATGGTTCAAATTATTTTCTGTTTTTTTTTTGTAAATTTAAATTGTACCTGCATTCTACAGTTGTTTTTTTGAAGAGGATACTTCTTTGCTCGCGTTCTTGTATACAGTTCAAAATGTATCACGTGGCTTCCGGAATAACTTTTTGTAGAGAAGCCTAATCTGATTTCAAATAATTGTTTGTTACATGTTTATATCCTTCTTTATTTGCCATTAGTTGTAAAGTAATGTTATTTAGTTTATGTGGCGGACATGAAAATAATGCTGAAATGACAGCCATTTTCAATGTATCGCGAGTCAAATGAGCTACGTCAGTCAATCTTGCCAAAAATATATACGAGTATATACCGATTTTTTTGTACACCATAATAGCAGATTCCTTTAAATAATCAAAATACTTTGAATTTAACAATAGCACACAGCACACAGCCAACAAAGAAGTATCCACTTAAACTTAATTAACAGTTGTATATCCGACACAACCCGCTTCTTTTTACCTTCAATATGAAGTTTTACCTACTACCAATTCTCTCCATATTTTTGCTTTTTTAAATTCTATTTTTGTACAAAAGGTGATAGGACAGCCGAAGGCAATGCAGGTTCATTTTGTATTGCAACAATAATTTCTCCATTTCAACCGCTCTGGAAATCACAAAATTGAATTGGTTTTGTATATGGACGCTGCCCGTTCCGCTCACAGCCTCCTCTTTCTCCCTTCATTCCTTCCTCCTCAACACATTCAGTGCCAATGCCAAGACTCGCTACGCGCTACGCTCGTAGCCGATCCCATGGTTTTACCCGTTGTATGTAGCCAAAACCAGCTTCTTGCATAAGCACTCGTGTTAATGTCAATGCATCTCGCTCATGCGCATTTAGCCATGCGCTTAAGTCAAACCAATTTACGAGTCTAATACGTCAAGCACACGTTTTTTTATCTAACTTAATGTTGTGAGGTTTCCGTCTAAATGTACCCGAACTTTAACATTCCGTGTGCGTTACATTGTTGTATCAAACAAAGACCAGTTGTCTACTTCAAAGTTCCGTTTTCAAAATACTTATCGTAATTTAGATAAGAGTCAATATTAGTACTTACGCACAGAAGGTCCGCTGTATCACATATCTGATGTTTTGTAACTTTTCAGGACGCCAAAATTCAGTGCCAGATTTCAGATCACAGCATAATAGTAATATAATTAACCATTTATTTCAAGCACCTAAGGCCCATAGTTACAAATACAATAAAGACTAACATAGGTACGTATACAATACCATTATAAACGTCCTCCGTGGTCCGTCTCCGTGGCGCCGTCAACTCCAGTTTAGAATTCGGTAGGTTACCCCAGAACCGCCGAAACACGACACCCTCGGCAAGAAGCCAGCATACGAGATGGTCTCCTGCAGCGGCTGCGGCACGCGCACCACAAACGAGCTGAAGTGCAACACTGTGCTCTTTCGTTGTCATTTTTGTAACAGTCACGACGCACCAAAAAAAAACTACTAAATAACTTAAAAATAAATAGATTTAGCTCAGCTACCGTACCGGCAACCAAAAATGAGTATTGACAATCATTATTTTTAGACAATGGAGGAGGACATTCGATAATAAAATCGGGCGCATAAATAAGCATCGAATGAAAACGATGAGACCTGGATGAATATCAGTTTCAAGGAGACGATTCGATATCATCTTAGAGAGATGCAAATTATGTGGAGCTAACGTACTTTGCTTGTTATTCCCTCCTTCAACTTTTATGCACTACGATTTATTAGAATTGCGAATTATGTACCTACACAGTACACGAATGCACGCAAGCAATGGAGGAGTATGTAAGTATGTACAGGCGTGGGCGTTTCTACACTCACACGACAACAACGCGTATTCGAGAATGATTGTATTGCAAAACACGTGTACTAAGCCCCACGTGTCAGTATTTGTTACCCTCTGCTTGGGTGAAGGCCGTGAATTAATCCTCTCGATGATTCCTGCGCTGGTTTCACACTTGGGCAATTTGGGCACTTCTTTCGAATTTATCTCTGAAAGTGAGATACACATGTCTGTAAAAAGTTACAATAGCGTGCCTACTAGTTAACGGCATGAAATTTCAGACTTTACATGCAAGCCGCCGTGCCTGAAGCTGTCACATACGTTCACACTGATGTCGAATGTCAGTAAAACAAATTGCTGCCCATCTACTTCCTAGCCATATACCAGGCATGCTAGTTAGTGTGACAATGACAATTAGGTGGCACGTGCAAGGAGCTGTTATGCAAGTGTACCAGCTACAAGTGTAGTGTATTCCCGGCTTTACAGACTGATCAACGTAATGAATGGCGCCAACAGTTGTCATTCCGGATAACTAGTCAAACTTTCTATACATTCTGATTTTAACGGACACCGCTTCCAATTACGATTACAGACTTTTTGGTGGAACCCAGACTGAGGCGCCGCCCTTAATATATATCTTGTTTAACATATCACCAAGTTGTACTGAGACTACTTTTTCCGGACCAGGATTGAAATAGGAATGAGATTCTTAGTGGTAGCGTCATGGAGGCTCAGTTATTTCACAAAGCATCAGACTAAAAGAGTTTCTTCCACTCTTAATATGATTATGATATACCAACTCGGTTTCATCTTGAAATAGAAACCTATTACTCACGTTCGTCTTGAAATGAACTCGCCATTCCGTATAAAGAAGATTCCAGACTGCAATTTGGTATTCAATCAGCCAACGACTCTCCCGGTAAAAACTGTGCAAATTTATGTGTTTTTTATCAATAACGTCCTCCATTATTCCCTTGTTTAAATCGGACATTCCCTTTAAGCTTGCGGTTTTGGAACTTCTTTGAAGTCCCTTTGTTTGAAAAAATCTCTTTTATCCAAATTAATAAAGGTTTTCAGACTGTCGATTGACAAAGGTATTGTATATTAAAGGAAGGGAAATTTACTGAAAATTGTTATAAGTACTTACTACCTACGCCATCAATTTAGCACAACAAAATCCCATTCCAATTTGGTACAATATCGCCTCAACATTAATTGAGTTTGATTGTTTTATTTTTTAAAATGTCTTTATTAATAACAAGAAGTTCAACAGTTACATACTTATCTAGTGTACATTTGGGTCCTAGACAGCAAAAACAATACAGTACCAGATTACTAAGCTAATGAGCTTTTAAACATGAATATTAGCTTACACGGGATCTACAGGCCTATGGAATATCGAAGCCATGAGAGAACATATGATTTCTATACCTGTATACACTCGTACCCATATACCGCATTCTGAAATCGAGCCCCAGTCTATTTCCATGTACCTAAAATAATTACAATATACTAGTACCGGTTTAACAAAGGATATTATTTAGTTCGTTCTTCGTATAAGATTTAACTTTTAAAAAGTACAAATGAAATATTTAATACTAAATCAGTAGGCATCGGTCGGTTTATTACTTAGGTTAGGTACCTAAGTAATAAACCGACCGATGCCTAACATGCTCTAACAAGATTAAATTAATTTGCATACAACAAAAAGCTTTTTCCGTTTAATTGTCGCTACGGGCGACATGTTTCAAACGCTTCGGTAGTTCTTATTCAGAATGAGTGTTCTCATGGCTATATCACTCCGCACACTTTCTAATCAGTATCAAACTATGAATAAAGTACTTCATAAACATTTTTTATTTAAACTTAGCTTGAGCATAGCTACTAAAAGAAGAGCCCATGGAACAGTAAGGCAACTGAGCCATAAAGTTGTTAAGTTTCTGATATGTGATTTGACATGAAAACCTGTCAGTATTGCTGATAATACTGTTTCAATATTGCACGGTATATTCAGAATCCGAAACTGATCGTCCAATATTTATCTAATTTAAACAAATACAGGGTTGGCGAATAATAGGTTTAAAACTATTTGTCAGACGTAATAGTTTTTTGTCGGCAAAGGTCATAATCAAGGGACATATGCAAAAAAAGAAATGTGGCCAGGTATTCGATTGAAACAGCATTTAA
The DNA here is from genome assembly GCA_945867215.1 of Epinotia demarniana. Lineage (NCBI taxonomy): Eukaryota > Metazoa > Arthropoda > Insecta > Lepidoptera > Tortricidae > Epinotia > Epinotia demarniana. The sequence continues at coordinate 21,724,165 of OX244261.1, forward strand.
TTATACATATGAACAGCGTACAGACTTTCAGGCAGCCGCTATTTCAATCGGCTGCCTTGCGACAATTTTTTTTTTTCCGCCTCAGTCCAAGCTGGGTCAGTTCGAGTTGCACAGGGCGGTTCCAAATACTTGAGGAACTCAAATACCGCGAGCCATCCAGTTGCCTCTTGGACACTGCAACTACACGTCATTGCTTTGAATATTGGGTATTTACCTCTTATTTACCCACTGTGCATTGTACGTACGTTAGGCAGATCTATATGTCAATTTTGCTTATGTAAAAATGATAGTTGGATCTACCTAACGCGCGTTCAAAACGTTACGTGATTGCCCCTCAGTTCTTTGATAATTAATTTATGATTGTGACGTCACAAGCCATGGCTAGTAGGTATCATTAGGCGTAACGCCGCGGAATCCCTGTGGAGTGAGTGGTGCAATTAGCGTCAATCATAAAACTGAACAGTCTTAAGCCGACCCCTCGTAAAGTAAGTATTACAAGACAAATTGGGAATGAGCGGTATTAATTTTTATTTTTTATTTATTCGTCGCAAACATGGTATTGAACAGGATGTTCTTAAGATGGGTTGCACCAATTTGTCTGTAATCGTAAGCGGTGTTCATTCAAATTTGAATGTACGGAGAGTTTGACGAGTTTCTGTGGGATGACAGCTGCCGGCGCCATATTTAACGTTGATCAGTCTGTAATCGTATGTTGGTACAACCTACCCTTAAAGTGTATTTAGTACAAACATAGTAGTACAGAACAGGTTAAGGTCCCAAACAAACTGTAGTATTCGCATACTTGTTACGAAACCTCCGAATACCTGTATTTCTTCCAATGGTCGGTTTGACGCGGGGATAACTTTTATTTATCCTAATATTATAAAGATGAGAAGTCTGTCAGATGGTGTTTCAAGCATGTTGCTATCATACGGCGGTTGTGGGTTCGAATCCCGGCTCGTACCAATGAGTTTTTCGGAACTTATGTATGGAATATAATTTGATATCGGGAGAGAACTACGTAATCCAAATAACGCAAGCAACCCGCGGGATTAAATAAAGCCTATAATATAACCATACAGGTGAAAGAATTTTTGAATCGGATAAGAAGTTCCGTATAACCTATTACATACAAAATGTATAAACATACACAGCCACCATCTCACAGACTTTTCCTCTTCATAATATTAGTATAGATTATGCCCAATAATAATAAGGTACGCAAAACGCTACTAGAAAGGTATGCTATTTCTGATTGTTCAAGCGCTCTCTTTAAATTTGCCATGTTATATTTTTCCCTTCTCAGACCGTGTGTCATAAATTAAGTCATTAAACGCCGTCAGCGGTGGCGCCGGCCTGTTTACCACCAATTAAATACCGATTTACAAACATTCATCATTCGATGAATTGTTATGAACGTCGCGTGACGTGTTAGTATAAGCGAAAACGTATACACATGAGAAGAAACCAAGTCAAAATATCTCAAACAGGGGTAAATATTTAAAGACGCCGTCTTCTGATATAGTAGGTTAGAAAAGAGGCACCCATCTGTTTAATGGATAAAACGTGTTTTATATCGAATTGATCACAACATAATTATTCGACAATGGGTTGGTAAAAAAAAACAATCACCTTCTCTAAATTCGTATCTTTGGCTTATTTTGATATAAGGTTTGTACACATGTCAGACTATAACGACGACAGACGTTAGCTGCTCTGTCAATATCATATGTCAAATGTAAGTCAAGTCAGTATAGATTCATTTATGTGATCAGGCCCCGTATCATGGTCGGCCTTATCATTAGATTACTGACAAGATAGAGCGTCAGTCTCGTTCTATCGAACGGTGTCAGCTAGTGATGGACGCTTTTCTTGTCACTTATCGTTTCGTTAATATCTCTGACTGTAATGTTTCTTGGTTAAATATAATTACAGATGCTTTAATTGGGCGATTCAAAAATTAATGGCCTAGTGTGAATGACGAAGATCTGTGAGCTGAGTTAGGTGAGTGGTTTGTGGCATTTCGTTTGCGAAAAATACCTGTGCTTGACATTAGGGGCTGATACCAAGATGGACACCTATAAGCCACTACGTGCACTTCTGCTCGTTTGTGGTGCTCGTGCCGCGGCCACTGCAGGAGACCATCGCGTGTGCTGACTTCTGGCCGAAGGGTGTCGTGTTTCGGCGGTTCCGGGGCAACCTACCGAATTCTACACCGGACTTGACGACGCAACGGAGACACGCTGTTTCGTCGCCTAAATAATTAGTTTTTATATGTATTGTATGTATGTCAGGCTTTAAGGTATTTGATGTTATGGGCCTTAGATGCCTGAAATAAATGGTTTCTTATTATTATAAGGGTTTCGCTTCATTTGTAAGAATATTCGAATAGTATGGACATCTTTTATGTTTTAACAATAAATTGCCGAATTTCATTACTTAGGCAACTATTTTAGAAAGTTTTAATGAGTTATCTGATTTAAACGCAACCTCATCCTTATCATACCAGTTTGTCGTTACGAGGACTTCCTTGGCAGCGAAAGTGTTAATCTGTCTTTAAACTGTGCCACTAATCACATTTATTTCAAGGAAACGAACATTAATTACATCCTAATAGTTCTATGACAACGTCTCAAGAACATTAACGAACGTGTAACATCCATCACTCACTTCTGTTCCAGATCTTTCTTAATGGGACTTCGAGCAATATACTCAGAACAGCACAGTATACACGGTAAAATGGCAAATTAATTATTACACTGTCATCATCATACATTTAAACTCTTGTCAATGTAGCTCTTCTATCAGCTACAAGGTTGAACTATTGGAAGTAAGCAGTAGGTTCCCACTTACTTTTTGCACCGGAATGTCTAGGCATCAAAAGTTTCCTCTTCGATCTTTTGCCCTGGCTGGGCAAATCAGATACTGCTGCTTCCCAACATAAAATAAATGCTTTTTTACTAGTGACACTCATTTGCCATGTCACAGGGTCGTTTATTGGATCTAAGTAGCTTATAGTAGATAATTTCTAACAGCTGAAATACCTATTGTGCTAGTGATGATGATGGTATTCTCCTATCGTTCATCGAGGACGTAGAGCAGAAAGAGCTTAAAAGGGTTTTTCATTTTAGGTGGCAACCTAAAGTTTCTTTGAGTCCATGCTCGTTAAGTCAGCCTCTTTATTGACGGTGCGCTCCCGAGGTGGGGCGAAATACACATCATATTAATTGACTGAAAGTTTGAAAAGTCATTCCGGTTAAAATTTTAAAGGTCTTGTGACATCAGTACGACATATTATCAAACCGCGATTTGAATACACTTGAGCACATAATGCCGTTTTCGAATTAATATTTGAAATGAAATTGACAATGGTAGAGTATGCAGATAAATGAAAATAATAATTTCAGCACGAAGAAGATCTAATGCTTAGGAAAATAACATAAATTAAACCACATTATATTATTATTCCCTCATAACATAACATCAACGTCTTCAGAGCTGTCTTTATCATCACCTGGTAGCCTGGTACAAAGAAAGTAATACCTACATATAATTAGTGTGCTAAATAGTGTTAAATACACATATTCACATTTGACTGCATATAAATAGTTTACTGCAGTACCTACCTGTGTTCATAAGTACTTCAGTAGGTACGAGGAATTTCTAACCGCGGTTTGATAATAAACGTGTTAGTTAGGCATTGATTACTTGAATTAGAAAAAATGGGCCAATGATTCAGTCAAATTGTGTTTTTACTAGGAAAGTTTTGGGGTAGTTGTGATTTCTTTCATTTTATATGTATTTTGGGGTGCTGAATCCGAATCTGAGGTTTGCTAACAAAATTTCGTTACGCAACATTGACAAAATCGCAAAAAAGTAAAAAAAAACTGTTTCTTTCAGATTTTTGCTTAAATTTCGGAAACTACTAACTTTTAGTAAATGGTAAAATACCGGTGATTAGTACAGTAACTAGAGACTCCGCACCGTGCCTCCCACGTGAAAATTGTCCGTTGGCAATCGATTGTAAAACTTTACAGCGCGTATTCCAATTTGACAAATTTCGCGTTTGTAAGGGTGGCCACAGCGGGATGAAATTTCATGGGAGAGGGATGGCATTTGTGCATATCATTTATCACATCATACAAGACTCGAAAAACAAATGCCATCCGATTTCAATGATTTTAAGTGCAATTTCTCCTAACCACCACCATTTTTTAGTCATAGTCCACGACCTTTTTTTACCGGCATCCAACTCTGACGGCTCGATGGTTTAATAGTATTTGGACAGAAACGTAAGTAACCAGATTCGCATTTGGCCAGTATCGCGATTCGACAGCTCTCATGTGGACAGAAATGCACTTCACCCGTAACGCACCTGAACACAAACGCAATTATCCAAATTCTTATTTAGCCATAATCGCGGTAGGACCACTCTCATGTCGACAGAAACGCACTTCACCCGAAACGTACCTGTACAGAAACGTAATTATCCAAATTCACATTTGGCCATAAAATCGACTGTCCACACTCATATCGTCAGAAACGCACTTTGCCTGCAACGCACTTGTACTGAAACGTAAAACGACAGACTTTCAATTGACCATAATCGCGATAAACTAGCACTCATCTTGTCATAAACGCAATAACACATATCGCAGTTGTTCAGAAACGCAAATTGCCTTGAAAACTGAGCACTACCTAGATAAATATTGCATTCTATCGATTAGTTTTTGGACCCACACATGAAAAATAATTTTCCGTTATAGGAAAAATACGACGGAGATAATAAGATAAATCAGTAAACGTGTGGCGTCGCAAACACTTTTCGACTAGCCGACCGTTTACCACCGCAGAAGGATAAAGAACACCGCCAAGGAGGGCTTCAAGTTGATTGGCAGAAAGAAGAAGTCGATCTGTCGCTAACTGTGTGGCTGGTTCACTGAAGCCCACCGATTTCGATGAATGGGTAGGGGTTAACGAGGGTGAAAAATCCATCTAGCTAAGTCTCATAAAGGTTCCGGAAAAATGGTTTCATCCGTATTTCCTCTACTTTCACCCGAACAGAGCTACATTGGAAACAAGTAAAGTTTGTGTGTACCTTTGTAAGATTCAGGGGTAATCTCCGGAGCCACTTATCCAACTAATTTTTTTTTCTTCCCCTTTTTATCACGCGGCTGGAACCGTTTATCCGATTCCTAAAATGATTTTTTGGATGGCTATATTTTATCCCGCGGGTTTGTCAGCGTTCTTTTCAATATGCGGGCGAAGCCGCGCGGGCAGCTAGGTAGTATTGTACCTATATCTCGTTAGCGGACCGCTTCAGGTGGTTTCGGCTTTCTGTTTGGTAATAATAACCTAGACTCTATGGTTCCGTGAAGGTTAGTAAATGAAATCCATTTTGGTTTCTTAATAAATAAAATAACATGTATTATGCCTACTGGAGTTTAAGGTATTCAATTGATGGTAAACTGCTTTTTTGGTCTTTTGAGTTTCTGCCCTGTCGCGTTCTGGCCAAACACGTATATGGCCAATTGAGTTTATGGTACCTATATAAAGTCCATGGTAAAATGCGCAACTGGTCTTATGAGTTACTGTCCTGTGGCGTTCTGGCCAAATGCGAATTAGGTAAAATGCTTTCCTGGTCAAATGCGAATCTGGTTAGTTAATTTTCTGTCCAAATACTATTAAACCTGCCAATTTTCAAGCGGTTGCCTGCCAATTTTTTTTTCTTCCCTCGCTTACTCGGCTCCGGTCGCACTGGGAGGGATGGCATAACAATTTCATTATAATATAAACAGCGTACACACTTTCAGGCTACCGCTTTCCAAACGGTTGCCTCGCGACAAATTTATTTTTACCACCGCCCTCCTATTTCTGAACCAGTCACAGCTGGCTCAGTTCGTGTTGCACAAGGCGGTTCCACAACACTTCGGGAGCCCAAATACCGTGAGCCATCCGGTTGCCTTTCCGACATTTAATTACGTGCCATTGCTTTAACTAGTATGTGAATTGACAATTATTTATGTATCTGAGGATACAAGCGAAGTGAAAAGTAAAGTGTATAATTCGTCCATAAAACCCACTTTACACTCGATTTTATAATCGTCTCGTTTATGCACTTGTTGTACAATCTACTATATCATGTGTAGAGACAGTCAGTCTGCCACACGCATCCATAATTAAGCCATTACGTACCATGTCGTTTAAAGACGCGTTTGCTCATTTCCAATTGAAACAATACTTACTAAACGCACATCCACCAGTGCTTTTTCCACCGATTCTGTCGTTTCCATTTTGTTGCGACGGATCAAACAAATTAAACGCTGAAAGCCTTTTCGGTTTTATTTATGACCGTTTATTGGTACGAACTGCGTTGACGAGGCGATTTTTATAGTAAGTAGTTGTAGTGAATGTCAATCGGTGAATGTTTTAGATTGCTATCCGTTGATAAGTTGATTGCAACAACCTTTTCATGTGTTAATCTGTAGGCTCTGTAGCAGAGCAGCAGTTTTCGTAATCATGTTGGTCTTGGTGAGATGGTAAAACTGCATGATACGTAAAAGGTATGTTTAAGAGACAAGCTATGTGTCACATGCACATGCTTTCCGGATTAAGGATGACTCTTTGTTCACCGTGCCGAATTCGGACCGGCGTCATAACATTTAAATTCAATGACATTTATCTATCAAATAAGTAGTTCAACACGTTTTCGTTAATAATAAAGGATAAGTTTGAAAACCTTTGCCACGGCAGCCACGAAAACACCTGCGAAAATACAAGTGCTTATTAAAAAAAAAACAATTTCTTATTCAAAAAGTTAAATACAATCATGCCAGTTCTTTTATTCGCTGTATAAAGGACACATAATAATATCCCAAGGGAACCAATCACAGAGAGTTACGCAACGTGCAATCGATCATTGCTCGGGCCTTACAGAGGAGTAAAGAACAGTAGGAAAGTACAAGCAAGGAATACTGGTAATAAGATGGTGTTCTTTAGAAGTCATTTTTTTAATGGTGGATAAACACCACCTTATTCGTTGTAGATACATTTCATAAAATACAGATAATATGGGGGAAAATAGGGCGTACCTAAATGTTCATCGTCACTCGGAACTAAGGATTTGGAGATACAAAATTACCCTGGATCCAAATCTTACGGTAGGTACGCCACACCAATTGGGCGAAAAGTACGAAATAATATCTAAGACCTAAAAACCATTTTTATACATTTACTGAGTTTGATTATAATAATTAATGATTGATGCAATTCCGCTTGGCGCATATCAAAATATATGCGAGTGAGAGCACGCGAACCATTATGATTCCACTCTAATTTGATTCGGGATACGAACATACGTTATTTATTCACGTTTTAAAACAATATAAAAGGGTGATTTTCGATTTTTAGAGACCACCCTACTGTTGCTGTTTTTCTTATAAAGAGAAGGTCGACATCCTTTCTCACTCGAAGACAGAAGATTATAAACAGATTTTTGTTCGCCTTTGTCTTACCTATTAGCAAAATTAGAATAGGTCCCTGGGAATATCATGTTTTAGTCACTCTTATAGAATAAAGACTAATTGTTAGTTCAATCATGGTTTTTAGACAATTAACTAACATCTGAGATAACACGTCACAGTGTTTACTTATTTTTTGTAAAAGATTGAATAAATATTTAAACAAAATGGCCACAATCTCAAGCGCTGCGTTTGCATGCTTATGTAATATTTTTCTGACATATTACGGAATACGAGACTCAATATTGTGTCACTTTATGTCTGTGAATTATATTGCAATTCTTGGGATCAAAGATCTCAGATATGTAAGGAGTGTTTTATTTTTTTCACGTTGATTTTGGCAATCCCATTTTTTAGAGCGGATATTTATGGGACCAACTAGAAGGATTGCACCGTGAAGTTAATTGTAGGTTTGTTCGCGAAATACATTAGGTTAAAACTTGTTTCATGAATTCATTGTTATTGAATTATGAAAATCCTATTGGTATTATCCATTTATATTTACTTTTAGATAACAAAAACAATACATATTTTCCAATCATTGATTTCGATCATGTTTTGTTATTTGTTGTGAAAATTTATTCTAGGTACATTTTCACAAGAAATAAAAGTATTCAGCCCAAGTCAAACTGTTGAGCTGGAAGGCCTGTGACGAATCGCTGTTTATTATACCTACAACGATACTATGTTATATTTTTAACCCCCGACGCAGGGGTGTTACATGTTGAACGTGTCTCTCTGTGTTTGTGTATCTGAGTATCTGTGTATCTTTCTGTGGTACCGTAGGTCACAAACGGATAGACCGATTTGAATGCGGTTTTTTAGTGTCATAGATAATTTTATCCCGAGTGTGCTTAGGTATGTTTTATGAAGATCTGTTGAGCCGTTTTTGAGATATTGGACTTTGAAACGAAAATGTCGGAGGTTTTTCAGCTTTCCTAAGTTGTAGTTATTTACAGTAGTTATTTGACGACCGCTTTAGCCTAGTTGGTAGTGACCCTGCCTACGAAGCAAGAGGTCCTGGGTTCGAATCCCGGTAAGGGCAAACATTTATGTGATGAGCATGAATATTTGTTTCTGAGTCATGGATATTTTCTATGTATTTAAGTATTTATATCTATTATATATATCGTCGTCTAGTACCCATAACACAAGCCTTACTGAGCTTACTATGGGACACTAGGTCGATTTGTGTAAGTTTGTCCCCTTATATATTTATTTATTTATTTATTTATTTATTTACAATTATTATTATTACTGCCCCATTGCCAACCACTTTGGTAGGTTAGGCCCAGGGGGGCTACACAACTGACGTCGCGCCGCGACGCGAGTCGAGAAGGATCTACCGCCCTCGTTCTAATTTGCACGGTGCGAGTGTGACAGGGGACGCTCAGTTGCGCGACAAGCGGCTTGTCAGCAAGTTGTGCTAGACGTACTGATGGTAGCTAGATGTCATGACATTTACTTACCGTATGAGTTTGAATAGGATTGATGACTGTCTACTTATCTATTTTTGATGTATTAAGGCTCATGATTCATGATAAGGATGATACATTACACTGAGCATCGGTGTAACGTGCTATAGAACACTTCGGTAATCGAGTAGATACCTATCTTGACAGATCCCTTAATAGGATCCGAGGGGCACCACTCAATTATCCAGAGAGTCCTTGCCAATATTCCTCTATTGGCGGCAAGATTGCATAGGCTTCTGTAGAAAAGTGGGATAAGTTTAATAAAGATTTTTTTGATTGTTTGCTTTGTTTTCAAGTGCAATCAATTGCAACCTAGTGCAAGTCATATATTTTGAGCCCAATTATTTATAACATATTTGAATAATATACACAAATCGATGAAAATGCAAAAAAACGTAAATATTTAATGGTAAAACACATTATATTTTAGTATTTAATGGTTTTGTAGGAATTATAAAGCATAATTGTAATCTAAATATATAAAAGAAGAAGTCCTGATCTACCATCAACGCACAGCCGAAACTAATGGAACTAGAGACTTCAAATTTGGTCCAGAGCTAACTTTTATGACGTATGCAAGGGATAACACGGGATTTTTGGAAATTCCACCCCTAAGAGGGTTAAATGGGGGTGCAAAGTTTGTATGGGGGAATAATTATTGTTTGAACTATGAACTTGAAACTTTGTAGAAAGATTACTCATTAAAATACAAAAAAAATGATTTCTGCATTTAAGAAAATTCTACCCCTAAGGGGGTTAAATAGGGGTGCAATATTTGTATGTGGGAAACATTATTTTTTAAACTAGAGTTTTGTAACTTTAGGTTATTTTTATAACGTGGACTAGGGACAAGAAGGGATTTTTGGAAATACCTCCCCTATGGGGGTCAAATACGGGTGCAAAGTTTGTATGGGAGAATCTTTTTTTTGAGATAGAGACTTGAAACTTTGTAGAAAGATTACTAATTAGAATAGAATACAAAAAAGCAATTTCTGCGTTTAACAAAAATTCCGCCCTTAAGAGGAATAAATGGGGGTGCAAAGTTTGTATGGGGGAATAATTATTTTTTTAACTAGAGACTTGAAACTTTGTAGAAAGATTACTTATAAAGATACAAAAAAAGTAATTTCAGCGTTTTAGAAAATTCCACCCCTAAGGAGGTTAAATAGGGGTGCAGTGTTTGTATTGGGAAAACATTAATTTTTGAACTATGAACATGAACCTTTGTAGAAAGATTACTTATAAAGATACAAAAAAAGTAATTTCTGCGTTTAAGAAAATTCCACCCCTAAGAGGGTAAATAGGGGTGCAATATTTGTATGTGGGAAACATTATTTTTTAAACCAGAGATTTTTAACTTTAGGTATTTTTATAACGTGAGCTAGGGACAAGAAGGGATTATTGGAAATACCATACCATAGGGGTATGGAGGTCAAATAGGGGTACAAAGTTTGTATGGGAGAATCTTTATTTTTGAGCTGGAAACTTGAAACTTTGTAGAAACATTACTTATTAAAATACAAAAAAAGTCATTTCTGCATTTTAGAAAATTCTACCCCTAAGGGCGTTAAATGACGGTGCAATATTTGTATGGGGGAAACATTATTGTGTAAACTGGAAACTTAAAACTTTGTAGAAAGATTACTTATAAAGATACAAAAAAAGTAATTTTAGCGTTTTAGAAAATTCCATCCCTAAGGAGGTTAAATAGGGGTGCAATATTTGTATGGGGGAAACATTATTTTTTGAACTAGAGACTTGAAACTCTGTAGAAATATTACTTTTTAGAATACAAAAAAAGTAATTTCAGCGTTTTAGAAAATTCTACTCCTAAGGGGGTTCAATGGGGGTGCAATGTTTGTATGGGGGAAACATAATTTTTTGAACTAGAGACTTGAAACTTTGTAAAAATTTAACTTGTTAAAATACAAAGAAAGTAATTTCAGCGTTTAAGAAAATTCTATCCCAATGGAGGTTTAAAAAGGTTGAAGGTTTTGTACAGGGAACTTCATTAACCTGTCTCCATTTCTCGATTTCCAGTGCTGAATACAGAATACAGAATACAGATTTTTATTGGTAAAAAAATACATTTTACAAGTCAATATGTTAGGTACTTTTACATAATCATTACTTACATACATACTTTATTAATACAATTAAATGACACACAGTCACACATTACGTTGCTGCATCTTTCCGAGTGTACAGAACTCGTCAATTGAGTAACATGCCTGTTCCAAAAGAAATGATTTAAGCTTGTTTTTGAAAATATTGTTGCTGGAGTTTTTTATGTCAGTTGGGACTGAGTTGTATAGGATTGGCCCCATAACGCTGAGTGACCGTCGTGATTTGGCCAGCTGGCGACTCGGAAGGATCAGCAGCGGTCGCCTGCGGGTCGGGCGACCACACTTGGGTGCACTTAGCTTATAGTCATGCAAATTGTTTCTGACGTACATACAAGCAGTCAGTACATACATGCATGGTAAGGTGAGAATCTTATGTTTTTTAAATAATGCCTGTGCAGGATAGTCCACTGATTTTCCATCGATTATACGCAGGGCGCGTTTCTGCATTCTAAACAGCCTGTCGCGCAGCAGCTGTGCCCCAAAGATCCACACCCTGCGTAAGAATCGAGTGAAAATATCCATAGTAAGCTATTTTTAAGTTCTCTATGGACAAACTAGGTGCTATTCGGGACAATGCGTAACACGCTGAGGCTAATTTATCGCAGGTATATTGTATGTGTGGAGCCCACGTTAATCCAGCGTCAATTTGGAATCCTAGGTATTTTACGGTGTCAACTTGTGGAATCGGTGTGTTTTTGACAGTAACATCGAGTTTTGCCTTGTTCGTATTTTTAGTTGAAAGTGAACAATATTCGTTTTGTCTAGATTTAGCAACATGCCGTTGGCAGAGAACCATTTCTCGATTTGACGCATAACCTCAGACAGCTTAGATTTTAAGTTATAAAAATTTTCGGCATGGACGATTATGCATGTGTCATCTGCGACCATGACATATTCCGCATCCGGACAAGCTGCTGTGATATCATTAACAAGAATAAGAAACAGGTAATTGCCAGCTATAGATCCTTGAGGGACGGCATATACACCAATTGACTTCAGTTTTGATTTTGAGTTAAGATCGCAAGTGCACTGTTTCCTATTTTTTAAGAAGGACCTAATAGTTTCGTAGAATGTGCCGGTAATGCCATACAGTAACAGCTTTGTCATGAGGAGCGAGTGATCAATCATTTCGAAGGCGCGCGACAAGTCGCAGAAGATAGCTGCGACCTGCCGCGCGTCATCGAGGTGCCCCAGCACCCGCGTCACCACGTCACGAGCGGCGTCCACCGTCGACCGACCCGGCTGGTAGGCATATTGCTGACTGTTTAATAGCCTATTTGAGGTAAAATGTTGCTGAGTTTAAGATTGTTTTAACAGCCTTACGATATGTAACTATTTTTAAAATCTCACTCATAATAACTAAGATCCCCATTTTCTAGCTCCAAATCCATGCGTCGCTCTATATCTTGCAGAGTCATTTTTGTCAAAGATTAAAATTAGATTAAAGCATCAGGTAACTGACGGAATAAGTATTAAGCATTCTGCAAACAATTCCCGTAATCTGATTGAAAAATCTTTAAAAATTCTTTGACAATCGCATATCAGTGTCTGCCACTGTTTGAAATGTACTATGTCTAGACCATTTTAACTAAGAATAAAATTCACTTACCTATTTAATATCTTTGTCATCATCAAAAATCTACGCGGACGAAGTCGCGGGCGGCCGCTAGTGTATTTATAATGACTGATTATAATTAATCACATTACACATTTATGATAGGAACATAAACAAAATTGCGTATTATTATTTACAATGTTACAAACATAACACATTATGTTACAAAATATTGAAAATATTAACTTAACACTTTACCTGAAAAGATAAACCACATTTAAAGCTAATATTCCGTATTCCTTTACTTATTGTAATTATTTTTTTTATCTTGCCATAACATTATAACATATCTTGTCAATTCAAACCTAACTGACAACTCTCCGAACAACTCTCATAGACAGGCCAGGCCATAGACAATTAGACAAGCTAAATGTGGTGCAGGAAAGCTCATTTGTTACTACAAGCATACTAATTGTTTCTTGCGACTATCCTTGTTATCCATATGAGTAGTCGGGTATAGGTTACTGTTGTTTTTGTATTACAACCTTCACAACTTTGTAAGAAAACAAAAACAATAACATCTTTTTAAGCTATACCAGACTTCATTTCTTCTTCAGCATCCGTTGGTATATTGGGTGTAATTCTGACAAAGCAAAGAATTTCCAACTGAATAAGTAAGTAATGTAAACGATGATGGAGAAATACAAGAAGAGCAGAAAAATTACAGAAAATGATGACAATTAGTTAGACTGAAAGCGATAGTATCAATATAAAAACTGTTTCTTGACGAGTCATTGTACCTACATAATTCTGTTATAAGTTTGTACATTATACCTACCGCAGGAATCTGTCCTCTAACATTCGCAGCGTAGTTACCCCAGTGCCACTCCAAGATAGGCCCCTTTATTCCGTAACTTGTTTTAACCTCACCTCACCGCTCACCCACAAATGTATATTGACGCCGCTTTTCGTAAGAATTAAGCGTAATCAGACGTCTAGTTTCGTTAGGCCTGACGGGTAAGTTGAGGTGCACTTGCGCTTTCCGAATAACTGCCCAGTTACTCGTACCTCAAGTCAGTTTAGCTTAATGTGTTTCTTCGCCATTGAGCGTTGCTAACAGTAAGGGATACTCTGTAGTTGCTCGGCAGGTTGGAACCCCACGTGTGAATCAAATGAAAATCATTTGAGTTGAGTTGTCATATGAAATTCGGATATATTCTAAATGCAAACGGTACTTATTTACTTAATAATCTTCGGGGTTGATATATGAGTTGTTCTTGGGCAAACAGTAATATTTTGAATATAATTGTTTTTCAAATGGCGGTTTATAGACTACTACTGTTAAAGCGAAACAGTTTGCCTGGAAAATAAATATAGTGACTTTCCAGGAAATAAAAACCAGCCAAGTGCGTGTCGGGCCACGCGCAGTGTAGGGTTCCGTAGTTTCCTGTCTGTCTTAGATACATCGACGTGCGGTGCGGTTGCATCGGCTGAATTTGTAAGAAAATTGGCTTTTCCAAGTACACATTAAGTTGGTCGACTATTACTCGGTTACTACTTATGCCTACTTGTCCGTGATAGTTTTCCTTTTAAATGTATTATATGTACTACTCGTACTACCACGAATCTTTTCACATCTCCAGTAATATCCATTTAGCCGACAAAGAGGGGGCGACACATGACTCGAACAAAAATTAGGACTTTAAAGCCCAATATCTCCCAAACGAATCACTGATTTGAAAAATGGTTATAGGAAACCCATAATATTTTTGAACGAGCACCACATGTTTTTACGAGAAAAAAATTACATTCCGGAGGTAGACCCAAAAAATATTTTGTAAGGATTTTATTCTTCTATTTTGTCGGCGTGATTGATTTACGAGTATATACCCATGCGGAATTACAGTTTTCTAGTAGTAATGGTTTCTGAGCTAAGCCGAAGATGGACGGACGCACAGACGGACGGTCAGACAAAGATTGCAAGAACTAACATATTAATTATGCCACATGTTTTTGCATTTCTGCTTTTCATTTGTTCAATGTTAAACTTTAATTTTGGTTTTAAGACGTTCCTCGTTTCCCGTGTATATCTTCCGTGAATGAGTACAAATGATGCAACATCTTTCGGGAATGATTTTCTTGGTTATATCTTGATAAGTATCTGGATATGTACCAACAGTTTTATTCATATTTCCTTCTATGAATTTTTAAACAATGTTGTGTGTGATTGAGAGTTGGTCTGCTTGCGAACAAAGATGTTTGCAACGCATTTGATTCGTCGAGTCATCTCGAAGAGTTAAATGCACACGATGGAAAAAATGTATCGGCCCTGAAAGGAAACTATCCTAATTCCTTAAGATAGCTCATTTTACTCAAAATAAACATTATTTTATTTTCCCTATGAGAATAACTGCATTCACAGATTACGGATTACAGGTACTTACTCGTAATTAAGTCTCTTTGAGTAAAAATAATATTTTTTATTAATCATTTCACTTTTGTAAGGCCTTTTGCTTTTCAATGATCTGATATTATATCTTGTATGCTGTATGTATATTATGTAATCACTTCATTGTACACAGTAACAATATACATGTCACATATATCAAAAGTACATAGGCGAACTTATCCCTATAAGGGATCTCTTCCAGCAAACCTATGAGCAATTGAGAGGAAGGTATGTAGAACGAGATAGGTAAACTTTTATACCGTGTACAAAAACACAGAGGAAATAAAAACAAAACCTATAATAGGTATTTATTCTGGAATGGCATTTTCTATTCTTGTAATGGTAGAGTTAGAAAACTTCAAAACTACCCATTACTTTAGTCTTTTTGGTTAATTAAAATGGCTATTCGAGCCCTGTGTGTTCGATTCTAACGCAAATAGACTTGAAAAACAAACAGAGCTTAAATGTCGAATTTCAAATTAAATTCGTTCACTATTCATTCAGTTCGACATTGTAAGATATTACCAATATTGGCTTTGGAACGTAAATTGAAGAACTACCTACTCTCTCTCATCTATTTACAATGGTTATTACAATTTCAATCCTATTTCGTTCACGGGAGATTCAAATTTTCCAGGAACTTCAAAAATGGAATATGAGCTTTGTTCGTTAGGTAAATATGACGAACCTTTATCCATTAATCAGTGCTACTTGAACGTATAAGGCCTCGCTTGCTTAGATACTGACTGGAATGTATACAGAGGACCATTGCAGGTTTAACATTTTTATGAGACGTAGCATTGGGTATATCGGAAGCCATGCGGCCATAGCCGTGAGTTAATTAGAAAGAGCACCAGTGCAAATAATGAATTATAATTAGTGCTGAATAAAACAGATTTTTGAAAAAAAAAAACAAATGAGTACCTATCAACCAATCAACAACTTATGTTTTGGAAGCCTTTTTTACCTTAATGAAAGAAGCAATATCAATTAGAAACCGTCTAAAGCAAGCAGAGTAATTGCTTAACTCTTATCGTATATCAAAATTGACCTAAGGGTTCCTAATAATTTGTACGCAATTTTTTCGTCGCTATATTTTTTCTCCAACATGCTCGGAAAGCGTCGTATTTTGTTTGAAAGTGCCTTATCTTCATCGGCTACGGTCGAAAAAATTTTTTAAAGTTAAATAAAAGTAAGTGTAAATTTATTTGAGGAAATTCAAACATTCAAAGAAGTTAAATGTGCTATTTATCATAACTTCAAAAACCACGTTGAGTGTAAAAGATATCGTAGTGTGAAAATGAATACCGCCTTTGAAATAACTCGTAGAAATAGTACTTTCAACAAATCAAAATATTAGGTAGCCAAGCACAATATGTTCATTTAATTTTGTATTATTTACTCACATGGTGAGAAAAACACTATATTTACCCTGACGGAAACCGGGATTGCCTGACGCGTCTTGGCAGGCGTGGGCAAGCCTCGGCCCGCCAACCACCTCGTCAGGCAACCGTGCCTCGGCAATAATGTACTATTATCCGTTGAACCATTCATCCAAATATGATTTTCAGACAGGTTCGGATATATTTTGTCACATCAATGAGTATTATCCGAACTCAATTTTTGCAACTTTTGTTTTTCAGAGATCCGTTGATTGGATCTGCTAATCAGCTGGGATCAGGCTTACAAATGGAAAAGTTAAAGCAGCTCTGCATCTTATAGTTGCATTCTTTGACATGTACATTCATTGTGAAAAACGGACACTACGGAATGTTCAAATCGCTCATAATGGAGCAGCCCAACTGGGAATGTAAGTACCTAATACGGCTTAATTTAATTTATTTATTTCTATCTGACTTAATGTGAATTAACATGGCATTACGATACAGGTATACCAATTTATGATGAGTTGTCCACTGAATTGCAAGGGTGGTTGAATTTAGCGATACTTAGAGTTATTTGAAAGCCCTAAAAGTAAATTAACCAATTTCATAAATCTTCCTTTTGCCTGTTTTTCATAATTTAGTACTTTTCACTTTATATACATATTTCCACGTTATGATCAAGTTCCACATACCTTATCCCATTAATAACAATCGCTAATCAACTGCGCTCTACATATTTCACTTGAAATATGTATGTACTGGATAGACTAAACTGATATATTTAAGTTAACTAGTTAATCATTTAATGTATCAGATTTCAGATTACAGAAACAATATACAATTATAATGAATGCCAAAATGACAAGAGTTTCTACCATCATCATCATCTTCCTAGCGTTATTATTCACGGTAATGCCCCTAAAGGAGCCCGTGAGTTTCTACCATGATTGTCAATAATAATAGTAACACTCAAGGAGTCAAATGTGCATTTTACTGTGTATTTAAATAGTGTAGGGTGTCAAAGCGGACGCCGGGCTCGTTTAGGACAAAACCGGGGATAACGCTAGGAGGATGATGAGGTATCTTATAAGTATCGCATTAGTTATTTTAAAGTTGGTCGCATCTACACAATTATGAATATTATGATAAACAGCCTCGGCAAACTGTTCTCTAGACGCTTGCCTGGACCGATACTTACCAATTAACAATAACAGGATTAATTTAAATGTCTAGATAAATAAATTATGTATGTAAATAACGCAAACAGCTTCCGTCTGTTAGCCAATTCACTGGTCCAACGTCTCTGGCTATTAATCCCTCACTTAACATTCACAACACCAACGCCGCACAATAAAAATGGCGTCAAAACATTTTATTCCCTTGTAAATAGCCTGCGGCGCTTAATATGCGCCTCATAGAGACGAGAGAGGGACGTGGCACGCGTGTAATGCCTCATATGGGATGTAAGAGGAATGGAAAGAACGGGGAAACTTATTTACTTACGGAATACGCGTACGGTCGCCATCAGACAATTACTTTTGAGCGATATGAGTTGCGTTACTTTTCGAACGAGCATTCATAATCATCATAATATCAGCCGAAAGACGTCCACTGCTGGACATTGGCCTGATTCTACTGCGGATAGCCTCATTAGGTTACTTCGGTACTGCTGCGGATGACCTCACACAGAGAAACTTCCAGCATAGCCCGCCAAACGAAAATTACAACAACCTGTCACTTTGCCATACAAAATAACACAATTTAATTGAGAATATTTAGATCTATCTAACGAACGAACAAAACTTTTTTTTTCTTGTGGAATGTAGCAGTAATGCTATGACACCCCCTTAAACAGGCTTATACAATAATTAATTGACATGTGCATTCTTCCAATCCTAAGATTCTCTTTGGCAAAAGTTCAGAAATCTGCCCTCAAGGTTTGCCAAACAGCCATGGACGTGAAATTAACGGGTCGCATTAGAAATACAATACTGCGTTCCAAAACTCAGATAGCCGCAAAACTCAAATGGGACTGGACCGGGCACGTCTGCCGCATGCCAGAAGCGTTGTGGGCTACAATTACCACCAAGCGGGTCCCACAGAACCGAATACGGCGTCTCGGTAGACCAAGTAGGAGATGGCGAGACGAGCTTGACGGCTTTGACCAAGACTGGTGGGAGTCTGCCCAGGACAGCTTCGTCTCCAAAGGGCCTCTACGTGTTGGATCTATATCCCCACGCACGCCTTCCAAATGATCGGGGTTCGCCCCGTGAATTTCAATCGGAGAAAATAATAATATAAAGTAATTAATTCTAAAACGAATTACTGGAAAACCTTACTAATTCTTATTACTGACTTATTGAAACGACCTGCAGGAATCATTAATTTTCATAATAATCTGGTGCGCTCGAATACTGCCCAGTTTTGAATTTATGATGACTTTGGCCCCGCCTCCGGGTTCTCTCGGCTATTAAATTTCAATACTCATGTTCACGAGTGTCGATAGTCGCTTTTATAGGCTTGGAGTCTAGGAATTTATGATGTCAAAACGTCTGCATCTGTCTATCTATATTAATGTAGGTATGTGTGTGCAACGATATTAATACTTACCTACTATCAATATCGAAAGTTCGCGAGAGTCCACTGGATGCGGGTGGCACAGGACCGGTCATTGTGGCACTCTTTGGGGGAGGCCTATGTCCAGCAGTGGAAGTCTTTTGGCTGATATGATTACTTATATCGAAGTGAGTGATCTACAATACAATACAAATACTCTTTATTGCACACCTCACACAAACAAAGCAGTTATAAAGAGAAAGAATACAATAACATGGAGATAGAGGTAGACATAGGCGGTCTTATCGCTGAAGAGCGATCTCTTCCAGACAAGCTGGGTATTGGAGAAAGAGATAAAACTAGATTATGTAGTAGGTGGTGCAGAGATTATATTTAGCCAAAAATCAGAATATTATAAATACACGTACATAAATAGCTCTATATATAAACATACATACACAATCATACATAAAAACAAAAATCACAAATAAATATCACATCACATCATCAGCCTATATACGTCCCACTGCTGGGCACAGGCCTCCTCTCATGTATGAGAGGGAATGGGCAGTAGTCCCCACGCTGGCCCAGTGCGGATTGGGAACTTCACATACACCTTTGAATTTCTTCGCAGATGTATGCAGGTTTCCTCACGATGTTTTTCCTTCACCGAAAAGCTAACGGTAAATATGAAATCATATTCCGTACATAAGTTCCGAAAAACTCATTGGTACGAGCCGGGATTCGAACCCACGACCGCCGTTTGACAGCCGCATGCCTGAACCACTGGGCTACCGTAGCAAATAAATATATATCCTACTAATATTATAAATGCGAAAGTTTAGATGTTTGGATGTTTGTTACTCAATCACGCTTAAACGGCTGAACCGATTTGAATGAAATTTGGCAGGAATATAATTTATAGCCTGGTTTAAAATATAGCATAGTTTTTACCTCGAAATCATCCCTCAAAGGGATGAAATCGAGGGTAAAATTATGGTCCAAAAACCTGAGTGATACAAATGCAGGCATACCATTCTAGGCTTTAAGATTCAGTCAATAATGAGTGTAATGGCGTGAATACATGTGGCAACATTGAATAGTAAAATACCCTTCTTTACTTTTAACGAAAACTAAAATTATATGACATCTTCTTAATGTGCCCTCATATGATGTTTGTTTTGTTAATTGTTTCTCGCCTAAACGTGTTTTTTAACCTCAAAGACATAAAATAATGATACAGTTTAAAAATCAACATCTACTAACTAATAGTCGGTACCAACAATTGAGGTGAAATCAAATAGATTTGTTTCTCACAGATATGTTCAAATTTTGAATGTAATCAAAAAGAACCATCCATATCCATACTAATATTATAACTGTGAAAGTGTATGTGTTCGTTTGTTTGTTTGTCCGTCTTTCACGGCAAAACGGAGCGACGAATTGAAGTAATTTTTTAAGTGGAGATAGTTGAAGGGATGGAGAGTGACATAGGGTACTTTTTATCTCTTTCTAAAATGGGGAGTGGAAGTCTATATGGAGCTTTCCGCAATTTTCAAGGTAGAAAGCTAAAAATTGGTATGCGGACTAATTGTGACTAACAAAAGAATCGTGCATCATTTTTTTTTTTGAAATCTGTTCTGAACTCTTTAAAAGAGGGGGTAAAATTTTATATGGGACTTTTCGCAGTTTTCAAGGTAGTAGTAACAAAAAATACCTGCCTTATTTTATCTTGGAAATCTTCCCCCAGCCCCTAAAATAGGGGATGGAAATTTGTGTCAGACTCTCCGCAAAATTAGTACAGATTCTATGATACAAACAGATAATAAGGTAATTTAATTTAAACAATCTGTAATTTTAGTAAAAATAGCGCAAGGGTTGCTATGCTACGTCAGTGCAAACTCTTAGTGTGTGCTGAAAGTTCTTAAAAAACGCACAAAAAAACGATAGAAGCACTAAATCGAACGCTCCAGGATTTGCGCAACAGTAGGTACCGATGTTATGGGAGGGATGGTGGTTTTATTGGCTGGTGATTTCCGCCAAACGTTACCGGTCATTCAGAAGGGGACACCTGCAGACGAAATTAAAGCATGTCTGAGGTATTTGTGCCGTAGCAATGAAACGACAGTTACCGAGCACGGACCGTTTATTACTGACTTGACAAGTGTTTGACAGCGTCTTCATATACATACATTACACTCCTCCAACGCCATTTGAGCATCTGGGGACGAACACACGGTTTAGACATATATATTTAATAATATTGCTTATAATCTATTTTCTTAGATCTAGATCTTAACATATGTTTTCTGACTCCGGGCGATCTTTCGTTGCCGCCGTCGGCATCATCGTCATTGGACCGGGGCGGCGCCGAATCCAAACAAGGAATATCGTCACAACGAAACTCCTCCGGGTCAAACGACGCCGAGTCCTGAGCCTCGACCCACTCGTACTCTATTTCCCCCCTTTCCCCTTCTCCGTCATGCTCTATGCCTATCATTGTGTCGGGGGCCACTAGACGCGCGGTGGGAGAGAGTGACGCGGAGTGCGAGTGGGGCGAAATCATCGAGGCCGGCGTGGCCGGCGCGGGCAGGGCGGCCAGCGCGGGCGGCGCGGGCGACGGCGGCCGCTCTGGTTCAGATACCTCGCCTGATTTACACGATTTGTATTCCTTAACACATACATCGTCCTCCGGTATTATTCCGGTGTATTTCCGTAACTGATCTACATGACGCCTGCCAATCACATCATAATCGGTAACATACATCATACATGCGGTTTCCTACAACGTCTCGAATGATGCCCGTTACCCAGGTATTTACTTGCTGTGTACCACTTTAACCACACTCGGTCTCCCATTGTTAGTTTTCTACAGACTGATGAGTCATTAGAATTATTATTATGGTGCGATGGCATAATTAAATCCAGCCTTGACCTTAACGAGCGCCCAAACTTAAGTTTAGCCGGCGATACGCCTGTAGCACAATGTGCAGTATTACGGTATTCGAACAATAGCCCCAGTAATTTGTCATCCAAAACTACATCTGATAACGGTTCAGTCAGCAAGCATCGTATCATTTTTTTACATGTCTTAACTGAATTTTTCGCTGATCCGTTACTTTGTGGATGATAGATAGGAGATGTTATATGACTAATACCATTGTTTACACAAAATGAATGAAATTCGCTGGATTTAATTTTTACATCATTATCTGATACGATTACCTTGGGAATGCCGAATATAGTGACTTTAATTTAGAAATTAAAGCTCGAGTGGTAACGCCGCAATTCATACGAATCCATTCCAGCCACTTAGTATACGCGTCTATAACTATAAGATAATCTCCATTAGTAATCGACATATAGTCTATGTGGATTCGCTGCCAGGCCCCGGCGGGGCGCGGCCAGGGGGCGGGGGGCGCGCGCGCGGGTGCCGCTTGCACCCTGCAGCATGCAAAACACGACAGTTACCGAGCACGGACCGTTTATTACTGACTTGACAAGTGTTTGACAGCGTCTTCATATACATACATTACAATGTCTCAAGTCGTCCACTATATGGGTCACCGTAAAAAAGTTCAGTTTGACTACATATATGAGAGTGCAACTATATGATGACACAAATGCTGGCAACTATGCCGAAACACTGTTGAAAATAGGAGATGGTCGGTTAGAAACTGATGCCGAGGGCTGTGTGACACTGACGGGAGATTTTTGTCCATTAGTACACATTGATTCAGAATTAGTTGCAAGTGTTTACACAGATTTACAAAACAATATACACGAAAATCAATATTTATGTGAAAGAGTAATTTTAGCACCAAAAAATGATGTTGTTAACAAAATAAATTCAGACATAATTATTGAGTAAAGTACCGGAGATACAACAGAGTATTTATCAGTAGAGACAGTTATGGATACAGAACAGAGCACATCATATCCCGTAGAGTCTCTGAATTCGCTTGAGCTATCAGGTATACCCTCACACAAGCTTCAAATAAAACTAGGAGTCCCAGTCATGCTTATGCGAATTTTGAATGTCCCGAGACTATGTAATGGGACGAGACTTCGTGTCACACAACTTGGCCGCAATATCATTAGCGCCACTATCTTAACCGGCGTAGGAAAGGGTGAAAATGTAATGATCCTACGAATCCCAATAATTCCTTCAGATCTCCCGTTCCAGTTAAAAAGGCTACAATTTCCTCTTAAGCTTACTTTCGCTATGACCATTAATTAACAAAGCGCAAGGACAGACATCAAAGGTGGCTTGGGTGAACTGTATACTGAATGTTCGCGTATGTCCAATGCCCAGAATCTTTACATTCTATCCCCAAATGGAAAGACATATAATATCGTCTACAACTTAGCGTATTGAAATAATATTCTGTTCTGAGTTCTCTTCTGTGTTCTAAATCAGGAAAGGGGAACCGTGTTACCCCGAATTTAACGCGAGCGAAGCTGCGGGCAAAAGCTAGTAGTACATAAACAGTCAGCCAAAAAATAACAATAGTAAGACAATCAGGGTTAAGGGATAGACAAATAATGTTCTTTAAGAAGAGATTTGAACTTGCCGATAGATTTTGCTTGTCTCATATCACGAGGGAGAGAGTTCCACAGTCGAATTGCCTTAAATGTGAACGAACTACTGTAAAATTTGGAAGATGACGAAGGTACAGTTAATAGCAAATTGTTAGAAGATCTAACAGAGTTAAAATAACTAAAAAAAAAAGAACTAATCAGAAGCGAAACAATGTGAGAGTTACGACGATAACGGATAGGGAGCCACTTGAGTTTGGAACGGAAACTAGAAACGTGGTCATATTTGCGTAACCCAAATATGAACCCAGTGCAGACATTTTGGAGACGCTCAAGTCTGCTTAAGTAAAGGGAGATCATAAAACACAAATAACTTGCTGTAACTTACTTTACGTCACACCTGGCCATAATGTGAGTTTTACTGCACGCTGCGCGTACGGGTAAACTCGCATTGTGGCCAGGTGAAGCCCTAAAATTTTGTACTCAACATGGGCGGTAATTCGTAAAGCCCCAGAGCGCATATTTATGTCCCTCACCCTCGGTTCGGGCCACAAACACCGGCGATCTGAGGCATTCACGAATACACCGCCCTAGTTACGTAATGTACGCGTTACGCTTTTATATTGCTCGTATTAACATGTATTAACGTGTTGCTACATTAACAGTAGATTTTTATGTTGATTACGACGATTAAAGGAAACGAATACCTCCTCACCTTATTAAAAGGAAACGGTTACCTCCTCAATAAATAGTCATTCAGCTTTCTAGTGCTAACGTTTACTGAGATTATCCGCGGACAGTGGTGCTTGCTACATGAAATAAATCGGCTGTTTGAGATATGATTATAAACATCAATACTATTGTGTATCATGACCATTCACGACAGGTCTGAAATGAGATCTGTGAAAGAGATGAACCGAATTGAGGGCAAGCTTATAAGAACTAACACAGACGGCAGTATATTCCACTCTATTATGTTAAATTAGTATTAATTTATGGCACACTTAGCTCGCAGTGCACCGTTCAGCTTGGCCTTCTAACTCTGAAATATTACGGAACCTACTGATTTATGGATTTCACAAGCTTATAGCTATTAACAATAGTGATGAATTATTAAGTTTCATTATTTAGGGTAGGTTACACCAAACCGTCTGTAATCGTTAGCGGTGTTCCTTAAAATCAGAATGTATGGAAAGTTTGACAAGTTACTATGGGATGACAGCTACAGTCTCCATATATGTATAACATTCTCTTATCGGAAGTTGACCCAGCCCTGGTACATCTCTGTTTTAAGGGGGCGTTGCGGAGCAGCGCCGCGCGAAGTTTAGGTTTTTAGCGCTACGCACACAACGATAGAGGCTCGCGCACCGCACACGCACACATGCACGTATACACAGTGGGGCGTCGGACTTTGACTCGCCAACAAAATTGTAACTTTGGATTTTGTTACCAAATATAAAAATTGTTATGTCAAATATAGGTATTTCATCTTAATACCTACCAAAGTTCGCCCGAACCGAGCGCGCAGCCTATCTAACTATGTGGACAGTTGTTTTGTTCGACTGAACGGCTTATACTTAAAGCAATGACGCGTAATTCCATGTTGGAGAGGCAACCAGATGGCTAGTGGTATTTGAGCTCCCGAAGTGTCGTGAAACCACCCTGTGCAACCCGAATTGAGCCAACTGTGACTGGTTCGGAAATAGGAGAAGGGTTGTAAAAAAAATGTTGCGTGGCAACCGATTGAAACGCGGTAGCCTGAAAGTGTGTACGCTGTCTATATAGTGGAATTATTATGCCATCCCTCCTAGTGTGACCGGAGCCGAGTAAACGAGCGACGAAAAAAAAAGTTAAAAATTGGCAGGCAACCGCTTGAATACAAACGCGAAATTCGACAAAATGGGAATACGCCAAGAATACGCGCAATAAAAGGTTTTGCAATCAATTGCCATGGACAATTTTTGCTTGGGAGGGACGGTTGCCTCTCCGACATTGAATTACGCGTCATTGCTCGGAATTTTAGGCAAGGGCGATTTTTGCCATATGTATGTAGGAGCGTCGGGCGGAACTGGTGGAGATTCATTATTTTCCCCACTCTCGTTAACCATGATATTTCACGAAATTAAAGTCGATCTACACTCTTTAGGTTTAATCAGTTTGATTAGAATATCAAATAGCACGAAATAATCATAAACCACTGGGATGAAAACAGATTACTAATTCTGTAACACGGAACGTGAGGAGATTCATTATTTCCCCCACTCTCGTTAACCGTGATATTTCACGAAATAGAAGTCGATCTACACTCTTTAGGTTTAATCAGATTGATAAGAATTACAAATAGCGCGAAATAATCATAAACCACTCGGATGAAAACAGATTACTAATTCTGTAACACGGAACGTGAGGAGATTCATTATTTCCCCCACTCTCGTTAACCATGATATTTCACGAAATAGAAGTCGATCTACACTCCTTAGGTTTAATCAGATTGATTAGAATTACAAATAGCGCGAAATAATCGCTTCTAAAAATTTAAAAAATAATTTAAATTTTTAGAAGACGCTCGTCATGAACGAGTACGCATAAACAAGCCGCCGAATAAAAGTCGAAAGCTTTAAGAACTTATTAATGACATCTCAGGAGATAGAATATTACCAGTTCTTTGACACAATAGCTGTAATTTCTGTACAATGTAATTATAACATTAAAATTAAAGATTAAGCTAGAATGACAGGTCTAGCTTAATTCAAAATTATATTTTAGTATATAAGAATGTAAGAATGTATCATTATCTATTTTAATTAAAACAGCATTCATGTAAAAAGTAACTCCTTAGAGACGTCAAACTCGTGCTCACCGTTTAACTTCAGGTGACTTTGAAGTAATTTTTCTTACCTCTATATTAAACACAGACTTAGTAACTTTGAGTTTTCGTTTTGTTAAGTTCTTTGAAACTTTCCACATTTACATGAATAATTGTGGAGCAGGGCATCATTTTGTCCCGGTGCCTATATCCCAAACATTACAGATCATGAATTATTTAAATTTACCTGTCTATCGGGGATATCTCAAGTTCTTTTTACGAAATCATGTTTTTTTATATTGATTATATAAAAAAACACATACGCTCAAAAAGCATAACCCTCCCTCTGAGACAGTCGGGTAAAATCTAGGGCAAGACGCAACCTCTCGAGCCGTTGCAGTACAGCGCATTGTACAACATACCTTGTGGAGCCCAAATGGCACCGGTTTCACTGAGGAGCGCATAATAGTAGATTATACACCAAGGGGATAAAGCACTGTTTTATGTCACGGGAGCGAATTGAATCCCGAACGTAACGAAGGACTCATAATTTAACTCCTGATCGTAGCGAGGGAGTTATAAGTTAATTCCTGAGCGAAGCGAGGGAATTAAGACTGAGTCCTGAGTGCAGTGAGGGGTTCAACCGCCCAAGACTAAAACAGTCTTATCCCCGAGGTGTATGTATACTCTACGTTTCACACCTTATGCGAGACAAAAAAACAGGCTCAGTAGATAAATAATGTTTTTATTTGGTACGTTTATTGAGGTTGAGTTGTCTAATTTGATAAACTCAGGAGTCAAAACACTTTCATCACTCGACATTTTCAATATTATTTTTGAAACTAAATCTTCTATAGGCACCTACAAGAACTCGATTTGTTCGTCACGCGTGAACAAATGAAGGCGCGCGACGTTCCAAATTCGAAAGCACAAGCCGTGGTCCTAGATTCGAAATTCGAATTTCGAACACCGCGCTCCTCCGGACCGGGGTTCACACGGAGGCAAACTTCATTTATTTTGTCAAATCAAGTAGGCCATGGCCTAGGACAAATTGTGTTTAGCAAAATTAAACTTTATGCATATAGTAATAAGAATTATGAAAAGTGAAATCATATTATTAACGAGCGGGTTATAATGAAATTCAGTACAACATTATAACCCGGCTAATACCAAGGGATTTAATGTCTTGCTTTCGGTAGGGTTTACATGACCTATAATTCGGCATTGTCGAGCATGTGGTGTGAAAATAGCATTAGCTAACATAGACACATTAATTGGACGTCACACAGCGCACTATTATGGCTTAAAGCCTGACCAGGAAAATAAAAAAACCAGCTCTTGGGGCGCTAAATTAGCAATAATTATAGCAACACTAAAAAATACTATATGATGTACCTACCAGTCATGTCGACAACAAGGTCGGTGTTGTTATTTGGAAGAAATGGACAATTTATTTTCTAAAGTAGGTATATACAAGATGATAACTATAACATAAACTAAATTAAATTAAAGCTAAGTTAAATCTAAAAAAGGCCCTCGAGGCATTGTACCGAGGATGCTGGCGGCATTTCCTCGCTGAATTGCAATGCTGATGCGAAGAAGAATAAATTCTAATCCTTCATACTTTCTCTCTGTCAAATACTTAGTCATATTGTAAATCACTTTTTTTAAGTCACATTTAATTATAGTTTTCGGCATTTTAACGCAATACTGCACGTACCAACGACACCACACCTTGACAGCAATTGACAGATGGCATTAATGATGACTTCAAAGTTATTGTTGCCAGTTGAAGAAATTAGTTCCAATAGTTTTCCGCAATTTGGCTAAGTTTTTTATTTTCCTGGTCGGGCTTTAAGTTGTTAAGTATATCTGGGCCAAAATTAACACGTTGGACAGAAGCATCTATAAGTAGGTGCCTACTGAAAAGTAACATGAGTAATCGTCTATAGGCTAGACTTACCACCAGGCGGGCCATACGCTTATATTTGCCAACGACGTAGTGTAAAAAAGGTAAGTGTTATGATATCCTAGCACTTGAGACCTGTATTTTCTTCAAAGCGGAAAACCTAAATGTGTAGAGCTGCGAAGAGGTTAAGTCAGCAGGTCGATCACGCAACGCATTGTACGTACCTACTAGGTAGATCTAAATGTCAATTTTTATGTGGAATAATTATTATTATTTAATATTCGATTGAAACAGCATTTAATTATACATATGAACAGCGTACAGACTTTCAGGCAGCCGCTATTTCAATCGGCTGCCTTGCGACAATTTTTTTTTTCCGCCTCAGTCCAAGCTGGGTCAGTTCGAGTTGCACAGGGCGGTTCCAAATACTTGAGGAACTCAAATACCGCGAGCCATCCAGTTGCCTCTTGGACACTGCAACTACACGTCATTGCTTTGAATATTGGGTATTTACCTCTTATTTACCCACTGTGCATTGTACGTACGTTAGGCAGATCTATATGTCAATTTTGCTTATGTAAAAATGATAGTTGGATCTACCTAACGCGCGTTCAAAACGTTACGTGATTACCCCTCAGAACGTGATAAGTAGATTTTTGTTTACTGTAACAAAATTAGTAAACATTACCAGTGGCGTAATTCGAAACATAATATTAATTTAATTTCAATGTCTTATACGCACACTGGGTTCTACGCGCGCCATGCTTACATATTGAAATTAGTGTAGCTCGAATATAATATATGTACACTCTATGATAAAAGTGGTAAAATTAATAATCAGCAGGGTAATCGTGAAGTTTTTTGATCGAGAGTTAGGATTTATCATAATAAATGTTATTCGTTTTTAAATTACGACTCATATCGACGGTCCCAATTAAAAGAGTAGGATCTGCAAAATTGAGATTTTTGCTTTTCAGCGGCCTAGGTCGTAAAAAACTCAAAACTTTAAAACCACATTCACAGATTTTCGTTTTTCTCAATACTTTTCGTAAAAACCAAACTAAAAAGGTCGGATCTAAGAAAAGACGACACTTTAAAACGTCGGATGTGACAGTTCCGACATTTTTACGGGACACACAGTGAGTACAAAATGTCAGATATGACACATCCTACTATATTACACGGAAAAGTATAGCGTATTTTTTGTTGTGTATTTTATGTAATTTACAGCCTGTTAAGTTATCAAGTGGCGACCACGTACCGGAAGGCGCAGCGTGGGTAGGCCCCCGACAAGGCGGACTTATGACCTGGTAAAGGTTGCGGGAGTCCGCTGGATGCGGATGGCGCGGGATTGGTCACTTTGGCACTCTTTGGGGGAGGCCTATGTCCAGCAGTGGATGTCTTTCGGCTGATATGATGAAGTTATCACGGCAATTTTCTCTGTATTAAATTGTTACATGAGAGTTTCCATGCAACAATGTCAGTTCTGCCAGTTACGACATTTTTGGAATAAATTTTTTGTCGGATGTGGTACATCCGACATATTAATATATGCATTTTCCAGACAAAAATGTCGTATGTGGCACTTCTGACAAAAGATGCGTAAGTTATTCCTGTTAAAAAAGTAGTATAGGAGGTTTTTGTATTTTTGGAAAAATGGCTGAAAAAGTACATATATGCTCAACGGCTAGTAATAAACAATCTACTAATAAGCAAACATTCGAAGTTTGATAACGATATTCCATTAATAATCAATTTTCATTTTCAAAAAAATAGTTTTCATTTTCAGTTTTCATCTTTGTAATAATTTTCCCGTACAATACATAGGTAACATGCCGAACGAATAAATAGGTACTAACATATTAACCAAATAGCAAACATTCTTGAAACGTCGGTAACTAGGGACGGAGCGTGCAAATCAAATCAAACGGGCTACGGCAAACATTTTTCAATATTTTCCTCGTAAAATATTGCGGTTCTTTTCAGGAGCTGTCGCGGTTTCCTAGATTATGAGACGCGTGGCGGTGAAACGATTCCATGTTAGGTACCAGCATTTATCGTAGGTACAGGTAACAGATTATACTTACTGTAACTGTATTTACGATGAAATAAATCCTTAAATTTTGGTTAGTGGGCATTCTTAATAGTAACTACGCTTACTACGCGAAAAGCGAGTGATTGAATATGTACATTTGAACGCATTATAGACTTAAAACCCGTGCATTGATTTTTAGGGTTCCGTACCCGAAGGGTAAACACGGGACCCTATTACTAATGCTATACCTCATGAACCGTGATAGTTAGACAGTTGAAATTTCTGTTGCCGCTATAACAACAACTACTAAAAACAGAATTAAATAAATATTTAAGGGCCCATCCAACAAGCGTGATTTTTTTGCTGTTTTTATAAATGTTGGTACGGAACCCTTCGTGCGGGAGTCCGCCTCGCACTTGGCAGGTTTTTCTTATTATTGTAGGATTGTTTACTTTTTTTAACACCATAGGATACTCGTATTAGTCAGAGGCTTCAAGTGCAGCATACTGTTATCACTTATCATTCATCATAATCCGGCATCCAACCCTTGACATTCTTTATGTGTTTTTATTGAATCATAATTTCTAAGCAAGCCGAGACCACTTGCTTACATTTTTACAAGGTTTTATTTAACTTGCACTATTCGTATTTATGTAAGTTGTCCGTCAAAATTTGCAATCCATCTTCCAGTCACTTGCTGTTATCCAATTGAGCTGCCTATTATGGTACCATCGAGCCGATCTGGTAATGGAAACAGAAGGTAGCCATGAGAATTCAGTACTTAACCGAGGCGTAACCGCGTTGAGTTTGGGCTCGTTAGAATTGTATCAATGAGTAGTTGATGACGGTATACAGAAAAGTGCAGTTGCCAATAAAAGCTTGAACCAAAACTGTATTTTTTGACAGACTTATATTAGTGTTCCATTCATTTCATCAACAGTTCATTTCATCGATCAATCGATACAAGTTAATTTGAGTCATGGTTATTATTTTAATAAATGAGTCATTTAGTAGGTGTATTTTATTACGGAAGCACTTTTTGCAATATATTATTTCATATAAATAAATAAAAAAGAGATTTATATTCCCATGTCTTTATCTGACCAATTATCAGTTCATATCCCCTAAGACAGACTTCCCGTAAACTTATTTCAATATGTAATATTTCGTATACAAAATTGATCGATGTGTAAAACTTAACGCAATCGAATACTCGGAAGTGAAGTTACTTAAATGCATAGCCAAAAAATTTATAAATCATAAAGAGCCATGAAAAATTATTTTATTCTTGTTTATATA
Organism: Epinotia demarniana; assembly: GCA_945867215.1. Lineage (NCBI taxonomy): Eukaryota > Metazoa > Arthropoda > Insecta > Lepidoptera > Tortricidae > Epinotia > Epinotia demarniana. The sequence goes on from OX244261.1 coordinate 21,755,819, forward strand.
ATAAACCATTATACCATAATTCTTTGTTTTCATAAGATTTGTACTAGGTTTACCAAAAGTGATTTTATTTTAAATATAAATGAATATTTGGGGATAGACTTACACAAATCGATCTAGTCCCAAACTAAGCAAAGCTTGTACTATGGGTACAAGACGACGATATGCCTTTTGTACGATAAGTTTTCTTTTGTGCAATAAAGTTTAAATAAATAAATAATATACATACTTAAATACATAAATAAATACTTAAATACATAGAAAACATCCATGACTCAGGAACAAATATTCATGCTTATCACACAAATAAAAGCCCTTACCGGGATTCGAACCAGGGACCTCCGGCTTCGTAGGCAGGGTCACAACCAACTACCTTTGGGCTACAGAGGTCGTCAAAAGTACCTAAGTGGAAAAAAAGTTAGTTTCTCACTATCACATCGCTCGTTCGGCTCGCGCACTGTTGGGTCGCAGTTCTACCTCACCCTACTCCTCACTTCGCTCGTCGTCAAGACATGCCTTAGTTATTATGACGGTGCGTAGAATAATCACATAAATCGACTGCTATATGACAAGTACGAGTAATTACACCTAATTTCACCTCAACTTTAGGAAAACGTAATCGAATTGTGACTTATTACGCTTCGATCGTCTGAGTTCAGATGAAATTGAGAGCATTAAATCATATCGTAGCTCTCTCGTTTTCCAACGATGCTATTGCCACCAAGAGATCCGATCTACCTCCTTGTCTGCTTTTATAAACACGCCTCTTAACCCGAATACGAATTTTGTTGTACTTGATCCTCTAACTTATTTATTTATTTATTTATTTATTGAAAAAACAGGTTACATAACATTACAGTGTAAGCACCAATGCGTCATGAACCGAACAATGTTTATTTAGACGGCGAAACGGCGTGGCCCCGTTGCGTCGACATCTCGGGTGTTGGATTTGGTAGGTTGCCCCGGAACCGACGAAACACGACACCTTTCGGCCAGAAATCAGCACACGCGATGGTCTCCTGGAGCGGCCGCGGCACGCGCACTACAAAAGAGCTGAAGTGCACGTAGTGCCGGGACCGCAGCTGGTGCACCCTCAGCGAGTAGCCGGTTTTCTGGCGAACATACTGCGTCACTTCTTCAGCGGTGGCAGTGTGATGCAGGCGCGACGCGTACAGCGTCTTGCTCGGTGTGGAGACCCGCAGACCACAACAAACCGGGTCTGCAGTACCACACTGACTCTTACGTGTCTTACGCTTTCTTGACACCGTTGTGAAACCCTCCTTGTCCACATTGGTGCGAGGGGTTTCCTCTTTAGGAGGATCCCGAACTTCACGCGCTTTCGAGGGCGCAGCTTTCCGGCAGGCTGGAACAGTAGGCTCACCAGCAGAAACGACGTCAGCAAAACGACGACGTGGTTTCGATGAAGCGTTGACGGGAGGCCCCGCGAGGAGGGGGCAGGGGGGCCGCGGATCAGCATGTACAGTGACATCGCTATGCGCATTGTCAGCTACACGCGAATTGACCGAGTCGGCATTTGACGCCCGGTTACTATTCTTGAAATTTGACGCCGTCGGTGACCGCGTTTCTAGGGCACCGTCGCGCAAACGGATGATTTATTTGCGCAATACGTCAATAACGGCCTGCGATTTGTCAAATTTCTTTAGAATTTCTGCCATGCCTGCTTTAAGAGCCACAATTTCCTTCAGCAGGCAGCTCACGTCGACATGGTCTGGCGTATTGGACGGCAATCTGGAGACCTCCGTCGCCACGAACTCAGGCATGTCGTGTTCGTTCTCCCTTAGGACCTCAATGATGTCCCCGAGGGTCTTCCTTCCGGCTTCATCTTCTCTGCGATGAGGTACAAATGTGCCGACAATCCCGAGAGACTGGTACAGCACCTTCTTCGCAGCGCAGATTTCGTCGACAGTAAAACGCGACGAACAGATCTGAACAGCAGTCACCGCATCCATCTGACCTTCCAGCAGCAGCTTCTGTTGCAGAAAGGCGAGGATCCCGTTGACAATGGGCTCACTTTTATTAGGGTCACCCATTGTTTAACTAGTGGCAGCGGTCGAGCCGCGCTAATTCACAATTAAATAATTAATTAAATCATCGATGCGTCTACTTCGCTGCGCGCATCGGACACGACTCCCCTTGATCCAACTCCAACTTGATCTTGTGATGCCTACTGATAGATATTTTAGCTCAATGGGATGCTAGCAAGTGATTGAAAAGAGATAGAGGTCCCGAGGGCGCTCTGTGTTGACGGTGAGAAACCTGTTTGCTTTCTAACTGTCAACACATTAGTCCTCAAGCGAATACATGACTCTTCTGGAGCATCAAGCATCCATAGGCGTCGGTGTCTGGTTACAATCAGTTAAGCCATATGCTAGTTTGCCACCGCCATATTATTGAAAAAGGCACAATAAGTTCCTGTCAAAAATGTCATTTTTGGTACAAGCTTTTATTGCCGACTGTACTTTTCTGTATGGGTGTCTATCATTTTATCGAAACGCATTACGTCGATTTACATTTCGCCGAAAACTGTTCCACGAATTTCATTTCGTTGTATTTCTTGTTCACATAATCATCAATTCATAGTTTTTTATTTCATCGAACAACTTTTCATCGTTAATCGTTTCGAATTTGTCTTAAATCGTACCGTAACGATTCATCGAATTTACTTTTCATAGAATAGTCAGTTGTGTATAGTATTCATTTATCGAAACACGGTTCAATGTTGGTACGTTCCAGATATTTTTGTTGCCACGAAAAAAAAAAAATTTTTCTACCAAGTTGTTTACCTATAGGTCATTTCATCTAAGTATATAATACCTAATGGATAAAATGGGTCCACATTGACTTATATACGATGTAGACGTAATATTAAGCCTAAGTAAGTGATATTAAAAAAACGGTTCTGGCGCTTCGCCGGCCGCTGCCGCGGCACGCTCGCTGCGCTCGCTCGGCTCGCGCGCTATAGGATCACAGTTCACCTGACACTCCTCCTCGCTTCGCTCGTCGTCGTACCTACACTGGCCTGCCTTAAAGTAGAATAGGAAGGTAATCCGATATCCAGAGGGAGAGGTGGGTATGCTTAGAGCTCTATGCATACGTCCAAAGTCTCGGTGAAATGTACCTACTCAGTTCGTTGAAAGGTAAATATTATCAAGTGACAAACACAGATGAAACGATTTTCTATGTAATAAGAATTTTGGGAACTGAAACTTATGTTCAAACAAAATTATAGTAACGGCGATTCGATGAACGACTATGTCGATGAACAAATAAAATATTGAAGTGAAATTCGATGAGTTCATTTTTGTGTAAATGGTATTTCGAGCAAATGTATGAGCGATCTAACGAAGTTCGATGAATGATTCCTGTGTGATGATGAAATTCTGCGAATAGTGTTATGGGAAACGATAATCGATGAAACTATTTTCGGTAAAATGATGGTTTCCCTTTCTGTATACCATCATCAGTGACGATTCTAACGAACCTATAAACTCAACGGGGTTACGTTGGTTAAGTACTGAATTCCCATGGCCACCTTCTGTTTCCATCATCAGATCAGCTCGATGGTACCATAATATTGAATTGTCATCCAAACTATACTTATTTAATACCCAATAATTCAGCTCAATCGGTCACCGGGAAGTGGGTCAAATTTAACTTGCAAGATTTGTCCCATACATACTAACAGGGCAAGTTAATATTATAAAGCTTGTAAATAAAATACGAAAGGCATATGTGGTAATCAAAGGCGACGTGGTATCAGCTGTGTTAGCCCCGCTGGGCCCGCAATTCTCGATATTTATTCCAGTCACATTTAAAAAGCAAACATTTCAATAAAGCCATGCAGAAGAGCCAATAAACTATATCTACCCACTTATCAAACAATACGCACGCCCCTATTCACGCTTGTCCCGAAAAGGTTGGCCCTTGAGGACGATACTCCTCAATGGCTCTGGGGATAATAGGCGAGATAGCAAAAGGATCCCTCTTTGATGGAATAAGGATTTGAGTTTTAGAATTTTTCATATTGGAACTAGATTTAGGGTTTATATTTTGCCGAGAATACTAGGGCTCAATTTCAAAAACGCGTTTCTGAAGTTTTTAATGTTTCCGCGGTTTGAAAAGTAGTGAAAGTACTCTGACTAAAAAAAATTACGTCCATGCGATAAGAGACCAAGGCGAGGGTATCTTGACGAAAGTTCAGCAGGTTTGAAAAAAGGCCATGTCTGCCGTCCAACGAGTCTGCATGAGATGTATGGATGTGATTAAGCGAGAGAAGTGTATAAGGACAGTAGTAGTATTTGGCGTTCCTTCTCCTACCCCAAGGGGCTTATTATACGATTGTATATGCGACATTATTTTGTCTCGGCCCGGGCAATACTAGCTGCCCGAGCGGCATCGCGTGCTTATTGCAGTGAGGCAGGCAAGACCGCCCGATAATATATGTCCTATGTCCTCTACTGGAAAATCAGTTCTCTATCGCAAACTTTTCCTTATTATTAGATATATAATATAACATATATGAGATAAATCATTTATTCATGTCTTCAAAATAAGCCTAGTCAAAAGCCCCATAGTAGAGGGGACCGGGGATGGTTGACCAAATTTCAACTTAAGGCGCCGTAGGGTCAGCGAAGTTAAGCGAACAGTGTTTTTGAAACAATATAATGCGTCTGTTTATAATAATATGGTTAAAAAAAATACGAATAGTAATCTTGAGGCTTTTCTGCAGGGAAATCAGTGTTTAGAAACATGATTAAGCATTTTTCGCTCGCTAGAAAAAAATCACGAACATATGTCTAAAAGGGTCTAAAATACACTTAAAATATTTGTTACAAATTACGAACAAAAAATCGGTGCCGTAGGTTCATAGTCTTCTCTCCCTCTCACTGAGCATAAGCGTGAGCGAGATGGAAGTGCGTGCTCGGAAGCGCGGAAATCATGTTTTTTAATTTTAATTTTTTGGCCTTTTAAATAAATAAAAAAGTAAACACTGGTTTCCCTCAAACATGATATAGCCGATTTTTAAAAGACATTTTAATATTTTTAGCTTTTGTTCGTAATTTGTAAATGCGGTAAATATTTTAAGCGTATTTTATAAACTTACTTACTTTTTATAAACTTTAACCATTTGGTCACAAGTCGTACCTAACAAATTTAATTATTTTTAATATAATTTGGTAACAGTCTTGATAGGTCGACCAGCCCCGTTATCAATTAGACTACTAACCCCGAACCACGTTTTAATTTATAATCAGGTGCCATAACTATATAACTGCGACAAAATCAATAGAAAGACCATGAGTCAAAATTTCGTAACAAATGCTTTGATAATCAATAACAACAAATAGTATGAGGCGTCATTACAAATAATATTACGACAAAAATAACAACTGACGTGCGTTGTTTTTCAATATTATGCTCCTTTTCTATTTTCTTTCTTTTCAAAGACATGCGTGCATCGATTCCCGGTGACGGAGCGGGGGAGGTGACGGACTCTCATGCCTTATTGGTCCAAGGCCCAAGGCCTTTGCGTCGGACGAGTTTTTGATAGTTAGTCTACCTACCCCTATAGTCAACCGTCCCTTATCTCCCCTACTTATACCAAATTAGTACAGATTATACAGTAAATAATTTAAAATATATTTATATATATCCGAAACGTAGGTATTACTTACGTTTGGACCACAGACATCAAAAATTTTGATGTCTGTGGTCCAAACGTAAAAATTATCTAAATTATATGAGAGATGATAAAATTTTGATCCAAAATTTTATCTTCTCTCATATAATTTAGATAATTTTTAACCTTGACCTACCATGTAAAATTTGACAAGCATTCAACGTAAGTTTGACAAAATACATTTCAACAATACTTAATCGCGACCGAATTGATAAAAGCCCCTGAATGTCCCCATTATCAATAATAGTCTGCGAAATCCGTAGAAAACTTTCTTCGCAACTTTTTCATTCAAAATAATTGCCGAGGCTTTGTCTTTGTAAGGTAGGAATTACTGACAGTTTCTTTGTTGTTAGGTATTCTGAACTGTTTGAAACAACGTGACTCAAATTTGGACTCATTATATTGAGTCGTTCGTTAATTTCTTGTTCGTACGAATTCGAGTTTAATTCGACTTACTTAGCTTGTTTTTCCTCTGTTCGCTTAAAGTGAAATATAATTACTTTCGTAAATTCTACGGGTCTTTAGATTGGTACTCATTTGTACTCCTGTAAAAACTAGGCGTGTATTATGATTATTACCTAACACAATTCTTTGGTGATAGTTTTTGTGACACTGTTTGTTATTTTTTTCACGTTAATACTGTTTTTGCAAAAAAAATTGGGGGACAATCTTACACAAATCGACCTAGTCCCAAACTAAGCAAAGCTTATATTATGGGTACTAGACGACGATAAACATACTTATATAAATTAATAAATACTTAAATAATTGAAAACATCTATGACTCAGGAACAAATATTCGTGCTCATCACACAAATAAATGCCCTTGCCGGGATTTGAACCCAGGACCTCTTGCTTCGTAGGCAGGGTCACTACAAACTAGGCTAAAGCGGTCGTCACGGTTTACTTTGCTGAATAAACATTGCTAAACGAATCCGCTTATCTGTCGGGCAGGCTCTTGGTAAGGGCTAGTACAGTGCATCGTAAAATGGTATGTCCTAAAGAGACGACTTAGTATTACCCAGAATCAAGGTAATGCTTCTGTAGCGGTCTCCTGAATTTTATATTATTTCCCTCACATCCAATGGCTTTAGGCAAACTATTAATTAGCTTACTCCTACCGAGTTACGTTTTTGAGAGTTCTAACTTTGCAGAAATTAGAATACCCACAAATGTAATGAAATGAATCCATTAAGTAAAAAAAATATTATCTGTTTACCATGATTACATAATATATATTATTACCATGATCTTATGACGATTGTCGAAGGACTTGTCTGGTCTTATAGGGAATGGGGTATAGGCACAGAATAGATAATAGTACAAGTACAGAAGGGACACTCCTTTGATCTTTACAAAAGGCGCTTTTTTCTCAGCCAAAACATTAAGATTTATGGCCCTCTGACGTCGTTGACGACGACGTCGACGTTCATCGCTATAAGTGCATGCCGGTTCCCCAACGATGGGGCACCGGCATGTACTTGTAGCGATGAACGTAAATCGCGGAGTGTCCCGCGCTCGGTATAGGTAGTAAGTATATTATAAGATTTTAGTATTTTGTCATTAAACCGTTTGGTAGTAAACTAAATACGATATACTTATTAATATGTTTTAGTGGGAACAGTCGAGGAGCTGAATGCATGTTCATTTGTAATGTAGACATTAAATTTATCTGTTTGTTCTCCAAATGAAAAAAATAATAATACATGATTTGATTTTCAAAAAAGTTTAAACCTTTGCCTTGCTTGCTAGTCAAAAGATCTTAACAGATGTTGATTTAGTATCAGTAACTAGATACATAATCAGCCGAAAAAAGTTTCCGTCCTAAAGAACCGCCCGATTGACTCGGGCGGCGAAGAAAGTGTAGGTATATAAAAAGAGTGGAAAAGCAAATTGGAAGGGGAAGACCTAGGCGAACTTTCTCCGATCAAATTGGAGAAATCTTAACAAAAGGCCAGGTCAAAAGTAACCTAAACCGACGAGCATGTATGTGAAATATGAAAGTGAGTGAAGCGAAAGTGGTTTGCCAGGACCGTATCAAATGGAGATCCGTGATCTCGGCCTACCCCACTGGGAAAGAGGCGTGATTATATGTATGTATGTATGTATGTACATAGATGAGAGGAGGCCTGAGCCCAGCAGTGGGACGTATATAGGCTGATGATGATGATGGTGTATGTATGTATTTATTTATTTATTGCAACCATGGTATTACAGATCTTACATAAATACTATAAATAGTACAGTTTCACATGGACCCTGTTAGGGCATAGCAATGAAAATATTTAATAATATACTAAGTATACATGCAGCAACAACCGTGAGTCGAATTTACATTTTATTCTAGGCGAGTTATCATGGGCAAAATTTCATAATTGCTATTGTGGTATTGATAGCGTAAAAATATTTTTATGTAAACTCATTGTCATTTTATGGTTTTGAATAATTAATTTCGTTAGTACAGATGACAAATTATCACAGAACTAAAACCTAAGGAGTCAGTATTAGATTTTGTTTATGGAGTCGTAGTTAGGTACGTAAATAATTATTTTCATTGTAAGATTCTCTAGAAATCCTTAGCGACTTGCAAACTAGGCCGCAATAGCACGAGATAGGAAACGTCTATGACGAAGAGCCGTGACGATTTTATCGTGTTTATTTGTCAAGTTTATTTAAATCTTGTAAAAATAATTTTATTTTCTGATGGTACTTAATCATAGTTATGTGTCCCAACAGAACTAGTAGATACTTCAAATACACCACGCTAAATAATCCTAATAAGAACTTTTTATTCCCACTAGTCGTGCATAGAACTTTTTAAGGACTTTGTCAATTGCACTGCTGCAGCTCCTTTTGCTGCACATTTCTTGTCATTTTTGGTCGGAATTGTGAGTCTATTTACGTATAGCTATATATGTCAATGTTAACAGAGCATCGTATTACTCAAAAAGTCAAATGCACCCACTCGATCTCCGGAAATCTCCCTCCATTCAAACACCGTAACTTTATAAGAGCAAAATCTCACATCCATAAATAATTGATAAATGTACACCATCAATCACAAAATTATTCATATTCCGATATACTTCCGAAGACGTTTCAATTTCTGCCTATTTCCCGAATATATTTTGCCGTTCAAATTCGAGAGCGAAAAATAAGATTTATATTGTACATATCGCTGTATTCTACGACTTTGATAATCTATACGATATGTTCCTATTTTTGATAGACAATATTAACCTTTCGCATGAGATACGCAAGGTAGGTACTTCTATAATTAAAATATAAAAAGACAAAGTCCGTGGAGGTTCTTTGCAAGTTTATAAATAGGGTCATCCTTTGAACTACTCGGCTGATAAAAAAATACCACTGTATAAAATCGATCTCCCGTCGCGCGTGCATTGGCTGGTTGACCCTTTGCACTAGTCAATGCAATTAGTTTAGTTGAGGGCCCCTTCGTGGCCCACTTCAGCAAAGAAAAAAAGTTATCTTGTATATTAAAAACCTATCCTGGCCTTCGATTTCGTTTTCCTTGATGACTTGCTATCGCTTTAGTTTAATATTTCTGATATTCTAAATTTCAAGCCTGTCACATTTAGAATATCGAATCGGGCCCCTGGGCCTCAATTTAGTAAATAATTTCTTCACTTCGTATTTTAATGTATATCACGTGTTCGTTTCCAATAACTCCTCAATTAATTAAATAAATAATTGAGGTCCTGAACACTAACGCCATGGTTTGCTGTTAATTCATCATAAATTTATTGCATCATAATCATCTGAAGACATTTTCGGTAAGTCTATGTTATATCAATTCTAATATATAATTTAGTTCTATAACATAATGGTGGACATGTTGGTTTATAGGCTCGTTATTACTCGTTCTCCGTTGAGTAGATACCGAGCGCAAGCATCTAAAGTGGAAGGGCGGGGACGAAAATAAGAACATAACTCTGCAGAAATAGTGTAGTGAAAGGTCATATTATCAGAGGTTACGAGGTAATATGTTATTATTGTACTAAGAAAAATATTGTTGAGGTTTTTACTAACCAACCTTCCCATCGAAAAAATAAGGACATGTTTTTATTTCCAAGATCATAAGTCGGATCGAAACAAAGAGTAAGAGTAAATTCCACTTAAAATAAAAACGAGAATATCTTCTGAGTATGGTAGTTTTTGGCGTACGTTTTTTGACTCAATTTACTGTGACAATTTCTATCCTTCTGTTTCTACCTGTAATAGGTATTATTATGTTTCAAATATAATTCTGTTAAACATGTTTTAGGAGTGGTTTTATGTTTTTTATTTATAAATACGTTTTTAGACATCGTATTTGATATAAAAACTCTTTACTCTGTAACTGCCGCATAAGTGACAGATACAATTTAAGAAAACTGGATCTAAACTGTTCCCAATAAATTTGTTTTAACTTGAGCATTGGGTACCTTATCATTAAACATCTAAAATATAATGGGTGTAGATATTTAATAACACAAACAAAGCTAGCAAATCATAATAAATTGGCATGGCAAATATTTGTGCGATTGAGCATGAATATTTGTTTCTGAGTCATAATCATAGTTTCATAGATGAACACCTAACCTAATCTGAGTAGTGAATTTTGAATGATATGAATCAGCCATTACATACGTAGTACATGCTAGAATATGAATTATTTTCACATCTAATTCCATTTGAAACTAGAGTCTGGAAACGAAAGTGAACTAACAAAATTCAGTTACGCGGCAACACTCTTCATCAAAATGTATGCTGTTTAGTGTTGCCGCGTAATTGAATTTTGTGAGATCAACTTTCGTTTGCCAGAGTCTATACACAGCGAAACTGCGTTGGCAGTCACTGAAAATGGCAATTAAATAATAATTGGAAACATCATATAGTCATCATTAGTCACTGCTTTGGACAAGACTTGTGAAATATGTACTTATTAACTCAGTTAATTGAACGAGCGAGCAAAGCGAACGTTTCAGCGTGGGCAATATTGCTTCGTATGTCTGACCGGATTTCCGGCTGTTCGTTCTCTACAGCTAGCACTTCTCAACCAATTCTCGTGAAATTTTGTGAGCAGGTTCATAAATTATAGTATAGAATTTTTTCACAATTCAGTTTGTCGAAATTAAAAACTTAGTCATCAGTTTAGATTTTTCTGACTTCCTACTAAATCCACACCTCTTACTTATATTATAAATGCGAAAGTTTGGATGTTTAGATGTTTGTTACTCAATCACGCTTAAACGGCTCAACCGATTTGGAAGAAATTTTGCACGAAGATAGTTTGTAGCCTGGATTAAAATATAGGATAGTTTTTAGCCCAGGTCCATGCAGAGGAACTCGCGGGCGGAATCTAGTCTGTTATATATACACAATCATTGCCTGGTTACACTTAACGATTACATCCTGAATACACAAATAATGCTGTTATCATTGATTGCTTTCTGGACTGCGCAAGTATAGGGCCAAAAATTTTAGTCCAAAACCGTGGCATTTTTCTGTTCTAATTATGTTTGTGTTACCTAGAAGAACATCGCGAGGCTAAGGCGTCGAGTGTAAAAGAACAAGCAATACATTAAGTGAAGTGACGCCGGCTTTGTCTCGCTGCAGCTTCCGGGTGACCTGGTTACTTAGGCCGCCTACGTCTTCTGTATGCTACGGCCCTACTGGAATTTAAAAAACTGCTGAGATTAGACTGCTGTAAAGGTCTGTTTTACGTAATTAATGCCGTGCTAATACGGTAGTCGAGCATAAAGACTAATAAATGTTCTTTCCATTTATCGTCAAACTTCATACTACTAACAGCTTGTTGACGTTTCATATTTTTAAAGGTCATTTGTCTATAAGACAACCACAGAGTACTTTTCTATACAGGGTGTATCAAAAATGGGGTGTGATTCGAGCAAGGACATATCCGAATATTGCATAATTGTTTTTGCAAATATGCATTTGCCCTTGATCGGTTCACAGCCCATTTTTGATGCACCCTTCAATATCACTCAAATTTTTTATTTATTTCTGAATATGAGTGGTGCGTGGAAATGATATGATGAGTTTTCTAGTTGGATATCATTATATATATGTTGGTCTACTTATATAAAATTCAAGACAACATAATCATAGAAAATATGACTGATAATAAAAAACACAATAACATAGAAAAGTAAGGTCTAGATGCACAGTCGACGTAACGTCCCTGCGGCCGTCCGTATATACACCACTCTTATTTCTCTATCTCGGCCTGGCAATGTATGTGAAACTATGCCCCGTGGCCACGTGCCCTCCGGTAGATCTCCATCAGCAATGAGGGCAGGGTGTGACCCTTCAAAATTATAGGAGTCGGGATTCCTCTGACACGGTGAGGGTCAAGGGGCAGGTACTCAATTATTTACCCAGCGGTGCCAGTAATGTTCTTCAAGCCTCAGAGCTCTGCGCTATCCACTCCTGCTGCAGAGCTCTAAATCTGGAGCTGGGCCCATAGAGTATAATGAGGCTGGGCCGGTAATGAGTGACCAGAGGAAGACGCAAATAGGAGGTGACGTTATGTAATGGCCTCGGGGTAAGCAACTTTGGGCGACACGTGTGTGAGCGGACACGGGTGCACGACGTTGTATATAATTTCAACTAATCTATTTTAGTTTGATATACCATTGCTTATTATAATGTAACGGATGGTATAATATTATTTCATATTATTTTCAAATGACCTAAGGTAACAAGTGATATAATGATTGAAGGCTATAATTAAAATTTGTATAAAAGACATTTGTTATAGTTATCACTTGATGTAAAACGTGTTTATTATAATGAATTGCTTGACATAATTCGACAATGCTATAAATTTCAGAAGATATAATTTGATTGAAATATAAACAAATCATGAAAAATAATCATATAATGAATAATGAAATAAATAAGCGAGACTCGTCGAAGCTCCTTCGGAATGCCTATCAGTCACTGCGTTGTAATCTGCAAAACGGATGGTCACAGAGAAAAGTTAGTTCTCTTTTTATACTGACATCTATTTCGCGATACCGAAATTTTCAAAGTCCCTTTGCACTTTCAACATGTAGCATAATGCACGTCAAGGCAGGTCTCAGGTAGGTACGACGACGAGCGAAGCGAGGAGTGTTAGTTAGAACTGCGACCATACATTCCGCGAGCCGAGCGAGCGAAGCGAGCTTGCCGCAGTAGCGGCCGGCGAAGCGCCAGAACCCAACATTTGTTAGTAATAGGTACTACTTACATTACATATTATGTAAGTACTTACAAGAAACTAAGACGACGGGCGGGAGATTGAGTCCCAGAAACAAAAGCGGGGCTCCGTCAACTTCTCGGCAGACATTGTTATATGAAAACGCAATTATTTTAAACAATATGTATTTTAAACATATTTTTGTCATATATGCGTTATATCAAAAGCAATTATTTAAAATAAAATGTATGTTAAACATATTTATGTCATAAATGCGTTAAACGAAAACATAATTATGAAACTTGCCAATTATGTCATTTTGCATATTATATCAATCGATAATTTAAACAAAAAGCCGTTATATCAAACGTTACATTATACTAAATTATGAAAAGATGCAATGTTTGTATCGTGGAAACATTATTTATTGAACTAGAGACTTGAAACTTTGTAGGAAGTTTACTTATTAGGATACAAAAAAGTTATTACAGCGTTTTATAAAATTCCACCCCTAAGGGGGTTGAATGAGGGTCCAAAGTTTGTATGAGGGAAACTTTTTTTTTAGCGATGTACTTAAAACTTTGTAGACAGATTACTTATTCATTTACAAATAAAGTACTTTCAGCCTTTTGGAAATAATAAGGAGGTCTAAAGTTTGTATGGGATAAAAAGATTGGTTAGACAATTTTATTCGAAACTTCACAGGATAATTCCTAACGATAAATGAGTACCTAAAGAAGTGTTTTCGGTTTTTTGAGAATTCAACCCCTAAAAGGGAGATATGTGGTGACAAATACTGAAAATCAACATCGGCATCTATTGTTTCTATGGTTTATCGGGTCGCTGATTACGAAAACAACAACGATTTCACATTCCAACGTGGTGTCTATATGGGCGTTGTTATTATGGTTTTTTGGGACATTGATTACGAAAATCGCATAGATTTTGAAATCTAATGTTGTGGACATGAAAATTCATGAAAGTATTTGTGCCAAATTGCAATTCAATCGGTCCAGTTTTTTCGTAGCAAATCGGTTGCAACAGACGGACAGACATCCACACGTGATCCTATAAATAAGGGTTCTATTTTTGCTCTTGAGATATGGAACGAGACCCGCGTTATAGGTTTTAAAGTTTGATTTTGGTGCCATCTCGATCGTCAATAATCGGTATATAGGCAAGTGCGGGCGGCGTGGCGGGACGGGAGGGTAGGAGACATTGGGAAACTGCTTGCATCCGTTATAAGTACATTCAAAGTGCTGCACGAAGATCTGCTTACTTTTTATAAGTTAAGCATTTCATTGGCTGCCACCAAATTAAATTAAATTTTTGGGTATTTATGTTCTTTAATTGTAGTTGTTACCATACACACTGTTGTTCCGCTCCAAATACTGGTTCGAATGGCATCGAAAAAAAATCTTAGGAAACCAGCGTATAGCAATATCCAGGCCGCAAATTTGACTTGAAATTCGTGGAGATATTTTGGTATTTCAATAATTATTATCATGAATATAACCTAGCTTTTATTCCTGAGGACAGATTCTCATTAATTATTATTGTAAATCTATTCCCAAAAGGGGTAGACAGAGCACATGAACTTTATGTTCAAGCGCCACTTTTAGCATAAATGTGGGTATAAAAGATCGACAAAATGTTATATTGCATAGGTTGTTAGCCCATCACCCACAACACACTTTAACCCTGCTCCCTTAGTCGACTTTTACGACACCCACGGGAAGAAAGGGGGTGGTGAAATTCGAACTCGACACCACACTGGCATAAAATTGTAAATATAGTGGCGGTCTCGTACAAACACTTTAGCACTTCGATATAGCGATAGTCAACTTGGCACCGCTGGAGAGACTGTAGTACAGCCCAGGTTTCAATCGAATCGAAGGCTTTCTCGTAGTCCACGAACGAATGAAAATTGCTTCAACAGAAGATGTGCGCTCTTTCAGATACAGCAAGCCTTCTTGGTTGATCGCCAGCGACAGTTTAGCCAGACGACTTGTTGGCTATATGGGCCGGCCACGAAATAGGCATTGCAGTTATTCATCGTTGAACATACTCTTTTGACTATGACGTTGTATATGAGTTTCTGTCAATTCTTAAGCTTGAAAATTGAGTAGCCGCAGAGTAATCTGAGATGTGGCTGCTAAAGGGTTATAGGGTCATTACGCTGGTTAGGCGGTCACCTGAAGGAGAAGGTTTTTTCTATTGAAGATAACATCAATTCCACAGACTCTATTGAGACAATTAGTTTGTACATGCATTTTATTTGGTGTTTTAGAATAAAAATCTACTAAAAAACCGAGAAAATATCCTTTCAGATCACCAACTCAGCTAAGTGGTCGCCAACCAGCACATGAAATTAGGTGGTCGCTAACCGGCGAAATGACCCCATAGGGGGTTGATAAGGTTCTCAGAATGTCCCCAGACCCTTATGAAAAAATCAGCAATGAATTGCTGAGCTCTAGCAGTTGCCCTTACTAAGTAATTTGCATACTTGCCGATTTTAATATTTGAATTCAGACTTCGTACAGTCGAGGACAAAGAGATGTATACACTTTTGGACCTAATCGAATGCGGTCGCCTACAAACTGTAGGCGGCCGCATCGATCATTGTTCGATTAGATCCAAAAGTGTATACATCTCTTTGTCCTCGACTGTACACCAAACTATAATCACTAACGGGTCTTGATTATATTAAGATCTATGTGGTAGTGTTGCAAAATATGGAGGTGAGGTAATGGATACAACGCCTGTGAAAATCTAATATAAACATCCTCCCAAGCATTTAACGAGTTCTAAGAGTTAAACTTAACATTAAATTGCACTAAATAGTCAATTCAATAATATCCTCGACCCTCGAACCCTGAAACGAACAGCGGTACCTACATAAAAAAATGCCCGCAATAAAAAACCCAGGTGTAAATGTCAATCAGCGGGTAAGCCACGTCAAAAATGCTTTGTGTTGTAAAAAGGTTCTTTTTTGAACCCTCCTTTTTGCCTAAAATGAAAAGCCAATTCGTCAGAGTTAAAACGCGAAACCGCTTTGTTGTCGATGGCACGGGTTGTAATGGAGCGATGATATATTTTTTCGAAGGTTTCGTTGATCACAATACATACTGTTCTTAGTTAGTATACTACAACAACTAGAAAAACTTTGGCCATATTGATATAAGGTGCATTTGAATTAGGTACCAATACTTTTAGAGTTGATAGTACTCGTCTCTAGGAGTCTATTTATATAAGAAATATTTAATAGATTGTGTTAATTTTTGAAGATAAATAAGGAAACAACATTACTGCGTAAAAACACCCTGTTAATGAGATAGTTAACAATCTGTGACTAAATCCTCTTTAATTATTTTATTACTAACAGTTTTACCGCGAATCATTGACGTGTGTCACACACAGCGAAATTCGCTTGACAGCAAGTGTTAAACACCTTGTCAGTTAAATACACAGGATGGTTATTTTTGAACGAAATTTTAAATTATTTATTTTGTTCTGAAAATTAAAACAAAAAAATCATATAAAAAGTTATCTTAATTTCTACTTAAAGTTAATTGTTTTGATATAATGTAACACCTCCTAAAATATTGGTACCTAATTCGATGGCACCTTATATTTGTCGAATATGTCCTCGTTCGCACGTAAGCATTTAATAGAGGGCGCTGAGTGAAATTTCTCCTCTCCGACATATTTATACTAATACTAATCTGTGCTTCTATACTAATAAAGATGCAGTTCTATCACCTGTACACAGAGTGGACCTTCAGCTATTCGAGATGGACATAGGCGATTTTTAATTGTTATCTCGCCGTGCGGGCAAGTATCTAACAGGTTAAGTTACAGTCTTACATTCTTACAAACTTATAATCTCATACAATTTTTTATTTTATAATACATACTAGCTTTTGCCCGCGGCTACGTCTGCGTAGTAAGTGTAATTTTCCAATAATTGTTGAATTGCTACGCCGGCAACGGCCTACTCCTACTAACTTCCCCTATGAATAACCCTTCGTCATAACCCATTATGGTAAATTATTTTTTATTCACTATTATTTTTATGCCCGTGTAGTGTCGGGTTAGAATTTCACCACCCCCTTTCTTCCCGTGGGTGTTGTAAAAGTCGACTAAGGGAGCAGGGTTGAAGTGTGTTGTGGGCTAACAACCTATGCAATATCACATTTTGTCGATCTTTTATACCCACATTTATGCTAAAAGTGGCGCTGGAACATAAAATTCATGTGCTCTGCCTACCCCTTTTGGGAATAAAGGCGTGAATGTATGTATTTATGTACGTATTTTTGTTATTAAATGTACAATCATGATTAATGAAAATCTGTCCTTTGGAATAAAAGCTAGGTTATGTTCATGATAATATTGAAATACCAAAATATCTCCACGAATTTCATGTCAAATTTGTGGCCTGGACATTTCTATAGGCTTGTTTCTTAAGATTTTTTCGATGCCATTTGAACCAGTATTTGGAGGGGAACAACAGTTTGTATGGGAGCAACTACAATGAAAGAACATTAATACCCAAAAATTTGATTAAATTTTGTGGCAGCCAAAATGCTTAACTTATAAAAAGTAAGCAGATCTTCATGCAGGACCTTGAATGAACACTTATAACGGATGCAAGCAGTTTCCCAATGTCTCCTACCCTCCCGTCCCGCCGCGCCGCCCGCACTCGCCTAGATACCGATTAATGACGATCGAGATGGCACCAAAAACAAACTTTAAAACCTATAACTCGAGTCTCGTTCCATATCTCAAAAGCAAAAACAGAACCCTTATTTATAGGATCACGTGTGGCTGGGTCAGTCCGTCTGTTGCAACCGATTTGCTACGAAAAAACTGGACCGATTGAATTGCAATTTGGCACAAATACTTTAATGAATTTTCATGTCCACAACATTAGATTTCAAAATCTATGCGATTTTCGTAATCAAGGTCCCAAAAAATCAAAATAACAACGCCTATATAGACGCCACGTTGGAATGTAAAATCGTTGTTTTCGTAATCAGCGACCCGATAAACCATAGAAACAATAGATGACGATGTTGATTTTCAGATTTTGTCACCACATGTCCCCCTTTTAGGGGTTGAATTCTCAAAAAACCGAAAACACTTGTTTAGGTACTCATTTATCGTTAGGAATTATCCTGTGAAGTTTCGAATAAAATTGTCTAACTAGTATTTTTTCCCCATTCAAACTTTAGACCTTATTATTTCCAAAAGGCTGAAAGTACTTTATTTGTAAATGAATAAGCAATCTGTCTACAAAGTTTTAAGTACGTAGCTAAAAAAAAAGTTTCCCTCATACAAACTTTAGACCCTCATTCAACCCCCTTAGGGATGGAATTTTATATAACGCTGTAATAACTTTTTGTATCCTAATAAGTAATCTTCCTACAAAGTTTCAAGTCTCTAGTTCAATAAATAATGTTTCCACGATACAAACATTGCATCCCTATTTAACCCCTTAGGGGTAGAATTTTATAAAACGCTGAAAGTATTTTTTTTGTATCTTAATAAGTAATATTTCTACTAAGTTTCAAGTCTCTAGTACAAACAATTATGTTTCTCCCATACAAACTTTGCACCCCTATTTAACCCCTTTAGGGATAGAATTTCCAAAAATCCCGTTTTATCCCTTGCCCACGTCATTAAAGGGAAATGTGGTGTAAATTTCAAGTTTCTAGACCCAATAGTTTTGAATACAAAAAATTTGCACCCCTATTTAATCCCCTTAGGGTTGGAATTTTATAAAACACTGAAGATGTTTTTTTTGTATCCTAATAAGTAATCTTCCTACAAAGTTTCAAGTCTCTAGTTCAATAAACAATGTTTCCCTCATACAATCATTGCACCCCTATTTGACCCCCTTAGGGGTAGAATTTTCTAAAACGCTGAAAGTATTTTTTTGTATCTTAATAAGTAATATTCCTACAAAGTTTCAGGTCTCTAGTACAAAAAATATGTTTCTCCCATACAAACTTTGCACCCCCATTAAACCCCCTTAGGGATAGAATTAACGGAAAATCCCGACTCACCCCTTGCCTTAGTCATAAAAGGAAGTTCTGGTGTAAATTTCAAGTTTGGTCCCAGTAGGTTTGAATACAAACTTTGCACCCCTAACTAACCCCCTGAGGAGTGGTATTTTGTAAAACGCTGAAAGTTTTTTTTTTTATTTTAATAAGTAATCTTCCTACAAAGTTTCAAGTCTCTAGTTCAAAAAAGAATGCTTCCCCCATACAAACTTTGGACCCCCATTTTACCCATAGGGGTGAGTTTTAAAAATCCTTTCTTAGTGCTCCCCTACACCTTATAAGGTACCTCCGTGCTAAATTTGGAATCTCTAGATCCAGCAGTTTGGGCTGTGCGTTGATATGTCAGTCAGTCAGTCAGTCAGTTTCTTCTTTTATATATTAAGACTAGCTGTTACCCGCGACTTCGTCCGCGTAGAACTTGAGAAAAAATTGCTATTAAATTATTTTAGGCGTAACCTTAATTAACGCTGTCCCAAACAAACTTCTACCATCTTAAGGGATGATTTTCGAGATAAAAACTATCCTTAATCCTTCCAAGGGTCTTAAATTATCTCTATGCCAATGTCCATGTAATTCCGTTCTGGGTTGAGGCGTAAAAGGCTTAAATTGCTAAACCTTCATTGAAATGTCCGTTTTTAAAAATACCAATATACAAGTATCAGTTATCTCACGTTTCTAACTACTTAAATTGTTTGTTTCTCATAATGTATTAAGGATTTTTTTTTATGTCTACTAAGCTACATGACCTACCGTTTTTTGCCTAAATCCGTTTAGTAGTTTTAATTACGTTAGTCCGAGCTGCCTGTATAGTTTTGAAAGTAAAATTATCATATGCCAAAAGACGTTGAACTTTCCATCTCCATCCCCAGTCCCCATTCAAAAGTGTGAGAGATTAAATTATATTTTTCCCCAAAATTAACTTCTTAAATTAACAAAATGATCCGCAATTTTATCTAACATTATCTTCTTCTCGGTTTGTGAGCATCGTAGTTCTAACCTAACCTACTTTTCTGGTAGCTGTTCGGTTCTGTAAGGATCGCAGTTCTAACTTAACCTAAACTACTTTTCTGCGAGCGGTAGGATTATGTATTCTGAATTAATGGCTCACCAAATAGTATATATGTCCAACCGAAGAATTCCCTTTCTTCAAAAAGTACTTGTTGCCCAACCCCTTTTAACCTCCAACCTTCGAGGAAGAATATTAAAAACGCAGTAATATGTTTTCTAGTCCTTGACCGATGTTACAGTTCCCTTATTTTAAAATTGTCTTGTTCCCCGTATAAATTTCCAACTCCTATTAGCCCTTTAGGGGTGAATCTCGTTTAACACCCAGTACTTTTACCCCTGACGCAAAAAGAGGGGTGTTATAACTGTTATAAGTTTAACGTGTCTCTCTGAGTATCTGTGTAGCTGTGTATCTATCTGTGGTATCGTAGCTCCCTAACTTCTTAGCCATGTTTCAAGAAAATCCGTTCAGCCGTTTTTGAGATATTCGAATTTGAAATGAAAATGTAGGGGGTTTTTCAACTTTTCTAAGTATTCAAAGAAACGGTCTAAAATTGAAGTTACAAATCTCTTACTTTAAAAATGTCTTGCTCTCTATACAAACTTCGAAGCCCCTTTTAACCCTCTCAGGGTAAGATACAACTTACACATCTCTTACTTTAAAATTTTCTTGGTCTCCATACAAACGTTTCACCCCTTTTTAACCCCCTTAGGGGTGGATTTTACCAAGATGCTTAAAGTGATTTTTTGTATTCAAATAACTAATATGTCTACAACGTTTCAAATGTTTAGCTCAAAAGGAAAAGTTTCCTACTTAACCCGCCTAGGGGTAGAATTTTGTAAAACGCTGACAGTTCTTTTTTTTGTATCCTAATAAGTAGGTTTTTTACAAAGTGTCAAGTTTCTAGCTCAAGAAATAAAGTTCCCTTCATACAAATTTTGCACCCCTATTGAACCCCCTTAGGGGTGGAATTTTCTAAAACGCAGAAAGTACTTTTTTGTAATCTTGCTAAAAAGTTTCTATGAGTCTCTAGTTCAAATAGTAATGTTTTCCCCATACAAACATTTCACCCCTGGTTAACCCGCTTAGGGGTGGGTTTTTTCAATACCCTGAAATTACTTCTCTCGTATTGTAATAAGGAGTCCATACACAGAGTTTCAAGTCTCTCACTTAAAATAGGTAATAACAGGTTTGTACGGAACCCTCGGTGCGCGAGTCAGCCTCGCACTTTGACTTTTTTTTGTATTCAAATAAGTAATCTATCTATACAGTTTCAAGTCTCTAGCTCAAAAGGAAAAGTTTCCCTCATACAAACTTTGCACCCCTATTTAACCCCTCTAGGGGTGGAATTTTCTAAAACGCTGTAACTACTTTTTTTTGTATTCTAATAAGTAATTTTCTACAAAGTTTCAAGTCTCTAGTTCCTAAAATAATATTTTCCCCATACAAACATTGCACCCCTAGTTAACCCGCTTAGGGGTGGGTTTTTTCAAAACCCTTAAATTACTTTTCTTGTATTGTAATAAGGAGTCTATACACAAAGTTTCAAGTCTCTCACTTAAAATTTTACTCCATCCCCATACAAACTTCCAACCCCCTTTTTACCCCCTTTAGAGTGGAATTTTCAAAAATCCCTTCTTAGTGGGTACTTTCGTTATATACCCCACCTGTTGTGAAAAAAACAGCTTTCTAGGTTCAACGGTTTGGGCTGGGCGTTGATTTAAGTGAGTGAGTCAGTCAGTCAGTCAGTCAGGACTTTCACGTTTATATATTTAGATTAGCTTAAATAAGGACTTTGACATGCATTCCCAACAATTTGTATGCTAATAAGGCGCCTTATAGTGAAATTGACCATGATTCTGTCGAATAAGTGATTTTATATTTAACACTTTCATACCCCAATTGCATTTCAATATATATTTATATATTCGACGCGCTCGTTTTGACACGTTTGCTTGCCGCTAGTGGAAGCGAGCATGTAAATCACAATATAATGTGATTGGAATTGGAAGCTAGGAACATAAATAGACATCCCGATAGGTTTTAAGGTAGGCTGTTGTTATAAAAATCCCTGTTGATGTTGATTGTCAAGCAAACAACAATCATTGTAATATGAAATAAAATTAAGAAATTTCCCATTATCTATCGTATAAAATATTTTTCAACCTACCTCTGTCAAAATGATCAACTGCCTATCTTTCAACAAAATTTCAACGAGTTTCAAAGTAAACGAGTTCGTTATTCTCTTAAATTAAATTCTTTGGTAAGATAAATATCATAGATAACATTAAAATATTCATGCCGACTTTAGAAGGCGCATTTTTCCTACTTAATTCTCGCACCGAAAATTGGGCGAGATAAGTTTTATAAAGTGTCAAATTTTTAAGTAAAATTTCTACACCCTTTCGTGACAAGGCCAAGGTAATTGTACTTTTCTTCTGAATGAGTTGAAAATTTAATTTTGGTCTGACGAAATATTTTCGTTAAGAGCCGTTGAGGAAAGGAGGGGTCGTGGGTTGATTTGCCTCGTTGCTCCTTCCACAGACTGAATTACATTACAATAATTATAATAAGTATGTAAAGGTTTAGAGTGTTTTCGGGAAGGTTTTGGTGAAGATTGTTTGCATGGGTTCAGCTTATGAGTATAAATGATAAGATAACCAAAAATATGATGCGTTAGGTTGGAACTGGCATTAGTTGTAGTTTGGAGAGCCCAACTGAGGGAGTGCTGCCACTGTAGATAAAACTGCAACCATAATGACAGCAATGCATTACCAAAAATAGTTATGAGTGCGTTAAGTTGGAGCTTGAATTCATTGCATCAAAGAGGTTGAACACAGCGGAATTCGGATAGCCCAACTAAGAAAGTGGTTCCTTAAAGAAAACTGCAGCCATGATAACAGCAATACGAGTACCTTTGTGCCCTGTAGGGATATGGTTATTAGTAAGGTCGCTAATGCTAGGATTTTAGGGTTACGTACCTCAAAAGGAAAAAAACGGAACCCTTATAGGATCACCTTGTTGTACGTCCGTCGGTCTGTCAAGACCCTTTTTCTCGGGAACGCGTGGTATTAGGCTAAAATTTATTTAATTTAATTGTTTTTACTCAGGTCTCTGTCACTTGGAGCTGTGAAAAAATCAAACTTCTAAGCCAACGTAATCAAAAGATACAGCCGTTTATGCCGCAAAATTACCGCCAATTTTCGAAACTCGCAAGAGAATCAAAACCTACAGGGTACTTCCCGTGAACACAGAATCTTGAAATTTGGTACGAAGCAACTATAGCACATAAAAGAAAAATTGCAAAAACCGTAAATTTTTGTACGGAACCCCCGGTGCGCAAGTCCGACTCGCACTTGGCCGGTTTTTTTTCTCTGGGACCAATTTTGGAAATATATTATTTTTCTACAATAAATTAACCCAGGGGTCTTATTAGAAGTATTTTCCATTCTGGGCAGCATTTGTTACAAACTACAAACATTGTCACTCTCCTTTGGATAAGTAAACTCCGGAGATATTTCCACATTTTCCTTGATATTCAACCATTATAGAAACAAAATAAAAACGGTTTTGAATTATGCAACTCGAGCCCTTTCATGTTCTTCCCCACCTGACCTCAATTCCTGGGGTAGGTATTTAACGTCGTGACAGAACGGACGGACGAGGAGAGTCCTTTTTGCCTCTTTGGTTTGGAACCCTAAAAAGTGAAAAAGGTAATATTAAACGGTTTACAGAAAAAAATATCCCAATACTGAACACCTAAACTAAACTTAATGCTTCTTGATGAACCCTGATCTTGATCGGGTGCTTGTAAGCAATATTGAGAAAGTAAACAGAAAAGTTTAATTCTCAATCGATTATTCGTGACATTCAAACACGTTTTGCGGACGGTACATCGTTATGCGGAGTCAAGGGCCGTATTTCATCGCGTACAAAGCTGAGGACCGCGATTTACATTTGAATGTGGGACTTATTGCATTAAAATATTATTTTAATGTCTGGAGTTTGCGGCGGTGAAAGGAGGTTGATATATTATTATTCTCAGAAGGAAGTTAAAATACCACCAATGGTGGCTCTACTAAAATACTCCTATTCAGTTACTAAGACTCTGGCATGAACAGAAGTACGAAACAAGACTTTATTTGCCGACTTAGCTACCCCCGCGGATCCGTCGGCCTATTACAAAGACCCGAAGATGAACCACGGGATTAATACAGTCCATTTTGAATACTGTTGAAAATTTTTTTTATCACACTATGAGCACATAAAGGGCTTTTTAACACGCAGGGATACAGAGCTACAAAGACCTTTATTGCCATGGGCCTAATAGTATTTTAAAGGTTCCGGACCCATGCATAAGGTAATAATTACAACTTAGAAAAGTTGGAAAACCCCCGACATTTTCATTTCAAAGCCCAATATCTCAGAAACGGCTGAACTGATTTTCATGAAACATGGCTTAGAACACTTAAGATAAAATTATCTATGATACAAAAAAAATCGCATTCAAATCGGTCTATCCGTTAGGGAGCTACGATACCACAGGCATAGATAGACACGATAAACTTACAACACCCCTCTCTTTCTCTCCTCAACGGAACCCTTATGGTGCGACTCTGTCCGTCTGTCTGTCAGGAATTACTACTGCTATCCATTTGAGGCAGCATAATGTTAGAAGATCTAGATACCGCAAGTAAATTGGTTGGCCATGGCTGTATGAACAGGACAAAAACAAAAGTAATGACAAATAGTAGTAATGAAGTTCAAATAATAATCGATGGTAAGAAAATCGATTATGTAAAGGAATATGTATATCTAAGACAAATAATATTACCCCAAGACCAAACAAATAAGGAAAATCAGAGAAGAATCACAAATGCATGGAATAAGTTTTGGTCAGTGAAAGAGATTATGAAAGCAAAAGAACTACCAACAAGCCAGAAATTCAAAGTTTTAAATATGTGCATTATGCCGGTGATGACATATGGATGTCAAACTTGGGCTCTTACAAAATGGCAGCCCCAAATAGCGGTATCTCAAAACAATACGGTAAGAAGTGTGCTTAATATCACTCGGGATTGAAAATTCCGATTAGATAAAAAGAAAGTAAAATTCGATTGAATTAAAACGATAATAACGGCATGTTTGTGATGGTGACGTTAATTAAAATAACATATCATAACAGACAGAAAACAAAAACCCTTATTCTTTAATCACATCACACATCATCAGCCTATATACGTCCCTCTGCTGGGCACAGGCCTCCTCTCATGTATGAGGGGTATTCTTTAATATTATTTATCTACGCACATAATCATTAGTGCTCTAAAATGCGTTCAGAAACCGTAGGAAATGACCAGCTTTACTACAACTGATTTTACTATGAGAACTTTCTTGTCTGTGGTAGTAGGTAAAATCTGTACTGTAATTACAGTACAGATTTTTGATAAATTTGTATCGTTATGAGTTTAAATTTGGAACAGCTGTCAATACTCAAGTGGGTCTCTATTCTAGTATCCATAGATATTAAAACAGTTATCGATACGAAACGTCAATTCAATACGTTTTTTAATACAAACCGTACGACATTTGATCTCGAGTGATATGAGTATAGGGACTTCATTCGTTTGTCTATGATTTAAAAAAAACCATTCGGCATGACGGATGATCGAATTGCCGCCATTGCTGTTGTCATTTTATTGTTGGTTTTTTGCTGTTACTTACTACTGCTTATGATATGTGTGTAGATAAAGTAGTGTATGCAACTGTACATAATTAGGCCTTAAAACACTCGTGTGATCCTATTATGAAACTCGCTGACGCTCGTTTCATAAAACCACACTCATATTTTAAGGCCTCTTATTATGGATCAGTCGCATAAACTACTTTATCTAAATCATCATCAGTTTTCCTTGAAAATTAACAAAGGTAATCATAACAATAAGTAAAACTTTAATAAGAATCAAAACAATAAGGGATTAGAGAGTTATTACAGGTGATAGAAAGTGACTTTAAAAAAAACAAAGGGTATTACTCGTAAGAGTGTATCTGCTAAACGGCATCTTACATCCGTTGCAATGTACCCAGCTGCTGAGAATGCCCTCTCCGACTCAACTTTACTTTTTCAACATTAGTTGGCAACAGCGTGGCGAAGCAATTATATGCAAACTGCAAAAATCTCCCCATTGTTTCCTCCACGCTCAAATAAATCTATTTCCTTTTTTATGTCATAATCTGTCTAAGCTCGTGAATACACGTGTAAAGGGACTTTTAGATGCTCGCAGAGTTTGTGCTAATTCCTTGCCGCTTGCGCCCCGAGTCGACGGTGTGTAGCGTCACTGACGACTGCCGCCCAATCCCGTCAATCCCGAACGGGATCCCATCATATTATGCGTCGGGATTGATCCCGAAAAATTACACGGGATCTCGCGGGATCGGGATTGCATTCCCTATGTACAACTGTTCATAATCAAAGCCAAGTCAAAGACTACAAAAATAACAGATACAATAAAACAGCAAAAATGGCGCTGGACAGGCCATATGATAAGGGAAAACTTAGATAAATGGACGAAAGACAGTAAGTAGAATGGTACCTAAGAGGATTTAAAAGAAAAAGGGGAAGACCTACCTTAAGATGGTCAGATGATCTAAAACAGACTGCTGGAGGAGCGTGGATGAGAGAGGCAAGGGACCACAAGAAATGGAAGGCTCTGTAAGAGGCTTATGTCGCTAAGACAAGTTGAAGTTGTCCATGTAATGAAAAAATAGTTTTTAAGATTTTTATAAGGCTTCTATAATGAAAACTATTTTTATTATTTGACGCATTTGAAGGAAGGGATTTGATTTGGCTATTGACGGAGGTGGAGAGTACTGTAATGGAAAATTTAAATCTTTTTTGAAGTCCGCAGGAATAAAACATCAGACGACGGTACCTTACACGCCAGAATAGAACTCTGTCTCAGAACGATCGAACAGGACAATTATTGAAAAGGCTTGGACCTTATTGTCGGAGGCGAAGCTCCCCAAACAATATTGGGCGGAAGCTGTGAATACCGTAGTGTATTTGAAAAATAGAAGCCCAACAAAAGCTGTGAAAGGGGCAGTACCTGAAGAGCTTTGGGCAGGCAAGAAGGTAGGTGTCAGCCATCTACGAATCTTCGGTTGTTTGGCATATTGACTTATACCAAAAGCAAAGCGTCGGAAATCGGATATGAAGACAGAACCAATGATATTCATCGGATACTCAGATAGTCAAAAGGGTTACCGTTTGATGAATCCGAAGACGCATGAAGTTATCACTGCAAGAGATGTGATATTTTTAGAAAATGATTTTCTACACAATGGGAAGGACGAAAAGCGGTCGGAGGTTATCATCAACCTTAACACAGACTGCGAACAAGAGGCTATCATCAATCTTAACACAGACTGTGAACAGCCCAGCGACCCACGACCTGAAACATTGGAGAGTCATGAAGTGTTCCGCGATGCTGTTGACGACATTGTAAGCAGTCCTGAACCTGATATACAACAGCCGGTACCGAATGAGGTGTTCACAGAAGATGTGATTATACCGGATCTGCAAGAAAGGCGGTATCCTCAGAGAGAACGCAGAGAAGTTGACCGATACGGTTGTAACGTTATGTGTGCTGCGGAAAGTAACTATAACGGCGATCCTGTGACTATTGGAGAAGCTTTGGCACGACCCGACAGTGATTTATGGCAAAAAGCGATAGACGAAGAGCTTATGTCATTAAAGGAGAACCAGACTTGGACCTTTTTCGACCTTCCAGCTGATAAGAAACCTATCCAGTGCAAATGGGTATTCAAGATCAAGAAAGACAGCGACAGCAAGGTAACGAAGTATAAGGCTAGACTTGTAGCGAAAGGGTTTACACAGGTATGTGGTGTAGATTACACTGAAACTTATTCTCCAGTAGTTAGAAGCTCTACTTTACGATTGTTGTTCTCGTTGGCTGCTGAATACGATTGGTTTATTGACCAATGGGATGTCACGACTGCGTTTTTGTACGGAAGAATAAAAGAGGACATTTACATGCTTCAACCGAAAGGAGCAGTCGCCAAAGGTCAATAAACCAAGGTATGCAAGCTGCAGCGATCTCTTTATGGTTTGAAACAAGCCTCAAATGCTTCGTTCAAAAAATTAGATAAAGAAATGTTGAATTTTGGCTTTACACAATCAAAAATAGAACCTTGTTTGTACCAAAAACAGCTTAAAGATAATAAGAAGTTAATAGTAGTAATTTACGTTGATGACATTTTTGTATTCGGAAGTGAAATTGAAAAGCAAAAATTAAAACTGACATTGCTTGACAAGTTTAAGGAGAAGCATTAAGGCGCGGCTAGGCATGTTTTAGGCATGAGACTGAGACGAGAGAAAGGAGTTATTCATCTCGATCAGGAGCAGTTTATTCTGGACATTTTAAATGACTTTAACATGACAGACGCTAAGCCGGTAACTACCCCGATGGAAGTGGGAATGAAATTGGGAAGGTCGACAAGTTCTCACTGTCAGCCGTCGTATCAAAGTTTGGTAGGTTGTCTAAATTATTTAGCCTGTAACACGCGACCTGACATATCTCACGCAGTAAGTGTACTTTCCGAGTTTAATAACTGCTACGGTGAAATACACTTTAAGTGCGCGAAACGGGTGCTAAGGTATTTGAAAGGTACGTCAAATCTTTGTCTTACTTTTCGGAAATCAGGTGTTTCAGACTTACGCGGGTATGTGGACGCAGATTGGGGTGGAGCGCTTGATGGAAAATCATTCACGAGTTTAATTTTCAAATTGGGCTAAAATATTGTTTCCTGGGAGAGCAAAAAGCAAGCAACGGTTAGCTTGAGCTCTACAGAATCTGAATACGTAGGACTGTGTCAGGCTTCAAAGGAAGCACTTTACTTACGAAGCTTACTTAATAGTTTGACTGCTGTAGACGGTAAACCTGTCATAATTTTTAATGACAATCCGTCGGCACATAAAATAGCTGATAATTAGATGATGCATAATAGAACAAAGCACATTGATATAAAGTATCATTTTATTCGTGAGTGTGTACTGGCAAATAAAGTTGAAATAAAGTACATGCCAACCGATAAAATGATAGCGGACATCTTAACAAAGAGTGTTAATGGCCCGAAATTAATAGTATTTTATGGAACTGTTGTATAAGTAGGGTCTTAAAACGCGAGTGTCGTGAGTTGCGATGCGAGCCTTGGCGAGCATCGCAATTAAAGACGCCACGAGCGTTTTAAGACCAAGTTATGCACCGTTTCATACAATACTTTTTCTACGACTAATTTTATATAAATAGCATTTGACTTTTCAGGCAGTAAGTTTTCCGTTAGTTCTATTACTACTCACGCAATTTCCTCAGTGGTGCAGTTATTTTCTTCTTCGTCCATTTTAAAAGGAACGTACACATTTTTCTTCACTTCAGAAACAAGAATCAAATCTTAAGTAAGTTATTATGTTATTAATAACAAATAGTTATCACACTTCGTCTTTTAATTTTGAACTGGAACTTTGGTGGGAAATTAGAAATATGACACATCTTGTTTATGGTCTGTTTTGTTTTTAATTTCCTTGCACTTGCCATCCGAACCAAACTGAATCCGGATCCGAACCGAATCGGATCGGTTTATATTTATAAATAATATCAATAATAATAATTGGTAAAATATGTATATTAACACCACAATACATGATAATTTATTTTTATTTTAGTAAATAATTTATGTTATACAAATTTGATGGTAATTAAAACTTCTTTATTTCGAAAGTTTTGCTTATGAAGTTGGCACCACTGAATTACAGTGGCTGATTAAAAAAAAAGTTAGATGATTTGACATCGTGGTAAACAGTGCTTTTATGGAAAATGTATGAACCAAAAAAGTACACTAAAGTGTCCGTTTATGGGCCATAGAGCATAGAGTATTTCGACGACTTATTATCGGTGTCATTGTATTTGAGCTAAAGCCTATATAAATGACAGATAACGGTACAGGAGTAGAAAGATTTATCGCTATCAAATTATTCTTTTAAGAGGGTGGATTCGTGTTAGATGTTTTGATATGGTGTTGTTTTTTTTAAAGTGCTTTGTATAGGAGAATAATTTTATAATTATTTTTTCGTTATGCATATTCGATTTATTGTTTAATTGATATGTGTGTACAGGTTTGTAGAATGTAACACAAAATTGCTGAGATTTTGTGTTGAACATATAAGCGTAGAAGTTCGTACAATGAGACACAAAAGTGTTATGATTTATTTTATTGTACTGAGTACAGATGAGTACAAAAGTGTTCACACATGTACGTAATAGATTAAGAGGGCGTATTGGAGGTGGCATATGTGTGTACTGGCCATAAGTAATCATTATTACGAAATGCCTGCCACGATTTAAATATACTTAGAAACCGTTTGTTTACGTTCCTTTGTATTGTCACTTGCTGAAAATAAACAGACCACGAAACATCTAGCGTATCACTGAACTCTGCTGTAGTGTTTATATATACACGTTATAGTCAATTTGAATTATCCTGAACCCACACATCACAAATATATAAGATTGAGATTAACGTGACTGTGTTGTGGGCGATGGGCTAGCAACCTGTCACTGCGATGTCACATTTTGTCGATCTTTTATACCCACATTTATGCTAAAAGTGGTACTGGAACACAAGTTTCATGTGCTCTGCCTACCCCTTTTAGGGATAAAGGCGTGAATGTATGTATGTATGAGATTAACGTAAATATCACCGGAAAGTTATCATTTAACCTCTATCTAAAAAACATATTAAAAAACATTTTATACTACTAATTTAACACGTATGTGTGGTAGATATTTTAATTTGTATAGTCACGCTTGCGTTAGTAATAAAGCATGGAATGTTTGTAAACGAATTTATCTTATTAAATAATAGTATTTTTCACAATCGTGTTATAATAGAGAGCTTTTTAGTCAAGTACCGTGTTTAGGCCTCGAAGCTTGCTGAGTGGCCTAAGTAAGGTACGAGATTAAAAAGCTTGATTATGACACTATTGTGAACTAGTATTTTTCACAATCGTGTTATAATAGAGAGCTTTTCAGTCAAGTACCGTGTTTAGGCCACGAAGCCTGCTGAGTGGCCTAAGTAAGGTACGAGATTAAAAAGCTTGATTATGACACTATTGTGAACAATACTTTTTGTACGAGTTCATTAAAATTAATAATTTAAGTCATAAGTATATAAGAAAACTAATTATGGTAAGTACTATATTGTCTAGTTCTACTATTGTAAACGCTTTTCTTAGTTTTTATTTTAACTGTTTAAGTTTAGCTTTGAAAAGAAAAGTTATCACACCACCGGTGCGGCGTCTGTAATGTTGCAGTGATTGTCTAAATACCAGCCAATCACAAAGCGTACTTTTCTTTTTTTTATGCCCTGGATACGGCAGCAAGTTTAAGTAGATTTTTGACAGCTGACGTGACGCCGCTACGTTCCGAAACGCCATAGATTGGCAATTTTGTATCGGATCGAGTGTCCTTAAACAAGGACACATATTATTGAAACACGAAGTTCTATTTTCAAATTTTTTCCGGTTGTAGAGCGTATCGAAACAGTTATTTCGGTTGTTTCGGAAGTAACAGACTATTCAACGATGAAAAGAGTGACGTTGCAGTATTCTCTATGAAATCTTAATACTTACACAGATTTCAATCGACGAGCACAAAAATATGTTTAACATGCTTCTTCAAAGTTTAAAAAATGTAAATATTTAATGCAAAATTTAGTGTTTAAATATAGAATAATTCAATATAACGATAGAATAATTAATAAAAAAATGTGATTTTAAGTCCTGGCTTTTCGCCTTGAACTTTGACTTTGAACTTAATCATTTAAACTGACTTATTCCTGTACCATGTCTGTAGTGGTGATAACATATCTATTTGTATACTATTATTGAATTTCAAAATATTACAATTGATTTATGTGAATGCATGATATTATTATTTATCTACGCACATGTCATTAATGATCTAAAATGCGTTCTGAAACCGTAGGAGATGACCAGCATTACTACAACCGATTTTACTATGAGAACTTTCTTGTCTGTGTTAATAGGTAAAATCTGTACTGTAATGTGGTTACAGTACACATTTTTGTATCGTTATGAGTTTAATTTATAAAAAAACAGCTGTCAAAACTCAAGTGGGTCTCTTTTGAATGAATGAATGAATGGTTTATTCATAATGAATATATGGTACATAAGATCTTAAATATTTATAGATATTGCTTCCCATAATATATTCAGCCAGGTCAGGCATATGAAAACTTAGGTCAGTGATTTGATCACTCAGTCTATAGACCGATCTGTCTCATAAGATCCATCATTCAGATCTACAGGGGTAAAATTACATTACAATTAAGTGCATCACATAATATAATTATAGCATCCTAGTGATCTAATAGCAAATATTAAACATTATTTCATCGCATGCTTCATTATTAGCTACACAGAATTAGATTGATTTATATAATTAAAGTAAAGAAAGTTAATAAAGTAGTGTCATTGATAAAATTGTAATTAAATGAAATAATAATAACAGTCCAATATTATTCTATGTCACATGCTTCGTCAAATTTATAATTTAAGAATTCCTTAATGTTATAGAAACATATTTCAACTAACATTTTGTGCAATTCTAGTATCCATAGATATTAAAACAGTTATCGATACGAAACGTCAATTCAGTACGTTTTTTAATACAAACCACACGACATATTTTATCTCGAGTGATATGAGTATAGGGACTTCATTCGTTTGTCTATGATTTAAAAAAAAACATTTGTTATGAAGAATGGTCGAATTGCCGCCATTGCTGTTGCCATTTTATTGTTGATTTTTTGGTGTTACTTACTACTATTTATGACATGTGTGTAGATAAAGTAGTGTATGCAACTGTACATAATTAGGCCTTAAAACACTCGTGTGATCCTATTATGAAACTCGCTGGCGCTCGTTTTATAAAACCACACTCTTATTTCAGGGCCTCTCATTATGGATCAGTCGCATTATAGTATTTTATGCAACTGTTGTATAAGTAGGGTCTTAAAACGCGAGTGTCGTGAGTTGCGCAATTAAAGACGCCACGAGCGTTTTAAGACCAAGTTATACACTGTTGCATACAATATTTTTTCTACGACTATTTTAAATAAATAGCATAATTTGACTTTTCAGGCAGTAAGTTTTCCGTTAGTTCTATTACTACTCACGCAATTTCATCAGCGGTGCAGTTATTTTCTTCTTCGTCCATTTTAAAAGGAACGTACACATTTTTCTTCACCTCACAAACACGAATCAAATCTTAAGAAGTTATTAATAACGAATAGTTATCATATTTGACATATTTCGTCTTTTAATTTTGTAACTGGAACTTTGTTGGGAAATTGGAAACATGACACATTGACACCTCTTGTTTATGGTCTGTTTTGTTCTTAATTCAACTTGCCAGTACTGTCATATTAAGACTAAGGTTTTTCTTAAGTTGGCAGCAATGCCGTTAGTACAATAATTTATTTGAAGTAAATACATTCAGTGGTTTGTTAAGTTGGTAGTACCTAATGTATTTTATGTTTCGGCATGGCCCTCTAGATTAGTCGCGTCGCGGCCTAATCGATCGTGTCTGGTAGGCCGTGGCACAATGTAGCACTACCCAGGTTTAGAAGCGTATGGCTGCTAAGCGTATCGTTTTGGCGACAAAACAGCACGGTTGTGCCGTACTGTTATGGGGAATAGAGTATAGACTTTTCTGCAGACTTATTTTGTATGTCTTTATATTAGTGTTCGGGACTATGTAAATGACAGATAAAAGTACAGGAGTAGAAAAACTACTATTTTAATTGTTCAATGAACTTTATTTATGCTTTTTTTTCTCTATATTTCCTTTGGGTTATTATTGCAGTGATCTCACAGGGTTGTGTTAAAACAATAATATCATCTTTTGTACACACAAAGCAATTAATACATGATTATGATTAATCCGTTTCATTCTCAAAAAGAGACCCGGAAGAACATTGCATTTAAGAGCGCCAAATTTTTTCCGCAACAACCTTATATCCTTCTATGGCCTTCGTTTTATAAAAGCTTAGTATTCGCTTAGTCTACCGTGTATTAAGTAATTAGTGGGATGTTGTCAATAGTTCACTAATTTTCGGGGATGTTCGGAGCAGTTAGCATACGAAGTTTCCAACTCTAATTGAACCGGTGAGTTTGGGGTTATTTTAACCTTTTTGGGGTTATCTTAAGTTACGTTGAGCTAATTTGGGCAAATACAAGTTTCGCGCTGAACGTAGTACGGAAATTCACTTTACGATGTCGCTTTACTAATACTGGATCCTGGAACTACTTGCAAGTATTACTTAGTCGCAGTGTTATCCGTATCTAAGTATGCTAATAATTATAAATGCGAAAGTGTGAATGTGTGTTTGTATGTTGCCTCTTCACACTTAAACCGCTGTATAGATTTAGAACGAATTTTGTATAGAGATAGTTTGAGTCCCAGGGATAGTTTTTTCTCATAAATCATCTCTTAAGGCGGTAAAATGGGGGGTCAACATTTGTATGGAACTACGATGTAAACAGGTTCCACGCGGACGATGTCGCGGGCAAAAGCCAGATTTCAATATTATTAACAACACGAAGAAACAAAACTAAGTATGCGTTGCATTCTACTATTTTAGCTTTAAAATATTTTTTAAATTTGCGTATCAGATCACGCCCCTGTTTTACACATGGGATTATGCGCGAGCGTCGAGCGTACAGAAGTTGAAAAAATCGGTTGATAGAACCTTCATTTAATACTACTATAGATAAAAAAAATTGTGATTGAATACTGTATTCGTTTTGATA
Organism: Epinotia demarniana; assembly: GCA_945867215.1. NCBI lineage: Eukaryota > Metazoa > Arthropoda > Insecta > Lepidoptera > Tortricidae > Epinotia > Epinotia demarniana. Next base: position 21,790,703 of record OX244261.1, read on the forward strand.
CTGCATACTTACATTTTTTAAAAATATGATTAGGAAACAATTATTAGTCACAGATATTTAATAACATAGAAAATTTAATCCAACTAACAGTAAATCATAATAAAAAATATAAAAAGGCATAGTCAAAATATTACTTAGGTACTTAAAACATAAAATGGATAAATAAATTGCACTTATTTTACGGAGTTGGATGATTCGGATGTCATAATATGGTGCGCTTTACCCTATTTCTCACTCGTTTGATTTCACCGCCCCGGCTCTGGCATATCTAAAAGCTTCATAAGATTCTTTTCATGCAAGCAAGAATGTCGGATATTTACAGATCGTGCCGCACATACGCATAACTCGGACTTTACTTACGCCACACGGGTCACGGTCTATTGGTCCACAGGAAGTTCCGGTTGCTACAGGAAATGATATTGGTACATCAAGGAGCCAGATATGTCTTTGCGACAGCCCGGACACTGATTTGTCAGGTCGCTGCTCGCATACCTAATGAAAGAATGTATTGGTTCGATTGAAGTTATGTTGTGATAATATGTGATTTGTTGAAGTGTATTTTATGTTTTAAGTAGGGTTAAGTAGTGACGGACAAAGCTAGGTTAGATAGGTATCTAAAATCATTGTTTTTGGTTGTTTGTAAATTAGGTTTCAGAGGTCTACAATAATTACTCTTAGCATTTTCTACGTCAGTTAATCTAAGTTTGCATTACTCTATCAGGATAACCTAATAGAGTAACGCCAACTTAGATTAACTGACGTGTGAGGTAATTAAATAGCAGCAGAAATATTATGTGTAGTTAGTTAATTACAAACTCCTTTAAGCCAATACGCTTGCGTGATTGGCAATGATGACACGTATCAGTAGAAAATTTGCCCACATGGCTGTAGTGGAAAAATACAGGGTTTCTTAGTTCAGGCCCTCGTAGAATTATAATATTTTTTTAATAATAAATGAATTATGAGTTATTATGAAAAGATAGACAGACAGACGGACGGAAAGGTGAGTCTTGTACGTTTTACACTATGGGTACGGAACCCTAAAAAACAGTGTATCGGTTCGAAACGTGTCGAGCCATATTAGACCTAAGAGACGTAAGTAACCTGTTTCATTGTATTTTATTATCGTCTGTATTAATTCACATTCGTAATCAAACCTCGTTTGAAACGAGCACATAATTACGAATCCGCGTGGTTCCGGAGTGGCCGCTATTTCATCCGCCCGCCCGTCCGTTTCGCGTATGCCGGCTTTTTGCTATTGCTGACTTATGCATGCCTAGAGAGGATTATTGTCTCCGTCCGTATTAATTTAAAATATTTGTAATTAAATACTTATTTAGTCATCTAGTCTACAACACACGCCTTTTAGCTTACTATGGAGATAGTTCAATTTGTGTATAGTTTTTACCAAACTTGTCACTCCACCCTCGTATTGTAAATAGTACGACTGATGAAAAATCATATCATATCGAGACATTATTTCACACCGGCCCACCGCCTGCAGCTTTATAAGTCGCAGGTCCGCCCACACTTGGAATACTGTTCTCATCTATGGGCAGGGGCACCCAAATACCAGCTTCTCCCTCTGGATCGCATCCAACGGCGAGCAACTCGAATTGTCCACTGCCAGCATATTTCGGATCGGCTTGACTCCTTGGCGCTGCGTAGAGCAGAGGCGGCTCGCCCTAAGGAGCGCTGGTGCAGTGAACTCCCATAAATAATTATAACAAAATTGTACTCATTAATCTCATTATTAATATTACTATTTAAAATCCACTTAAAATACGACTGTACCAATACCAATAAAATAATTACCTATACACATTACAAGAACATAAGTAGGCGCTATACCCATCATCCTACCGTATCATTTCATAGGTAACGCGCCAAGCGGAGCGCTCACGATTGCGCTCCTATGAAAGAAGACTCAGTACATTTCCTAATACGAAATCCAATAAGAGTGAAAGAGAAAGTTCGCCACAGTCCTGCGCGTGAAACAGAAGATTTTCTATGAAAATATAGCCAAATTCGGAGCGCCGCTCACGCCACGTTGCCGGTTAATTTTGCCGCCCGGCCGCGACAGCGACAGCGATTGCGCGCGACGTTGCCACTCCTATGTAAACAAAGTCAACTTAAATGCATGCGCGCGAATGCAAATTCGGGTATTTTCCAATATATAATCATTTAATACGAGTTGAAATAGCCTGTACTTATCAGTTACTACTTGTGAGTGTTAAAATGGATAATTATAATGTGGTGTTCATTAAAAAGTGTGCAAAAACGTGACAAATCCGGCTTGAATTGGAGGCTAAGGGACAAGGGACCTTGACCTTACGCAAACATGAACGACGAAAACCAAAACATTTACGCGTGTGTTTAAATCCGAACAATATGTGAAAACACTGTAGTTGTGTGGTAGTGATGAGAGTAAAAACTATTTTACAGGATATGCGCAGGGCACTAGATTCCACGTAAGTACCGAAAGTCTATACGCGAGTTCAAGCGTTGACAAAAACAGGCATATTTTACGAAGGTTGGGAACAGATTGTGAAGTATTATGTGGTGCATTTCAAATTGCTTTAAGGGTGCACGGATGAGTCTTCGGAATCCCGGAATCTGCTAACGTCATGTATTTTCATTGTTTTATTTCAAGTGAACACCCATACAATTTAGTCACGAGCCGCCTCATGTGGCCTCGCTCTGCATTTTCTATCGCATGTATAACGGGGAGTGCTCCGAGGAATTGTTCGGATTAATCCCTACCGCCTCTTTTCGCCATCGTCCAACGCGACAACATTACCAAATTTACCATCCTCACCACTTAGATGGTTGGCAGTCCTCAACTGTGCGCTTCTCCAGAAACTTCCTGCCTCGCGCAGCTAATCTGTGGAATGGATTGTCGCCTGCGGTATTTCCGGCCCGATACGACCTTCAAATCTTCAAGAAAAGAGCGTACACCCATCTTAAAGGCCGGCAACGCACTCACAACACCTCTGGTGTTGCAGGTGTCCATGGGCGGCGGTCATCGCTTACCATCAGGTGATCCGCCTGCTCGTTTGCCTCCTATCACATAAAAAAAATATTACTAGGTACCTAATAATAATAATCAAACCCCGTCTATCATACGGTTGTCAAAATATTTATTTCGTTTACTTTTTTAATTTTTTAAATAGTACTAGAAAGCTGTAATTCGACTTGGGTATATATTTATTTATATGACGTGTACTTCGTTTCGTACATGTAATTTATTTGTATAAAACTTTATGTTAGAAAGATATTTTAATATCGCTTTTTGTATTACGGTATTTTTGGTTTGGCATAGAATTGTTTACAATTTTACATAAATCTCTGTTAGATTACAATTACTTAAGCGTAAAACTTAATATCACCGAATAAAACATGACAATTAAACCGTTGGTTCATTTATTGCTATTTATACAGTTTGACATCTAAAGCCGTTAATCGTCTGATAAGTGGTTGGCCAAATTGTATACTTTCATTTGCTTTTCTGAATCAATTACCCACCCACCATGTGTATCCCTCGCTTTGGATTATTTTTGTCATTAAGGGCCTCTGCGCTGTCGGCTTCGGCCCCCACTCATCCAAAGGTGCGGAACACCATATAAGGAAAAACATACTAATAATGAGTATAATAAAGTGTTTTATTTGTTAAACATAGAAACGAGATGTTATTTTCATTTTTTCATATAATGAAACTAGTTTTTTTTATGATTAAAAAAAAACAAAAATATAGATTGGTTAAAGAATCGAGGTGTCTGTTTAAGCAATCGTGTTGTGGAGAGGATACTCTACTCAATCTCTAACCAGTGTTTAGATGAAATATGCAATGGTTTGCCCTGTAAAAAGTCGTTGTATCATTGGCATAAGGTTGAATTTCACTTGACCTGGAGAATACCTCGTGACTCAGTAGAGCGGTAATTGGTTGCTAAAAACTAGTAAAAAACAGGGGAAAGTGGTCCCGTATTAACGGTGAATATATTTCAGTAAGCAGTAGCAGATACAATGACTAATAGAGCAAAGTCAGAAATGATGTTAACAAGTTATTAATAGTCATCATCATCATCATCATCATCATCATCATATCAGCCGAAAGACATCCACTGCTGGACATAGGCCTCCCCCAAAGAGTGCCAAAGTGACCGATCCCGCGGCACCCCCATCCAGTGGACTCCCGCCACCTTTACCAGGTCCACCTTGTCGGGGGCCTACCCACGCTGCGCCTTCCGGTACGTGTTATAAATAGTTGACTGTTAAAAAATTGGATCAGTCGTTTTCTTGATTTATTTTAATCGAATGGCATACATTATTTTGGCCTTTAAAGTTTGTCACCCTTTTTAGTACCACCCAGGGGACACGTTTTCTTGATCACCTTCTATTTTTAACCCCCGACGCAAAAAGAGGAGTGTTATAAGTTTAACATGTCTGTCTGTGTATCTGTGTATCTGTCTGTGGTATCGTAGCTCCCAAACGGAAGGACTGATTTTAATGCGTTTTTTTGTGTCATAGATAATTTTATCCCGAGTGTTCTTAAGCCATGTTTTATGAAAATCTGTTCAGCCGTTTTTGAGATATAGGACTTTAAAATGAAAATGTCGGGGGTTTTTCAAATTTTCTAAGTTGTAGTTATTACATAATAAGACCTAGAAATAGGCATACGTTTTTTTCTCCTTATTCTATTTAGGTGTCCCACTGCTGGGCATAGGCCTCCCCCTTTTCCTCCACTCGGCCATATTGCTGGCATAGTCCCACCAACCCACGCAGAAGACGTCCAAATTGTCACGCTTTAACTTTTTGGTCTGTCTCTGCTTCGGTGATCGTCTTGCGGGATCCATTTCGTACTTATCGTTCCATACATTGTAAGGGTTGTTTTGGTTGACTGTCAATGTCAACGTCAAGTGTCAAGCGCGGCTGTTCGAGTTAGTAGTTTCCGCGCCGCGAAGAGGCATTTATTTATGTACATGCTGTGTTTTCTTTTTAACCAATTTAGATTTATATCCACAAAACCGAGTGTCTTTAGCGTAGAGGACTTTTATAATCACAATATTAAAATAATTGCCTTCGTACAGGAATTGGTCGATGACGTAATTCGGGAGTGCATTTCGGAACGTTAAAAAAAAAAGAAATACAGGAGATGGTCTTGTCTGTGTCATTTTGATTGAATACTACGGAGTCATGTTCCATTGTTGAATTTCCTTTATTAATTTGCTCTTGATGTAGCAGTGTGACGTGTCGTCACGGGCTCCTGGTGGTAAACTGATGTGAGCTCGTGGCTCGGCTGAGAGCTTCAAGACGCCTCTTTAGAGATTGTCAGTGCGGCTACGAGCGGTCTTTTAGCGGACCAACATTCTCTCCGGGTATGTCAATGTTGGGGAATTGCCACGTAAGCGTGGAAGACGCCTTTGACTCATTGTGCGCAGCCACTGTAATTTTACTAGCGAAGGGTCTTGCTTTTAGGAGGTGTCTTTTGGGGCTCCAATTTTGTTGCGGTTGTGCTCCGGCATGTTTGGAGACGGTTGTTCGAGGGCAGCGGCTACGCCCTGCGCGTCGGACCACCATAGCGCGTAATGCGGTGATACGGCAGCACGGGTGCTCCCGTCGTCAGGGTACAGGTTGGCTGTACAAGCAGGTACCGGACGTTTAGTAAGTCCCTGATGATTGTCAACGCCAGCACAGGCCAATTGCACACACCAAACCCTCTAGAGTTGATACTAGTATAAGTTTCGGTAAACCAAATTGTAAATAAATGGTTGTTGAAGCTATACTGTCTCATTACTTTCACCTGGAAAAGAAAATCATTACAGCATCTGGAAAGATGGACCAGGATAAGTTACTTACTTATAAATATTTAAATTATTACGTACAAAGGTAGGATTGACATATTTTAATTAGATAAACGGAAAGCCGTTTACCTAATTAAAATATGTCAATCCTCTGTCTAGTAGTTTCTACTGTCATTAGTATAATAATTATATGGCTGTCCGCGAATTTGGAGTATGTCTGTAAATCTTCGCCATGCAATGAAAACACTCCGGGCGCACTTTTTGTTGCAGAACTGATTTACTGGACGTAATAAATTCTGCATATTTTTCGTGGCGTACTCCAAGAGTAAGGAGATGAATTTTATGACGCATATTACCTTACATTTTTTCTTCGTTTTCAAGTTCCTTGATACTTTTTGTCTACTTTTTGTTTGTGTAGACTAAAAATATTCTTTTCAAAGTTTCTAAAAATATTTAGTCTTTTTTTTCCAATATGCTACTGTACCAAGAATTGTACGTAAAGTTTCTCGTCACTTACAAACGCAAAATTAAATAGTCATTAATGTGCAGTTTTAGCGGCCAGGAAAGTGTATGCAATTCTATTACTGTATACTTTTTTACCTTTTGACTATAAATGCTTTGACTAAGACAAATAACTACAAACAGCCAAGTGCTCGTACGTTTAAAGGCCTAGCTATTTGACACAACAACTTGCTATAGTTAGGATAATTAGTAGTGTAGGTATGGCTGTCCCTTTCCGAAAATTGCAAGTAGCTATGATAAATTGCGCTCGTTTGTAGTCTTCTTATAGTTTTCTTTTTTTTAACGGTGATAGACAAAACGCTTACTTTTGAAAGTGATCTTAATGAAGTCATTATGTCTCAAATAATTTTAAATGAAGAAATAATAATATCTATAGAAATAAAATTCATAACGAACTGAAATGCATTCGATGGCAATTCCGTTAAATCTTTTATAGTTTTAATAACATTAAACATTTAAAATTATGACCGATTCTAGCGTTTTTTTTTAATGTAACTATGTCAATTGAAACTGGCACCACGAATCATGCCGTTTATATATGTAAAAAAAATAGTTGGTTGGGAGCTCGATAGGTTATTGACACACTCGCTGTTTTAAGATTATTGAAAATATTATTTGATTTCCTGGCATTTATCGAGAAAAGATTCAGCTCCGCTTCATCCGTCAAAATCAACTCATCCACGAATTGCTATTCCCCGGCCTCTGGAATAATGTACTATTACCATATATTACTACAAGAAGTTACCAGATCATGTTTTAGACATGTCTGAGAATTTTAAGTCCTTTGTAAGGCAAACTTTGCAAAATAGAGCTTATTATATTGGACGAATATTTCCCGCTGATAAGGATATATGGACAAAATGTTAATGCCATTACTTAAGATACCTCTTGTATTAAAGTTTATATGAAAAAATACGACATTGAAAAGTATTCGCCATGAATATTTAATAAAAATTTTACTTACCTACTTACTTCCCAACATACGTAATGTTATAAGAAAAAACGACATGCCAAACAAGCCCTGCCCAATCGAAACGATGAATAATTTAATTCCAGTGTAAATGCATTACGCTTATCTGGGGTCACGGCAGAGCTCCTGCCAAGACACTTGTGCCTTGCTGTGTTATAACTTGGTACCATAACATCCCCCTGCAGAAGTATTTCTCTCTCTTTGTAAATGTGTGTTTTTCATGCAGTAGCTCTTAGCTTACGGAGGCGGCATAGCGTACAGTCCGCTTCCGCATTTAGAACAAACTTTATTTTCGGGTTAGCATTTCTTCGAGTGAATTTCCTGGCTCGTGGTGTTATTAATATTAACTGCCAACAGAAATGTTGCTTGATTCAAATTTTAACCTTTAAAAAACATAACGTATGTTTTCACTTTCAAACGTTTTTATAATAAATTTGCGCTTATTTGTAGCAGTTTTCAAATTTAATTAGAATCGGAAAAGTAAATTTATCCCTGACTTAAGTTGACATAGAAATTGATCCATAAGACAATGACTTCATTCGATAGGTTGGTACAGCGACTACAAAATATGTACCTATACAATAGGGTCTATTGCGGTGTAGTAAAAACTATTGAATGTATAAAAAAGTTTGTTTCTTTGTTTTACACTGACGTAGCCAAATAAAGAGATCTACCAAATGCACTCCTGTCATACGGACCTGCAACTAATGAATAAACATTTCTGTTTATACACAGACCAAAATAATGTCTGGGGCCACTTTCGCATTTTTAGGTGTAGTATCAGTATCAGTCAGCCGCCAGTGACAACTTTCAGTCAAGTCAGTACTTACAGATTCTTCACAGCGCGCGTAGGTACATTTAAATAAGTGCTTCCTAATTGGCGCAGGATGCGCGCAAGCGTTGCGTCCCTGCATATATTACAATACAGATTTAGTACCGACAGTTTACATTCAGTATTCCCTACTAAACTTAATAAAACTCAAAGGCTGTAATAAATAAGTCGGAAGTATCGTCTCCAACTCGAGCACTTGTACAATTTTCACCCTCCTGATTTAAAACAGCCCGGGCTGAGGAGCTAACAATGAATTAGTAATTTTACCAGCCCTCTGCTCCGATTTACTTTAATATTTCATCGGGACACAGATTGGACAAAGGCCCATGGATCAATATTAAACATTAATTTTATATATATATTTCGTATTTTGAAAATAAACAGGTTGATCTGAGATGATCCATTGATTTTCTTTGTTCAGTAGTAGGTAAACGTCTCTTGGCAGATCTGAGATCAAACTAAAACTAACCTATAAATTGATTCTACTGGTATTATTTATATCTTACTAGCTTTTGCCCTCGACTTTGTCCGCGTTTACTCGTTAATTGCCTTAAGGGATTAATACTAAGCCTATACACAATCTAAAAAGAAATATGCCATAAACTTCCCACAATCTCAGTCCTACAGAAATGTCGACTCCCTTTTTCGGGAAAAGCTATCTTTATGTCCTTTCCAGGGTCTCAAACTATCACCGTACCAAATTTCATCTGGATCGCCCCAGTTTGAATAGATAACAGACAGAGTTACTTTATGGAACCTCAATTAACGAAAGATGCGGACGCATTGTGTTGTGACAATCCCGTGGACACAGTGAGTTCAGTGTGCGTATCGTCTCTCGGATGAGACGATCTCCTGCCGCATACAACGACTCCAGCGCAAGACTGCCCCCCCTCCCCCCGCCCTGTCGGCGCGTGCGTCACAGGCCGCGCGCTCGGAGCGGGCGTAGGCAGTGATTCAAGCGACATTGCCGCGAAAACACTCATCCTGAAGAAGAACTCCCGAAGAGTTCGAAACATGTCGCCTGTAGTGACATTTAATACGTGAGTTGAACCCTGTAATTATTAGCGTCACCAGTATAGTCTGCACTTCCCTACAAGCTCCATACTAACGGATCGTTTATGACGTTTCATAAGCTGACTTGACAATCAGTCAGATACTGTATTAAGATTTGATCCAATTGAGCATTCACCCACGATTTATAAGTCAAATTACAATTGTGTTTAAATTTACCCTCTGATTGCTCCTTGTCTGATGAGCTTACGAGCAAAGCTTTGTCGACGACATTTTTCTGGAAATCTAACCTAGCGGTTCAAAATCTAATTAGGGTAGCATGCAATCTAAATAGGATAAATGCATTACGATTCCCACACAGTAAGTGTGTAACAAACCCACTCTGTAACCTCTTCGATATATTATTGGAGACCAATTTTTAAGTATGCAGCTATACTTGAGACCATAATTAGATTCCACAAAAATAACCTCAATATTGCCATTAAAATGAAAAAAACCGACACTGGCTAACTTACACTTTTCCAAATGCCACGTGTAGCCACTTTTTAGCGACGTCCATCATTTGGAAGAGTTTAAGTTTGCCAGTGTCGGTTTTATTTTCATTTTATTTGTAATTTTGAGGTTATTATTGTGTAATCTAATTATGGTTTCAAGTATAAAAATGTTTTCACGCTATCGAAACTGCGATACAGAGGTGAAATCTTGCCATCATATTTGGCTCCATGCTGCAAGGGACATCCTATGTTTTTTACAAAATTAGAAAATGTATTATGTAGTTGATACGGAACCGTGTTGATAAGTATGCTGCATCTTGGAATCTCAATCAGACTCCGAAACGAAAAGTCAAATCTTTTCATTACGTTTCATCATCATCATATGAACCGAAATGCTCGTACGTCCACTGCTAGAAATAGCTCTCGCGGGGGCGACTGCCACCCCTAGGGAAGAGGTCCTCGAGTTGGAGGGCGTCGGGTATTTGGACGCGCCCCTAAAAAATGTTACTCTGGGGGACGCGTGTACCTCTCCTTCCCTCCCGCAATGAGGCTCACATGGGAACAGCTGCTGGCGGAGTAGCGGAAGTGTGCGCAAGCGTTCCCGTGGCTCGGCCAAAAAGCAGCACCGTGATGTTTTACGGAGTCCGTCATACCAGTTCTATAGTTCCCCAGCCAAGCCGGATGCGTAAATGCATTTTCCCAGGAAAAAAGCTTTGTTTTGCAATAAACATTAAAATGTGTTAGGTCAAATGTAGTATTTAGGGCTAAAGTAGTTAGGGTCTAACAAGGGAGAACCTAGTTGACCTCATATGTGCCTACGATAATTTTAAATAAACTCCGACGCAATACCGCGGAGATTCCAAAACACCAATGTATCTTGTTTAGCAAGTTTTTAAACTCCCACGCGCGCCAACTTCCAACTTTATCGTGTGGCTTGAGATATTGCACTTTGATTGACCGGAAGTTAGACGCAGTAATAAAGAAACTAAGTATACGAGTATTTCAAATCGGTTCTTAGTTATTTATTACTTTAATTTTATGAGGTGCTTAAATTCATACTGTTCGCAAGTATACTACCGTGAAAAGAGCACATGCACGCGTGTGTTCTATGTCATGATTGGCGCTGAAAGGGTTAAATATCACGGGCTGCTGGGGGCATTCTGAGTCTTTGACCAGACATTATTAAAATTAGTTACCGAAGAAAATAATAGTACATTAAAAATTGTTTAACACATCTTCGCGCGTGGCTGTATGTGTGTATCCATACCATCATATACTCGTACCTCTCTCGGGGGTAGGGCGCGCGTACGTGCGAAATTTCTTCGTTTATCAATCCTGTTTCATTATTTCAACACATAATTACAGGATTAAACGAACTTACCTGAAGTGAAGTTCTATCCTGATTATATGAATTATTCAGTTCGTAGTAATTACTTGTAGTAGTAGTGATGTCATCACGCTTTACGTCGCGAATTCATAGTCTAAAAACTAGATTTAAAAAAAACAGACAGTAGTCGCAACACTACCAGATGTCACATTCATTAAGTTAAGAGCTAAATAAAGAAACCAATAAGGGAAATATTAACATGTATCATGGTAATGTTTGGGAGGGAGGGAAATACCTACTACGAACTGAATAATTCATATAATCAGGATAGAACTTCACTTCAGGTAAGTTCGTTTAATCCTGTAATTATATTTCTTATTCAGTTCGTAGTAATTACTTGTAGATGTTTAGAGGAATAAAAAAAAAGTATTATATTATTTTGTACTTGTTCCTATACAAAATTTAATAGTACATTGTGATACAAGTGAGGTATGTTGATAATTACATCAGAGGCGAAATTGTTCACGCGAACCGCAGGTGAGCGTGATAAGGAAGCCGAGGATGTAATTATCAAAGCTCACGCGTATCATACGACGTTTTTCAACACATTTTGCGAGGAAAAATCATTTTCATAAGATGAAAATGTTATAGGCCTGCCAAATTAATTACTTTACATTAAGCAAATCATTAAGATGACAACAGGTTTTTACTCACAACACAATTGCACATCGCCAAGAATTTCCAGTGGCGTCCATTCTATTTATCACTTTTCTAGTCACCACGAGTAAACATTTTTGATAATAATTAACCAAACACGCATAAACAAATTTTACAAATATTTGTGAAATAAATAACCTATAAATAATGGCGCCCAACCAATGAGGAAATTTATAGGTCAGTGCGCCCAAAAGTTTTTTTTCGTGAAGTTTGCGCAGTGTCGGCACAGAAATCTTTACACAGCCAATACAAAATAAACTTATATTTTCGTTTTAAAATGTTATCTGTATTTAATTCATGTAAAATGTTATGAAAAGTTAATAGTTTTACTAAATTAAACGTTTCCATATCATATACAAAAAGAAATAGTCAATTAATTAACAAAAAGGATTTAATTTGTTTAGTCGAGTAAGAATCAATTTGCCGAAAATTAAAAAAAATACTGTACATTCTGTACAACCCGGTTAATTTAAGAATGCACCGTGTTCATGCATATATCTTGCTGCAAGGTGCCAACGTGACTTAATCGGGATATAACCATAACACACAAGTGTTGTAATGTTATAAAACACGCGTTTTTAATATCCAGGATTATGAGCCTAAAAGCGACACAATAAGAGGTACGTTACGAGCAATTGTGTTGAAAAAGTTCTTATAAGAATACATGATTAGGTACTGAAAAAACGCATTTTCTTTTCGTCTTATCCAGCGCCTCATCAGTCCTATTAATGTTGTGTGTACCAACTGGTTTGTAATAGCTTATTACATGACCAAAGTATACGTACACTACAGCTGCGAACATTTTATGAAGCTGTAGTCTAGCATTATGATAAAATAGGGAATTTATATAATATAATGACAAGTAATATTTATGTTATAAATAGGTATATTGGTTTGGATATAAATACATCCATGAAATAATTAATTATAGTAATAGGTAATAACAAGATTTCAATATTACGGCCAATTTCTAATATCAAATTACACCAGTTTTCTTAATATGCTATCATGTAACCACATTGAGATCTCTATAGGATTTATTTTCATAGTGGGTCCTGTCTAGTAGGAAACAGTAGGTACCAAATTCACCCTCTTATTTCCAATCTTGTATGGCTCGTCCTGAGTGTGTTTTGAAGAGGCATTAATTATTTTGATATTGACAGTATGTGTAAGTAAGTATATTGTATCACTATTTTTATATAGACTAAACAACGACTCTTACATTGGTCTTCTAGTATTTTTGTGATTAATCACAAAATCTCTTATTTTGAATTCCTATTTGTCCTAGGGTGCAGAGATATGAACATCCAAAATAACCGTTGTACGATAGTTTGAGTTATTTCAAAGGTTGTTATCTAATCTCATAAGATTGAGGTGATCAAAATATCACCAGGACAAAAAACTTCCATACTTCACTTCATAAGACAAATAAGGATAAAATAAAATTCATGTTCAGACCTGTCAGACGTGTTCATATGGAAGATGGCAATCCATTGAAGCAACATATAAGTATGTGTTATATTATAATATAAGTATATTGCAAGAATCAATTTTAATCAAACTACATTATTATAATTTTATATAGGTACCTATATTTAAGAATGCAAACTTGCATACGATTTAATGTAGGTATGATACCACCATCGAATGTTGTAATTTTATTTTTCCCTGACTAGGTGAATAATTGCATGGATTGTGATTAAGGTACCTGATACATCAAATCATTTAGTATATACAGTAGAGCATACTGCCTAAACAATAAACATTGTTTTGTGTACCCATATTATGTAGATAATTAATTCGTTTATTGTGTTTTTCATTTTTGTCCTGACACATCCCACATTATAAATTTCGTTTGTCTTCCCAATTAGACAGATCAAATGAACCTTTTAGGTTAACATAGGATACCCTTCATCTAATAAATAGGTACTTAGCCTCATATGTTTATATATAAAAAACCGATACATATGTAGGTAGGTATGTTAAAATATAATACCATATTTATGTGAAGTAATTACTTTACTAAAATAATCAACCACATTACTTCTATCTTGATTTGTGGTTATTTTTCTTCCAAATAATTTTGTCTATATTAGTTAGTAACTAGGTAGTTAGTACAAAACCAAAACAAAAAACTAGTTAATGTAACTTCCATAAAAGACTTAAGTAAAACAATATTTTCATTCCATACTGTTAATTATAGGCTCAGAAACATGTTTCTGGAAAGGACGGTAGAAATAATTGTTAATCTGTCCATTCCATAGCATTGATATAATTACTGGACAGGTCCATAGCATTGATATAATGACTCCAGATTAAAATAATCTTTATAACCAAGTTATTAAGTAACACAACCAAGTAATTAATAAAAAATCGATGAAAATCTGAGTTTGGTCCTCGATATGACTAATTTATAACCCATTTGAATGGCATGATTATGTGCCAAATATTATTTATTAATTTTCTCCACACCCACATTCTTCCTAGGAAGGAGTAGATAAGAACTGTCTTTAAAGTATAAATATTACACTTCACACCATAACTAACAACCATAGACTGGTGTACTGTTTTTCAAGCAAAAAACTTGAGGCATAGTGAGTGGTCATAATAGGGTTAATTGTTGTATACCACATATTGTAGGTATATTAAGAGTAAAAAGATGCCTTTTGAAGTGAAGGGATACTGTGTATTCTCCGTGTAAATAGGATAGAATCCACTATCCATTATAATAAATGATTTCATTGTTAAACAATAAACAATGTTTAATACATACCAGTATTTTAGTTGCAAGCTTTAAAAGAAGTTTAGTACAAGTTCTCATACCCAACTAAATTTAGACAGTTATCATTGCCTATATTACATCTTGCCTTGGGGTTTCTGCCTCCTGAAAATGTACAAACTTAGTCCTGAATGTAATATGTATCTATGAGTATCTTATGTTGGGACTCTTCTATTGAAAGCTATAATTCTTTCATGATAACATTGATAACTATGATGATCTTGTCTTTATTAATTGTTAAACTTGTGTCAATGACTTGTTCAAACTATCGAACAAACTATTTTTTATAAAATGTATCCATTTGTGGTGGTATTGAATAACTCAGTATTTATGGTATGTAGTTTGAGACATTGATAATAACTTTTGCCCAGCTCTGCTGGTTTGCATGTTTTAAATCACAAAATCCCATTCCATAGTGTATCTCCATTAAACACTCGCCGGTAAGTATCATTCTAAGATTTAGTAGGCACTTATCATATTGGCTGGAAAAAACTTCCACTGCTGGACATAGGCCTTCTAGCCAAGTAGGACATCCTGTTTAATTGTTAGACCTTGAAAGTGGATCCCACTTTTAAAGAGTTGTGATATCTTGAGGTTGTTCTTGTTTAAGTTTGATAAGATCTTCTGAATTAAAGAAGAAATGAACGCTTCCCTTTGTTGCAGTTATTTTCCTCTAGAACTGATTTGATTCTTCTCCAGTGTGTTTGTGTATCTACTAAACACTGACTTTTATCATGCATTACTGGATATAAGGCTGAAGTTTGTCTTCACTTAGCAGTATAGTGCAAAATAGAGTCTCCGAAGGCTTACTGAGATATAAGCGTAATGATTCATATTCCACTGGGACAACACCCAACTGTTCAGAGTAACTTTCCAACGGAAAGACATACATATTATGTTATTATTAATATTCGTATATTAATTGTAATATATATATCGAATTCTACCCGCGGTAGAAGTCGATTTGTAGCAATCAAAACATTTACAATGGAAAGTCATAAACATATTAAGTTATTATTAATATTCGTATATTAATTGTAATATACATCAAAATTCCACCCGCGGTAGAAGTCGATTTGTAGCAATGAAAAGATTGTGTACATATGACCAACTTTCAGTGTCATTATAATAATAAATCCAGATTTTCTATATCTTATGTATATTCCAACGGAATAGGTGACACCTTATCAACGTATGATAAAGTCCTCTTTCATACCTTCTGATGATTTATTGCACTAATCATGGTCTTTGATACTGGGAATAAAGGTTTAGCGTTATAAAAATTGATAATAGTACTCAAAAGCTCTGCATTACCTCAAAAAGAGATCTTTCTTTTCCAACCGAAAAGAGAGGACCTACTATAACATAGTGCGTCAAGATTCATGGTTCTCCAAACCTTGGAGACCGTATTAAAACCTCAGAGCTGATAACAGTGATAACCAACAAAATATTTGAATATCTTCAAGACATCTCTATCCCCGCGGGACAGATGACATGATATAACATATTATGCCAGTAATAGGAGCATCACATGTGAATATACGAGAATTTTGGCGTCTTACCTGCCTTCTTTGGCAATTACAAATTAATGATTTTTCATATTGAATGCTCGTAAATCAAACCACTCTTTCACTTTCTTGCTTCTTTGTTATTGTTTACCGCCTTTGGGTGCCTGAAATAATCTTGAAAAGCTAAAATTTTCACTTAAAAATCACTTTTCCTCCCAGATACAGCGTAACGTTTCAGCGCGAAAAAATCTAATGAATGTGACATCTGGTAGTGTTGCGACTACCGTCTGTTTTTTTTAATCTAGTTTTTAGACTATGAATTCGCGACGTAAAGCGTGATGACATCACTACTACTACAAGTAATTACTACGAACTGAATAAGAAATATAATAGTAGTTGTTTATACAATAATAGTAACTAAAGTAAATTCGGATATTGTTATTAAATGTTTTAGGGACGGAACGTTTTAAAGGCGAAATAAGTGTGGACTACAACCTGTGACCGTTTCGAAACTAACTTACATTGTTACACTTTTACGATATTAGACTACCCTGTTACAAAATTACAATAACATGGTGTAAAAAAAAGTTGTTGCTCCAGCTAAAAAAAAACCGGTCAAGTGCGAGTCTGACTCGCGCACCGAGGGTTCCGTATAAACTAACAATTAACTCAAGGTAAAGTAAATGTCCCAATATTTGTTAAATTACTTAGTTTAACCAAACACAATAGAATTCAATTTCAAACAACGAGTAACTTTTACACCAAGACAATTGAATCGCGATCTTTTTTTGACCTGCTATTGAAAATAAATGTACGCGTCCCAATCCCAACCCCATTAATTCTAGAAAAATTTTAACAGCGCGAACGGGTCAGCGCCATCTATCGGCCCCATTTAGTACTAACGTGCAAGGGCAATCGGCTTAGTATGTATGTTGGTCTTTTAGCGATTATTGTTTATCACGTGAACCGATCTCTATTATTTTTGTTTTATTTGAAAGAGAGTATTTCTATTATAGTCTTATAGGAATTTCAAAACGAAAAATTACTTATAAAGTTGATTAAATTGCAAACTTAACCAGGAAATGATTTTTGTAAATAAACCAAAAAAATATTTATTTATTTATTTATTTAAGTATGAAATATTATTAGGTATTTATGTATTGATAACTTCGGAGATAAGAGGGGAGGGGAATGGTATTTTTTTTACATTTTCCTTCATAGATCGAAATTTTACCAATGTAGAAAAACGGCTTCGAAAAGTGCAACTCAAGCCCTTTCAAATGATACCCCACTTGACATAACAGTTGATTTTTTTTTGCCCCCTCCTCAAATTCGTAATTTTTCATAGTAGATTTAAATATATATTTAAATTTTTTATTTTCCATGCACACGGATAACTTTCATTTATAATCATTCCAAATTTCAAATTGATAGCTTAAGTAGTTCGTGAGATATTTCACTTTGTGACAGACAGACAGACAGACGGACGGAGTTGCACCATAAGGGTTCCTTTTTTACCATTTTTGGTACGGAACCCTAAAAAGGCAACCGATATTATGGTGTGTCAGAAGTGCACCTTAACGTCAATTAATTAACTAAAAGAATTTAATTTGTTTAGTCAAGTAAGAATCCATTTGCCGAAAATTAAAAAAAAGCTGTACATTCTGTACAACCCGGTTAATTTGAGAATGCACCGTGTTCATGCATATATCTTGCTGCAAGGTGCCAACGTGACTTAATCGGGATATAACCATAACACACAAGTGTTGTAATGTTATAAAACACGCGTTTTTAATATCCAGGATTATGAGCCTAAAAGCGACACAATAAGAGGTACGTTACGAGCAATTGTGTTGAAAAGTATCATACTGATACTTTGCAAGATGAAAGAGAAATGAAAGATTTAGGTGTAATAATAATGAACAGCTTACTGAATTTTGTGAGTTATGTAGATAAAACTGCTGCTTCTAAGGCCCTAGGTTTTGTGACACATTGCTGTGCTGAGGAATTCAGAGAATGTTCTTCAATAGTATTCCTGTTTAATAGCTTCGTTAGGAGTAAATTAGAAATTGTAGTAGATTGAGCGACTACAAAAGCGTCTTACTAGGCATCTTGCCTATCGCAGCAATATAAACTACCACGCATACGAGACCCGCCTAAAGCAATTTAAATTGAAATCACGAAGCAGTAAGCACAGTATGTTGGACCTATTTTTTTACTTATGCTGTTGAACGATAAAATCGACTGCTTAAAAATAGTTAATCGTAATTCGTTACAGGTGCACGCGAAAATGCGCGCAAAGATGACTTGCACCAGATAAGTTAAGTATCTGTACCAGCCTTCTTGACTTGGAACTGTTAGTACGACATAAGTTATATTAGGAGAACAATATTTCTCCTAATATATCATGGACTTCCGCAAAGTAACGCCTGATTCAATAAATTATTCGACATAAGTTAGTTAATCAATTGTTAAAATATGACACAACTGTGGCAATACCGTTACTTTATTGTGGATATCAGTAACAGATAAAACGATGCACAGAACGAGCGTCATTACGCCCAAACTTACTCCATGAAACAGCATTACGTTACGTGCTGTGACTAAACAAGTCGTTTATTGTGACCTGCTCTTAATATAGCAAGCTCTATTCACTTAGGATTAAAGGGTAATGTTGTCTGTTTCAAGCGGAACGGAATCTAATTTACATAAATGCAATACGTAGCTGATGGGAAATGAGCAAGTTCTTTAACGAGTTCCCAGTTTGATTCGAATTGTGTTTGCTTCAATTCTGTTATTGGCAAAAGATATGATGTTTGCCGAAAACCATTGTACAATACCTAATGAAACAAGTGTGGGATTGGTCATCGCATCTGTAACCCAGCGGTTAAGCACGCGCCTTTTATCAGTAAGGTCGTTCGTTCAAACTTGTCACGTACCGCGGTTTATTTTTAACATTGGCTTTTCGCTGAAGGTAAACATCGTGAAGAAATCGGTCCAGCCCCAGTAAGGTCTAAAAATCTCCCAATTTCGTATAACTAGTGTGCGTGCCAAATCTTTGGATTGGTTATCAAAAAGGACCTCAGGCTCCTTTAGAGCACAGCCGAGGCAAAACGGTAGGAGTTTCTATCGTATCTTCTGGGGTCTGCCGACTGGTCCTTTGCGTTTTATTTCCGGGAGCCGTTCAATCGTCATAAAAACTCTTTGCATAATTTCATGTAACATACGTTCGAAACACATCAACGATTACCATAAAAAACTGTTATCATAATCATAACTGTAGTTAGCAGAATGCTCAAGTTATATGAAAGTCATATAAAATAACGACCTTTGCTATAAACGTTCATGCTGATTTTGCAGCAAAATTTTAGTAAAGAAATTTTTATCATATAGCAGAGTAAAGATAACTTCCTGGGTCGATAATATCTAATATCAAACATCAAATTTAAAAGGAAAAGCTTTAGATCGGATCTTTCTCGGCAATGATTGAGTTAGTACTTGGCTGGATGCTCTACTTATAAATCCCGGACTCAGCTTCGCAGAATAAATAAGGAAATGAAAGCTGCTAATTACAAGTTTTGTTTTAGTTTGCAGACTTAGATTTTTTCTGCGTTTACTTCAAAAGTAAAAAGATTAAGAACTTAAGAGTTAATTTCCAGTTGATACTAGGCTAGGTAGTAGGTAGTACAGGCACCACTGAATGATAGTCATTCATCCCGAATGGATAATTGACAACTCTAAATGAGAAAAGATACAAATAATGTATAGACCATAAATAAAATAATCAATAATATTATATTTTCTTGAAAAAGGTTTAAACATTTAGTCAAATGGAGATAAAAACAACCAAATAAATAAAATAATCATAAAGTTATAAGTGTTCAATGTTTTAAGAGGGCGTCTGGTTTAAGTTGTAAATACGCTGCAGGCATTAAAACAGATCAATATTTTTTTCAACCCAATTAATAGAATACAGAATAATAAATTCAATAATGACACAATAACAGCCTTCAAATGCTTGAAATCTTTTTGTGTTATCAAATGAAGCATTTTTAATGAGGCAAACTGAAAACGCTTGTTTACTTACATGTTTTTGTATTTGTTTACGTATTTTTATTTTCATGGGATTGTTAAATTATTAAAATTAAATAACTCTTTGGAATTTGAGAAATCTTAAAATCCATTTTAAGTAGTCGTTAGGGCTGAATCCATCCACTCGTCTCCAGACACAAGCCCAGGTTATCGCCAAATCTCGCCAATCAGGCTGAAAACACTCTAAATTGTGCCGCCAGATCCTGTTCGGTCTACCTCTACTCTGGCACCCGTTCCAAGGAATGGAACCCAATAGGTAGAAAATAACAATTTACCTAACTAAACTCAGACCATCTGTGATTTAAACTACGTGCAATTTAAACCATTCGTAATTTAGACCGCGTGCAATTTTAGACCTTTTGCAATTCAGACCATGTGCAATTTAAACCAATTGTTATTCCGACCACAGGCAATTTAGGGCAATGGGAAATTATGTCATATTTGATTTTTTTACAAAGCGTGAAGGTAACTGTTTCGCATTTATAAAATGAGTGTGGATTGGATTCTACTCGTGTTGTCGGGAATACTTCATAATACGTTTCCCGGAAAGCATAATGCCTCTGTAATTCTTTGTACGGAGGAATGTGTTACTGACGGTTTCTATTTCATTCTCCAATTTACAAAGGTAGCGAAGCGAATATGGAATTAATTCAATGAAAACACAAATTTACAAGATATTTAGATTTTTGGTCTCGAACAAATTACATTTTATGGATATACATTTATGGATGTATATAACCTGTCAGCTGTCAAACGACTTCTTGACTTCGCAGGGCGAAATTGCGAGGTATCGAACGGATTTCCTTACAGGACTTGACATTGTAAAGTCGACTACAAAGAGATCGATACAGCCAAAGTTATAAAAATATGTATACACGTCTGTATTGCCTTAACATTAAGGTCGTGCATACATATTTTTGTAACTTTGGCCGTATCAATCTCTTAGTACTCATAGTCGACTGTAGGTACTGTATCGTTGGATAGCTTGTTCAAAAATATTATAGGTTTTTTTTTAAAACGAGAGGATATTAAGGCATTTGTTCGAATGCCAGACGGCGCGGCATGAGGCACCCCACAAGGTGGACTGATGACCGGGAGTCCGCTGGATGCAGAACGGTTCGTTTGGCACACTTCCGGGTAGGCCAATGTCCAGCAGTGTACGAATTTCGGCTGATAAGATGATGATGACGAACCGAAACGTTTAGTTGGCGCACTCTTGTCGATGTAACAAAGATAGACAGGGTTCTGCGCGTTGCCCGACACAAACTTAGCCGGTCTTTTTATATTGTATACGTTACAGTATACACACGTTATGATCTTTTAAACCACATATATCACGTCCATCACAATGAACACATAACTGGATAAAGTAGCATTAAATTGAGTATTAGTGCGTTAGTCAATTGCATTTGACGTATTCATTACACGACATCCGATAGTTATAGTGGCGTTATTTTAATTGAGTTGTATATCCATTTGTTTCGAATTTAATTTGATTCTATGATAAGTTTGTTCATTGTCACTTCAATTACAATATGTTTATAACTAGCGGCCTAAGACTCTCTTAACTAAGTGTCAAAGTTTGCATAAATGGTATTAAGCACAAAGAGTATAAATTTAGTTGAGGAATATTCGTTCAAAATATGTAAAGAAACTCACAATTAAGCGGCCCGCCTGATTGATTATTTAATATTTGTGGCACAAAAAGCGAACTTAATGCCGTAGGCATTTTATTCTAGCAATCATTATTTATTTATTTATTTAACTTTATTGCACAATACTAGAGAAAGTACAAATGTTGGACTTAATGCCATAAGGCATTATGAATATTGTGATCATATTTTACTAAAAGCAAGGTTAACGTCGGGTTAACCTAACCTACAAGTAATACCATTGTTGTGAGTATATGTTATTTTTTACTGCGGGGGGCTTCACCCCCCAAGCCCCAATTGAAGCCTACTCCACCCCCCGCCCCCCTCTTTTTTGGCTGCCCTAACCAAATTTTCTGTATTATAATCCTTATACGAATATATACTATGCGTTATGAGCGTTATACGTTATGCATGTTATACGAAATGCAATTAGTCAATTTGAGTGTTATAGAAATAATTATATAATATGATTTTTATGGCAATTGACCGTTATTCCTTATAAAAGTATTGGTTTTGTTGTTATAGATAACTTTCATTATATGTTGTGAACGTTATTAATATGAAATTATATATATTGTTGTTATATCTCGTGGGACGCACCCGGTATATACTAGTACAGCG
This sequence comes from Epinotia demarniana, assembly GCA_945867215.1. Classification (NCBI taxonomy): domain Eukaryota; kingdom Metazoa; phylum Arthropoda; class Insecta; order Lepidoptera; family Tortricidae; genus Epinotia; species Epinotia demarniana. The sequence goes on from OX244261.1 coordinate 21,813,029, forward strand.
TCGAGCCCTCGAACGTTTACCTATCTCACATTAATATTCACGGTTAGAAAACTTCGGGCCAATTACCTTACCTACTTATATCTAATTAATTCAATTAAGTTATGCTAGAACATAAGTTTGTGTCCCAATCAAGTCTAATAAAATTGCATCCATTAACGATATATATTGCGTCAAAAAAGAGTCATATTATACGAAGCGAAGGTATAGATTTGAAATTTAATTGCGTCTCATTCTGCAGCTCAGATAGGAACTAAGAGAGTCAGTTGACTTTATATTATATTCTATTCTTGTTACATGTTTTCTTCTAATTTATGGTGCTGCCACACTGAGGTTATAAAAATGTTACATAACATCAACTAATTCTCTTCGACATGGTAATGTTACAAAGCGCTATTACACTATGTCATGTAACATTTTATAACCTCAGTGTGGCAGCACCATTATAACCCAAATAAATACACAGCTTTTTTACATACACAAATCTTCGCCAACCTGCAAGGCAGTTTGTTGACGAATTCAGTCTACACACTCCCTTTATACCTGTGTGATACAAGACAAATCGAAGAGTAATTTATCACACTCAGCTATTTGACCCATTGTGTATTCAATATCCAGCATAAACAAGTTCAACCTTACAAATAACATTGTTTTTTTTTATTATTTTTTTATTATTAGTACGTTGTTTGAGTTGGCCGAATTACGTCAAAGTTAGTCCATTTCCAATATACAGTCTGACAACAGCCGCCATTATATAAACATGGTATCTGAACCACATTATTTAAGTTATGCATATGTTTCTGAATGGATCTCGTCTGCCAGTCAACAAGCAAGCGGTTTAGTGCAAGTGGAATCATTAGTCAAAGTGGTCTACTGCATAAATTACTCGACCAATTAGTTACATTGATGGCCGGCAGCGATTACACGAGATATCTTGATTGGGAAACATACTGACATATATTATGTTTGGACCGAAATGAGGCTGTTTGTTTACATGCACTACTGCAAGGCTAACATTAGATAGAACGCGAACAAGATGAACTACCCGAAAAGATTTACCTAGAAAAAGATTTCTACGTGTTCTGATTAGAAAGAGGCAGATGGTCTATATCGCGCTATCGGTCTTGTGCTAGTCGTGAAACTTCAAGTTATTTCGTTATGAAAATAGTTTAAATCATCATTCCCTGCTAATCATATTTTATTTTATCTAACCTCATTAGGACTGTATGTATTATTGTTTTACACGCTTCTAGTTAAGTACGAGTTTATGGAACACGTTTAATATCGCACGCACACGAAAGAGACGTAAATAATAAATATTTTGATATACATTAAAAGAATATTGATTCAGAGTTGATAGTTGTAGAGTTAAATGAATTATATTTTCTTGTGTATTGGTTTTGAAAAACCTGCGAATCACAGAACTATATCAAGATAGAAGGAAAGAGTGTATGTACTTCGCGTGGCGAATAGAAGCCGAAACGGCTTCTTTGCTCGCCGCGAACATTAGTCTGCTCCCGACCGCGGCCCGCGTGCAACGTCAGGTTAAAAAAACAAAATGACTCGTTGTGCGATAGTGAATTGTTCGAACACCTCCGATAAAGGTGAGGCAGTTAATCGTGGGATTTCCTTTCATCGGTAAGTTCTATTTGTCCTAAAATACCTGTTAATAATTAAAAAAACAATTTATTTATTGCTCTGTATTACCTTCATCAACACAGATTGTGTCCAACACTAGTTTTCCATTGCGCAATGGAAAACTAGTGTTGGACACAATCTGTGTTGATGAAGGTAATACAGAGCAATAAATAAATTGTTTTTTTTTATTTAGCTATATAATGTAGGTTACATAGTGAAAAGCAAATATTATTAACAAACAGGTTATGGTTGCTTCTATATTGCAATTTTATTTCAGTTTCCCGAATGATCCTCTGGTTAAAAATAAATGGAGTGAAGCAACGGGTCGTAAACAATGGTTTCCAAAAAATCACAGTCGGACTTGTTCAGTACATTTCCACGAAGACTCCTTTACTGGCCCATCGAAGTACCGACGACTGATCAGTAAAGCTTATCCGACTACTGATGTAGTGATGATTTCAAATGATGAAAAGGTACCTACACATTATTTACGTAAGGATAAATATTAATTTAAAAAATGTGACTGCGTGCGTGCGTGTGAGTAGTGTAATTAATTTAATACAATTCGTGCTACAGATAAAAGGTCAATCTTCTTCAGAGAAGGACTCTGAGAACAATACGCCCCAGAAGAGAAAGCTCGAAATGGTGAGTGTTATTTATACATTATCAGAAGATATTTTGTTTTTAAAATTGTGTTTGTCATCTTCACTTTTGTATTGAATATTATATTTTAACGTGTATTACAGGATATTAATGAACCATCCACATCAGACCAGATTCCAATACATACGCCAAAGATGAAAAAAAAATTAAAGCAACTGAACAATCCAAGGCAAATGATAAAACAGAAAGACAAAAATTAAACGCCTGAAGGAACAAAACCGTCGAAAAGTAAAAAGAATACGTACCCTAGTGGCATTACTGGGGTGCTTAAAAAAGAATACCTTGATCAGTGACGAAGAAGCTGACAACTTAAAAACAACAAATGTTACGACTAATGAACTTTATTCTAGACAAATGAAGAATACAAAAGGATCAGCCACAACATCAAAATACTCACCAGCACTACGGAGTTTTGAATTAACGTTACACTATTATTCGAGCAAAGCATATAACTACGTTAGAAAGATTTTCAATTTGAGCTTGCCACATCCTGTCACTCTCCGGAATCGGTACAAAGTGATTGACGGTCTCGAGTTCTTTCCTTCTATATTGTAAAAAAAAACTAAGACCTTTTTAAGACTATTTATCATTTCCTCTGTTGAATCTAATTTTCATTTCCTCTGTCGGTTCTTATCGATATTTTGAATCGATACAAAATAAACCTACAAGTTATTACAACTACCGCGTGCGAATCGATGTGACGAATCGATGTCGCGCGGCTTATGTTTCCCGTCACTAAATTACGCTCGTGACGTCAAAATACCTACGCAAAATGTTACACGCTCGGTTCCCATACTAATTGACGCGGACTTTCCTTCTATCTTGATATAGTTCTGTGCTGTGAATCGTATCGAATCTAGAGACAGCTTTTTCAAGTGTTCCTTTTAATTCTGCTATGCATCTTGCTATTTTGGAAAACGCCTTTGATTAAATGAAATAATAGTACATTGTTGTAAAGGCTAGAAAGTAGGAGGAACGGATGTACGAGTTGGTTCGAGGTCCGAGCCGCAGGTGAGGACCTCGAAGGAGACGAGTCCATCTATTGCACTTTTGGCCGAGAGTAAGTACCTAATTAAAGATCATAATATGAAAACACTTTAGCGCGGCCGCGGCCCGGCGCGCTGCACCGAGCGGACGAGCGGGGGCGGTGGCGGCGGCGGCGGCGGGGGCGGGGGCGGGAGCGGGGAACTGTGATTGTTCGAATCGCTGTTCAAACTGGCCTACAAAAACATTGTTGGATAGTTTCAACTCATAGATGGCCTGTTCGTGCGATGTCACACTGTACAACACTTGTGTGTTATGGTTTTATCCCGATGAAGTCACGTTGGCACCTTGCAGCATGATATATGCATGAACATGGTGCATTCTTAAATTAACCGTGTTGTACAGAATATATAGCTTTTTTTTAAATTCTCGGCAAATGGATTCCTACTCGACTAAACAAATTAAATCCTTTTTGTTAATTAATTGACTATTTCTTTTTGCATATGATATATAAACGTTTAATTATTAAAAAACGTTAAATAATGTTGACTCGTGGTGACTAGAAAAGTGATAAATAGAATAGACGCCATTGGAAATTCTTGGCGATGTGCAATTGTGAGTAAAAACCTGTAGTCATCTTAATGTTTACTTAATGTAAAGAAAATAATATGGCAGGCCTAAAACCTTTTCATCTTATGAAAATGTTATTTTCCTCGCAAAATTTGTTGAAAAACGTCGTATGATACGCGTGAGCTTTGATAATTACATCCTCGGCTTCCTTATCACGCTCACCTGCGATTCGCGTGAACAATTTCGCCTCTGATGTAATTATCAACATACCTCACTTGTATCACAATGTACTATTACGTCACACCTGGCCATAATGCGAGTTTTACTGCACGCTGCGCGTACGGGGAAACACGCATTGTGGCCAGGTGAAGACGTAAAATTTTGTACTCAACACGGGCGGTAATTCGTAAAGCCCCAGAGCGCATATTTATGGCCCTCACCTTCGGTTCGGGCCACAAACACCTGCGATCTGGGGCATTCACGAATTCACCGCCCTAGTTATGTAATGTACTAATTACGATTCAACCTTGTAAACCTATACGTGCACTGTCTGGAGCGTTCTCGAACAAACTAGCAGTCCTTATGTCGCCAACATTTGAGGTATATCTTATACACGCTGTGTCATCACCACAGAGTGGCACAGTCGTGTATGACTCACGGGTATTTTGTGTTAATATTAATAATGTTCCATTTGGTTTTAGTAGGCTTTAATATTGGTAATGTTGCATCACACTTTGTAGAAAGTAACTGTACTTACTTTGTATTGTGCAGTGTAGATACTATTATAAAGAATATTTAACAATTACGATGACGACCTTCGTGAAAGAATAATTATGGTAGGGGATTTACTTATTAGCAGGTACACTATTAACCAACAAAACGTTAGGTTAAGTTGTTTTATAAGCATCCACAAATATGAAATATGCTTGATTTTTAACCGACGAAAAAAACGGAGGAGGTTCTCAAGTCAACGCGTATATATATTTTTTTTTATGTATGATCACGCATAACTTTTTACAGAGTAGTCCGATTTTGATAATTCTTTTTTTATTAGAAAGGGTATACCTCGAAGTTGGTCCCATATAAATTTTAAATAAAAATTTCAACCCTAAGGGTAGGAAAACAGGGGATGATTGTTTGTTCACTTACTGATTGATATGTATGACCACGCATGTGTGTGTGTGTGTGTGTGTGTGTGTGTGTGTGTGTGTGTGTGTGTGTGTGTGTGTGTGTGTGTGTGTGTATGTGTGTGTTGAATGAGCTTTACACCTGTCAGTCTCTTGTGTGTAGACCTCTCAGTCTCTGCATTTCTGCTAAAGCTCGTTTATCGTGAGGTTTGTGTAATACCTTATTCGGCTCTAGGTCAGATAAAGCAATACCATCAAGTGTATTTACTCTACTCAGCGCCACATATGCCTGCCGCGGCTTCTGGCAACAATCACTGGATATTTTTGCACCAATTTTAGTCCTTCAGGGAATGGTATGCTGTCTCTATCATTTACATTGCGGCCATCCGCAATGAGTAAAGCTTTTATCATATCCGGCCAATTTAGATCATTGCACGAAAAGGTCATAAACCAGGTAGGAGGCCCTAGACTTCTTACCATAGCAATCAACTCCGAACAGCATCGTCTCCAGTAAGAAGCAGACCCTCGCACATTTCTCAAAAATCGAAAATCGGTTGAAATTTGAGGTCTGGTTGTGGCATGCTAAGCCGAAAGCAGGACCAGTGTTTAATGAAATGCGAGAAAGCAAAAAGATCTTTAGATCTCGTTTAAAGTGGTGTCAGAAGAACGAAGAACAAATTAAATTAGATATTATCGCGAAGCATCACTCTAAACGAGATTTTAAGGGTTTGTAGAAGGCATTAATGATTACAAATGTATTGCCGACATGTTTCAACACCATTTCCAAGTCGAATTACCACTGGGGCTACCACAGTCAACGGGGATGTCAGATGCTGGGTCTCGTGGTCAGGGGATGATCACCAGGTCTACGGCAAAATATGTTATCAAAGCTATTAAAGGTATGACACGGGGTAAGTCTCCTGGGCACGATGGTCTTAGCATTGAGCACCTCCAGCATGCTGGCCCGCATCTGCCAAGAGTTCTGGCTATGTTGTACACATTCTGTGTAGGGCACTCGTACCTGCCGTCGGACGCGATGAAGACTGTGGTGGTGCCCATCGTGAAAAACAAAACAGGTGACAGTAGCGACAAAACCAACTACAGACCTATTTCACTAGCTACCATTATAGCCAAGGTGTTTGATAGTGTGCTTAACTCCCACATATATCTGAAATTACACGATAATCAATTTGGATTTAAGCCGGGATTATCCACAGAAACTGCAATTGTGGGTCTTAAAATACTGTCAAGTACTACATGGACCGACAGACAAATGTATACGCATGCTACCTTGACCTATCTAAGGCGTTCGATATGGTTAATTACGACATCCTCTGGCAGATATTGAATGACTCTGGCGTGCCAGCTGACCTGACTAGCTCTCTCAAATTCTGGTACCTTAACCAATCCAATGTCGTAAGATGGGCGGGGGCGTTTTCGGATGCATACAGGCTGAAGTGTGGAGTAAGACAAGGAGGACTAACCTCGCCTAAGCTCTTCAACCTGTATGTAAACGAACTTATAGAGGAGCTCAGCAGCGCCCGCATCGGTTGCCATATTGACGGAGTGTGCGTAAATAATATCAGTTACGCAGATGATATGGTGCTGCTGAGTGCCTCTCCATGCGGACTTACGAAACTGATAGGCATCTGTGAACGGTACGCAATGAGTCACGGTCTGCAATACAATGTGTTGAAAAGCGAATGTATGGTCTTTAGGGTTAGGAATAAAAGTCCACAGGATGTTCCGCCGATAAAACTAAATGGGAAGGTACTGACTGTGGTATCACAGTTTAAGTATCTGGGGCATATTATGACGTCTGACCTTAAAGACGGTACTGACATTGAGCGGGAACGAAGAGCATTGTCTGTGAGAGCTAACATGATCGCTCGCAGGTTTGCTGGATGCCCGAGAAGGGTCAAGTTAACCCTATTCAGGGCCTACTGCACGTCCTTATATACCAGCGGCCTGTGGGCGAACTATACTCAGGCACAATACAGTGCTCTTCGTGTCCAATTTAATAACGCATTCAGGATGCTGATGGGGCTGCCCCGATATTGCAGCGCGTCAGGGATGTTCGCAGAAGCGAGGGTGGAATGTTTCCACACTACTATGCGCAAGCGATGTACATCCCTGGTGCGTAGTGTACGGGCCAGTGCCAACAGCATCCTGAAAATGGTCGCTGAACGTAAATATGGACTGTGTGTATATAAACCACTGCTGTATGGTGCACGCAAACACACATGTTAATTATGAGGTCGCATGACATTTGACATTTTGAGATTTAAATGAATTATTAATGTAACTTGACATCCAGTGAATAATTATTATTTTTAAATTAGATTACTTCAGAAATATTTACAAAATTTTATTATTAGTTGACTGTAATGTGAATTTGAAACCGGCCTAAATCGTATTATTATTTATTACTATGTATTATCTCTTTAAATTAACTTTATGTGTGCTAACTATGAACTTTGTAATTACTAATATTAAGCTAAGTTTTACTAACAATAGTGATCCATGTTGGTCTTTGAATAAATGAATTGAATTGATAGTCAGATGCATATTGTCAATCAGTCCTTGGGGTGTGAGTTCTTAAATGTATTTTTCTCATTCGAGCAGCATTTCTTGTAGGCCTACCCATGTTGGTATATAAAGCCTCTTCTTTTAAAGAATTTATATTATACAACAAGCAATATAATTACATTAGGATTATAAAGCAATTAACAGTTTCAGTAAGGTAGGAAGCTATTTTAAAAGTAATTAAAAATATTGCATGTAACTAGAAATTAAGTTAGTAATTAACTAAAGTAAGCCACAGAAAATTGAAAAATAAAAACTTTTTAACAAAAAATTAAACCGCCGAAAAGGAACTGAAAAGCAAAAAATAATAAAACTTTTTTATTTAGTTTAATAACTAAATTCTTAAACTATTGTAAGTACTTATACCTAAGTAAGTATATAATTTTGTAATTATTTTGACTTTTTAATTACCTAACCTTAATAACTAAGTTCTTAAATTAATCTAAGTGTACCGAAGTAATTTTGAGTCGGCGCCAAACAATCAATGAACAAAGATTACTCCAAACAAGTACAAGTTAGACCAAATCAAATGAATAATGCTATGTGAAATCTCCAGACATAAACATTAACATTCCAAAAAATGCGCTCTCCGCACGACCACTCGCTACGACGTGTGCCCTCACGTGTGGCCCGTTCGGGTTGGTGTCTCGCTGACATTAACCATAACTTCGTGAACGCTCGGCATTCAAAATTCAAATATTTATTCTGTAAGCAGGCCTCAAGGGCTCTTTCACATGTCCGATCAAATCAAATAGGTATCAAATCAAATGGGTAATATAATATATCATTGTCCTTTACATAATTAATTAATATGCTTGTTTGGCGCCGACTCAAAATTACTTCGGTACACTTAGATTAATTTAAGAACTTAGTTATTAAGGTTAGGTAATTAAAAAGTCAAAATAATTACAAAATTATATACTTACTTAGGTATAAGTACTTACAATAGTTTAAGAATTTAGTTATTAAACTAAATAAAAAAGTTTTATTATTTTTTGCTTTTCAGTTCCTTTTCGGCGGTTTAATTTTTTGTTAAAAAGTTTTTATTGTACCTATATATCGATAGCTAACTTGTCTATTTCACGTGTAAAAAAGCACGAGTTAGAAATGCATGGTTGCGATTAAAAAAACTACTTACCCGAGCGTAAGAACCCCGCAAAAATTACTCCAATAAATAAAGAGCACGTGAATCAGGATAATATGCCTCTTCTGCGCAACTTCTGAATTTTTGGTTAAATTATATAGTAGTACGGCCAACATAATATCAATCTTTTAACGCTTCGAACGCGCGTTCGGACAATTTAACTGTTATTTTTCCGTATAAAAAGTGGTATGTAGATTTTACTTGACGCGTGTACAATGTGTTTCTCGGTTGACCTGCTGAGGGGTAGTCACATAACGTTTTGAACGCGCGTTAGGGACATCCAACTGTCATTTATCCGTATAAAAAAATACATTTGAATCTACCTAAGGTATGTACAGTCAGCATCAGAAGGAGCTAAGCAAAATAACACGCTCGTAATGACCTACACTTATCCTTATTTATTCCCTTGACATTAAAGTTCGTGTGTAGATTATTATGAGCACTAAAACTGCTTAGCAACTTCTGCTGCTGAATGTACAATGCGTTCACAGATAACAGCCAATTGGCTGTTATCTGTGAATGCGTTACGCCTGCAGTGGGATAATCATGTAGCGTTTCGAACGCGCGTAAGGAAAGTCCTACTGTCAGTTTTCCATTTAAAAATTGTCATTTAGATCTACCTTTACGTACGTACAATGCGTTACGTGATTGACCTGCAGCTCTTTGACATTGTTCTTTTAGTTTGTTATAAACAGATTGCTGCCTGGAAGTTGACATTGATTAATCTTTGCTTCTCGTTGCCGAAATAAGATACCTACTTTGTTCAACTCTCGTGTTGAATATCGGCTTTCGTATGGTAACTTTAAATATAACTTCCGTTTTAGATAGGGCAACACTAGGAGGAACTACTTCCTGTGGCTATTACTACCTCAATTTTCTGCTTTTGAAGTCGCACACGCTGCGCCTAATTTATCGTAATTTCATATACGGATCGCGCTTTCCGCATAGAAGTTAAAAAAGTTATACTCTTAAGAGTGCACGTCACATCAAGAGAGTTTGGGCGGTGTCTTTGAGGTATCTTTAGGCGAAGACCGGTGGTAAGTCAGATCTGCACGCCCGTTTAGTAGCTGAGAGTGCCTTCAGAGAACAGAAAGCCCCTGGGAGGCTCCAGACCTGGACACTTCAGGTATGTGATTGTGCACCCTCTATTCGGTCGCGTTTGACGAAGTAAAAATTATTAACGTGTTTCTCGTATTCTCGGATTTCCATGAGTTCAGTCTTTTCTACAGTACAACTTAATTAATCGCGTTTAAAAACATTGGTCCTTCGGCTGTATTGTGAAAAGTGACCTATTTAATGCTGAATTCATTAAAATCATAATTTTCGCGTTGTAATTTTTTGATAAAAAAGTTGAGGGTAAACTTTTAATTGTGTGTATAATGGCGGGCAGGAAGTGTTGATCTTTAGTGTAGTAGAATTTAGTTGGTAGCATTGTGATAGTTCGTGTCATAGCAAATCTCCTTCATTCCGTTCATTCATTCAGTGCGTTTCTTGCGTATGGCAACGTGTAGATTGCAAGTGTCAAGCTGTCAGTGTCAAGTGGAAGTTTCGTTGATTCGCATCGACATTGTAAACAAAACAACTATTTTGTCGGTTTTCGTTAGTTTTTCGCGTATATTTTAGTTGAATTGTGATCAATATGTCGGACAACGAGTCCAACAGTGATGCCAAGGCAAATATGAGCAGGGTTGAGCGAGATTACGCTATGATGAGAATAGAACTTATTCATGGAACGGATTTAGTAGGTTATGTCGAATCCGATGTAAATTTAATCGCCTCGGATTTCCACCGAGCGCAAAGAGAAGTGATAGCGAATAGTGAAGACTGCAGTGCAGAATTTCCTGTCACTACAGATTTTGAAATGAAAGTTAAGTCAATTTTATCGCGATTACGACAGCGCGCGCCGGTAGTTAAAACAATAAGTGATAGTTGTGAGAATGTTGCCGCGAAGTTGCCAAAGATTCAAATCAAACAGTTTGATGGCAAATTAGAGAACTGGTTGTCGTTTAGCCAGTTATTTGAATCTTTAATTCACAAACGTAACATTTCAAACATTGAAAAACTACACTACTTGTTAACAAGCGTTCAGGGTAAGGCTCTAGATTTAATCAAGAATTATCCTATATCAGACGAGAGTTACCTTGATGCATATAATGCATTAAATGAGTATTATAATAGAAAGCGACAGATTGCATTTAGTTATTATGAAAAAATGCTGTTGTGTGAGCAAGTTAAATCTAAATCTGGAGTTGAAATGGAGAAAGTGAATCGAATCTTTAGGGAAACTTTACAAGTGTTAGAAAAGCTTGGCCTGCCAGATAAAAACTTCATGCTGGTTCATTTATTGTGGTCCAAGCTTGATAAATCTTCCCGTGAAGCATTCTTATTGGAATTTAACTCCAACGATATTCCCAAGTTTGAAGTATTGCAAGAATTTGTGGAGAAACAAATTCGAGCATTGGATGCATCAGATTTAAAGTGCTCTAACAATAATGTGCAAAATAAAGTGCATATCAATGCAACTTATAATCAGAAAAAATCAAAGGTAACTCTTGTCACCACTACAAGTATGTGTGAATTCTGTACTGACCAGCATAGTTTGGCATGCTGTGAAAAATTTATAAAATTAGGTACTGATGCTCGATTTAAATTTGTGAAATCTAGGGGCTTGTGTGTTTGTTGTTTTTCGAGTAACCATAAGGTGAAGCAATGCCAAAAAGCATCCCGTTGTGGTGTGTGTGGGTATTCGCATCATACGCTGCTACATTTTAATAAGATTGAATCATCGGCTCCAGATTCTGATTTGTCAACAAAGCTTGTCGCTAGTGGTTCATCCACCAACAATGTCACTCTGACATCCGCATCGAATAATAATATGGTGTTGTTTGCTACTGCTCGGGTAGCGGTGCGGGATAGTACTGGCCGATACCAGCAAGCTCGTGCATTATTGGACTGTGCAAGTGCAAGCAATTTTATATCACAAGCTTGTGCGAAGCGGCTTGGACTAGATATACATCAGACGGGTGAATCAGTTTCTGGAATTGGAAATTCGGTAGCTAAACCACATGGTTCATTGTCGTGTTCCATTAAACCGATTGGAACAAATTTAATTAATTTTGATTGTGAAGCACTAGTGCTTCCCTCTATCTGCGCTGATCAACCATGTCTTGCAGTTAGATCTTCGGAGTGGTCTCATATTAAGAATCTTACTCTTGCTGATCCTGACTTTGGTGATCCTGGACCAATCGACTTACTGCTTAATGCAGACATCTTCGCTTCATCGTTGCTGAGTGGTCGGAGTCAGGGATGTCCGGGTCAGCCAAAGGCTATTGAAACCCTGTTTGGATGGGTCATCATGGGTGGATGCGATGAGAGCCATTCACAATCTTTCAAAAATTGTCGTCGGAAAGATTGTTTTTTCGTGTCGAATTCTTTGCAATCAAATTTGTCGTTGGATAGTTCTCTAAAAAGGTTCTGGGAGTTAGAAAATGTTAGTAGCCCTAGTGAACCAATCTTGTCGAAAGAGGACCAACTTTGCGAAGATACTTTCGTTAGTAAATTCTGTCGTACGAGTGAAGGCCGCTTCGAGGTACCCCTTCCTTTCGTTGATCCTACGAATAAGCCTATATTTTCGGACACTCGTGAAATCGCGATGCGCAGACTCTTCTCCTTGGAACGCAAGCTTGCTAGACATGCAGATTTTCGTAAAGCTTATGTTTCATTCATGGATGATTACGAGTCTAGCGGTCATATGGAGGAAGTAGGACCTCCCCCAAGTAGTGTTGGGAAATTTTACTATATCCCCCATTTTGCAATCCTTCGACCTGCGTCCGTCAGTACGCCTCTACGTTGTGTTTTCGAAGCTAGCTGTCACGATAGCAATGGTATATCGCTAAACGATACGCTTCTGGCGGGTCCTAAGCTGCAAACAAATATCTTTGATATTCTTACCAGATTTCGGTGGCATAAAGTGGTATTCACAGGTGACATTAAAGCCATGTACCGTCAGATTGTCGTGCCGGAAGAGGATGCTGAATACCAGAGGATTTTATGGCGTCAATCAACTGACAGCCCGGTTAAAGATTATATGCTGCGCACGGTTTCGTACGGAGTCAAGTCAGCTCCCTACCAGGCTCTTCGAAGTATCCCGCAGTTAGCTCAGGATTCCGCAGCCGACTATCCTGACGGTTCGCCAGTTTTGGAGAGAGACATTTATGTTGATGATGTTGTCACAGGCGCTGACTCTATCGAGCAGGCTCTACAAATAAGATCAGACCTTTCTGAGATATTGTCGTCGGGTGGGTTCCATTTAAGAAAATGGACCTCCAATCATAAAGGTTTTATCGCTGATCTTCCTGTCACTGAGTTGTACTCGAGTGATTTTAAATGTTTTGACGAACTTTCAGACTTGTCGCTTAAAATATTAGGTTTGTCGTGGCGTCCACAAACAGATTCGTTCTAGTTTGAGGTTACTACTCCCAATGACCAAAGGTGCACCAAGCGTATGATTCTTTCGCACATCGCACGCATTTATGATCCGTTAGGGTTCTTGTGTCCAGCATCGTTTCATGCGAAATATTTGATGCAGGTTTTGTGGTCATCGGGCGTCCAATGGGATGATGACGTACCAGAAGCAATAGCTTCGGAATGGATGCGTTTCAAATCGCAATTGTCGTTGTTAAAATCTGTCGTTATTCCCCGACGCATTGTTCATTCTTTTGTTTCGCTGCAGCTCCACGGATATTGTGACGCGTCAGAGCGTGGATATGCGGCAGTCATTTACTGTCGGGCGGTCAGTGCAGAAGGCTCTACATTTGTAGAGTTCTGTTGCGAGAAATCTAGAGTCACGCCTCTGCATAAACAGTCCATACCACGCCTGGAGCTTCAATCTGCCGTGCTTCTGTCAGATCTAATGCTCTCGGTGAAGGAGGCTTTAAGACCTCTACATAATGTCTCGGAAGTTTTCGCCTGGTCTGATTCAAGCGTAGCTTTGGCTTGGATCCAGTCGTGCCCGTCGCGCTGGAAGACGTTCGTGGCTAATAGGGTAAGCCATATACAGGATATTATCGCTCCTGATCGCTGGCGCCACGTGAGCACTCTACATAACCCCGCCGACGTTGGGTCGAGAGGATTGTTGCCCGAAGATCTTGTTGAATGTGATCTTTGGTGGCGAGGTCCCTCCTGGCTCCTAAAAGAAGAAAAGGACTGGCCTCGGTCTACATTGACTGGGCCACCAAACAGTTCTGTCGCAGACGAGCAACGACTTTGCAGTCTAGTTGTTGCAAACGATCCTCACTTGATTGATGAACTCCTCAACAGGTTCTCCTCGCTTTTCACTTTAAAGCGTGTGTTAGCCCACTGTTTCCGTTTCCTACGATCGTCTAAATATGGAAAGATTGTCGGATCTCTACAGTCGTCTGAAACGACTACGGCTCTCATGTTTTTAGTAAAACATGTGCAGCTTACTATGTTCGGTGTAGAGATCAATCACTTGAGAGAGGGTCGTTTGAATTCATTGCCAAAGTGTTTGCGCAAGCTTTCGTTGTTTATTGACACCGCGGGTATTCTCAGGGTGGGCGGTCGCTTAGTCAATTCTCCAATCAAATTTTCGATAAAGCACCCCATACTATTGCCTCGCTCCCATAGATTAACGGTTTTAATCATTGACGAATATCATAAAAGATTTCTACACCCCGGTGCTCAAACTTTACAGAATCTACTGTCGCAATCATTTTGGATTCTGTCGCCCAAGCGAGCCATTCAGGCCGTGATTAGTGGTTGCGTTAAATGCTTTCGTGTCAACCCATCGCCGGCTTCGGCACCGCTAATGGGAAATCTTCCTCTTTGTCGTATTTCTCAAATAAAACCCTTTTCGAGTGTCGCCATTGACTATGGAGGCCCTTTTGATATCGCTTTCGGACGTGGACGAGGCGCTAGAACATACAAAGGCTACATTTGTGTATTCGTTTGCACCAGCACTAAGGCTATCCATATAGAACTTGCTTCGGAATTATCGACGGAAGCCTTCCTTTGTGCGTTAAAGCGATTTGTCGCACGTCGTGGACGGTGTAGCGATATTGTCTCTGATCAGGATCGCAACTTCGTCGGGGCAAGTAATTATCTTGGTTCCATTATGAAGAGCGCAGCTGATGCACAAGAGATTAAATTTTCATTTAACCCACCGGGTAGCCCGCACTTCAACGGCTTAGCCGAGGCTGGGATCCGCTCGGTCAAGACGCATCTCGCTCGAGTCGTCGGTAATCAAAGGTTAACCTTCGAGGAATTTTACACCGTCCTCACACAAATCGAAGCAATGCTTAACTCTCGTCCATTGACGCCTCTAAGTTCGGATACAAACGACCTGTCGGCGCTTAGCCCTGGACATTTTCTTACTTTAGAGCCTTTGTCGATTATTCCTGAAGAGAATCTTGTTGATCAAAAGATTAGTGTTTGTCAGCGATGGAAGCTGATTCAAAAAATGCATCAAGACTTTTGGCGCAGATGGCATGCGGAGTACGTATACACACTTCAACAAAGGACAAAATGGAATAAGGTTAACACAAACATTGTCGTTGGTACTTTGGTCTTGTTAATCAATGAACAGACAAGTCCGTTAAAATGGCCTTTAGGTCGCATCTCAGCTCTACATCCGGGAGCTGATGGTGTATGTAGAGTCGTCACGGTCAAGACGGCCACTGGTCAGTACAGAAGGCCAGTCGTGAAACTGTGCCCACTGCCACTGGCTAACTAATGTTCTAGGTATTAACTTAGAGTCATAGTTTTAAGCAATCTGTCTAGTTTTAACGTTTATTAGTATCGTAAATACTGCTTATTTAGGTGAGCGGAATGTTCAACTCTCGTGTTGAATATCGGCTTTCGTATGGTAACTTTAAATATAACTTCCGTTTTAGATAGGGCAACACTAGGAGGAACTACTTCCTGTGGCCATTACTACCTCAATTTTCTGCTTTTGAAGTCGCACACGCTGCGCCTAATTTATCGTAATTTCATATACGGATCGCGCTTTCCGCATAGAAGTTAAAAAGTTATACTCTTAAGAGTGCACGTCACATCAAGAGAGTTTGGGCGGTGTCTTTGAGGTATCTTTAGGCGAAGACCGGTGGTAAGTCAGATCTGCACGCCCGTTTAGTAGCTGAGAGTGCCTTCAGAGAACAGAAAGCCCCTGGGAGGCTCCAGACCTGGACACTTCAGGTATGTGATTGTGCACCCTCTATTCGGTCGCGTTTGACGAAGTAAAAATTATTAACGTGTTTCTCGTATTCTCGGATTTCCATGAGTTCAGTCTTTTCTACAGTACAACTTAATTTATCGCGTTTAAAAACATACTTCGTTGTCAGTATTCGACCGCTTATGTATTTTACGTCAAAATCGCATTGACCGTTCTGAATTTAAGTGCAATAAAATCTTAACCGCGCCGGTGTGTGAGAGGCTTAAGAAATTTTCCTTTATTTAAATTTGATACGTTATTTTCTTCAAATATTACAGTCATTTTCTATCCCCGGCATAGGTTTTCTTCTATGGTGGCCACCCACTAGTTTACATTTTTAATCAACATCCCAGCTCATTCGACTTTAATAATCAGCTTTAAATGGACCATAGTTTGCTTCTCAACGAGAAGATAATTGCGTTCCTAAATCTAAGGAAATATTAGGTACCTGCCTCAATACACTTAAAAATAAATCCAAGCTCGGATCAGACAATATTCTGGCGGGCAACGTTAAAATTTCAGGGCCATTAAGTAAGCAATTTCATTCGAAAAGACGCAATATGAATGCTAACAACCACCTTAACCTGCTTGACTGACTAGCGACTTCAAAAGTCGTCTATTTTCTTACAGCTGACTTTTTGGTTTAATCAAAAAGCCGAAAAGATACTTGAATATTTATATTTAGTTTTTTGCACAGTGTGGGTTCTATGAAATAATTATAAACGGAAGTTACCAAAAGTGAAAAAGTTTACAATGGATATAGAGGTAAAATAGCCAATTGGATAGAGAAAAAGCATGTTGTTTTTTTTTTTAATTTTCTTCCTTTTATCCGGATTATAAATAGGTATATTAAATAAAACAATTTTAGAATAGAATAGAATAGAATATACATATTTATTCATGGCAACAGCACATACATGTACATAAATCAAAAAACAGAATGGTAGACAAATTGCCACGAAATGGTTCCATCTCAGCGTTGTGCTGGCCTGGTGGCCAGCGCTGGTCTTCCGATGGAACCATCCGGTGATTCCACGGCGTAACACATATTTTACACTCTTACAAAATAGTTATAAAAATAGTAATATAAAACAAAACAAACCGTAAAGACAAATAATAAACTTTTTTATGAACGCAACATTTATAACCGCGCCAACCGACCCACTAGCGCCATTATGACAGGTGGATGCTCCCGGCAATTAAAACGTCAAACAAGACAAACATGTGACGGTGACGCGGGCGCAATGCCGATTTGACATAATTAGGAGAAACAAGACAAATATATTTCAAGCTAATTGGCACAAAAACAAAGCCAAACTGATAGCAGCACATGAGCACAATAACAGCCATTAAAACTAGAGGGACATAACACAGAGGTAAGACAACATTATCATTTGAGTTCCTAAATACAGCTCGTGTCTAGCCTGTAAGTTTCCTGGCTCTTTTGGTGGTTGAATATAAAAGATTTGAGTTTAGTTCTAAAGCTGTGCACATTTCCTAGGTCTCGCAACGGCGGAGGGATGACATTCCAGCATTTAGTTGCTACGTACCGAAAACTACCACGGAAAGCCGCCGACGCGTGTCGGGGTGTCAGCAACGGTAGTCCACACCGCCGTGTTCTATGCAACCTAGAACTGCACAACTTTTCGAAGAGATACTTAGGAGCCTCGTTCTTAATTACGCCGAAAAGTAAACAGGCCAGATGTAGTTTACGCCGATGCTGCATTTTAAGGATGCTGTGTTTATTTAAAAACGGAGTAACATGAGCTCTCGAAGGAATACTAAAACAGAAACGAGCACAGGCATTTTGAACACGTTGGATGAGTCTTTTAGTTTTTCCAAGAAGTCGTGGCCCATACACTGCATCTGCATAGTTCAACTTGGACAATACTAAAGACTCCACCAGCCGAATGCGCAAGTTTTCGCTTATAAATTGCCTGATATTGTACAGCACTTTAAGTTTGTAGAAGCAATTTCTCACAGCACCAACCATGTGTTTCTCATAGCGCAGCCCACAGTCCATCATAAGTCCTAAATTACGTGCTTCATGCACTCGTTCAATAGGTTTACCCATCAAATTTACATTTAAAACAGAACTGACACCATGCAGCTGTTGCTTACTGCCAAATACCAAGTATTTAGTTTTACTAGGGTTTGCAGCGGCCCAGGACGCTATGCTATCTAGATCCAAATTAAGTTTCTGAATGGCACTGTCAATTTCGGAAGGTTTGCATGATATGTACACTTGTGACATACAAGTCTCATAGAATCAATCTGCATAGATATGGTACCTGCAGTGTGTGATTTGGGACCCTACGTCTGCGGAGTATAAGATAAATAAAAGTGGGCCAAGAACGGATCCCTGTGGCACTCCTCTAGCAACACGGACTTTGTCAGAGTAACATGCAGAACCATCAATGAGACTGACTTTTACAACCTGGTAGCGATCATTGAGGTAACTGTCAAACCATTTAAGCGCACTTTCATCAAAACCATAATAACTTAGTTTGGAAAGTAATAGATTAATATTGAGACAGTCAAATGCCCTGGAAAAATCGAGCAGTACTAAAATAGTGCACATACCTCCATCCTGAGCACACAATATGTTGTCGGTGACGTCAAGTAAGGCTGTCACTGTGCTCCGCCCCTTCCTAAAACCTGACTGGACGTCCGGCAACACATTGTTATTCTCGAGAAAGGCAGTTAATTGTGAGCACACAACTTTTTCCATTATTTTAGACATGCATGGTAAAATACTTATTGGTCTGAGGTCTTTTAGTTCGGATGGATTGGAGTTCTTGGGCAGCGGAAGTACAGTTGCCAACTTCCAGATATCAGGGAAAGTGGATGTTAAAATGGAGGTGTTTATTATATTTGTTATTAAATCTAAAGTGTGAGGTAGGGTCAATATCAGCATATTAAGATTGATGCCATCGCATCCTTCAGCATTGGATTTTAATTTTTTTATAATTTTGGTTACTTGGTCTGCACTAATTGTCTCCAGATGGAAAACGGAGTCACTATATCTGTGGAATTCAAAATAAGTTATGTATGTTAAAGTAACGTCAGCTGTCCCGGGAAGATTAAGAAAATGTTTATTTAAAATAGTTGGACTGTTTAAAAAAGCAGGAAGTTCTATACGCTTTTCTGGTAATATGTTAGACTTTAGATTTTTCCAGAGTAATTTAGGGTCATATATTTTAATATTAATATTGTGCTTAAAGTATGCTGATTTTTCAAAGTAAAGTGTTTTGTTTACAATAGATTTGAGGTCCTTATAGTATTTTTTTTTTATCTGACATTTATTGGTGTGATATTCCGCCGCTGCGTCATCACGCAGCCGCATCATAAGCTTGACAGTGTCCGTGATCCAGGGATAGGACTGGGCCTTGATTATGGTTGACTTTAAAGGTGCATGCAGGTTGAATATATTAATTATATGGAGGTTGAGAGCCGTCGTTAACATTGCCAAGACTGGAAACCAAATCCCACCTCACACTCTGCAAGTCCAAATCTAGATTTTCTTTACAGATATGTTTTATAGGTCTGTAAGTAACGCGATAAGGCTTAGGTTTCTCATGCTTCACATTGAAATTGCAAACTACAAGGCAGTGCCCATTCAGAGTGCCTACATGGTCTATGACCACGGACTTGGCTTGCATGTCTGTGCAAACAACGTCGAGCAGCGTCTGGCTGGTGTCAGTAAAGTGCGTGGGTTGCGATACTAGTTGCGATAATCCAGCAGTTGTTAAAAAATTTGAAAATTTATGTTTTGGTGTCAACAAGTTAATATTAAAATCACCTAATAAAATTAAATTGTCATAATTACAACTGCTACTAATGGAGTCGGTAATCGCATCGAAAAACAGATCAACATCCATCCACGACGGACGATACGCCGTGCCAATGACCAATTTCCTTCCATTGAGGGTTAAAGTGACCCACATCTGTTCCACAGAACTGTGCAATGGATCGATAGGATGAGACCAGGTACGTGCATTGAAATTCCGCTTAATATAAAAACCTACACCTCCACCTCTCGATCGCTTGCCCTGTGGCCTAGGAATATGGCGTAACCTGTACCCTGGAAGTACTGGCGCCTTCCCTTCCTCGCCAGCCTTTAACCAGGACTCGTTTATGGCCAGTACATCCACGTCTTGCCGGGCAATAGCTGCGATGAAATTATCATGGTTAGTGCCGAGAAAACCCGCATTATACAAACCAATTTTAAGAGTTTTATTTACCATAGTTGGTACCAGTTTGATTCGAACTCTAGGTAGACATTATACAATGTATTAATCGCTGATTACACTAGTAAACTAATTCATCCCAAAATTCAAGCCTTAGGGTTCTCGCGATCCCAGAGTCTACCTCGTAAATAATTTATTGTTATTTACAGAAAAAAACGCATGAACTTCAGTTCTTTAGCAAAACCCTTATTGAAACTTTTTTAATAAAAACCCAACTTAAGTTTAATATTGTCACGGTTTCTTCACTTAATTCTGACAAACTTTTGCATTCCCGTGTTTGTGTTTATTAAATTCTAAGAACTAAGTAGAAGCTAGTTTTTCAGAGACACGTCAGGTGCAGAGTGTGTGTTACAATAACTAAAGGAGTTGGCTTCCACAGTTCAGCTAGCGAAGTGGTTCAAAGATATGTCATTTTGTTATGATGTTAGTAAATAACTTATAATATTTCACTGATAAGGCTATTTGTTACTTCAAATTTGCTACTGCTTATAAATATGTTATGTTGTATTCAGGGGTTAGAATTGCGCAACGTTAATGGAAAAAAGAGCTCTATGAAATCTTGTGCTAAAATATTTTTTCGACGTTGTTTGTTTTTAAGACAGTAGATGTGTATTCCAACGTACTTTTCGGTTCGATGCCCGGTATTTTACTTAAGTATACAATATTCTGCTTTTATTATTCTTCATCATCTTTTGTGATGTTTTACTCACGTATACATTTGACATGCGATGCGAACGTTGCGTTCTAGGCAGGGGTCGGAACCGGTTTTTTGCAAAAACCTCGAAATATCCACATATCTCGAAGTATTTTATACTTCATACGTAGGTCAGTTGTGTTTTGAAGTAACGACTGCGTATTATAAGATCGCCCAATTAGAAATTAAATAATTAACTAAGAACGAAAAAGTAACGTTTTCGTTCCCATACATAAAATACCGGATTCCGATCCCTGGTTCTAGGGCTGTATGACAGTCAACCCATAAAGGGCTCTTGAATAACTCCAAAGTGTCATTAATAGCGTTAAATTTAAACGTGAGGAAATCACCTTCAAATCCGAAATCCTTACTATTATATAGCATAGCTGTTCAAAACTATACTGTGCTACATTACTTAGTACTTTCCGAGACACTTCTCAAGGAAGCGGTAAATAAAAACTACCGCAGTTCCTCCAGGACGGTGTTTTAAGTTTGCGCTTCTGACGGAATAATTCCAAGTAAGGTAATTTGCACCAAGGCGTTCAATTTAGAACATCTAGTGTGGCGTTGTATGGTCTACAGTCACGTCTATATATTCAGTTTGGGTATTATGTCTGGAGAACAAGGCTTTTGATTTTACTTGTCATGTGAACTGACTATTCCACCCCTGTTTTAAAACGTTCGATGCAACTGTGATGAGCACAAGTATTAGTTCCTGAGACATCAATGTTCCCTATATATTCACTTATACGTACCTATGTGTGTACGAGTATTTATGTGACTTCTGGCCGAAGGGTGTCGTGTTTCGGCGGTTCCGGGGCAACCTACCGAACTCTACACCGGACTTGACGACGCAGCGGGGCCACACTGTTTCGTCGCTTAAATAATAATTAGTGTTTAAATATTATATTGTATGTATGTTAATCTGTAAGGTATTTGTTACTATGGGCCTTACGGGTAGTTCCCTGAAATAAATGTTTTATTATTATTATTATCTCTCACTTATAATAAATCTCTAAATTAAAAAAAAGAATTAGCCAGTATTAAACTAACCATTTTTGTGTCCCCCGATGATTTCAGATTCCCATGAACGGAAAAATATGTAACTTTTTCATAAGCACATTATTAACTCTAGCTTCCGTTTAGGATAGTTTTTATCCGACTGCGACGATTAATTAATTTTCGGAAACATTTAACCTCATTAAATTATTAATTTCGTCTGCTTGAAATCGTAGCCGCCATATCTGTCAACTGTCAGTGACGTCAAAATGGCGGGCTTGCCATTCCTGTCGAATATTAATAATTTCGATTCGGTGTTCTAAAGCGTAAAAAAATAATCGATTCTGATATGGAAACTTATATGCGATAAATTCGTATTGAGGCGTAATTTCAATAAATGTAGCAACAAATTTCAACAAAATAACGTCAAACGTCAAAAGTCGGACTCTCTTCCTTTTTAGGGTTCCGTACCAAAAATGGTAACAAAGGAACCCTTATGGTGCGACTCCGTCCGTCTGTCTGTCTGTCACAAAGTGAAATATCTCACGAACTACTCAAGCTATCAACTTGAAACTTGGAATGGTTATAAATAAGAGTTATCCGCGTGCATGTAAAATGAAAAATATAAATATAAATTTAATTTTTCTATAAAAACTTACGAATATGAGGAGGGGGCAAAAAAATAATTCAACTATAGGGTCAAGTGGGGTATCATTCGAAAGGGCTTGAATTGCACTTTTTGAAGCAGTTTTTCTTTTTTTCTACACTCGGAAAATTTTGATCTATGAAGGAAAATGTAAAAAAAATACCATTCCCCCTCCTTATCTCCGAAGTTATTCAAGCGAAAAATTTGAAATAATTACTTGCGATTAAGATAAACATATATATTACGGGAAAAGTTTTCTTTTTTCTGTATCTAACATATTTTTTGTTTTTTTTTCAAAAATCATTTCCTAGTTAGATTTGCAATTTAATCAACTTTATAAGTTTTTTTTTGTTTTGAAATTCCTATAAAACTATAAATAGAAGTACTCTCTATCAAATAAAACAATAATAATCGAGATCAGTTCACGTGATAAACAATAATCGCTAAAAGACCAACATACATACTAAGCCGATTGCCCTTGCACGTTAGTACCAAATGGGGCCGATAGATGGCGCTGACCCCATTCGCGCCGTTAAGATTTTTTTAGAATTAATGGGGTTTGGGATTGGGACGCGTATATTTATTTTCAATAGCAGGTCAAAAAAAGATCGCGATTCAATTGTCTTGGTGTAAAAGTTACTCGTTGTTTGAAATTGAATTCTATTGTGTTGGGTTGAAATAAGTAATTTAACAAATATATTGGGACTTTTACTTTACCTTGAGTTAATTGTTAGTTTGCACGGAACCCTCGGTGCGCGAGTCAGACTCGCACTTGACCGGTTTTTTTTAATGGCATGGCCATAGTGCTGTTCTTGCGTTCAGCCAAAGTCTATTTGAGTTTCTGCAAGATTGAATCACACGCTGAGTATTTAATTGTCACGATACTGCACGGCTATCACAAGACGGCGCGCGAGCTCTCTCGATTTTTCTCGCACTATCTTCTAAGTTATCTGATAAGTAGATCAGGATTTATTTTTATGCATGGGAAAATGGCAGTTGAGTTGTCCTAACGCTAATTTGAACGCTGTCACCCCGTGGAAGTACAAAATCATTCTTGTGTACTATTTTATTTCAATTGTATATGGCATATGACATTTTTTTGTGTCATGAACCTTTTACAACATATATTTATGTAGTATCAACAATTTAATTGAGATAACGGCGCGATTAAACAAATCCTTATGTCCTAAAATTTTTATTCAGGACAGAATTACTGTATATTTAGGACAGAAGGATTAAAAGACGCCTCCCGTAACCATTTTGCGCTAATTAAATTTTCCCATTCGTTAGTGTTTCAACTTTGAATGGATGAAATTTGAACTAACGAGTCTTTTAGTTTATCTGTATCACAAATTTTCATCTAAGTCAGAAATGTTAATAATTAATATTTGACGCACAAACTGGGACCAATTACAATTAGAGCACATCAAAACGCAAAAGTAAGAGTCGATATCAGTGAGTTCTACACCTGTAAGAAGCAACATGCTGGCCCGTAGATTTTCCACAAGATGTCGAAATAACATACATACATCGTACACACATACACACACACACACACACACACACACACACACACACACACACACACACACACACACACACACACACACACACACACACACACACACACACACACACACACACACACACACACACACACACACACACACACACACACACACACACACACACACACACACACACACACACACACACACACACACCAAGAGTAAATGTAATCATTAGTGAAATAAGTACCTACAAGTACATGGATGTTTGTTTCAAATTGAACATTTTCTTTTGTAATTCTAAAATGCTGCTCCACAAAAGTCCTATTGTCATTCATAAATTGTCCTTGTGACGGCACTAAACTAGACAATCCTAGAGCTAAAATGTGTAAAAGAACGTGTAGAATTTAAACGACTGTTGTATTTTTCATTATCCAGCCCGCATTTTCTTTTACCCCCGTTACAACAATGGAACCTTTTTAGTTACGTTTACTTACGCACTTCTCTCGGCCAACACAAAATAATTATTTAAAGCACCGAGCTAAAGTTTGCCGAGAAAAATGCACAGTTAGAGAAGAGAGAAAATGTGTAAATTTTAAATGGAAACTTTTATTTACCGCTTTCTCCGGACAGGCTTTATGTAAACGAATAGTCGGTAGATGCAGTAACTGATTTCATTTTTAATTTTTCTTTTTAAGATTTGTTACTTAGTAATGTAATCAAAATCTAATCTAATTATTGTAATAAGTAGTAAATTATTTCCGAGGTGTGGGAACAAAAGAGGTTAGAGATCCCGGTTTCTGCCAAGGTAAATAAAGTCATTTACAAAAAAGACCTTGATGCAATAACGCGGTGATACGAGTACCTACTTATAGTTAACTAGCTTCCGCCCGCGACTTCGTCTGCGTGGACCCGGGATAAAAACTATCCTATATTTTAATCCAGGCTATAAACTATCTTCGTGCAAAATTTCATCCAAATCGGTTGAACCGTTTAAGCGTGATTACAAACATCCAAACATCTAAACATCCAAACATCCAAACTTTCGCATTTATAATATAAGTAGGAAGTAGGATAATATCCACTTGTACTTTGATTCAGTCGAAGGCATTCTTTCTACGACTTCTTTCAAAGGCTGTATGCACTTTATCTTTTACACTCAACGCGGTTTTTTTATACCACGTCGGCGGCAAACAAGCTTACGGCCCACCTGATGGTAAGTGGTTACCGCAGCCAATGGACGCTTGCAACTCCAGGGATGTTACATGCGCGTTGCCGACCCTTTAAGAATTTATACGTACTACTTTTTTGAACAACTCCGTACTGGTAGTCCCTCGGGAAAACCCCCGAGTCCGGGGGAGAAAAATTTTCTGAAACCGTACGGTATGCGACCATTTAGGTTCAAGGGTGTGAGGATGAATGCCCTGCCGATGGCGAGCGGTGCGGTGGTAAAACGTAGCCATAGGCATCAAGTCGAACAGTTCTTCGGAGCACAACCCGTTATACAAGCGATAGAACATGCACAAGGAGGCGAAGTCTCTCCTTAGACTTAACGGTTCGATATCGCTTGTGAGTTTGGGATCATCCACTATTCTCACAGCGCTTCTTTGAAGCGAGTCGAAAGACCCGAGCTGGTATCCAGGTGCTCCCGCCAAGAGATGACATCAATACTCCATGTGGGGACGGACTTGAGACTTATATAATAAAAGTCTCTGTCCCGGCGCGAAGTAACACTTTGCTCTGTTAAGCTCACCGAGCTTTTTGGATGCCAGCTTGGCCTTGCCCTCTAAATGTCTTCTAAACTAGACGTTGCTGGAAATGTCAACACCAAGGATCCCCTCTTTGAATTCGAAAGAGAAGTGCCTTCGAACGATGGGGCTACAGAAAGATCAGATATTTAAAGTAATTATCACACTTTTTGTTAAGTATATATAAAATTTCGTTAAGTAACGTTTACTAAAGTTTTTACAAGATTTTATTTAGTTTCACATGTTTGTCATCAAATCTTGCAAGTTAAATTTGACCCACTTACCGGTGACCAATTGAGCTGAAATTTTGGAAATAAGTATAGTTTGGATGACAATTAAATATTATGGTACCATCAAGCTGATCTGATTATGGAGACAGGTGGTCATGGAAATTCAGTATTTAACCGACGTAACCCCGTTGAGTTTGGGCTCGTTTAAGTCGTCTCAATGAGTGCTGATGATATACAGGAAATACGGTCGGCAATAAAAGCTTATTAAAATAATATTATTGTAATTATTAAAATTGTAATTAATTTTTCTTCTGACCGTACAATAAAGAGCGAAAATAAAGAAAGAAAAAAAAGTACGCTATAATAATACCTTCTTACGAAATTTCATGACTATCACTTGAAAAAATACAACCGAATTCTTCTTCCTTTTTTTTAACGTCGTTTAGAAAAAACTTGTTTCCGTTCAATTTTCTTACCCTTCTCAACCCGTAGGAATAAAGATGAAAATTATAAAAAACGCCGTTATTTGTTTCTAATGTATTACACAAAAGGATTTCACTCCAAAAAATCCATACTAATAATATAAAAGGGAAAGTGTATGTGTGTGTTTGTATGTTTGTTTGTTTGTTTGTTTGTTTGTCCGTCTTTCACGGCAAAGCGGAGTGACGTATTGGCGTGATTTTTTAAGTGGAGATAGTTGAAGGGATGGAAAGTGACATAGGATACTTTTTATTCCCGAAATCATCCCCTAAGGGGGTGAAATGGGGGCGGTGAAAGTTTGTATGGAGCTGCGATATAAACGAGTTCCATGCGGACGGAGTCGCGGCCAGAAGCTTGTAATACGAACACGTTCAGACGAACCCTTTTTAACCCTTTTAGGGACGGAATTTTTAAAATTTCCGGATTGAGTTTTACTTATTGTACCTACGATTAACACAGAGTCTATTTACGAAGTTTCGAGACTCATTTCAAAATAGAATTGAACCACCGTTGTAACCAGCGGGGTTACGCCGTCAGAGCAAAATCTCTTTTGGCCTCCTTTCTTTAAAGCTGCTGAGACTGCTTACACGGCCTTCATACGTCAGAACAAAAAAAGTACTTCAGTAAGTCAAATCTTTTCCATACGCATTGCGAACAAAATAGTGTTAGGTGCTTGATCCTGAGTAAATTATCGTTTTCTCCAACTGCTCGCCCGCCCGCTCCAAGCTGCACACCAAAAACCTAAAGGTAAGCAGTTTCAGCTCTTCAACACATTCATTTAGTTTGTCTTTTAAATTTAAAAGACAAACCAAATACGGCAAATTCTACGGCGTAACCTTGCCTTCAGCTCCGCACCGCTCATTTTCGCATATTTTAAATTGCCTATTATTTACACAGCCTAATCACCCCCCACGAATGTAATAAACCCGATTTAACCCCACCGACGTGGGATAAAAAAAATGCTGACATCGTGTTATCTTTTGATGTAACACAGAGACTATTTACGAATTATCTTACTCTCACTTTAAAAAAACCGGCCAAGTGCGAGTCGGACTCCGGAGGGTTCCGTACAAACAAGCAAAACTTGTAGTATGTTTATTACTAAATGATAAATGAAAATGGAATCCGTAACATTACAATGTGGACAGCTGGGGGAGCATAAAATTAAACAGGGTCACTTTATCAATTTAGTAATCATCCTTTAGGCTTTGATTTGAAAATAAGTTGATTACTTAAAAAAATTGCTGTTTCTTTTTATTGTGTTGATATAAAACTGAGTTCGGAAAAGGAAAGTACCTTTAGGTTTTGATACCCTTGAGATTATCTATAATACTTATATAATAATATAAATCAGCCTATATACGTCCCCTTGCTGGGCACAGGCCTTCTCCAATGGATGAGAGGGAACGGGCGTTTACAAGGAAAAAGGTAGTAAGTTTAAAATTTCCAAAAATGTTTTTTGTATGATTTCACAAAAATGTCTAGATTATCGTAATCTTTCCTTTGTGCTATATGAAGTTTCTTCGTGCCAAGTTTCAAGGTTCTGTGTTAACGGGAAGTACCCTTTAGGTTTTGAGTTTGTTGCGAGTACTCAATTTCAAAATATGCGACTTAAATTGCTATTTCTTTTGATTGCGTTGACATAAAAGTTTGGTTTTGCTACATCTGAAATGTCCTATAGTCCTAAGTATTTGACATGAATTTCAATTTAATACCTCTACACGTTTACGAGGAAAAAGGTATTAAGTTGAAAAATAAAATTAAAAAACTTTTTTTTGTATCATTTTACTAAAAATGTCTACTTTTCGTAATTTTTCCTTTGTCTGTGCTATAAGACGTTACTTCGTGCCAAATTTTAAGTTTCTGAGTTTACGGGAAGTACCCCGTAGGTTTTGCGAGTTTCGAAAAACTCTAAAATTTGCAGCATAAACGATCTTTCGATTGGGTTGACTTTTAAGTTTGATTTTTTCACAGGTCGAAGGGACAATAGACCTGAGTATTTGATATACATTTCAGCTGGATACCTCCACGCGTTCCTGAGAAAAATGGTCTTGACAGACAGACAGACAGACAGACAGATGGACAACAAAGTGATCTTATAAGGGTTCCGTTTTTTCCTTTTGAGGTACGGAACCCTAAAAACATCCCAATACAAAGTTGCAAACCCTTTTCAAACCCTTAGGGGGTGAGCTTTTAGAAACCACGCTGAAAATTTCTTGTTTAAGGTATATCAAAATGCCTTTGTACGAAATTTCAAGTTCCTCACTTTAAAAATACTAGTTCTACACACAAACTTTGAACCCGCCTTTCGCCCTCTTAGGGGTGGAACTTCTTAGAATCCCTCCTTAGTGTAAGGATACATTATTAAAAAAAACATACTGTAAAAAGAAACTAGTTTCAAGATTCAGTAGTTTTGGCTCTGCGTTGATAGTTCAATCGGGACTTTTACTTTTTTGAAATATTTTAGTTCATAACCGATTGCACCGATTATGCCCAAATAAACGTTACAACATTTGTGTCTAATACATCTTGGAGAAGCTATCAACGAATTTAAAATGTGGCATTTTATCCCACAAGAATTTTGTGCAAGTTCGCAGTATAGAAATAAGACGTTTACATCTCTAGCCGCTCGCCACAAGTGCTAGGAGCCAGGTTTATGA
The DNA here is from genome assembly GCA_945867215.1 of Epinotia demarniana. NCBI lineage: Eukaryota > Metazoa > Arthropoda > Insecta > Lepidoptera > Tortricidae > Epinotia > Epinotia demarniana. The sequence goes on from OX244261.1 coordinate 21,842,181, forward strand.
GTTTGGTCCTCGTTCAAACCAGCTGACGGTAACAAGTTCGTAAACAACATTGTTGTGAAAATCGAAAATTTTGCTTTGTGGCAATGACTAAAGACTTATAATCCGAGAGCTTTGTAACATACGTCCTTACTAATGGATACTTTATACACCATTACCTATCTATTGAAATTTGTATGATTGGGTACTTTCTTCATGTTAAAATGTATAACGTAGTGTTGCTAAATTTTAAATATACCACAAACTGTAAATTACAACATAAAATTAAAATCATAAAATATATGAGACTTAATTTATTTTCAATTAGGTACGAATTTTTATACCGTCCAAGAGCAAATTTAAAGCTACCAATTGGATATAAACCACCATATAAACCAATTTAAGAAAGCTTTTGCATCACAACTACCTTAACACTGTATTTCAGGAGCTAAACAGCAATTTACTTTATTTTACATACAACGATTAGTGTATTCTATCGTCGTCTAGTACCCATAGTACAAGCTTTGCTTAGTTTGGGACTAGGTCGATTTGTGTCAGATTGTCCCCAAATATTTATTATTATTATTATTTATTATTGCAACGTCCTAATATGTTGATTAAGGAAAAAAAATGCGTATTTTTTTTTACCTATTTGTGATACAGCCAAGCATATACTGTCTATTATCTTAATGCAGGCACTATTAGGACATGTTACACCTTAGTGTATAAGACCCAGACTTGCAAATTGCTCTTTAGTTGTTATTGTTTTGTATAGTTATCGTTCTGAATTTTGAATTTTAACGGATTTATATCTCAAAGGTATAAAAACTTTCAGGTGTTCTAGAGTAATACAAGTAATTAATACGACAAAATTCACGTAACAAAATACCTCATATACTCCCCACATACATTTGCTCACACACTCGAGTAAAATTCCCGCATAAAAGACAAAATTCAAGTGATTTATACCAAACGCCGAGAACAGTCGAAAGTACGCCGTTTAAAGTTTTACGCGTTAGACATTACGAATATTTATGTCACATGTGGCTCTTGTTTTGCCAAAAATTTTGGAGCAAAAAGGAACGCATGGGTGGATACGAGATATCTTGCAGTGAAGTGGTTTGGAAACTAAAACTTGTACGTTGTCGTTTCTTAAACGTTTGGTATTAAGTTTTCGCTATACGGATGGACCAAGCGGTAAATACGGGTGGAAGTTTTATTTTTAAAGTTTTCACTATTCTTCTGTAACACTCAAATTTGAAGTCAAAATATAACATTCCACTTCAGCAGCAAATTTAAAATGTTTTATGATTTGAACTTTATTGTGTCTAGTTAACATTCTCACTAAGGTTTGGAATCCGGATCCGACTTGTATGGCAATTGCTTTTGAATACAACTTCTAATTAAATACTCATGTTAAAAAAATACAAGAAAAATCTGTAAGAGAGAATGCTTTTTGAGTTTGTATGTATCTAGGCAGTCAGTCTAGAATACCAGAACTACTCATCCGATAATAAAAAAAAAAAGTGTGTTGTAAGTAGTAAGTAGGACATCAGTTGGGTTGCCTGCAGTCTTTGCAATACGTGAGCGAAGTCGCGCGGGCAGCGAGTACATATACTCAATACAATAATGTTCGCAGAACGAATTAAACTTGAATGTCACTAATACACGGAGATTATTATCAGAGTTTGACAAACGATAGGTATGCATTAGGGTGGAGCGAAAATTATCATTTTTGGAGTTTTGTTACGGAACAGTAATAAAAGGTTGCGTGATGTTATGTACGTTTAAGAAAAAATAATAAAAAACCCTCTACCCGGCAGTTAAAAGTTTAAAATTCCGATATATATGAAAAAATAAATATTTTATTTAAATTTAATTTTAACAATTTTACATGTTAAATAACACCTTTTGGTACATTAATGATTGTTTTTCGGTTTTGATTTATTATAAGAACAATTATTTAACAATTTATTAACAGCTTAACACACGTTCTTTCGAAATGCCTCATTTAAGTGATCTAAATGGGCCCTAAAAATTGTCAAAATTGACAAAACTCCAAAAAGTTTAATTTTCGCTCCACCCTATAGTATGCATGCCTATAATTATCATAAATTGAGGAACAAAGCTAATATAAACCATAATTAATTTTGGACCATGTGATAGAAACGAAACGCACTGTATGGTAGGTATATCAAATGCAAATATTTATTAGACAGTGATATGATATGTATTTATTTGTATTAATCGTACATTTTCAGTTACATTTAATAATTAATTTAAATAAATATCCTAAAATACATGATATATTAATGTGTACCTTAGTATTGTCAGTAATAGTTTTTAAATTAATTTAATTTGTACTTACAATTATTAAAGGGGAATGCAAAGGAAGGGTTTTAAATACCTAGTTACCCAACTTATTACGTATTTTTTTGGACTTAATGAGAGTTGGCATTAGAACAATAATATCTACTTTACGTGATCTGTTCTAATAACGACCATATTTATAATGTTAGCAGCAAATATGATTTCAAGTACTTTATGGGGTTTTTATGGGTTTTGCTGCAAAATTGCATGGTGGCACGTGAGACACGCATTACAACCTTAGTTTAATACGGGCACTTATAAATCTGCTGCATGGATATTATTACCCATTACAGTTAATTGCCAAGATGTTGTTGGATGCCTGTATTACCTTATAAAATCGAAGAAGGCAAAATAGGCAATTAATAGTTTTGCATTTTTATTTAAGCGTGAATGAGTAATAGTATTTCACAAATGCTACCTTTGAAAATGGTGGGGAACAATTAGTACATTAAGTAACTAGGGCGGTGAATTCGTGAATGCCCCAGATCGCAGATGTTTGCCCATAAATATGCGCTCTGGGGCTTTACGAATTACCGCCCGTGTTGAGTACAAAATTTTATGTCTTCACCCGGCCACAATGCGAGTTTTTCCGTACGCGCAGCGTGCAGTAAAAGTCGCATTATGGCCAGGTGTGACGTATACTAATTTGCGCCTGAATTCTCATTCAATCCCCGGTGCCAACCTATTTAAACGGGCCTTAAATATAAATGTGGCTTGATGTGAAAACAAAGATATTAGGGTCCACGTTTGAATGTTGTGAATAGACAGCAAGTGCTTATTAATGGGGATTATCAAACGATCGAATAAAAAAAAACTTAGCGACTGGTGGTGGACATACTGTTTTAATAACTTGAGCGGTATTAATTTGAGTAAAAAATTAACTAAACTAACGACGAATATTGATTAATAAAAAAATCTAGAACGAGCTTACAAAAAGTGGGTTGTGATTAATCCATCAGATATTAAAATTCTATCCGTGCGACTACATTACTAAGTGAGCGACTAGAAATAGCTCGCGGATAGGTTAGAAGACGAAAGTGGGAGCTTAGCTCCCGCTTTCGTCTTCGAGGTTATTTTTTTTTATTAAGAGCGGAAAAACCTTTGCTCATTATAGTATTTTTCAAAGGGTTTTTGTATACGAAATACTTCATTTAAGATAAAATGCCGCTCAGTATAAAAAAAACATTATTCAAATATTGAAAATAATGCAGGACGGTCAAATATTATGAAGCTTCTCAGTAACTCAAATGAATGTTTGTAAGTTGCTGTTCTGTTAATTTCTCGTCACTCGCAGTCAGTCGCGCACTTAGTAATACTTACTATAACTTTGTTTTTTGCACTTAGTAATACTTACTATAACTTTAAAGTTTAAATTACAGTTACTTGTTTAAATACTACCCCTTATTACTGGTAGGACGGTATTACAGCAAAAAATATTCAGTATTGCCGCTTAGCCTTTTGTAAATTGAATATTGCATGCCTAAGGCACTTATCGTACTTATGGAATAATTTACATAAAATGGTCATAAATACTTGCGATTTTTTTTCGAAATTCGTGCACAATGAGTAATTACAATACGTACGTGGGATTTTTTACCTAGCCGCGATTTGAAAACTGTTGTTCATAAACGTATTTAGTACCAGATTCAATCTACACTAATATTTAAAAATGAAAAAGTTTGTAGCTTTCTGATTTTGTATGTAAAGGGTAACCTCTGTAACTACTCATCCGATAAAAAATGTCATAAGTCATCATCATCATATCATCCGAAAAATATGTCCACTGCTGGACATAACCCCAAAATAAATACTTATAATTTTTTAATGGGCCTTCATGATGTACATAGGCTATATTTTGCCCTTGGCTTTGCCTGGGATCTTTTTAATACATACGCGGGTTACAAGAAATAGAAAAAAACAGGCCAAGTAACCCATCAAACTGATCCGCAGTTGAATAGTGTCTTTTGATTAATCAATAACATCATCATTTATTGAAAAATTAAATTTACGTGACATTAGAGTAATGATTGATGACTCCACCTCTGGATGAATGTTATTTATAAGATTCTTGTAATTTCAGATCTTCGAAAAGTATTCTGTAAGAATCTACTTTGAATAAAAATATTTTGACTTTAACTTTTGATGTTCGGCTTAAGCTATAGTATAAGATAGTAAATCGCAATGTTTCATGTGTGCAATATTGCATGTAATGCACTTATAATAATTTTCATAACTTAAACATTAACCTCCTCTAATTGCTGGGCCCTTGCGGCATAGTTATTAACTTTCTGTTACATAAAATGCGATACGCAATAAATATTTGACTTTTGACTATACTTTATATGATAATTTACGAAAACGAAACTTGATCCGGATAACGAAGGACCCTAGCATTGGCAATTATCGTGAACTTGCTGCTAATCTCCAGACAACTCTTCCAGTTCCCAAGTTTTCACATTTACAGAAATAATTACGCCTCTTCTCCCCTTGGTAGAGGAGAAAAACTCAGAAGGATTGCTATGTAGTACAAAATGAATAGTAAATAATGAATTTAATTCAAAAGTGCTCGTTGACTCGGTTTGAGGGACTAAATAGTTCACCGTAGACCAATCATCGATTTTGTTTTTCGATTAGACGGAGAACAATTGTTGAGACGGGTCGTGGAAGCGTTGGTCCGAAAGCGAATATTTTGTCGGTCAGGGGGGCTCACACAACTGCCGCCGCTGCACGGTGCGAGACGACAGAATCTATCCTCCTCTTGCTAATTTGCACGGACAAGCGTCGCTGAGACGCGACGTGACTTGAGGGCAAATTGTGCTAGGCCCCCAGCACGGTTAGCATACGATGGCGCGCGAATTCTCTCGAGCTCTCTCGCACTATCTACCTCTTTCTAAGTTTTTTGACATGAGAGAGATCGATAGTGCGAGAGAGCCCACCGTCTTGTGCTAATCGTGCTGATCTTCATGTTTATCCCGAGACAGGGGCTGTTATTCTGCACGCGCTCATGCACCTCACTTCACCTCATGCCTATTAAAAAAGAGACATCTGATTACGCTTAGTTAGTATGAATCGTTACCCACACCACACCCAGAAATATATCTTGACGCCATCAAGATATATTTCTGGGTGTGGTGTGGGTAACGGTGAGGTTAGGTTAAAACATGTTACTAAATAGCAGGGAAGGACATGTCTGGGACGGGAGCCCAAGCGTAGTGTGCTTATAGACTACCCGGTCAAAATACCCGTGCACCTTTCCAGAATGCGACGGTCCTGCTTCTCCTTTCACCGATATGTACTTCACACCGTACCCAGAGCGCCGGTATGACGTTACAGCTTGAAGCGCTCACGTCTACGCCTTGTTCCCAGCTCCCAGCACGTATGCTTAATACACCGGACTTGGCGACGCAACGGCGCCACACTTTTAAATAATAATTAGTGTTTTAATATTATATTGTATGTATGTTGGTCTGTAAGGTATTTGTAATTAGGGGCCTTAGTTGCCTGAAATAATTGTTTTATTATTATTATATTTGTTTTTTCCATATCTCAGGACCATGGGGTCCTGGACTTTTGGAAGGCATGCGTGGGGGCGAAGCCTGAGCGCAGAGGCCCTTAAAACAAATATAATATAAAGCGAGGGATACACATGGCGGATACCATCTCCGAGCGCACAACATGATACACCTAGTGATGGTCCCCGCCAGGTGCAAAGACTATTGCAGTGCAACACTGTGCTGCGATGGAAATTAAGCAATGGTGGGTGGTCTGGAAAATGGGTTATGGGAGGAGACTAGCGGACACCTGCCGTGACAATTAGCCTCAAAATTGTGAAAAGGCAGGCGGTGACTTGCCTACTCGTTAAGTGGGCCCCACAAACAGTCGCACGCACAGTGCAACAATGGAGCAACACGTCTGAGCGGCTGTGAGGTTGTCGAGAGGTGAGTCTGCGGTGCGCCAGATCCCGGTAATCCGTTCAAGGGCCACCGGCGTTATGACAATGACATTTTACACTTCCAACATTTAGTTTTAGTTGCTGTATAAAACTTATCCGCTCTAGAACAAGATCTTTCGATCTTACCTTCTAGAATATTTTTAAACAAAATGTCGCGTCGTATCAAGTTCATTTTGCCTCGTATATTTTCAATTGTCTTCACCAAGTTTCTCTTCTCTCCCACTATTACAACACTTTTTCACAATAGTATATCATGCACGAAAGCGGGACGGTGCGGTATGGTTAATGTAGGCGCGCAGTAAAGAATCGGTACCGACTCGACTGCCAGCGGATAGCTTACTGATATCGTACCGTCTCCGCATCGACCATAGGAAGTCGCCTTTAAATATACACCAAAGACTATCTCCTACTCCTATGATATAGATTTATGGGAAGTATATTCGGTTTATCCCATTTGGTTAAGTTATTTTTTTCAAGCTAACCAATCCCTCGAATGGCATCAATGACGTACTGTGTTTTTCTACTGTAACACGGAAGGTAGAATGGAACTTGTTTGAATGCCAGCGTCTCCAAACTATTTACCTTTTGGTCGGCTTATTGAAAAACTTTAGGCACATTACTTTATGGCTGTTAGGACGGGGAGTTAATTGTTCACGAGTTTGTTACTTTGTTTATCGGCAAATTGAAGCTCGGAAATGTTTGTGTTGTATTAATAAAATACAATAAACAACGTCTCTTTGTTCTCCGACTGTCGATTTAATTACATTTGTACAAAAGAGATTTAAAATTATAAGTAAATTTGTTTTTTTTTCGGTTTATAATGAAGGATATTAAGTGTCATGACGTCATTCGAAAAGAAAAGTAGACTGTGGTAGCTCTGTAAATGGTAGAACTAACGAGCTTGTCTTAAAAAAAACATGACTTTCGATAATATGTAGTATAGAAAAAGCTTGAGATAACCAGTACCACCGGAAACGGTTCGTATACTAAGGTACTGGTATGGAAACCAGACGATATTATGGTCCGCCTTATCACACGATAAGAGTTATAAGATAGAGCGTCCGTCACTGGCTGTTACTGTTCGATAGAACAAGACGGACGTTTATCTTGTCACTTATTGCGTGATACGGCCGACCATGATACGGGCCCAGGACAATAGCGTCAGATGGGGAGATTCATTGAATTTTCTGAGGAGTACAGGTTGGAGTGTGGAGTGACACAGGAGGCTCACCTACACTCTTCAACCTGTACATTAACGAACTAGATAATCGAGGCGCTTAGTAGCATCCATGTCGGCTGTCACTTGGATGGGGTTTGTGTCGACAACATAAGCTGCTGACGACGTGGTGCTACTGAGTGCTTTTTTACAAGGGTATTCAAGGAAAGGGGGAATTTCGCGCAATGGAAAGCCAATTTATGAAAGTAACTTACATACATTTCTTAAAAAATCACGCTGATAGCCTGCGAATGTCAAATAACGTTTTGTATGGAAAGCGAACCACCTTAATCTAAGTTTGGTGATTACTCTGATACCTACAAACTACAAATCCACTGCCACAAATAATTATAAAATAGGCATACAAAATGTGCAGATTAGTCTGCCAGCATTAAATCAGATTACTAATAAATGGACATAAAACTTTTCCCAAAAGATCACATCCCAATCTATTTTGCTCAAATTATCATTTCTCAAAGTATGTTTCGCGAAAAATCATCAATCATTTGACAAATTATTGTCTACGATGTATTATTTTATCAAATGTATCGTTTGGCATAACATTATTCACCCCAAAATATTGCAAAGCACCGCATAAAATGCACAGTGCATTAAATTCGATACCATGCAATAATTTATTAGATATAACATCAATTCGTATAACGATCTCATTCTATAATATTCATATAATATAACAATCCCTGTAACATGCACAAGTACCTCTACAACAAGTACTCTCTCATCCATGGGAGGAGGCTTGTGCCCAGCAGTGGGACGTACATATAGGCTGATTTATTATTATTATTAGAGACATTGAGGCTAACTTACTGACTGTATAGGTAGTATATTTTTATCCCTCACTAGAAAAATCCTGTATGATGAAACTTAGAAAATCCTCTATACTTTTGTTGGTACTTACATAAGCTACGCTGCCGCGGCACGCTCGCTTCGCTCACTCGGCTCACCCGCTGTATGATCGCAGTTTTACCTAACACTCCTATAATATAACAATCCCTGTAACATGCACAAGTACCTCTACAACAAGTACTCTCTCATCCATGGGAGGAGGCTTGTGCCCAGCAGTGGGACGTACATATAGGCTGATTTATTATTATTATTAGAGACATTGAGGCTAACTTACTGACTGTATAGGTAGTATATTTTTATCCCTCACTAGAAAAATCCTGTATGATGAAACTTAGAAAATCCTCTATACTTTTGTTGGTACTTACATAAGCTACGCTGCCGCGGCACGCTCGCTTCGCTCACTCGGCTCACCCGCTGTATGATCGCAGTTTTACCTAACACTCCTCGCTTCGGCCGTCGTCGTTCCTAACTGAGGCCTTCCTTAAGGTATATTATGCTATATTTTGAGAGTGCGAAGTGAGTAGTTAAACAAAAAAAAATTGGAATATAATGTCAGGCAAAGGAAAGCGTTTGCATAATGAAAATTTGTCTGTAAGACAAAGTTAAATGATGCCCAATGATAATTTGTCCAAATGAATATTATGTAATGTTAATGTTCGCTTGGGAAATGAATCTGTTTCAATAAGTTTTGTGGGAAGTAAAATTTGGCGAACAATATTTTGCCGAAACGGCAGTAGGTAAACGGTTGTCGTCATCATATTATCTGACAAGGCTAGCTCGCTTGTACATACCCGCATCGAGCTTTGTATCAGAACAAGGTACCAACGCGAAGTATATTGATATCATGTTGGTATTAATGTCGAGTCAGATTGACCTTTGTGTCCTCAATACACAAGCTGTTATGTTGACATACACGATACGCTTACGAATATTACAAACATTTTTTATGCATATTGGTCGAAATAATTTTTGTGCACGCCTTAAAGAAAATACTGAACCGGTCGTTAGTTTTAATCGCTATTCATTAATATTCTAACATTTTAAAATAAATAATTTATGGACTTTGAAGACTTTCGTTACATTAGAATGCAAAAAGATTTTTTTTCTGTTCAGGGTCAAAGAGTGCGGTAATTAATGCTTGACTTTCGCTGTGTTACGATATTCTTATATAATAGATATAATAATAAACGAGACTTAAGTAAATAAGGTATTTTTGTCATACTATTCAGCCTTGTAAAATAAAGTAACATGCAGAGCAATTATGACAGAACATGTATCCTCATTAGCTTTGTAAAATATTACTCATGTTTTTCTTATATCCCATTGTTTTAATAGGCGTGTATTTTTTCGACTGTACGTAACAAAATAACAGTTTATGTGGATTGGCTGTGGTCCAGATTCCAAGTCTTGTATCAGGCGGCATTGCCCTCCCTGTCTAAATGTGCGGTGCAAGTTATAAAAAATACTACGTAGGTTAAGTCCAAAGGTTTTTAACTTGATCCATACTTTTCGTTAACCAGTGATCGACGTATCTCTGTTAAGTTTTGAAAATGACTAAACTACATAAGTTTCTCACCGTCTACTAAAAACTCACCATTTATCGAACAAGTGGGCTCCCCATACTAACGTAGTTTATTAAGAGGGGGCGTACCGCCAGGGAAAAATCAGAAATCACCCGCGCGCCCCGCACCTGCCGCGCTGATGCGTCTATTGCTGCCCCGCCGCTCCTTCTCGCATAGTATATGCCCCGACAGTCAGATGAAACATGATGAATACCTATGAATAATAGGCATGATGACTCATGTTCAAATTGATAACTTAGTGATGCTAAATGTATAGTAAACCATCAAATTACCGTAATAAAGTATAAATAATAAAATATAATTAAAATCGTAAAAAGATATGAACCTTGAAACTATGGAATTTTTTTTTTTTTTATTGTACAAGAGTAAATTTAAAGGTACCAATAGAATCCTTAGGCTTTTATAGAAACAAAATTGTACAACAATTATGTACTTAAACGCAGTATTCCGCGAATGAAACAAAAATTTAAGAACCTGATTTTCCATACGACGATACATGTAGGTACTTTGTATTAACAAATGTCGGCTGTGACGTCACGCCTGTCTGTCTTTCAGTATTAAGCGTTTTGCGCTGCGGCCAGCGAGGTCAATCTTTGTCTCAAATTTTTGGGTATTTATGTTCTTTAATTGTAGTTCCTCCAATGCAAACACTTGTTCCTGTCCAAAAACTGGTTCAAATGACATCATAAAAAAATTTAGTCATCATTCCTATTATAAAAAGTGGGAAGCAAGACAAAATCTGTACCTATATTTGAAGATATTATTTTCGCTACTAAGTCAGAGTTTCGAGAGCTATAACTGAAATATGACCTTCCGTTTTTTAGGGTTCCGTACCCAAAAGGTAAAAACGGGACCCTATTACTAAGACTTCTCTGTCCCGTCTGTCTGTCAGTCATCAGGCTGTAACTCAAGAACCGTGATAGCTAGATAGTTGAAATTTTCACAGATGATGTATTTTTGTTGCCGCTATAACAACAAATACTAAAAAACAAAATAAAATAAATATTTAAGGGGGGCTCCCATACAATAAACTTTTTTTTACTGTTTTATAGATAATGGTACGGAACCCTTCGTGCGCGAGTCTGACTCGTACTTGGCCGGTTTTTTATTTACTAAATCACGTAAGGGTTACAATGGCTAGTAAAAACCTAAAGCAAAAAAAAGCCATAATCGAATTAAAACTTTTGTGAGACATGTCTAAAATACTACTAATAAAACCACGGTTAAATTCACGTATTAAATGTCACGACAGGCGACATGTTTCTAACTCTTCGGGAGTTCTTCTTCAAAACAATCATCGAAAACACTCATCCTGAAGAAGAACTCCCGAAGAGTTCGAAACATGTCGCCTGTCATGTCATTGAATACGTGAATTTAATTGTAAATTTATAAGTAGCATTAAAAAAACTGCTATATATTATGAAACCTTCGATCATGTCTATGAAAGTCAGATTTTCAGGCCACAGTGTTGCGGCCAAATTTTTCAATTCTGATCTCGGATTCCTGCTTGGAGACAATGGAGACGCTCTGGCCCTTTAGTTATCAATTTTGAACATACTGGTAGGTACTAAAGAAAAACTGCTTAATTGTGTTCACTTTTTTAATATAAAAATGACCAAGTTCGCAGGCAATAATTGTTGGAATCTGCACCCTCGATAACCCTAAAAGCGACACCCGTGATGACTTTAAAGAAAAACAATGTCAATAATGTCACTACGGGCAACATGTTTCGAAATCTTCGGGAGTTCTTTTTCAGGATGAATGCTTTCGCGGCGGTGTCGCTTGAATCACGACAAGATTCAAGCGAAACCGCCGCGAAAACACTCATCCTGATGAACCCCTGCAGAGTTCGAAACATGTCGCCCGTAGTGACATTTAATACGTGAGTTGAACCTTGTATTAGTATTATTTCAACATGTCTCACGAAAGTTTAAATTCGAAAAACAATGTCCGCCATCTTGGAATTCAAAATGGACATCATTTCTCGAAAAGCCTGAAAACGAATGTTGTTCTTTAAAAAAAACGCGCATCGTAATTTACAACAAATATATCAAAAATGAAAATAATGCGAACACTTTTTGAATTATTTCCGACTTCGAATTCGTATTTAGAGACCGAGAGGACATCGATTTTGAAATTAACCGGATTTACTCTCAACTAGCGATCCGCCCTGGCTTCGCTCGCCATATTAAATTATATTATACATATAAACCTTCCATTTGAATCACTCTATCTGTTAAAAAAAACCGCATCTAAATCCGTTGCGTAGTTTTAAAGATCTACGCATTCATAGGGGCAGACAGCGGGAAGCGACTTTGTTTTATACGAGTACTATGTTGTAGTGATAGTGATAATCTTTCATAAAGTAAATACACGCTCGACAGAAAAATGTTCGTGTAGTTTTGCATGTACTGCACAAATTATTCTAAGAAGCCGGTCGCCGGCCGATCGCTGCGTAATCTTATGGTTGTATTTTGAACTTTAAGGTCTACATGTTAAGGTCGACTTTTAAATATATTATTTCAAAATATACCAAAATATCTACTGGAATGTAATGATACATTCATTCACTGGACGAATATCCTGGGTCACAATATTATTGAAATAATTATGTTCACCGTGCTGTCGTGAGAGCACAGAACGTAGTCCTCTCGTCTCAGCGGAGCGATTGCGATTGACTCCGCCCGCGATCGGCAACAGAAGATATACCAAACTGCACGAAACACGCGACGGGAGAAACAGTATCGCGCTAAATAAAAAAGACCTATACGCCAAATACGTTATACCTCAATAAGTCTGAAAAGGGACTACATAAAAAAACGCCGCTCGTCAAATCACTATGCAATATCAAGAGCTATTTATTATACACTAAATTTTTACGTAAATTATATGCACGGGAACGGCACACAATTGAAATTAGGTAAAAATAAGACATGTTTTGGCGATTGTTTTCTATCGAGGCAATTTTGGTTTTGTATGGTTTTTTTCAGACAAATAGATTGCAAATATGATGTAGTTTCTGTATGTTCATTTTCCTGGCATTCGCTTTAGTTTGTCATAGGTAAATATTCAATCTAAGAACTCCGATTTCGCGGAGCGCCCCCTCTTAAACCCTCAATTTTAAACGCCGAGCTGGAATAACATGAAACCCTGGGAATACACAATAGGATCCACCATATCTAGTCCGTAAAAAAGTTTAGGGTGCTTGAATTTATATTACACAAAAAAAACTACGTTTATTGTGAAACACTTCTTGTCTCTATTTTTTTGCTATTAAAAAGATAACCTATATCCATTTGTATGAACAGACTCGCGTTCTGGGGATTCTTGACCCTGACAAACGAAGCGAGTGTTATCATTTTAGAAATATTACAGCTTTAAATAATGTGTTGCCTAACGGAAAAGCGTGAAGGTGAACTAGAACTGAAAGCGCTCATTAGTCATGAAAACAGGTTTTGTATGAGCCGGTCACATGGAACCAATGCCAGATAGCAGGGCTGTCAAAATTATACAATTCCAGGCTGCAGCATAACAATATGGAAAAATATACGAGCTGGAAGAAGGTTCCCAAGGATAGCAGCAGATGGAGGAAGATTGTGGAGGAGGCCAAGATCTACAAATAATTGTAGTGCAAGTAAGTTATAAGCCAAATTTACCACCAGTACCACCAGATTTATCAACTTCCACCCAGAATACAAGCCGGCTTTCGAAAAGGCTACAGCACTGTTATACCAATTAATTACACACTATACATCAGATTATACAGAAGATTGAAAAGTAGGTAAGTTTATGTGCTTAGTATTTGTGGACAGCGAGGGAGCTGAAGCAATATTCAATGGCGCTATATTGAGGCTCTCTAGTGGCGGTTAGGTGCAGGACAAGAAACAAGACTTTAATATACAGCTGATCTGCATTGAAGTGCAAGGCAGGGAGATGTTACTGCCCCCAAGTTCTTTACCAACGCACTGGAAGACTGGTAAGAACCTGGACTTGAAAGGACGAGGTATAAACTGTGAAAAAATATCCCTCGCCATGCATTGTTTTGCCAATGACATGCTTATTATGGCAGAATCGCTGCATGATCTGAAGAAAATTCTGAACAGCCTTAGTAGTAGTAGTAAAACTCTTTGTTGAACACGATATTGAAAGTAAAGTTTACAAAAGGAAGGAGGAAGTACATAGACGTACTTATTCCTTTTAGGGCCCTCTACGTAATAATGCTTCATGCTGTGTGAGCCCGTGTTTGTCGGACATTTGGCTCTCGAAGTCGTGCAGGAGTATTAATTGGGCTAGACAGCGTTTTGGACGTTTCGTCAGTTTTTTAAGGCATCCGTGCCATATATCTTTAAAACCTGACGCTAAGGACACGTGGATGTTTACTGGATGGAAGCTTATAAGTTTAAAGTTACTTAGCTTGCTATCAAGAGTTCCATGCCCAAGGATAACTTTTAACGAGATACTTGGGATGATAACCCTATCATCCCAAGTATCTCGTACCCACAACGCACCCACGTTCCGCGTGTATACATTTAAAGACGAATCAAAATCTTGTAGAATAAGCGCGCTGTATTGGCAGTAGGCACGTTGCGTCTGCCGGTCGATTCGACCATCGATATAGCAAACGAGTTATGCAGTGAAGACTAACGTTTGGGCAAGCGCAGTGTAGAACGTCTTGCAACTTGCTGGAAGGATGAGAGGAATTCTGGCGCCAACTGGATAGGGAATGCCCAAGGTGGAATATTATGGCGCAGCTTGAAGACGGCCTACGTTCAAAAGTAGACTGATAACTATGTAAAAGAGACAACTTCAGGGATAAGGACAACTTCAGGGATTTTCGTCTTTAAAGGTGAAAGATACTGTGCGCAAGCAACATATTTTACGATTCGATACTAGGGAGTATATTAAACGGAAGTGTCTGCTCCTGAGTCGAATAGGTTTTTTATTTTTGTATTTATCTTTATATGGGATGTGTATCGTCTAGTACTCGTCCCATCGAGCTAACTGCGGAACAAATTAGGTTTCTTTTCGGCTACATCTTCAATATTAAGAGATATTATTATTTTATTTATAAATAGCTCGTTGCGCTCATCACTTGACCCGCGCACAAAACTAACGCAGCCCTAATTTGAGAGCTCGCGAAAATGTGTGGAATATATTTTTTCAGACTGCTTTGATTCAGTGGCACGGCTAGGATTTGTTTATTGAATTGCTTTTCGAATTCCAATGTTTATAGAGCGGTTTTGCTGAGGGCGCGGGCTTCGCCAAATATATTATCTAAAATAATATAATTTTTGTGTTTGTTTGGGATGAACAGTATTATTTAGACATTCGATCGATATGGAAAAGAGGTGCCAACTCGTGACAAAGCGTTATTTTTTTTTCAATCACGTCCATAAGTCAAACGAAATTAATGTGGTATGACACAAATATAGGTTTAATTAGATAAAGATTATTAAGACTGTTATTTTATTTATAACATTTTGATCATTAATTTATAATTATGACAAACTTAATTTTATATTTCAGCCATTACATACCGCCAGCCAACATAGTTTGTACGCCCAAAGGCAAAACATGAAGGACATTATTTTGACGATGACAGGCTGTATTATGCACTTTTACTCATGTTTGGGCAAATAAATTATCTTTATCTAAGTAGGTACAAGTATTTTGAATAATATTTGGAGTGATTAGCACTACTCAAGGTTATGGTTTACTTATTTTTATTTTTTGTACTTATCATAGAGTAATTATGAACCTAAACGATAACCTCTTCAACCGCAAACTCATAATTGCACACATGTAAGTAATGTTTTAATTACTTTACATGACGTCCAATTCTTTGCTTGGTCTTTCTAAGCACATAACTTAAGCTCTATTGGCAGTCTAACCAAATTTAAATACAGAGGAGAAATAGCGTAACAGAAAAAGCAATATGGCAAAATAAACGCTTCTATCTCGATTACGGACGGACAAAAATTTCAGTGTCAACGTCGGAGACTCGCAATTTTTCCAGTTCCGTTTGTGTCCCCTCCATTGTTCCAGGCTTTATCAATCTAAACGACAGTGTTATTCCCAAATGTTGGCATTCGCCCAGTTTGGGGAAGAATTTAAGATGAAGAAAGAACAGTGTTGAAAAACACGCTGAGTGAGTCTAGTTTTACGTCTACAGAAACTCATATACTTAATAAAGAGAAAAAAAGTCTGTTATACGTATAAAAAAATACGATCAATTGTTTTTTTTTGTGATTCATCATTTCATATTCACGAACGAAATTCATTTCTATAGAGATTATTTATTGACAACAATAACCATGAATAAAAAATGAAAAAAGGTAAGGATAAAAAAAACCTTAAAAACCGACTTAAACTATGTGAACATAAACTACATATACTATACATATTTCCCAGAGTCCATAAGAGTGGCTGCGTTGCCTCGCTGAATGGCATTGCCAATACGTCGTGCGAGGAACGGGGCAGCCCTACGGTCACCAAAGGACCGGATGAGCATATAGCTTAGCCTTTTGAAAAACGTAATTGCATCCGGTTTCCAAGGACCCAGGAATCCCAGGATCTCCACGGCAAACGCCGCAAATACGTAGTTCTCGCCAAGAGTTGCATATTTGCGGCGCTTGGCTGCCTCAGCCATAGCGGCCTCTCGACCAGCGTTCGACGTCGTCGTGCCCAGGAGGGACGGCGCTAGGGTATCCACACACGTGGCATCTCAGACTAAGGACCGCCCCTGTTGCCAAGGCACGAGAGTCATCCCGTCGGGTCTGCTTTGCAGCAAATTCAAGATCTACGAAAAAAGACCATTATTATCCTTCTCACCCAAATTATCACAGGACACGGCTACCACAAGTCCTAACTATATCGCTTCAAGATAACCACCGATGACCTTTACCCGTGCGATGGAAGCACCTCACAATCTGTCGACCACCATTTAAAATACTGCCCGAAACTTACAAACTCGAGATTCAACCACGAAATCACCTGTCATAATCTCCATAAAGAACCATATAACCTGCAGGAAATCATTCGTAAAGAAAGTGCAATAGCCTTTTTTGCAAACTCGCCACCTCCATAGTTTATAACCTAAAAAAGTTCAATGGCACATAGTTCATTCTTCATTTCACATTACAACCATACTCATCATTCATACACAGGTTCGCTTATTCCATTAGAAATCATCTACCATACAGTAATCGCGGATTCAGTCGCCCGTATCCTTCGCGGGGACTGCTTTCTGGTAAAACAACAGACAAAAAAAACATATCGGGTCTCGTGTCGTCATCACGTGCTAGGCCATTTAGGCTCTAATGTGGCCAGCATGTTGACACTGAAGTTCGGTGAAGCATGGGTGTATGGCAAGACTGAAAATGGCCGGGCCCAGGGAGACCTTGCTGGCAGGCGACAGAGGATAATATAGGGGAACTGTAGCATTGCCAAATATAGGGATAAATATTTAGTAGATAATAGTCAGGAAATGAACAGTCCGGACTCCCCAAACAGCACCCGATCACAAGTATGATGCATATCTCAGCCATCGCTGAATTAATAAATATTAGTAAAATTTCCGTAAGATCTTAAAAAATTGACACGTGTAGGTTTGTCAAACTATTTTTTTTCTATTACATTAAAAATAGAACAGGTAGCTTGATAGATTATATTTATACGTATCGAGAATATTTAAATTACCAAGAAAAATACATAAAAATAGATGAGCGTGTTATTTTATAAATGAACTCGCTGTAAATAAAAAGAGTATCCTAAGTTGCTGGTGTAGTTTTATTTCGCAACTGGTCCCACACTGCGCAGTTTGGTTTTGTCTGTAATTTTTAATTTTGCTTTTTTTGGACAAAGCCGTATCTGTTGCCGTTTTATACTTCGCAAATTGTGCAAATACGTTTAAGCAGAGCAAAACAGAATTCAATATTTGAAACAAATTATTTTTAGGGTAAAAACGGGACCCTAATACCCTATTACTAAGGCTCCGCTGTCCGTCCGTCCGTCCGTCCGTCTGTCCATCCGTCTGTCACCAGGCTGTATCTCATGAACCGTGATAGTTATACAGTTGAAATTTTCACAGGTGATGTATTTCTTTTGCCACTATAACAAAAACTACTACTAAAAATATTTAAGGGCTCCCATACAACAATGATTTTTTGCCGTTTTTATAGTCCGACTCACTTGGCCGGTTTTTTATAGCGAGTAGTGTTTTGTCCAATCTCTCTTCTACTTGCAATTTCTAGAAGTGTTATTAGTGACAATGTCCTTGTCCTTGTCCAAAATCCAAATTGTAGAACGACACATCTTCAGAACAAAAATACTTAACAAATAAAAAAAGGAATAAAAATACCTTACTAATCAAAGCCGTAATATGTACCGCCAGTTCTCAGTAAAGCTTGGATCTGTTGAAACATTTATACACAGCAATGCCGATATAAATAACTGACCACATTGATATTACTCGTATTTATAAAAGAAAAACAAGAGGCGATAACCTAAATTTCGCTAAACGGTTTGTATCTCGGCGGCTTGCGGCGCCGAACTCTTTCACTCCGACAAATTGAAACAGTAAAGCAGATTCTGACGCATTCGCGCTACTGCTATTCTAAGACTTGTACACACGCGAGGATGCATCTTTCTAATATCATAAATGTGGAAATTTCCTTGTTACTTAATCTCAAATGACGGCTGAACGATAGATAGCCTAATTAAAATTAATGATATTAATTTTTTTCGCTAATCAGGGATGACATTGGGGTTTGAAGTTGATACGGGAATTTCCGTGGATAAAGACGCGAGCAAAAGCTAGTTGAGAATAAATTCAAAATACTAAAAACAATAAGAGAGTCTATTTGTCAAATACAACATATGTTTATTTAAAAATAAGTCATCTACCACAATTTATCAATTACGAACGGCACCGACCTATGTTATCCTTTTCACTCAAAGACAGCTTTCTTTGCGAATATCGTTTTTGTGCGTGCTCGGAAGCGCTGAAATAGTGTTTTTTAATGTAAATTTTTTGGCCGTCTAAAAAAATAAAAGAGTTAACACTGAGTTCTCTTTAACATGATATTGCCGATTTTTAGAAGCCATTTTAACCCTAAACTTTGCAAAGTATGTCAAAAATCTTACGTTCTAGTCTCGTTCGCGCTGTATAAAGCGTAAAAAACAGCTGTAGAAAAAAATGCAAAAACCTAACCAAAAAATGTGTGCATTTTTAGATACTCTATCAATTTTAAGGTTAATATTCTTATCTTTTGAGCATAATTTGTTACGAATATTTTAAGTGTATTTTAGACCCTTTTAGACCTAAGTTCGTGATTTTTTTTCTATCGAGCGAAAATTGCTTAATCATGTTTCTAAACACTGATTTCCCTGCAGAAAATCCTCAAGATTACTATTCGTATTTTTTTAAACCATATTATTATAAACAGACGCATTATATATTGTTTCAAAAACTCTGTTCGCTTAACTTCGCTGAACCTACGGCGCCTTAATAAAAATATTTCGTGATATCACCCGTAGAAATAAAAGACTTAGACATGCCTGAATTCAAACACAAACTGCACAAATTTTGTTTAGATAAACGTTATTATAAAATTAATGAATATTTGACATTTGAAAATTAATGATAAACTTTATATAATAGTTATATTGTAAATCTTAGGTAGAAATGAAATCATATGTGTATTCTGATGATGTTATTATTGTTTAACTTACCTTAGCTTCAATTAGTATATAAGGTAACGGCGCCTATTACCGTGGTACGTGAGGTAGTTTTCAAATGATTATAATAAATGATGGGTATGAAAGCTCTTTAACGTCCTAGATTTTTTTTTTATTGAAGTGTTTATTGAATTTTCAGTCATAACTTTTTGAACCAATTTTAGTTTATTATATTGGATAAAATAATTATTGAAACCACGAAAGTAGAATCTTCTATTACCGTGGTAATGGATGGGATGTGATTCTATTACCGCGAATTAAGCTTTTATTACCGAGGGTAGAAAAAGCAGGAATTTTATACCATCGGTAATAGTAACCTGATACATAATTCGGCACCCAATATCGAGGGTTAAAATAATATTCGTGACTTTGGTTCCGTACTATATAAAAATAAATCTTCATCTTTATGTGTCGTTTCCGGGTTCCAAATGTTTTAGGACTTTACTTAATTTAAAAAAAAAATTACTGGGATATGTTATTATCTCCGTCCACCGCACATCTTTAAATTTTAGTAAATGAAATTGTACGAACGGAACCCTAGATGTGATTTGTTTTAAGGGAAGACTAAAATGTCACTCGGTAATAGATACTTCTTTGTAACCTATTACCGACCAAAAAAAATTAGAATGGGTCGGTAAAAGATTCCCATAGTTACTATTACCGAGTGTTATGGAATCTTACCATCGGTAATAGACTTAATTTGCAATTTTGTAAAATCTACTTCCGATCCATAAAAACTTTAGCATACAATTGTATTTTCATTACAAATCAAACATACATATTACAAGCTTGGTATAAAACCAAAATCACATAACTGGTAAGTAAATATAGTTAATTATTACAATATTTAAACGACATGACAAAATAAGGGTCTACATAGAAACTGCAGATTCAGTACTAAAGGTTTGGTTAAAAATTAAGGGTTTGTTGAATACTTTCCATACCACGGAAATAGTTTTTTAATAGCGTCAATAGATCAAGATTCGAATAACTGTAAGAGATTATATAATCGATGACATATACAAAAGATAAAACACAAAGAAGCGAATCGCCGACTTAACTATTACCGTGGTATGCCACGGTATTAGTTTCCCCAACTAAAATGGCGTCCATCACCGCTGTATTTTATATTTCATTTTAAATGCATTTCCAGGCCTAAAAATATATTACGAGTACGCACAAGTCGTGCAGAAAACTATACATAATCATTTAAAATCCATAGCATTAGTTTAATTGTCATAGGAATTACGTGAAATAATGAATAAGATTCGGGTATACTTACCAGTGACGCCACGCGTTTGTATGTCACAACCTCTCCCTACGCCGCCTTCGCAGAAACTGACGAATTGCGAGCTTGTTATTTAATTCACACACATTTGCGTAAACAGGACCGTTAGTCAACTAAATTAGGCTTAATTTTTGTGAAGAATGTTTTATTGTAAATGGAACGGTTTGCTTTTAAAATGCGTATTTTGAAATGCCACGGTAATGGTAGCCGAATTTGATACCCCGGTAATAGGCGCCGTTACCTTATTTAGTTTCAGTACTTAGCTACTTGCATGCTTCCTCAAATAAAATGAACTCATCCAAAATTACTGTCCGCCTATGTTTATCACTACATTTGTGTTATTAACCATTTAATCAGTTATTACGGCGCTCTTTGGGGTAGGCCTATGTAAGAAAATCAAGAATTTATGAATATACGTTTGTGAACTCGACTGTTACAATTGTGTGTTTAGAAATATTATATGCAAAGTTAACATTTCAGTGCTCGTCACTGTCCCAATACATAACACCTTCAATTTTAATACGTAGCAATAAAGGTGGACTACAGGGTATTAGTTATTGGAATCGGGACGATTACCTCAATGTTAATAGTTACACTATGTTAAGATAACCTTGTACCTATAATAGTACATTGTGATACAAGTGAGGTAGGTTGATAATTACATGAGAGGCGAAATTGTTCACGCGAACCGCAGGTGAGCGTGATAAGGAAGCCGAGGATGTAATTATCAAAGCTCACGCGTATCATACGACGTAAAAATCATTTTCATAAGATGAAAATGTTATAGGCCTGCCAAATTATTTACTTAACATTAAGCAAATCATTAAGATGACAACAGGTTTTTACTCACAATTGCACATCGCCAAGAATTTCCAGTGGCGTCCATTCTATTTATCACTTTTCTAGTCACCACGAGTCAATATTTTTGATAATAAATTAATAACCAAACACGCATAAACAAATTTTACAAATATTTGTGAAATAAATAACCTATAAGGGCGCCCAACAGTGTTTTTTTTCGTGAAGTTTGCGCAGTGTGGGCACAGAAATCTCTAAACAGCCAATAAAAAATAAAACTGTATTTTCGATTTAAAATGTTATCTGTATTTAATTCATGTAAAATGTTATGAAAAGAGAATAGTTTTACTAAATTAAACGTTTCCATATCATATACAAAAAGAAATAGTCAATTAATTAACAAAAAGGATTTAATTTGTTTAGTCGAGTAAGAATCCATTTGCCGAAAATTAAAAAAATTGCTGTACATTCTGTACAACCCAGTTAATTTAAGAATGCACCGTGTTCATGCATATATCTTGCTGCAAGGTGCCAACGTGACTTAATCGGGATATAACCATAACACACAAGTGTTGTAATGTTATAAAACACGCGTTTTTAATATCCAGGATTATGAGCCTAAAAGCGACACAATAAGAGGTACGTTACGAGCAATTGTGTTGAATAGAAATAAATGGTCACCTTTTGATCCGCTCATGTGTCTTCTGGTTAAAAGTTAGTAATAAGAGTAATGGAGTCTGCGGCGAAGCTAGCGAAAAGGCCACGTCTATTCTGATTCGAAAACGCTTCGTAAGTAATTTGGCTGACACCAAATTACTCGGTCTTCGAGATTGTTCGATCCCAACATTCGAAGATAACGCGCCACGTGGTTGAGCGTATAGTACTTCAATTATACTTCAATTATTTTAATGATACTTTCGAATATTCTTTGTGCATTAGGACTCCTTATATAACCTATTTTTTTATTTACATATTGTGATGGTAAGGAGAGTTTAAAATAGTCTTTCTACAAGGCGATAGGATCTGTAACGCTAAGACAGATCCCTAGATTTAAACAATTATTTTAAATTGAAAAACAGAAAGAATAGTAGGTAACTAGGTTCTTTCTGAAAAAACTTAGTTTTTTCAACATTTTAACTAGTTACACGAAAGCAAAAATGTATTATTATCTGTAAAATGACCTACTGAAACCGGTGCAGAGACTGTAAACATAACACTGGGAATTGACAAACAATCAACAATTTTTTTTTGTATACGAGTTACTTACAGATTTTTCGATTGGATACTTGGTTCGTATAAAGTTGAGCTTATACACTTACACTTCCTGTTTTCCCACTTTTCTACGAGTTTGAGCATAATTTACTGTATAAAAAATGCCAAAACTGGTCCACACCGCATTTCGAACGAGGTAGGTATGATTGCTCTTGCTTCTTACAACTCTTGACATTGAGATACTAGTATTTCTTAGTTCTCTAGTAGGTGTAATTCACAAACGACGGTGTACAAAAGAAAAAATAATTAGCGTTTCAATCGCATTTATTTCAGGCATCTATGGAGCATAATTACAAATAGGTACCTTAAATACTAAAATAAATACAATAATAATATTTTTATAATTTAAACTCCTTATTTAAGCGACTAAGTCGCGTCGTCAACACTGGCGTAAGACTTGGTAGGTTGCCCAGGCGCCACCGAAACAGAACACCCTTCAAATCTATGGCATTACGTAAGAAATACCTATTTATTCCGACTAGTTACTATCAATGATTAATTAAGTACATACGAGGGCTGCAGAGAGGTCATCAAATGAATGTGAATCTGACGTGGGCCTTACTATTCGGTTGTGGTCGTTGATCGGTGGTTTGGCGCGCCAAACATATCTAGTAAAAGGTCGTTGTTCAAATTGGCATTAAGCTGTGTAATGTGACATGCGGTCATTGACCCCCTCATCAGTTTGAGGTGAAAAGGTTGTGAGGTTTTCTGGTTAAGATTAGTAACCATGGGTTAAATTTAATATGTATAACCACGCCAATTTTTAGTTTTCTCTGTGATGCCATAAGTAAATATTCAGTTAAAGTAATTATTTCATAATGCGCTAAACGGGTTATATATATGTGGTGTACTATGGTTGAATATCTGAACGGAAATTCTGAATATTGCAGAAACTACGCATCTGCTACTATTGAATTGTTGATGTAAATCTGACAGACGTCTTACATCACTTCCCGGCATTGATTCAGAGCAAGATTTACCCGAGGCGCGCATAAAGGGTCATCATTACATCTGCACACTGATATGTTTGCGTGTTATGAATCCCTTGTTGTAAGGAAATAAGGTTGAAATTAGGTATAAGCAATAGATAAGGTATATTGTAAAATGGTTTCAGATAACCGTGGCAACACATGGTGTAAGCGTTTGTCGAATTTGTTAACGGCTTTGGTTGGTAATGCCCTATTAGCGCAGTCTATATACCTACATTATTAGCATTTTACCATCGATTTTGACACATCATAAGTCCCACACTGTATATTGGCATTGCTCAGCGAAATTAAAAATGAAAGATTCATAGCCTTTGAACTAAGAAACTAAATTAAAACGCTACGTATACACTTTTAACCACTAATAAATAGAACCTTAGTTTTACCAATTTTTTCTTTTAATTTATAGTGTACTCGGACGAGTAGAGCAGCTACTTTTGTTTGGTATTAATACACAATCATAAGTCCCTTTGATCAACGATATTATAATATTTTATTTACAAATTATTGTTATATTTTTGCATGAAGGGTTGTTTTGATTATGAACAGAACTATGTATTAAATTACCTACAAATCTTAAAAATCAAATGGCAAAATAATAATTGTATGAATATCAAAAAATACTTACGTTTTGTTTCAGGAGCATACATGTTATTCGTACTGTGAATTTCGTTTATTTTCGACACGAAGAAACTTATGTGCCCATTTTGAGATTTAAATTGTGACAGGACGTCGCTCTTTCCCTGTATTGGTATCATAGGGCTATCCCCGCTGTCATATATCTATCGTTCAAAATCTGAATTACAGAGACCAGAGGGGTAATCAGGTAAGGGTTTGAGCGAATGGAATACGCGCTTCACATTTTTGGTTCTCTTGTTTTTTGAACCTAAAGCCTGTATGTCCACAATGTTATTTAATAATCGCCAAGTTTGAGCAAACATCCGTGAGGGTTCCTCACAAAGAGCAGTTTGCGGCCGCCTTCAGAATTTCAAATGTCACTCATTGTGTTAATATTTTATCACACGGATTCGAAGTTGGCCGCAAATTCTGGGCGATATGTTATGTAACAGATCAGAACGTCATGCTCGTAACAGATAATTACGGACGTGCTAAACCCTTTGCACGACTAAAGTCGTTGCGAGTAGTCGTGCTCACGGCGCCAAGAAGGGCTATAGTTTCCATACCTTATTTTCTCAATGTTATCTTTTATTCTAACAATTAAAGTTTATGGCTCTCATAGCAAACTCTCATGGCCTGCGGAGTGATTATTTATTTATTACGGTACGCGTGTCGCGTATATAAAAGGGCGTGCTAGACGGTTTACCGCCTGTAGGAATTACAAAATCTTACGTATATATCTCTCTGTAACTATATTACTGTCTACAAGACCGTGTTCTACAATAACACCCCTCTTTTTGCGTCGGGGTTAAAAAGACTACCTACAGGTTCGCCCAACGAATAAAGTTTGTATGAATAATCATCATGTACCTAATCGTCACTGGAACTTGGAAGATTCGAATTTCGTCTCTCAAATGTCCCCAAGCAAACTTTTTGCACATTTTGACACGATTATGGCAGTTGTTTTTAATTGTTTTTTTCAAGAATTACTTCATATCCTACATTTAATTTTAGTGACACCAAGACTGAGAGGCAATGTTGATTTTATTCAAAGGCTTTTTCCTTAGCGCACATTATTTTTACTCCTTATTTCGGTTTTGTAATGATGTAATTTTCCACACGAGAAGCCTCGATAGCGGGGTGTAATACTTTGATGATATAGACTTTATAAAGCTTCTCGATATCGGAGAATTAGGAGTATATTCGATTAGTCTTTTGAAAATTTACGCTAGACAAATAGAGTACGTAGTAGGTACCTGGGTAAGGCCATCTAAAATTTTGTTGAAGTGAAAACTTCTTAAGCGGCGCTGTGCACTTTTTGGGATGAGCAAAAATTGTTAAAAAACTCGTGACAGATTTTGTGAGATCTCAGGAGGTCACGTGACCGTACAATTGGGAGAGATTCGGGACGAGGCTTGGGGGCGGGGGGGAAAACGGGGGTTTGACTAGGCGCACATAGTTCTAATTTGTACTTTATTGTTAACAGTATAAGGTCGTAACACATTTTCCGTAAATGCAATTTCCATTTTCTTTTATCAAACTTTTATATTTTGCTGTTAGCCGATTCGACTTCTTTCAAAACTGAACACTATTCGTAAGAATGTAAAGCCGTTAAACACTTTTTGCATTTGCATATTCTGTAAATAAATTTGTAATTTTGTCCACGCGCCTTTTATCGTTTTGCTATTGAGAAAATTCGAATTTGGACGTTATTCCTAAAGAGATAAAGCTTTGAAAAATATTTGACAATGGCAAAAACAAATTCGTATTTTATTTCATCGTCTCCTTCATCAATTTTGCTGAGTTAAGAAAATTCGAATAATTTGAATTTGGACGTTATTCCTAAAGGGATAAAGCTTTGAAAAATATTTGGCAATGGCAAAAACAAAGTGGTATTTTATTTCATCGTCTCCTTCATCAATTTTGCTGAGTTAAGTTGAACTAAAAATGCGAACTTTCAATGTATGATGTCGTAATAAAAAAAGTATGAAGAGCAGTCATTTAGACTTACTTGTCAATTTACTTTGCTGTACATTGCTGGCATTACTATGGTCATAGTTAACATCAAGACCTACGTTAATTTACCCTACTTAAAAAAAGCTGACTTGCCGGTAACGCATTTGAATTATAAAATAATAAAACACTACATCAAACATCCGAAGCTTCACAAGATAAAGTACTATGGAAAACAATCGCAATTCCTTAGAGCGATTGTGCAGGTTGCATATTGGATATTGCGTGGAACACGGTGCCCGACAAAACAAATACGGCAACCAGAAAACTACGTATTACTTAGTATATATTATATCTCAGAGATATGTATTACGTTAACACGCAGTGATTTAAAAGTCGTATTTCTGTTGTTCTCTAAGGATTTCCATGACATTTGAAATGTGGGGTTACGGGGGCGAAGAATCGATTTAGCTAGGTCTCATTTTGGAGAATTTTGCGATAGAGACATTGAAGCATATTAAAATATACATTATTTTGACTCAGGGGTAATCCCCCAATGCGGAAAAATAGGGTTCATTCTTAGACGGGCCCATATAGTTTGAATGTTTTACCCCAGATGAAGTCTTTATTAAGTAGGTGTAGGTAGGTACGTACAGTCAAGGATTTTAATTGTTGAGAACATTCAGAGCTCACGGAATACTTGTCACTTCAAAGCTACTATTAAAAACCTAAATTAGTTTGACACTTAAATGGCCAGTCAATTAAAGACCTTGACCGTACAATAAGTGAGACTATAACCCTTGGTGGTTTTACTCATACCTCCCCACCAGAACAGTGTCTTCCAAGTTTACTAACCTACTACCCTTATATCACATTTTTTCTCAAATGCCAACTCCACGGTGTTCAATTAATTCCGGAATACGTCCGCGAACGCTTTAAAAGAACCGATGCAAGTTTCACATCACGTTCGTTTTATTTGAAAAGCGGTGTTTATTCAGTACAGAAGTGGACAATGGCCACGGAAATACATTAAACATTTTAACGTTGTTACGTTGAAAGGCACTGTAAGAATGTATTTATATGTCGGTACAGAAAGTTGAGCTTGGTCTTGGTCATCCATAATTGTGATTATTTAATGTAACTATCACTTAATATTATTTTCATAAAATTAGTCAAGTAATTCGTTACGAATATTTATCAGGCGTCTACTAAATTATGTCTTGATTGTTTTAGTATTCAATGACTAATTAGTCCACACTATAATTACTCCTTGATATAATTATTCCAACAAAGGGAAAAAAAACACAATGTGAGACAGTCCCAAGATGTACCTACGACCCGCTATTTAATTAGCTTGCACACCTCCATATACGAGTTCGTGCGTTCGTCCATGTGCGTTCTGACCTCGAATCAATCGGGAACTAACTTCTCTCAGGAAGGTCACCCTGATTCTATCAAGTGCCACGCCCATTACGTGACACCCGGGTAGGTAACGATGCCTATGATTTTGTTTGAAATACTATTAGTCGCAATAAACACTCATTTGATATAATTCTTGAGTCATAACAGCACTTTATATTTACATTTGATGTAATTATCATTATAAATAATGATCATTTGTTGTAACAAAATAGCATTTAATATAACATACTTTAAGTCTAATCAATATTTCCTGTAATTAACATATATTATGATATAATGTTAACTTCGTCTAAGGAGATTAGAGACTAGACTATAAGAAGGTGCAGTGTTAGGAAGAACCACGACCTTACAGTGCGTGAGGCAAGCGAGCGAAGCGACCGTGCCGCGGCAGCGGCCTGCGGACCGCCAGAACCGAAAACTTTTATACTACCTAGTACGTACAATTTGTTGGTAGCGTTTATGTTTGCTACATTTTCTTTACCGTTAGCAATCTGTTGTAATAAAAACAATACATTTATTATTTTACTAGATAGTTATGTTATGTAACTTGTATATCACACATAAAAATTGTACCATAGTACGGTTATAATAAATAAATGATATACCAGACGATAGTTATACAAAATAAATATATTTGTTTTGAAATTATACTAAACGTTTATTATATACAGTGAATAATTATATAATTCGATGTTATATCAAATAAAAATATGAAAGTATTGACTGAAAATATTTTTTTTATTTTTCTATCCATCATTACACAACCGTCACGTAAAGTTGAACCTTGAATACTTCTACTGTCATTATATTCTACAATAAGTTCATTAATTGAAGATGAGGAAATAGGACTAGGGTTTTTGTCTTGTATTGTTGTGTCTCAAATAAATGTAAGATTCTTATTCGGATCCTGAAATATTGCAATAAGACTGTGTTGTTGTTAATGTTGTTTTCTCAGAACACCGGTAGTTGTCTCATGTTGTGATCTGATTCGGTTGCTATGAGTATTAATGAACCTGCTGTATTGTCCCAATATTTTTTGCAAAACGGAAATGGGATTTAAAAATAATTTATGGAATTCCTCGAATATCTGTAATGAGATAGATTTACGCGCTACATTAGAAATATGGAAGTAAATGCTATAACTACTGTCATCTACTATTTAGGTTTTAGAAGATGATAATCATTTATCATACAGATATCATGTATTGTCCGTTCGAATTTACGTCATCGTTAGTAATGAGTAATTAATGAAAGATAAAACTTTACGCACCCATCTCGGCATGGTATGAGTGGTATGACGTCTGAGAGCGGGTTTGATATTTACATTAACACAAATAAAAAATATATATGAAAAGGCAATGCCGCATTTCAGCGATCCTTTAGAGTTCCCTCGTAATTCTGTAACTGAAAGCTATCCAGCAAAAGTGACTCTAGTGCCGTATTTATGCAGGCGACTATATTCTTTTTTGCTGGGGCCTTTGAGTCTCATGATAGCATTAACATTTTTTGAGTTTGGGTCATTCCAGCTCGTGGTAAAGAATTGTTGCCGCGGCGAGCAACGGCTCGACTAATGGCACTCGTGGTCAACTTTTGGTGTACGACATTTTGAACGAAGTATATTTCATTCAAAGCCTTTTAAATGAGTTCACTATTATGTACTATGTGTTTTTATATTACGATAGTGATAAATAAGAGTATGACCGGCTAATTTGATAGGCCGACAACAAAGCTTATTTTGCAATACTTATGCGTTGCCGAACTTTTGAATGTGTCACATGATCTTTTCTGCAATAACCTGGTGAAATATTTTTCTCCAATATGCTCGAAAATGTTTGCCTTACCGTAGCAAGAATAGTCCGTGAGGGTCCTTTATTTAAAAAGTTAAAAATCATTACTGTACCTACAGTTTTAATGCCCAGGAAAGTGTATGAAATTCCATTACTATATACTTTTTTACCTTCTGACTATAGATATGTTTTGACTACGGCAAATCACTACAAAAAGCCAAGTGCTCGTTCGTTTTAAGACCTAGCAATTTGTCGCAACAACTTGCTATAGTTAGACTGGTTAATAGTGTTTGGCTGTCTCTTTCCAACTGCTGCAAGTTGCTGTGACTAATTGCGCCCGTTTGTAGCCTGCTTGAAGTTTTCCGGAGTTTTATTTTTATTTGACAAAACGCGTGTTGTTGAAAGTGACTGAAGACGTTTCTAATAATGCCTCAAATAGTTTTAAATGAAGAAATAATAATATTTATCGAAATAAAATTCACAACGAACTGAAATACATTTCGATTGCAATCCCGTTTAATCTTTCATAATATTAATTCTATAAAAATTAAAATATGTGACCGGTTCTAAGTTTTTTTTAATGTATGCGAATTGAAACTGGCAATACGAGTCATGTCGTGTACTTACATATTTAAAGAGGGGGCGCTCCGCGAAATCGGAGTTCTTAGATTGAATATTTACCTATGACAAACTAAAGCGAATGCCAGGAAAATGAACATACAGAAACTACATCATATTTGCAATCTATTTGTCTGAAAAAAACCATACAAAACCAAAATTGCCTCGATAGAAAACAATCGCCAAAACATGTCTTATTTTTACCTAATTTCAATTGTGTGCCGTTCCCGTGCATATAATTTACGTAAAAATTTAGTGTATAATAGCTCTTGATATTGCCTAGTGATTTGACGAGCGGCGTTTTTTTATGTAGTCCCTTTTCAGACTTATTGAGGTATAACGTATTTGGCGTATAGGTCTTTTTTATTTAGCGCGATACTGTTTCTCCCGTCTCGTGTTTCGTGCAGTTTGGTATATCTTGTGTTGCCGTTCGCGGGCGGAGTCAATCGCAATCGCTCCGCTGAGACGAGAGGACTACGTTCTGTGCTCTCACGACAGCACGGTGAACATAATTATTTCAATAATATTGTGACCCAGTATATTCGTCCAGTGAATGAATGTATCATTACATTCCAGTAGATATTTTGGTATATTTTGAAATAATATATTTAAAAGTCGACCTTAACATGTAGACCTTAAAGTTCAAAATACAACCATAAGATTACGCAGCGATCGGCCGGCGACCGGCTTCTTAGAATAATTTTAATTACTTTAGAATTACATGCAAAACTACACGAACATTTTTTCTGTCGAGCGTGTATTTACTTTATGAAAGATTATCACTATCACTACAACATAGTACTCGTATAAAACAAAGTCGCTTCCCGCTGTCTGCCCCTATGAATGCGTAGATCTTTAAAACTACGCAACGGATTTAGATGCGGTTTTTTTTAACAGATAGAGTGATTCAAGAGGAAGGTTTATATGTATAATATAATTTAATATAGTATCCGAGCGAAGCCAGGGCGGATCGCTAGTTGAGAATAAATCCGGTTAATTTCAAAATCGATGTCCTCTCGGTCTCTAAATACGAATTCGAAGTCGGAAATAATTCAAAAAGTGGTCGCATTATTTTCATTTTTGAAATATTTGTTGTAAATTACGATGCGCGTTTTTTTTTAAAGAACAAAATACGTTTTCAGGCTTTTCGAGAAATGATGTCCATTTTGAATTCCAAGATGGCGGACATTGTTTTTCGAATTTAAACTTTCGTGAGACATGTTGAAATAATACTAATACAAGGTTCAACTCACGTATTAAATGTCACTACGGGCGACATGTTTCGAACTCTGCGGGGGTTCATCAGGACGAGTGTTTTCGCGGCGGTTTCGCTTGAATCTTGTCGTGATTCAAGCGACACCGCCGTGAAAGCATTCATCCTGAAAAAGAACTCCCGAAGATTTCGAAACATGTCGCCCGTAGTGACATTATTGACATTGTTTTTCTTTAAAGTCATCACGGGTGTCGCTGTTAGGGTTATCGAGGGTGCAGATTCCAACAATTATTGCCTGCGAACTTGGTCATTTTTATATTAAAAAAAGTGAACACAATTAAGCAGTTTTTCTTTAGTACCTACCAGTATGTTCAAAATTGATAACTAAAGGGCCAGAGCGTCTCCATTGTCTCCAAGCAGGAATCCGAGATCAGAATTGAAAAATTTGGCCGCAACACTGTGGCCTGAAAATCTGACTTTCATAGACATGATCGAAGGTTTCATAATATATAGCAGTTTTTTTAATGCTACTTATAAATTCACAATTAAATTCACGTATTCAATGACATGACAGGCGACATGTTTCGAACTCTTCGGGAGTTCTTCTTCAGGATGAGTGTTTTCGATGATTGTTTTGAAGAAGAACTCCCGAAGAGTTAGAAACATGTCGCCTGTCGTGACATTTAATACGTGAATTTAACCGTGGTTTTATTAGTAGTATTTTAGACATGTCTCACAAAAGTTTTAATTCGATTATGGCTTTTTTTTGCTTTAGGTTTTTACTAGCCATTGTAACCCTTACGTGATTTAGTAAATAAAAAACCGGCCAAGTACGAGTCAGACTCGCGCACGAAGGGTTCCGTACCATTATCTATAAAACAGTAAAAAAAAGTTTATTGTATGAGAGCCCCCCTTAAATATTTATTTTATTTTGTTTTTTAGTATTTGTTGTTATAGCGGCAACAAAAATACATCATCTGTGAAAATTTCAACTATCTAGCTATCACGGTTCTTGAGTTACAGCCTGATGACTGACAGACAGACGGGACAGAGAAGTCTTAGTAATAGGGTCCCGTTTTTACCTTTTGGGTACGGAACCCTAAAAAACGGAAGGTCATATTTCAGTTATAGCTCTCGAAAATCTGACTTAGTAGCGAAAATAATATCTTCAAATATAGGTACAGATTTTGTCTTGCTTCCCACTTTTTATAATAGGAATGATGACTAAATTTTTTTATGATGTCATTTGAACCAGTTTTTGGACAGGAACAAGTGTTTGCATTGGAGGAACTACAATTAAAGAACATAAATACCCAAAAATTTGAGACAAAGATTGACCTCGCTGGCGGGAGCGCAAAACGCTTAATACTGAAAGACAGACAGGCGTGACGTCACAGCCGACAATTGTTAATACAAAGGATTCTATTGGTACCTTTAAATTTACTCTTGTACAATAAAAAAAAAAAAAAAACTTTCAAGGTTCATATCATATCTTTTTACGATTTTAATTATATTTTATTATTTATACTTTATTACGGTAATTTGATGGTTTACTATACATTTAGCATCACTACGTTATCAATTTGAACATGAGTCATCATGCCTATTATTCATAAGTATTCATCATGTTTCATCTGACTGTCGGGGCATATACTATGCGAGAAGGAGCGGGGCAGCAATAGACGCATCAGCGCGGCAGGTGCGGGGCGCGCGGGTGATTTCTGATTTTTCCCTGGCGGTACGCCCCCTCTTAATAAAATAAGTTGGACGGGAACTTGATAGGTTTATTGACATATTCGCTGTTTTAAGATTTATGAAAATGTTATTTGATTTCCTCACACTTTTCGAGAAAAGCACTATATCTGCCTTGGTGGGAACGCCAGTTTGTGAATTCGTCTCTATTGTATGATTCAGTTTCGATTCATCCAACAAACTCAACTCATCCACGAACTGCTACTTCCCGGCCTCTGCAATAATGTACTATTTCTTTTTAGGTACAGTAAAAGGTAAGACAAAGACATACGTCGTACCTAAGTTATAAGTATTCATTATAATTTTATATTGCTTTGACAATTGTTAGGCTGCTAATTGATACCTACTGTAACATCTAAATATAAAATAAAAATCTGTAATATAAAATTATAATGAATACTTCAAAAACGCTTGTCATTTTTCATTATAGATAAACGAAATGGCAGTATAAATTAAATCCTCTTTGTTATAAATGTCGATTATAACAATTGAATTTTATATTTCCCACCTGCTGAAATGAAAACATTCGCAGTTAAAATGAAACGTTGGCACGTGACCATTAACTTTGTTTCTGTTCCAAGCCGTGGGGTCACGATGTTGGTATTATTCTCAGTACTTTGATGTTATATATATAGTTACTCGCTTCAACTTTTCAGTTGACCCTGGAATGATCCGAAAAAACAAGACGGATAAAGTGGTATCCTTTTTATTCGTATTTTACGCCACTCTGTATATAGGTATACGCCAGAATTGATGTAGGTACTCGTATTTACTATAATATGCATTCCTACAATTATAACGTAGCTTAGGTTAGCTGGTTTGTATAGTGAAGTTTTGGTGTAATAGCAGGTATAGATAGAAGTGGCTTGAATGTTTATCGTAGGATGATTAAGTCCAAGATATATATTTTTTGTTGAAATTGCTTTTTATTTATTTATTTATTTTGCTATGGTTGAATAGATGCATATTTGCGCAATTTCGAAAAATAAAATCTAGTTTTACGTTGAAGTAATCACGTGTTTAAGCGTATCATTTACAAATTGAAAATAATAAGTGAATTTTCATACAATCTAAACACTAAATTGTCGCCACGTAACTGATACCGAGTTAATTTTTTTTGCGACTCACGTTAATTGGGTCACTCACCTACACATTTATTTGAAAATGCTCAAACAGTATAAACACTTCAAATCAGGTTTCATAAAAATATTACTTTTTTTATTTGGCCAGTTGTCGTACTGTTTGTTTCTGATACTTACAATGTTAACGCTTTAAGCTAAAAGGTACAAAATATATTTTTTACCGTAATTATGCTACTTGTAAGTGTTATAGTAATTATGTAAGTCACTATTAAACATTATTCGGAAATTGGTTGGGTAGGTAGGTACGCCATGCTTCCAATTATTTAATTTATGTTCAAAGAACTATTTGCTGTTCTAGAATAAACTAATGTCATGTTTAATTTAGTATTATTTGTAAATCTTGTAACCGATAATTATTTCGGACTAATAATTAATACGTCCCAAGAATGACGATATCAAACTTTAAAGGGTTTTCGGAAGTCAGAAGTCTAACAAAAGAAAAGATAACACGCACATAAAATTACCAAAGAGTTTTACGACGGTACGCAAAATACGTCCGTAAACGAATCCTGAATTTGGTTCCTCATAATAAATTTATCGTACATCGAAGTTTCATATCTTGTGCGTTATTATCTTTTCAAAATATGGATCGAGCGTACATTCAGAGTCGTAAAATAAATGCGAGTTTAACGAGATTCTAACATAGAACATTAACCTCAAATATACACTTGAAGTGTTAAATCAGCGACGACTGGGATTTTATGACATTATCATACATACCTTCCCCTAAACCAGGCACCTACGCACAGGTGTACCTACGATGGACGTGAAATAATTATTATGTCTACATTTTTGCACCTAATTCCATCGTAATAAGACGAAAAATGTTGACATATCTTTGGCGTAGACTTTACAACATACATTATTATGTATTTGGTACCTCCTATTCACATTTGATTACTATTAGAAAATAACAAACCCATACCATACCAACCACGTGTGGTACCATATAAACTTGTGCGCTGACGTGTCTAAGTCAGTAGTAACTTCTACTTCCTTGTGATACGTCATGGCTGAGGGACGTGACGGCTGTGGGCGCTCTTCACCATCACTCTCCAAGCTGCGCGGTCCTGGGCCAGATGCATGCTGGCCTGAGACTTGGCTGTAGCAACAGATATTACCGTGTCCGCCCAACGCATATTCATCCGTCCTCTGCTCCTCTTCCCTGCCATGGGACCAGTGCTACTCAGCTT
Organism: Epinotia demarniana; assembly: GCA_945867215.1. Classification (NCBI taxonomy): domain Eukaryota; kingdom Metazoa; phylum Arthropoda; class Insecta; order Lepidoptera; family Tortricidae; genus Epinotia; species Epinotia demarniana. Next base: position 21,877,925 of record OX244261.1, read on the forward strand.
TTACAGACTTTTACAGTAGTAACTAGTAGTCTTATGTTGTGTAACCCTTTCATAAGGTAGGCGGGTTATTAATTTAATTTATGGATATCTTAATTGTCACCATTAAGAGTCCGCAGTAAGCTCGATTCTCCATACAAACGTAGTTACGCTCTCATTTTAAAACTACGTGTTGGATTGTAACGAAACTTTGCATGTTCAATGAAATGAGGTATATCTATGTCTGAAATTAGTTTACGTAGCTTCAGATACCATAATAAAAAAGATACAGCAAATTTAAGTTTTTCATACAAAAGTAGTTTTTGCTGTATTTACTTTGTTATATAAATTGGAACCATATCGACGGTGGAAATTTCAAATGTCGTAAGGGACAAATGCCTACTTTTGAGGGGAGCCAAAATACAAAACTCCATTTAATAAAAAAAAAAAACTTTGAAACTACTCATCGTATAAAGATGAACCTTAGATGTATACTTTTCAAATAACGTCATCTACACTAACCTATTAGTCGCATAGCAGTAAATGCAGTAGTTTAGAAAATAGTGTCCCTTACGACAAAAAAATATGAAGAAAATGTGTGTTACGCGTCTGAAAAAACAATATTTATGTGACAAAATCTCTTACGCCTTCCAACTAAATTATAATTTTATGTCGTAACTGCGTTATTACTAACGTCTACTACGAATTTCTTGTTGTAAAGTCATTAAAGTTTCGAGGTAAGTGAAGTAAGTACGTAGTTAACTGTATGAAAATAAAGATTTTACTACTAAATTTATTGATTTCTAAGCTTTTCGGATGCGGGAAAGTATAAAAATGTTATAAGTCTGATTAATGTTTTTATTTTTCCAAATAAATGTGTGGAAACAATTAAACATAACGAAACGTAATGAAACAAATTTGTGCTATAAGCTACATCTACCATTTATATAACAGCACTACAAAAGTAGTATTCACGAGGCGTTCGAGATTTTCCATAAGAAATTCCACAGGATGTATTTATTGACCTTATTGAATCTTAGAGCGCCTCGAACAGTTGTCTCGAGAGTGGGTTTCAAGGAGCAGCTGCAGTGCTATTTTATAAGCTATTCAAAATCACAATCAAGATAATCAAATGCTTAACTAAACACCTAGTGTTCTGCATCAAGTCAGAAACAGGTGTATTTCTTTGTTACATGTACATTATTGGTAACAAGTAAAAAGTACACACATCTAAATAACATTATAATTATATGCGTCATACAGATTTTAATATATATTAATGATTTGTATTTTGCTTTGCATTGCTCACAGGAATGACGTTTATTTGAAATCTGTATGACCTTTATAACTAAAAGGAACTTTCCACAAGAGTATCACAAGTGAATTCTTTTGTATTTTAAGATTGAGATCAATGGGAATGTTATTTCTTTTTAGTGCCTTACAACATAGGAATTTCAAAATTATTGAGACATACGACCTTGCGCTTAAGACCACGAGACGACAAGAAAGTATATTTGACAGATACAACACAGTATTTTAAATACGAAGCAGTTACGACAAACTTAACCATCTCATAACTTTTTTATTAGGAGTCGTATCGAGAGACCGATACTACAGACGGATAGAAAAAAATATACTGACTCCAATGGTATATTTAGTGTACTTACGACAAAATGTCCTTTACGACATTTGAAATTTCCACCGTCGATGTAAACTAATTACAGACATAGATATACCTCATGTCATTGTATATGCAAAGTTTCGTCACAATCCAACACGTAGTTTTAAAATGAGAGCGTAACTACGTTTGTATGGGAAGGTGAAATTCGGCCAAGCTTACTGCGGCTTAGGGGCTGTATTGATAAATATCGAGTTGTTGGACACGCCATTCTGACCATTCTAGGAGACAATGAGGCCTGATTTTCAGATATATGATTCTTGATTATGTTTGTTCTTCCAACTAGATAGATTCGCGATTGCTTGAAATTTCCTCGATAGAAAAAAAATCCAAAATTGCGTCCTAGTTTTTAGATTTTCAACCAGTGTGAGTAAACAACATGAAATCAAGCGGCGAAACTTAGTTAAAATGATGATCTCTTACTCGTCTTGAATCTCATTTTATAAAATATACTCCCTTCATAATAATATTTATAATAATCCCATCATTACTGATTTCGCGTTTTTGAAAGCAAACGCCCCTTTCTGAGGATGTTGTTTCCTTGTCTGTCAAACGTTAGTGGCATAAGTTTGTTTCTTACGCGCTGAGTCCATTCGGCTGTCAGCAGTGATTGAAGCAGGATCTACGTCACATAGCGCCGCAAAATTACTTACGAATTATAATTATACACCAGTATATTTAGGCATACGGCGCCATTCGACACGAAACGTGCCTGAGGTCTTTTTGTAATGGGCGTGAGCGCTCCTAAAATCGTACTCACACATGCGCATTATAGTATTTTATGCAACTGTTGTATAAGTAGGGTCTTAAAACGCGAGTGTCGTGAGTTGCGATGCGAGCCTTGGCGAGCATCGCAATTAAAGACGCCACGAGCGTTTTAAGACCAAGTTATACACCGTTGCATACAATATTTTTTCTAAGACTATTTTAAATAAATAGCATAATTTGACTTTTCAGGCAGTAAGTTTTCCGTTAGTTCTATTACTACTCTATTTTCTTCTTCGTCCATTTTAAATGGAACGTACACATTTTTCTTCACTTCACAAACACGAATCAAATCTTAAGAAGTTATTAATAACGAATAGTTATCATATTTGACATATTTCGTCTTTTAATTTTGAACTGGAACTTTGGTGGGAAATTGGAAACATGACACATTGACACGTCTTGTTTATGGTCTGTTTTGTTCTTAATTCAACTTGCCAGTACTGTCATATTAAGACCAAGGTTTTTCTTAAATTGGCAGCAATGCCGTTAGTACAATAATTTATTTGAAGTAAATACATTCAGTGGCACAATGTAGTAAGCGTATCGTTTTGGCGACAAAACAGCACGGTTGTGCCGTACTGTTATGGGGAATAGAGTATAGACTTTTCTGCAGACTTATTTTGTATGTCTTTATATTAGTGTTCGGGACTATGTAAATGACAGATAAAAGTACAGGAGTAGAAAAAATGTATAATGCGTTCTTGTAGTCCTGTGGGTGATGCATGCATGTCGGTTAACAATATGTGCCCTGCTGTATCGGGTTCAAATCTCGTGGTTGAAAAGAGTTTTTATATTTTTGAATTGAGTTTTTCGAATATATTTTTAAAACAAATATGTAAAAATTGCACAGAACTTTTATCCTATAACCTATTTTCCACCTATTATGTTTATTCAAAAATATTGTAAATGTTTTTTGAAAAAATTAAAAAGAATAGGTACGTCAAGGTCAAAGATATGTTTGCAAGTATTGTGAAAAAAAGAAGTAATCATAAGAAGTTCATAAGATATATACTCATCCAAATACTAATAAATATGCAAACTTCAATGGCCACATAAAGATGTATAGGGGCATGTTCAAAAACTTGTATACAATCAAAATTACATAATTAGTACCCTGCAAATTATGCAAAATATTGTAGTCATAATTTATTGAATCAGGCGTTACTTTGCGGAAGTCCATGATATATTAGGAGAACAATATTTCTTTGCTATTCCGCTAAAAAATTGGTAAGTAAGGTAATTCCGTATTCATTTTTTTTTCATTGTATCTAATGAAGAAAATATCACTATAATACCTATATTATTTTGAACAAGCCAATTCATAATTTATTTAAGTAGTAAATTCCATTTTAAACTTCTTAATTATGTCTGTCTTTGTGTTTGCTGCATTTCAACCATAAATATGAATTATATTAAAATCATCTTACTTAAATGAAATGCAGTTCTACAGGAAACCAAGATATAAATGCAGTATTCGATACATGCTGCATTCATCATATGTATTTTTAGCATTCTCTTTATACCAATATACAAGGATATACTGCAGTACTCGACTTTAAAACCAAATTGTCACACAGATTGTAATCAATAACTTAACAATATGATGGAAAGTACTAATTCAAGTTTTTATAAAAATACCAATTTTATAATTTTATCGCCTTTACTATAAAATTTCACAAAAAACCTTCAATCACCTTTTTCTCGAAACTCTGTTTTTGCAATTACTGCATTCTTCACTACGAGGGCAGAAATGTTTGTCTCATTTTTTGACCTGTCACGACTTTGGCATTGTGCGTTTAACAGATTTTGCAATTATAAAGCTGCCAACTTAAACTAGGTGTCTAATGCGTTTCAAGATTTCGTCTAAGCAACCGTCAGTTACCATAGCCCTGTGGTTCAGTAGTAGGATTAAGTGCCGAGTCATATGTTGTCCTGAGTTCTAATCCTGCCATTAGATGTTTTGTTGCATTTTTATTTTATATTTTTTACAGGCCATGTTGTTATGTTACAATAGCTACCTACTTATAAAATAAAAAATGCATAAGGTTTAACCTTTTAAATACTCCCGAGGCTTTTTCTGTTTTTTTTTTCGTAAATTTAATAAAAGGCAAAGGTAATAAAAGAACAACTCCTTAAACTAAAATAATACGTTCATATGCCACTGACAATAGAGGTGTGTTTATGGAGATTTGATTGTTTACATAATTTTGATTATCATGTTGGATATAATAAATAATAATAATAATAATAAATATAAGGGGACAATCTTACACAAATCGACCTAGTCCCATGGTAAGCTCAGTATGGCTTGTGTTATGGGTACTAGACGACGATAAATATAATAGATATAAATACTTGAATACATAGAAAATATCCATGACTCAGAAACAAATATTCGTGCTCATCACACAAATTTTTGCCCTTACCGGGATTCGAACCCAGGACCTCTTGCTTCGTAGGCAGGGTCACTACCAACTAGGCTAAAGCGGTCGTCGGTAATATATAATTATGGTTAATAGTGTATATATATTTTAGAACGTTATAGTAGTATAGTTTAATAAATGAGGACATATTATTGCAACTGTTGTATACATAGTTATCTCTCAAACTATGTTTACTAATTTATGTACATTTTTATGTTGCCGAATTTTATGACCATTTAGATGACTACGCTATTTGTCACTCTGTGGTGTACCTATACATATCTTTGACCTTGACTGTACTACTTACCAGTATTTACCTCTTGTTTATTATTTAGTAAAAAGTTTATTTCGTAATGAAATTAAAATATGCCCTTAGTTTTTGTGATACATTTTTAATTTTTGAATTTGAGCTATTTCGAAAACGACAATAAGTAAAATAAAATCTGATTAAAAAACCACAGAATTTAGTACCGAATGTACAGAAGAATGATTTGATTGAAGAAATCAACATTCAATAATGCACGGCCAAGTAATGTAGGGGCGACCGGGGCTAGATAAAGTGCGTAACTGGTGAACACCACAGAGCCGAACACGGCACCATTCGCGCGAACTTCAGTCACCTCACGCGAGTCAGAGCGGCGCGTGCGTGTCACTACCTGTTTTGGCTGCGTGGCGAGTAAAAACTGATTTTGGAGGATTGTTATGAAGTTTTCCGTTTTGAATCGATGTGCACCAAGGTAGGTATCAGTGCTATTGTAATACTTTACCACATACTTGTTGCAGCAATGTAAAACTATCGAATTTTGGTTGCTATTTCGTACAATTATTTTGTAGGTTAGAACCAGGGACTGCATAACCGAAAAATACCGGTATGTTGTATATGTGTTTGGAAGAAGTTGTCTGTGTAAGTGTAAGTTTTGAACCGGTTTTACAAAGGTTTCGGTTACCTTTAAATCGATAACGGTAACCGATATTTCCAAACCGTTACGGTACCGTTATATTGACATGGTGCGCGTAACCTTTATACCATTACAGCACCGTAATGGAATACCGGTTGCATACCGGTACAACAGTAGCCGAAATCAGACCCTGCATAGAACTGTTGATAAGTTTGTAAAATGTGTCTGTTGGGGCAGAATGGTCGGGGCATATTGGGATACTATCCCGTCTTACCTCGTATGTGTAGTTAGAATAATGTTTCATGCTTGTGTGTTAACCTGTTTTATGACCTGACTAGAAAATGACTGAAAAAAGAATCCGAAAAAAAGAAGACAATCAAAAACGCAAAAAAGAAAGTGACACGGATATTAGTACATCTGAAGACGATGAAAATGGTTGTGCTTACATATATTGTGGGTTTATGTTAGGGATATTCACAGTCCACTGAAGGATGGGTTATAATTTGTAGCGTGTGCCATGGCTGGGCCCATTATTCCTTCGCAGGTGCAGACGATGACGATGAAGAGGCACATATTTGTGAACGTTGCCAAACTGATTAAAATATGTACTCATTATGTCCCATCGTGTTTCCCGTCTTGCAAGACGGGATTTTTGAATTGTGCTTTTTATGAAAATGAAAATGAAAAGCCATTAGTATCTACGCGTCGCCGCACGCACACTCAAACAAAATGTCTACTGGCGCTGTCTGAGAAACGGGTCGAGATTTTGTTATAGTGTGCGTGCGCGACGCATAGATACTAATGGCGCACACATACAAGCCGCACGCGGTGCGTTTGTAGAAGATTACCTACTTTACACTCTTTCTACTATGATTTTCTTCCTATTTTTCAAAAAATATGTGATTTAGAGCCGTAAAAGGTAAAAATTATACGAATTAAAAGGGTTCCCTCTATTTGGCGTAACTTTGACTGTCCGGAAAGTTTTTCACAAAACAGACTTCGCATATTCGGTTTTCGCCGAATCTTACTTCAAAGAATTTCTAAAATCCCGAAAATATGTTTGGCCGAATTAAAATTTTCATACTATAGTTATGGCCGAATATATTTACGCATAATTTGGTTAAGCATATTATCGATTGTCTGAAACTTACTCAGTGTACTTAAAACGGGGTGCGTCTGACGAGATATAACATCAATATAATTATATGATAAGGATTATAATAATTTTAGTAGATTAGTTTAGGGCAGCTAGAAAAAGGGGGGGACGGAGTTCTCGGGGGGCAAAGCCACCCGCAATAAAAAAAACCGAAATAGCGGAAACAGGCACCCCAGGGTGACGTCGACACGCTGACGGTTAGGTTAGGTTGAAATTAACAAAAAAATGCTCATCTATTTTATGCGTGTACATGATTCGGAGCATCGAAATTATGCACAAATAATATTCGGACTATTGTAATTCAGCGTAATCGAACTATGCGAATCTCGATTCTGCCAAAACGGTTTATGCGCAAAGTCAATTATGCCTACATACATTCTTCTTCTTCAACTTAAGAGCTCTGCTCTTGTCTGCGGAGTAACCGCCATTCAGCTCTACGCTCTGCCACTGCTTTGAGCTCCTGATACGACACTACATTGACCGTCTCCTTGACCTGAAGGCGTAGCACGGTTGCCATTTTATCACTTATCGTTGTGGACAAGACATCCGTCACTCTCACACTCGCGTACTTGTCAGAACGTGACGGATGCCTTATCCACAGCGATAAGTGATAAAATGGCAACCGTGCTACGCCTTCTGGTCTATAAAAGCACGTCGCGGCCTTCCTCTGCCTCTTCTTCCCTCTATTTTCCCTTCGATTATAGTTTTTATGTAAATGTCATTTCGTAACATATTTTCTCTTCTATTTTCAATCGTCCTTAGCAAGGATCTCTTCTCTCCGACTAAATCCAAAACCTCTTCATTTGTTCTTCTTTCCGTCCAACTAATTCCTTCCATCCTTCGCCAACACCACATCTCAAAGGCACTTAATCTTTCTCGGTCTCGCTGGGTAAGTGTCCATACATTATGACAAATAAAATTATTACTAAAAAAACTATGCCAAAACAGGGGGAACTGAAATAAAACTATGAGTGTTGCTTTTGTTGCAAGAGATTTATAACAAACAGTTTAATTTTCAAATTATGACGCTTTTTCTCTTAAGCGTCTCATCTTGCCCCGGTCTCCCCTACGGCACTATAATCTCATTTTTGTCGTGCATAGCAGTATCAGCCCCGGACCTATATTGCTCAGTACAATTCATGTGCATGTACATTATATTGGACGTGCATTCATTATCTTGGCGGTACATTACTCGAACCTGTGCGCTGTGAATGCGCTTCCAATGTTTTCGTAATTTGAAACCAAAACTGATGTTGTTAAACTTCATTACGAAAGATTTTTTACTCAAAGTAAAAAGTAAATATACAAAAGAAAAAAAAAACTTTTAACGCATTTCAGTCCCGGTAGATTTGAACCCACTATCACAAGATTGGTGGTCAATAATTTATTCTCTACACCATTGAGTCATATGACTATGATAACGAAATTAAGGTAATATAAGCCAGTTAGCTTATCAAGATGACCATAAATATTTCTGAACGCTTTTATTTAACTTGCAATGTATGTTTCTCAGTATGTTCGTTTAGGTCAAATCTTGCAAGCTAAATTAGAATTGCTTTTTATTTTAATGCTCATTTGAACAATATTAAATTTTATACCTTTTTATAACGAAACAAATTATTTAATTAAATATTTTTGTTTATCCTGTCGGGGGCTACAGACGAAGACGGTTTATTTTTTCCATTATATTCTTTCTCTCTGTATCATATCGTTTAATAATAAATTGTAGAATTCGTGTTGATGAATGTACGCCATCTATCTTATTTTTGTATAAATTTCCTGTGCATCGTGCATGCGTAGTACCTCGTTCTTTACTGTCACGCTAGGTGACGCGACGTGAGAGGAACCCGTGTTTGTGTGTGTGACATGTATAAATACGAGACTTTTAATGCGGGGTGCAGGGCGCGGGCAGGTGTTAGGGCGTGGCTTAAAATACCTAATGTTGTCGCTTGGCAGGGCCTTAAGGTACCTTTGGTAAAATAGCATGCTGTAGTTCATCTTTACGGGAATATAATAGAATAGATCAAATAAAATTAAATAGTAAACACAGGTGGTAACATTAGGATATTATTTTAAAGATATGGAACTCCGTGCTTTGCCTATTGATGAAGGGCCTTAAACTGCACTGCTTCTTGAATGGTTACATTATAATTGTAACTATACCGAAGAGGAAAAATAATTTAAATATTTACTGAAGTTTTTTTGGCTACCCGTAAAGTGGGGAAATATATTTTTTTCTGTTTAACCTATGGTGTGTGTGTAAGGTATCGTTGGATACCTATCTCCTCGTTATTGTTTAAAAATAATACGGGTTTCCTGAAACCATTATTCAAATTTGTGCAAATTCGGCCGACGCAACCGCACCATTTACTTTACTTGGTGGTTGGCAAATAAGAACCCTACCCTACGCGCGGCCCACACACGCTCTTGGCCCATTTTCATGAAAATTCTTGACGAATGAAAAAACAAAACAGAATTACGAATTAGGTACAGAAAATAAAACATACATAATACCGAAACTTGTAAAAATTACAAAATTAAATAAAGTAAAAATCAATCGAAAGGCTCCCCCTGCGTCCGTAGAAGAAAAGGTGCCAATCACGGTTACCTATCTGAATCACTAATTTTTTTTGTCCTATTTTCATTTCGGCATTTGCTATTCGACAAACTTTGTTTGCCTTTTTTTTCGTTTGTCCGACACTTTAGTTCGCGACGTTTACGGTTGGTCATTTTATGGTTTAGCTTTTGTGATTGTTTGACAAATCCATGATTCCCAATTATTGGTATACCCGCAATATCGTTATACCGACGTAACGATTCGGTTTATAATCTGTTCGTTTTTTATCAAATCGGCTTTATTATATTTGACATAATATTATTGTTTATACGGAGCACACATATGTTACTAATTCATATGTTTGTTTATGAAAATGGTTGTTACCTTATGCATTTTCAATATTAAAAACATTAGCAAAAAGTCTAAAATTAAACTAAGGTTATCCTCCTCAAGCTGTATTTATGCTAAATAATGTATATGTCGGCGGGTGATTGTAAAATTCGCCAGATTATGAAATTCCGAGGCATATCGCATACGTCAATTAAAAAAATAAGGAATGCGGACTGATAATCTCCAGCGAGTCGACGCCACCCCGCTGCGCGGGGTGTCTATTTCTGGTCTGAGGGGCACAAGTGAACCCTAACCTAACCGACCTAAATCAGAGTTCGCTTATGACAAGCCATTTTTGTCCGCCCTGATTATTGGCTCCCAACAAACACGGCCGCCATCGCATACGCAGCGCCACCAGTGGCCAAGAAAGAAACTACTTTTCGATGTGCCTGCTATAGAACTAGGAATATCGACGAATGCGTTGTTCTCATCGATCTGCCGTATTGTTTATCAGGCACATCGTGATAAGCCTGGCCAACTTTTAGGCATATCATGAAATGTCGGCGTTTCAAGTTATTTCTTCCGAACTGACCCATACTAATACAGTACATATATGTAAGCATTAGGTAGTAAAAAAGTGTTCGGTTCTGGTGCTTCTGTGGCCGCTGCCGCGGCACGCTCGCTACCCTCGCTCGGCTCGCGCGCTGTAGGGTCGCAGTTCACCTGACACTCCTCCTCACTTCGCTCGTCGTCGTACCTACACCGACCTGCCTTAGAGTCTCAGTAAAATTACTTTTGAATTTCCCTCAAAATAAACATTTGGCTAAACGTATGAAATGCGGAAAGTAATGATGGATAAGTAAAAAATTGGCTGTGAAACAAAAGTTATAACAAGCCAAAGCCCAAATGACTGTAGCGGTAAACGTTTTTCGGATAACTGAAACATCTGGATAACATCAAATGGTAAATGAAAAAAGTAATGAATTGTATATTCGGAGAACTCATAATAATACGAAAAGTTTTCGGACAAACCATATTCGGTCAATAAATTTTAGTGATTGCGATAGGTTACCGCCAATCACTCTTGCGATATTACCACGTTGAATCGCGTTGGACAACCTTTGCGGGAAAGAAGCGGAGCAGAGTCAAGGTTACTTTAAAAATTCGCCGCCCCAATTATTCCCTTACGAAAGTCCTCGCCTTGGACACCTAATGGAACAAACAGATAATTGGTAAGTCAGCCATCTCAGCCGCTGCTCCTGCCGTCTGCACCGTGCGACTAATGTGCGAAGCAGAAAAAGTACTCACGTAAGTGGCGCCCCACAGCAAGCACTTGCCTTCCAGGGCGCGACAGTCAGGTCTTTTCCCATCGGGCCGACTAAGACCTGATGGTTCTTACACTCACGAGACATTGCCAGACACAAGAGCTCTTTTAATTTTATTCTGTCATTAAAGGCATGGTGACGCGAAAACTTCCCCGCACACCGCCGACAACTCAACGCGTGGTGACCATTAATCAAAGAATTTTTCTTCTTGTTTGACAACGCTTTGATTCCATTCCCGAAGTTTAAAAATCCAGCCGCAAACCCTACAAAAGCAAGACGTTTCTTAAAATAATACCCAGTAAAAATAAGGATAACTGTTTATCCTTCAGCCGCATTGGCCCCGATTTCAAATTTATTTGTTAATACAGCTCCGATTGTAGCCATCGACACGTAAGGGGTTAAGCCGTTCTATGGTTGAACCGAGGCGAACAAACAATCGTGGGGTCTCATTCCCCCTGTACAGTTGAGCATGTTAAAAGGACGCAAGTGACTGGTATTCGTACCAAAGTAAGCTCTTTTTGTGCCTTTAGCCAGTGCTGTCATTTTATTACTTCATTTTCCGGTCGGCGGCGTCCGGTAATGATTCCGTGTTTTTAGATTCGCGGAAGTTTTTAAACTTTATTCTGAAATTCAGATTTGATGATTACTAAAGCTTGAAATTAATTAGTAATATTCTTGTAAATCACGTCAAATACTTCGGTGTACAATTATAGAAAATAAATTAAAATAATTATTTCTGTACTCTACACACGGGAAAAGAAACAGAATTTGCATTAAGGTATGAAGGTAGGTTACGAACGACCGTTGGACGAGATAGTGAGGAGAGTTCAATAGTCAATAATTTGTTAACTGTATAGTCAGCCTAATATTCCTTTTCACGTCTTTTTTTGAAATAACAGCGGGTTTTAAAACATTTCAATTTTAATTTTTTTGGTTAGAAATTATATAAGTACCTGAATTAGCTTATTCCGAATTTGGATCGCAGTAAATAAAAAAATATTTGCTCGTGTATAGAAAATCTCTTATTCTTCCGATTATGCCTACAGAAATACTAAAAATGAATACAAGTTTCATCGGTACTTTTATTTCGAAAATACTTAAAAAACGTCATTTTAGGCATAAATAAGCAGCGATTGTATACCGTTTACAAAATCTGTTCGTTATGCAGAGCAACCAAAAAACGAAATTTAAAAATAATAATTTCATATCGCTTACATCCTGAACCTAATATGGTATCTGATCGGATAATGTCTATTTTTATTGACGATTTTCGAAAATCAACCAACATTCTGGTTTAATAAAATGATAAATTATATGAGCATACAGATAAATTACATGGCAGAAATTGCTGGAACATATCGCAGGCACGTGTAAACCCTGCAAACATCCAAACTTGCACATGTATAATAATAGTAGGATAGGTGTATTAATCGACTCCAGTTTAGGTTAGGTTTTCCCGAGGGACTGCAGTATGGGATTGTTCAAAAAAGGAGTGTATAAATTCATAAAGGGTCGGCAACGCGCATGTAACACTACTGGAATTGCAAACGTCCATATGCTACGTTAACCACTTCCCGTCAGGTGGGCCGTAAGCCTGTTTGCAACCGACGTGGTATAAAAAATAAAAATGTTTAACTAATTCAATTTATGGGGCAATTTTATTTTATGATTAAATAATACACCATGGTTTATTTGAGAATTTGTTCATCAATAGGCAAAGCACGGAGTTCCATATCTTTAAAATAATATCCTAATGTTTACTATCGTGTTAACCACCTGTGTTTACTATTTAATTTTATTTGATCTATTCTATTATATTCCCGTAAAGATGAACTACAGCATGCTATTTTACCAAAGGTACCTTAAGGCCCTGCCAAGCGACAACATTAGGTATTTTAAGCCACGCCCTAACACCCACCCGCGCCCTGCACCCCGCATTAAAAGTCTCGTATTTATACATGTTACACACACAAACACACGCGTTCCGCTCACGTCGCGTCACCTAGCGTCACAGTAAAGAACGAGGTATATGCAGGATGCACAGGGAATTTATACAAAAATAAGGTAGATGGCTGGTAGGGCTGAGCTGTAGGCTACTATCGGGGTCCACAGGTGGTGGATAGTGGAATGGCCATCAGATATGATGGTTAGCTGCGAATATATAGAATAAGCAGTCCCCAACCACACAGCGGCGGAACCAACAGGATGTAGCGGGATAACCGGTGGGGCGGTTATCTCATCAAAAAGTTACAATATCTAAAGACGGTTCTGTGATATGGCGAGTAAATGCCGCCATTAAATAAGCATTCCCTTGGTGTTAGGCAGCAGTGGCACCAGTACTGGCAGGGGGCCGACGATGGGATGTCTGGATGGGCCCTTGACTAGATATTAGGAGGCGAATACCCTTCGGTTCCTGAACTGCGGTGTGAAAGGCAAGGGGGAAACCATCACACTATTCCTCCCTATTATGGAGCAATTTATGGAGATGTACAACAACGAAAATATGGTTCTTGACAACGGGCTTCCACGATGTAGCATGCCGTGGCGGTCCGAGTCCGGCAGGGTCAGGAGCAAGGCTGACTCGGTCGTCATCCTGCGAAATCCTTGTAAAATTGGGACGTGGAATGTGAGAACGATGTTACCTTCGGGGAAATTAGAAGAAGTCAAAATAGAGATGGGAAGACTAGGAATAGACATATTGGGTTTATGTGAGACGAGATGGGAAAGTAGTGGAGACTATTGGTCGGATGACTATCGAATAATACATACAGGAGAACAACGGGGTATCAACGGGACGGCGATAGTTTTAAACAAGAAATGGGGCAATTTAGTGGAAAATACAATTCATTTCAACGACCGGATAACAGTTGTAAAAGTTAAATCCCAGCCCAACGATATCATTATTGTACAAGTCTATATGCCTACTGGTAGCTACTCTGATGATGAAATTGAAGATATGTACAACAACTTGGACACAGTCTTAGATGCAGTACAGGACAAGGATAATTTGATAGTGATGGGTGATTTCAATGCTGTTGTAGGAGAAGGAAGAGAGGAAAATATTGTAGGGAATTTCGGATTGGGAAAAAGAAATAAAAGAGGTGATCGACTAGTGCAGTTCTGTAAAGAAAACAATCTATTCATTAGCAACACAATGTTTCAACAGCCAAAACGGAGATTATACACCTGGAAAATGCCTGGCGATATTGGTAGATATCAAATAGATTACATTATATGTAAAAATAAACATAGAACTCTTATTCAGAATTGCAAAACATTGCCTGGAGCAGACTTGAATACGGACCATAATTTACTATGCAGCTCACACAGTTTTGGAATGAGAAGAAATAAAAGAAAGAACAAGCCAAAGTCCATAGATCTCACTAAGCTTAAGGATATAAATAGTAACGGTAAAGTGCAATATAGTAACAAATTAGGTGATAAATTAGTGCAATATAAGAATAATAAAATTGACGTTATTGATGAACATAGCTTAGAAATAAGGTGGAATAATATACGTGATGTAATGATAGATACTGCAGAACAATGCCTAGGAAAGGAAAAGATAGTACCTCGAAAGGCATGGATTAGTTCTGATATAATAGACTTGATGATAGAAAGACGAGAATTTAAACATAAAAATAGTATCGAAAGTGTGAATAAGTATAAGCAGTTGACAAATAGAATAACCACATTGTGTAGAGAAGCCAGGGAAGAAGAAATAGTTAAAACATGCGATAGCATAGAATCCTTAATTAAGAAGGGGAATATGAATCAAGCTTACCATATCATCCGTCAATTAGGAAAAAAGAGTCAGACAAAAAGTGCTGCTATCCTAGATGAACAGGGTAACATTTTGCTAGATAGCAAGGATGTTGCAGATCGGTGGCAAAGATATTTGGAGAAGTTATATGACGGTGAAGGCTTAGCTAGCAACGACATAGAAAAGGAAGAATTAGTGGAAGTAGATGATGCTGGTCCAGAAATAATCAGAAGTGAATTTGAAAAAGCCCTTTCTAGTTTACAAACTGGAAAAGCTGCTGGTAATGACAAGATTTACGTAGAGTTCATAAAATACGCAAACTGTGATATACTTAAAGATGAAATTTATGAATTAGTTACTAAAATGTATAATATCGGTCACGTCCCTACTGATTTTTACACTTCTAAAATAGTTACTTTACCTAAAAAGGCGAACACTTTAAAATGTGAAGAACACAGAACACTAAGTTTAATATCACAAGCCAGTAAAATATTACTCAAAATTATACAGAATAGAATTAGACCGCTAACTGAAAACTATCTAGGACCTGACCAATATGGATTCAGACAAAACAAAGGGACGAGAGAAGCAATATTAGCCTTAAGAATGATTACTGACAGAAGAATGGATTTAGACCAGGACACACACATAGCATTTATAGACTTAGAAAAAGCATATGACAAAATTAATTGGAAAAATATGATGTCTATCTTGAAGGAAGCTGGATTAGATTATAGAGACCGAAGAATTATTTTTGAACTCTACAGAAATCAAAGAACTTTAATTGAAATAGGAGAAGAAGCTAGAAAGGCGAAGATAAGGCAAGGAGTTCGGCAGGGTTGTCCACTTTCGCCTCTTATCTTTAATGTGTTCATAGAGTGTGCCATTAGAAAATTAATAGAGTCCGGAAAAGGGGGGGTTCATTTCAATGGGAAAAAAATTCAATTTATTCGTTTTGCTGATGACATTGCGGCTTTTGCAGAGTCATCAAATCAGTTAGAAGAATTAGTTACAGATATGAATGCAATTTTTGAAGATTTTGGACTTAAAATAAACATTAATAAAACAAAAATGCTAGTAACCTCAAAAAGGCACTCAAATTATAGACCAATCACTTTAAATAACAGGACAATAGAGCAAGTCGACAAATTTAAATATCTGGGAAGCATAATCACTAATAACTCCAGATGTACACCAGACATTATCGCGAGGATAGCCATGGCGAAGCAGGCTTTCAATGCCAAGAAGAGCCTGCTCAAAGCCAGAATAGCAGGCCATATTCGGAAGAGGCTTATAAAAGTGTACATCTGGAGCATAGCGTTGTATGGAAGCGAAACGTGGACAATGACACAGCGTGACAGAGAACGATTGGAGGCCTTCGAAATGTGGTGCTGGAGGCGAATGGAGAGGATTAGTTGGAAGGATAAGAAGACGAATGAGGAGGTGCTTGAGAGAGTGAAAGAGAAAAGAACGTTGTTGAAGACCATTGAGAACAGGAGAGGCAGGATGTTGGGCCACTTGTTACGACACGATGATTTTATGAAAACCATAGTAGAAGGGAAGATAGAGGGAAAGAGGAAGAGAGGGAGACCAAGAAGATCTTTTATGGACCAAATAAAAGAAAAAGTAAACGGCGCGTCGTATCAAGAGGTCAAAACAATAGCTGAGAACAGAGAGGAATGGAAATTGCTCCACCGACAAGATTTTGAATCTTAAATATAATGAATGAAGGTAGATGGCGTACATTCATCAAAACGAATTCTAAAATTTATTATTAAACGATGTGATACAGAGAGAAAGAATATAATGGAAAAACTAAACCATCTTTGTCTGTAGCCCCCGACAGGATAAACAAAAATATTTAATTAAATAATTTGTTTCGTTATAAAAAGGTATAAAATGTATTATTGTTCAAATTGAGCATTAAAATAAAAAGCGATTCTAATTTAGCTGGCAAGATTTGACCTAAACGAACATACTGAGAAACATACATTGCAAGTCAAATAAAAGCGTTTAGAAATATGGTTATCTTGATAAGATAACTGGCTTATATTACCTTAATTTCGTTATCATAGTCATATGACTCAATGGTGTAGAGAATAAATTATTGACTACCAATATTGTGATAGTGGGTTCAAATCTACCGGGACTGAAATGCGTTTATAGTATTTTATGCAACTGTTGTATAAGTAGGGTCTTAAAACGCGAGTGTCGTGAGTTGCGATGCGAGCCTTGGCGAGCATCCCAATTAAAGACGCCACGAGCGTTGTAAGACCAAGTTATACACCGTTGCATACAATATTTTTTCTACGACTATATTAAATAAATAGCATAATTTGATTTTTCAGGCAGTAAGTTTTCCGTTAGTTCTATTACTACTCACGCAATTTCATCAGCGGTGCAGTTATTTTCTTCTTCGTCCATTTTAAAAGGAACGTACACATTTTTCTTCACTTCGCAAACACGAATCAAATCTTAAGAAGTTATTAATAACGAATAGTTATCATATTTGACATATTTCGTCTTTTAATTTTGAACTGGAACTTTGGTGGGAAATTGGAAACATGACACATTGACACCTCTTGTTTATGGTCTGTTTTGTTCTTAATTCAACTTGCCAGTACTGTCATATTAAGACCAAGGTTTTTCTTAAGTTGGCAGCAATGCCGTTAGTACAATAATTTATTTGAAGTAAATACATTCAGTGGTTTGTTAAGTTGGTAGTACCTAATGTATTTTATGTTTCGGCATGGCCCTCTAGATTAGTCGCGTCGCGGCCTACTCGATCGTGTCTAGTAGGCCGTGGCACAATGTAGCACTACCCAGGTTTAGAAGCGTATGGCTGCTAAGCGTATCGTTTTGGCGACAAAACAGCACGGTTGTGCCGTACTGTTATGGGGAATAGAGTACAGACTTTTCTGCAGACTTATTTTGTATGTCTTTATATTAGTGTTCGGGACTATGTAAATGACAGATAAAAGTACAGGAGTAGAAAAAAGTTTTTTTTCTTTTGTAATAGTACATCACTACAGAGGCCGGGTAGTAAGGGGTTGCCGGCCGAGTGCCTACATGTATTTTGTACATTCTATTATGCGCGAGCACCTAATTATTGTAAAACCGTAGACACAAATTTAACTGTTTGTTGGGGAACGCAGAACCTACAAATAAACATTTTTTTGCACTTTATACAATTCTCATCGCTTGGTACGTAAAAAAATTGTATGGCTTTTGTCAGTGCTCTTCGCCAGGCAGTGTGACATGAGCCTAATCACGACCGCTCGCGATCCACAAAAGCCCGCCCAGCCGCAACCAGCTCTAGCAATAGGTGTTTAGGTGTATTTTAGTTTAAGCGTTGTGATTCGTCTATCTGCCAATAAATGTCCGCCTTCGACAAGTTGACGATTCGATTCTCAATGCTCTTTTTTAACACCGCAGTCGTATTGTTCGTTCGTGGCGTTTTGTATCGGTAGGTATATTAAAGATTCAGTCATTTCATTGTATACAAATTGAACTTAATACGCATGAGCTAACTCATCGATAGATTGTTTTTCGGTTACGACAGTAGCAAATAGCCTTACGGCCTACTTGATGCTATTCGTAAGCGGTCATCGTATACAATGGATACCTGCGATTATTGAGGAATCACATATTTTATTAATTGAAGGATTAGTTGTGAGGATAGCAGATATTTTTTTGTTGTGAGGACTGATGATCGTTTAGTAAACCAACAGCTTCCGTGAGACTTAAATAAGATCTCCACCACTTTATTGCAAACCTCAATAGTAATACAGAACAGCAAGTAGTACAGAAAACACTGAATACTTATAAGAGTAAATGCAAACAACAGCAGTTCATCACGCGACGGCGCGCGAGCTCTCGATTTTTTTTCGCACTAGATCCGTCTCTTTCTTATTAGAACACTTACAACAAGATGTGTAATTGTATATTGCGAGAAAAATCGAGAGTGCCTATGTTGCGGCTAGATAGAATAGATTAAATAAAATTAAATAGTAAACAGGCGGTAACATGAAGATATTATTTTAAAGGCTTGGAACTCCGTGCTTTGTCTATTAGTGTACAAATTCTCAAATGAACCATGGTGCATTATTTAATGAATTGAATTATTAAGTTATTTTTTTTATTGCTTCTACCACGTCGGTGGCAAACAAGCTTACGGCCTACCTGACGGTAAGTGGTTAACGTAGCGTATGGAATATATTTACAGTACCTCGGTGAATAATCTTTTAATCATGAACCATAATGATCAAGGCAAAATATATAAAAAGTTATCCATAAAATGCCGAGCCGAATCACATAGAATTGTCATTTTCCTTTTTTAATTTTCTATGAATGCAGTTAAGCCACAAGTGCTTATAGCTCCATATCAAGCTCTGGGACAAAATAAATCGTCTCCAGGCATAAGTCTTCACTTATATGGTACGTAATATGAAATCCTCTACAATTCACCAAATGCAATACATTTCTCTGTAACATATCCGCTCTGGTAAGTCGGATGCTTCACTAGATCATGAAATGCGCCATTTGAGAAACGTTCAGGTAACAATAATCCCTGATATTTCATTTTGTTGTTAGAAAAAACGTCAACATACCTAATATTTCACTAAAAACGATACGAGAGTTATAAGAGAGATAACGGGTACATTTTGTTTATGGAAATGCACACACGCACTCTCAGGGCAGAATATTATACTACATCATAATCTTCACCACATCGGTTGTTTCATTGCGCCCTTCCTTACACGGAGACCCTGTCAGTGCAACCTTGTACCTACTATTTGCCATGTAACCGAACCTAAGCTAGCTAAGTTTTAACGTGTCCTAAAAGTCAACCTCAAGCCCTCATAGGTTCATAACAGTTACATTTTTTTGAAGTGAAAACTTCTTTAGCGGCGCTGTGCACTTTTGTGATGGGGATTCTTTTTTAAATCGCAGCAGGTCACGTGACCGTAAGATTCGACAGATTGAAAATTCGTAAGACGGACACGTGACCTGATCAAAAAACTGTTACAATGTCATTGAGTTATTACTTCTGCCGGAATTCCCGGAGTGGGTTGTGCACTCCGGGAATGCCGGTCTTTTTTTATTAAATATACCCGTTTTACCCATCTTCAATTCGACGTCGGTTTTTGGGACATCCTGTATAGTATACCAATTAAAATTCCCTGATTAAAGAATTTTGTCCAACCTTAATGAAGTATTGTTTCCCTTGGGTTGAAATATCAGCCAATGATGGTCAACCCTCCAGATTAGATATGAAGTGATGAATCCCGGGCCATACCATAACTACTACTTGGTGGTGATGTATTCCTAGTATGTCAACTGGTGGTGAGTATAATGACTCACCAGTCTTTACTTATCACCAGTTGACATTCTCGCGAGATCTCCCGAGGATGAGGAGGAGGATGTTGAGAATGAGGGACTTGCATTTGTCTTTGGATGTCAGCACAACGACATTACGACTGCCCTGAAAAACATTTTTATAGCAATAATGGACCACCGTGTGGTGTCGGGTTACAATAGCACCACCCCCTCTGTCCCTGTGGGTTTTGTAATAACCGTACCAAGGGAACATGGTTGAAGTGTGTTGCGGGCGATGGGCTAGCAACCTATCACAGCGATATCACATTTTATCGATCTTTTATACCCACCTTTATACTAAAAGTAAGACTGGAACACACGTTTACTGTGCTCCGCTTACCCCTTTTGGGATTAAACTCGTGAATCTATGTATGTAAGTAATGGAAATATGAAGTATCTGTTTTTAACTGAGTATACCTACTACTTTATACTTTAGTAATAGCTCGCAATCATCAAGTTGAGTAAAACGGCAAGAAATATCAATTTGTCAACTTACTGAGCCGTAAGTTTAAAGGGAAATCATTAAGGACCATTCGGATAAATAATTCACGAAATTGAAAACAAACATTTCGTCAGGATGAAATGAATGGGAACTAATTCTACTCTTCATTAAATTGGTGTCTTTTGTTAATCATAATGACTCAAATGAAATATAGAGGTAAAACCCAATTTTACTTCGTAGTGTATTTCGCAGCACGGTGTAGTTTACAACCCGAACAATTGAACTTTGAAGAACATACATATATATATATATATATATACCGGGTGGAAAGGCACGACGATCCCTTCCGCAAAAGGGGGATTGTTTAGACTGAGTACAGTATTTCCTCTAAAGAAACTAGGCTCATATTCATAACCGTTTTGAAGTTATAGGCAGTTAACTTTTAATGCAAAATACTGCAAGTGACCACCCTCATTAGGGTCAGTAACATTTTAACAATTACACAAGAGTCAGTGACCTTTATCAATACGTATAAACGATAATTTGTACGTATAGTAATAGTAGGGTTGTCACAGAAGAACATTAATTAATTTTATTATATTTAATAATTGATCGTAAAAAAAAATCTAAACATTACGAATCGATTTTCCATCACTTAAACTAACCCCCCTTTGCGGGAAGGATCGTCGTGCCTTTCCACCCGGTATATGTATCGCAGGCATATTGTATAATCCGCCGTTTAACAGTCGGATTGTCGCTATGTTGTAATACAGCTAGCTTTAATACGGCAGCAGAACAGCTTCTCCTCTAGAACTTTTAGGTACGTCGCCATCGATTAACTTCATAATCTCAAATTCCAAAAATAAGTTTTATAATGAAATTTTTCCTCCTAAAGTCTTAATTTTTTGCATCAATTCATAATCGTACTAAGTAAGATAATTGGGAAAGTAACTTCATGTTTCAGTTTGGAACAGCTCGGAGGAGAAAGTTTGTTCTAATAATTTTAATCTCAAAAGTCGCCCCTTAACCACGTGAAATGGAGAAAGGAAGTGAAAATAAGGTGAAAGGGTAAACAAGCTTAAATACAAATCTATAATGACTTGAATGACTTGAAAGACATTGTAATGTTTCATTTACAATGTCTTTCAAGTCCAAAACAATACCTGATTATTTTTAAAAGACTTGTGAGCATGATTTTTGCTTGCTATCATGTCAATAATATTTTCCGGCTCCTTTATACCGCAACAATAGCTGCCACGGCCACATAGCGCACAACTGCAGACGAAAATCCTTTGTTCGCTTCCCAATAACAAATACAAGAGGACATTTGTTATTTTCTGATACTGAAAAATTAATTGTAATAGTTTTCCATGACGGTTTCACACAAGTCACATTCAAGTTTAGATTCACTAGCACTATTGAATCTAGTTGCTTTTTGAAGTGAAAACTTCTTTAGCGGCGCTGTGCACTTTTTTGGGATGGGGAAAAAATGTTTAACTCGCGTCACTTGACCGTCAGATTCGTAAGAAGTATGGATTTGGATGGAAGTTGATATTTCTGAGAAACAAACTTTTTATTGTTAAATATTAGTAATAATTCTGAAGTGACAATTTCTTTTCAAAATTTCACTTCTGCCGGCACTCCCGGAGTACAACCCGGTCTTTTTTTACTTAACGACTAAAACAACATGAAAGAGAATTTAGTTTGTAAAGTTGACTCCAAATTGTGAATATTTGCCACTGTAGCCAAGCGTTAAGCCACGCAACTTTCAATCTGGGGTCGCGGGTTCGAACCCCGGCTCATCCCACAAAAAAAAATATGTACGAAATATAATTTGATACTTAACCGTGGCTTTTCGGTGAAGGAAAACACCATGTGGAGACCAGTCTAATCACAACAAGGTCTAGTTTTCTCTCTGGGTTGGAAGGTCAGCCGCTTTCGTAAAACTAGTGCCTGTGCCAAAACATGGCATAAGGTACCAAAACGGACTCAGGGCTTATTAAGGGCACATTCTAGAATATCGCTAGTAAGTAATAATAAGTATGAATCTCTTCTTCAGCTTATTTAAGAGCTAAGCTCTTGTCGATGTACTTAAAAGTACGCCCTGGCATCTGGCATGGCGGGCATCCGCAACTCTATTTGAGTTGCTCTATGTAGTTTATGTCGTTTATATGGTCTTCCTCTTCCTCAATATAATTGAAGGAAAGATAAAGGGAAAGCGCCCTTTATCTTTCCTTCAATTATATTGAGTATGAACTTGTCATGTCGTATGAGGTGCCCTATCATCTTCCGTCCTCTATTTTCTAAGTTTCTCATTAACTGCTTGGTTTCTCTCACTCTATTCAACACTTCTTCATTGGTTACCCTCTGTCTCCAGCTAATTTTCTCCATTCGCCTCCAACACCACATCTCCAACGCTTCTAATATAGGAATATAATAGTAAATTGAAGTTGGTTAAACTGAAAAGTTGTCTCTCCTTTGAAATGAAATGAAAATAATTTATTCCAGAACAAGTCCATATTAGCAAATACATACATTAAATTAAATTATACTTAATTATTACTAATTCTCAATAGTAAGATAACATCTCCTTTGGTCAATAGCATAAATAAATAAAATCACGATTAAAGCAAATGAAAACCCGTAAAATGTAAATCCTTACAAACCGCGCACGTATTGAAATTGTTTTATACAAATTCCACTGAGATACACCGCTGTATCTCAGCTTTCGTCAAAACAAAACGAGCAAATGCATTGTTACATTAGCAACAATTCCAAACACGATCCAACTGCGTGTCGTAATAGCTTAGCGGGATATACAGCTGTAGCAGCTGGCGAACGACGCGCTATGCTCATCGCTCTGCCGCGATGTTACCCTCTCTGGCCACACACTGTCACTGCCCTACTCACGCGATTAATCGCAACGCTCTGCACTAGGTAATCGGGTGTCTACATGTCATGATTTGTCAGCCCCAATTTATCAAAAGCCGACTTATTGCTATCGTCTGGAGGCATGTTGCGCTGCCGATCCAAATGATTTTTACTGAGAAATGGCATGCACATGTGGTCGGATTGTTACATCTGTACGCCACACCCAATTATGACTTTGACTTATTGTACTGACAAATTGGGGTAAAAACACATAATCTGTATACCCCATCACTTGCCTTTATTGCCGCTCCATTGACACGTGCCAAAAGACCGGCAAAACATGGACCGGTGGGCATGACGAGGAGCGAGATTAGCGGCATGAAGAGTAACGTTGCTACATTATATCGATACAAACGCGATAAATTATCGATGCTGCACGTCTATCATGGGACGGCCGCGACATACTCTCGATTTTTCTCGCACTATACCTCTTGTCCTAAGTGTTCTAATAAGAGAGAGACGGATAGTGTGTATCTGTGTATCTGTCTGTGATGTCGTAGCACCCAAACGGATGGACCGATTTGAATGCGGTTTTTATTTGGGTCATAGATAATTTTATCCTTAATGCTCTTAGCCATGTTTCATGAAAATGTGTTCAGCTGGTTTTTAAATATTGAAATGAAAATGTCGGGGGTTTTTCAACTTTTCTAAGTTGTAGTTCTTAGATAGATAAAACTGGACTTCGAATTAATAAAAAGGGCAATTTTGTATAGACTTGTTAACTATCCTCTAAGCGCTGGATTTAGTATACCGAGGGAAGGGCGCCGACAGCATGGATTCTATACAAATTACTACATAACAGATGGATGGTTGGATAAGCTTTAACATGCACGTGTTGCACCTTGCACCTTGGTAAAACGCTTCACATTAACACGAATACCAATTCAATTTTTCAATTCAATTGTTTAAATAATAAAAAATATAAAATTTTACATGTCAAGCATATCGCGGTTCGATCTTCAGTGCACGTTGAATCACGTATTTTAAGTAGACTAAGTTTCTCGAACACGTTGGCCACACCGTCTTTCCGAATGTCACGAAGCTTCAGCAACCAACTCCGGCTGCACCCCGGGTTATTTTTCAAACGCTAGCCGCCGTAATGGCGCATCATTTATACCTGTGATCACCGGTGTCGTGTGTGCCAATTCTATTTGTTGTTTCGAAGTATCATATTTACATCTCGTTTTCCTTACACAATGGTATTACAAGAAGTGCATAAAACGAGCCGTATTATCTGAGGTATTTAAATCCGGTGAATAGTTAAGTCGAGGGGTAAAATGGCTCATTTATGCCCAGGTTTAACACACTGCTTTTCACTTCGATGACGGAAAAATAACAAAAAAATTGTTTTGTAAAATAATAGGTCATTCCCGCCACTAATCTTTTTAAACTCTTAAGGGTTCCGTAGTCACAAGGTGCAACTGGATGGCTCCCGGTATTTGAGCTCCCGAAGTGTTGTGGAACCGCCGCCCTGTGCAACCCGAAATGAGTCTACTTGGACTGGGGCGGAAATAGAAAATATATATGGAACATATTTTTTTGAAACAGCGGTTGCCTGGAAAAGTGTACGCTGTTTATAAAATGAAATGCAGTTTTAACCGAACAGCTGGCGACAATGATTTTTTTCACCCCCTCCTCCTATTTCTGCCCCAGTCCAAGTTGGCTCAGTATGGCACAACGCTTCGGGAGCTGAAATACCGCGAGCCATCCGGTTGCCCCTCGGACACTGAAACTACGCGTCATTGCTTTAACTACTAATAGAAAGCAAGGAACTGAAATTGATGAATGTTTATCAAATACAAGTTTATTCTACGAAGTTTTGCGTGTAGTGCGTGTGGCTGTTAAGCCCGACTATCTAAATCATAGAGAGAACTTTGTGCACTAGAGCATAAAAGTGCCTTTTTGTGCAGCCTACATCCAGCACAAAGACGAATTTTGCAAGGATGAGAAGTAAAAATATTCTGTATGTCCAGATGTACACTATATTTAATTTACCTAACTTTTGAATCGGATTAAGTACTTATTATTTACACTGTCGATGCGAAATATCTGCATGGCAGGTACTCTTATTCTACAAATGGGAAAAACAATGATAAAGGTTACGAAGATAGCTGCGAAAACCTTAGCATTAAATGTGTTAAGTAAGAGAATATTCAAATTGATGGATTATTTGTGTTAGTCTCTTCGTATTCGCATTTCATTCTGTTTCGTGGATTGCTTCGAAACTTGACGCGTAAGAGAGGAAACAAACCACGCCTGTGACGCTTCGTCCATTACAGACAGTCAACAAACCGATTCTAGAAGCCGAATGCATGTCCAAAATAGTGTCTGGCAGATTATCTTGTATGTCTTAATGTCGAGTCTTCGCTGTGGACACATTCAAAGTATTTATAACTTTTAAGGCCAATTTTCTTGATGCCCTTTGACATGTATGATTAGAACACAATGTGTATAAGTACTTTACTTAACGACTTTCATTTAACATAGTTTGTGTGCATAAATGAATAGATGTTTATTTTTATTTTCTCCCCCAATTAACTTTGTCTGCATTGCTGAATGTATCTACTAAGTATTATTTTAAAGTCGTAAAAGTGATCTCGAAACAGCCATCCAATAAAGGCTGCGGCCGACATAAAAAACAAGTGTTTGTCAAGGGTGCACTCAGCCTGGAATCACAAATAATTCAAGTGCGGCTACGCCACTGACCTCTGCCTAGCAAATAGAATACTTTAGTAGTTCGCTCCTTTCAAAAGTTCGTAGTTTTCTATTTCTAGCGGATGCGGTAAAATGTTACTAAAGTGTAAATAAAGTAGAGTGAGTTAGTTCTTCTCAACCGCTAGTGATTTTATGTAATGTACTTATGGATCAATCTGAAACGTATGTTTTGGATTCCAATTTTGTTTACAATTTAAAATAACGAAGAAAATGGGATCAGGAACGACGCCTACGCAAGAATGGACAAGATATGCAGGAGAGGAAGATACTTGAGAATGGAGATCCAGAGAGATGGACGACATTTGGTGACAAGGACACATTAACATCAAATTGTAATGTGAAATATATATTTTGTGCAAAGCTATAATTATGCGTCTTGTGTATATCCAATATACACCAGGTTCCAGGTTATGAAGATCTCAGACGGGATAAAATATAGAATGTCCTTTCTGACGGCATATTCTATAATGGTGAAAACTTTGTGAATTTGGTTTAACCTGCACATCTACCTAGTTCCAGAGTTTACCTCCTACAATCAAAATTACAAAGCAACAAATCATAATATAGAACTATATATTCTAAGATTTAATAATTATATTAATAGCTTTGTCGATGACACTTTAGTGAACTCGTGTCGAGTACTAAAAACATAACAAAATGTATAGTATATATGAACCTAAAATGTATAAGGAATAATAAAGATCCCGTAGTTAGAACCCCATTGACTTAAATTGAGAAAATATCTAAAGTACCTATATAGGCCAGTTACGTAATTATGAAATCCTTAAGAGGAAACAAAATGGTCGAGATAATTGAGAAATAGGTTTTTGTAAAAGGTATTGCTGTAGCGCCAACCTCAAGCAAGCCAACCCAGAGCGCGATAGAGACAACTGCAGCTTGGACCGAAAATACCTAATAAAGAACATGAAATGAACGTTTCGTAGTCCCCTGATTTCTTCTCCAAAACTTGACCTACTTAACAATTTTTTTTATTAAAAATCGAAGAAAGGCCTTTGGCCGTGTTCCTATGTTTTTCTTTCTATAAAATATGGGATAAAAATTTGCTAAATAATTTCCGCCGAAACATTAGTTAAACAAGTAATGGTTATATTACTGGGTTTACTAATGTTTAAAAAATAGTTTACAACGAAAAATCATGTTTTTTTTATGAATAATTGTTTCAATTCGATTATGATATTCGGTTAATTCGTTTTTCCAATATGCTAAGAAATGTTAGCTTTACTGTAGTAAAAATAGTACGTTTAGTTCCTCGTTACCGACGAACGCAAATTTAATAATTTACTTTAAAAACAAAGTTTTAACCGACTTCAATTTAGAACTCCGCCAACCCACGAGAAAATTTCCAATTTTTTTTACAATTTACCACATGAACTGATTTCCGATAGCAAATGCGTTGATTACTATAGAAAAAAACCGAATCGCTGTATGTGGGCCGATAATATTTGAGGACTTCCATCGATTCCCCAAGATCATCACCAATGGCACTTCATTCGTTCCTATTTCAACGGAATCTTATCAGAACCGATCAGAACCGTGACGTACTTTTGCACTTTTAAGTACATAGTTGAGGAATTCGATAAGTCATCTGTGGTCTTCATCATCAATTCCTCGCCACCAAATTTATGATTCCGGATGTAAATACAGTTAGAACAGAAAATACCAAAATCACTACACGCGTGCCTAATAAAATTGAGTAGTCCTCTCAATTCCTCATGGATCCCATCATCAAACTGAATTTTGAAAAAAATGGGACCCACCTGGAAGTATATACATACGAACAAAAAAAATCGAATCGGCTCATCAATGACGGAGTTCTGAGGTAACAAACATTGAAAATAATAATTTAAAAAAAATACAGCCGAATTGAGAACCTCCTCCTTTTTTTTGAAGTCGGTTAAAAAGTTAAAAGTCATTACTGAACCATGACTGAACCGTTTTAGCGGACAGGAAAATGTAAGAAATTCCATTACTGTATACTTATTTACGTTTTAACCATTTATTTTTTGACTAAGGCAAATCACTACAAACAGCCAATTCGTCACAACAACTTGCTATAGTTAGACTGGTTGGCAGTGTATGGTTGTCTCTTTCCAACTAATGCCAGATGGTGTGACAAATTGCGGCTTAAGGTTTTCCTGAGTTTTTTTTTTAATTTGTCATGGACAAACGCTTTCTTTTTTCAGTGATCGAAGTGACGTTTTTAAAAATGCCTCAAATAGTTTCCAGTTAAGAAATAAAAATATTTATCAAAATAAAATCGTAAAATGCGTTTAGATGTCAATAATTTAATCCCGTTTAGTCTTTATTAACTTTATTTTCATAAATCATTTGAAATTGTGATCTATTCTAATGTTTTAATATTTTTATGTTTGTCAATTGAAACTGGCACCACAAGTCATGCCGTGTACATGAGTACACACCTTAAAAAAATAAGTTGGGCTGGGCGCTGTTTTGAGATAATTTAAAATAGTATTTTATTTCCTCGCATTTTTTAAGAAAAAAAACACTTTATCTACCGCGGCAGGAATTAATTCGTGGATTCGTCTCTATACTGCTTCATCCAACAAAATCAACTCATCCACGAATTGCTATTTCCCGGCCTTTGCAAAAGTGTACTAAAATTATTTAAATACGATAAACTAATTATTCAGCAACAGCTTCATTATAAAGGGAAAAGAGATGAAAAATTAATCCGCTTAACAGATGCATACCTGGAAGTGTTCCTATAAAAGAGCGCCCATTTTAGTTCTTTTTTAAAGGTGATGATGATGAAAGTAGAGGCCAGCATTTCAAGTGTTTTTTTTTTTAAATTTTACCATATTTATTGTATTTTATACTGGCACAACAAAAGTAATAATAATAGGTATACTTTTGTATCGTTGTGACATTTATTATGAACGATATTTGAATTCTAGTTTATTTATTGCACATCTCACGAAAGACGTAATAATTACAAATAGAAACAAAACAATTACATGCAGATAGAGGTAGACAACAGGCGGTCTTGTCGCCAGACAACCTTCGGGTAATTATTTCAAATTTTATTTTTTGTTTATAATACACGTCCTTAAGTGTCGATTATTGGTGCCATCACGTTACTGATTTTTTTACCGCATAATATTCTCGCTTATAACTTATAAATTGTCAAACTCCTCCCTGTTCAATGGCAAATATTGAAAATTAAGTTCTAATGTTGGTTTATTCAACCAATGTTTACTTATATTAGTTTGAAATGTTAAGTTTAGATTTACCTAATTTTGTTACCTTACTTTGCGGAACTAATGTTAGGAGGTCTATAAATTCAATGACGGTTACTCTACCTTCCAAATGAGGTTCATTTACCTATAGAACAATCGATATTGTAAAATCTCGAAATCTCAGTGACTTCGATGTAATTCGGCACGAATGTTCACTAAAGGCCCTGTTCTTATCTCCTTAAGCTAGGACCTAGTAGAACGGAAAATGTACATCTGTAGGAAATTCGCGTTGTGTTCGAAACTTACGTATTCTCTGAAAAAGTATATGTATGGCAACAATAAAAAGCCCCCTGGAGTTGCAAGCATCCATAGGCTGCGGGACCACTTACGACGTGGTGACGTGGGCCGACGTGGTATAAATATATGATATATGTTGAAGCTTAATGTGTACTGAATATTTTCGAGAAAATATTTGTGAAATACCATGGCTTATTTTATTATATCTAACCTATAAACCTAACCCAACACTAGTCAGCAAATATGATGAAACAAGCCAAGTCTATGTGCATACATTAACCCGTGACGCTATCCACGTACTAAACTAATAGCGAAATGCTAATCCACAGCAAACTCCGATTCCAGATTATTCTGGATCCATCCGTTATAAAGTTAGGGTTTATTTAGTGGGACGGGAAGTTGTGTCTTTGAATTAAAGTTTGCGACTGTGGAGGTAGATCAACTGTTTTGTTGAAATTGTGCAGGAGTACTTTATACTAAGAGAAAGGAGTGGATTTTATCTATACGAACTAAAGATACTTAAAACAAAAGAACATACCTACTGTTAAGTTTTTTATTATGATAACACTTGAAGTCTTGGTGTTTATACTACTTTTTATACCTACGTGGTGTTTAATTTCACCCATTACCTACATTAAAGATTAATGATAAAACTTTGCAAAATATATATACAAAGTATAAAATCTTGGCATATTGCCTCGCTGACAACTAAAAAAAAATGTGTGTAGGCACTTACCTTATTTTCACGTATTTTATAACGAGGATGAAACGGCAATCATGATTAAATTTTTGCTCATTTTTCGAAATCGAGGTTCCTTAATCTAGTTACCCGATATAAAAAGGTAGTGTCGGGAAACTTGATTTAAATTTTAGTACGTTTACAAAAAAGTGAAAGATATTCATGTTATACCCGTGTGGTGTCGGGTTAGAATAGCACCACCCCCTTT
The DNA here is from genome assembly GCA_945867215.1 of Epinotia demarniana. Lineage (NCBI taxonomy): Eukaryota > Metazoa > Arthropoda > Insecta > Lepidoptera > Tortricidae > Epinotia > Epinotia demarniana. The sequence continues at coordinate 21,908,729 of OX244261.1, forward strand.
CCTCCTGTGGGTGTCGTAAGAGTCGACTAAGGGAACAGGGTTGAAGTGTGTTGTGGGCGATGGGCTAGCAACCTGTCACTGCAATGTCACATTTTGTCGATCTTTTATACCCATATTTATGCTAAAAGTGGCACTGGAACAAAAGTTTCATGTGCTCTGCCTAACCCTTTTAGGGATAAAGGCGTGATTATATGTATGTTATATGTATATGTATTCATGTTATGACTAAAAATTCGTATAATTTTGTTCGTCGCTATCTGTCACAATTTTATCAGAGTTATTTTAAGTTTTATGAAAAAGGGGAACCTACTATTTATACGCATGCAATTACTATCCTGTGTAGGTTAAAGATTTCATATGGCTACTTTCGTTCGCCAACCTCAAATCAGCTTTATAGTATCATAATATATTGCATTGTCATTCGACTTTCATGTGTGTAAAAAAATCAACGATTGATTGTACTTCAGGAAAATGGTCAAACATGGTTGTGAGTAACAATCATTATTATACCTACATGTTTCATTTTGTTTCTGAAAAAACACTTATAATAAAGGGATGATGTTAGTTTTATTTCATCGTATTTGCTCTTATTTTACATAAAGTAACGATCACATCGATTACGTTCTATCTGGAACGCTTATTACAAAACTTAGCCAGGGTCGATCCAAAAAGTCAATTTGGATCAACATTATACATTTCAATGTGTTACGTGTGCTCGTTCTTACACGTCAGCTTGGTGGGCGTGGAAGCAGGCGCGCTACGTATTCAATTCACATTTTAGCGCGAAATATCCAACCAAACTGACCTCCACAACATTGTGAAGTGATCTCCTAAAATAATACAACCCAATTCCGAGCTCCCAAAGTATGTTTTGTACAATTTATTGCTCTATTAGGCCATAATAATTGCCCATTTAAAGTTTGGAATTGTTTATAAAAGAAAACATTTTTGTTCACCATTGTTTTATCTCGTTTGAGCTTTTCAAGGCGAAATGTGTGAATTTACTGGTTATGCTTTATATTTAGGTATATCGAAAAAGGATCTTAGGATCAATAGGCATTATCTAACTTTATATCGTGACCATCAAGAGCTATCATAAATTAGATAGCATCTTAATAATGACAGCATGGCTGCTAAAAGGTGCTAAAAGACAAAAGTGGGCAGGAATCGTCAACCCTATTCAATCTTTCTTTCAAACAGCTATAATAATATAATAGTACATTACGTAACTAGGGCGGTGAATTCGTGAATGCCCCAGACCGCAGGTGTTTAATATGCGCTCTGGGGCTTTACGAATTACCGCCCGTGTTGAGTACAATATTTTACGTAACACCTGGCCATAATGCAAGTTTTCCCGCAGTCGCAGCGTGCAGTAAAACTCGCATTCTGGCCAGGTGAAGACGTAAAATTAAGACCGGACAGACTCGTACTCACCACGCGAGATTTCCTCAGGGACCGAAGCTTTCGATACCGACTGAAGGGAACGTACTCGGACCCACACCCCATCCGGGCCGGAGTCCCGCAAGGCTATGTGCTTTCTCTCACTCTCTACTCGTTATTCACGAACGACATTCCCAGGCACCCTAAGATGCAACTGGGGTTGTTTGCGGATGACACCGCGCTCTTTACGACTCATTGTCATTGGACGACCGGTTAGCCTAGTGGGTAGTGACGCTGCCTACGAAGCTGAAGGTCCTGGGTTCGAAACCTGGTAAGGGCAAATGTTTGTGTGATGAGCATGAATATTTGTTTCTGAGTCATGGATGTTTTCTACGTATTTAAGTATGTATGTATGTACATACGCCATAATTGCATGTGCACAGGAGAATATAGACAGGCAAACCAGAGGGCAGACCATCTATATACTCAGTGACAGTCAAGCGGCCCTTAAAGCACTTACGGCGCCGAAAGTGGAATCTAGACTAGTCTATAACGGCGTCCAGGCACTGAACAAGCTTGGAAAGCATAATAAGGTGCAACTAGTTTGGATACCAGGGCACGAGGGCTTCATCGGCAACGAAAGAGCGGATGAGCTTGCTAGAGGGGGGTCTACAAACCACTTTGTAGGTCCAGAACCATTTGTGGGACTCTCGCAGGGAACCATGATTTCGGCCTATAAAGCCTACGCCAAAACCAAACACCAACACGAGTGGAGGAATGAGGCGGGCTTAAGGCACTCTAAGCTCTTCATAGAAGGAGTGGACTCGGGCTGGACTAACAAACTCTGGAAATCCAGTAGGAAGCAGCTCAGAATCATATCTGGGGTGTTCACAGGTCACTTCGGGGTCAAGGACCTCTTGGCCAAGATGGGACTATCGGGCAGTTTAGACTGTAGAATGTGTGGCGAGGAGGATGAGACTATGGAACACTTATTGTGTGAATGTCATGCCCTTGCCAGACAAAGAATGAATTACTTCGGTAACGGTTATCCGCAACCAAAGGAATTCAAGGTACTTCCGCTGAGCTGCATCATCCGCTATGTGGAAATGATGGAGCGAAGTTGGGAGTAGACATAAGGAGAGGGCAAATGCACAAAAGATCCCACTGGGTCGAAGTGCATCCGAAAGGGCCCTCATCTAGATAAGATAAGATAAGATAAGATGTATGTATGTAAGCACTTTATTGTACACAATAACAGGTTAAGGAATACATGTCACACAATAGATCAAAGTACAAAGGCGAACTAAGTATAAGTTAAGTTAAGTATTTGTATCTATTATATATATCGTCGTCTAGTACCCATAACACAAGCCTTATTGAGCTTACTATGGGACTAGCTCGATTTGTGTAAGATTGTCCCCTTATATTTATTTATTTATTTATTATTATTTATTTATTGTAAGTACGCTACTATCCAGCGATACCTCCAAGAGGCAATCTCCGACCTAGGTCGTTGGTTTAATCTTTGGCCCGGAGAAAAGCACTGCAATAGTCTTCCACCCGTCGGACTGCATTAGTACAGAAAGGAGGGTGGCTCCGATCCAGATGTTTGACCGACCCACCCATCCCCTGGGTCAACGAGGCCAAATATCTTAGAGTGACCCTCGACAGGAGACTGACTTTCCGTAGGTTACGCAACCGCGCGTTGTTCGTACGAGGAAGGCTAGGGCCGATGATCAACAAGTTTAGTAAAATGTCACTTAGAAATAAGCTGACACTCTACAAGACTTGTGTTCGTCCAATCATGACATATGCTATGCATATGTGTAGCATTTGCTCACTTGCCTATGTCACCGCTCAAGCCGCTTCAGGTCATTCAGAATCGTTTCCTCCGTAGGGCGACTGGTGCCCCGTGGTACCAAACGAACCTCAGCTTGCACCACGACATGAGGTTAGCACCATGTATGGTTTCTTTAAGCAGGCTGCCAGACGTTATTTTGATAACGCTCCCCACCATAGGAATCCGTTAGTTAGCAAGGCTGCTGACTACGTCCCCATCGCTCCCCCCTCTGTCGTTACTCGGCGCTCTCTGATTAGGGGGCGCACGGTCCGACGTCCTAGGCACACACTCACGGACCTGCGCTTTCGGCGTTCAACACATCGCGTACACTTCAGCGTTCCCGCCGGCGGGGACGTCCACCGCGAGATCGCGACAACACAGACACATATAGTCCACTTTCGTCCTGGTACTGCCGCATACCGGGTCAGGTGGACCGTCTGATTTGTATTCCGGGTCGCACTGGCAGTATAACGGGCGCTACACATAGCACGTAGGGGTGGGGCCAGCCCGTTGCCGACGCGTATCTCGGGCGTTCCAATTTCTTAGGGGACTGTAGGGCGGCGAGCGCCTTGCTCTAGGCGTCATCGCAGTCATTCGCCCGGTCGACGTCGCCGAAGGCAGACGTCGTGCACAATGATATAGAAACGTTTAATTTAGTAAAATTATTCACTTTTGATAACATTTAACATGAATTAATAAAAATAACTTTTTAAAACAAAAATGGGTAAGGCCGCCGACATTGTTAGTTTTGGTCTGAACAAAACTTTCCAGTTCGTTTTCTCCATATGTGTAAGCACTACCGCCGTTATTATTAGTTCATTCTATAAAGCATTTATTGAGCTTGTTTCCCCGTTTCGCCCAGTGAATAAAAGTGGTTGTTTCTATAAAATACTTGCATTTATGTTCACCAAACCCCCCTAATTTTAGTCGAAAATGCCGTGTCGCTTTTTTCCGAGTACTTTTGAACTATTAATTATTTTCATATTTGAACATTTACAAGAAAACGTTTAAATACGTTTGAAAGATTAGACACATTACTTTCTGTTAGTACAAGAACGGTGTTTAAATACTTTGATTTGCGTATTTTATAGATCTTTAGATTAGTGGGCAGAGTTTTGGCTTTCGTGACACAAAATTTTGTGTTATGCATAATTACCCCTAAATATTAACAGAAACTGGGGAAATACGTATTTTGGCACGGCAACACCTTGAGGTCTCAATCAATATTTAAAAAAAGAAACTGTCATTTTTAGTTTGTATGAGAACCGTTTAAGGTGAGTGGCATATTTTCGTCAAAATTTGTGTTTATGTAGGTATATCTCTAGTAAGTAAGCGTTTCAGAAGTTCACTTTAGTATGGTCGTTTTCGTTTATGTTTAAAGCTTACATGAAACATGTACAATTGCGTCTAGTTTAACTGAATTTGGTTTTATAACCTAAAACGTTTGTAAAAAACTGCTTTGGTGTTATATATATGGCGCTTTTGTGTTACTTTTGTGTTAACCATAACACTAATTTTGTGTTCAGTAACACAAAACAAGTGTAAAGAGTCATGCAGATTGAGAATACTGTAATAGTAAAGAAAAACATTTTATTATTATCGTAAGATTAATTCGAATTGTTACTTAAATTTGAATAGTCTAACTAAACGTATTACTCTTGCAGTAAATGGTCGTCGGGTGACAACCAAAACTCACTATTTAGTGCATTTGCAGAAAAAAACAAATATCAAGTGTGTTAACGTAGTATAGGTCGAGTTTTCATGTACTTACCTATTACTTCTTATTAGATAGATAAGTATTTTAAAATTTCTTTTCTTATCGTAAAAAATACGTAAAAATAAGCATTTTATTCTTTAGACTTTTTCTCTCAGATCGATATTTACCGAGATATTTGGGTTCAAATGTCAATCTTTGGCGGTATGTTAGAAGATCGCCGCCGAAAGAAAAAGTAATTATCTTTTCTGTATAAAAAAGCAGATCATCATAAAAAATACTGATTTAGACAAATACCGATCGATCACGTATCTAAAATGTTGTCATTATAAATATATTAAAATACGTAAAAAAAAGATTTTTTTTCCTTATCCTGTATTTTAATACTAGTATGAAACAATCTTTACAAAAAAATGTGTTACTTTTGTGTTGCATTTGTGTTATGGTATCACAAAAGTGACTGTGTTATTTTTGTGTTATAAGTGACAATCTCAACGGCCTTACCCAAATATTTATTATATTTTGTATTAACTGTTTAGAGATTTCACCTTAGTCTGGCCTAACATATGCGCGCGCACTGCACAAACGTCACGAAATAAACTGTTGCGCGCCATTATAGGTTATTTCACAAATTTTTGTTAACATTGTTAATGCGTGTTTGGTTTTTATCAAAAATGTTGACTCGTGGCGACTAGAAAAGTTATAAATAGAATGGACGCCACTGGAAATTCTTGGCGATGTGCAATATGCGAGTACAAACTTGTTGTCATCATTAAGTAAAGAAAATAACTTGGCAGGCTTATAAAATTTTCATCTTATCAAAAGGATATTTTCCTCGCAAAAAGGTATTGAAAAACGTCGTATGAAATGTGTGAACTTTGATTATTACATCACCGGCTCTCTTATCACGCTCGCCTGCGGTTCGCGTGAACAATTCCGCCTCAGATGTAATTATCAACATACCTCACTTGTATCACAATTTACTATTATCTACGCACATATCATTAGTGCTCTAAAATGCATTCAGAAACCGTAGGTAGTAAACCGAGCATTATTACAACCAATTTTACTATGAGAAGTTTCTTGTGTGTGGTAATAGGTAAAATCTGTACTTTAAGGTTATAACGGTAAAGATTTTTGTAATGTTATGAGTAATATCAATTTGTGAATTCGGAACAGTGAACTTACCTTTGAATATCATCAAATATACTAAAACTTGATTACTTATTTAAGAAAAAAATGAAATAACGAAACATTAGGCAAAAGAAGCATTTAGGGGTAAAATTGTTGGATTTATAAAGGGAGTATCCCCTGACAGATGGTCAATTTACAGTGCATATTGTATCCATATGGATTAGACTGGTAAATCTGAAACAATAAGTGTTGATAATATTATCAACACGTATTGTTTCAGTCTAACCACTCTTCTGAAATTCAAGTAAAATAGTGACGGGTATATTCCTAACGATTACGATTCGTTCACAGCAACAGCAACTCATCCAACACACGCACGGCAAGCAAAAAACTCCGATTCGATTCAACCCTGTTAGGTTGGTAGTAAACAATCGATGAGTTATTATCTCTCGGTCGCAGGCAGTTCAGTTCTATTCAATGACGCAGTATAAAAGAAAAATAATATTCACCTCCTATTATTGCACGTGAATTATGAATAATTCAGAACGCAGCCGCTAACGGTGGGTGATTTGTTCCGACTGTGTTTTGTTTCTTTTGGAGCGCTCGATTTTTGAACTTAGAATGTCGTGATTTCTCCTTTGTTTGCCAGTTGTTCGCAGCAGAGCTTGTTTTGTTTTATAGTATTTTATGCAACTGTTATATAAATAGGGTCTTAAATCGCGAGTGTTGTGAGTTGCGATGCGAGCCTTGGCGAGCATCGCAATTAAAGACGCCACAAGAGTTTTAAGACCAAGTTATACACCGTTTCTTTTAAATTCGCTTATTTTAAATACATTCGAGTAGAATTTGACTTTTCAGGCTGTAAGTTTTCCGTTAGTTCTATTATACTACTCACTCAAATTCTTCAGCGGTGCAGTTATTTTATTCTTCGTTCATTTTAAAAGGGACGTACACATTTTTTTTCACTTCTCAAATCTTAAGAAGATATTAATAACCAATAGTTATCTTATTTCGTCTTTTAATTTTGAACTGGATCTTTGGTGGGAAATTAGAAATATGACACATTGACACCCCTTATTTATGGTCTGTTTTTTTTTTAATTTTCTTAAACTTGCCATCCGAATCAAACTGAATCCGGATCCGAACCGAATCGGATCGGTCTATATTTATAAATAATACCAATAATTGGTGAAATATGTATACACACAATACATGATAATTTATTTTTATTTAAGTAAATGATTTATGTTTGGCCAATATTTGATGGTAAATTAGAACTCTTTATTTCGAAAAATTTACTTCAGATGTTGGTACCACTGCAATATAGTGGCTGATTAAAAAAAAGTTAGACGATTTGACATCGTGGTAAACAGTGCTTTTATGGAAAATGTAAGAACCATAAAAGTAGAACGTTTTTAAAATCACTTCAACTAGTTATCGACACTATCTGATAACTGAAGGCAATCAAGTTCTCTGAATTCCTAGGAGTTAGTAGGAGAGGAGTGCTTGTGAATATCATTTCAGTCAAGTATCTCTTAGGTTTTCTTTAATGTAAAGATATTTTTTTTTTTTTTTTTTTTAATTTATTTAGGAAACAAACGGTTGTTAACAGAATCATGTTAGCTTATGAGATATACGATTGAACCTATAGTTCCATTAAGTATAGGTACAGACAAAAAGTATTACAAATGTCGAAAAAGAGTGGGTAAGACCATGCAAGTCTATTTCGCAGAATGATGTAAGTTGTTTCATGTTGTAATATAATGAAATGCTACATTTACCTTGGTTTACAAATGAAAAAGAAAACAGTTACTAATTAACTAACTAAATTAAGCGTTTCTAAATCATGCATACAATCCTGAGTTATCATTATTCAATTATTCGGTGTAGATCAGGCTACGCAGAGCGCTGCGATATTGAACAAATGAGAGAGAAAAAATATCTAAACTAATAAAGTTGGCGTTATAATTTTGACATGCTCGTCTGAAGAATGTGTTTTTGGCAAACTTGGTACGGCAAAGTCTGACGAGGAATGTTAAGGGGTGGCGACAAGGAATGCAGCGAGGCAATTTAAAAGTAATACTTCTAAGAAGAATGGGTGAGTCAATGTAGTTGTTTAATAGCTTATAAAGAAAGATTTGATCAATGAATACTCGACGTTTGTCTAGAGAAGCTAGACCGTGACGCTTAGCGGTATTGTCTGTGGTATTCAAGCCCTGGCGGTAGTCAAGCGACTTCAATAATTTATTTTGAATTCTTTCAATTCTTGTTTTGTGGAAATTATATTGAGGGTTCCAGATAATACATCCAAATTCTAATATGCTACGAACATAGGAAAAATATAGTATTTTTAAGGTTTTAGGGTCCTTAAAGGGCTTTATTATTTAAAGGTTTTATTTGCACGTATTTTTTTATTTATTTGTATTAGGCCGAGGCATAGAATTTTATAACCGTACAGAAATATTTCGCTACAAATAAGGGATTATTTATTACTCCTAAGGCTTTTTATATCAATAGAGTTCTATATACAACTAACTGAAATATTTTTTACCGGAAATTATGTTTTTTCCGGTAATTTATTGCAGATTTTAATCCCAGTGACCTACGTGCTCTTATTGAGTATATTGCTAGAAGAACGGACTGTACTTTAGTCATACTTACCTATACTGAGATCTTAAGTTTACCTTAAAGTTAAAAATTTTGATATTAATATTTCGCGCTCTTTCTTTCTTTCTCACAAATTTCTTGCATAAATATACACGTCAGGGTTAAAATTTTGTGGTGTTTAAATGATCTGTCCATGTTTGACATTAAATTTAATCCACAAAGATTTCCATAATATGCCTGTTTAACAACCACCTTTGACGTTTTGTTGGTTAAGATATTGTATAACAACTTTTGGCAATTTTTATGTTCAATTTATCAGCATGTAATATTCAGTTCAGAGCTAACTAAGAGTGAAAAGTATATACTTTGAACTTGTTCAATTATTTTGATAACAATATTTACAATTTGTAGGACCTGTTTATAACATGACAACCACTTTATATAATGGTTCGTAGTGTATTTTGCAATTAATTACTTATTCAGAGCTGTTGAAATTCATCAGATAAAAATACGGTAGCATTATCTACGAACATAAGACATTAGTTATCAATTGTTGAAGGAAACACAATGACAAAAGGAAACTCAATATCCCAGTAAAAGTTCAGAGAGGGAAGTCAACGCGAACGAAGTCGCGGGTAAAATATAGTAATGGTATAGTGTTGTATTATATTATTTGGTAGTGTCGGGGTTAACCAGACTAAATCGATTAGTTGAGGGGGTAAGATTAAAACAAAATATTACAATGACCTTTTTATTAATAACGTTTGCTTTAAGTACCTTATTGTTATATTATTACATATTAACAAAATCACTTACATTTAATGCACAATATAACATTTTATTAATAGGCAAACATATTGGTATAGTTGAATACTTCCGTTTTAACTATTTAGGAGTTACATCAATATTGGGTGGAGTTGTAAATTAGTATTCACAAAAGTACCTAAGACTAATAATTTTAACAAATACTTGTCCAAGTGTCGGTCCTATCTTCATATGAAAATCATGCTTTTATTTTTATAAAACAATTACACAATTATCAGCAAGAACTTACAGTACAATTATGTACTGAATCACGTCTAGACATTGTGTATTAAAAATTAAATAAACAAGTTATTTTTAATATTTAAACAAGGTACTGCTTTAACTAATACCTGTATATCAATTACTTATCGTAAAATTAATTATACATGGTAACATCAACAATAAACTACGATATCATTCGCAAACTTAAAAAAATATACATATTTTTCACTTCTCATGCTCAAAAAGTGCATCATATTAGACTTGCCAAGCGGGGCTAAAGTAGTACATTTAGCCCTTAGGGAAAATATGCATACATATTTATGATTTATAAAACATTTTAATTTGACCACTCACAACAGTTCAATATTACATCCACCAATCACAACTCTTTAAAAAAACATTAGTATTTGCTATCTACTAACCAGAACACAGCTAGACATTAAAATCGACCAATCAGGAAACAGAATTCAATACAAACATTGGGTGTTTTTCAAGCGTGGTTAACTGCATACGTGAGTCATGTATGCAGTTAACCACGCTTGAACGTTTCGATGGAGCTATAGTCGGTCAGAGGCGTTTATTTTTTTAATTATTGTAAATTAGGGAATGAAAAACTCCTAATGTTTTAATTGAATTCTGTTTCCTGATTGGTCGATTTTAATGTCTAGCTGTATTCTGGTTAGAAGACAGCAAATACTAATGTTATTTTAAAGAGTTGTGATTGGTGGATGTAATTACATGACATAAGCTATGAAGATTGAGCGGGATAGACTACGCCGCTATGAGACGGTCAGAGGCGTTTATTCGTCTTGTGAATATTTTGTATTGTATCTGTGTCAAAACAGTTTATTAAAAAGAATGGCGCCAAATTGAACAATCTTTTCGCCTTGGTATAATTGTTGATTGTGGATGGATAATCTTTGTTTTTACTATTTTCTCGCAGTCGAAGTTTAGTGAAAAGTAGAGTGTATAACTCTGGTCTAAAAGCCATATTACCCCTCGAACTATTTCCCCTCACTTCGTTCGGGAAAATATCCATCTCGTGGTAATATGGCTTACTTTAGACCCTTGTCATACAATCTACTATTAGTCATAATGACTTATTATTTGTTCGTCCTTATCAGTCACGTATTGTTTTAATAAGAAAGACAAGAACCATATTTAACGAACAGAGAATTTTTGAGCCATATGAATAAGGACGTATCATGAAAAAATCCTATTCTGCCGTTTAGAAAAACAAATTGTTGTGAAAAAAATATACATGGACTTTACAAGTGAATTACTATTCATAACACTTGGTATAAGATCTTTTAGATTTTTCATCATAACATTTTTGTTTAGCATGCTTATGATATGAATGAAATTCGACCAATTGATAAGATAGGAAATCGTTTGTATTAAAAATGCAAGTATAAACTCAAAATAATTAATAAGTAAATTTTAATTCGTTGTTTAAGTAAAAAAAATGGAGTAACTAGTCAAACACATCTTAGAAAGCAAAACAGAGCAGGTATTCGGTAACGATTATCAAACCTATTTTAGTAATAACGCCGTCCGCCTTTGTCTTTAAGATCTGTCGTCGAAGTGACAGATAAAAAAAAAACGAATGTGTTTGTGAGAAAAGGACGAAACAAATTTTAGATAACTAAGGGTTGTTACGTTTTATGAATAATCGGGTTAAATAATTAGTAACTGTTTAACCACACTATAAGCATTATGTGAGTAGAGATTTAAATAATTAAACCAGGAATTATATATAAGTATTTACATGACATATTTATGTATAAATTTTTGGACTATTACCTACTTATTAGGATTTTATTATTATTTATATATTAAACATGGCTTTGAAATCACAAACAACAATGCTACTCGTACCTATGTATAACGTATTATTTACACTGTAAATTATTCTAAAATCAGTCTATAGTAACGGTTCCACTAAATCAAATAAAACGATATTTTAATAAGAAAAAATATTTACAGAACTTGTTATATAACCACAGTTGGTTACAATTTAAAGTATTTTCGATTCGGCTCCTGGATCTAGGAATTTTCTCAAACATAATAAAACCTCCAGCGTTGTGGACCAAACGTTTCTATCGCTCACATTTGTCATGTACCTTTGTGTGATATACTAGAGTCACACGTACGTTCTGTATTCGTACCCACATGTGACATTATTCTATCAACAATTAGTTGCATCTCGAAGTTGTGGCGCCCCAGTGATCTAGTTCGTAGCTGTAAGTACCTTATTTAAGTATGTTTTGTATTGATTTAATTTGATTCTAAACGCCAAATATCTGATTCAAATAGTGACTGTCAAAAATAATAACTTACGCATTTCTAGTGAAGGGTGTACAATACACGTCCCGTACATAATGTGTTTGATTTCTCGCTAGAGCCACATAATGATGAATATTGCTATCGTTAACGGGATTTTTTTAATCTTCTTACTATAAAATCACATTAGTATGGCCAACCCAGTCTCATAACTAACTTAAATCAAATTACCAAATATAACTTGGTATAATTTTCTAATCATAACGCATTTAATTTAATAACTACGCCAGTTTGGCCCTCAATAATTATGTAGGTACTTGAACGAAGTTGCTTACTAATCCTGAACCTACTTTTACATAAGTCACAATTATACAATTCTAACTAAATCCGGGTTCGACTAAACCAGCTATCTTATCGAAGTCTCTGCGTATTTCCCTAATAATATTTTTAGGAAGAATTGAAGTAGTAGTACCATTATTGTAGATAGGCGTGTGTCTGCGGCTGCGCCTGTAAAAAATAATCACTCTTTAATTGACAATATTTCAAACTATTTAAAGACGCCAAAATCGATAAGCATTTCGGTAATTATGTTATCTGAACGTAATAAAGTAGTTTTCTGTGTTTTTTCCTGCTCGCTTTTAAGAAAATCGCGAAAACGTATATAAGTGGTTTTCACCGTGTGTGTCGTCAGTATTATGGCTGCCATATGGAAGGTGTCCAAACTGCCATACGGAGTCGTAGTATTGACGTTATAATTTACTTACAACCTTCTGGAATTCGCTACTTTTCAATTTGATAGTTTTGAATGAAAATTACAATTAAGGGAGAAATAAAAAAAAACGTGTCGCTTAAAAAAACATTTTCTAGCGAACTAAATCATAAAATGGCCTACATGAAAATATGAAATGTTGTCAATTATCTGGGGATCGATTTTTGAATCTCACCAAGTGACTAATTCTCACCGATGCGAGTGATTTCCGAAAGTTCGTATTTTTGAAACTCAACGATGACTTACATTTGTCATACCTATGTCATCGATTTACGAGTGCCCCTACCCACTCGTAATTGAAATCACCATGCGATTGTTTTTGACAGTTGACGTATGTGACATCTGCCAAGAATTTTTCAAAACTTTAATTTTCGTTTACATGACACTGACAGATACGCTACGTTTTACGTTTGAATCTATTTTAAGTTATAGTATGAGAAAATAAAAACCGGTATCAAGGACAAAATCTGCGTAAAAAGGAACGTAACGGGAAGATTGTCTCTGACTGACATTGTAAAATTTCTGCATGTTGGTAAACAGCGTGTGACTTTCAAAAATACGGCTTTTGGTTAAAGTCATCGGTGATAATTTTAGTCACCGGTGACTTTGATATCACCAGTGAGACTCAAAAATCGCACTCCTGTTCGTTCTTAGGGTTCATGCGCAGTGGAGGTTCCATAGTTGCATGTATTCCTTTGTTACATCGACACGCGCGCACCGACTAAATGGTGCGGTTGCGTTGGCCGAATAAGAACAAAAGTTGGCCTTCCGAGTACATTTTTAAGTTGGTTGACTATTTCAGTAACTAGTTATGCCTACTTAGCGGTGATAGTTTTCCTTTAAAATGTATGTATGATGTATGAACAACTGCCACGAGCACATACAATTTACTTGTAGATGACTGCCTTTTTAAGAATCACGGCAGAGTAGTCATTTAGCCAGCAGGGTGGGGGAATACTTGACTCAAACATAAATTAGGGCTGTCATCCCAATATCACGCAACCGAACCACTGGGTTGAAAAATGATTTTCTAAAAACCATAATATTTTTGAACAAGCTATCCCAAGATACCCAGCCAGAGCACGGATTTAACGAGAAAAAAGATCACATCCCCACTTTACGTGTCCTCAAAACATATTATTGAGGGGGGCAAAAATACAAAGTCTAATAGTGAGGTCAGTTGGGCATCAAAAATAATTTCTGAACTAAGTTAGTAGTTTAACAACCTATAAACGTATTTTCTCCAATATGTTTAATCGGAAATGTTCACCTTACTGTAGCAAAAATGGTACGTGAAGTTCCTCGTTACTGACGTACGCAAATTTAAAAAGTGAAAAGTCATTAACGTACAGTTTCAGCGGGCAGAAAAGTGAATGAAATTCAATTACTGTATACTTTTTTACCTTTTAACTAAATACTTTGAATAAGACAAATCACTACCAAAAGCCAAGTGCTCGTATGTTTAAAGGCCTAGCAATTCGTCCAAACTGTGTATGGTTGTCTTTTTCCGACTATTGCAAGTTGGTTTGACAAATTCCACCCGTTTGTAGTGTGCTTAAAGTTTTTCCGACTTTTTTTTATTATTATAGACAAACGCTCTCTTTTTTAAGATACCGAAATGACGTTTTTAAAAATATATCAGATAGTTTTCAATTAAAATATATGAATTTTTATCAAAATGAAATTAATAACTAACTTGTATGCGTTTTGATTTCAATAATACAAACATAATACATTATTAAATTAGTTAAGTGCAGATAGTAAGTACCTATATGAATGTACCTATAAGGCCGGCGGCATCATCGCTCAGCGACGAAGGAAATTAAATAAAGATTTAAAAGAAAATACAATCTCGTTTAATCTTTATAAATTTTCATTACCTATATAAAACATTTGAAATTGTGATCGACACCAATGTTTAATTTTTTTATGTTTGTGCATACATTTAAAAAATAAGTTGCCTGGTTTAAAATTATTGAAAATATTATTTGATTTCCTCGTATTTTTGGAGAAAAGCACTATATCTGCGTTGGCACGAATTCGTATTTATTGTTGGATTTAGCTTCGCTTGATCTGACAAAATCAACTGTGGACAAGTTTGTAAAGGCCGGCAAGTATTGCTATTTCCCGACCTTTACAATAATGTAAAAAATTTTTTCTTTAAATATTTATTACATTATTCTCGAAAAAAGAAAGAAAGGACTTCTTTCAAACAAAATAAAAAATATTTAAATGGGTTCATGTGATCAAAAATTATCGCTGTTAATGCAACATACATACCGATTTCTGAAGTTAGCAACTAAATGACGACCGGTTAGCCTAGTGGGTAGTGACGCTGCCTACGAAGCTGAAGGTCCTGGGTTCGAATCCCGGTAAGGGCAAATATTTGTGTGATGAGCATGAATATTTGTTTCTGAGTCATGGATGTTTTCTACGTATTTAAGTATTTCTATCTATTATATATATCGTCGTCTAGTACCCATAACACAAGCCTTATTCAGCTTACTATGGGACTAGCTCGATTTGTGTAAGATTGTCCCCTTATATTTATTTATTTATTTATTATTTAAAAAAAAAAATGCACAGATCAATGGTGCTGTACCTGTGACGGTAACTACACTATGCGTTGCTAAGATTTTTCTACAATGAACTGACAGAGCAAGATCATACTCGTATTGTATCAAAGTTTGTACGGAACTCTCGATGCGCGTGTTTGACTGGCACTTAACTGTTTTTTTTTATGATGACACACAATTTAACTTAGATGTTTGGCTAACGACAAGTTTGCAATTTTGTATACCTATCTTTTTACTTTTATCAAATATTGTTTTTACCAATTAATGAATTGAATTTAAGTAATATAAATTATTGTACATAAATTCAAATGTGACGTACATATTGATTTCAGGAAAAGGTCCTTCAAGGGGACTCAAATCAATTTAGATTTTCATATATACAATGCTACACAAATATTTCCAACGGTGTTTAACAATGGCAACATTTGAAAAACTCGGTCTAGTTCAGTATATTCGGAACTAAATGCAATCTAAAACTCGAGAACTCGCTCAACATCTTAGCAAAGATTAGCAAAGTGTCGAATATAGGCTTAGATAAGAGCTCCCTTCAAGATTGCCAAAGTTACACTAGTATACCTGTAAAACTTCGGCCTAAGGCCGATGCGGGATTCGCGCTCCGCTCCCGAAGCACTAAGGTATGACTCGTCGACTTCCACACCTCAAATATGGAAGCTTCACACCTGTAACACAAATAATGCTTAATTTTTACGATTAGGTTGCTTAACCTGTTTCACAAACTGTGGACGTGTAAATGGATTCACTGGTTTACAGGAATGAAAACAGGAAGCAAGTTTCATAATTAGATTTTAAAATACAGTGTTACGGTCGGTTATGCGTACAATATTAAACCATATAATGCCATGGATCAGCCGTATCGTAACAATTTGTTGCACTAACTTCCTGGCCAGGGATCTGAGGGTACCGTATCAAGACATGCCTATCCCATAAAAAAACATTTCATGTAAAAAAATAGGCAGTTTCGAAACTCTTTCACCGTAAAAAGTTCTGTGATATTACGTAGAGTCAAGTCAGGTTCTTTCTTATTAGGTAATCTTTATTTGCTCGCTAAATAAAATTCTGCAACGTGGATATCATATTACACTTAACTGTATTAATCTCGTAAATTTCTGCAGTAGTAATTGTGTGATTGCCAAGACAAAATTTTATTTAGCGAGCAAACAAAGATCAAATATTTACCCTACAAATATATTACAGACTGACTTTACTCCGAGTATCACTTCAAAACGTGTGAAAGGCAATGTTAGGTCCATAAGTAGGGTGTATGTATTGGTTTGGTCATTATCGATCTTAATCTTACCGTATCATCAGAGTAGGTACAGGTGAGATGGCAGCCGCCTCTAATTCAAGCGTAGCTTGACTCGACGCGTAGCCATTACTAAAATTCAGTACGTGATTAGCCGTGAAGCCGGGCACCTGTTGAGAAATACATACATTTGCTAAGCATTTGGGTGCTTGCTTGTATTTTCACTGCATATGGAACTTAGGGAGGCGTCCGTATTTCTTCATACAGTAGAAGGTAATCTGCTTGGATAATCGCTCTGTACTCGCGGCGTTAGTGAAAACGGGTCATGTTTGAGCGGCAGGCCAACAAATCAATTTGCCTCTTAATTTGAATGTTTCTCATGCTCATGTCAAAATGCAAAATGCTGTAGACATTTAAGAACGTGTAACTCATTTTTAACCCCCGACGCAAAAAGAGGGGTGTTATAAGTTTAACGTGTCTGTCTGTGTAGCTGTGTATCTGTCTGTGGTAGCGTAGCTCCCTAACGGATGGACCGATTTGAATGCGGTTTTTTTGTGTCATATATAGATAGTTTTATCTCAAGTGTTCTTAGGCATGTTTCATGTAAATCTGTTGAGCCGTTTTTGAGATATTGGACTTTAAAATGAAAATATAGGCGGTTTTTCAACTTTTCTAAGTTACTACAACTTAGAAAAGTTGAAAAACCGCCTATATTTTCATTTTAAATTATTGTATTTAATAATTCTTTGTTAAACTCACCATCTGTTCGTTGACGTACCATGTCACATTGGCAGCGGGCAAAGACGGCGGCGATGAACAATTTGCTTGTATGTGATCGCCCCCAACATAGGACATGCGGTCTGATGTCACGTTTGGGCTTGTCAACGGCGGTTCTGCAGAAAAAATAAAAATTAGGATATATATGTCGCAGTGAAATGGCCAAAACAGAGATTTGAACAAATCCCTAAGGGATATGATCAAATCACGCAGGATGTTAAAATGGCGAATCCATTTTATCATTTACCTAATACAAATCAGTCATTTGATCAAATCTCTGAATCTGTTTAGTGAAATGACGAAATCGGACAAAAAAGGCAACTCGTTTTTTCATTTCACTAGATTTATTTAGTGATTTGATAAATCCCTGAAACGCGTCAGTGAATTGACGAAACTAACTCGCAGATATTGGCTCCTAAATCATTAGTCATTTAAACGGTTCTGGGACTTAGACTCGGATGGCGGATAGGTTAAAAGATGGTGGCGGGAGCCCTGCTCCCGCCACCGTCTTCGTGGTTATTTTTTTTATAAAAGAGCGGAAAATCTTTATCGCGTTAGTTTCGTCAACTCACTGACGCGTTTCAGGGATTTTATCAAATCACTAAACAAGTTTAGTGAAATGAAAAAACGAGTTGCCTTTTTTGTCCAATTTCGTCATTTCACTAAACAGATTCAGAGATTTGATCAAATTACTGATTTGTATTAGGTAAATGATAAAATGGATTGGCCA
This sequence comes from Epinotia demarniana, assembly GCA_945867215.1. Classification (NCBI taxonomy): domain Eukaryota; kingdom Metazoa; phylum Arthropoda; class Insecta; order Lepidoptera; family Tortricidae; genus Epinotia; species Epinotia demarniana. The sequence continues at coordinate 21,926,829 of OX244261.1, forward strand.
TTTTAACATCCTGCGTGATTTGATCATATCCCTTAGAGATTTGATCAAATCTCTGTTTTGACCATTTCCCTGCAACATATACATTAGAAAAAAAACACGTCAGATTGAACATTGCAACTGCATAGAAATTCCTTAAAAAACGCCTCATAGCTAAGGTTGATTAAAAATGTACCTCTCTCCTCTCCGGGGCTAAATTTTTGTTCGCAAATCTATACTCAGAAGGTGGAATGCGAGATATAGCTACAATAAAAAAAATATTGACACTCTGTTTGTCATCTGTTGGTCAAGGTTGCACGTAACATACTAGTTGGGCGATGGCAAGCATATTTTCCTGAACTTTATATTTGATGTATAGTCAACTTATATTTCTGTAATGTAGGTTATGTTAGGTTAGGTTAGGGTTTAGAAGCTTTATTAATTTGTTTGTTTCATAATCATATTTTCAGCAACTCATATTCAAGTAAATAATAGTACATTACTGCAGAGGCCGTGAAGTAAGGGATTGCTGGACGAGCTTTGGGGTAGACAACGAGTAGAGGATACAACGAGTCCAGCAATCCCTGTTCCGGCCGAGGATTGTATAGTGCTTTTCTCAAACGATGTGAGGAAATATTAGAATTAAAATAATTACCTACAAGGTAATCAATTAAATACTAGTTTGTTGAAATTACAATTGGAACGAAAGTTCAGAAAACAATTGTGAAAGCCGCCTTTTTTGTTTTTTAAACATGCCATTTCAACAAGCCGTTCAAGCACCATGTTTTACCGCACATAAGTATAGTACCATAGATTTTGTTTTTTTTTATGTCGCAAGTCTGCTTACAGAGTCTAGTGGTGGTTGGCAGTATGTAATCTTTCCCTTGTCAGTTTAATATTAATAGGCAAATTTAAAAAGTTAGAGTACCGGACAATAATGTTTCTAGTTAGGGTTTTCATACATTACTTCTTGTCTTCATTTCGTGATATTAACGCATATTTCAGAGCATGTTTGAGAAAATTGTGTTAATACAAAATATCAATAATGAATCTATTGTGAATATAGATATGTTATGTGCTCAAAACTGTGTCGTGCATGAGGGACCTGGGTGTAACCCATGATTCTAAGCTTTTATTCGAAACTCATGTTGATAATATAGTAGCTAGTGCTACTAAGGCATTAGGATTTATTATGCGCAGTTCCTTACATTTTACCCAAATTAAAACTATGAAAGTTCTTTATTGTACATATGTCCGAAGCAAACTTGAATATGCATCTCAAATCTGGAACCCCTCTTACAATATCTATATTACCAGATTAGAACGTATACAGAAAAAAAAAAAAAAATACCTCTGCTTTAAGCTGAAAACCCCTTGCAACTCATCTAATTACGAAAATATTTGTAAAAAACATCACCTCATTCCACTGATTCCATTCCACAGATTTTACTTATATACTTAGTATCTTAAATGGTATCATTGATTGTCCGGAATTACTAGCTAAGCTCTCCTTCAATACTCCATCTAGGTCCAAAAGATACTTCCCTCCCCTCTCAATTCCATTTACATCACGTAACTATATAAAAAATAGATTTTTATAACGAGCTGGTAAAAGCCTAAATGAACTAACGAAGAAGCGGGATATTGACGTTTCCAATAGCAACATCACAACTATAAGACGGATTTGAACAGACGAGTTCTTTAAGTGAGTGAGTCGCATGCGACAGCATGTTACTGTAACGGTTTATGTACATATCACTTAGTAATTAATAAGCTCTGTTCCTTACATAGGTATTAATTTGTATGCTTGTGGGTAACACGTTGTAAAATTAAGTGCTAACCACCAATTGTTTGTTAACCTGTTGCTACTGGTGGGAACCTCTTATTGGCTCTTTGTTACTTATTTGACATAACTAGTTTATATTATTACTTTGAATTGTTAGCTGTTGGTTCTCCGAAAATAAATAAATAAATATAGTACACAAAGCTAAAGGAAATCGAATTACGAGCTATTTTAAGAGAAGCTAACAAATTTCCTATTTCGAAATGAATTGGAGGCCCGACCTCACTCAAATAACATTTGAAGATTTAGGGCAAGTCCACACTCATGCAGCTAAATTAATTTGTCTTCGCGAAACACAAGATTCATTACCATGCCTGTTTGTGGAAGCCAAATAATACCTAAACCATGTTCTTGTGTTTTGTCTTCTTTAGTTCTCAATTATTGATTTGTTGTAATTCTTTGCACTGTAAGTAAATTTTATTGGTCGTAGCTGGATTTATGCTTTAATGTTGAGTTTTAGCGGCTGTAAAAAAGAAATTGTTACTTTGTATTTCGATGTAATAACAAATTTTGAAAATAAAGGACAAAAATAAAGTATTACTATACAACAAATACTCTTACATAAAATAACAATCGTTTGATCATCCGTTTTCTAATACTGAGAATTGCAGTAAATGTGATACGAAGGGCTCCAAGGTGTTAGATTGCTGTGCGTTCGAGTATGTTCTAGTCGAGTTAGTCTTTGCTAGGCGCTTCGATAGAACAGCTGCGCCGGGAATATGCAATCCCACCAAAAACATTACAAGTAAAGTGATTGCCAAGACTCCATAGCTCATATATAGCTTTCAGCGTTAAAAAGATATCAGATCATAATTAGCGCCAAACTTCCTATCCTACATAGCGTAACTCTACCACTACCAGCCACGCTCTACAAATTCTTCATCTTGGCTAAAAGTATAGCTTTGTTGGGCACATCCCGGTCGCCGCATAGACTCACGCGTGTCTATACTATAGCTTACATACCAAATTTTAGTTTTCTAGGACTTCAGGAAGTACCCTAGAGGTTTTGATGATCAAATCAGTCAGTGAGTCAGTGAGTCAGTGACGAAATCGGAGATTTTTAGATGTCAATTAAATCTTAACTATATGAGCTATGTTACTGAAACTTTATATGTTTAATAAGTCCACTATTGACATCATATCCCGAGAATTTTGTTTATCTGTTATAATCCAAACCCAAGTCACGAGGGTTCAAAAAAACGACGAACCGCTTCGAGAAAAGGTAGGTAGTGCCCTTGCGTTGCGCTTCGCTTTGCTCGTCTTGGTGGGGGCACTGCCGTGCCCCCAGATATTTCACGGTAATCACGTAACATTTCCAGAGACGCGCTGTAGGACTATCCAACTGTCATTTTACCATATACAATTTGACATTTAGATCTACCTAACGTGCGTACAATGCGTTACGTGATCGACCAGCAGGGCTTGAATGTTGTTTATGACTTTCGCAGCATCATTATTGCATTTCAAATTATTTTGAGTGCTTGTTTAGAAACGTTACATCAACGCACGTGAAAGAAAGTGCGTGATGTGAATTGGGGTATGTCGGTAATACTCGTACGTTAAAATGTTTCAAATTTCAAGCAAAAACCTTAGTTGCCAGCACATAATTAATGAAAAAACAACAAAGCGAATTTAAATTTAAAAGAGGCAAAGAATAAGAAAATGTCTCAAATCCAACTCATTAGAAAAGCTTTTAACTTAAAAAAATCCATCATTAAAATCCAAGAGAAATTGATGTAATTAAACAAGGATACAACTACGAAAAACACGACGAATTAAAAGGAGGGAAAAAGGGAAATTCCGTTTTACTCTAGTCATTAACCCCATATCTCTGGCTGAGCAGAGCAACACCGGTAATTATTTAGATGGGGCAACTCTCGGACGGGGCGTTCCGGAGTAGTGCGTTTAGAAACAGCGAGGCAGCTACAACTTTATAGAACTAGGGCAAAATGCAGCTTATTTTAATGACAGTTCGTGACATGTTATTCCATGGTTTTGGAATGCAAATCTTTTTTCGTTTATTCTTTAGCATTATTTTACAGAGATGGTTATACTAAGAGTGTATTCAACTTGTGGATTCTATATTGAAAAACCACTGAAAAGAGTAGGGGGCGGCCTTGGCCCAGCAGTAGGACACAATACAAATACAGGCTCACAATAATAATAATAATATTTAATGCCAAAAGTTTCCTAGTTTAAGTAACTTTATAAGTTTTTAGGGTAAGCTTTAATAAAGTTATCCCGTCGATAATATTAAAATTGATATACCTACACATGCTGATTTTGTCATACACGTTCAAATTCAGTTAGACGACGGTACATAATTGTGGCTTTACAACACTACGATTGTGTAAAAGAATGGTAATATGCGTTTAGCTCTTTACACTTTTCCAACATAAAACAATATTTAGTTGGCAATTAATACATGTATTAATAATTTACCTACACTGTTATTCACGTATAGAATTTCCATTTAGTTGGAAATGGAAGATTCTCTCCTTATATTACTCTAAAAACCACCATCTTGTGTTATCACGAAAATGAAATAGTACAATAAGCTACGGTAGCCTAGTGGCTCAGGCATGCGGCTGTCAAGCGGCAGTCGTGGCCCGTGGGTTCCAATAGCGGCTCGTACCAATGAGTTTTTCGGAACTTATGTACGGAGTATACCGTTAGCTTTTGGGTGAAGGAAACCATCGTAACGAAACCGGTCTAATCCCAATTAGTCTGGGTTGGAAAACTTGGAAGGTCAAATGGCAGTCGCTTTAGGATTAGGTGTCAAAGCGAACCGAGGTCTCCTAAGGCACAACCGGGAATAACGCGAGGAGGATGATCATGATTATGAAATCATACAAAAATATTTAGTCAATAGTTTGATAGAATGATGTAACACAGTTTTATACTATCACACGCACACACATTGCACATAACACATTGTGTCTCGTGAAAGGACATATTTGTTGTGATCCCGATAAAAGCTATTAAAAAAACCTTTCCGTACCTACTGATCGTTTGATACTGTGCTCTCGTTGCATTTTTCACAGTGGCACAGATTAAAATGAACTTTACTGTTTCATAATACCAGGAGCTTTTACAACGGATTTTCGAGTAAAAGAGTAGGTAATTTTTTTTTATCCGGATCTATGAGATTTTTTGAGAGACTGTGAATATACAATTCAATCAAAAATACCAAAGTAAGTAAATTTTACGCGTTTATTATTTTGTGTATTCTCTGCCTCTCATTAATGAAGCTTAAAAGAACAATATAGTGATTATAAAGAGTGTTCAATAATTTTAAGTATGTATTATTATAAGACTAGCGGCCGCCCGCGACTTCGTCCGCGTAGATTTTTGATGATGACAAAGATATAAAATAGGTAAGTGAATTTTATTCTAAGTTAAAATGGTCTAAGTAGACATATTACATTTCAAACATTGGCAGACACTGATATGCGATTGTTAAAGAAATTTTAAAGTTTTTCCAATCAGACTACGGGAATTGTTTGCAGAATGCTTAATACTTATTCCGTCAGTTACCTGATGCTTTAATCTAATTTGAATCTTTGGCAAAAATGACTCTGCAAGATATAGAGCGAAGCATGGATTTAGAGCTAGAAAATGGGGATCTTTACAAGGGAGTGAGATTTAAAAAAAAGTTAAATATCGTAAGGCTGTTAAAAACAATCTTAAACTCAGCACTGGAAATCGAGAAATGGAGACAGGTTAATGAAGAGTACAGAGAGAGTCTCTTTAAAAAATCCAGTGTTCACGGTACAAAACCTTCAACCTTATTTTACCTCCAGTGAGATAGAATTTTCTTAAACGCTGAAATCACTTTTTTTGTATATTAATAAGTAATCTTTCTACAAAGTTTGAAGTCTCTAGTTAAAAAAATAATGATTCCCCCATACAAACTTTGCACCCCCATTTAACCCCCTTAGGGATGGAATTTCCAAAAATCCCGTCTTATCCGTTGCCTACGTCATAAAAAGAAGTCCTGGTGTACATTTCAAGTTTCTAGTCCCAGTAGTTTCGGCTGTGCGTTGATGAGTGAGTCAGTCAGGACATAGGCATTTATATGTATAGATTACATTTATATGTATAGAATACAGATGCTCTAAGAACGCTTCCTTACGTCAAAGCGACATGCCTTAAATTCGAAAGAAGAAATAACCTCTTAGTTCGAAGTTAACCCATATTACCCATAACATAGCAACATAGCAGCCTTTGTGTAAGATTGTCCCTTAATTTATTCTATTATTTAGAGATACCCAAAGTTATCATCATTTTAAAAATCGAATAAAGGCTTCACAGTTATTACGTATAACTGTGAAGCCTTTATTCGATTTTTTGTCAGGATGTAGGTATTGTAGATAGTACTTCTACGATTCTCTTATACAAATCTTTCAGTGAAAAACTGTGTCATTTTTGAAACAAAGATGTAAAACTGATAAACAGTTAGCTACATAAGTAATTAGATTTAAACTTGCATATGTCTGCTCGGGATTGATGGTTTAAATAATTGTAATGCGTCTCTTTTCAATATTTGGATCAACATTGGCCGCAGAGTAGCTTGTGGTGTGTAATGGAAGATTTTCACCTGTGTGGCGAGCTGAAGTGAGGTGGGAACTTTCATACTGTTGGCGAAAAAAAAAACATTTGATTTATTGCCAATCGTATGAAATTTCCCGCGTCGATCTCGTATGTATGGATTTCAAGACTCACCTACAACCACCATTTCAGCGGCTTTAATATCCGTGTGGAAGAGCGGCGCGTCGGCCGACACCTCGCACTGGTACTCGCCCGTCAGGGTCCGGTCTACCTCGGTGAGGATCACCCGGTTCTGGTCCGAGGCTGCTACCTAAACAAAACATGCTAAGAATGAAACAGTCCAGATATCCTTTGGACAGGGTCTCGGTTGGTTAGGCATGAAACCCGTTGTTAGAGCTGAGATGGCTTGGCAGAAATGGGAGTGAGTCGACTAAAATATACTTTATCATCGTATCAGACGAAAGACGTCCACTGCTGGACATAGGCCTCCCCCAAAGAGTGCCAAAGTGACCGGTCCCGCGGCACCCGCATCCAGCCGACAAGGTGGACTGATGACCTGGTAAAGGTTGCGGGAGTCCGCTGGTAATATACCTATTCATATAAAAAATAAATAGGTAATGACTCACAAATATTTGACGAGTCGGTTATAATACAAAAATATAAAATAATAAGCGAGATTTCACAATCTAATGTCCATATTTGTATAGAAAGAATACAGGTATACGATCCCTGATCCACAGAGGTGGACTAAATTAGCTACGGAGTGGGTGCCACAAGGTGGGCTGCGAAGACGTGGTAGACCAAGGTGGAGGTGGCAGCTTCGGACGCTTTTCTCAACGCCTGGCCAGAAATTGATCCGAGTGGAGACGAGTAAAAGTCAAGGGGGCCTTTGCCTAGCAGTGTGAGTTAGTTGGATCCCGGCTCGTACCAAAATGAGTTTTATCGGAACTTATGAACGGAATATTTTATCGTTAGCTTTTCAGTGAAGGAAAACATGGTGAGTAAACCGGTTTAATCCCAATAAGGTCTAGTTTTCCCTCTGGGTTGGAACTAGTGCCTGTGCCAAATCAAGACAATAAAAGCAGACCCCAGGCTCCTTTAGGGGCACAACCGGGAATGACGTTATGAGGATGATGATGAGATAATATTACTTAGATAATTAAAGCATAAAGAATCATCACATTCATTGTCAAGACGATTAATTATCCGGTCAGGTATAAAGGTGTATTTGAAAACTGTCAATAACATACAACTTCCTAAACAGTTCGTACAACTTTGAAGTTTATTGACAATGTTGAATTTAAATCCTACCATATTTAATCTAAGAGTGCACTAATGAGCAAAACCCAAAGGTACTAGAGTACTGAATTTCAGGAAACTACTTGCCGTTTCATACATTCTCAAGTATTTGAATAATAACATTGAAATCAATACTGATTATCAGCATGTATCATCTTCTTGTACGCAGAATACAGTGATTATTGAGCATACTCTGTAGTACAATCAAGTATTTTTTTTTATACAAATCGATGCTGATTTAAATATTTACCCGATGCTGCTACATACCTGTAAGAAAGCTATAACAACGTGGATAAAGAACTTACACTATAAAGAAACACAGAGGCTCTTATGTTATGTACCCTAGCTTAAATGTACAACTATAAACAAGGAAAAAAAAAAGAAAGAAATGAAATAATTTGATATATGCATAAAGTAAGTATGCATAACAGTAAACGATATATAAAATGTTTAAAATAAGTTAATAATTGTGAATAAAAAAAAACACACACACACACATATACACAGGTTTCATTATGATTAAGGTTTTTTTTATACATAATCCTTAAACTTAATTTATTAGGTTTTTGTTACTACCTCCGAGTGACGGAAGAGCGGGATCTTCCGATACAAGCATATTATAATGGAAGGTTTGTTTTTATTACGCGTGAAAAAGTCAAATAAACAATTTTGTATTTTGTATTTGCATTTTTTATAAATGTTTTGAAGACCCAGCATTTCAGTAAAAAAATATAAAATTGTATTTTAATATGACAGTATTTAGTATATTATGGTTTCAAAACGAACCTCACGTCAAAAATTACGAAAGGAATAAAAATATCCGCACGTACCGCGCAGGTTACGTCAAGCCGCTGCGGTAGGATAAAATGTAGCCCTTTATTCGCTAAAGCCCCGTGTCAGTGCCATAACACTGTACAATTTTATTTAAAAAGCAGCCCGATATTGGCTTACCAAACTGAAAGGCCGTAACTTCGTAGGATATCAATGACGTTTGTTCTTTTTTTCGCGGATCCGGCAGATAGTGCTTGGTGTTTTTTTTACAAAAACCTTTTAATGTTATATTATAATCGTACAGTGGTTTTGTGTTACCTGCTGATGCTTTGTGGAACATCCTGGTGGTGCATCTATCGTGAGATAATGACAAAATAAAAATATTTGGCTATTAGAAGAAGTTAAGGACGCTTTATCTTGTCTACCACTTAATACCTGAACGAGACTAGAGGGGTAGTCACGTAACGTTCCGAACGCGCGTTATAACAATGTAACTGTCATTTTTCCATATAAACGTTACGTGATCGATCCGTAGAACATGCTTTGACTCACGTACTGTATCAATGTGATAAACTGACAGATTAACAGAAGTCTCGCTGCTTCTTTAAAAACTTCAAAATAAAAATATCATATATTATGTACTTATTATAATCTTTTTATGTACAATGCACTGGGTAACAAGGTCGGTAAAATTCGTATCATCCAATGTCACATTCAGACGGGGAAAACGCATTTGAAGCGATAGGTAGTATATTATTGCAGCGGCTGGGAAGTAGAAATTCTTGGATGAGTTGATTTTGTCGGATGAAGCGAAGCTGATCTGACAATATAGACGAATCCACGAAGTGCCGTTCCCGCCAAGGCAGATATAGAAATCAAATGATACTTTCAATTATCTTAAAATAGCGAGTATGGCAACAACCTATCAAGTTCCCTCCCAACTTATTTTTTTAATGTATGTTCACGGCATGACTCGTAGTGCTAGAGGGGCTACCGCGAAGTGAAATCGAACCTCGTTCGAGTATCTCCCTCTCCGACCGACAAAGACGGAGATATACAAACGAAGTTCGTTTTCGTTTCGCGGTAGCCCCTCAGTTTCAATTGGAAAACTTAAAAAAAAAAAACTATTAGAATCGGTCACAATTTGAAATATTTTATGCAATTAAAGTTATGAAAGATTAAACGGGATTGCAATCGAAATGCATTTCAGTTCGTTATGAATATGAGTTTTATTTCGATAAATATTATATCTCTTTACTAAAACTATTTGAGACATTGTTAAAAACGTCACTTCGATCACTTTCATAAGTATTTTATCTACGACAGTTGAAAAAAAGAAAACTCGAGAAAACTGTAAGCAGGCTACAAACGGGCGTAATTTGTCACAGCAACTTGCAATAGTTGGAAAGAGACAGCCATACACTACTAACCAGTCTTACTATAGCCAGTTGTTGTGACAAATTGCAAGGTCTGTAAACGTACGCGTAGCACTTGGCTGTTTGAAGTCGAAGTGATTTGTGTAAGTCAAAGCGTATAGCTAAAAGGTGAAAAAGTATGCAGTAAAGGAATTTCATACACTTTCCTGGCCGCTAAAACTGTACTTTTAAATTTGCGTTCTACAGTAACGAGGAAGTGTACGTTCTATTTTTGCTACAGTAAGGCGAACATTTCCGAGCATATTGGAGAAAAATGTATTATAATCGCAATCAACATCACAAATACTGCCGCCCATTTTATACAATTTGGTGTATTTTTCTTCACTGGAACGGGCAGGTGTGTTATGATAGGCCATCGCTATAAAACCAGTATAGAAATGAATGATTAATCACAAATTCTATTTTTCAACAATTTTTTAATGGTCGATCCAACTTGTATACCTATTTTTAATATTTTTCATCGTAAAAACGTTCATAATAAATATTAAAAAAAGTGCACTACTGTTGTAAATAAAACAAGGCAGAATATCGACTGTTGGGTTGATTTAGCTGAAAACTGAACTAAATAATCAATATTGGACAAACTAGAACAATATTTATATTGTTTCTAGTAAACTACATCCCACTAAAATGTTTCTGTTTCAAGTAGGCTGGAATAAACCAAACAGGTCTAGGAACTAAATCTGAGGTTTGACGTCAAAATAGTATGATTTTTTTTTGTTCAATAAACCTGATTCTTATTTTCCGGTCTTATTAATTAACATAATAGTACCCCGGGACTGCGGGCTAGTGTAGGGCACTACACGGAAAAACGCTAGGAGGTCGACGATTATTTATTATATTTGATTTATATAAAATAGTCGAAAACATGTTTTGAGTTCGTTAACTAATCACCAAACCATATTTTGAGTTGAGTCTTTAAACTCCGAACTTATGAACGCTTGAATAATAATTTCTCTTTTTTTAAGACTGCCAAATTACGGATAGTACCTTTTTAAAATACCTTAATTATTCGCATACTTACATCGACTTTTATTTCAGCGACCGGGAAGACCTTTGTAGCCGGCGACTCTTTCGGGACGAACCGATAGAACTCCATCATATTCCGGTACCAACGAATAGAATACAGCTGAGCACCCTCCAGTTCGTATGAACACATCAGCTCGGCGTCGCTTCCAGACAGCACCGCCTTCGGAACGTGTATGTGTAGGGATTTGAGCGTGTTCACTGTACCTGTGAACAAAGATAAATGGCGTCAAAATATTGAGGAAGATTAATGGTTTGGACACATAGCATCGCTAGGTGCAGGTTAGTTGGATGAACTCGGCAAATGGATTGGATTTTTTGCGTGAAACCGCATTGTCATAGATGTCTCATATATTTTTGAAATGCTGGATGCTCGGTTACGGTCCCAGACAAGTTTAAGTTGAAAATATGAAATATTATTTTCATATCTAGGGTTCTTACTACCCAATTCAAAAGGCGCAATCAAACATGATTGAGGTAATGACGAAACGTTCTACACGTTACGCGCATTAGTAAAACCTAATTGTGATTATTCCATACTAAAAAAGACCTGCTGATATTGGTAGCCTTAAACCTGAACTACATTGATTTAAAACTACCTGCCCGCACGAATCCGCCCCCTTATAAGGGCAAAGCAAAAGATTAGGTTGCAGGATATGATATAAGCCCCTACAGCAATTGAAAATAGATCGCTTGGTCTTATATTTATTAAATTACATACCCACTCGAAGGATAAGTACAAAAAATGTAGTCATTCAATTCTCATGCATATTTTACCAGAGAACTAGGATGAATCATCAAGGAAACAAAGTTAGGTATGATATAAAACTTTATGAAAGAAAACGTTTCAAGTTTTCAAGAAACTTCTTTCCAAGCAGCTCTAGTCAATATCTGCTGGCACAATTTGAGTTTGAAGTATTATTTCATGTTAAATTAACATAATTGCGGTTCATATCGATAAAAATACCTTTACAGAAACAATAACTTTTTTTTACGTTGGGGAATGCCTTTACGCATTCCGCCTGCCACGGGGAGGGGGGCAAGGCGGGTATGACGGACTAACCGTGGCAGAAGCCGTCTAAAAAAAACCGGGTTGCACTCCGAGAGTGCCGGCAGAAGGGAAAGCTTGCAAATTGCTTAAAAAAAACTTGAATAATTTTAATTTAAAAAAAAAAAATAACTCCACGTTTTGAAGCGCAACTCCCGCTTTTTGTATTCCGGCAATTGGCAACACTAAATCCTACGCTCCTACACGTCACGTGACCTCCTACGCTCCTTCACATTCCGCGAGTTTAAAAATTTTTCCCTGTCCATAAAGTGCACAGCGCCGTCTTAAGGCAGAGGCGCCGCGGGATCGCTTTACGCATTCGACCGCGTGAAAGAAACAATAACCTGTTTTACCTAAAAACATATAGTTTCGTCTCAATGTGTCCACAATATTAAGCCAAACTGGTTAGACAAGCCAAAAGGAAAAGAAATAAAACAGTCTAGCCGACAAGCGAATTTCTTGCTAATCAGTAACGGAAGTCTGCGTCGGGGTAGTTAATCACAACTTCCCTGGGAAATTTCTCTTGTCACCCTGTTTGTGGTGACCACGCGGCTAGGACAGCGTCTTAACACGTTCACGGCTGGTGAACGGGAGACAATAGAATTACGGCTACAGTTCGGTAGTATCTATGAAGACGTTAAAATTAATAACTATTATTCATAATGAAGGCTCTGATAGAAAACTGTATTCATTGTGATGGATAATAAATCACATTTATATCAAAAAAGTAAAACAAATATCGTTTGCTTTCTTGCTTTAATCAATAAATGTTGTACTAACCACGTATAAAATACGATGCACTTAAGTATTTTGGTATCAATTAAATGTGGTCAAAATGTTAAAGCTATATTGCGTTCAAAAAAAGATATACCGATAGTTTTATAAATAATATTTGCAACGACCGTTTTTGGAAACCGAAACTCCAGTGATATTTCATTGAACTTCTGCAATAAACCAATGGAAAAAAATACTCGCAAAAATAAATTCTAAATCCTGGGAAACTATTTCACCAGTGAGGTCACCCTACACATGATCCAGCAGTTATAAACAAAACAAACAAATTGTGTCGTAACGGCACTTCCTGCAGGGACCATAATTAACGTGACGCAAAATTATTGCGTCACGTGACGCAGAGGTATTGTGTCACGAGCCACCAAATAATAGTGATTCACTGAATGTTACTTATTACTTAATTAACCCATAAGTGATAGGAAATATGTTTCTTGTAAATCTCGAAGCTTTTTCGCTATAAGTGTTGTCTGTATGCGTATGATTTTGTACACACAGGTGTGCTATTCTTGGCAATTGGGTCATCATACGCAACATAATATTTAGTGTTTACCTATAGAAGCTGTAGGTATTCACAATGTTTAAAATACTGTTAAATAAACGCGATTTAATCGTGTATATTGGACATGTTGAATGTGGTGCTACGTCTATGGACGCGCATAGCTTACAATTAAATGTTTGAAATAACTCCCTTTGCTGGTGGTGGGTGGTGCGAGGTATTATTTATGGTTTCTGTAATAAGAATAATTAGACATTCATTGATATTTAATAAGAGTCGTTGCACGAAAAGTTGCCGTTATAGGATTTCCAACCCCTATGCTGCTGAATAAAGGCATCATCATTTTATACATCAATTACAAGAAATTAAGTAGATATTAAAATGAAGAAAAAAACACACTCAAAAATTCCAAGGAATTCTAAGATATCTCAGGGCTTAGCGCAAACCGCGCAAAGAAAGGTCATTATTCAACTTTAAAGTGACGGCAACTTCGTAGGATGAATAACGTCCAACTCAGCTATTTTATGATTATAACGCGAAATACGGTAAAAATCAAATAATATTAAATCCATTATGGTCATTATTGATGCAAACTTTATCACTTAATTAAAAATATATATCTTTAAGTAGATACAGTAGCAAAACTAAAAGGTTTGCGACTTAAACCTCAAAGTTATTAGATAATATTTGTTTTAACTTTCAAGACACATTATTTTTCCCTATCTATGCGCACAAATATGGACACTCATTGAGGTACAAAATATCAACTAACTTTAAAGCTCAGCAATTCAGGATGAATACGGATCGTTCGGGCCCTAAAATCTGTGCTGCTTTGCTGCAGAATAATAACGCACTGAGAATGTTGTTGGGACTGCCATACGGATAATTTTAAGCTATTATACGAAAAAATATCGTCTCGATGAGGGTTCGTCTTGCGGGCAGTACCAACAGCGTTCTGGGGGTGATTGTGGGCCGATATGAAAGTCCAATGTTGGCTTACTGGATTGGGTTATCAATGAGCTTTTTAACTGACTTCAAAAAAAGGAGGAGGTTCTCAAATCAGCTTTATTTTTATTTTAATGTTTGTTACTTCAGTATTTGCTTCCAGGTGGGTCCCATTTATTTCAAAATTCAGTTAGATGATGGGATCCATTAGGAATTGAGGGAACTCCTCAATTTTATTAGGCACGCGTGTAGTGGTTTTGGTATTTTCTATTATAACTCGTGTATTTACATCCGGAATCATAAAATTGGTGGCGAGGAATTGATGATGAAGACCACAGATGACTTATGAAATTCCTCAATTATATATTAAAAGTGCAAAAGTACCTACGTCACAGGTTCTGATAAGATTCCGTTGAAATAGGAACTAATGAAGTGCCATTGGTGATGATCTTGGGGAATCGATGGAAGTCCTCAAATATTATCGGCCCTCATACAGCGATTCAGTTTTTCTCTATAGCAATCAACGCATTTGCTATCGGAAATCAGTTCGTGGTAAATTGTAAAAAAAAATAGGAAATGTTCTCGTGGCTTGGCGGAGTACTAAATTGAAGTCGGTTAAAACTTTGTTTTTAAAGTAAATAATTATCATATAGGTAGGACGTAAGCTAACTCTATTACGAATTATTCTTTACTAACATTAGTCTTCAGTGTCTTTAACAAAATGTGGATTTTACATCTGAAATCAAGATTTATTATTATTATTATTGTAAACCCGTATTGCTGATGTTGGTTCTAAGACCGCCAGGCTTAGATGGGGCTAGCTGGCTACGTCTGCATACCATACGTGTGCATGTCATACGTGGGCTGGGCTACATTAGCTAGGGGGTGGGTGCCTCAAACAAGGTGGGTGGCGGGACGACCTGGAGACTTTTCTCGACGACTGGCCAGAAATTACTCCAGACCGGGACAAGTGGAAACCAAGGGACGCCTTGTGGGACTATTTTGAGGCTTCGGGAAAAGACTTCACTGAATCGAGTATTTTAGTGCGCGTGCTTTTATTGCAAGCTTTTATTTAACTTGTCCTGTTCGTTTGTTTGTTAGTTTGTTAGTGAAGGACAAATCTTGGAACTGAATTTAGAAAACCTCAACCGATTGATCTAAAATTTTGGGTATAAGTAAGTATAGTTTGGATGACAATTGAATATTATGGTACCATCGAGCTGATCTGATAAGAGAGACAGAAGATGGCCATGGGGAATTCAGTACTTAACCGACGTAACCCCGTTGAGTTTGAGCGCCTTAGTCGTCTATCTATCTATCTTTATCGTCTCAATGAGTACCTAGTTGATGACGGTATACAGAAAAATACAAAGAACGACGAATGTGCCTATGTAAAGCGCGCAACCTTTTTACACGGAGGCGCTTTTACACTAGTTCACTCACCCGTTGTCGGCTCACGGTCGCTCGTGCCGAAACGCCTCGTGCCCCTAACCTGTCCGCATGAGCGGGACAAAATACAAATGCGATTACAATTCAATACGTGGCTTGGAATGAAACCTCGGGAAATGATAAAAGCTTGCAAAGACAAATAATTATTCTGAAAATATGCCACAAGGCCACACAAGTCAGACGCTAATTTACATTTTAAATAATCGTTTTTAATTACAAATACTAAAACTAAATACATCGAAATGAAAACAACATTGCTAAATATTTTCCATTATAGGTAAATGAAATGGCCAAAATCGGAAATGCATTAAATATAGAGGCCTCGGCTAAGAGTCACATCACATCACATCATCAGCCTATATACGTCCCACTGCTGGGCACAGACCTACTCTCATGACATGTATGAGAGGGAACGGGCAGTAGTCCCTAGGGCTAGTAGTGGAGTACTTTGTACTATTTGGCGTCGAGACCCTCGGTCCGTGGGGTCCCAGTGCGCAAAAGTCATTTGCGGAGATCGCGAAACGTCGGGTGGACGTAACTGGTGACCGAAGAGCGAGAAAGCCGCTAGGCTTTCTAGCGCAATTCATCTGCATTGCAATTCAGCGAGGAAATGCCGCCAGCATCCTCGGTAATTGTACCGTAAGGCATTGGCCTCATGGGCCTTTTTAGATATAACTTATCATCATCATCATCATATCAGCCGAAAGACATGCTGGACATAGGCCTCCCCTAAAGAGATATAACTTAGTTGTAATTTAATTTAGTTAATATTAGTTATCACTTTGGGAAATAAATTGTTAGTTGTATAACCAGAAAAAAAATGAAAAGGAAATTTAGAGATAATATGAGGGCCCGAGGGGTCTATCTAAAATTGTATAAAATTTATTAAAAATAACAATTATGTTTACGGCCTCAAGCGTCAAACAATGTAATTAACACTTATTTAAATGTTTGTATCTTTATTTATGATGTTTTTATCTCTTTAGTAGTTACATTTTTATGATCATAAAACCAATCAAGGACATTATGATAACTCTCGTCAATCCCATGAGTAAAGAAAAGGTAGTACTAATGAACTTTCAAGCATGAACATACCAGACTCCACAAACAGCACCAGATCACGAGAATTACCCCTATCTCAGCCATAATTCGTTTATGAACTCCGCTTCTATCAAAATCAAAAACATTTCAAACAAATAAAGTGTTTCCCTTTTGCCCCGCCATTCGTAACATTTCGAATCATTCTGTTAGAAAGTGGTACACAAAAACTCGCGTACCGCATAGTAATATTTTTTCAACAAGCAATGTATGAACGTTTGTTCACAAACCAGATTATAAATATTGTCGGGAATATGTTTGTAGAAGGAAAATGTGCTTAGATGGGTGTTTATGGAACTTCATCATGCATGTCTTTTTAGATGACTACCAAAAAACCGGCCAAGTGCGTGTTGGGCCACTCGCAGTGTAGGGTTCCGTAGTTGCCTGTCTGTCTGTAGTCTGTCGTTACATCGACGTGCGGTGCGGTTGCGTCGACCGAATTTGTACGAAAATTGGCCTTTCCAAGTACACATTAAGTTGGTCAACTATTACTCGGCAACTACTTATGCCTACTTGTCCGTGATAGTTTTCCTTTTAAATTCATTATATGTACCACGACACGGGGGGACACATGACTCGAACAAAAATTAGGGCTTTAAAGCCCAATATCTCGCAAAAAAATCACTGATTTGAAAAATTGTTTTAGGAAACCCATAGTATTTTTGAACGAGCTATCTAAAGGTATCCCAAACCATGGGTATAACGAGAAAAAATAATTACATCCCCGCTTTAGGTGTAGGCAAGGTACCCCAAAAAAAATATTCTTTCAACATTTTATTGTATAGTTTTGTCGGCGTGATTGATTTATATACCCTTGCCGAATCACAGTATTCTAGTAATAACGGTTACTGAGCTAAGCCGAAGACGGACGGACGGACAGATGGACATGGCGAAACTATTAGGGTTGCTTGTTGACTACGGAACCCTAAAAAGTGAAATTCCTAATGCTTTTTTTTGTTACCACCATACTTACTAACGTGCTTACCATAACATATTTACGTTTGTCACATGTATGTTCATTTTTCTACAATCGAAGTTTTAGATTATATACTCATACTCATACTCATATATTTATTGCGATCATGTCATTACATTTGGTATGTTAGTGGTCTTTTGGTTAGTAGGTACATGATACCCCGTTAGGGCATTGCAATTTTCTTACTAGCTATGCAAAGGCAACCTAAACATAAAATATTTTCAATTAGGTATATAATATTAGCTGAACAATCGACTTACATGCAATAGGTCGTTACATAATTGGATTTTATGTGATTGAAATTATTACTGCGACGCCAAGATCTATAAACTAAAACTTAATATACATGTAAATGTTCAGTCGAGTTTAATTTTACAAGCAATTGATTTACAATAAATATTTTAAATGTATGTTAACTTATTTAATGCGATGTCAGGAATTTATAACTAAAAACATGGAAGTACCTAATGTCAAAATTAATACTAAAAATATGAATGTAATGTCAAAACTTAAATTATACAAAACAATATATATAAAACAAATGCTTCTATTTTATAATTTTTAACCCCCGACGCAAAGAAAGGGGTGTTATAAGTTTAACGTGTCTGTCTGTGTATCTGTCTGTGGTATCCCAAACTCCCAAACGGATGGACCGATTTGAATGCGGTTTTTTTGTGTCATAGATAAATTTATCCCAAGTGTTCTTAGCCATGTTTCCTGAAAATCTGTTCAGCTGTTTTTGAGATATTGGACTTTGAAATGAAAATGTCGGGGGTTTTTCAACTTTTTTAAGTTGTAGTTATTGTAAAAAGTAGTCTCGATGAGCTACTCGTACTTTAAGAAACAATTGTTGGTTAAATATTGTTTCCTATTTGAATTGCCAAACGTCGAACCAAAGCTAAAACTCATCTGCAAAACTGTCCCGTGTCGCAACCATATGATACAACTACAACGAGGCAATCGGTGTGTGTACGTGTTCTACGTTTGATGAAACTATGCTGGCAAAAGCTGTTGATGACATAATTATGTGTCAATGTTTCGTCGTTAGTGATACATAAAAAGAAAAAAAAGGTGGGCAATTTGATGACCTCTGTAGCCTCGTTGGTGACCTTGCCTACGAAGCCGGAGGTCTTCGCATCCCGGTCGGGGAATACATTTGTGAGATGAACACAACTAATTGTTCTTGGGTCATGGATGTATTGTATGTATTTAAGCATTTATTTATCTATATAAGTATGTATATCGTCGTCTTACCCATAGAACAAGCTTTGCTTAGTTTGAGACTAGGTGGATTTGTATAAGATTCCCCACATATTTATTTATTACTAGCTTCTGCCCTCGACTCCGTCCGCGTGGAACTCTTTTATATCGCAGCTCCATACAACCTTTTACCCCCCCATTTCACCCCCTTGGGGGATGATTTCGGGAATAAAAACTATCCTTTGTCACTCTCCATTGCTTCAACTATGTTCACTTACAAAATCACGTCAATTCGTCGCTCCGTCTTGCCGTGAAAGACGGACAAACACATACACTTTCCCATTTATAATATAAGTATGGATATGGATTTTACTTCAGGACAAAAGTGCTTTCCAAGTTACTTTAAACGAAAATTATTTTTATCAAAATCGGTTGAAAAGTTTTTGAGTTATTGCTGAAAGACTGCCTTCCTTAATAAAAAGGATGTAAGTGCCGTGATCTTCATATAAAGAAAAAACTTATTTTACTTGCGGTAATAGTGATAGTGATTTCTAATGTGGGTTATTAACTTCTAGTAGAAGGTTTGGTTCGTTTTTCAGACCACGCTCAATGAAGTGTTCCTCATTGAGCGTGGTCCGACAACATGGCCGATCATCAGATCTTCTCTCTTTAAGTCTTCGGTTACTTCTGCATCTACAGGGTGGCTTCAGTATTCGGTATTTTGTGCTTTACCGATAGCTTATCCAGATTTCCTTACTTTCCAGATAATACTGTCTGTTCGGACCCGTAGTGGGTCCGGCCCCCTAGAATTAAAAAGTAAAATGAGCGACACCTGTCTATGTGACACTTGTCTGGAAGGATTTGTGCCACGAGTTAAGCCTACATTATACTGGCGCGGCCTGGCCGCGGCGGACAGTAGTAAACTTGTCGGCCGCTGTCAAATTTACTATTGTCCGCCACTGCAGGCCGCGCCAGTGTGTTGCAGGCCTTATGATGGTCTTCTTGCAATATAACCTAACTTTGAGAGCCGCGGGGCTGTTAGGGATTTGTAGAAATAATTGTTAAATCTGTTGTGAAACCCAGTTGGTGGGTCAGATATATTTGTAATTGTATGCTCTAGTCGCGAGTGTGATATTTGTATCAAGTTTTGCTGCCGCGAGTGTGCAAGATACTCGCGTGGTAACCGGGACTTCGGGAGCCGCGGGGTTCCGGCCGCCACGATATCGGGACAGAACTTGACCCAAGACTTTGAAGTGGTATTCTATATAAAACGAATATCGTGAGGCATTAAAGACCTCCTAAGGGCGTTTTAAACACTGTCAGTATAGTGATAGGACGCGGGACGGTACGCATGCAGTCAATAAATACCCACCCATTAAAATGATGCGCGCAGTAAGCGATCGATACTGTCGAGGCGACATCTTACTGACAACGGACAGACTGCGTACCGCCAAACCAAACAGGGAAGTGGCTTTATATTTTTAGGTAAACACAAAGTCCGCAATGCTAACCAAACCCTTAACGATATGACTAAATTCAAGGAATTTGTTGTCCTCGCAATTTGCGAGTGCAAAATTCCACATTCATTTAACGAGCACTGTCGAAAATAAAACATGGAGGGCAGTAAAATGTCGAGCCCGAAGTGAAAAAGCAATACACGTGGCCATCCGCTGAGCAATCGACGTGTCTATCAAAATAAAAACTAACGAACTAGATGTGTGTCGATTTTGTTAAAGCGAATTGAAGTGGGCGAAATTATCATTATCAACGTTCAATTACGCGCAGTTAGCAACAATTGAATGAGACGGACAGCTTAATGTTAATATGGCGCTGTTAACATTTCAACGGTGTTGATCGACAGCTGTCAAACCAAAGAAGATTTTGATGATATAATTTATTGAATCAGGCGTTATTTTGCGAAATTCCACGATACGTTACAAGAGGACTATTGTTTCGATATTTCGCTAAAGAATAAAATGTTTAAGTAAATTATTGAATGGATTGTCTTCAAGTTATGCCTCTTTCAGTAAATAAAACAAATGTTAGGTGCTATCATGACCACCTTATCTGGTTAGGTTTCACTTTGGATAAACCTTTTGACGTTGAGCTTTGACACAGAATGAATAAATTACAAATCATTTACAATTAATGACGAAGTTGATTTATTCGTGTTTATTTTACTGAACGTTACAGTTAATCCTCCTCTTTTATCCCTCTCCCAAACTAAGAATGTTTTCCGTCATTATTTGTCATTCAACTGTTACGAGCAGCCAGGTACTTTGCGCATATCATCGATGTGCCTCTGCATAGTCTGCATTGCTGGAGGGCATCGTTTAACATCCAGAGTGCGAAATTGCTTACAGTTCATGAATATATAGCATCATGTACGAAACTTCGCATTTTATACATAATTTTGCTTGCAGGGACTTATTTCTTGTCAATGTTAAATACACCGAGTATAATATCTTCATTCCCTATCTTCTGAACTGTGCTTGTTCAGAATAATTATGCCTAAGGACGAGCTGCCAACAACAAAATAACATAAAAAAACCGCACAAGTGCGAGTCGGATTTACTCACCAGGGGTTCCGTACAAAATTACAAATGAAAGTTTTCAGATTTTTCCCTGTACATGTAGTATAAGACGATATTACCTGCCAAATTTCATAGTTCTAGGTCAACGGAAAGTAACATATAAATTGTGATTCCCTTGAGACTGTCGAAATATGCGTTTTTTGCGGTATCTTTTTATTACGTTAATTTGTAAGTTTGACTTTTTCACAGCTTCAAGAAACTGTAGACCTGATTATATGGGTTTTATTTCAATTCGATATCTTTACGCATTCCTGAGATAAAGGGTTTTGACAGACAGACTGACAGACAACAAAGGTAAACCTATTAGGGTTCCGTTTTTTCCTTTCGATGTACAACACCCTAAAAACTTTGTAGAATCCAGCTTACGATATGAGTATATGATTTTCTTAATCCACTTATCCAAATAAATACGCAGTGACTTCGATGTACTCTAAACCTGACATTTATGAATAAGCGCGGGTGAAATATACGATGCTAACGTTGGTAGACCAGAATCCCATTGCAAAGAAAGATCTCTGGAATAAAAGAAATGACCAGCGAAAAGTTGCAACAACCCATCCGAAATAGGAACTTGTATTAACTAACTACATCGAAGTAGTAGAAATTTATGCCTTAAGAATGTACTTTGCTTTAAAAGTTTTAAATTAATAGCCATGTTGAGGTTTAATGTCCATACACACGTTTTATGAAACGCTAGTGAAAAGATTTTTGTGGCAACCCCATTAAAAGTAAAAGCCTGCCATCATACAACTGCCACAAAAAGGAAGCGATTAAAATAGAGAGACAAAGGTTTTCAGCTGCCACAGAACACCAGGAAAGCAGAGGTCGCGGGGTGGCATTAGATTTTACGATAACAACACCCGTGCAGTACATTTTTACCTCGAAACCTTTGCCTTGAAGGTGAAGAAAGTAAATATCCACTTTATGGCAGCTCGTTAGAAGTTGGGTCATAACGCTAAACGACGTCCCTGCTGTTATCGCCGCTTTTTGCTCTTCAAATCTGACACTTAATACCTTTGCAACTTATTATTGCCTGGTACATTTGGGCGCATGAAGATTTCTTGTTTTGGAAGATTAAAAAGTTATAATTACGATTGATGTTATCTGTTGCGTCAAATTCCGTTCTCTGTCAGGAAAATTACTCGTAATAAGTCAAAAAACCTTGTCTTGACAAATAGCTCAAATTTTAAAGATATTTTATTAGAATTATCGTCATATTTAACTGACAACAAGACTGTTAAATATAAATTAACCTATATAGACACGTCGTGAATTAAACTTTCAATGAGCTACATTACATTGCTTGGTTGAGTTTGTTTTTAAACATCACTTCTTCAATGACTTCCTACCTGTAAATGAAAAACGTATTTCTTACGCTTTAATTAAAATTCCGTGAATAATTTTATAATTGAAACATCGCTGTCATGTTAGCCAATTAAATTAAAATCCTGATACTTAGCGTCATACTACATCGAGACGCCTAAGGAAAAGTGAAATTCAGCCAAAGCCCGCGAACCGTGCGGTATTTTTCGCTACTTCGTGTTTATGGTCTGAATAAAAATAAATTAAAAAGTTTTCATAACGTAATTAATTGCATTTATTACAGAATATCAAAACATTTTTTTAATAAAAATTAACTAACTGTGTTATATGACTTAGTTTACGTTTCAACACATTTGCTCGTAACGCACCTCTTATTATGTTTGTTTAAGGATCATAATCCTGGGTATTAAACACGCGTGTTTTATAACATTACGACACTTGTGTGTTATGGTTCTATCCTTATTTAGTCTATATTAAGTCACGTTGGCACCTTGCAGCAATGTAGGCATGAACACGGTTGTGCATTCTTAAATAGACCGGGTCGTACAGAATGTACGGCTTTTTTAATTCTCGGCAAATGGATTCTTACACGACTAAACAAATTGAATCATTTTTGTTAATTAATTCACTATTTATTTTTGGTTACGATATATGTAATTATCCACATACCTCACTTGTATCATAAAGTACCTACTATTGTAAATGCATTTGTATTTCCTCACATGTTAATAAAAGCATTATATTTACCTTGGCGGAATCTGGGGTTACCTGACTCGTCTCTTGGCAGCCTTTCTTTCCGTGCCTCGGCAATCAAATAATGTTCCATTACTACCACAATTTTCAATTACTAATGCACATAAATAAGCCACATAGCTAAGCCATCGTGTTATCGAAAACCCTTTAAAGGTGTCATAGTTTAACCATTTAACCTAAAGTTTATGCTATCCCGATATTGCGTCAGACAACCCGACAAACAAAGAGATAAAAGCTTTTTAAATCTCCAAATTTATGGTTTGTTTGTTGAAACAGAGTATTTGGGGAAATCCTAGCGTTTGCGGACCCGATATTATTTTAATATGCGCCGAATGGGGAATATTTTATGCAGACTCACGCGTTTTGATTACTCAGCAAAGTTAACCAGAGTGAAGCCATGTTTTCTGTGTTTTATCACGCGTTCCACATTTGTAGTTTGATTATTCTGTAAAATAGTATATTGCAGTATGCAAACGATACTTCACTCAGAAACAAAGGTACTTGAACATGTTGTGTTTTTAGTTTATAAGGAAATGTTTTATTTGTGTATTTTTTGTTGAATTAATTAACTGACATAACATAACACATTGTGATATAACAAAATAGGCATTCGTAATTTGGTTGGCATAAGCTATGAGACGTCTAAAGCTGGTTCCCGGGCGGAGGACTAATTTGAGGGACTACAAGTTTCTAGGCATATTTTTGGGGTTCTTAGAATCCGAGAATCATAATCAGTGTACACCTACCGGACTTCCGAGTTTCTGAAGGATAACTTATTAGTCATCCTTCAGAGACTCTGATGATATCTCATTCCTTACTTAGAAACGATTGCAGTATTGAAAAACAACGCAATATTAGGTAAGTGACATTAATTTCTTAACAGAAAGAGGAAAACAAGTAGAATAAAATAATAATGTTACATAGGAACCTGCGAGTTACGTAGCAGGTTGTATTTATACAAAGCCAGTAGACGTGGCTTCTATTCCCGACGGAGGAGAATATTCCGATCCTACCTGTTTGTCTCAGTGGTCGACCTCTAAGCATGCTTGTTTGTTCACAAATGTATATAATAGAAAACTGCCCCTCTGTCTTTCCTTACATTTTCTTATTTACAATTTGTTAATGGTAATATCTGATACACTAATTTGCATTCAAGCAACTACAATTACGTCGAGCTTTTTTGACGGCAGTCTGCGTTCAAAAAATGTATTACAATAATTACTGAATTTCTATACTCGCCGTTAAAATCACAATACCTATTAAATTTACTTCTTTGAAAAAATCGTATAAATAGCAGTAGGTTTTTTCCTCGCGTTCTCGTCTCCCAGAAGTCTTTTTCTTCCATAGTCCATACCAATCATTGCGCTACGGTAAACTTGAGCTTTATTTTAACTGCGATTTATTCTTGCGTATTCAAAACTTGTCTTCTACGCTCAGTTTTTAAACCCTGGAAAATGCCATATTCGCTGCGACTTAAAGTGGCGCGAACCAAAGTTATTCGCAAAATCAGGTCACTTTTTAAAAGCCTCGCTCGAGTGCATATTGTGCCCAAACCAATTTTGATTCTCCTTTGAATATCAATCACATGCAGTGATATCACGTAGAATCTAGTGTACAAAGAAATGATTATAGCTTGTGAATATAATTTTTTCGTTCTTATTATTTGTCAGAATGTAAATGTGTGAATTAACATTTATGTCACTGGTTGCCATGGTAATTGGTTACTTCTTATTGGTGATCTCCGGGACTATTCATCCAAAATCAAGTCCAAGCGGAAGAAATCGGAATCAATGCACAATATAACACAAATTGATATGAAAACTGTTATCTGAATTACCATCTTTAGCTATTCATGTTGTTGTTAAAAAAAAATTGTTTGTTTGTTTTGATTTTATATTTAATTGGATGATATGAAAAATTAATTCATAACTAGACATGTAAAAGATAATTGGCGAACGATAAAGAAAATAATTTGCAAGGAGACGAACCTTATGTGAACAAACGTTCACACAAAGGGGTTTAATTACTGTATTGATTTCAATTTCTTCAGTGTGAGGACATTATTTTAATGTCACATTCGTATTATTTCTTGCAAAATACATGAATTAGTTATTGTTAAGCTTTTTAGAAATACGAAGAAATACATTTTCACATTGAACATATAATTAGGCAAAAAATAGAATTAGATTAAAACGGTGCTGCAAAAGAAAAGGGGGCGCACATTGATTGTTGCCAATACGTAAGTTTCGGATAATAGATTAAACTAAAAATAATAATTTTATCGAAAGAAACGGATGAAAATGTAAGCACAACATGTAAACAAAGGTACAGGTGACACATTAATTACTATCTACCGTTACATAAATAGATAAATTAGGGTTGGCACATTGATTTAAAAGTATTATTTGAAAGTATTGGTTTTTTTATTTGCAGAATTTCACTAATCATTACTACTTATATGATTTTACTCTCTATACAATATATAATAATATATTTTCTTCAAGTTTCATGAAAAACATCAGCTAGCATGTTTAATTGTATGTCAAAAATTCGTTATATTACTAGACTGGTGTATTGAACAATATTATTTGCGATTGCTCTTCATGCTGTACGATTCTTCGCTTTGAGACTTGCCTTGAAAAATAGTTTTTAGCAGTCTTCTCAATTATCTCACTCCAGCGCGCTAGACATCCTTGCAGATTTAAGAAATCCTCGCCCTCCACGATCCTAGAACCGTTTGTTTGAAATAAACACAATTATTTTATACAAGGAGTATTAATTTGTTTCTAAGGAACCAATAATAGTATTTTTCACAATCGTGTTATAATAGATAGCTGAGTGGCCTAAGTAAGGTACGAGATTAAAAAAGCTTGATTATGACACTATTGTGAACAATACTTTTTCTACGAGTCAACTGAACAAATAAAACAAACTTGGTATTTATTGAAAACGAAGTGCAACCAACGGCTTTTTCATATTTGTACGTTGATGTCTATTTACCTTTTGACTTTCTCATGACGGCGTCCTATTGGTCAAATACATTATAGTTCAGTAAAGGCGCCACGTGATTGGTCAATTTCATTTTAGTTGTCTCAACAGTTATGAAATGTTGAATTGGGAGCTCCATAGTAAAAAGTATGTGATTTAAGTTTGGTGTACAAAGTCTTGATTCAAACATTAAGGTCGACGAGTATAAAAACGTAATTTTGCAAGTAACTTTGCGCGTGAATATCCATAATGATGTGATAAAAATGAAATAATAAATCGATTGGCTAGAAAAGGATAAAAACAAAAACTATTTTTGTTCCAATAACCATCTTCCGTGTAAAGTTTCGATACCAAGATTATTTGTTCCCTCCGTTCAAGGAGGGTCTAATTTATCTTCCTTCCACTCCGATTACGCACCGAAATGATTCGCACCATTAACCTCTGTCGCTAGGCTTGGATATTTAATTTTGAATAGGTAAATACTTGGAGGAAAATAGGGAATAAAATGTGTAATTGGTATTCTTTAGCTTGCAATAAAGTTTCTCGATTTTTCTTTTGATTAATGGCCTTTTTGCTCTTAGATAATTTCAAGCTAATCATCTATCTAAATATATAAAAGAAGAAACTGACTGAGTGACTGACATACCAACGCACAGCCCAAACTGCTGGGTCTAGAGATTCCAAATTTGGCACGTAGGTTCCTTTTAAGGTGAAGGGGAGCATTAAGAAAGGATTTTTCAAAACTCACCCCTTAAGGGGGTTAACTAGGGGTGCAAAGTTTGAATTCGAAACTACTGGGTCTAGAAACTTGAAATTTACACCAGATTTTCCTTTTATGACGTAAGTTAGGGATAAGACGTGATTTTTGGAAATAGGGGTCCAAAGTTTGTATGGGGGAAGCAATTTTTTTGAACTAGAGACTTGAAAGTTTGTAGAAAGATTACTTATTAAGATACAAAAAAAAAATCTTTCAGCGTTTTACAAAATTCCACCCCTAAAGGGGTTAAATAGGGGTGCAAAATTTGTATTTAAAACTACTGGGTATACAAACTTGAAATTTACAAAAGACCTTCCTTTTATGACGTCGGCAAGGGATAAGACGGGATTTTTGGAAATTCTATCCCTAAGGGTGTTAAATATGGAAGCAAAGTTTGTATGGGAGAAACATTATTTTTTGTACTAGAGACTTGAAACTTTGTAGGGATATTACTTAATAAGATACAAAAAAAGTTCTTGCAGCGTTTTAGAAAATTCTACCCTTAAAGGAAGGCAAATAGGGTTGCAATGTTTGTATGGGATAAACATTATTTATCGAACTAGAGACTTGAAACTTTGTAGGAAGATTACTTATTTGGATATTAAAAAAAAAGTATTTTAACGGTTTATAAAATTCCAACCCTAAAGGGATTAAATAGGGGTGCAAATTTTGTATTCATAACTACTGGGACTAGAAACTTGAAATTTGCACCAGAACTTTTTTTTATAACGTAGGCAGGGGATAGAACAGGATTTTTGGAAATGCTATCCCTAAGAGGGTGAAATGGGGGTCTAAAGTTTGTATGGGTGAAACATTTTTTATTGAACTAGAGACTTGAAACATTGTAGGAAGATTACTTATTAAGATACAAAAAATATCTTCAGCGTTTTATAAAATTCCACCCCTAAAAGGATTAAATAGGGGTGCAAATTTTGTATTCAAAACTACTGGGACACCAGAACTTCCTTTTATGACGTAGGCAAGGGAAAAGACGGGATTTTTGGAAATGCTTTCCTTGAGGGGGTAAAATGGGGGTCTAAAATTTGTTTGGGGGAAAAATTATTTATTGAACTAGAGACTTGAAACTTTGTAGGAAGATTACTTATTGATACAAAAAAAGTACTTTCAGCGTTTTATAAAATTCTACCCCGAAGGGGGTTAAATAGGGGTGCAAACTTTGAATTCAAAACTACTGGGTCTAGAAACTTGAAATTTAAACCAGATTTTTTTTTTATTTTTATACGGGATTTTCGGCAATTCGATCACTAAGTGTATTAAATAGGGGTCCAAAGTTTGTATGGGGGACGCATTATTTTTTGTATTAGAGACTTGAAACTTTGTAGGAATATTTCTTATTAAGATATAAAAAAGTTCTGTCAGCGTTTTATATAATTCAACCCCTAAGGGGGTTAAATAGGGATGCCATGTTTGTATGGGGGAAACATTATTAATTGAACTAGAGACTTGAAACTTTCTAAGAAGATTACTTTTTGATACAAAAAAGTACTTACAGCATTTTATAAAATTCTACCCCTAAGTGGGTTAACCTAGTAGGGTCCAAAGTTTTTGTGAGCGTTACTTTTATTTTAGCTACGTACTTAAAACATTAGGGACAGATTACTTATTTATTTACAAATAAAGTACTTTCAGCGTTTTGGAAATAATAACACCTAAAGGGGTTAAAAAGGAGGTCCAAAGTTTGTATGGGGAAAAAAGATTAGTTAGACAATTTTATTCGAAACTTCAAAGGATTATTCCTAACGATAAATGAGTACCTAATCAAGTGTTTTCGGTTTTTTGAGACTTCAACCCCTAAAAGGGGGAAATGTGGTGACAAAATCTGAAAATCAACATCGGCATCTATTGTTTCTATGTATCGGGTCGCTGATTACGAAAACAACAACTATTTTACATTCCAAAGTGGCGTCTAAATATCAATATGGGCGTTGTTATTATGGTTTTTGGGACGTTAATTACGAAAATCCCAAAGATTTTGAAATGTAATGTTGTGGACATGAAAATTCATGAAAGTATTTGTGCCAAATTGCAATTCAATCGGTTCAGGTTTTTCGTAGCAAATCGTTTGTAACAGGCGGACCGACAGACAGCCATACGTGATCCTATAAATAAGGGTTCTATTTTTGCTTTTTGAGGTATGGAACGAGACTCGCGTTATAGGTTTTAAACTTTGTATTTGGTGCCATCTCGATCGTCATCAATCGGTTGTACGCAGGCGAGTGCGGGCGACGCGGCGGGACGGGAGGGTAGGAGACATTGGGAAACCGCCTGCACCCGTTATAAGTACATTCAAGGTGCTGCACGAAGATCTGCTTACTTTTTATAAGTTAAGTAAGCACTTTGACTGCCGCAAAATTAAATCAAATGTTTTGGTATTTATGTTCTTTAATTGTAGTTGCTCCCATACAAACTGTTGTTCCCCTCCAAATACTGGTTCGAATGGCATCGAAAAATAATCTTAGGAAACAAGCCTATAGCAACGTCCAAGCCACAAAGACTTGAAATTCGTGGAGATATTTTGGTATTTCAATATTATCATGAATTCATTAACATAAACTAGCTTTTAGTCCAGAGGACAGATTCCCATTTAATCATGATTGTAAATTTAATAACAAAAATACGTACATACATACATACATTCACGCCTTATTCCCAAAAAAGGGTTAGGCAGAGCACATGAACTTTATGTTCCAGCGCCACTTTAGAAATTAATTTAAGTAGTAGTAGTAATTAGAAGTTAATTTCGTAGAACCAAATTATTCGAAGTTACAACTGCATCTGCTTCTGAGTTTAGACTCACTGCCGCGCTACAGGCATCAGTTTTTTTAATGGTAACTCTTCAACCATACATACATTTTGCTTCCTTACTTACTCCGGCTCCGCTGGTTCAACGACCCGAAGTTAACCTTTGCCTCCGATACCAGTTGGCTCCAGCGCGCCTTATTCTGTGCGATCTCCTCCCAGTTATATGCGTGCAGGGCACAAAGGTCTTTCTGTACCTAGTACTTCCAGCAATCCTTAGGCCGACCAATCGGTCTTCGACCGCTAAACCGCTCTGTGTAGGTTTTCTTCAAAAATAAAAGGTTGTGAGAAGAAGAAGAAAGAAAAAGTGGTGATATTTGCTCGTTAAAGGTGCGACCACACCGCCGCTTAAAAAACGGTGACGGTACGGAATCGCAGTGACGCGTCGTATGCGTGCCGTTTTTGACGCATGCTCCCCACACCGCTGCTTAAAAAACGGTGACGGTACGGATTCGCAGTGACGTGCTTCACGCGAATCTTTTTTGACGCAAATCTTCCAAACCAGTGCTTAAAATACACTGCGTCAAAATCATGCTTAAGATACCTATATGACATAAGTAGATGATCAACTGCAACAATCACAGCAACATGTGTTCGTCATCTGATGAGGAAGAAGCTCTCCTATTAGCATTAGAAGCTGATGAGAATAACAGGTTGGTTATGTTTAAATTATTTAACTTTTCTGAGTATTGGTAAAAGTGTAATAAGTAACATTTTTTCATTTTTAAATGTTCATCCCCCGAAGCCGATTCTTTTCCAAAAGCATGACAGATACTGCTAGTGAATTTTCCTTTAGTTTGATGATTTATTTTCAAATATGATAGCGTAAAAGTATATTATTTGATGTGCTAATCAGTATTTCTTGAATGGTCGGTTTAATGTTTTTTTTTTAAAGGTATGTCTAGAATCTGATGATCTCTATGTGAAAAACGAAGTGTTAACGACAATAACCGAGAAACCCCGATTCGCAAATCTTTGCGTAAAAAACGCTGCATTTACAAAACAGTTGCGTCTTTAACGTCACCGGTGTGGTGTCTGCCATAAGATCTCCGTGTAATATTTTTTGCAATTTTTACGCAGATCAATTTACGGTGCGTCAGCGTATTTTGAGCAGCAGTGTGGGAAGCATGCGTCAAAAACGGTACGGATACGACGCGTCACTGCGATTCCGTACCGTCGCCGTTTTTTGAGTGGCGGTGTGGTCGCACCTTAACTCCAACTATGTCAAAGCGATTATAATAGAAGACAATATAAGATAGGTCATTGTTCTCTAGCTGAACCTCGATTAAATGCGGTATATTCCATTCCATATTACAATTGTAAATTGTGCACGCTGCATCCAAGTGAGCATAATACACGAGCACAAAGCGACGCCTTGTCTTGGACAAAATTGTGTGATATGCACGCATTTACTTCAGATCAGTGGGCCGTGCAACAATCCCAAATTAGTTTGAGTGCAATGAAGAAACAGAGTCCGTGTAGTCCTACCTACTTATGAATATATTTAATATTCATAATAAATTATTACCTACAGATATTTGTCCGTGAATGAATACTAGCGATACGATTATTTAATGCATTAGCCGAAAAAAATGATAAAAGAAATATTAATAGATGATAAATGATGATACTTATATTGTTTTAGATGTTAATCAATTTCTTGACACTAGTCGTAATGGAATTTCTTTTATACTTTTGGAAGTAAGAGAAACAGTGCTTCACGCACGGGTCCATACATGACACTTCAATGATAACCGCGTTTTGAAAACCGTCTAGTTTAGTGGGTTTGACCGGAACATTGAACCCGGGACTACCAGTTAGTTACGTAGTCAGCTACGTAACTAACTGGTGGTCCCGGGTTCAATTCTTAGTTAAATATTATTTGTTGATGCGGGCGAATATTATAATTATTGAATACCTACTACCCTTGCCCGTAACTCCGTCCACGTGGAACTCGTTTATATCGTTGCTCCATACAAACTTTAACAGGATATGTCACCCTAAGTCCTATAATAACTATCCTATGTCCTTACGCAGGACTCAAACTATATCCATAGCAAATATCATCTAAATCGGTTCAGCAGTTTAAGCGTGAAGAGGGTACAGGCAGACAGACAGACATACTTTCTCATTTATAATATTAGTATGGATTTAGTTCTAGTTCTAATCTATAGAGCCATACGTATTTACCCAGACAATCCAGACATAGCTTAAGCGGCCCTTACAAACACTGCCTAGCGGCTATGCGCAGAAATCTACCCGCTTCATATTGAATATTGGCTAAACATAGAAATAAGATATAATTATTTGTTTTGTTTAAATACCATCTCCTATATTATTATTCTTCAATTATTGTATTTCTCAGTGAATGATTCATAATCCTAATGCCAGAGATGTGCGGAGGTTAAGCTTACATTGAAGTACGCTTGTAATATACGTTGAAAGTGAAATTAGAAATTTCTGTACAAACTAACAAAATTACGTCGAATCCAGATTCAACAAACTTTAATCAGTAAGAGTGCAGTAAAATATTTTGTAGCTACTTTGAAGAGAAATAGCGAGTTGGGTTGTAATGAAAATATGTTATGCATGAAAAGCGTTCAGGTTTTTATCTTCTGCTTACCGTTCTAATCTATCCGAGTATCAGAAAAAACACAGGCGGAGCTGCGGTGTAAGTAAAATCAAGCCTTATATTTTATTTAATCGTATGGCAAATTTACACAAAGTGACACACATAACAATCACTATAAGTTTATATTGATTACACGTTATATATTGTGATTAGTTCTAAATATTACCCGTTACACACAAACTCCATTTCCGTTTAAATTATGGTAAATATAAGTATAGAAGTACCTATAGATTAGTATAGCTACGCCACCTATACAAGCATAATTGAGAGGATACGTCCTTGAGGTTGTAAGTAGCTTTGTAGTTTTATGTGTGGGCAATAATCTCTAGAACTAACTTATTCCATTTCAAAAAATATTTCATCAGTATATAAAATGGATCTTAAGGATGGATATTGGCTATATTTTATCCCGCGGCTTTATTTCTATTCTGTGTGTATGCGAGAATAAGCGCCATTACGGAAGTGAATCTTTTATGCATTTTTCAGCAGCGATCCGTTTCGGCATTTCAAAGGAGCAATTCTAATCATATCTCAATAAAAAAAACCGGCCAAGTGCGAGTCGGACTCGCGCACGAAGGGTTCCATACCATTATCTATAAAAACAGTAAAAAAACTGTTTGTTGTATGGGAGCCCCCCTTAAATATTTATTTTAAAATGTTTTTATTATTTGTTGTTATAACTGCAACAGAGATACATAATCTGTGAAAATGTCAACTGTCTAGCTATCACGGTTCTTGATTTACAGCCTGGTGACACACATACAGACGAACAGCGAAGTCTTAGTAATAGGGTCCCGTTTTTACCCTTTGCGTACGGAACCCTAAAAAGCAGTCATGAACGTAGCCCAATTCGCTGTTCAGAATATTAGCCATTTATATACGTAACTCTGTAAGCGTTCGTCGGGAGTTATTGGAACTTTCAACTCTCCCAATTCCAGCGCATGAAATTTCAATCGCTTATGGATGCCAAGTATCAATAATCTAATCACCAGTATTCAGAACCTCGTTGAAAGTGCACAGTCCTCATATTATTTTTTAAAACAGTTGCTCCAAAAGTGGTACCCTACGTAGCTATTTCGCGAACTAGTGCTTTTCACTTTTCCCACTCAATGATTGTACAAATTGTACCTTAATTATTGTATCAATAATAAAAAAAAAATTTTGTTAACTTCATTATTTTTCAACTGTATTACAATTATGTTCCAGAATTAATAATCGCCCGAGCGAGCAAAGAGAGCGAAGCGTCTATGCTTCAGCTTGGACGAAAAATCATTTTTCCTCATGTCCGGATGTTAGGATTTTCCCCTGTTCTCGCCTAGAGCTCACATTTCTCAACCGATTCTCATGAAATGTTGTGAGTATGTTTTTTTTAATTTTTATAAATGGCGGAGATACGGGTTGAAAACGTAAAAAATCAAGGAAGGGGTCAGCGTTGACTACTGACTTGGTACAAATTTTATGTTCCGTCTACTGTATCTTGAACTCCGATTTCATTGCCTTAGAGCCCAGTCGTACTAACTTTTCGGAAAAAGTCGTTGCAATTAGTACCTAAGTGCATAAAATCTGAGGTTGATATTTCAACGGCAAAAAAAATGTAATTAGTACAAGTGTGAACTAAGGCATCGCATAATGATGGTTTACTATGTTCGGATTTCAAATCAATAATCTTACTTATTTAACTTAGTGGCAGAGCTGCGTTTTTAGACATAAAGAGTAGTGTTCGTTAAATACACCAACCAATCTTATGAAAAAGGCATTACATATGAACCCATATTTACGAAGATATTTGAAGTAACAAAAAAAAGGCTGTCACCCACAAAGACGATATTTTAACAATGACGTTACGTGAAGATTACAACGACGGAGTGCGTACAACAATGACGAACCTATCTAACCAAGAAGGTTGTAAGTACCTGGTGAGCACCACTGACCAACCGTCGTTTTAAAAAATACACTTTTTAATGTAATTTAATTTAGAGAAATGTGTAAGGTTTACGTGTACGTTATAGTAATACTAGACGTGCCCGCGGCTCCACCCGCGTGAATAATAGTACATTGTGATACAAGTGAGGTATGTTGATAATTACATCAGAGGCGAAATTGTTCACGCGAATCGCAGGTGAGCGTGATAAGGAAGCCGAGGATGTAATTATCAAAGCTCACGCGTATCATACGACGTTTTTCAACACATTTTGCCAGGAAAAAATCATTTTCACAAGATGAAAATGATTTTTTACGTTAAGCAAATCATTAAGGTGACAACAGGTTTTTACTCACAATTGCACATCGCTAAGAATTTTCAGTGGCGTCCATTCCATTTATCACTTTTCTACGCTTCAACATGTGTCAACATTTTTGATAATCACCAAACACGCATAAACAAATTTTACAAATATTTGTGAAATAAATAACCTATAATGGCGCCCAACTGTTTTTTTTTCGTGAAGTTTGCGCAGTGTGGGCACAGAAATCTCTAAACAGTCAATACAAAATAAAATTATATTTTCGTTTTAAAACGTTATCCGTATTTAATTAATGTAAAATGTTATGAAAAGTGAATAGTTTTACTAAATTAAACGTTTCCATATCATATACAAAAAGAAATAGTCAATTTATTAACAAAAAGGATTTAAATTGTTTAGTCGAGTAAGAATCCATTTGCCGAAAATTTAAAAAAAAACTGTACATTCTGTACAACCCGGTTAATTTAAGAATGCACCGTGTTCATGCATATATCTTGCTGCAAGGTGCCAACGTGACTTAATCGGGATTTAACCATAACACATAGGTGTTGTAATGTTATAAAACACGCGTTTTTAATATCCGGGATTATGAGCCTAAAAGCGACAAAATAAGAGGTACGTTACGAGCAATTGTGTTGAAAATTATATTAATGTATTTGTCACAATTGTATTATGTTCATGAGCCCTGCTTAGCAATATACCACACTATACAGGTATTTTCATATACATTTATTAAAATGACAACATGAAACTAAGTAATACACTCAGGCCTCCTCTCATGGATGAGAGGAAACGGGCAGTAGTCCCCACACTGGCCCAGGGCGGGTTGAGGACATTTGTGAGGAAACCTGCATACATTCACAAAGAAATTCAAAGGTCTATGTGAAGTCCCCAACCCGCACTGGGCTAGCGTGGGGACTACTGCCTGTTCCCTCTTATACATGAGAGTAGGCCTGTGCCCAGCAGTGGGACGTATAAAGGCTGATTTATTTATTATTATTATTTGAAAAAATGGCTGAAGTATAGTGACAAAAAGTTTCATAATTTTCAGCACTTAGTTAATTTTTACCCAAAGTGGTGTCATTAAAACACCTATTTTAAATGATTGTAACGAATAGAACACACCAAAACTTTTCTCTAAAGAAGTTATGTTTTGCCCTTTTATAAAAAAATAACCACGAAGACACCGTCGGGAACGGAGAATTAGGGGGTCAGGTCCAACCGATCAGAGCACTTGTTTTGTTCCACACAATATAACAAACGATGATAAAATAAATAAATAAAAATAAAAAAGCCTTTATTTCTACTACCACTAATAATTACACTAATACTGTAAACTATTATACTTAAAAACAAATACTCTAGGTAGAAGTCGCCTCTGCGGCGTAGGCCTCCCCCATTTCCTTTCTCTGGCCTTCCGCATCCAGTCTGGGCCGATCCGTTGGCAGAAAATATCGCGCCACTTTTTCTTTGGCTGTCCACGTTTTCTCTTTTCGCCTCTCGGTATCCTCTTGGTTAGTCTCTTCGTCCACCTACTTTGTTCCATTCTACCAATATGTCCTGCCCAGTTCCATTTGCATGATCTTATCCGGTATACAATATCATTCAGTTTTGTTGTTCTCCTAATGGTTGTATTGTTTACTCTGTCAGAAAGTTTAATGCCCAGCATACTTCGCTACATTTTCCGCTGGCAATTGCCAATGCTTCTTCTTCTTTTCTCTTAAGGGCCCAAATTTGGCACCCGTAGGTGATACACGGAAGGATGGCTACTTCAAAGAGCTTACTTTTAATACTCTTTGTTTTTCATGATCTCTTTATAGCTCCAATACTTTTTCCATCCTAGTGCTATCCTTCGCCTTACCTCTTTTCCGGTGTAGTCATCAAAAGAGACCGATTGCCCCAAGTATAGGTATTCGTCCACGTATTTTAGTTTTCCGCCCTGTATGATTATGTCGTGAGGAGGTCCGTTGGTCATAATTTGTGATTTTGAGGTATTCATGTATAGTCCTACTTTTTGGCTCTCCTTAGTTAAGTCGTCTATCATTTTCTCTAGGTCGTATGCGTTGTAGGAGAATACTACAATATCATCCGCAAAGCGTAGGTGGCTTAGGTATTCGCCGTCTATTTTAACTCCTTTCTCGTCGCAATTTAATTTTCGAAATATAGACTCCAATACTGCATCAAATATTTTAAGTGAGAGTGGGTCACCTTGCCGGACTACTTTATCAACGTGAAATTCTTCTCCCACTCTTTCTAGCCTTATTTTTGCCCGGCTTTTTGAGTACAAATCAGAAGGCAAGCTAACATAACAACAAACGATAAGTGAATTAAAGACAAATGTCAAAGTAAAAGTAACAGTGACATGACATGACAATGACACATCACAGCTGTAGCGTAGGTACCGTTCCATTTCATTTAAAATTCTCTAACCGGAATTTCAAAATTCAGTTTTAATCATTATTATTTATAAACAGTATGTTTTTTTAGCTGAATCAATTGTATAACAATAATACTAACGTGAAAATGTAGTCTCAGATATAATCAAATTACGTAAAAGGGAGAGACCGATCTATCAGATCCGAACGTCAGAGCCGAACATTTCCGAACAATGGCGACGCTTCAAATGGACAATTTTGTCGAGATTTCATTACGTGATTTTAGAAAAAATATGGAACAGAACCGGAAGCCTTTATGCTCTTGTTCTAAGTTAATATCTAGAGAATTGATTCATAAATTTATTTCTCGTGTTCGTTGCCTAGTTTTTAAGAAACGTGACGCCAAACGTCGTGTTTTTGTAAGGCGCTATCTCGCTCGTTCCTTCGTTATCCCGTTCTGATTTTCCGATTTTATATAATAGATGTTTAATTAAGTAACGGTCGAATGCAAAATGACATTTTCTTACATAAACATTAAAAAAAATTGGCTCTTAATACAGGTGCATGAAAACCTACTAGAAGGCCTCAACCGCTACTGTAAAACTAATTTAAGTTATCCAAATAAATGATTCATATGTATTTATTGCATTTATAAAATAAGTATCTTGGCTTTTTTAACGATCTGGATAAAATTTAGGTATTTAACACTGTCAGACTTCTAAAGACTAATAAAAGTTCGGCCACTTAGGTTGCCATAATTATGCTACAATGTACCTAATTTTAACTTTCTGGGGCCCTTGGGAGTTGATAGGGTTTTTTGTACGCTACGCCACAATACAAATAAAGCTTATTTTTTAAATTTAAAAATAATACTTTACTTGATTCGGTAACCTTGACAACGGTTGTCCAATCTCATTTCGGTGGTCGAAATTGTAGCGGTTCTTACTGTACGAAACTACTTTTAGGATATTTTAACGACTTACATCAAAAATGGTACTCATACACACTGACACATGCAGGTTATAGGAATTAAATTTGACAAATAATAATATGTATACGTCATTGGTGTATGCAATCGTCATGGATGACTACCAGAGAAGGTATTGGTGCCTACTCCCGTCATTGTTGAATCCTTCATTTTCGCCTCCAATGACGGCGTTTACAATAACGATTCACATGAAAACATGTCAGGACAAATTTGTATTTGAGATTGGCAAAAAATACATACGAAGACCTAATACAGCCATGATATTCTTCTAATAAATTGAATAATAATTCATGAATCACGCATAATCATTAAGAAACATTTGAATATACCAATGACGCAAAAATTGGCAATCTTGGAAGAACTTTTTTGGCTACTTATCTTGACAAAACGCGGCGCTTGTTGGCGGTCCGGTGTTCGTTAGGCGACAGAGGGGGGCCGGGGGAGATACCGAGACTGCTACGCGTGGAGGGCATGCGTTCATTTTTACACAAAACTAAAAACCATGTCGGGCGCGCGCCATGACGATATTTCTTGACACACTTTTTGATTTAAAATTTCCCAAACTTCTACTAATACATTCTTCTAATAATACTTCTTAACTATAGGAAAGCCAATCTTGTGCCTTTTTATTGTGTTAATTTTATTCTAAAAAACCTAATAGTTTACGGTTTATCCAAATTACCAGGCGAGTAGATGGTATTTACCCAAGTAAAAAACAGCTCTTTTTGCATGATATTCGCCAATAACATTTTAAATCGTAGGTATAACCTAAAAAGGATAGGATAGCATTTGCGTTATTTTTTTTGCACAAGAAATCGTACTTACGAGATTGAAACATGTTGTCATTAAAAAGTTATCTCATGTCACCTAAAAAATGAGCGCTCCGTGGAATCGCCCAGGCATTCAACGAGCCTAAAAATAATTTAATTTAGCTCCGACTCGAATAAAATTTCGGTATATGCAGTACTAGCTTCCGCTCGTGACTCCGTCAGCCCATGCAGGGATAAAAACTATCCTTTATTTTAATCCCGACTATAAGCTATCTTAGTGTAAAAAATTTACTAAATTGGTTGAGGCGTTTGTGCAATGATATCGAAAGTAAAGATACGCCTGTCTGTACAATATTCGCTTGACATACTGTGACACACTTAACTACTAACTGTGACAGCTGAAGACTAAGGCACGGTGGCCCGCAAATGCCTGTGTCGGGCCACCGCATTGGGCGAATTACTCGTGCGCGTTGGGCCTATCTTTACCCAGTAATATTATATATATCTATGCATTTGAGCGTGATTGAGTAACAAACATCCAAACATCTAAACATCCAAACATCCACTGTGTCTAAAACGTTGTTTTTTTTTTATTCAACGTTTTCCATCCAATAGAAAATAACATTACGAAAGCTATGGAAATAAACCTATCATGTCCACTCGCAAAAATAACGAAGCGCCTCAATTGAAGTGAGAACATTCAATTAATGTTTCAGTTCCAATCTATGAGTAGAACCGCGCCTCGACAATTGTTAATATGTCCAAACTGTGCTTGGAACAACACTTTTTCCAAAGCTAAAGCTTGAAACGTTATCGATTTAGTGATGTGACATTATCGAATGATGAACGATCTTTATGATATATAGGGTTTCTTACGTTTGCATAATATAAAATAATACACTAATATGTAGTCCAAAAACTTGCAATTACCTCTTAATCACGAATAAGTTGGATTACAAATAACTCTGTATGGCCATACAATATATATGTTCCTTACGTTTCGGATGTGTTGATCTTAAAGAATGGTGAAGACAAATAATGTGTCATACTGTGTTACATATTTACACAATAACTGAGAGAAACCAATGTGATACCAAGTGAGGAAACCGTTCTAATTCCAACAAGGGCTAGTTTTCTCTCGGGGTTGGAAACGCAGATAGCAGTCGCTTTTGTAAAATTAGTGCCTACAAAAAATCTTGGAATTACGACTCCTTTACGGTTTCCGGAAACATGCAAGGATGATGATGACATTTTATTAAAGTTGGTGGTTGGTTAAACATATGCTGAAAAATATCGATATCAAACAAAAGTTTATCGTGACAACCGCCATCCCCATGCGTTCAAATCGATAATTGCTTGCATATTCCTCGACCACTAAATATAGACAGCAATTCACAATTTGTCCCGAGCCTTCCTCACCCTCTTTTCCTTTTTAAATTTTTATTCAGAACTGATGTATTTTTTTCTTTCGTCGGATTTTCGATTTCTCCTCTTTTATTATAGTGAAACTGGGCCTGTCCTTTGCGACCAACAATTTCGAATCAATGTTTCCTGAATATCAGTGTGCTCTCGTTTTTAGGAACTAAGATAATTAGGTAGTTTCCTCGTGATAAAATAGATGATACATGTGGCGTTTTTATGATGAACCATCAAATAATTGCAACAAAGTGTAATTGTAGAATAAATATATCATACACAAACACGAATTCGAAGTTTCGAAATAATATGTGTTTATTTGTACCATCCGTGTATATTAAAAGGTACCTATCAAGACAACTCTTATGTATCAAATATAAATAAATAGTATCACACCTATCATTGTCTAACCTTAGCTCTTTTCATAAGGTAGGTACCTACTTCCGTCAAAAATTTCAAACGAATGTATCAAAGTTAATTAATTTTTGCAAGTTTTTGACAGTCATTTGAGCAAAATATTCCCATTTAAATTTGCTTTGAAAATCTAAACAACCGTGCAAGAGCATTACAATGTCGCTTTTTGAAGTTCCATTATTCATAAAAATAAACGACATGATTAATGTTTACAAAATAAGTTTTTCTTTTCATTCGCGGAAATGAGACGTTTGAAACACGATCTCATTCAGTTCGTGAATGACTTACTTTGTCACGGTATTTTGTTGGAATTAAAAGGCAGTTCAAAATTTTTCTCATATTATTCAACGGTAGAATAAATTCTACAAAACTAGAATAGATTTATATGGTTACAGGAAATAAAGAAATAGTATTCGTAAAACTGTAAATGCTCATCATTCAGAATCCTATATTAAGTCGGTACTCCTCAAATATTGTTGGTCCACGTACTTATATAG
Organism: Epinotia demarniana; assembly: GCA_945867215.1. Classification (NCBI taxonomy): domain Eukaryota; kingdom Metazoa; phylum Arthropoda; class Insecta; order Lepidoptera; family Tortricidae; genus Epinotia; species Epinotia demarniana. The sequence goes on from OX244261.1 coordinate 21,968,305, forward strand.
TGTTTTCAGTGTTTTCTGATCTTGATCTCGGAATAGGTCTCATTGCCATAGTGGAAAGGAATTGATAAATTGAAGTCACTTTTTCCTTACTAAGCAATGTGTTACTGAAGTGAGCGATCAGAACTTCAGTGTTTTCTGTAACGCATTTGATCTCGCAATCGGTCCCATTGCCATAGTGGAAAGGAAATATGGCTTGGCTAAATTGAAGTCACTTTTTTCCTTACTAAGCAGTGTGTTACTGAAGTGAGGGATCAGGATTTAAGTACAACTATTTGTTTAATATACATCATAACTTATTACAGCGTGTTTGATATTTCATATTTTTAAAAGGTTTGCATGGGGTTGAATTGTATGGAGAACCAGTCATTTTAGAAGTGAGACTGATAATAAAACAGTTACAAGGTAACCAAACTACAGCAAGTAAGTAGATGAAAACAGTTACATGGCAAAATAAAACAAAAACATTGTATAGTCACATCTCATAAGGGGTTTTGAAAATAAATTTGCATTTTTAGGGTTCCGTAGCCAAATGGCAAAAAACGGAACCCTTATAGATTCGTCATGTCTGTCTGTCTGTCTGTCTGTCCGTCAGTATGTCACAGGCATTTTACTCTAAAACCATAAGGTGTATTTGAATAAATAAATGAGGATAGGGTGTATTTTGTTAACCGCTACATAGTTTTGTAATGAAAGTACTAAAGAAGAATTTTTTTAGGGGTGCACCCCATACATAACACTGAAAGTCAAAAAATATTTTTTCATTGCAAGCCCATTTGTGGTACATCAATCGACAGGCCTTTCAAAATAAATATAAGGTTTCTAAACAAATTTTTTGATTAAGTGAATAGAGTCGAAGATAATCGCCCCGAAAGTGACTAAAATTGTGTCCCCCCCCTCTAATTTTTGAACCGTGTATTTTAAAAATATGAAAAAAATCATGCTCATAGGGATTATAAAATTCTACCAGCGAAATTTGTTTTCAACAAGATCGGTTCAAAGTTTTTCGAGATATTTATAAAAAACTGCGTTGCTTAAAGTCAAGGATGTAAGTGCCATAAGTATTCAGTAACGATATGACCTTTTTCATGTCAGACCCATCATACCCCTAGCAATACCCCTAGGTGTAGGGTGGGACTGAACCATACCACCGTAGTGCTGTGCACTATATTCTGCTTCATAATATCTATCCCAAAAGTCCTATTACCGTTATCAGTATCACGCAGTGTAGTTGAAAAAGTTAGACTACTGTTATCTGTACGAGTAGGTAACCTTTGATTTAGTAAATAGAACTAGATGCACAATGTCAAACGAATATGCCAAGAAATGTGCCCCAGAACATGAACGAAGAATACTCTGGACAGGCTATGGTAATAATAATACGTGCGAGCGAGCTGGTAGCATACAAATCTCTATAAGTGTGACAGAAAGGGGAATATCATTCATTGTCATTGTCATAGTTCCACTTTTTTTTATTATTTGCCACAACTGATTTAGTATGAAATTATGCCACACCAACCATTACCCGTCCCGTATTAAGTTGTTTATGACAAGTCATCAGCCATTTTAGGACCGGTTCTTAATTTAGCTGCAATAGAGCTTTTCCGTCTCTCACCGTGGCAACACGTACAGCCCGTCCATAGTGTTGCGCCGGTAGTATAAACTTCATTCTTGATTTTTCATGCTTTAGAAGCGTTTTCAGCAGGCTGAAAAGTGATTTCAGGTCGTTTCAGAGGTGGCTCTTCCACATACTAGAAGATTGAAAATTCACCCTAGTTGCCGTTGTTTTCAGGCGCCTGAAACATGTTTTCAGTCCGTTTCAGGACAGCCTCTATCAGATGGCGCAATAACCTGAAAACCCGTTTCAAGGCGTTTTCAGGACCCCTTATGGGCCTTTGAAGTACACTTCAGTATATGGCGAAATTTCTCGAAGGAGTGAAGGAGACAGCACTATTAGAGAGAGACATCTAGATTGAGAAGGTTCGAGAAGTGTGTGAAAGAGACAGCACTATTAGAGAGAGACATCTAGGTTCAGAAGGTTCGAGAAGTGTGTGAAAGAGACAACTAGAAAGGGACAGCATATTCGGGTCGAACGATCATCGAACAATCTGGACGCTCTGGAACATTCACGAACCGAGGGGTCGCCGTTCCTAGAATTGGATCTTGGACCGATTATTCAAGATTTCTCCGGAATGTTCTAGTGCGATGGTCTCCGCATATATAAGCCGCACGCCAACGCAGCGGAGAAGAGTTTTGAATTAAACTGCGAACAGTGCTTATCTCAAAGCGAAGCGAGTGAAAAGTGTGCCATAGTGAAGTGATTTATTAAGTAAGCCTTGTTAATTAGCAATTTTGAAATAAATTTTGCATTCCTTTTAATTAGTGATCAATTCGTGTATTTTCTATCACGTTACCCACCCCGTGGACGTAACAATAGTATTCTAGGTTCATGGCCCCAGAATGACAGCTCTAGCTGTATTTCAGTAGTTGCTAATAGCGTTAACTTATAACCTGCATCAAGATATATGTTTCATAAAAAAAGTACTCAGTGTTTTAGACCTTAAGCACCATATTAGCAAACCAACATCAAAAGATTAAATACTTTTTAGTTTATTGTGACATACAATGTGACTTGACTACTCACGTCAAAACTTTAGCGTTTAGCGTTTAGCGAATGAATGGTCGCGTTATAAATTTTATTTATTTCATCAGAAAGCACAAATACATATGATTTCTTTATTTTACAAGTGGGGAATAAACAGTTTCAAATATTTGTACAAATATTATATATAAAACACTTGTTGAGATTTCCGTAAGAACATATGGTACAGCTGACAGAGTCCATAAAAAGAAATCATTTTAGTTTCCTTGAAATAGATTCAGTTTGTTAAATAATTATATTTTCGACCTGCCTTTACTTTAAATACTTTCTTTTTTGCGATGTAATGTAAGCGTACAGTCAAGTAGCAATCAGCTGTCGATTTTATTAAAACGGTCCTGGGTTTTGAACGTCACTCTCATGATCACCCGACATCTATAAAACGAGTATTACGAGATATAAGGTCAAAAATGAATGATGATGAAAATTGGCAACGATTAGCGCATTTCCAAATGATGTGTTGGGATTGTAGTATAGAATTTTATTATCGTTCATTAATGCTATTAATTACCTTTTGCAAGGTCATGTCTGTCTGTCTGTCTGTCTGTCCGTCCGTATGTCACAGGCATTTTACTCGAAAACTATAGGGTGTATTTGAATAAAATTTTGAGAATAGGTGTATTTTGTTAACCGCTACATAGTTATGTAATGAAATTACAAAAAAAGTTTTTTTAGGCGTGCACTCCATACATAAAATTGAAACTCAAAAAAAAAAAATGCATGCCCACGTGTGGCACATCAATCGATAGGCCTTCCAAAATAAGTATAAGGTTTCTCAGCAATTTTTTTGATTAAGTGAATAGAGTCGGAGATAATCGCCCCGAAAGTCACTAAAATTGTGTCCCCCTCCCCTCTAACTTTTGAACCGTGTATTTCAAAAATATGAAAAAAATCATGCAAATTGTTTTGAACAAGATCGGTCCAAAGGTTTTCGAGATATTTCTAAAAAACTGCCTTACTTAAAGAAAAGGATGTAAGTGCCATATGATTTCAGTAAGGATACGACCTTTTTAATAGGCACGGAACCCTTGTTGTGCGTGGACCGACACGCACTTGGCCGCTTTTTTTACGTAGGGAGGTACCTAATAAATTGATTTCTACGAAAAGATATCCCAACGAGAAATATGGATTGCCGGCCAAATAGATATAAACGGATAGCGATACGAGGCTGGCAATCCCTTTTTGTGCCAAAATATGAATTGTGTTTTTCTTAAGCATTCAATAAAATAAATAATAAATATTTTTTAATACAGTTGCTCAAAAAGTGGTACTTTTTGTGGCTGCGTAGCGTACGAGAAGCTCAATTTCTCGAACTAGTGCTTTTTACTTTTTAGTTCCAAACTATACTTTCGAAATGCAGTAATTTTATATTAGATTTTTTACTTGGAAATTATGAAATTAAAAACGCTTACGAATACAAGGGGTATTTATTTAAAGTATTCATTAATATATAAATGACGAAAAAATATTAAGAATTTGCATTTTATAGCCTACTCTGTCTTAGGTATCTATGTATGAAATATTTACTTTCCTAAAAATCGTTCTTTGATTTGGCTGAATGATATGCCTAGAAAAAAAAAGTTTAAAAGCAAATCAGCCCGCCCTTTTGAAATAACTTCTAACATTATTTAAACACATTAACGTATATAAATATATAATTTGGTACGAGAAGTTATAAAAAAATATTGAAAATGAGTGATTCAAACATTGATATGACACCACCAGACATTCGTGCTAGAGCAGCAATTGCCAATGACTGTGTTATTCCAGAAAAATCTAAAAACCAATATAATGCCGTCTATGTTAAATTTATCGAGTGGAAAACCTTACATAACGCAAAGTCTTTTTCAGACACTGTTTTGATGGCCAATTTTCAAGAGCTGTCTGAAACCTATTGGCCATCAACATTATGGTCAAAATATTCTATGTTGAAAGTAGGGCTCCCGCTACACGTGTAAACCCGCCCGCCCGAATACCCGTGTTCTTAAGCCCGCGGTGCTAAGCGTCCGTTCCACACGGACACGCCCGAACCCGCCCGGTCCGCGGGCGGGTACCCGGGTACCCGTGTACCCGTACACACGTACCCGCGGGTTCTAATTACACGCGGGTTCGGACCGTCCGCGGCCATTTGAGTTGAGGCAAATATAATTTATTTATTTCATTTTACTCTATTTGCATTAGCAACTCTATGGGTTTGGTGTGTATGATGTTGTTTTATATTAGGTATGTATGTGGCAAAAAGAAATATCGCAGGAAGCCTATGTTTGCTCTATTGCGTAATAATATTGTATAAACCCAGTATTTTATTTAATGATTGACCGACAAAGGGCACGCAAACTGTTTAACTTTTATTAATAGCCGCTTATAGATATGATAGCTAAACAAAAACAGTAGGTAAGTACAGTCAACCACAAAAGTGGTCTACCACTTTTGTACTTTATTGCATGCAAAATAAGGTCCAAAAGTGGTAGCCCACTGTCATGGCTGACTGTACATGAGAACTTTTTAATATTAACCGAGCGCTTATTGTATTGTACAGTCGAGGAAATTTAATGTTTAGCACTTTTGATCCTAAACGTCATTCAAATAGAGTTGACATTTGCTAAGTCTTCATTTTCCTCCACCGTCGGTATGGTTCTAAATAAGGGACTGAATGTGGTATACCTTTCTAAACCGTACTTTATCTTATCTTATCTAGATGACGGCCCTTTCGGATGCACTTCGACCAAGTGGGATCTTTTGTGCATTTGCCAAAGCGTATCATTTAAGCGAAGTTGGGAGTAGACGTAAGGAGAGCCTTACGTCTACTCCCAACTTCGCTTCATCATTTCCACATAGCGGATGATGCAGCTCAGCGGAAGTACCTTGAATTCCTTTGGTTGCGGATAGCCGTTACCAAAGTAATTCATTCTTTGTCTGGCAAGGGCATGACATTCACACAGTAAGTGTTCCATAGTCTCATCCTCCTCGCCATACATTCTACAGTCTAAGCTGTCTGATAGTCCCATCTTGGCCAAAAGATCCTTGACCCCGAAGTGACCTGTGAACACCCCAGATATGGTTCTGAGCTGCTTCCTACTGAATTTCCAGAGTTTGTTAGTCCAGCCCGAGTCCACTCCTTCTATGAAGAGCTTTGAGTGCCTTAAGCCCGCCTCATTCCTCCACTCGTATTGGTGTTTGGTTTTGGCGTAGGCTTTAACCCCTTACCGCATGAATTAATAAAGGATTGAATTAAAAAAAAATTCAGAATATATCTTTATGGAATATTTGTAATAGTTTTTAATGATTTTGTTTTTTTTTTGCTTTAATTATATAGAAATTACAAAATAATGCCATATATGGCAATTTATTCGTTTTGCTGATGACATTGCGGCTTTTGCAGAGTCATCAAATCAGTTAGAAGAATTAGTTACAGATATGAATGCAATTTTTGAAGATTTTGGACTTAAAATAAACATTAATAAAACAAAAATGCTAGTAACCTCAAAAAGGCACTCAAATTATAGACCAATCACTTTAAATAACAGGACAATAGAGCAAGTCGACAAATTTAAATATCTGGGAAGCATAATCACTAATAACTCCAAATGTACACCAGACATTATCGCGAGGATAGCCATGGCGAAGCAGGCTTTCAATGCCAAGAAGAGCCTGCTCAAAGCCAGAATAGCAGGCCATATTCGGAAGAGGCTTATAAAAGTGTACATCTGGAGCATAGCGTTGTATGGAAGCGAAACGTGGACAATGACACAGCGTGACAGAGAACGATTGGAGGCCTTCGAAATGTGGTGCTGGAGGCGAATGGAGAGGATTAGTTGGAAGGATAAGAAGACGAATGAGGAGGTGCTTGAGAGAGTGAAAGAGAAAAGAACGTTGTTGAAGACCATTGAGAACAGGAGAGGCAGGATGTTGGGCCACTTGTTACGACACGATGATTTTATGAAAACCATAGTAGAAGGGAAGATAGAGGGAAAGAGGAAGAGAGGGAGACCAAGAAGATCTTTTATGGACCAAATAAAAGAAAAAGTAAACGGCGCGTCGTATCAAGAGGTCAAAACAATAGCTGAGAACAGAGAGGAATGGAAATTGCTCCACCGACAAGATTTTGAATCTTAAATATAATGATGAATGATGATGGCTTTATATGCGTTGCAGTGAAATAATTTTTAGTCATATTTGGCTTCATATGCAATCAAGCTTGGTCGCGTATGATGGTTATCATTATGATTGAACTTTAGTTACATTCTGTGAAAATCTGTAAAACAGTTACGTTTGTCACTAAAACAAATATACTAAACATTTCTCACACTTTGTAAAATAACGGTAAATCCACATTTTTTGCAATGCTGACGAATATTTTTCGTCCAAATAGGAAAATGGTCAACATTATAGCAACGAACCGCTTTAGCTCTATTCGATTGTAAGTTAAAAGAAACTTGAAAATATCTGCTGGTATTTCTAATTCTTTTATAATTTGTGGTTTCATTCCACTTTTTCATTTTTTACCGACTTCAAATAAAAGGACGAGGTTCTCAATTCGGTTGTATTTTTTGTTTGTAAGTATGTTCCAGGTGGGTCCCATTTAAAAAAAAATCTGTTGGATGATGGGATCCATGAGGAATTGAGGGAACTCCTCAATTTTATTAGGCACGCATGTAGTGATTTTGGTATTTTCTATTTGCATTTTATTCATAATATTCCATGCTCCATAAAACCGCGAAGGATTATTTTCTGAAATCAATAAGAAAAAACCTTAATGCATGGGAAGCCAAATATGACTGTTACAGTTTTTGACTCAAATACATAGGAAGTCAAATATGGCCTTTACAAAAACAAGATCAAATCTATTACGAAAACATTCTCTAGTCCAAAATACATTCGCAATATAAGTTACTGAATGTTTGAACTCTACGTTTATATTTTTGTTATGTTATTTACTCACCTTCATTTAGTTGTTTTTTAGCCAGAAGGTTTATCTATTTACTCCGCACGGCACCGATGTAACACATCTCACTTACCCTTAACATTTTTATAAGAAATGACTTAGCCACAGAAATAAAAAAAATACGTCGCGATTTACGGAAAGTGGCTTCTTAGAAATGACGATTGTTTGCTCAAGAATCAATTAAATTATTATCTTAAAAAAAATGATAAATTTCGGTGATCAAATATGGCTTTCTATGCGGTAAGGGGTTAAAGGCCGAAATTATGGTTCCCTGCGAGAGTCCCACAAATGGTTCTGGACCTACCTTTACTCACGAGGTTGAATATGAGCACCGAATAAAGGCACTGAATCAAAACGATACTTGCATCATTACTCTGCCTACCTATCTAAAGGATACAGTAATCATTTTAAAAGAAAGGTACTCGAACAAAACGATATTACGACTATTTTGCTACTGCTTTAATGTATACCGTTATCATTTTTAAATAAAGGTACCTACTCAAACAAAACGATTTTATGTTACCGATTCAAAGTATACCATAATTATTTTGATATCGGATAACGGTACGATTTTATGCTCTCATGAAAAAGTCGTTTTCTGCTTGCGTTTTTGACGGGATTTTATCTTATAATTTCGGACGTACTCGTTGATGTAGTTTAACGAGGTAAAAATAATTTGCAGTAACGAGATCATCATTTGTATAGGCGTTATCAGTGTCTTGCATTTTTTTTTGGATAAACCCAAAAGTCTTAGCGACTAAACTATAGATAAAGAAGTGGTTGAATTCCAAAGCAATATTGAGTTTTATGCCTTTGCGATAAAGTCGAAATTTCAACAAAAAAATGGAAGCTAACTACTTACGTCTTAAGTTTACTTTGTTTGTTTTGTTCGTCACCTGCCGGCGAAACGGGTCTCCCAAGGTCGTCCATTTAAAATTAATAATCAGCCAGCAATGGCCTACTTCCCTTGCTTCGAAAATAATGTACTTTTATCTGTTATCTTCGCCGACCCGAGCTGTGGTATTTTACCGCTGAACGGCTATATTAGGGAAGTGGAAGGGGCAGGTGGAAGGGGTCTTAAGGGACATAGGATATAAACGAGTTCCACGTGGACGGAGTCGTGAGCAGAAGCTAGTAAGTCTCATCCCATAAAAAACATTTCATGGAAAAAAGAGGTTGTCTCAAAACTCTTCTTAAACTTAAAAAGTTGTTAGACATTTCGTAGAGCCAAGTCTCAGGCATTCATTAATCTTTATTTAATCATCGTCATCATCATCATATCAGCCGAAAGACGTCCACTGCTGGACATAGGCCTCCCCCAAAGAGTGCCAAAGTGACCGGTCCTGCGCCATCTTATCCAGCGGACTCCCGCAACCTTTACCAGGTCCTCAGTCCACCTTGTGGGTGGCTTTATTTACTTGCTAAATAAAATTTTACGTCACACCTGGCCATAATACGAGTTTTACTGCACGCTGCGCACAAACACCTGCGATCTGGGGCATTCACGAATTCACCGCCCTAGTTACGTACTATTGTGACTTGGTAATCGCACAATACTACATAGTTTTAGGTATGCAAAATTTCATAAATGCAGTAAAGTCTCATCATTATTTCTAAATTGGGAACGGCCAATTTAAGACCACCAGCTTCGTTGCTATTATGGTTCAAAACCAAAACTAGATTAATGTTACTACATTATTTTTCACATTTGAAGCTCAAATAAAAATCTGGGGACACGGCGGTGCCCCCGCCAAGTCGAGCAAAAAAGCGGCACTGCCGTACCATCTTTTTTCGAAGCAGTTCAGGCCGTTTTTGACCCCCGATAACTTCGTTGTGAATAAAACTGGAAGCCTTTTTTAGGAAGAATTTTTAGTAACCAAGCAGGCATTGTTTAAACATGGTATATTTCAAATTTCATTCAATTTGAAGCAGTAGTTTAAGAATTATAACTAGCCAAAGTTTCTTAATTTTGTCACTCACATATTCACTGAACGATCAACAAAAACACTAATTTAGAACATAATTAGTGTTTAGTGTTAAAATCAAGATGAAAATAAAATATTTTGCAAATTTCGGTCCACATGTCTAGATACGCATAAATAACTTTGTAATCCCATAAAAATATATAGGATTACAAAGTTACATTTGCAGCGAATGGGAGAAAAAATTCAAAAGCAAGAATGAGACTGCATTCGTAATTTGTATGTATTGATGACACAATAACCTACAAAAAGAAGTAAGATCCCATAAAAAAAACATTCCATGTAAAAAAGAGGCCAAGTCTCGAAACTCTTCCACCGTAAAAAGTTGTGAGATATTTCGTAGTACCAAGTCTCAGGCATTCTTATTATTCTTTATTTGCTAGCTAAATATAATTTTGCGACTTGGCAATTACACAATACTTCATAGTTTAAGGTGTGCAAAAATCCATAAAAGCAGTAAAGTGGTGTGATTGCCAAGTGGCAGCATTCTATTTAGCTGACAAATAAAGAATAATGAGAATGCCTGAGACTTGGTACTACGAAATATCTCACAGCTTTTTAAGGTGGAAGAGTTTCGAGACTTGGCCTCTTTTTTACATGGAATGTTTTTTTATGGGATAAAACTTACTAGTTTCTGCCCGCGACTTCGTCCGCGTGGAACTCGTTTATATCCTATGTCCCTCCCCCAGATTCAAATCTCTATACCAAATTTTATCTAAATCAACTCGGCTGTTAAAGCGTGAAGGGGTAACAGAAAGACACAGGCAGACAGACCCACTTTCATATTTATAACATTAGCATGGATTCGTACTTACTTTTTTAAAATATGAATTTGAGGAGGCGAACTTTACGTACTTTGTTATAATTTGTTACATTTATTCCTATGCTATTTTTATTCACAAATAATATGTTATAATTGCAATGCTACGAACACTCATTTAGTACTTGTATGTACATTCTTAGAACAACGGAATAGTTCCTAGCTTCACACCACAACTCAAGGACGGGTAGTACTACCCGCGTGTAAACAGGACGCGGGTACCCGTGTACACGTGTACACGTGTACACGGGTACCCGTGCGCTAATTACACGGATCCGTTCGGACCGGTCGCTTAGACCCGCGGGCGGGTTACACAAACACGGGTACCCGACACGTGTACACGAAACCCGGACACGACCGCGAGCCCTAGTTGAAAGCTGTTATAAAGTTAAAACATGACATAGATATAAAAACTTACACCAGATTGACTGCTTTCTTAAAAAGGCAAAGTGCAGGATTTCAGAGTAAAAAATCAAAGGTACTAACAGCTGAACAAATTGAGACGTTTATAAATGAAGCTCCAGATCAGCAACATCTAGCTACAAAGGTATAAACTTAAATATAAATCTAATAAAATATGTACACAATTTAAGTAAATTAACTCTAAAAATAAAGTAGGAAGTTAAAAAAAATAGAATGAAATAAACAATTGTCTTACAATATATAATAAAAATGTAACTTTGTTCATAGGTTGCTCTTATATTTGGAGTCTGTGGCGCATACAGACACGAAGAGCTCACAAATGTATCAGTAAAAGATATAGAAACTCATGGGGACATACTTCTTGTCAAAATACCAAATTTGACGACCGCTTTAGCCTAGTTGGTAGTGACCCTGCCTACGAAGCAAGAGGTCCTGGGTTCGAATCCCGGTAAGGGCAAAAATTTGTGTGATGAGCACGAATATTTGTTTCTGAGTCATGGATATTTTCTATGTATTCAAGTATTTATATCTATTATATTTATCGTCATCTAGTACCCATAACACAAGCCATACTGAGCTTACTGTGGGACTAGGTCGATTTGTGTAAGATTGCCCCCTTATATTTATTTATTTATTTATTTATTTATTTAAATACAAAAAATAAAATTCCCAGGTCCTTCACTATTGGTACCGGTAGGTCCATGCACATATGATTTTCCTACGTCCAACTATCCAAATATTATTTTATGCGACACACATGTGGGCGTGGACATGATTAGGACAAAAATCAAAAGTCTTGATAGTGATAAGGGTCCCGGTCTTGATGGGATACCAGCATCATTTATTAAAGAGTGTGGTGAAGAACTTAGCCTGCCTCTCTATCTCATTTTCAACAAGTCGATCGAAAGTGGTGTTTTTCCGGATCTCTGGAAGACTGCCTTTATAATTCCAATCTATAAATCAGGCGACAAAGATCGTTGCATAAATTATAGGCCGATAAGTATTTTGTCCACGTTTCCAAAAATTTTTGAATCGGTTATGTATTCATGTTTTTACTCACATTTCAAAACGTTCATCTCTCCTAGCCAGCAAGGGTTTGTACCACATAGGTCTACTGTCAGTAATCTGTTGGCGTACAAGAACTACCTCTGTAACGCTTTTGCAAAAAGATCACAGATTGACTCCATATACACTGATTTTTCTAAAGCGTTCGATAAAGTCGATCATTCTATTCTTTTAAAAAAACTTGAGGGATATGGTCTTCATGGGAACTTGTTGAGGTGGGTAAAATCTTATTTAGAGAACAGAAGTCAACTAGTTAGTATCAAAGGGCATCTCTCTGAACCATTAACCGTCACATCTGGAGTACCGCAAGGATCACATTTAGGGCCTCTCTTGTTTGTTGTCTTTATTAACGACCTTATTATACAGCTATCATCAGGGACCGGAAAACCCGTTCTTTGGCTTAAGCCGTTCGAAAGGCTTAAGCCGTTCGAGGATTAATCGTTTGTTTGGGTTACCGTATCCTCAGCTTAACTTATATACGGGTAAGCCCTTCAACAGAGTTAAGCCTAAATAACCTGAGGGTTTTGGGTTAGGGTTTTGATAGGGTTATTTGAAGGGTTTTTGTAGGGGTTATGAAAGGGTTTTTATTGGCTTAATTTAACCGCTTACTTATTGGTATGACGCCGGCACACTTCTTTACCCCTTCCTGGGGCCGGTGACGAGCGAGTAAAAAAGCGGCCAAGTGCGTGTCGGACCACGCACAACGAGGGTTCCGTGCCTATTAAAAAGGTCGTACCGTTACTGAAATCTTATGGTACTTACGTCCTTTTCTTTAAGGCGCCATAGGTTTAGCGAAGTGAAGCGAACAGTTTTTGAAACAATATAATGCGTCTGTTTATATTAATATGGTTTCAAAAAAAAAACAATTGTAATCTTGAAGCTTTTCTTCAGGGAGAAGTGATTCGAAACATGATTAAGCAATTTTCACTCGATAGAAAAAAACACGAACATAGGTCTAAAAGGGTCTAAAATACACTTAGAATATTCGTAAAAAATTAAGCACAAAAGCTAAGAATATTAAAATGGCTTCTATTAATCGGCAATATCATGTTTAAGAGAAATCAGTGATTACTTTTTTATTTATTTAAACGGCCAAAAAATTTAAATTGAAAAACATGATATCCGTGCTTCCGAGCACGCACTTCCATCTCGCTCAAGCTTATGCTCAGTGAGAGGGAGAGAAGACCATGAACCTACGGCGCCAGGAAGGCAGTTTTTTAATATATATCACAAACTTTTTAACCGACCTTGTTCAAAAAAAAAATTCGCTGAAAGAATTTAATAAGCCCTATGTCCATGATTTTTTTCATATTTTTAAAATACACGGTTCGAAAATTAGAGGGACCCCTCCCTACACAATTTTAGTGACTTTCGGGGCGATTATCTCCGACTCTATTCACTTAATCAAAAATTTTAACCTTATATTTATTTTGAAAGGCCTATTGATTGTTGTGCTACACGTAAACTTGGAATGAAAAAAATTTTTTTGACTTTCAGTTTTATGTATGGAGAGCATTTTTAGTAATTTAATTACGAAACTATGTAGGGGCTAACAAAATACACCTATCCTTAAAATTGTATTCAAATACACCTAATAGTTTTTGAGTAAAATGCCTGTGACATACGGACGGACAGACAGACAGACAGACAGACAGACATGACGAATCCACAAGGGTTTCGTTTTTTGCCATTTGGCTACGGAACCCTAAAAATGAAAAAAGGGCCGGCAACCTGATTGTGATTCTTGTGAAGTCGCCAGCGTCCATAGGCTACAGTGTTTTCGTACCATCAGACAGGCCGTATGCTTGTTTGCCACCGTCGTAGTATTAAAAATAAACATATCTTGGATATTTTTGTAGAGGCCTTTTACAGTTCCAATAATTTTACATAAGGTAGGTATGTTGGGTGGGATAAGAACGGTACGGTTTAGAGCGGAGAATTCAAATTAGTAGGTACTAAATGAAATAGTTAAAACCGTAAAACATGCCTACTTTGCCACCAGGCAAAACCTTTTTAAAAAAAATCTGGTAATATATCAGAAATCATTAAAGTGGCCAAAAAAAACATTGTCCTCGTTTATTTGTTTTTTAGGGTTCCGTAGCCAAATGGCAAAAAACGGAACCCTTATGGATTCGTCATGTCTGTCTGTCTATCTGTCTGTCTGTCCGTATGTCACAGGCATTTCACTCGAATACTATAAGGTATATTTGAATAAAATTTTGAGGATACGTGTATTTTGTTAGCCACTACATAGTTTTGTAATTAAATGAAAAAAAAATTTTAGGGGTGCAGTCCATACATAAAACTGAAAATCATTTATTTTATTGCAAGCCCAGGTGTGGCACATCCATCGATAGGCCTTTCAAAATAAATATAAGGTTTCTCAGCAATTTTTTTGATTTAGTGACTAGAGTCGGAGATAATCGCCCCGAAAGTCACTAAAATTGTGCCCCCCCCCCCTCTAATTTTTGAACCGTGTATTTTGAAAATATGAAAAAATCATGGACATGGGCTTATTAAATTCTTTCAGAGAAAATTGTTTTGAACAAGATCGGTACAAAGGTTTTTGAGGTATTTCTAAAAAACTGCCTTCCATAAAGAAAAGGACGTAAGTGCCATAAGATTTCAGTAACGATACGACCTTTTTAATCGGCACGGAACCCTTCGTTGTGCGTGGTCCGACACGCACTTGGTCGCTTTTTTATACTTTAGGATTATCGAACCTATTGATACGTCTCGTAACTAAAGACTATAATCAGCCATAAATTTGGCACATTAGTTTTATTCTATTAGAAGTATTAGAAGTGATTTAAAACATAATACTACTACGTTTAATTTTTAGTGGGCGAAGTCGCAAAAATAGTCTGAGCCAGCATACAAGCCAAAAACCAGACTGTGTTAGAATTGTCATTTTTTTTTATCCGACTGCGACTGAACTTGAAGGTATGGTGATGTGATGTGTTTAATATGAATATAGTTTGTCAAATTATAATAAACGAAGTAGATTTATTAATATCAAATGTAGTTGCTCTGGATTTGTGAGTTATCAATTTTGCTTTACGTAATAGTGCATTTTCTTTAATAATAACAGTTCACATTTTTTTTAGGGTTCCGTAGTCAACAAGGAACCCTTATATTTTCGCCATGTCCGTCTGTCCATTTGTTCGTCCGTCTGCGGCTTAGGCTTAGCTCAGTGGCCCTTAATACTAGAAAGCCGTGATTCGGCATAGGTATATATAAATCAATCACGATAAAACAGTAGAATATATAAATAAAAATAAAAAATTTTTTAGGGGTCCACTCCATACATAAAACTGAAAATCAAAATTTTTTTTTTCATTGCAAGCCCACGTGTGGCACATCAATCGATAGGCCTTTCAAAATAAATATAATTTTTTTTTGATTAACTGAATAGAGTCGGAGATAATCGCCCCGAAAGTCACTAAAATTGTGTGCCCCCCCCCCCTCTAATTTTTGAACCGTGTATTTTAAAAATATGAAAATAATCATGGATATAATAATAGGGCTTATAAAATTCTTTCAGCGAACATTGTTTTGAACAAGATCGGTTCAAAGGTTATCGAGATATTTCTAAAAAACTGCCTTCGTTGAAGAAAAGGACGTAAGTGCCATTAGATTTTAGTAACGATACGACCTTTTTAATAGGCACGGAACCCTTCGTTGTGCGTGGTCCGACACGCACTTGGCCGCTTTTTATTAGAGTCGTGTAACCGGCCTTCTGCCGGCCATATGGTTAAGTATGAAAAAGAATAAGTACTGCAGTAGTCAATATAATGAATTACAAAAACTCTCACGCATAAGTGGGCATATATCCAACCACCCCCACCCAAACCAACAAGACCAACTTAATAAATGTCTGCCGGCTGTACACATTGGGCCAACGTTGGCGCGTGAGCAAGATGCAGCTATGCAAACGCATGAGAACGAAATAAAGCCCTCTTCCTCTAACGCATAGCTGCATTCTGCTCCGCGCCAACGTTGGCCCAGTGTGTACAGCCGGCACAAGGTTTAGTTGGCGCGCGCGTGTCAATGTAACAAAGGTCAAGGTCAACGTTACTTTTTTCGCATCAAGACGAGACGGTCGAGACACGATTACTATGTGCATCAGTTTGCTATTCGCAAAGAAAGTAACGAACTTCATAGGTAAACAAACAAATTGCCGAAACAGGTGCAATATGTTCAGACGATTATGGCATCTCTTCCTGAGGCAGCTTGTAGCAAATTTGTGTGACGCAAAAATAGTGGCGGTGCCTTTTGAAAAGCTTTGATAGACACCACCGCCGCCTGCGCAGTGAGGCGCGGCGGGTGGCTGGCTCGATTCGGCAAAACTCATTTAAAAATTGAATCGTATCTGTATAACGCTTAGGACCAATATCGATTACGTTTAATGCTCTATAAGTTAAAAACCCTGGAAAGGGTTTTGATAGGGTTTCGAGTTAATTTGAATTAATTCAAATGAACGGCGCGGCCATTTCAAGCCAAAATGAACTGAATAACTATGTCGATAAAGATACATTTAGTTTACGCTCAGTCCGGAACCGCTTACCGCTAAAACCCTTAAACAGGGTTTTGATTGGGATTTGAGTTAATTTGAATTAACTCAAACGATCAGCTTAGCCGTTCATGCAATTAACCCTTAATAAGCCTAACCGGAATGATATGGTTTCTCAAAACAAGCGTTAAGAAAACCCGCTTAAAAACCCGTGTAAGGGTAAGCGGTTCCGGTCCCTGGCTATCATGTCCATGTCTTTTATACGCAGACGATCTCAAGATATACTCAACGGTTGGGAAAGTCGAGGACTGTGACATGCTACAACAGAATCTCAATGGGGTTTCTGATTGGTGTAGTATGAATCGTATGTCTTTAAACATAAATAAATGCATTACAATTTCATTCACAAAATCAAGAAACAAAATTATTTTCAACTACACACTAAGCAATACATCATTGAATCGACAGCAAGTAATCCGTGACCTCGGCATCCTTTTTGATGATAAATTAAACTTCCACTCCCATTATGACTACTTAGTGACCAAATGTAACAAACTTTTGGGCTTTATTTCCCGATCTACAAAAGATTTCAAAAAGGATACTCAAACATTAAAAATTTTATACTGCTCACTAGTTAGAAGCACCATTGAGTATGGCTCAGTTATTTGGTCACCTTTCTACAACATTCACATTAATAGTCTGGAAAGAGTACAAAAGCGGTTTTTGAACGTCGTCTGCTATAGACTTCAGCTGGGTCGTCAGTTCAGATCCTATTCGATTAGGCTACAACACTTTAATATGCTGCGTCTATCTTCGCGTAGACAATGCAGCGAATTAATAATCCTCTACAAAATAATCCACTCATACATCGATTGCCCCTCCCTTCTTTCACTACTTTATTTCATTACTCGATTTAAGCAACGTAACCCATCGCGCAGCATTTTCCAATTGCAAGTATACAAAAATAATACATCTTATTATAATCCCATAACAAGAATGTGTCGATTATATAATGACACAGTTGCGATGCATTCTTCTCTGGATATATTTATTGATAACATGGCTAAATTTAAGAACAGTATTAGTAAAATATTTAATGACGCTCAATAATCTTACCCAAAAATTATATCAATCCCATTGTTTCACAGTCTTCATATAAGATGATTAAATAGTTTAACACCAACCGTCTAAAAATGTATTTTATGTTAAATTACTTTTTCTGTGCACACATATTTTGAGTTACAGTCCAGATCCGAACATATTGCATAATTTGTATTATTCTATAGACTTTAACTTGTTTTGTGAGCCTAATTAAATAAATAAATAAATAAATAAATATTGACGGACAATTTGCAGAAATAGTCAAGAAATATCAGAGTCTGCGGTCTTCTAAGGGCAAAAGTGACCGTTTCTTTCAGAATTTTCAAAGAGGAAGGTGCACTGCCCAGGTAATAGGCTTAAACAAGTTTGGGAATATGCCGAGAGATATCGCTCAGTACTTAAATTTGCCTGATGCAAATCTTTACACCGGACATGCATTTAGGAGAACCTCTGCTACATTACTTGCCGACTCAGGAGCAGACATAACAATTTTGAAGAGGCATGGAGGTTGGCGGTCAAGTAATGTAGCAGAATGATACATAGAAAACTCCATTAATAACAAATTAAAAATTGGAAAACAAATTGCAAAATCAATTAATGTAAAGTCGCAAGAGTCCACAGAATTTTCGTCATCCGTATTCCAATCTGGTCTTAATGTACCTGTTAATACTGAACCTCAACCAGGACCGTCATATGCTAACAACACTTTGGTTACACCCAGCCCTGTTAACCAACCAGGACCGTCACGTGCCAACAACACTTGGATTACACATAGCCCCTCTAACTTTGACCCACAGGAATTATCACAACAGCAGGAACCTGAAAATACACCATGCCTGACTAGTCAGACACTTAATTTACATGGAAGAACTCACAACATAACTATGAACTGCACTAATTGTACAATTAACTATAATTATTAATGAAAATAAAATATTTCTGATATCAACCTTGTTTTAATACAAATAAATATTTTTTTAATTCTCATTTAATCACAAAAGCAAGTCATTCTTCTTAGACCTCATTTGATATAGTTCTCTTTTCGTAATGTTAAACATAATCATCATTTCTTCTAAACATGGTCATCAACGTGGCACTTGAGCAGCAGTTGTAGGTACATAGTAATTGACTGGTTGACTTCCTAGGAGCCGCTTTGAGTGAATATTATCCTTCCGCCAATTTGTTAGGGACCTGCAAAATGTTAATAATTTAGTAACATTTATAGATTTCACCAGCTTCTTGTTCAAAAAATAACCTAAAACATAACTAATAATGTGATTTAATGTTTCTTTTACCTCTAATTATCCTTGATAGTCTTCAAATATTCAAACAATTCATGATATTTTAGTTGTAAACGTGTCCTTGGTCACATGTCGCAGATCACAAATTTGGCACTAAAACCCTTGTTGCATGATCTGTTTCTGTTTGTTGATACTGTAATGTCTTGTACTTCTGTTTTGATAATGTTAAAGGTTCTAATTAATGTCGTTTCAGTATTATAATTATCTTCATTGGGCTGTGGCAAGCTAAATATTATCCTTATGAATACTGTCAGTGTCAACTGCCAAGTGTCAATTTAGTTTCTCAACTCGAGGCCGATGGCGCTGATTCCAATAGTATGTTGTCACTGTCAGTGTCATTTGTAAAATATGGGTTCGTTCAAAAATAACTTCGAAGCAAGCATATTTTATCGCAATGATATATTAATTTATTATTTTTCGCAATTGTATTAAAAAACGTCGTTTACAACACGTGTGAAATGTCTTTTACCACTCGTACCGAGTCTTGCCACTCGCTTTCAGCTCGTGGCAAGATACCTCGGTACTCGTAGTGAAAAGACATTCTTTTCACACTAGTTGTAAAATGTACTATTCTGTCTAAGATACCTATATAGAACTATACCATACCAATCCTGTCATTCTATGAGTGAGTTTTGTAATGTATATTGCACACTTATCAAGATTAGTCGACGTAACTTCCACAGGTATGAAAAAACTCTTTTCTGTGGCAATCCGAGACAATCGAATAATTCCGTAACAAAGGTACGAGGAGAAACAAAATACACCGGCTAAATTGGAATACTTCGTTGCGTATAGATGAGAGGAATAAACTTTCTGCAGAATTAACCTTTTTGTTGTATTCACTTCCATGAGATTGATTGTATAAAATTCAATTAATATAAATAACCAAATTATAAAGCAAAACATTTAAAAGCACTTCATTGCTGTTACGACACAGCAATTTATTTTATTTAGATATACTTGTAAATTATCCATCTGTCCTTTTAGAGGACCACCTCAAACTTGAAGGCTTGATAAGGAAGCAAGGAAAAATGGGTTCTTATTAATGTCACATTTGATTTTGTTTTGATTTGGAGGTAATTAAGCCGTACAGAGAGTAGTGTTTAACTTATAACAGACTTAAACATTACAACTGTACTCGATATCTCGGAAATCGTCCCCTAAAGGTATGTAATTGGGAATATTTGTTAGTGATGGGCTTTACATTATTTACATCTGATAACACTAAAGATAGAAGTGTAATTATTGTGGCAAAAACTTGTTTTTTTTTGTGGTCCTTTGTACGAGGCTTCGACAAAGCAGGTGATCCCCTTGATGGTGAGTGCCCTTTAGAGTTCATCGTTTAGGCCTTTTGCTTTCAAGAGTTCAAAAGAAATATGTTGACGTAGCTTTGAACTGCTATCTTTTATTGTTGTCTATTAACGTGGTGTTCAAGTGCGTAGATAATTAGATGCCGCCACATCCTCTCACCACTGCGAGCATCTAACCGCACCCACTGAATTACTTCACCGTGCATGCTCCTGACAGAGCCTATATACCCACCCCCTTTTGTTTCCGTAATTGCTACTGTTAAGGTGAATGGAGTTTTTGGCCTTTTGTGTTAAACCATTTATGAGTAAATGACGCTTAAAATTGGGACACATTTGAAACAATTAAAATGAGGAGTCCTCTTATTACATTACTTTGGCTTCCGCGTCGAGGTTTTGGGGACGGCTTTAACGGCTAACTTAGGGAAAATGTGAACACACGTTTGAAGGCAAAACGACTTAAATAAAAAAATAAATTAAATACTTGGGGACAATCTTACACAAATCGATCTAGTCCCAAACTTTGCAAAGCTTGTACTATGGGTACTAGACGACGATATACATACTTAAATAGATAAATAAATACTTAGAAAACATCCATGACTCAGGAACAAATATTCATGCTCATCACACAAATAAATGCCCTTACCGGGTTTCGTACCCGGGACCTCCGGCTTCGTAGGCAGGGTCACTACCAACTAGGCTACAGAGGTCAGAGGTCTTATACATAGAAAGTTAGATTCTTTAATTTTTACTAATAAAATTGACTTCAATTGATACTTTATCTCATTACAAGATGTCTATTTGGTTTCAATACTGAACTGTGCAGGACGTGGCAAAGTCAGCTTAATAACCTCGACAACTGTGTACGTGGTCTGTATCGTCACTTACGTAATACCAATTAAAACTTGTTGAAGTTGTAGCTCACAAAAACATGGCATGTGGCACTATGGATACCTACTATAATTGTTATAAGGTTACTATTGGATGTTTCATCCATTCCTAGAGGGTTTCAATAGTATCGCTTTTTTAATTGCAAATGTGCATGTATGCTTGCAATTAAGGGGTAGGTATTTGACTATACTCAATACATCATGCAAAGTCAGACAATCCAGCATGCATCAAGCAAGTCGTACTTATTGCAGGCTACAAATTTAAAGTTAACACCATACACATTTATGCTTACGATTTTCAAACTCTGCAACTTAAATTTAACTCTGAAACTGAGCAAAACCATAAAACCACCATCTAATTAACAAAGATGCTTTAGTCCAAGCAGAATCCGGAATCGTAAATATAAGTTCCATTCGTCTTAACGAGGAATAAAATTTGAACTTTTACAACATTCATCAAGACGTCATGAGCAAGGCTTTGAATAATAAAACCTCTCGGAACTAAGCAAAGGAAGTTGACGTCTAAAAATTTCTCAAGTAAAAATCATCTTGCATTTTCTAGAAAGGTTAATAAAATTATAAATCTAATTGGATAAACGATGTGCGCTTCAACACTATTTTGTTCTTTGAACGGATATTAATACATCTATGACATCTATGTAATGTGTCAAATAAATAACAAATCTACAAGGACTCCATGTATTGCGTCAATATCAGTAACAGAAATATACACTTATTGATATTTTTTAAAACCATTTGTTTTTGCTGACCTGAGAAAAGGGACCTATTTTCTACTAAACCTAATAAAAAGTGTTATTTACAACCGTTTCATTATAGGTACGAACAGGCCAAATTAAATAATACAACGCAAACTAAAGTACCTAATTAATACACTTGTAGAGTTTAATACAAGCAAAATGTACCAGTAACACAATAGTACATTTCGATGCTAGTGCGGAAAATATGTCGTTATGCCACGAGTACCGAGATATCGGGAGGAGTGAAGAATGATATTTCCGCACGTGTATCGAACGACGTTTTTAAATACAGTTGCGAAAAAATTAAAAAAAAAAAACAAGTAAGGAATTCGAAACCAATAAATTGAGAACGTCTTTATCTTAAAAGTGAAGCCAGTTTTCAAACTAGTATTTGCAAGAAGGATTTTTCACTTACAAAATACTGTGAATGGGTCAAGTAACAAAATAACATTCTAGCGTAAGGCATTAGGGTAGTAAGCTGATAGACCTTTCAATAGGATGGTCCATTCATTCAATTTGAAAGGGTAATTTCTTAACCGACCAAGACCAGGCTAATGTTAGTAAGGGAATACTATTCCCTGACATATCGGGAGGGAAGTAAATTCTAGTAACGAGTGGACTTGAAGTGGGCTATGCTGCGTTAGAGTTGAGAGATAAAGAAAATACTTTAGAAAGAAGGAAAGTAAGTAAAATTGTGTTTTAATGGCGGCAACCAACGCCGAAGTGATTTACCTTGGGCTCCGTTTTGGAACAATAAAGTGAATTGCATTTACACCAATTCGACCTTAATATTGGTGCGTTGTTTTCTTACATTTATGGGCAACATAGCGCACACACATACTCTAAATACATACAGAGGTTTGCAATATAACACTTTAAACTCTCGCACTTTGTTTACATATTTAAATGATTGTTTTCTTTTTATAGTACACTAGCTTCCGCCAGCGACTTCGTCTACGTGGACCCGGGATAAAAACTATAGTATATTTTAATTCAGGTTCTAAACTATCTCGGTGCAAATTTTCATCCAGCGTCATTGAGTTACAAACATCTAAACATACAAACTTTCGCATTAACCCTCCATAATTTTTATTGATTTTTGAACGGTACATACATACATATACATACATATAATCACGCCTTTATCCCTAAAAGGGTTAGGCAGAGCACATGAAACTTTTGTTCCAGTGCCACTTTTAGCATAAATATGGGTATAAAAGATCGACAAAATGTGACATTGCAGTGACAGGTTGCTAGCCCATCGCCCACAACACACTTCAACCCTGTTCCCTTAGTCGACTCTTACGACACCCACAGGAGGAAAGGGGGTGGTGCTATTCTAACCCGACACCACACGGGGAACGGGGGGTGAACGGTAGTTAAAATATAAAGAGGGGGCCTAATATTTCACTACCCTCCAAAACCCAGCGACTTGTAAACGGAGATATGGGTGTATCTCCGTTGACAAGTCGCTAGGACGACAGTCACCTGCGATGATGGCCAGTGCAAACTGTGTCGAAACGACAAAAACAAATAAATATTATTTTAAACCCGTGTAAAACAATTATTTAAACATCTCTAGCATCTTGAGGATGCCCAGCTGATATGCCGGATACATCATGTTTATTAGTATAAAAAAACGATAATTTGGTGATCCCCATAATGCTTTTAATATGTATAGTTAGGTTAAGATCTACACGGCCTCAAAAATAAATTCGTTGTTCAACAAAAGCCCTACAAGTTCATAAAAAGCTGGTGTCGTCTTCACTGGCCACCAGATAATCATGAAAAGTTGTGATATAATGTATGTTACTAGCTTCTTATTTTAAATAATTTATACAGCCTTAGTTAAAAGGAAATATCTCAATGTGCTCGCGCTCACTCAGACACGTGGAAACCAACACGAGACACTTTGAAATGTGATAGAGACCGAAAGCGACGAACATTAATTGACCAACCTGGTCAGCAATGAAAGTGATGATTGCAGGGAGCCTCTGTATTTGATGAAAAAGCCTTCAACTAAGACTCCGTTCCATTTAGAATCTTCTCATACTTCACCCGTTCATATCATTTCTTACAGTTTCAAGAAATAAAGGAGTTTCCTAGAAAATACCAAGCTGGAAAATTCAACCGAAACGTGCTTTTACACATTAATAACAGTACAGTATACGTTAATGCAACCTTTTAACCTACATCGCATGAGAGCGTAATGTGGCGGCGTAAACGTCGCTCTTTGTTAGTCGTTACCGCATCTGAATTGATGTATGCAAGTGGAACGTGTTATGTCATGTGCGCGTGAAAATAATATATGTAACCGATATTGGTTGTAAGTGGAAATTAACACTGTTATCAAAAGGCCTCAATTCCATAAATTTTACTAAATTAAATCGAGAAGACCCTATAATTCGTGAAGAAAGCCTGTAAAGCACCATCTATAAATATTAGTGGGACAATCTTACACAAATCGACCTAGTCCCAAACTAAGCAAAGCTTGTACTATGGGTACTAGACGACGATAAACACATACTTACATAGATAAATAAATACTTAAATACATAGAAAACATCCATGATTCAGATACAAATATTCGTGCTCATCACACAAATGAATGCCCTTACCGGGATTCGAACCCAGGACCTCTTGCTTCATAGGCAGGGTCACTACCAACTAGGCCAAAGCGGTCGTCAAAATCTGAGCTTTCATGTGATTTATGTAGTTCTCTACAGGGTCACACTGAACGGACTGGAGTCCACCTCGCACCTCTCTTTTTCTAGCTTATTCCGTTTCGTCGTCTTCCTAAAAATCGTTAGTGGAATTCAGTGGTCCCCGTCACGATAAACATGCGCGATCCCAAAAACTCCCTTTAGTAGCATTTTACCACAGGATGCCGGCAGTTTTTTTTTGCAAAATTTGCCTTTGCCTCAAACTTATTGCAGTAACATTTCCCAAGCGAAACTTTAACACATTTTCATATCACGTTTTATTAATTTGGTAAAATTATCATTTATTATTAAGATAATTGTTAACCGTTGGTTTTCTGTCAGAATCGTTTATCTTATATATATAAAAGAAGGATACCTGATCTACCATCAACGCACAGCCGAAACTACTGGGACTAGAAACTTGAAATTTACACCAGGACTTCCTTTTATGACGTAGGCAACCGATAAGAC
Source organism: Epinotia demarniana (assembly GCA_945867215.1). Lineage (NCBI taxonomy): Eukaryota > Metazoa > Arthropoda > Insecta > Lepidoptera > Tortricidae > Epinotia > Epinotia demarniana. The sequence goes on from OX244261.1 coordinate 21,993,242, forward strand.
GGGATTTTTGGAAATTCCATCCCTAAGGGGGTTAAATGGGGGTGCAAAGTTTGTATGGGGGAAACTTTATATTATGAACTAGAGACTTAAAACTTTGTAGAAAGTTTATTTATTAAGATACAAAAAACGTAATTTCAGCGTTTAAGAAAATTCCACCCCTAAGGGGGTTAAATAGGGGTGCAATGTTTGTATGGGGGAAACATTAATTTTTGAACTATGAACTTGAAATTTTGTAGAAAGATTACTCATTAAAATACAGTAAAAGTAATTTCTGCGTTTAAGAAAATTCCTCCCCTAAGGGGGTTAAATAAGGGTGCAAAGTTTGTATTCAAAACTACTGGGACTAGAAACTTGAAATTTTTCCAGAACTTCCTTTATGACGTAAGCAAGGGATAAGACGGGATTTTTAGAAATTCTATCCCTAAGGGGTTAAATAGGGGTGCAAAGTTTGTGCAAACATTATTTTTTGTACTAGAGACTTGAAACTTTGTACGAATATTACTTAAGAAGATACAAAAAAAGGTTTTTCAGCGTTTGAGAAAATTCTACCCCTAAGGGGGTTAAATAGGGGTGCAATGTTTGTATGGGGGAAACATTATTCTTTGAACTAGAGTCTTTAAACTTTGTAGGAAGAATACTTATTAGGATCCAAAAAAAAGCCTTTCAGCGTTTTATAAAACTCCACTCTTAAGGGGGTTAAATAGGGGTGCAAAGTATGTACTCAAAACTACTGGGACTAGAAACTTGAAATTTACACCAGCACTTCCTTTTATGACGTAGGCAAGCCATATGACGGGATTTTTGGAAATTCTATCCTTAAGGGGGTGAAACAGGGGTGCAATGTTTGTATGGGGGAAACATTATTTTTTGAACTAGAGACTTGAAACTTTCTAGAAAGATTACTTATTAAGATACAAAAAAAGAACTTCCAGCGTTGTAGTACATTGCACCCTAAATGGGGTTAAATAGGGGTGCAAAGTTTGTATGATGGAAACTTTTCCTTTTGAGCTAGAAACTTTAAACTTTGTAGACAGATTACTTATTTGAATACAAAAAAAGAATTTAAGCGTTTTGAAACAATCCACCCCTAAGGGGTTTTAAAAAGGGTGACATGTTTGTATGAGGGAAACTTTGTTTTTTAGGTAGAGTAAAAATTTTGTAGAAAAATTACTTATTCAAATATAGAAAAAGTCGTTTCAGTGACTTAGAAAACTCTGTTGGCAACTCCAACACAGATTATAGAGTGACCGGAACGCCAATCATTTCATTCATTCGTTCCTGTCGCATCTATACATTCATTCACTCCATCTCTCTCTCTAAAACCAACCGCAGCCATGTAATTTACCGTGTGCTTTAATTAACCTAATATAACTCTCTTACTGAATACGCCGGTCTTTTAATCACTTCAACTCCAACAAGAAACAGCGCCTACAACCACTGCACCACTGTTCATATGGTCCTTCGAGAAGAAACGGAAGAGAAGTACGAAAAAGCAATTCACCGGCCCCAGGCTTCCCAGTCTGCAGCGTGTTCACCGATCACATTCAACGTGCAACCTATACACGCAAGATCGCAAAAAGAGAAGACAACGGCGCGAAACTATATAATATGCATGGCATATTCGCCGCAATATAAAATTTTAACTCGTTACTACGCTACATTCCTCGTGAACGACCAATATCGAGTTACCCTTAAGATACAAGAAGAAAGGATAAATCGACGCAACATTCATCGTCGCATCCTAAGCAAGTACCTGTCTAGCAAGAAGAGTGCGTCGCAAAAATCTATCATCGCATCCTACTGAAAGTTGTGCAATTTTTACGTCCGGCTTACGCAAATTTTCCTCGTAGTCGGCGTACCATCTCACAACATCCATCAAATCAAATCAAGCAAAGGTACTAGAAGAGTGCGTCGCGAAAACCTATCGGCGCGTCCGCAAGTTGTGCAATATCATCGTCCGACTAACGCAAAATTCATCGTTGTCGTCGCAACAATCAAACCACAACATTTACTTATATCAAGATTATCAAGCAAGAAGAGCGGGCGACGCGAATCCAATCGTCGCATCGTGCAAATCCGAAGAAAAATAGTTAATTTCGTCATCTTCGACCTCTACGCATAACTACATCTCGAACAATTTCGCAAATTAATAATTATTATCATCGGTGTCTCGCCAACTCAGCATTCTCGTCAAAAGAAGAGAGAAGTAACATAACATCGTTGAAGGAGAGAACGAGACGCAACATGCACTTCAAAATGGCGCTCACGCAAGTATTCCATTAGTTTCGACGAACGGCGCGGGCGCGGAGTTCGCTGTTGTCCTTGCTCGCCGCCAGGGCGCGGCGCTGACGCAAGACGGGACATCGGCCAATCAGCGATCGCAGAACTGACGTATTCGTTCTTTTCCACAGCCATTCATTCCTTACAATAACTTTATTCGTTCACTTAGACGCCATCATTGGCATTGCTTACTTACTTTCGTGTTCTTTTCTGTCGTTTTAAAACGCAAAAATCGCAAAATATCAAAAGTTATTGTGAGGTGTGAAATACAAGTGAATTGTAATTGTAGTGATAAGTTACAATAAGTCATCATAATGGCGACACCCCCGCAAGAATTAAAACAATTGCGGGCGGCGAGAGGTTACAGCAAGTCGTCGATCACACGGCTGTACAATTTCGTAAATAATAGGGAAGATGTCGAGTTAACCCCTCTAGCAACGTTACAATCAAAGCGAACACGAATTGTAGAATTGTTCGCCGAGTACGAAAGCTACAACAAGAAAATTTTAGCCTTCGACGACGCCGACTCGGAGGATGTAGCAGACTGTGAAACTAAATATTACCACATCCTAACCGTCATAAATGAGGCGATTAAAGATAAATCCTCGCCCGCCTCGGAGGCGGTAGCCTCCTGCCACAACTTTAAGGCCAGGTTACCAGCGGTTCAGGTCGAGACCTTTTCAGGCAAGTACAGAGACTACACTCCATTCATTAACTTGTTTAGAGCAATTATACACAATGATAGGTCAATTGACAATGTACAGAAATTGTATTATTTGCGGTCCTTTCTGTCAAAAGAACCTTACGATATTGTGAAAGATCTGCCGCTAACCATGGGCAGTTATGATGAGGCTCTCAAGCTTCTCGATGAGAGGTACAATCATACCAGTAAAATTGTCAATGAGCACATCAATTCCTTGCTTGACATAAATGCTTTGTGTAGGTCTACTCCTGGTCATTTAAGAGAGTTTGTGTCTAGTGTCAAACAATGTTTGTCTGCCTTAAAAAACCTCAGTGTAACCACTGACAATTGGGACCCGATTATATTAGCCATTTTGTATCGTAAATTAGATAGTTACACATCGCGGGCCTACCAGCTGGAGCGAAGCGATGCCAATGACCCAACGGTGGCTGATTTTCTGCTGTTCTTGGAGAAGAGGGCCTTGGCACTGGAGAATGCTGATGCGGTGGCACCGGGCAGATTCCACAAGGCAGTGGTAAATGTAACTGCGACACCAGGACCAGGAATCACCTGTACTTACTGTAAGTCTGCACAACATAAAATATTTGAATGCAACAAATTTAAACTAGCTTCCCCCGGTGACAGAATAGCCTATTGTAAAAATAATAGCCTATGCAATGTCTGTCTGAATACCCACCGTGGCAAGTGTCGCTTTCATTTCCGGTGCAATATATGCAAAGAAACCCACAATACTTTACTTCACCAGGAACCGACACAAGTTAGTACTCAAGCCACACGACCGGTGTCACTAATTTCCACTTTTAACAGCAACAGGGTATTATTACCAACAGTTAAAGTGAAACTTTTATCCAAAACAGGACAAATTGTGCATGTGAAAGCAATACTTGATTCGGCGTCACAGATCTCCTTAGTGACAAGTAAGGTTATTAATACACTAGGAGTGGCCCCGAACAGTGACAACACAAGCATAGTCGGAGTGAGCAATAGCAATGCTTCAGCGAAATATTCAGTACCTTTGGAGATTGCCTCACTCGCGACACCTTATAAAGTTACAACTAACTTTCATGTATTGGACAACATTACATGCAAAATCCCTCAATACAAAATTGACACCAAGCAATTGAACATTCCATCAAGTGTCAATTTAGCCGATGTAGACTTTTACAAACCATCAGAGATCAACATGCTCCTTGGTGCCGATGTGTTTTTCCAGGCGCTACTTCCGGAACCACAAGCTGCGTCTCAACAACCAGGTTTGCAGTTTGCTGAGCATCGGGCTACTCAACCTCGATTTGTTAACACAATGTTTGGGCATGTCATTGCCGGGGCTTTGCCTCACAATGCTAATTCTGATACAAGTAAGGTCTCCTTGTTATGTTTACAATGTGACTCAAGTCTTAATGACAGCTTGCAACAATTTTGGAAAGCGGAAAGGATTCCTGAAACTTATTGCGAAAGCATGTCTGAGCATGAGCAGTGTGAACGCATTTTTCAAGATACAACTGTGTTTGAAAACAATAGGTTTCAGGTAGACTTGCCTTTAAAAGTTCCATTGAATGAAGTCAATGATGTGCTCGGTTGCTCATTCGATATTGCCTACTACAGGTTTCTTAACCTTGAGAAAAAGCTTCAAAAAAATATAAATTTACTCACAGATTATGACAAGTTCATAAATGAATATGTAGACTTGAAGCATGCGCACTATGTTGACTTCAGCTCGCTGGACTTTGAGAATGACCCTCTTTATTTCGCTGCGCATCAGGCAATAACTAACCCACACAGCAAAACCACTCCGACTCGAGTAGTTTTTGACTGTTCTATGCAGACTAACAAAAAGATAGCTCTGAACGATATTTTGCTCAATGGTGCTCCGCTACAAAGAGAGTTGTTTGATATAATGCTTTTGTTCCGACTGGGAAAATATACCTTCTCTACAGACATTCGACGTATGTTTCGCTGTATAAATATTAACCCGAAGCATGCCAAATTGCAAAACATTCTGTGGAGAAGCAATCCTAATGACCCGCTGAAATGCATACAGTTAGATTCAGTAACCTATGGGCAAAAAAGTTCCACGTTTTTGAGTACGCGCTGTTTACAAGAACTTTCAAATAGGTATCATAATGAATACCCGCTGGCATCTCACATATTAAATAATTGCACCTATGTAGACGATGCGTGCTTCTCACACTCTGATTTAAATGTCATCATAGAAGCACGGCTGCAATTATGTGAGCTGTTAGCCAAGGGCAGTTTCCATACCCATAAATGGGCATCAAATGACCACAGAGTACTAGAGGGCATTCCCAATGATAAACAGCATTTTGATAGCTTAGATTTCCAAAAGGATTTGTACATAAAGACGCTAGGTTTAAAACTTAATATGCAAGACGATTGTTTTGTTTTTTCTTGCCCAGAACCCTTTGATAAGCAAAATCCAACAAAAAAGGACATTTTGAGTCACATCTCTAAATTTTATGATCCGCTAGGTTTTATTGCGCCTATAATCATGAAAGCAAAAGCTTTCATGCAAAAAGTATACTCTGAAAAGATAGGATGGAACGAGGTTCCATCACCACAGCTGCGAGAGGAATGGATTTCATTTGCAAATAAATTAACTCAAATGAAACCACTGACAATCAATAGGTACCTACAGATCCCATCCAATGCAGCTGCATTGCAATTGATCGGTTTTGCTGACGCATGTAGCACCACGGGTTATGGATGCTGTGTGTATCTTCGGGTGGTTGACGAACATGGCAACGCTTCACTTTCCTTGCTATGTGCGAAATCTCGAATCAACCCCCGCAATAAGGATACACTCACTATAGCACGCCTTGAATTGTGTTCTATGCTTCTACTAAGCAAGCTAATTAATCGAGTTTACGAAACGCTAAAACCAGCGTTAAATATACAAGGTGTTTATTTGTTTTCGGACTCGCAAATCGCTCTAGCATGGGTAAATACGGAACCTATAAAGCTTCAGGCCTTTGTTGCTAATCGGGTCAGGTTGATTCGAGGTCTCACAGATGGGTGGCGCTGGCTGTACGTTCCCAGTGAAGAAAATGCAAGTGACTGGGTAAGCAGGGGTACGGACCCAGATGAACTGCATAACACACCCATGTGGCTGCACGGCCCATCCTTTCTACATAATGGTAAATATGAGTTTAATAATACAAGTAACCTACCTGCAGTCGATGACTTGCCAGAGTTGAAAAAAGCGCCCTCTAGCGACAGAGTGACGCTCATTACCCAAAAGAGATCGAATTTCTTCGAGTATTTAGACAAGTTGTCTGATCTCAACAAAATGGTAAGGGTAATGGCTTATATAATCAGGTTTTGTTTCAATTTGAAAAATAAAAACACGATTAGTCCTAAGTATATCACTCCAACGGAGCTGAAAAACGCTTTACTTAAGATAATAAAACACGAACAAGGCATTTATTTCAAGCATGAACTTGACAATTTAAAGGCTAACGATAATGTTAAAGGTACGCTCAACCCTTTGCACCCCTTTCTTGATGGTCAAGGCATTTTGAGAGTTGGTGGCAGGATAAAAAACGCAAATGTGTCATTCTCACAAAAACATCCCATAATATTACCAAGAGAGTCTCGAATAACTAATCTGATAGTACATCATGAACACATTAGACTGCTGCACGCTCCACCAAAGTTATTATTGTCAAGCTTAAATGAAAAATACTGGATTGTAAACGGTCTTAGCTATGTAAAGAATATTGTCAGTAAATGTTTACCTTGTTTCAGAATGAAGGCTCAGTGTGCAAAACAGCTGATGGGTTCTCTGTCACCTGAAAGGGTCAATGCCTGCCGGGTATTTCAAAAAATAGGTATCGACTTTGCAGGCCCAATAACCGTAAAAAACTCACGTGTGAGGAGAGCTTTACAGACTAAAGGCTACATATGTGTGTTCGTTTGTTTTGTGACAAAAGCCATACATTTGGAGCTCTCCTCAGACTTGACGACAGATGCGTTCCTAGCATGTTTCAAACGCTTTATAGCGCGAAGGGGCCTTCCCACTGACGTGTTTTGTGATAATGGCGGATGCTTTAAGGGGGCAGAGAACAAATTAAATCAGCTGTACAATTTAAATAGCTCAAAATGTCATCAAACTCTGGTGCAATCCTACGCCGCACAGCAAAATATTGCATTTCATTTTGTGCCCAGTTACTCACCAGTGTTTGCTGGTCTAGCTGAAGCAGCTGTTAAAAGTACAAAGTACCATTTAAAGCGAGTCCTACAAAGTTATGTACTAACATATGAACAGCTAAATACTATACTATGTCAAATCGAAGCTGTCTTAAATTCTAGGCCGCTATTACCTGTAACAGCTAATGATATTAATGATTACAGCTATCTCAGTGCCGGGCATTTTCTTATCGGTGCTGCAATGACATCCCTTCCAGAAGCAGACCTAGCTGACTCGCCAACTAATAGATTAAAGTTCTGGGAAATGTGTAACAAAGTCAAGTGTCAATTTTGGAAGGTATGGCGTAAATACTATTTAAATGTCTTACAATGTCGTCCCAAATGGCGCGATAGCAAACCGAATGTTCAAGTTGGGGCCTTAGTAATTATGAAGGAGCCTAACTCCCCGCCCATGACATGGCCCATGGCCAGGATAGTTAAGGTTTATCCAGGCGATGATAACAAGGTCAGGGTTGTTGACGTCATGACACCTAATAAAAAGGTGTACAGACGCTCATTAAGTGGTTTTGCCGTCTTACCTCTTGAATAATTTTACCATGTAACTACTTTATATCTATGTGTATAGATGCACATATGGAAATAGCAAACCTATATTTTTTGTGATAAGTGTTATAGCATAATAGAACACAGAGATGATATCTATTGTGTTATATTAGTAGATAAGAATAAATTTGAACATCAGGTAACTAAACTGTATGTCAATGTATAGCAAAGCTATATATATCCTTATAAGTAGCATTATAGAACACTGATTTGTTGTCAATACTTTTGTATTACTGGTAGTAGATAAGTAATTGCCTTTATACAAATATACATCCATAAACTAGATGTAACAGTAATTTTAATGCGAGTAAAGTTCAATTTAATGGTAATAATTGCCACATGATTAATTTAAACAAATTAACAACTCAGAAGTAAAAGAGTGCGCATACTTATCTGGTTATGATTTTGTTAACGTAAGGTAACTATTTTTGATTTCATTATGTTTCATTATAATGATTAAGCTTAAGGAATAAGCAACCAAAGCGAACTAGTATTTAAACTGTATGTATACCTACTGGTTGCGCCCCGGCCCCAGCATGTTGGCAACTCCAACACAGATTATAGAGTGACCGGAACGCCAATCATTTCATTCATTCGTTCCTGTCGCATCTATACATTCATTCACTCCATCTCTCTCTCTAAAACCAACCGCAGCCATGTAATTTACCGTGTGCTTTAATTAACCTAATATAACTCTCTTACTGAATACGCCGGTCTTTTAATCACTTCAACTCCAACAAGAAACAGCGCCTACAACCACTGCACCACTGTTCAAACTCCACCCCTAAGGACATTGGGGTTTCGAGTGAATATGGGGGAAACTTAGTTTTTGAGCTAGAGACTTAAAACTTTGTAGAAATATTACTTATTAGATTACAAAAAAAGGACTTTTTGCGTTTTACATTATTCCACCCCGAAGGGGGTTAAAAGGCAAGGGTTGTATGGGAAACGCTTTTTTTTAGTAAGATACTCGAAACGTTGTAGAAAGATTACTTATCAAATAAAAAAGTACTTCCAGCGTTTAAGAATATTCTATCTCCCTAAGGGGGTCAAAAGGGGGTGCAAGGTTTGGATTAGCAAAGCTCTTTATTGAGCTGGAGACTTAAAACTTTGTATAAACAATTATTATCAGAATAAAAAAGATCTTTCAGCGTGTTGGAAAAAATCCTCCCCTAAAGGGTTTAAAACGGCATTCAAGGGATGGAGACCAAGAAAATATTATAGTAAGAGATTTGTAACTTCGGTCTTATAGCCTTTATCTTAAAAGACCACAAAACTGATTATTTTGAAATTCATCCCCTATGGGGGCAACATAATTTAGACTGCTTGAAATGGATTCCATAAGGGGGTTAAAAACACTCATCCCCAAAATGAGCTAAAAGGAGTTGGATGTTTGTACAGGGAACAAGACAATTTTTAATTAAGGGATCTGGAACTTCGCTAAAAGACTAGGTAACTAATTACAACATTTCTTGAAATTCATCCTGTAAGGAAGTTAAAAAGGGTTGGAAGTATGTATGAGGAATAAGTATTTTTTGAAGTAAGGGAATTCATAGGTCTTTTATACTAATTATATGGTAAGCCAAAATAAATAATCCGACTGGTAGCAGAGAAGTAGGCAAGGATAAATTAGAACCACGACCCTTACAGAACCGAACAGCTTCCAGTTCCCATTACCGAAAAGAAGGTAATGTTTAATTTAAACTGCGGATTATTTTGTTAATTTATAAAGTTTATTTTAGATAATCAAAATCATGTATGCTCTAACAACACCGTTAAATGGGGACAGCAGATGGAGATGGAAAGTTCAAAAAGAGATGGTAGCTCGGACTAACGTGAACTACTGAACGGATTTAGGCAAACATTTCCAGTAGCTAATGTAGCTTTCTTTAATACATTATAAAAAAATATACAATTTTAGCAGAAATGTCTGTTGATGATTCTTAAGTTATTTATATTTCTAAAAACGGAGTTTCCAATTTAAATTTAGGAATTAATGAAATCATTTCACTGTTACCTTTTACGCTTAATCCCTGAACGGATTTAGATGAAATTTTCCGTACGCTGAATTTGACACCCTTGGAAGGATATAGGATAGTTTTTATTTCTGAAATAATCCCATAAGATAGTAGAACTTTGTTTGGGTCGGCGATAATTAAGGTTCCACCTACAATAATTTAATACCAATCATTTTTCTAAGATACAAGTTCTACGCGGACGAAGTCGCGGGCAACAGCTAGTTAAATATATGGCGCATACGCCGAGCCGTAGTTAAAATTTACAAATTATAAACCAGTTGTGTTAGCGATAGTTTGAAATAATGTTTTATTTAATTTGTTGTTAAAAAAATAAACTTGTAAAAAAATTTAGTTGTCTACAAGTCGACTGTGAAAAACGCACCTACGGGAATATTTTTTTTATATTCTTTAAAATAGACCTTTTCAAGTAGACGTACCTATTGACACAGATTACAGACAGACATAAATTAGATTAATTTATTCAAATCCCTAATTATCCTGGGAAATATCAAATTTACCGCTGGGTTTAGTTTAGACGAAACGCTGGAAGTCCTAGTAGAACTCGCTCGTAGCTTCTCCTTAGTTATAACATATTTCGTCTCCCTGCTAATGCGTCGTTGCACCTTGCACCACGCGATACGGGCTCTTTGTAATTTCACTGACGTCATCACCGATATGTAGGTAAAACTAAAGACAGGTTTTGCACTTATTTGTTACTTAATACGTGATTATACTCTCTTCCTAGAAACACACTTTTCTTGGAAAGAATGAAAGGATTTTGTGGGTTAAGTTTTTTTTCAGTTATAGTAAACTATATGCGCTGTGTAATTTTATGTGATACATTAATTGATCTTAAGATATATTTTTCAGTACACTACTCTCATGATTTAAATAGGAGTATAAGCAAAGTGGCTGTACATTTGCCGTTGAAGGTTCCTTAGAAATATTTGTACTCTTTTGGCAATCCAGTTCGAGGATCCGCTCCAGGATAACCCCCAGGATGTGAGTACCTTCCGCGTTCTGAAATTATCAATATCTTCCCACCGCACTGGTTTCATGACTATTTCCTTACTCCCACTCAACATCATACAAGCCCCAAGCACGGATGTGGATGCTACGTATAATAAGCACCTGCTTAACTAGGAATTGGGCTAGAATCCAGCCTTAAAATTACGGTATGTATGAATTTGTATTAGTATATATAATAATTTTATTCTGTATATAAACATGTTGTATTTTTATATACGTATGTCTTTAAAAGTAATGTCTAATAAATTCGTTTTATTTTTTCTCTGTGATTTCTTAACGGATATTCCCTATCATTCTTTTTTCATGGCCCTTTTCTATAGGTCCATGGTTAGCTAGTATAACAAGCCGATTGCTCTCCATTTGTACATTTCTGTGTGTTGTGTAATAGTCGCAAGTTTTAATTAAAAATAAATATAAGTAGAAAGAATAAAAGATGCATTTATTCATAAACACACAGTAGACACATATTAAACAATAAAATAAACAAGAAAAACACATAAAACTTGAAACAAGTGTAGTGTATGGTGTACTGTATGGTGATGTAATTATGTTTGGCTGCCAGTGTAGCCAAACACAGAAATAAAATATAATTTGTTAAGAGATCGTTCGCTTCCATACAACGCTATGCTCCAGATGTACACTTTTATAAGCCTCTTCCGAATATGGCCTGCTATTCTGGCTTTGAGCAGGCTCTTCTTGGCATTGAAAGCCTGCTTCGCCATGGCTATCCTCGCGATAATGTCTGGTGTACATCTGGATTTATTAGTGATTATGCTTCCCAGATATTTAAATTTGTCGACTTGCTCTATTGTCCTGTTATTTAAAGTGATTGGTCTATAATTTGAGTGCCTTTTTGAGGTTACTAGCATTTTTGTTTTATTAATGTTTATTTTAAGTTCAAAATCTTCAAAAATTGCATTCATATCTGTAACTAATTCTTCTAACTGATTAGATGACTCTGCAAAAGCCGCAATGTCATCAGCAAAACGAATAAATTGAATTTTTTTCCCATTGAAATGAACCCCCCCTTTTCCGGACTCTATTAATTTTCTAATGGCACACTCTATGAACACATTAAAGATAAGAGGCGACAGTGGACAACCCTGCCGAACTCCTTGCCGTATCTTCGCCTTTCTAGCTTCTTCTCCTATTTCAATTAAAGTTCTTTGATTTCTGTAGAGTTCAAAAATAATTCTTCGGTCTCTATAATCTAATCCAGCTTCCTTCAAGCTAAACCTTGCCTGAATGGAATGAGCCTTGTATGGAAGCGAAACGTGGACAATGACACAGCGTGACAGAGAACGATTGGAGGCCTTCGAAATGTGGTGCTGGAGGCGAATGGAGAGGATTAGTTGGAAGGATAAGAAGACGAATGAGGAGGTGCTTGAGAGAGTGAAAGAGAAAAGAACGTTGTTGAAGACCATTGAGAACAGGAGAGGCAGGATGTTGGGCCACTTGTTACGACACGATGATTTTATGAAAACCATAGTAGAAGGGAAGATAGAGGGAAAGAGGAAGAGAGGGAGACCAAGAAGATCTTTTATGGACCAAATAAAAGAAAAAGTAAACGGCGCGTCGTATCAAGAGGTCAAAACAATAGCTGAGAACAGAGAGGAATGGAAATTGCTCCACCGACAAGATTTTGAATCTTAAATATAATGATGATGATGAAGAGATCGTTCATTATCTCTTAACCGTTTATATGGTGACATCGCCATTAGTCTCAAGCTTAAATCCAGAGATGCCATTTGAAGAGGTTTTTTTATGATTTTGGCAATCTGGTCACTGTTATTTTCCATCCTAATGCATAATGCGTCATACATTGTGGGACTTGCGGGCACTTTGCATATTCATTAAGCGCGCCGTATGCTTAAATTCACTTTTGCGTCTGGGATATGTTCAGTTTCATGTTAAGATTGTTTGAAAGGGAAACATTATAAAGTATACTTCGAATTAATGTAGTTTAAAAAGCTACGAAATATACGTAAAAAGAAAAAGAAAACAAGTAGTACAAGTACCGCACCAATAAGTAAGAAGCGCAACGTAAAACTAACATTTTAACTAATTAAAATATGTCTTTGTAAATAATAATACTTATGACCAACCCGTCAGTTCATTGTTATAAGTTTAAAACTAACAGCTCTTGCGTATTAACGGTGACATAATACATTAATTAGGTAGGAACTAAACAATAAATAACTATGTACAAACGAATTGTTATAAACCTTAGGAATTTATAAGGAACTCATTGAGTTGAAAATACCTACGTTTCGTATTACTGTTGCAAAAATGCGTTGCATTTTTTGAACACATAAATAAATAAAGAAATAAATATATAAATATTAGGGGACAATCTTACACAAATCGACCTAGTCCCAAACTAAGCAAAGCTTGTACTATGGGTACTAGACGACAATAAACATAATTACATAGATAAATAAATACTTAAATACTTAGAAAACATCCATGACTCAGGAACAAATATTCGTGCTCGTCACACAAGTAAATGCCCATACCGGGATTCGAACCCAGGACCTCTTGCTTCGTAGGCAGGGTCACTACCAACTAGGCTAAAGCGGTCGTCAAAGCACACATAAAAGCTTATTTATGTACATAATATTGTATCCTACGATAACTTTGTTTGATAATGCAAAAATGCACTAGAGCTAAAATTAACGTAAATACAGTTTACTGTCTAACAATCCCAACGTAGTTATGTAGTTACTTTTCAGACGATTCCTACCAGCTCTGTTTTCTATTGATTTTCTATCGCATAATTCGAAATCCTAACGCACACGTAACACCACTTATTTGGCCAATTCACAAGACGAATCACGTAAAAGCAGTGTCCGGAGATCTCTCCCGAGTGCAATTCCTACATCCATTTGGCGACTAAAGCCCTGTCGGAATCCGAGGTGATGGAGTGAGTGCGAGTGAGTGGAAGTGATTGTGGAAGAATAGTTTTATTCGGTTCAGGTGGTGAATCTCCTTTGTCTTCCTATCGGACGCTATCGACAACTTTGGATATTTATTTTGTAAAGTACGAAGACATAATGTTAGATTATTATAATGTGACTAGCGGCCGCCCGCGACTTCGTCCGCGTAGATTTTTGATGATGACAAAGATATAAAATAGGTAAGTGAATTTTATTCCTTGTTAAAATGGTCTAGACATATTACATTTCAAACAGTGGCAGACACTGATATGCGATTATTAAAGAATTTCTAAAGATTTATCAATCAGATTACGGAAATTGTTTGCAGAATGCTTAATACTTATTCCGTCAGTTAACTGATGCTTTAATCTAATTTTAATCTTTGGCAAAAATGACTCTGCAAGATATAGAGCGACGCATGGATTTGGAGCTAGAAAATGGGGATCTTAGTTATTATGAGTGAGATTTTAAAAAAAGTTATAAATCGTAATGCTGTTAGAACAATCTTAAACTCAGCACTGGAAATCGAAAAATGGAGACAGGGTAATGAAGAGTACATCTCTTTAAAAAATCCAGTGTTCCCCGTACAAAACCTTCAACCTTTTTTAACCATTGGGATAGAATTTTCTTAAACGCTGAAATTACTTTTTTTTGTATTTAATAAGTTAACTTTCTACAAAGTTTCAAGTCTCTCGTTCAAAAAATAATGTTTCCCCCATACAAACATTGCACTCTCATTTAAGGGTAGAATTCTCCCCTCTCCCCTTAGGGGTAGAATTTTCTAAAACGCTGAAATTACTTTTTTGTATCTTATGAAATAAAATGGTTTATTTGCTTAAAATTATGTACGTATAAAGATAGTATGGTAAAGGGTAAATAATGTCCATATAATATCAATACCTTATAAAACTAGGCATGCAAATCTATTTATTATAATGCACATGCATGGCAAGGGGAGGATATTGAGCCTTTTAAAAACAGGCTTACATGACTCTCTAGCTGAAATACCACTTAATGCCCTTATGCATTTTTTTTTGAGCTTTGAATGCTCTTTCAATTTCTCGTAACCTTAGTAAGTAATCTTTCTACAAAGTTTCAAGTTTCTAGCTCAAAAGGAAAAGTTTCCCTCATACAAACTTTGCAACCCTATTTAACCCCCTTCGAGGTAAAATTTTCTAAAACGCTGCCTGTCGTTTTTTTTGGATTCTAATAAGTAATCTTTCTACAAAGATTCATGTTTCTAGCTCAAAAAATAAAGTTCCCACCATACAAACTTTGCACCCATATTTAACCCTTTTAAGGGTGGAATTTTCTTAAACGTAGAAATTGCTTTTTTTGTATTCTAATTAGTAATCTTTCTACAAAGTTTCAAGTCTCTAGCTAAAAAAAAAGATTCCCCATACAAACTTTGCACCCCTATTTGACCCCCTTAGGGGAGGTATTTCCAAAAATTAATTAATTTATTTATTTAAACTTTATTTATTTATTTATTTACAGACATACAATTATCATTACAGGCTGAACCCAATGCGATAATGTAGCAAAAAATTATCTATTATACTTAATAACTATCTATTCAATATAACAAAGAGTTAATAATGCTACTTTTGTGAATTCACTCATCGTACATGAGAATAGGTCTACATGCGTGGCTATGAGGTTCAGGGTGCGCACGGCGCGCGTCATCGGCGCCTCGCGCAGCAGCTTGGTGCGCCCGCGCGGCACGGCCAGCGGCCCGGGCTGACGGCGCGCCACGGTCGTGCGCGGAACACAAATACCCACTGACCCTAATATATCCGCATTATAAATCTTACCCCTAAGCAGCTTAAAGATATATGTAACGAGTGCTAGCTCCCTTCTGACTTTCAGCTGATTGTATCCGACCATGCCTAAAATAAACAATGTCGGATACATCAGCGGATAAAACGGGTATACGCCGTATTGCCTCATACGAGTATATATATACCTAATAAACTTATTCTGTATCCGCTCTAACATAAGAATATACTTTGCTTCGTGTGGGGCCCATATTTCGGCATTGTATTCTAGCTGGCTTCTAACCAACGCATTATACAAAGATGTTATAGCCTTCATATTTGTAAATCCATTAGCCATCCGTAGTAAAAACCCTAGATTCCTGAATGCTTTTTTACAAATTTTCGAAATGTGATTTCGAAACGTTAACTCAGTGTTAAAACTAACTCCTAGATCCCTTACTTCTGTGACTCTAGTCATTAAATCTCCATCTACCTTATAACTATTTTGAATGGGAGTACGTGCCCGAGAGAAAGAGATAGTCATACATTTTTTGGTATTAAACTGTAAAAGATTTTTCTTGCTCCACTGTACGACTCTGTAGATGTCCGCCTGCAACGTTTCACAGTCATCCCCACTATTTACCGCCAGGGACAACTTAAGGTCATCCGCGAATAATGAACAGTTAGCATCTTTTACTGTTTTAGGCAACTCATTTATCATTAATAAAAATTCGAGAGGCCCTAAATTGCTACCCTGACTTACGCCTGACCTCGTAAAATAAGGTTTCGATCTGTGCCCTTCATATTCTACATATTGCTGTCTGTCCATCATATAGTCTGCAAAAAAATTAAGTAAGTGTGGGGTAAAACCGAAGCCTGCCAACTTTGACAGCAACACGTCGTTATCGACGAGATCGAAGGCTTTTTTAAAGTCAAAGTAAGCAGTATCGGCTTGACCCCCACTATCTATTATAGGTATTATCTGCGCTACGTGACTCAGAAGATTGCTGGCTGTACTTCGTGTCGGACGAAACCCGTGTTGCGCCTCCGCGAGCTGCGCGCTCACCTGCTCATATACTCGTTTGTGAATAGCTGATTCAAATACCTTTGCCGGTGTGGACAGAACCGCCACCGGTCTATAATCCTCTGCCTTATCTCCTAATCCACCTTTCGGTACCGGTATAACTCGGGTAATTTTCCAAATTTCTGGGAATACTTCTAGCTTAAGGCAGATGTTAAAGATGTGCAATAGCGGCTCCTCCAGCACCATTCTACAGTCCCTAATTACGTACGAGGGAATACCATCCGGACCAGCCGACTTTTTTGGCTTAAGTAGTTGAAGGGCTCGCCGCACGTCCTGTATATCCAGCCTGTCAACCTGAACCCGCGCCGCGCTGTTTTCTGTGCCCGCTGCCACTATTGCGGCGCTTACCTCCAAATTTGGCTTCTCCACGCTGTACACGGAATGAAAAAACCTAGCAAATTCACTACATATTTGTTCACTGGACAAAGGTTCTCCATTCATTAATATTGTTTTCGTACCTCTGCTACTTCTTTTAGATTTCATATAATTCCAAAATGATTTAGGATCTCTTGCCATATGATTTTGTACCCGATCTCGATAATGTTCATGCGCTTGCTTTATTAGATTTTTCAATCGAGCCCTGCACTGAGTAAACGCTTCGTAATCTACGGTTGATTTACTAGATTTATACGTTTTATGAAGAGCAGCTTTAACTTTGATATTTCGAATTATTTCACCCGTGTACCACTCAGGATAGATGCACTTGGATCGTCCCCCATTATGTATTTTTTTGGAACACACTCCTCTTTTATAGAATAAAAAGTATCGTAGAAATAAATTAAACTCTTTTCTAAATCTAAATTATATAAAGGTGTCCAGTCTACTTCAGCGATTTTTGAATATAAAAGTTGAAAGTCGGCTTTATTAAAGTTCCATTGAGTTTCTACATCGGGGACAGGTTCTTTGTCGCATTGCCGGGTATGCTGCGCACCGCGCCGCCCGCGCGGGCGCACGCGCACCTCCAGCGGCGGGTGGTGCGCGTCCACCGCCACGAGCCCCCTTCGAAATCCCTTCTTATCCCTAGCCCACGTTATAAAAATAACCTAAAGTTACAAAACTCTAGTTTAAAAAATAATGTTACTCCCATACAAATATTGCACCCCTATTTTACCCCCTTAGGGGTGGAATTTTCTTAAACGCAGAAATTATTATTTTTTGTATTTTAATGAGTAATCTTTCTAAAAAGTTTCATGTTCATAGTTCAAAAATTAATGTTTCCCCCAAGTTTATGATGTAGATACCAATCATCCCGGTCATAAGTCCCAAAGGCGATTTAAACTCAAACTCAATCAGTACATAACATGTACATGCCTGTAAGGATCCTGCTCCAAAATTAGAGATTATAATGATTTAAAACTTTGGATGTGTCCTCCAGAAAGACAGAACACAAACTCATGCAGGTGTAATGGTATTTTTTGTAGAACACAAATAAATTACGTGAGGTAGGGCAGAGCAAAATGTCATCCCGCTCGAATTTGGAGCAGCCCAACTGGGGAAGTACCTCCACCTTGAAGACCACAGCCATAATAACACTACTACTTGCTCTGTAGTAGTGTTGTGTTTCCGGAGCTTGGAGGTGAGCAAGGTCGCCAGAGCTCCCGAAGATGCGTTGTGTTGAGAGCGAGGGAATTTGGTCCTTCAGCTGTCAACACGGCGAATCCTCAAACATATCAAGGGTCGACAATGAACATGTTACACCTGTTG
This sequence comes from Epinotia demarniana, assembly GCA_945867215.1. Lineage (NCBI taxonomy): Eukaryota > Metazoa > Arthropoda > Insecta > Lepidoptera > Tortricidae > Epinotia > Epinotia demarniana. Next base: position 22,011,523 of record OX244261.1, read on the forward strand.
TTTTTAGTTGCATGCGTTTATAGGCTGCGGTGTCCGCTTACCATCAGGCGGGCCGTACGCTTGTTTGCCACCGACGTTGTATATAAAAAAATGAATGTACCTTGAATTGTATCGAAAAATTCATTCATTTATTCATTTTTTGAAAATTGTGACCTCCCGACTTGCATCACAAAATTCTACAATCTATTAAATGAGCTGATTAGTGATTACATCCCGAGACGTAAGGTCTATGCATCTGCATCTGTCCCTGTGTGGTACACTCGACCACTGAGAAGGGTACTCAATGAGAAACGTAAGTTCCATAGGTTATGGAAAAAGTATAATAACCCTCTTGACTATCATACATTTAAATTATTAAGAAGACGTGCAGAAAAAATGGAAACACAGTGCTATAATAGTTACATAACTTACGCGGAACAAAAAATAAAATCATGTCCAAATTATTTTTGGTCTTACATAAAATCAATAAATTCAAAAAAAAACTTACCACAGACCATGAGCTATAAAGGTCATGTCACTTCCGATGGGGAAGAAATTTGTAACCTCTTTAATCATCATTTTAACTCAGTTTTCGAGAAATCTGACAATTCTCTCATTGACTACAACAATTTAACATCACCTTGTGAACCCTTAATCGACATAAATACTATAGTAATTAACCGTACCATTGTCCTCAAGCTGCTAAATTCAATAAATGTCCATAAGGGGGCTGGCCCAGATGGTATTCATCCGATCTTAATTAAAAAATGTTCATCAAACTTAGCAACCCCGCTTACAATGCTGTTCCAGCAGTCAATCAAATCTGGTCATGTTCCCGAAATATGGAAAAAAGCTTTCATCACTCCTATCCCCAAGGGAATAGTTAGTAATAACATTGAACAATTCAGGCCGATCTCAAAATTGTGTCAATTCAACAAGATTTTTGAAAAAATTGTTACAGAGCAACTATCCCAATTAGTTAAACAACACATCAGCCCGCACCAGCATGGGTTCTTTAAAGGTCGCTCTGTGGATACCAACCTATTAACTTTCAGTAATGAGATTCTCAATGGAATGGATAAAGGGTCTAGTGTGGAGGCCGTGTATACCGATTTCGCCAAAGCTTTCGATAAAATCTGTCATAATATGCTTCTCCTCAAATTTTGGCACCTCGGTATACAAGATGATTTGTTCCGATGGATTAAATCATACATTAAGAATCGGAGTCAATGTGTTGTCTTGTCTGGTTACTCCTCACAATGGAGGTCCATTAGTTCCGGTGTACCACAGGGATCGCATTTGGGGCCCTTGTTGTTTACACTTTTTATTAATGACATAGGCAAATATATTAAAAATTCTAATGTGTTACTCTATGCAGATGATACAAAAATTTTCAAAACAATCAATTCGATTGACGATTGTAATATGTTGCAAGAGGATTTAATACATTTTGAGACATACTGTAAAGATAATAAATTATTTTTAAATCTTGATAAATGTTTCATAATAAATTTCTCTAAGAAAAAACATAAAATTAACTTTAATTACAGCCTAGGTAATAATCAACTAAATAGGGTAACACAAATACGCGATCTTGGTGTGCTAATGGACTCGGAACTTTCTTTCAAACCTCATTTGGACTTAATAATAAAAAAAGGATACAAACAACTGGGCTTCATTCTACGTGTAGGAAAAGCTTTCAAAAATCCTTTCACTTATAAAATTCTGTATAATAGTTTTGTTCGCAGTAATCTCGAATTCGCTTGTGCACTTTGGAAACCCTATCATAATATTCACATCGAGAGAGTGGAAAGGATACAATTTTTTTTTGTTAAAGCCCTTAATTTTAGAACTGGCTATGAGTACACTAGTTACACTGATTCACTAACTCACCATAAATTACAAACACTCCGTGCCCGCAGAGATTGTGTAGATTCCTTTTTATTATACAAAATCATATCTAATATGTTGGATGTCCCCTCATTATTACATGAAATAAATTTAAGAGTACCTTGTAGACGTCAGCGCCAATGTCAAAAGAAATTCTTATTTTCGATTCCCCGCAATCGAACTTGTTATGCACAAAATATGCTGTTTATAAGACGTGCATGTAAACTGTTTAACCAGGATGAAAGACTTAAAGATATTGATCTGTTTAATTGTTCTATTAAGTTAATAAAACATGCTTTTCAGTAACAATGATCTACATATGATGGATCACTCGACTGTTATGTACATATACTACGCAATTTTATTGTTAACTGTCATATGAAATATTACAATTTGTTTAGTTACAATAGCAAGTTAAACTTTAAAGTCATTTTACTATCATGAAGCTGTTTACTTAAGTTTGTTGATAATGTATGTTGGTAATATGCTTAAATACTTATAAAATAAGGAAACTCCAGGTCTAAGATGTAAGCAATAGTTTAAGAATTAATTTCTGTAAACGACTGTTTGTTTCTGCATTAAATAAATAAAATAAATAAATAAATAAAATAAAATGTAAATATTCGGGGAAGCTCTTTGTTTGACTATTCCCGTTATCTCTTAGTCAACTTTTTTATTGAGCCAAGAAACGTGTCGTTACATGTAGGTAGCTACGTAATCTCATTGTCGATGCTGGCAGCGAACACTTTTATTGTAGTAGACAAATACATATATTTACACGTATAACGCATTGAGTTGATTCCGCCATGCGTGTGATTTGGAGACCAGCAGCATCAGTGTCTGAGCTCTCATAAACACATTCCGGGCCACTGAGCCATAATAGACCCCTAACATGGGAATGGGTGGAAGGAAGTAAGGAAAGTACTCCAAATATTATTATAAAACGCGAATTTTAATTGAAGAAGATAAATTTAGCCCAACTTCATACTTACTTGTATTTAAGCTTAAACATTATAGCAAAGAAAATTTAAAATTATTCTCTACACTAAATAAGCTGAGGAAAAACGTCATTTTACAATGTTCTGATATTTTTCCGAGGTCAGCTAGTTATCGCATTATCGATAGTTTAAAGGAAAAAGTTATCAGTTTGCGTACCTACTAGTAAAAATAATATGCATTTCTTGAAGGACGGCTCTCGAGTGTCATAATGATGAGGACGATATTGACGATGAAAGGTTTAGAAATATATAAAAAAATGTATTTTAGCAATTCTACAAATTAGGTATATAAAATTTAATCAAATTCACAAGTGGTTGTGATATTTAAATCTTAAGACTATATCAAGCTTTTAGTTGTACGCTTGCGGTTGTTATTGAAACAACAAATCCAATTACACTTCGTCTTATTTTTAAACAGGCACCAAACTTTCAACTTTATTGTGCAATTACGGAACTGGCAACATACTCCAATTATTTAGCAATCTAGCCACAAATTAAGGTACCATATATATTACTCGGTAACCCACAGTGTCGACACAATATTCGGGAAACAATACAAGTTATTAATCCTTTAACACCTTTATTGGTAGCTTTCTTCGCAAATTTATCCGGGCATGGGTTAAAGAGCAAGTATCCTGGGAATTCGAGGTAGGATTTATTCTGGATTACATCAGCTTTAATAAAACATGTTAAGCCGTGGATGTCATAACACCAGGATGAGAAAAGCTTTAGGATCGTGTGTTTGTCAAAAATAAGCCACATATTATTGAGGGTCTTATTGGTAAGTAAATAACTTTTTCACTTCTCACGCTCAAAATTGAGTCATGGCTTAGCAAATGGAGCTAAAGTAGCACATTTAGCCCCCTGAGAAAATATGCGTACTTACATATCTATGATTTACAATAGTACATTGTGATACAAGTGAGGTAGGTTGTCCTCGGCTTCCTTATCACGCTCACCTGCGGTTCGCGTGAACAATTTCGCCTCTGATGTAATTATCAAAGCTCACGCGTATCATACGACGTTTTTCAACACATTTTGCGAGGAAAAAATCATTTTCATAAGATGAAAATGTTATTGGCCTGCCAAATTATTTACTTTACATTAAGCAAATCATTAAGATGACAACAGGTTTTTACTCACAATTGCACATCGCCAAGAATTTCCAGTGGCGTCCATTCTATATTTCACTTTTCTAGTCACCACGAGTTTGATAATAAACACGCATAAACAAAACAAATTTTACAAATATTTGTGAAATAAATAACCTTTCAAAATATAACCTATATTGGCACCCAACAGTTTTTTTTCGTGAAGTTTGCGCAGTGTGGGCACAGAAATCTCTAAACAGCCAATACAAAATAAAATTATATTTTCATTTTAATATGTTATCTGTATTTAATTCATGTAAAATGTTATGAAAAGTGAATAGTTTTCCTAAATTAAACGTTTCCATATCATATACAAAAAGAAATAGTCAATTAATTAACAAAAAGGATTTAATTTGTTTAGTCGAGTAAGAATCCATTTGCCGAAAATTAAAAAAAAAGCTGTACATTTTGTACAACCTGGTTAATTTAAGAATGCACCGTGTTCATGCATATATCTTGCTGCAAGGTGCCAACGTGACTTAATCGGGATATAACCATAACACACAAGTGTTGTAAAGTTATAAAACACGCGTTTTTAATATCCAGGATTATGAGCCTAAAAGCGACACAATAAGAGGTACGTTACGAGCAATTGTGTTGAAAAATATTTTAATTTGACTAATCAAAACAGTTCACCGTATTACATCCACCAATCACAACTCTTTAAAAAAAACCTTTGTATTTCCTATCAACTAACCAGAATACAGCTAGATTTAAAATCGACCAATCAGGAAACAACATTTATTTCAAACATTAGATGTTTTTTATTCTCTAATTCACAATCATTACAAAAATAAACGCCTCTGACCGTCTTTAGGCGCGTTTCAACGTTCAGGCGTGGTTGGACTGCATACACGGCTAAGCTATTAAGGGGCTCCCATACGCCAATGACCTTTGATCTGAATCCCTTAGTTTTCTTGTTTTTTGTAGCTTATTATATCATCAACAACGGCTTTAAGCAATATAGTATCCCATATTTACTTCAAACTTCATTGTTTCCGAGATATTTGGCATGAAAGTTGAACAATTTTAGGCCATAAAACCGGTTTTCTGGTCATAACTTTTGTGTTAATTGTTTAAAATGAAAATCCTGGGACCAGTTTTTAGAGACGTCACAGACGAGTCCAAATATGTAGATTTCGTATATGTTAGATCTTTCATGTCAATAGAGATACGAAATAAGTGTTTTTAGACAAAGTTTAAAAAAATCATACAAAGTTAAGTATTTGTTTCAAAATCTGGTGGACCAAAATGGAGATAAAAGATTGAACAACCGATAACCGTTTGATTGATACTTCTATCTGTAGTGCAAAAATAGGATTCAAAACTTGTCAATAATAGATGAAAACCTCGGGTAGCTCCTTAAGGACGCGGCTATTAGATAGTTCGAAAAGTCTATATTCTTGGTGCCAATATTTTGCATCTGAGTCACAGCAGTTTATTAGGTAAAATAATAATGGCGCCAAATTGAACAATCGTTTTGCCGTGGTATTCATTATTGATTTTGCATGGATAATCCTTGTTTTTACTATTTTCGTTCGGGAAAATAACCATCTCGGGGTGATATGGCGTATTTTAGACCCTCGTCATAGAATCTCTATTTTATACTCGTTGACTTTAATGTTTGAATTAAGACTTCGGACACCAAACTAAATTCCCATATTTTTTTCGATGGAGCTCCTAACTCAACTGAAAAACATTTTTATTACTTATTGTTTAGACAACTAAAATGAATTCGACCGACCGCCACTTCTTTGCCACGGTTTGACCAATATAACGTCGTCTTGGCTACAGAGGAAAATACATTAACGAATACTAAGCCGTTGGTTACCATGGGTATACCATAGTTATATCATTAGTTTTTGAAGTCCCGTACCTTAAATTGGTAACGTGCTACTCGATTGATAAAGCATACATTATAATAATGACTGCATAAAATACTATTTAAGGGGGCCATGCATGCAGTTGGACACTGTTTCGAATTAGATTTATTTGTGTTCCTTTCAATATCTATTTGAGCAGGAGTATGATATACACACAAGTAAGAGGAGCCCGTCTTAAGGTTTTATACTTTATACTACATGGTTAGGTACCGCTATAAAATGGTTCTTATCAATATTTTGAATGTTCAGTATAGTATACAAATGCTATAGAAACAAAGTGTACTTATAATTAAAATTTGGCAATAATGCTTTGAGATAAAGAATAATTCTAAAGTATAAAAAAATCAAAGGTTTCGTTATGTTTCAGTAAAAAATTTGCAACCTCGTAAATGTTGACACTTAATTATTAACTTCAGTGAATTGGATTTCTTACATTTTGTGTGTTGTGTAAATTAAATATATATAAGTTGACATACTGAATAAAAAAGTATTGGGTAAAAACAAAGTAACCCAAAATGTTTTAAGAATTTATGTAAAATATTTCGCAATGCAAATGTAGAGTGAAAAGGGAGATTTATAGCCCGCCTGCTTAAGCCTGTCGTTGAGGATTGGGTCGGCTTTCCAGTACTTTGCCTTTCATTTTCATTGGGGTTCTTGATTATAAAATTTTACTTATTGTGGTAACAAATAAGTTGCACAATAATTAATCATTGGTGGGTGTGGTATACTTTGACAGATTGAATAATGGTATAACCTTGCCTTAACGTGGGAGATACATATTATTTACCCATTGATGTGTCCAATGAATGTGACAACACGTCATGATAAGGTTATATTATACTACTGTTTACTTCGTAAGGTGTTTAAATCGGTCTAGCCATCATAAATTGCGCAAATGATAGGTTGTACTTTAATACTATAATATTAAAAGTCGTTTGAGAAGATAAAAGTATGTTATACATTTAACGTATTTGATGTCTTGTTTTTGCAGTTGAAGATAGGTTAGCAAAGAAAGAAATGAACGTGAATTGGGTGTTGACTTTTCCTTCATAAATGTGAATTAAACAAAAAAATACATAATTTATGATAGGGAGCGGTTTATTTATCTGACAACAGAACTGATGCGATATTAATAACAAATGATAATATTTAATATCGCCAGTGATATTATGCTTTGTGATTTTATCGTTCAAGTTCCTGTTCGCAAGAATATCCTACAGCAACTTGCAGAATGGTGCAAAGTCGAAGTCTAATGAAATTATTGGCATGTGGTTTAGATCATCGGCGAAACACTACAGTATACTTTTAACACACGAGAGATACGCGATGTTCTTTCAAATGAATATTTTAGAAACATGTTTAGTATATTTTTGTGTATTTAACTATCCTTTTGTAGTTCATCTCCCTTGGCTGTAAATAATATGTAAATTATACATTTTTGTACACTTGCGCGTTAACTTTTTGCCTATCGGTCTTGACGTATATGTTTTCTATTATGTCATCATAATCATCGTCATATCAGCCGAAAGACGTCCACTGCTGGGCATAGGCCTCCTCCAAAGAGTGTCAAAGTGACCGGTCCCGCGCGTTTCTATGATGTGAATAAAACGAATATTTAAAAGTACAGGCGTTATTTTATCTATGCAAAAGCATCAGCATTTCATAAATAAAACGCACTTTTAGCTATTATTTTTCACGAAACTCGGACTTATTAACTACATTGAAAATGAGTAATTTCCAGACAAACATAGTTCTCTCTTCCGATTAAGATACGGCACTACTGGCATACTCGTACTCGTATTGGTAACTTTAAAACTAAATAATTTTATACTGTAATTTTCCTGTTTTATCGTTGCACGCTTTAATCTTATGTATTGGCCTAACCACAAACGCACGAGTTCGGAATTAAGTGAGCCCAAATGTGTTTATCTTGGAACATGACGATGGCGGTGTTATAACCCGCTACGGAGATTTTGGTCACTAAAGCTTATGCATTTACAAGATGTAAATGCATAATCTTCAAACTTATTACGTGGTTCGAACTAAAATTCATATAGTTTGATGACCCTATTGAATAGCATTGAACTAAAAGTTGAGCAATATTTAATCTTTAATTTGTTTAAGAATGTAATTGTTGACTAACAAGTGGTAATATTACCTTATCTATTTCATTTAATATTGTGTACAAACCAATTCCACGAATGCCATTAACCGTCAATGAAAATGCTTCAAAATTGAAGCGGTTTGGACGTATGTTTTATGGCTTTCCTGGAATAAATACAGATATGTAAAATCCGTAATTCATAAAACACCCGCAGTAATACCTCGGTGGTAATTTGGCCTACTTTTTCATTCGTTATCTAAGCGTGGCTCTAATCAAAAGTCATTTTCGTAAAAAATGTTGTACGTGCCTCCTTTACGCAAATTTTCTTCGGCCCAAAAAACCCTTTGTCGAAATATTCAAATAAAATGTTTAAAAATCGGCTATAACTGTCTTTTTAAGAAGCCTTTCTAATTGGAGATTTGCATACTAAGACGATAAGCCCCCTGATCAGTTGCAAGTATCATTACTGCATGATATCTATTATTAGCAGACTTCGTACCCTTTGTGAGATTTTTGCAGCGTAGATTAATTAATCAAAAAATACAATAAATCCAGAGAATCAGTTTTAAAAATAAACAGAATTTATAGGTACCCTATCATTACATTAATTGCTGTTTTTGTACTGCAGAAGCGAGGTATTCGCGCAATTTACAAGATGAGACGTAGAGAGTCTCTTCGAGACAAATTTAAACAAATTAATATATTGACAGTGCACTCTCAGTACATTTATGAAAATATCATGTATGTTCATAAAAATATTGATAGCTTTAAAAGAAATTATGATATACATGTCATGATATAAACTCCAGAAATAAGGATAAGCTCACAGTGCTCTATACTCGGCTGCAAAAAAAAATCCCTTAAGGGTAATTGTATACGGTTCTATAATAAACTCCCAAGTAGTGTGACTAGTTTGACTATTAACAAACTTAATAGTTATCTTAAACGTAAACTAGTTTGTACAGCCTATTACAACATTAAAGACTATATGAATGACAAAAATGCCTGGGAATGAATTGCTCTACGCATTTAGATATTTTTACTACATGTATTTAACTGTATTCGTTATAATTAATATGTTGTGTTAGTTTAGTACCTAACTAGTGTTTGTTCTAATTACGGCTTCATTTTACATTATATAATGAAGATTTTGAAAGTGCTTAACTGTAAGCCTAACCGTCGTTTTGACGATTATATTTTCGAACAAAACAACCTGAACAGCAGCCCTGGTAATCAGCAAGCTCGGACAAAAAACAAAACTCATAGAATTCGTATAAGTATTTGTCACCTACGATCACCCTATTTTAAGAATTTAAAATATGTGTATATTGATGGCCAGAACAACCTACATTGACTTCAAAAAATGATGATAAGAGTTTGATTTTTTTAATTTCGTGACATCAAAATAGTTAAACTCTAAGTTTATAATTTTTGAATACCGCACACCAGAATTTTGCCAACGCCGCCCCTAAACACCGTCCGGAGAGAAAGAGGGAATGTTAAGATGCGTGTGTGGACTGTCTTGTCTCCGGTGAGTTAAACTTAACTCGCAGGACCCTCTTCTAATCATCAAATGACGGTCAGTAAAGCAATTTTGTAATTTTTTTACGTATTAGTAATGAAAAGTAGTGTGAATGTATGTACATTCAGGATTTCTTTTATGAAAAATGTCCTACTCAAACAATGCTCACATGTAAGTGACGTCTGCAGAATTTGTTTCATAGGTACCATCATATTTGTTTAGCTATTAAAGAAAAACAAATGAATACTATCCTGTTTTACTCATTTACTGTACTAATTAATGAATAATCAAAAAATATCATCATGAGATAGTAACCCTCGCATTTAACACCCCTCGTATTTATATACGTTGTTAATAACGTAGGTACTTAATAATTCGTTCATAACCATAATGTACACAAGTATTACTTACAATTTTCCTATTAATAAAAGGGTACAATAAAGGTTAATAATAAATTATTAACTTAGTCAAAAAGCCCGCCCCGCGCCACCCCCCGCGGGAAGGTGCCCCTCAGGCTCACCGCGTTGCCGCACTGAATCGCGATGGACAGACGTGTTGCACCAGGAATGGCCCGGAACGGGGGTCATGACCCCTCTCCGCCAGACGGCGCCCGATCTCCTTGACAAATTTTCTGGCCTCCGAACCCATACAACCGGTCGTTTCTACCGCGAGCGGGATAAATAAATTATTACAGAATATTTGTCTCGCTTCCTAAGAGCCGCCGTATCGGCAGCTGCTCCAGCCGTGCACGTGGTACGGCCAAGGTGTGAAGCTGCGAAAGTGCTAACGCACGTGGCGTCCCAGAGACGGCACTTCCCCCTATGCACCATCAGGGTTACCGTCCGTGCGACGGAGACCTGAAGGCTCCAGCACACAAGGAACATTTGCCGAGACTTGCGCTCTCCGGACAATATCATTGAGAGCGTGATGACGCGGGAATATATGAAATTGTTGATACCAATTCGGTTCCCAAACCGCAGCAGTATTTATGTAGCATTTTCGTTGCAGCATGGCAATGTTGCAACGAAAATGCTGCAAAATTTACGCTACTTGATGAACGGATATCGTTTGAATGTGAATTATGTCACCGTGAACTTTGAACTTCATAGTCTGATTCACGGGGTAGTTCATAGAAAAAACCTAACCTAACGATATAGTATAAATTAGTTAACAATTTAACTAGATGGATGTACATAAACGAATAGTTCCCATAATTCTAAGGCGATACATGTATACAAAGTGTAACCTGTCGCAATCACACATTTTTTTGACCGTTTTAATGGTTGTCGAAATCTTTTCGTATTTTCGTGACTTCTCCGAATATAGAATTCATTACTTGTTTCATTTACCATTTGATGTTATCGAAATGTATCAGTTTTCTGAAAACCTCCTACCGCTACAGTCATTTGAGCTTTGGCTTGTTACGACTTCTGTTTCACGGCTAAAAGATCCGCCAACATAACAAACAATAGGCATTTATATGTACTATTTCCACTCGGGTAGGCTCGTTCGATACCTTGTGACCTAAGGGACACAAGGGAACCCCGCGAAGAATTAGTAACATAATCATAGTTTTCTCCGTATAAATAATAATATGTCAAGTATAATGAAGCCAATTCGTTACGTCGGAATAATGATACTGCAGTTATACCAAATGATAACTTAACGATTTGTCAAATAATTACTTAAAAGCGAAACCATAAATGACTAGCAGGTCGATCACGTAACGCATTGTACGTACGTTAGGTGTAGATCTAAATTTCAATTTTTATTATGGAAAAATTACAGTTGGACTGTCCTAACGCGCGTTCAAAACGGACGTGATTACCGAGGGGTTACCGACTTCGAACGTTTAGTGTGAGGACCCTCAGCTGTAAACGTTCGTAGTCGGACAAACGAAAAACAAGTGAAACGAAGTTTGTCAAATAGTTAATGCCAAAATGTAAAAAAGGCAAAAAAAATGTGATTTAGATAAGAGAAGATTTGTATGGTTAACAAAGAGATAGAAGAGGTATATTTTCATTATTTTATAGGGTCTCTTGGGTTTAAATCCACTAGGTAAACATGTAGTTTTATTACATTGGTAAACTGATTCTTTGGTAGAGCATCTCTTATGCATGCTTAAGAGTCTAATTAATAATTAGGTATATTTTTTGAAACTCTGTAAGTACTGTTTTTTGGCTTCATATCTATTTTAAATATCCGAACTAAATAAGCCAATCAACCTTCTTTTGTTATTATTCGGTCCTGACGAATAATAAGAAAAAAGGGAGATATTAAAAGGTTTACTGCCTACGTAAAAGATAACATTGTAAAATGAAGCAATTTTATTATTTTTATTCACTAAAATAAACGAATCGTCGTATGTTAAAAAAGGATTTAAGGCAACCAACGAGGTATTATTAAAAAAGAAACATTATTTTATTTAAAAAAGAATTATAAATAAATAAATAAATAATAATAAATAAATATAAGGGGACAATCTTACACAAATCGAGCTAGTCCCATAGAAAGCTCAATAAGGCTTGTTTTATGGGTACTAGACGACGATATATATAATAGATACAAATACTTAAATACGTAGAAAACATCCATGACTCAGAAACAAATATTCATGCTCATCACACAAACATTTGCCCTTACCAGGATTCGAACCCAGGACCTTCAGCTTCGTAGGCAGCGTCACTACCCACTAGGTTAACCGGTCGTCATTATACATTTAACATACATTAAAAAAATATATACATTTAAAACGGTCATTTACACCAATCAAAAAAGTAATATTAACTATTTGGTTTAACAACATCCATGAAAGTTTGGAGAAGCGGCAATATGAAAACTTACCTGGCTATAACAATTGTTATTCCACAAGCGCGCGTAAGACCACCCCGAATGGGCATAACGCGCTATAACTGTCTAAATTGCCCAAGTTAAGCTAAGTGTGCCAATTCGCTAACCACACGCTTGGCTAACTTTGCCCATATTTAATTTGGCGTGTACAGGATAAACTGATTACCAGTCAATAAAATACTTGAAGATGCCCAGAAGTGGACTGTAAAAAATTAACCACTGTATGGTTAGGAAAGGAAATAGTGTATCGGTATGGTTACTTGCCTAACTTTTTTTTGACTATCAGGGGACAATCTTACACAAATCGGCCTAGTCCCAAACTAAGCAAAGCTTGTACTATGGGTACCTACTAGAAGACGATAAACATACTTATATAGATAAATTAATACTTCATCATATCAGCCGAAAGACGTCCACTGCTGGACATAGGCCTCCCCCAAAGAGTGCCAAAGTGACCGGTCCTGCGCCACCCGCATCCAGTGGACTCCCGCAACCTTTACCAGGTCATCAGTCCACCTTGTGGGGGGCCTACCTACGCCGCGCCTTCCGGTACGCGGTCGCCACTCGAGAACCTTTCCGCCCCAACGGCCATCGGTTCTACGTGCTATGTGCCTTGCCCACTGCCACTTAAGTTTAGCGATTCGGAGGGCTATATCGGCAATATGAAAACTTACCTGGTTGTCACCTTGGTTCGGTGGTCGGTTGGTTACCTTGGTTCTGCTGCGGATAGCCTCATTTCTGATGCGATCACGCAGAGAAACTCTCCATTGCCCTTTGGGTGACTTTGAGCTTTCTTATCAGGCCCATAGTAAGCGACCACGTTTCAGTGCCATATGTCATCACTGGCAACACACACTGTTCAAAGACTCTCGTCTTGAGACACTGCGGAATATTGGACGAAAAGATGTGCCGTAGCTTCCCGAACGCTGCCCAGCCGAGTCGGATTGGACGATTGACCTCTTTCTCGAAGTTGGACCTACCTAACTGGATAGTCTGTCCTGGGTATACATAATCGTCTACAACTTCGAGCGTAAAGTGTCCGATTGTAATGGAGTTGGTACGACATGGGCATTTGACATGATCTTCGTCTAATTAATACTTAAATAATAGAAACCAAATATTCGTGCTCATCACACAAATAAATGCCCTTTCCGGGATTCGAACCCAGGACCTCTTGCTTCGTAGGCAGGGTCACTACGAACTAGGCTGAAGCGGTCGTCAAAAAATAAAAATGAAGTAATGATTTATAAGTACAATTTATACCACGTACTACAGATTTTAATAATGGTGTAGGTGTTAAAATAATATTCAAGTTTTTGCTATACCAACAAAAAGCTGCACAGGGCGTTGAATACAAAAAAATGTTTTTAGGGAACTTTGAAACAAAAAGGACGCAGAGAATTAGTAGGTCAAAGATAGCAGCATATCAATAATCGAAAAGGGATAAGGAAGTGACCCCAAACTTTTTGTTTACAAATCGAACTTATCAAGAATGAAAAATTCGGGGTCCGGTACTGCAAAAGAAAAAGTTGTAGATTAGATAGCGACATGAATAATGGTTACAAGGTGGGTTCGATGCAATATAATCCGATACAAAATATGACATTCAGTTTAGAAGTAGGTAATAGATCCAGGGTTGAATTCAGGCCTGTGGACTATTTGCGTCTAAGATATTCAAAATTTTGTTAAAAGATGTTATAAAGTCACATTTCAAGATCATAATTGACGCACTACGCAGCAAAGAATAAACAAATGACAACTTTTTATATCTGATGAAGTATTTACTGAATAAAAATTTTAATAATTTTTAATAAATAAAAGAAGAAACTGGCTGACTGACTGACTGACTGACTGACATATCAACGCACAGCCCAAAAAGCTGGGTCTAGAGATTCCTTATTTGGCACGTAGGTTCCTTATAAGGTGTAGGGGAGCACTAAGAAAGGATTTTTCAAAACTCACCGCCTAAGGGGGTGAAATGGGGGTCTAAAGTTTGTATGGAATAAACATTATTTATTGAACAAGAGACTTGAAACTTTGTAGGAAGATTAATTATTGATACAAAAAAAGTACTTTCAGCGCTTTACAAAATTCTACCCCGAAGGGGGTTAAATAGGGGTGCAAAGTTTGAAATCAAAACTACTGGGACTAGAAACTTGAAATTTACACCAGGTTTTCCTTTTATGACGTAGGCAAGGGATAAGACGGGATTTTTGGAAATTCTATCCTCAAGGGTGTTGAATAGGGGTCCAAAGTTTGTATGGGGGAAGCATTATTTTTTGTACTAGAGACTTGAAACTTTGTAGGAATGTTATTTATTAAGATACAAAAAAGCACTTTCAGCGTAATATAAAATTCTACCCCTAAGGGGGTTAAATAGGGGAAACATTATTTATTGAACTACTTTGTAGGACGATTACTTATTGATATAAAAAAGTACTTTCAGCATTTTATAAAATTCCACCCCTAAGGGGGTTAACCGAGGGTCCAAAGTTTTTGTGTGGGACACTTTTTTTTAGCTACGTACTTTGTGGACAGATTACTTAGTCATTTACAAATAAAGTACTTTCAGCGTTTTGGAAATAATTACACCTAAAGGGGTTAAAAAGAAGTTCCAAAGTTTGTATGGGTAAAAAAGATTAGTTCGACAATTTTATTCGAAACTTTACAGGATAATTCCTAACGATAAATGAGAACCTAAACAAGTGTTTTCGGTTTTTTTGAGAATTCAGCCGCTAAAAGGGGGACATGTGGTGACAAAATCTGAAAATCAACATCGGCATCTATTGTTTCTATGGTGTATCGGGTCGCTGATTACGAAAACAACAACTATTTTTTATTCGAACGTGGCGTCTAAATATCAATAAATGAGCGTTGTTATTATGGTTTTTGGGACGTTAAAAACTACGAAAATCGCATAGATTTTGAAATGTAATGTTGTGGACATTAAAATTCATGAAATTATTTGTGCCAAATTGCAATTCAATCAGTCCAGTTTTTTCGTAGCAAATCGTTTGTAACGAGACGAACGAACGAGACCCGCGTTATAGGTTTTAAAGTTTGTATTTGGTGCCATCTCGATCGTCATCAATCGGTTGTACGTAGGCGAGTGCGGGCGGCGCGGCGGGACGGGAGGGTAGGAGACATTGGGAAACTGCCTGCATCCGTAATTAAGTGGTTTACCATTGAATTGCCGACAAACATTTCATCGAATATTATTTCAAAGACAACGTTTCAAGTATTTTCATTTCATCGACAGGTCATCCCGTCGAAAACTCGATACTAGGTATTTTGAACCGAGGTCTTTTAATTGGTAGTTGACTTATTTCAATCAAATTCATGTCATGACTTTTCATTTCGAGTTTTTTTTATATATTTTTTTTTACTTGTTCTTGTTTTACTATTTATTCCGCATAAAATTATGTCAATTGGTAATATTCGTAATCGAAACTAAACGCAATCACGTCAGTCGGCTCACTCTGCGAGATTATAGATATGTGGGTAGTTTAAGTCTTATATTATCTCTACAGAATTATGTCTTGTTGATTTTTGTTTTTTATTTATTATTTTAATCAATAAATAGATCCTGCTCCTGCATTAGGGTGTGTTTTTTTGTAATAAACGATTTACACCAATTTTTCTTAGTTTTATTATACATACCTACATATTATACATTTCATCATTTGTCATGATGATCAAAGCTCGCGTGCCGTCTTGTTATAGCCGTGCAGCGAGTCGACGCCACCCCGCTGCGCGGGGTGTCTATTTCTGGTCTGAGGGACACAAGTGAACCCTAACCTAAGCGACCTAAAACAGATTTCGCTTATGACAAGCCATTTTTGTCCGCCCTGATATTTTTTTGTTATAAACGATTTACACCAATGATTCTTAGTTTTATTATACATACATACATATTATACATATTTGTATGTCACACAATTAACTAGGTACTTACATAATTTGAATAATGTATAAATGTGCAGTAGGACATATAAAATTGTATTGTTGTTTGTCGAAGAAATGAATTGCAATGTTATGTAGTTGTGCCAATTAAGATAATTTGAAACAAATCAGCGATTAAGTAATATTCGTTGAATAGTATTTCTGCGTAGTAAGATTAATTTAAATGAATAGTAGTTGAAATAAAATAACGGCAAACAATATTACTAGTACTAAAGTTTCGATGAATCGTTGTCGATGAAATAATATTCGATGATAAGATTGTCGACAAAACAAGGGTACACCGTAATTAAGTACATTCAAAGTGCTGCACGAAGATCTGCTTACTTTTTATAAGTTAAGCACTTTGGCTGCCGCAAAATTAAATGTTTTTTTTGGTATTTATGTTCTTTAATTATAGTTGCTCCCATACAAACTGTTGTTTCCCTCCAAATACTGGTTCGAATGGCATCGAAAAAAAATCTTAGGAAAGAAGCTTATAGCAATGGCCAGGCTACAAATCGTCGGTGCGAATAAAAAAATCGCTGTTTTTTTTGGATTTTTTGTTTATTTCATATTTTAATTGCTTCTAATATTATCCATCAACTCATAAAATCCTTTTTCTATTATCTTTATTGGTTTCGAAAATACAAAATTCGCTATGTGTATCCCAATCAAAATATGGACGGAAAAAATCGCTATGTAAGTTTTATCACATAGCGTTTTTTTCTTCGTCTGTTTTGCATTAAAGTCAGCTAAAACTTAGTGCGATTTTGTGTATCCCGAACAAAATATGGACGGAAAAAATCGCTATGTGAGATTTATCACTTAGCGTTTTTTTCTTCGTTCCAAGTTCCCTGGATTTTCGAAGATAAGTAGATAAATAACAACATTGTTATTAGTATTCAATTTTGCACATCTGTTTGAGACATAAATTCGATATCATTCTTTTAATTTTTTTCTGGCAACTTTTGATTTTAAAAGATGTGTTTCAAGAATGTGTTGTTACTACTAATAAATTAGAACTGATGAGGAAAATTTATAAAAACGTATAATTCTCGTAGCAGTTATAAAAAAGTTTATCTTATTATCTTAGTGAGTGATGGTTGTTCTTACCAGAACAGAAACAAAATGTGCAGTGCTTTATCGAACGCCTCGACATGTTTGGAAATCGAGATTGAACAGATGATATCGGATAGAGGTATGGTAATAAACAATGAGAATGTAACTGAAAACTTTTCGAGTATTGGGCCCGGTAAACGTCCTGGCGATCCAACAGTGACTGATATCAGCACGTCTATCATTGGACGGCTGCGACATACTCTCGATTTTTCTCGCACTATACCCCTTGTTCTAAGTGTTCTAATAAAAAAGAAACGGATAGTGCGAGCAAAATCGAGAGAGCTCGCGCGGCGTCGGGTGATAGCCGTGCTGAGGTCTATATGGTACAGCAATGGTGATGTTAAGTAAAAAATTACGGCACAATGCGTTCACCACTTTGCCACAAAGAAGACCAGGGCCCTATTTCACCATCTTGACCATTGTCACCTGACAATGACAATTCCACGTACATTGCTGGGTCAATAGGCTGTCCAGCAACCAACTCGACTTACATGGCTGCGTCGACAGGTTACGACGCAGCCATGTAAGTCAAATTGTCATTTTTAGGCGACCAAAGTCGATATGTCCAGGCCCCTATTTCACCAACAAGATAATTGTCACCTGACAACGACAATTCTCTTTACATTGCTGGATCCACAAATACCCTAGCGACCACTTCTAGAACAAGCAATGTTTGGCGAATTGTCTGTGTCAGGTGAAAATCGTCAAGTTGGTAAAATAGGGGCCAGAGCAGCGTGCGTCAGGTGAACCCGCTCTTTTATAATGATAGTCGCCCAAAAATTTACTCTGCGAAATATAACAGCTCGCAGTCCTTAAAATGTAATTGCACACAGTTTTTCATCCTTTTAAAATCTCAGTGTCTAAGAAAATATGGATGAACAACATTAAACAAAGTTAAGATGTGTGATTTGGCTTATTGACAGCAAAATAAAAACAAAAAACATAATCAACTTAATTTTACTTGACTATTAATTTATACATATAATTTATGTTTAAGTAACTATCAGTGCCATCTTACGGACGTACGATTTATGTTATTATAAGAATATTGACTTATCGCAAATATATAAATATATAATAAATGCAAAATACTTCGTTATCTCGTTAATAAAATTGTTTACATTAGCGGTATTAACTTACTCAAAACTCGCTATGTATCATCCTTTACACTTAAGAGCAATAGTAAAAACTCGTCATGTATAGGAATGACACAAAGCGATTTAAAATGAACCAAATTTAAATCGGTATGTGGCTGGATTTTAGTTTTTTGCTGAGATTGTGAAATATAACATATGAAACATTATTTTTTCAACCACCATGACATGTAAAATCATTTTGCCGATTATTAAAAAAATACTTCTCATATAAGAAAACTGCGCATTTCCGATATAAACAGTTTTTATCTTCTCCTGTAAAGTACGGTAAAAATACATAGCGATTTTTTAATTCGCACCGACGAAATTTGACTTGAAATTTGTGAACATAAACTAGCTTTTATTCCAGAGGTCAGATTCTCATTTAATCATGATTGTAAATTTTATAACAAAAATACGTACATACATACATACATTCACGCCTTTATTCCCAAAAGGGGTAGGCAGAGCACATGAACTTTATGTTCCAGCGCCACTTTTAGCATAAATGTGGGTATAAAAGATCGACAAAATGTGATATTGCATAGGTTGTTAGCCCATCACCCACGACACACTTCAACCCTGCTCCCTTACTCGACTTTTACGGCACCCACGGGAAGAAAGGGGGTGGTGAAATTCTAATCCGATACCACACGGGCATAAAAATAATAGTAAATAAAAAATAATTTTACCATAATGGGTTATGACACTTATGACGAAGGATTATTCATAGGGAAAGTTAGTAGAAGTAGGCCGTTGCCGGCGTAGCAATTCAACGAGTATTGGAATATTACACTTACTACGCGGGCGAAGCCGCGGGCAAAAGCTAGTTTTTAATAAAGCGAGTGCGCGCAAACAATGATACCATACTCGTATTATTAGAAAATATATTATAACTTTCAAATGTTTTAAACTAAAACATCGGAAGTAATGTTATTACGTTATTAGGTAGTTACACCACCTGGAGGACCGTTACATCTCGCTGGGAGGCACACTATATTAATGACAAGTATTCATAATAGTCTCTTTTCCCGAACTGTCAAATTGTAAATATAAATATTTCCCACAGTATAACAATAAAGTACGTCAAATATCTTGAGTAGTATCTCGTCAGACAGCCAAGCAACGATCATAATGTTGTTGAGTCATAGATTGAACTCGAAAGATGAGAGGTCCGAATATCATCTCGCGTACATTTTGAGCCGCCCAGCCTGCCCGTTGGCATCCAAACCGCAGCCTTAAATATTTTGGCCAGGAACGGTATTTTGGATTCCAAGGGTAGTGGCGCCTTTTTTAACAAAGCATTAGGACAACTCAACTGTAATTTTCCGAAACAAACATTTCAGTTCGATCAACCGAACATTTTACGCAATCTACCAGCCGGTGGACCCCAAGTGAGTTCTCATTCTGTAGATTACTTTAAGTTAGATGGCAATACAATAGTACAGACCTATAAGCTACTTTGGTGATGGAGACACAACATAGCCATAGCACAGAATAATTAATAGTAACTAAAGGTACAGAAGGTTCACTGGTTATATGATGACGTTAGCTGTCATTTTTTGCAATTGACAATCATAAAGTGAGATATGGTTGTTGACGTAGGTACCACATAAATGAATCTCCAAAATGTTAACTATTTTAGTTCCTAAGTTTGTTATCAAAACGATCATCAAATTTTGTAAATAATTATATGACATGATAATAAAATAATACAATAACCAGGAAGTCAGGATTAAGTTAAAATATACTGAACACAGGTGAAGTTTTTACATAACAGGTCATATTATGCAATGGAATTACTTATTTCGTCATGTTAGATGTTGTAACATTGAAATTTGTATGACAGTGTGCGCTCAAAGATATTACAATACAAATACTCTTTATTGCACACCTCATACAAAAAAGCAGTTATAAAGAGAAAAGATACAATAACATGTAGATATTATGTTGTTAATACGCCTCAAGTCTCGTAACCATTTTCGTCAGCGGTGCAGTTATTTTCTTCTTCGTCCATTTTAAAAGGAACGTACACCTTCTTCTTCACTTCACAAACACGAATAAAATCTTAATAAGTTATAAGTGACGAATAGTTATCATATTTCGTCTTTTAATTTTGAACTGGAACTTTGGTGGGAAATTAGAAATATATGACACATTGACACCTCTTGTTTATGGTCTGATTGGTTTTTAATTTCCTTGCACTTGCTATCCGAATCAAACTGAATACGGATCCGAACCGAATCGGATCGTTTTATATTCATAAATAATACCAATAATTGGTAAAATATCTATATAACACACAATACATTATCATTTACTTTTATTTTAGTAAATAATTTATGTTCTGCAAATGTTTCAAAGTAAATAAAAACTTTTTATTTCGAAAAATTTTCTTATGAAGTTGGTACCACTGCAATATTGCGGTTGATTAAAAAAAGTTGAATGATTTGACATCGTGTTAAACAGTGCTTTTATTAAAAATGTATGATGTAGAGTTTTTCGACGTCTTATTATCGGTGTCATTGTATTCGAGCTAAAGCCTATATAAATGTCAGATAAAGGTACAGGAGTAGAAACAAATATTTAAACCCCTCCTGTTGGAGCAAGTAGATGATGGCTACATTAAAGAGATGGTCACTGTCGGTAATAAAACTAATGAATAAATAAAAACTAACTAGTCTAGACTTATACCTTTATAACGAGACAAATTATTTTAATTAATTATTTTGTTTCGTGTTATTTTTAACAAGGAATCACATCGTTTTAAAAAAATGACAAACACGAAACGAAATATTTAGTTAAATAATTTATCTCGTTATAAAGGTATAATGTACACCAGCGCCATCTCTCTCGCTAATCCGAAACTACCTGACCCCCTAGCACACTAGGTTTTATGTCCGACGTAAAGCATTTGTCCCTCTTGCACTCGCATATTTGTCAGAACTGGACGAATGCTTTATGTCTGACATAAAACTTAAGTGTGCTAAGGGGTCTGATGGGGTTCGATTGGAATGGATCGGGCGTATAGCTCGCCCATTAGAATGGTGCTAAGGCTGTGAATGAGTCTTTCAACAGGATACACATAGGGCGCTAGTCTTAGCGGGAATGTAATTCACAAGTGTACAACTTCCGTCACTGTCCTCGTAGCTCAGTTGGTAGTCGCAGGTTCGAATCCTGTCGGGGGCTACAGACGAAGTTGGTTTATTTTTCCATTGTATTCTTTCTCTCTGTATCATATGACAAATAACAAACATGACTTGCCCTAAAATTTCTGGAACATAATTGCACGTTCAGCCCTAAGCGTAGTTTAGCGACCAACTAGACGAAACTGACGAATTCCTGCCGACGCCAAACATCCCAACTAATGTTACGAATAGTTGTGAAACCGCCGTCAAGTGGACACAAGGGACTATTTAGGACTATTCAGGACTATTTCAACTAAATGCATAACTTAGAATTAGGTTTGTAATATAGTTGACGGTTGGGTCTTTTTTGTAAGAATGTTTTATATTGCAAGTTCACTACTGTTTTTTAGTTTTACTGTCATGGCATGAGACTTTAAGTTAAATTATAATGTAACATTATTTATATCATCGCGGCCTTCTATTTGTCCGATCTTATTGGAAATTATGCTCTCGTTGAGCATTAAGATACCTACTTTGAGGCTTCAGACATGAATTAAATTGGTATACTTCTACTACCTATAATTTGACTCAAACTGTCAAAGACAAAAACATCCTACGGATTGGCACGAGTTTTTAAATAAAAAAAAACAAAAACGATGATAAGTTAAGAGTTCACAGTGGCCCTACCGCGAAAAAAAAACTAAAGTTCATTCTCATATCTCCCTCTCTATCGCTCGAATATGCAAGTGTGACAGAGAGGAAGATGCAAGAACGAATTTCGTTTTAGTTTCGCTGGGGCGATTACGTAACTTTTCGAACGTACGGTAGGACAACTGAACAATCTCACATTAATCTTCCTGACCAACGTACAAAGCGTTATGCAATCGACCAGCCGGAATAAATACAAAATTCAAATAAAATAATTTTATTTATTATATGTTATATGGTTTTAAATTCAACTAAAATAGGTCAGTAAATATTTTAACAATAAAAATATGAAAACAAATCCTCTTTCTTATAATTTTACTGAAATAAAATAAATTTCCTTTGTGAATGTTGTTTTTATTTAATAGTGCGATAAAACTTAGTTATTCGGAAAATAAGGAAAAACCTAAAACTTTTCGGCTACCTACTTGTTTAATAAAAGTATACATTTCAATGATGTTGGTAATTGGCTACATTACTTTTTTCGTAAGCACCGTAGTGCCATCAGAATCAGTTTTCTGAGTGGATTAAATATTTGTTTGGGACTAGCTACAATTAAATCACTTTTATTTACTTCACATATTTATGCCGCCAGTGATTTGATTACAAAGCGGACCTCACTGGTGACAACTGAAACGGCTTAATTGATATAATATTATGACGTCGCAGCATTATCTTCGTACTCACCGTTGTATGGCAAATCATGTAAATGCTGCTGTTTCGAAACTGAAATACTGCGTTTAAATACATAAGCATAATCTTTATAAATAAAAGATCGATAAAAAATATACGTGTTTATTTGAATTATTTCAACCTTTAAATCATATATTTATATCATTTTAATTATGCAATTTACACTTTATTGCAATTAATTGATGGTTTACAATACATATAAATGCCTATGTCCTGACTGACTCACTCATCAACGCACAGCCGAAACTACTACCGAACTAGAAACTTGAAATTTACACCAGGACTTCCTATTATGACGTAGGCAAGGGATTAGAAGGGATTTTTGGAAATTCCATCCCTAAGAGGGTTAAATGGGGGTTAAAAGTTTGTATAGGTGAATCATTATTTTTTTAACTAGAGACTTGAAACTTTGTAGAAAGATTACTTATTAAGAAACAAAAAAAAAATTTCTGCGTTTAAGAAAATTCCACCGTTAAGAGGGTTAAATATGGGTGCAAAGTTTGTATGGAGGGAATTTTATTTTTTGAGCTAGAAACTTGAAACTGTAGAAAATTAACTTATTAAAATACAAAAAAGTTTTTAGGCGTTTAAGAAAATTCTATCCCAATTTAAAAAGGTTGAAAGTTTTGTACGGGGAACACTGGGTTTTTTAAAGAGATGTACTCTTCATTACCCTGTCTCCATTTTTCGATTTCCAGTGCTGAGTTTATGATTGTTTTAACAGCCTTACGATATATAACTTTTTTTTAAATCTCACTCATAATAACTAAGATCCCCATTTTCTAGCTCCAAATCCATGCGTCGCTCTATATCTTGCAGAGTGATTGTTGCCAAAGATTAAAATTAGATTAAAGCATCAGTTAACTGACGGAATAATTAAGCATTCTGCAAACAATTCCCGTAATCTGATTGATAAATCTTTAGAAATTCTTTAACAATCGCATATCAGTGTCTGCCACTGTTTGAAATGTAATATGTCTAGACCATTTTAACTAAGAATAAAATTCACTTACCTATTTTATATCTCTGTCATCATCAAAAATCTACGCGGACGAAGTCGCGGGCGGCCGCTAGTATTTTAATATGATGAATATTGGTACCGTAAAATGGGGTACTACGGGATTGAGGGGGCAGATGGGACGCGAATATTTGTAGTTGGTACTTTGATTTCCTAACTCAGGTTGCTCTAATAGTACATTACTGCAGGCGCAGGGAAAGAAGGGCTTGCCGGGAGAGTAGGTATAGACGGCCGACCGTAGGGAGGCCGGATAGTTATACGAAGCCGGCAAGCCCTTTTCACGGCTAGGCATGTATATTTTCTCAAACATATGCAATTAAATAATAT
This sequence comes from Epinotia demarniana, assembly GCA_945867215.1. Taxonomy (NCBI): domain Eukaryota; kingdom Metazoa; phylum Arthropoda; class Insecta; order Lepidoptera; family Tortricidae; genus Epinotia; species Epinotia demarniana. The sequence goes on from OX244261.1 coordinate 22,035,965, forward strand.
CACCACTCAAAAAAACAACCTGTATTTATGTATTTGTCCTTCGATTTTGGCGGCCTCCGCCCTCAATTCCGGCGGAGTACAATTAGTTACTTCGTCGCTGTTATCATCGGATTTCATTTTGAAATTTTATTTATAAATAACAACCACAAATATAAAATCCAGCTACACGACAAAAGACTTTAAATTTTCCCTCCAATCCGTCCAATGTTTTTTACGGACGTCGTCCGTATTACGCATGTGTAGTGTTCGAATTTTTGAAATTAGGGCCATTATACACAAACTGATAATGAGAATCTTAATTTCTATAATAATTAAAATAAATGCAGAGGATTTTAAATATTGTCTTTGCTCTCTGGTGACTTAGGAATAGACAATATTTTAAATTGATTCATCAATACATTGAATCATACAGATTTCTATTCTTAAATCAGTTCGTGTGTAATAGGCATTACCGCGGATATTTTTGGTCCAATAAGCCAGCCACTAGATTTTTTTTTATAAAATATAATTCAGCTGTTTAACCCGTTCATGGACACAGACGCCATATTTAGTTTAAAATTTAAAAAAAAACTTCCCGGCCTAGGCCTTCAATTTTGTATGAAATTCATTTACAGTTCTCTCGAATTGTTCCGCCCGAAATGTGATACTTCGAAGACGCTCGTAACGACGACATTTCATTGCATGTTTGAGAAAAAGTTATTTTAATTATACTTTAGACATATCTTCTTATCTTCCGACAACACGGAGTACCCAAATTATAACATTAAAAAAATAAAGTCTCTCGAAGTGACAGATGAAAGATAATATGGTCAGGAGTGGAACCACGTTTGTGGGGAACGACCATGCGGAAGAGGAGCGATAAAATATACTCGTACGAGCGGAGTTTGGGACGGGAGGACGGGACATGGATCGGGCAAGGTAATCCGAAAGTTTTTCTCCATACGTTTTCCCAGCTGGTGAGCTCATTTTATTATTATTATTATTCGCCATTGCTACCATTTTACTCCACTACAGGGTAAGGTGGGATTGCACACTATTTTTGAATTTATCGTTAAAACTATGAAATGAAACGACAGATAATCATTAAAAAACTATTTATGGGGTCGGAACATTTTTAAGTATAAAAATCAACTTGCCACATGTTAAATGTTTCTGAATTTTGACCCAACGGCGTGATTTTACGATACCCAATTATAAAAGATATATCTGTTTTCTTTAAATAGAAATATTTTTTTTACCATAAATGTTGTACATGATGGTGTTACATTATAATGTAGTGAGGTCATACATTTAGGCTTTAAGAAGCCATGTAAATACATGGTACCTACCTTAAAAATAAAAAAAATCGAAAATAAATAAATGTAACATAAAATCTAAATATATAAAAGAAGAAGCTGACTGACTGACTGACTGACTGACTGACTGACTGACTGACTGACTGACTGACTGACATATCAACGCACAGCCCAAATCGCTGGGTCTACGGATTCCAAATTTGGCACGTAGGTTCCTTATAAGGTGTAGGGGAGCATTAAGAAAGGATTTTTCAAAACTCACCCCCTAAGGGGGTAAAACTGGGGTCCAAAGTTTGTATGGGGGAAGCATTATTTTTTGAACTACAGACTTAAAACTTTGTAGGAAGATTACTTATTAAGATACAAAAAAGAACTTTCAGCGTTTTACAAAATTCCACCCCTAAGGGGGTCAAATAGGGGTGCAAAGTTTGTATTCAAAACTACTGGGACTACAAATTTGAAATTTACACCAGACCTTCCTTTTATGACGTAGGCAAGGGATAAGACGGGATTTTTGGAAATTCTATCCCTAAGGGTGTTAAATAGGGGTGCAAAGTTTGTATGGGTGAAACATTATTTTTTGTACTAGAGACATGAAACTTTGTAGGGATATTACTTATAAAGATACAAAAAAAGTTCTTTCAGCGTTTTAAAAAATTCCACCCCTAAGGGGATTAAATAGGGGTGCAAATTTTGTATTCAAAACTACTGGGACTAGGAACTTGAAAATTACACCAGAACTTCTTTTTATGACGTAGGCAGGGGATAGAACAGGATTTTTGGAAATGCTATTCCTAAGGGGGTGAAATGGGGGTCCAAAGTTTGTATGGGGGAACATTATTTATTGAACTGGAGACTTAAAACTTTGTAGGAGGATTACTTATTGATACCAAAAAGGTACTTTTGGTGTTTTATAAAATTCTACTCCTAAGGGGGTTAAATAGGGGTGCAAAGTTTGTATTAAAAACTATTGTGTCTAGAAACTTAAAATTTTCACCAGATTTTCCTTTTATGACATAGGCAAGGGATAAGACGGGATTTTTGGAAATTCTGTCCCTAAGGGTGTTAATAGGGGTGCAAAGTTTGTATGGGAGAATCACTATTTTTTGTATTAGAGACTTGAAACTTTGTAGGGATATTACTTATTAGGATACAAAAAAAACCTCTCAGCGTTTTAGAAAATTCCACCCCTAAGGAGATTAAATAAGGGTGCAAAGTTTGTATTCAAAACAACTGGGAGTACAAACTTGAAATTTACACCAGAACTTCCTTTTATGACGTAGGCAAGGGATAAGACGGGACTTTTGGAAATCCTATCCCAAAGGGGGTTAAAAAGGGGTGCAAAGTTTGTATGGGAGAAATATGATTTTTTGTACTAGAGACTTGAAACTTTGTAGGGATATTACTTATAAAGATACAAAAAAAGTTCTTTCAGCGTTTTAGAAAATTCTACCCTTAAGGGGGTTTATTAGGGGTGCAATGTTTGTATAAGGGAAACATTATGACGTAGGTAAGGGATAAGACGGGATTTTTGGAAATTCTATCCCTAAGGGGGTTAAATAGGGGTGCAAAGTTTGTATGGGAGAAACATATTTTTTTGTACTAGAGACTTGAAACTTTGTAGGAATATCATTATTAAGATACAAAAAAGTAATTTCAGCGTTTTATAAAATTCTTCCCCTAAGGGGGTTAAATAGGGATGCAATGTTTGTGGAGGGGAAACATTATTTATTATTACATTACATTATTAGGATACAAAAAAAGTAATTTCAGCGTTTTATAAAATTCCACCGCTAAGAGGGTTAAATGAGGGTCCAAATTTTGTATAAGGGAAACTTATTTTTAGCTACTACGTACTTAAAACTTTGTGGACAGATTACTAAACTTATTAATTTACAAATAAACTGCTTTCAGCGTTTTTGAAATAATTACACCTAAAGGGGTTAAAAAGGAGGTCCAAAGTTTGTATGGAGAAAAAAGATTAGTTAGACAATTTTATTCGAGAATTCACAGAATAATTCCTAACGATAAATGAGTAAACAAGTGTTTCCGGTTTTTTGGAATTCAACCCCTAAAAGGAGACATGTGGTGACAAAATCTGAAAATCAACATCGGCATCTATTGTTTCTATGGTTTATCGGGTCGCTGATTAGGAAAACAGCAACAATTTTACATTCCAACGTGGCGTCTAAATATCAATATGGGCGTTGTTATTACGGTTTTTTGGGACGTTAATAACGAAAATCACATAGATTTTGAAATGTAATGTTGTGGACATGAAAATTCATGAAAATATTTGTGCCAAATAGCAATTCAATCGGTCCCGTTTTTTTCGTAGCAAATCGTTTGTAACAGACGGACTGACAGACAGCCACACGTGATCCTATAAATAAGGGTTCTATTTTTGCTTTTGCGTTATATAGGGTTATAGGTTTTAAAGTTTGTATTTGGTGCCATCTCGATCGTCAGCAATCGGTACCTAGGCGAGTGCGAGCGGCGCGGCGGGACGGGAGGGTAGGAGACATTGGGAAAGTGCCTGCATCCGTAATAAGTACATTCAAGGTGCTGCACGAAGATCTGCTTACTTTTAATAAGTTAAGCATTTTGGCCGCCGTTAAATTAAAACAAATTTTTGGGTATTTATGTTAAATACTGGTTCGAAAAGCATGGAAAAAAATCTTAGGAAACAAGCCTATAGCAATGTCCAGGCCACAAATTTGACTTAACATTCGTGGAGATATTTTGGTATTTCAACATTAATGTTCATGAACATAAAGTAGCTTTTATTCCAGAGGACAGATTCTCATTAATCATGATTGTAAATTTAATAACAGAAATACGTACATACATACATACATACATTGACGCCTTTATTCCCAAAAGGGGCAGGCAGAGCACATGAACTTTATGTTCCAGCGCCACTTTTAGCATAAATGTGGGTATAAAAGATCGACAAAAAGTGATATTGCTTAGTTTGTTAGCCCATCACCCAGGACACACTTCAACCCTGCTCTCTTAATCGACTTTTACGACACACACGGGAAGAAAGAGGGTGGTGAAATTCTAACCCGCCACCACACGGGCATAAATATAATAGTAAATAAAAATTAATTTACCATAATGGGTTATGATGAAGGGTTATTAGTAGGGGAAGTTAGTAGTAGTAGGTTAGTAGGCGGCGTAGCAATTCAATAATTATTGGAAAATTACTTTTACTACGCGGGCGAAGCCGCGGGAAAAAGCTAGTTAGTTATAATTAAGGATGCAGCATGAAATATAATTTTAACGAGTAGTGGCATTGACAAGGAAAACATACAATTTAGTTTTAAATTTATTGAATGGTATATCTGCAATACCATCGGGCGGCTTATTACGAGGGCGACACTGAAAGTGTTCAGAACTGGCCACTTCTTACCAACACAATAAAAAAATAAGTTTAGTATGTATTTAATTAATTTTTCATTTGTTTTACGATTTGCGGCAAATTGAAAATTGTCTGTGTCACGTCAGCATGAATTTAACGCGTGAAATTTTCGGGCTATGATTTTTTATGACTTTCAATGTCATATAAGGCAACAAGAAAGTTATGATAGACTTCGATTGGCCTTTCATTATGAAGCCCCATCTCGTGCCACTGTTTACAACTGGTTTAACGAGTTTAAACGTGGTCGAACTAATCTCACCGATGATCTGCGTGAGGGACGGCCTTGTACGGCGACGACTGAAGATAACATCAGTGTTGTGCAGCGTATGATAGAGACTGACAAAAGAGTGACCTATCAGCAGATTCGGGCAACTTTAAGCATTAGTATGAGTCAAGTGCACTAAATCCTCCATGAACATTTAGCCCTCAGGAAGCTTTGAAGCCTTTGTGTTGTGGATACCTCATAATTTGACCGAGGCCCAAAAACTCCGTCGTGTTGATTGGTGTCGTGAAATGGTTCAAAGATTTAACGGAGGTGACTGAAATACTGTGTTCGACATACTTACGGGTGACGAAAGCTGGATTTACTAATATGATCCCGAAACCAAAAGACAGTCTGCTCAGTGGGTGTTTCCTTCCGAGGAGTTGCCAACTAAAGTAAAGAGAGGTCAAAGCGTGGGAAAACAATGGTTGCCTCGTTCTTCGGAAGGAGCGGTCATTACGCGACAATTGTTTTAGAGGATCGAAAAACAGTTAGTGCAGAGTGGCACACCAACAATTGTTTGCCACTTGTCTTCGAAAAAAATCGTGAGAAACGACCTCGCAGTAGGTTCCTCCTTCACCACTACAACGCCTCCTCGCACACCGCCAGGCGCACGATCGACTATTTGGCGACGTCCGACGTGGAATTACTAGGTCACCCGCCATATAGCCCCGACTTCGCACCTTGCGATTTTTATTTATTCCCGATACTAAAAAAAAATTTCGAGGAAAACGTTTTATGGACGCCGAGGAAGCACTGGCTGCGTTTCAAAAGGCCGTCAAGGAGACCCCTAAGGACGAGTGGGCAAAGTGCTTTTCTCAGTGGTTCCATCGGATGCAGCGATGTATTGATGTGAAGGGACACTATTTTGAAAAGATATAATAAAACGAAAAACTTTCTAGTTTGTTCAGTATTTGATTTTCTAAGAACTTTCAGTTTGACCCTCGTACGACGAACTCGAACTCGAAGTATACGATATTTTATATTTTAATGAAGCTTACCTTCCCGACTGCAAATACGAGTGTTTATACTCGTATTTGCAGCTCCATCGGTAAATATTGCACAACAAATTCTCGCGTTTCCAATTAATTGCAGGAAATATCGCCAAATTAAACACGGAAATTAATAATTATGCTTTGGTCAACTATTATTCGCTTAGAGTTCAATCGAAAAGGATCAATAAGCTTGCGTGCCACGTCAAATGTTCATTACTGGCGCTTGTACCGGTAATTGTACAGAGGGTTAATTTGACACTTACATTTCACATCCCATTTTAATATCAAATCAGATCAGAATGTAGCTCTAGCTCGCGGCTGCAAAGGCGACGGCACGGTGAATAGTCAAGAGGAGTCTACGATGCTAAATAAGAATTTACTCGAGCGTGGTAGGGACATATTGACAAAATATTAAAAATAAGATGATATAAAGAAAAAAAGGTTACATATAATGACCATTTCACCACGTCTAATGGTAAAAAAAAATACACTCGAGCGTGTCAGATTTTGATAGGTTATTTATTACGACCGAACGTGACTTTGATAATGAAAGTATGTTAATCTGCCAGTTTAGGTTAACGGGGCCCTTCCGTGTAGCCACACGGAAGGGCAATAATTATTTAGAATCGGGAATGAGAATTTCCATTGTAAATCCCAAAATCCCCTCTTGCGCTGGCTTGGGGTGTCAAAATGATTGCGCAAAACACTTTAATGTTACATTGAAATGTGAGATGTTAGTGTCAGAAGAACCTCCATTTAGGTTTTAGTGAACTTAATTAATCATGCCTCGACGTTGAGTCGACGTTAATGGAGTTTAGAGTCAAACACGAACCTACTTAAAACGACGGTCATTTTTAGTGCACGGCATTTCAAACTAGAGTCAACGCCTCTGCAAACCTAGGAGTCGCTGAGTCGCGCGGGATGAGACAAGTCTGCCAAGGCAGCATGTTGTGCTAGACGTACCAATCTCCTCCCTTGTCAGTACTTATTCTTATATAATTATTGCATGGAAGTGGAGCGTTACGTATGCTGTACTGCAAGCATGTCCCTAGCATTCACGGATCCCGCAGTAAAGTAGCTATCTGTAATGTTTCGGTACAGCTTAGGTACTTCCATCGCACCGACTTCGTACCGCCAAATACCTTCTTTTTTTTAAGAGCGCGCAAACAAAAAGTTCGTATTTTAGCTAGCGTAAGGCTCTTTCACATGCCATATATTTTCGTACAAATGATTACATTGTTAAAGTAAACTTCTGTTTTGCATAGATAAACTATTATTCTAGACCATAGCAAAGCTATAATTCTATTTCTATATACGGTTATTTAAAACAAACAGGTTTTCGTCGAAGTTTTTTCCAAAAATACGCGTCAGAGCTATCTTTCAGGTAGAATATTTCCATATTAATCTCTCAAAAACGTATATATATTTGCCTTTTAAAATAGGATATATAGTCTATTGGTACATAGCAGTCACACTAGTTCTAAAATATTAGTTTTTCCTATAAAAAAATGACACTACAAACTGTTTAAATCGGTTAGGTAAAACATTTTTTTATTCCCGTATTTGATGATGTTTTGGAAATAAAACATTTTATTATAAAACTACAGGACTTGTTTAATATTACGTGATTTTTTTTAAGCTTTTGGGTGACCCATTTAATTCAGCCCATTTTTTAAAAAACCACTATATAACCGCGCGCGTAAACGTTGTTCAATTCATTACGCGCCGGGCGCTCCCAAAGAACAGACGTATCGCTCTCGTCGCCGCCGAAAGGTCAGTGACCGAGCGTACCCGACATGCACCTGCGTATAGCTGTAGTGCGTCCGCTAAGGTGCAACTAGTTTGGATACCAGGGCACGAGGGCTTCACCGGCAACGAAAGAGCGGATGAGCTTGCAAGAGGAGGGTCTACAAATCACTTTGTAGGTCCAGAACCGTTTGTGGGACTCTCGCAGGGAACCATAAATTCGGCCTTTAAAGCCCACGCCAAAACCAAACACCAACACGAGTGGAGGAATGAGGCGGGCTTAAGGCACTCTAAGCTCTTCATAGAGGAGTGGACTCGAGCTGGACTACCAAACTCTGGAAATCCAGTAGGAAGCAGCTCAGAATCATATCTGGAGTGTTCACAGGTCACTTCGGGGTCAAGGATCTCTTGGCCAAGATGGGACTATCGGACAGTTTAGACTGTAGAATGTCTGGCGAGGAGGATGAGACTATGGAACACTTATTGTGTGAATGTCATGCCCTTGCCAGACAAAGAATGAATTACTTTGGTAACGGCTATCCGCAACCAAAGGAATTCAATGTACTTCCGCTGAGCTGCATCATCCGCTATGTGGAAATGTTGGATTGAGGTTGGGAGTAGACATAATAAGGAGAGGGCAAATGCACAAAAGATCCCACTGGGTCGAAGTGCATCCGAAAGGACCCTCATCCAGATAAGATAATATAAGAAGATAAGATACTTGGTAAGTAATTTTACATGTTAAGTAAGTTCATTTATTTTATTGTTTCTCAAAGCATTAAAGTGATATTACTTTTTATAGAAATGGGTAGGGTTGTGGGTTGCTATCATGGCCGATCGCAGGCGATCGCGACTCGGTCGAGTTGTAACGAAATGTTTGCGCGGTCATACGTATCATACTTTACCTTTACAGTTTTCATATAGAACCATCAGAAAAATAGCTAAACAATGAATATAGCGATTATGTAACATGAATAGAGCAGTTATTTATATAAGTAAACAATTTGAGGAAAATTGCTGAGTTCTAATAGAACCAAGCTATCGCCATATCTCGGTTCTGACAAAAAGTGTTACAAAACAATTAAACTTGGGCGCGATGCCGTTCGCTTGAAGGAGCGATCGGCATCGCGCCCAAGTTTAGTAGAGTCGAGTCGGTTAAAAAGCTATCTCAAAGAGCTTTTTAACCGACTTCAAAAAAAGGAGGAGGTTCTGAATTCGGCTGTATTTTTTTTTTATGTTTGTTACCTCAGAACTCCGTCATTGATGAGCCGATTCGAAAAAATTTTTTTTGTTCGTATGTATATGCTTCCAGTCGGTGCCCATGTCCATGCCAGTGCTTGAAGTCGGTTTAAACTTTGTTTTTAAAGTAAATTGTGTTTTATGTCTCTATAAATGTGATTATAAAGACCAGAGATCTTAATGTAGCGTAGGAACATCCCTATACGAGCTAGGGGCGTCATTTTCAAATATATTGGGATACAAATCACCCAAAACTTGACGGAGTTCTAAGCTTGTACTAATAAGTGACTTGAGGTGTGAGGAGTACAGCAAGATGAGTCCATTCATTAATGTAACGGATACGGACGTTTCACGCACGAGTGCATTTGCTTTATCTAATGAATAACTATCCTATTTCCGATCCTATTTCCTAGCATCTCAGAACCTGATACTATGTCTCACATTACCAAATCCAATTAAGAAGTAACCTCATTTCAGTAACCTTCATTGTTAGAGTATGCCTATATAAACCCATGTATTTCCTAATAAAGGATTCATTCTATATCCGAGACTCGTCGTATTATTTACTCCTCTACGTACAACATCTCATGGCGACCTTGCCAGGCCTGGCAGGACATTTTCATTAGTGTTCCTGCCAGGGCAGGTCGCTTTGCCGCGACCTGCCTTGCGACTAGAAAATAAAACCGTGCCACGTTCCATACAATTTGCTGCCCGACGAGACCCTACCCTAGCCGTAGACAAGGCTAGCCAACAAATCAACGCAGCACATCGACCAACTCTTCGTGGCACACATAAGCAGCAACGGTCCAGTTAATCCACTAGCCACGCCACGCAACATTAAGAAAATAGAAGAGGTGTCCAGGGAAATCCCGGCCCATGTTCGAGGGAGTCCAGGGTTTTCCCGGCCCGCATCAGAAATCTACGCAGCAGCCGTCCCGAAGAAGCACACTGCAACAGCCAGCCAGCCAGCCAGCCAGCTTCGAGGACGATATACGAGACGCCACAATGAAGACGTCGAAAGCGTGTTGTATTTTTTTGTATAATCTATATAATTTTTATTCTTAACGTATTTTACAAAAGTAGATAACTAAGAACTACTTCATTCATATAATTTAGATTAATAATGTGTAAATTTAGTGTCACTAAAATTTAATAAACCCGAGTAAATTTATATTTCGCAACAAATCAGACATTCCTATTAAATTATATTATATTAAGCATTCAGGTACGGTACAAAGATATATCATTAATTAAAGAGCACTAAAGTGACTCCAAATACAGGCGCATTAAGGTTGCGATTATACCATATTGAAAAGGAAGCGCAAGAAGACGCATAACCTATTATTATTAGGAGCAAAAGACTCCGACGGCAGTTTAATTTATATACGCGACGACGTATTATTACATAGGATATACAGTACCAAGACCCATTTGCCAATAAGTACAATACGTAGAATGCAATGCGATAAAATAAAAACTAAAGATGATAAATAAAAAATAATAATATTAAAGGCAAAATTCATTAAAATAAGTTCCAAATAAAACGAAACTAAAGTTCTTTTTTATATAAACAGTGACACTAAACAATATTTATAATGGAAGATTATATTCAATTCATAAAGTCACGTAGGTACTGTACTGCGTGACTCATCTTGTGTGTCATACGGACGCGGGATGAAATTAAAAATTAAAATCAATATATATCCCAGACGGCTAAGACATGTAAGTTTTTCACAGTACGATTAGACTGATCACCTAAAGGTAGCTGAAAATCTTATATGACGATGTTTTTCAAGGAACGTGCGTAATCTCTCTTATTTACAAAAATAAATCGTAATCTTATTAGCAAACTACAGCCAGGGTACAGCCCAGGAAATAAGTAAAATTCATTGATATAAAACAAAATAAAAGGAAAAAAAAAATATTTACAAACAGTGACACTAGATAATATTTTTATATATACAAATAAGCTATTATTAATTACTTTCATTATATTTTATATATACAAGCTAAATACTATTTTCATTATGTTCGATTTATTATCAGATTATATTTAAATAGAAGAATAAGGTATTATTAATATTATATTCAATTTACTAGATATTAATTTATAAAAAAAGCAAAATATTAAAATAATAATAATAAATAAACTAAATAACTATTCAACAAAAACTAACGAATGAAAGAGCAAAAACTACCAAAAATACAAAACAAAACAAGTAATATCAAAACAACAATGTATCACAAATATACTTTTTGTCAACATCATAGCGTCCGAGGGACTCCTCGCGCAGTCACGGCACGCGCACATGATCAACAAAAGTATAAGGGATGCGCCAGGTACAAGGCAGGGAGGAAATCTTTGGATGCTGATCATGATTCGATCGAGTTATCAATGGCGAAGCCCCTTAGACACGTAGTAGTGTTAAAAGAACTTCCTGTTTACACATACATTGATATGTGATGCGCGCTTAATACATTAAATAATATATCTTGTACCTTAAGCAAATAATGATATATGTAAGGTTGGCCAACCACGTAAATGCGTATCCCTACAAAACTACAAATTACAAAACTAGAAATCAAAAAACTACAAATCAAAAAACTATAAATCAATAAACTACAAAACAACAAACTACTAATCAAAAAACTATAAACCAACAAACGACAAATCAAAAAACTATAAGTCAACAAACTATAAATCGATAAACTACAAATCAATAAACTACAAATATACAACAAAATAAACAACAAACTAAAACTACAAACAAATCGGCAAACTTAAAAACAAATTACAAAAAAAAAACTACAAGTGAGAAATATCACTCCAACAAAAATTTTTTTTTTTTTTTTATTTCAAATAAAATATAAAAATGATAAAAAAAACGTAACCATAGAAAAGTATTGACGTAAGAAATTAAATAAAGAAACATTAACCAAGAAAAATATAGCATAAAAAGCTCTAAAATAACAATATCAATAAAGAAAAATAACAGGTCAAAATAAAAATAAATAAAATATTAAAACGTAAAAACGTATCAAAAAACGTAAAATCATAAACTTGCTATTATTTAGTAGCATTAACGTAATATATATTTTGTTTCATTCAATACTTTTTTACATTTAATAAGGAAAATACATCATCATCATCACATCATCAGCCTATATATACGTCCCACTGCTGGGCACAGGCCTCCTCTCATAGAAGTAATCATGTAATAAAAATAAAAAATACATCAATAATTTTGATAAAAAAAAACCTCTATAATTACAGTAGGATAAGAAATTTCATATAAAAAAGGGAAAACAGAGGCAATCTAACGCCGTATACACGGAACTATAAACAGAAATACAAGATCAACTTTTCAAGTTCAAGTTTAAAAACTAACACAGTAAAATATAACATTTCACACAATCAAAACTAAACTCTATTGCTATTAACCATAAAACACAAATTGAAAACTTACCACTTGCAACAAACTGCAACAAACTATAATACACAACGTTATTGTCCAATTTTCATAGTTTCATGAACACTGCCTACCCCTTCTGGGAATAAAGGCTTGAATCTTTTGATTAATTTATACACAGTTTAACACATAACAACCGGAAACGCACACGAGAACAACACACAACCATATAAAATTGATTAACACCTTAAAAACTCTAAATTCTTAATAATAACTAAAATAAAACTCAAGCATAGTTTAATCCAACAAGCGAACAGAACAAAACTGATCTAAATGTAACTTACACCTACACAGCGACCGAGTGACTTAAAAATTCCACGATCTGCAATAGGAAGACCACCCAATATACAGATCCAAGAACGCAACCCGAATCCACTGACATAATATACATCCAAATCCAAATAGGGAACATTACCACCAGTACACTAAGAAATATCATATTTAAAAAAACAGTAAGACACCGTCCTAGATTAAGAAATATCATATTTAAACCACAATAGCTACACAATGAATTCGCAGCCTAAGCAAAAGATAACTCGTACCCATATATATTATGTATCCACACAGTAAACAGTTAAGAACAATAACACATAGCAAACAGTTAAAAACCAGTAAGATAGTATAAGAAACAATATTGTAACAGACAGTAATGTATACAAGATATAAATAAGCTAATTTTAAGTACATAAGTAAATCATTGTAACAGATAATTTTAAGCCAAAATTATGTTCCAAATTTTGTCCCAAAAAAAAAGGAGAGGCGTGAGGTGTGAGGAGTACAGCAAGATGACTCCATTCATACATGTAACGGATACGGACGTTTCACGCACGTGTGCATTTGCTTTATCTAATGAATAACTATCCTATTTCCGATCCTATTTCCTAGCATCTCAGAACCTGATACTATGTCTCACATTACCAAATCCAATTAAGAAGTAACCTCATTTCAGTAACCTTCATTGTTAGAGTATGCCTATATAAACCCATGTATTTCCTAATAAAGGATTCATTCTATATCCGAGACTCGTCGTATTATTTACTACTCTACGTACAACATCTCAGACTAATATGTTGTATATATGTATTATTTGTTTCTTTGGCAATGGGTCCTCAGAATTGGCTGCAACTATTTTTATGAGATAATACAGGGGTTTTTGTGGCAAACAATGCGGTTTTAGTTGAGTGGGAAAATGAGCAAAGGTCGGTCTTCCGGACATATAATTCAAATTGAGTATCTCCGCCTTGTATGTAAGTACATACGGTTAAAAACGTAACGTTCTGTATTCATAAAAATGTCTAGGTACTTCTGTTCTTATAGGAATTTACCCCAGGTTCACAACCGCTGCTCAAGTACCAACGTAAATACGCGTAATACGTACGGATGATGGAGTGTCGCTTGACCCGAATACAGCTTTTGAATTATGAGTTCATTTATATGCGGAAATATTACCCGTCCAAGTTGAGAGAACGGGCGGTGCCTAGACCTGAAATTTGAATATGTGTTTGGGAGAGAGCTACTATCTTCTTCCTTGCGTTATTCCTGGTTGTGTCATAAAGGTGCCCAGGGTGCACTTTGGCACCTAGTCCCCAGATTTGGCTTAGGCACTTTTACAAAAGCGACTGCCATCTGACCTTCCAACGCAGAGGGAAAACAAGACTTTATTAGACCGGTTTCCTCACCATCTTTTCGTTCACCGAAAGGCTAACGGTAAATATTCCGTAGGTAATATTCCAGAACTGAATTACTTTGAAACAAAAGTGAGAAATGAAATCAGCAAGCAATCATCTATATTTCAATAACACTTTTTTTGAATAACAAAGTAGACGTTTATTGGTTAAAATATGTTTTATTGGTTTTTGAATACGTATAGATTTGCAAGCTAACTAAATCACGATCATTATTATCATTACCTATTTTTTTCCAAGTTATGACCTAATACGATTCTTAAAAACTAACTTTTACACATCAATAACGAAAACCAAAACGCTAGTTTCTTTTTAATAGGGAACCGTTTTAAACTCAGTTGAATTACCTACAAGAGACATACGCGGCACAATGCGTCCTTATTCAGATTTCCATTTTAATGCCGGTGCTCCGCTTTAGTCTGCCGTCATAATTGGCCATATTGTGATTCATTTGCGTCACTAGGATTTGCAGTCTCGAAAACGTTTTGTTAGTTAACACGCCTGTTTGGGATACAGAGAATTAAGTGGAGTTAATCCACTGTCCCGCCAGTGTTAGATACCTACTAAGTATAATTCTGGCTAATTGGGTTTTGTCCATAGCAAAGCTGTAATAGCCTTTTCATCTCTCCTGTTCTGAAAGTTGAGTTTTCATGGGTATATAGCCGGGTGGAAAGTTGCGTGTTCTCCCCTAGGGTGGAAAGTATTTTTTTTTTAATTGGTAAGATCAGCCACGGAGTCAAAGATAATACAGTATTAAAATAAAAGCTTTTCACAAATCGACAGTCAGCTATAGGTACCTACAATAAACGACGTGTTTATTACGACCTATAGGTTGATATTAAAATCTTTTTTCAGTTGGTTTATTTTTATTCGCAATTACAGAAAATCAATATTCAAAATCATTCCTCTATTCGACTGCCCGCCATAATGCCATGTAACTTTTTCTTTTTTTACGTTTCGCCCTGGCTCTCTAGATTAGTCGCGTCGCGGCCAACTCGATTACAATTTAAGTCGTGTAGTCTAGTAGGCCGTGGCATAATGTAGCCAGTGCGAAGAAGTTGGATATTGCATAGTACAATTATTTTAATTATTTTCCTCACAGTCGAAATGAAAAGTAGAGTGTTTAACTCGGGTGAAATTACCCATTTGACCCTCGAACTATTGGCGCTCTCACTTCGTTCGAGCGCCAGAAATATCTCGGGTGCAATGGGTCACTTTCGACCCTTGGTTAACAATCTACTATTTCATGGGTAGATCTGTAGTTTATTGAACTGGTGATGAAAGAAAAATGTCTATAGGTATATACCATTGCGTACAGAATACTAGCAGGCCTATGATGTTGACATAATCATATCGCGTATTAAAGTAAGAAAAAGCATTCGTCACTCTCTGGAATGTCCGACAAATAGTTTGTCTCCTTGTGGCGCCGCTTTTCTTCCCATGGGTATCGTAACAGTCGCAGGAATAGGATTTAGGTGTTTTGTGTGTAAGCGATGGACTAGCAAACTTTCAACGGAATATCACCGTTGCCCCACCTTTAAACCTAGAATAGCTCGATGTGACACTAAAAATCATATTCCATATGTTAAAGCTATAACTTTTAAGAAAGGCGTGATTCTATGTATATATGTATGTACGACTACTCTTTCAAGAGTGAAGCAATTACGAAGATGAACGTGAAGTATCAGATACCAAACACAATTTTTCGTTAATTCCTTTTGTTTATTATTAAGAAGTCCCGTGTGGTGTCGGGTTAGAAATTCACCACCCCCTTTCTTCCCGTGGGTGTCGTAAAAGTCGACTAAGGGACCAGGGTTGAAGTGTGTTGTGGGCGATGGGCTAGCAACCTATCACTGCAATATCACATTTAGTCGATCTTTTATACCCACATTTATGCTAAAAGTGGCGCTGGAACATACGTTTCATGTGCTCTGCCTACCCCTTTTGGGATAAAGGCGTGAATGTATGTATGTATTATTAAGAAATAAACCGTCTTTAAAAACAAATAAGGAATTAAGATAAGGCTTTATCAGTAATACTATAACAGACACAGTTAATTTTTTCCCAGTATCGTGCTTGTCATAACTGCCAATCGGAGCATTCAAAACTTATATTTTAACGAGCGAACGAAGTTCTCCGTCTTAGCTTGCTGACGTGCTAGACTTAAACAAAATCTTTTTCAAAGATCACACTACAATAAATATGACGTGCTAAGGCTGCGTACAAAACCAAGTTACACTTGTATGAAAACAAAGCTTTGCACATCTTGGACCAGCGCAACTTGCTGGCAAGTCGCATCGCACACGACTTTGCAAATCCTCCACACTCGCATTGTGCTAACTAGAAAGAGAAGGGAAATGTTCTCGTCTCGCGTCACGGCGGCGACTATGCTAGCCCCACTGCGCGTTTACTACAATTTCACTTAGAAGGAGTCTCTTTTTGTTCATAAGAAACAGTCGGATCGTCTTTATCGCGATGAGTGGTCTTGTGCTAGCCGTACTGCAAATAGCGTCAATCTTCTCATCGTTATGTGTGATGCGAAAAGATGAGCCAAATAGATATTTCTTCTCTCTTTTTAATTTAATACGAAGCTTACCATAACTCAACATAGTTTATACCATTGTCCATTTAATAAAATACTTAATTCAAAGCTTGTGCTTCCTAGATCTTCGTTACTTCAATGGAAACTACAACTCTGGCAACTGCAAAAACTTTGAATATTCCTCGCAAATCCAGCTGTCGACAACCTTTTTGCTCGCCAACCGAGCATGAAACCATGCAGATCAGCCTAGTTAATTAATAGTTAATGAATTCGGGGGTTGGGAACAAGACTTTATTACCATAAACTTGATATTAGCATACCCCTGCTAAGTGGCCGGCAATCAGGGTCCAATTAGTAGGGCTACAGGTCGCCGACTGGGCCAACATGACAGTTGCCTCATTTATTATAAACATGAAACTTTGGAGTGTGCGGCAGGAGCGTTGTTTGCAGTAAGCAGGCAAAGCCGCACAGGCAGCTAGTATATATAAGATTATTGACCGACTCAGTGCCATGAATTATTAAACACATAGTACCTGAACATAATATGTCCAGCATTAAGGGCTAAAATAAAGTCTCTACTGTATGAAACAACGCGATTTGACGGGTTTCCTCATAATATTGAATATTCCTCCAATCTCAAAATAAATATTATTTGAATACGTACTTAACTTATTCGGGATCGACTTATTGCTTTGAAGTACATTTCAGTGAAAATTATGTCTGTAGCATTTCCTAGAAAGACGTTTTCGGTGAAATATCTCTGATATTTCCAAGGCTTTGATAAAATTATGCCGTTAATAGGCTTTTGTATGACAAGTTGAGTGATTGAATTGAATCATAATATATGTGAATAAGGTAACCAATGTTCAGTTACAGTCTTAATCAAACTTTTGAAGATTCTATACGGAAATCACTTTTGTAACCTTTTGATCGCACCACAATACGCTTTGCATATACAAATATACGTACATATTGTATACACCTATATTTCTAAAAGGAGTAGGTACGCGGGGCACACGAAATGACATCTTTAGTGGTCATTCTAGAAAGTGCCGGTTAAAATACTCAATCTCTTGTAAAACCAATTTACATGTCATGAGAAATTATTAGTGAAATTGCTAATGTACATTTATTAAATCACATAATTAAAAATACATGATTAAAAATAAAAAAGTTCGTAGTTAGTTTACTTTATTTCAATAAAGATTAATGACTGAACTAAAAACTCATTTAATTACTACTTTGTAAGAACAATGGCGTTCTAGTTAGGGTCTAGGTTCAGGATATAATTTCCGAAACATTTACATTGGTACCTATCTAACAACACAGCCATTGAGAACTTAGACTTCTCGTATGACTACGATATCGTAAGATCTGGACAGGCATAAGTAATGGGAATCTCGGAGAACTCGGTTATCTCAGTGGTAGTTGTTGCAGAATATTTAAGAACAACTCTATTTTTTGCATATTAGAAATGACATTTAGTTTGACCTGACGCACGTACGAAATGTACCATAATCGACCGGCTGGATTTTTAATATGTCCAATTGAATAAGGAGCAGCAATGGACATTATAGTAGATTGTTTGACAAGGGTCTAAAATAGGCCATACCACGAGATGGTTATTTTTCCGAGCGAAGTGAGAGAAAATTGTTCGAGGGGTAATACGGCTTTTAGACCAGAGTTATACACTCTACTTTTCATTTCGACTACGAGAAAATAGTAAAAACAAAGATTACCCATCCAAAATCAATAATAAATTCCACGACGGCGAAGGGATTGTTCAATTTGGCCTTTGGCGGCATGTTTTTTTAATAATGTGCTTATACACAGATTCATAATATTGACACCACTAATTAAACGCCACTGACCATCTATAAGTGCGTCCAAACGGTCAAGCGCGCGGCGGACAGCATACGGTGCATACGATAAAGCGAGAAAGACTGCAGTCTATCCCGCTCAAGCTCATAGCTTATGCCATGTATGCAGCCAACCACGCTTGAACGTTTGGACGCCATAGACGGCCAAAGTCGTTTATTTTTTCCCTCCGGCCGCGTGGTTCGACATCGTTGTCCGACTTGTCGAACCACGAGGATCGCTAAATTCCACTTGGTTCGACCCTCGAACTACGAGGATTGTTATATTCAAGTTTGAACACAATTATAATGAAAACCAAACTTTTCTTAGTCTTAACCTCTTTATGTCGAAACACGAGAATTTAATTCTTCTTCCTGTTCGAGAGGGTGTAGTTTTTATATTACGAGTATGTTTATTGTTCTATATAGTATCGAGCAAGTAATATACTAACTCACTTGTTGTTCAAAGGTTATCTAAACATTCTTTAGCATCTTAGCCATGCTGGCACACTGATAATGTATTATTGATATGTCAGTTATTTATTGATTGTTATCTATTCTAATTTAATCTAACCTATATCGTAAAATGTATAATTTGATGTACATAACATTTATCTATTGTTACTTATTTCACAGAACTCACAGATCATGAAGTCAAATAATCATACGTGCAAACAAAACGGCGATAAAAATGACATTGGTATATAATTGTATGAAATGATAAAAATATGTTCAAAACCTATGAAACACATTAATGAGGAACATGTGAAACATTTAAAGAACGCTGGTTTAGATTTGATTGCAAATATACCAAAATATACATCCGTGAAAACTGGACTTTACAACAACAGAAAAAAAGCGACTCAAGTATCAAAATTAGTTTATCGAGTACCAGGTGAGGTTGAAATTTCACCGGAGTTCGAAAACTTTAACTTGTTTGAATATTGCTTCGAAGGGACATGTAGTATTGCATTCTGTTCAGAAGAAGCCAGACAACTGATTCTGAAAATCAAAACTTTTTTCGCAGATGGCACATTCCATAGCTGTCCTACACCGTTCCAGCAGCTGTTTACAATTCACGGTGACGTCGGATCAACTTCTGATTGTTTGAATGTAGTTCCATTAATTTATGTATTAATGACGGACAGGCAAACGGAAACATATATAATACTATTTGATTTGACAACCCTCGTCAAATTATGACCGATTTTGAAACAGCACTTATAAGGGCTTTAGAAACAGCATTTCCAGGAATAATAAAATAAAAGGCTGTTTTTATCATTACGCCAAAGCAGTTTTCAGGACTGCCAAGAAGTTAACCAAGTTAAGTTAACCAAGTTAAGTTACCAAACAACAAAATGAAAAAAGGATAGTTGCTCTAGCAACAGCACTGCCATTCCTACCAGCACAGTTGATAAGAGCCGGATGGGATTATATTTTGGATGACCTGTATGACCCGGATCATAAGGGAATGCCTATTTTTAAGCAGTACATGGAATAGTTATTTGTGTCACAAGGGAGCAAAATAGTATATTTACGGCGAGGGCGGTGTATTGTATCCTGAATGCAGCGAGGGATCCTACAATAGAATCCTGAGCGTAGCGAGGGATTCTAACGTAGGCTCCTGAGCGTAGTGAGGGATACATGTGTTTACGCCCGAGACGAAAATAATTTTGCTACCGAGTGACACATACTATTTTTCACACCGACTATGAGGAAATTTAAAAAAGCTATTGTTAAAATATACCTAAATTATCTTATTTTTATTACAAATTTTTAAATATTACGAAATATTTATAAATTTTTATACAACGTTGTTATAGTTAAAACTTGAAATATGTTCGTTTTGAATCGACTACGATGAAATTACAATCAATTATTTTATTAACATCCGTGTTCAATTGGCACATTTCGTACAAATTTTCCAATGCCAATGTATAAATTAAAAAAGTAGCTTGAACAGAAAAGTAGCGTTTTGGTCCCTCTCGTCGTGGAGCAAAACTTACTTTTCCGAATGAAAGGTGTGAAAAAACAATGGCTGACTACCGATGACTTCATCGGAAAGTGGTCGGTGCATGGTGAAATGCTCCGAACAAATAACTGTCTAGAAGGAGGGCATGCTAAATTAAATGGGCTCATAGGCAGAAAAAAGAAACCCAACTAATTGAAATTACTAACTATACCAAAAATAATAAATGATTTCAATGTAGTTAAGATAAAAGGAGGTGTCTCAGAAAACGGCAAAAAAATACGATTGTACGCGATGAATTTGTATATAAAAGTAATCTCTATAATCTATAAAAATAATTCTCGAGCGAATGTCCTGGAAAGGGTTAATGTTTAAATAAAATAAAAATAGATACGTAGAAATCCTTTAAGTTTCATTAAAAAATTAAGTAAACATATATTTGGTTTTTTTATAATTTCTGTGTCCAAACTTGAATGTAAAATTCGAAATTCAGCGATCCTCGTGGGTCGAACCAAGTGGAATTTAGCGATCCTCGTGGTTCATTTCAGAATATCAAAAAATATATATTCAACTTTTGTATTTAAACTATTTGTACAAGTATACGCTGAATTATCCAGCATCAGATGGCCTTGAGTGCAATGAGCATTCCAAAAGTCCATTAACGGTCTCAGCATACCGTCAATAAATTGAATGCTATTCTATTTCAGGGCTGACTCCTCATCTCGGACAAATCGTCTCATTAATTCAGAGACACGGCCCACCGCACCGTTTTGTCCTTTAAAAAGGCCTTTAAAAAATGACACGCTTCCGTTAAGATATAGCCGTCTCTTACCTTTAAAGAATGAAATTGTTTTTCTGATTACATTCGCCGCATAATGGTTTATAAAGTGTCTATGAAATATTTACAAACACTAAAGTAAATCTTCAAAAATAGGTTTTTTTCACGGCTTAGACTATCTATCAGTAACAGTAAAACAGTAGTTAACCACCAATAATACCCATTCAGGGCCAAGTATCGCTACGCGCTACGCTCTTAGCCGATCCCGTGGTTTTTCCTCATATGAAGCGGAAAGTGACTACGGTGGTCTGACGCATATCTGCCTTCATTGGCCATGAATGGGTTACTATATTTTTCACTTCTCATGCTAGAAAAGTGTTTCATATTAGGCTTAGATAGCAGGGCTAAACTAGTACATTTAGCCCCTAGGGCCTAGGGAAAATATGTAAACATATTTATGATTTTAAAACATTTTAATTTGACCTATCAAAACACTTTAACGTATTAAATCAACCAATCACAACTGTTTAAAAAATTCTTTGCTATCAACTAATCAGAATACAGCTATATATTAAAATCAACCAATCAGGAAACATATTAAACTTCAAATCTTAGGCGTTTTTTATTCCCGAATTCACAATCATTAAAAAAATATATATATGTAAAATAAATAAATATAAAGGGACAATCTTACACAAATCGACGTAGTCCCATAGTAAGATCAGTAAGGCTTGTGTTTTGGGTACTAGACGACGATACATATAATAGATATAAATACTTAAATACCTATATAGAAAATATCCATGGCTCAGAAACAAATATTCATGCTCATCACACAAATTTTTGCCCTTTCCGGGATTCGAACCCAGGACCTCTTGCTTCGTAGGCAGGGTCACTACCAACTAGGCTAAAGCGGTCGTCAAAAAATACCCTCCGGCCGCGTGGTTCGACAACGTTGTCCGACTTGTCAGACTATGGGGAATTTTATATTCCACTTGTTCCGACCATACACAGGTTACAGGAATTTGTGTAACACATTCGTGACTTTTACATAGTGTTCTTTATTTAGGTAACTAAACATGGTATACTGTTACATATTCATGCGTCAGTAAATGATGCATTTCTTATTGCGAAACACTCGAGCCTATTCTAATCTTACGCACACAGTAAATCGTGCTTACTTGCAAATATAACACGATTTCTTTGATGCTTTATTTGGCAAGATATCTCTTTGACATTGTATTAGTACGAAAAAAATACTATTAACGAAAATCTATCATACGTATAACATATTCAAAACACACCCGATATACTATATAGCGATAACATAGCTAAAAATCATTTAGAAAAACAAGACTTTGACAAAATACCGCACTCAAATTGATCCATCCTTGGATGGATTGGCTACGATGCCACCGTCAAGTTTGTAAGCATACGAAAAGTAGGCAGTCCTTATTTATATTACTTCAAGCCCCCATAAATGACAACTAAATGAGAAATATAATTCAAGCAATCTCCAACAAATTAAAAAAAGACAGTAAAGCACATTCAACCTTTTATTCACATTTGTTAGCCGGACATTGCACAGTCATGCGATTCATAACCTGCGTCTACTTATCCCACATCTTGTCTAGTAAAACTTGGCCTCGCAACTTGTTACAATTCCACGTAATTGGAGGTCAAACTTAAACTGATTTGTCTGAAGCGATTTATGTCTAAATGCAATGAATACCAGTCGAGGGCCTGTTACGACAGTGCCGTAATTGAACGAGCCAACAGCGCCAAAAAACCGGCACTAGCCGGGTCTTTACGTACCATTGTGTTTGCCACTCAGTAAATTTTAACCTCGCAACATTCTAAAATGTTAAATGTAATAAAATATTGCGCCCTTTCAGTATCGGCAACAAATAACAATTCATTTTATTCAAAACCCGGATATATTATCAGTCCACATTGCTCACACATACTTGAATTTGCGTTGAAGAAAGAGGAAGTGAATGTACTAAGACGGTTTAAATATTTTTTGAATCATTAACAATGCAACGTTACAGTTTCCACCAAAGCGTATCAAAGATTTCATACTAAAACTACTACCTAAAGACTTACTTAAGTCTACAAGTTACCTGTCTTGCTTCATCTCAACCACTGAACCACTGGGCTACCGTAGCCGTATAACGTACCTATTACGTTATAATCAAACTAAAAAAAATCTTCGTTGCAATTACTTTAATGACGATACCTACTGTTGCAAATGATTGTATTTTGACAATCAGTTTGGTTGTTGTAGACCCGACCCAGGTACAAACAATGGACTGCTGTTGCTAGCTCAAAAAATAATGAGAACCGGCCTTAAAACCGTGTTTAACGCTTCGAGGTTAAACACGGTTTTAAGGCCGGATTAAATGACGTTTTTGCCGTCTGCTTGAGGATTTAATGATCACTGTTACAGAGCTTAGAGCTTTTTACTGGTGTTTTCTAAAGTACATGACAAAAATAAGGTGCGAGAGGATAGAAGGTCACGTAATGCATTCTTCTTCGGAAGATGTTATACTTCTTTATAACAACACATAATTATTATATTTTCTGAAGGTGCTTTGTGATTTTATCAATGTTGTCTACTTTGCGGTAACAAGGTCACGTGATTGACTAAATAAAACAACATTTTCCTGAAAAATGTTGCCTTCTAAGTAGTAGGCCTGTATAATTATCAATCCTGATGTGTGTGTGTTTATGTGTAAGTGCGATGCGCTGATATCGATTGTAAAGGATCTTTAAAAAATATTAGTTATGATGGCAAACTACTACCAAAACAAATCATTAATGCCAGCCGTCGGATCGAGTGCCACTTTACCGGATAATCGTTAAGCAGAACGACGTTATTAATAAACAGAAGTTTATTACTTTTTTCAGTGGTTATGGTGGCTTCCAAACCCATTACCAAAAAATAAACTCATATAACTATCCAGTTTAGGACAGTTCTATTACTGACTGCTTTAGCGATATTACATTAACTTACAATCTAAATAGTGCAATTAGTGTCTTAGTACTAGCGTCAATGCATCGGCGTCAAGTGTCGAGTCACTTAGTTTGCATGTTGCTGACACAACTCGTGTCGCAGCGGAGCCAACCCGAGAAATGTACCTTCAAGAGTTCGTGAAGCCCGGGTTCCTCCATAAGAGAAGGCCCGTCGCATCGATGTGGATAAGGATATTCAGATTAGTGTCAAAGTAAGCGCAAGCGGCGACTGAGATGTGGTCACCTATAAGTGGCATATTAGTTAGATTTTTTTGTGTTTAAACCAAATGTATTGTTCAGATGTGTTAAATAAATACATAAATAAAGATCCAGTGTGGTAGAGCCGATCCGGTTAAGCAAGTAAAGCGCTGTACTTGTCGCGCATCAGAAGATTGACTACTCGCTGAACATGAACCACATACCGGTCACAAAACATTGAAAGAACACTTCAAACACACATCGAACGCGGTCCGAACGCGGGCTCGCGTTATAAGCGGTATATGCTCACACCGCAGGCGCGCCCGCGTTGCTACTGCGGTGGACACGCGTTGCTCCCGACCCGCGCCACGCACGACTCGCGTTCGATGTGTGGAAGCCTTTAGGATTTAATAACAGCTACGTTCGCGCCACTACCAGGGGGCTTGCAGTGGGCGGGGCGCGGCGCGTTAGAAACCTAGCGCTCGCGAGACCCCGGGCCACAAGTCAGTCGAGGGCCGGCACCGCGCGAGCGAGCACACGTGCGTCATGTTGTTACCTGCCGCTGCCGCCGACTTAAACGCGACGAACCGCGCGCACCTAATTACGTCTTATTTTATACGAGATATTTTTTAAAACATGATGAAAACAACAAACCGCCACAGCTGCTCGGTTTATGGTTGTTTAAATACCCAAAAGGAAGTTGGTTCGTTTTGTGTAACGAGCACTTTTCGAGTGAAAACGCAAACTTTTTGAGCTAGATATACTCTAAAAAAAGTTTCTATAAAAGTACCTACGGAACCCTAAACAGCGTATCTTAATAAAACCGTACCTATGCTTTTTGAACTTACTTGTGAATTAACTTACGAATTAAAAATTAAAAGTAAAATTGAATTAGTTAATAGAGAATAGAGAAGTGGCAGATCAATTTTATGTGTATAATGACACTGACATGCATTGTATGTGAAGTAGCATTGTACTAAATTAATATCGGTTCACTTTACTCAAGCGACATCTGGTGAGAGAACATTTTTTGCCTTCATTGATGTATTTATGCGCTACATACACGTGCCGTGTGTGTATGAATACAAGTTGTACGATAGACAGAGATGCACAGAGTAGGCACGTTTCTTATGCCTAAACGTCAT
This sequence comes from Epinotia demarniana, assembly GCA_945867215.1. Taxonomy (NCBI): domain Eukaryota; kingdom Metazoa; phylum Arthropoda; class Insecta; order Lepidoptera; family Tortricidae; genus Epinotia; species Epinotia demarniana. Next base: position 22,061,584 of record OX244261.1, read on the forward strand.
TTTTGCTAGGAAGTGCAATTTCTGTACTTGTACTATTACTTATTCTGTGCCACTACGTGCACTCAGCTCGTTTGTGGTGCGCGTGCCGCGGCCGCTGCAGGAGATCATCGCGTGTGCTGATTTCTGGCCGGAGGGTGTGTCACAAAATGTCACGAGAATCGGTTGAAAGGAGAAGCATGTAAAGAAAAACAGCCGGATATCTGGACTTCCAGCCATATGAAAGTATGTTGGCCTTGAAATGGAGAACTTCGTTTACTTCGCTTGCTTGTTCAATTAAGGAAGAAAAACAAATGAAGTACGATAATTCAATGTTAGATATAAATAAGTAAAGTTCCCACTGTTATTCCCTGATATCAATAAATAAAGTAAAGATCAAACCGATAAGTATAAGGTAGAACCACCACTAAATCAATCACCATAGGAAGTTTTAGTGGGTAGCTATCCTCTTTTCCCCTGCCTCCCCATTGAGTCAATAAATAATACACTTTTTATTACTCTTTTTATTGTTATTGGATTGGATCGAGGATTCGATGTCTTTTTCCCGGTGGCAAATAATTGTCGTAAAAAATCTGTTGCGAATTTTGCGGATTTATGATGTGATTGCAATTATTAGGTGTCGTTTGGTATCCGGACCTCAATCATCATCGTCGCAAGACAGATTTAAATGGGATGAGACTGATTTGGTCTTCATGGTGTCTAATAATAATGACGTGCACTTTATAAGAAACTGTAAAGGTACTTTTTGAAAACAATAATTAGTGTTTAAAATGGGGGCTAACTTCAAATATATTATGGCCACGGTAGTTAAGTTGGTTGGGAGCTGCCTTTTAGAGTGACCGAAGATCACCGGGTGAAATCCTTCTAACCGACTTCGTAATGTTTTGTTCATACGTAGTGAGTCGTGCTAACGCTCGTTAGAAAAGTAATGCAATAACCAATTTGGTCCAGATGTTTTGTTGTTCAAAGTATCCCTCTGACTTACATTTATAATTTCGCTAACAGTAATGGACAGTGCTTTTGAACTCTGAATACTAAATAATTTATTTCAAATTAATTCTTTAGTACCTACCCAAGTACGTCACTATCTTAACTTTGTACTGAACCATAGATCACAAAAAACCTCCATCTAATTCGTGCCACACTATTGCTTTAGAATTCAGCAAGAAAATGGCATCGAGTTACTTAATTGCAAAACTCAATGAGTGCTACGTGAGTAGCATGCTACGGCGTAGATCCGCTACGTACTAGCTTTGCCACGCTTGCGGTGTAACTGCTGATTACAAATTAAATTTTCCTTTTAATACTTTATTTTTATGAGAGTAAGTGAAACTCATGTATCGAAAAAAATAGGCCAGAACACCGAAAACTCGTCAATAAACTTCATTGAAAAAGATAAATATTGTTTGTTGTGTTGTGTTGTTGTACACTGTGCTTTACTGTGCGCTTGTACACTGTTATGTATGTTTGGCAGAACAAACAGTTGAATCGCAAAAGGTGAACTTATTTATTTCTGGTGAGAATTCTGACAGACCATCTATAGGCTTTCAGTAAGGAAGAAGTGGAACTGCAAATGAAAAACATTTTGTTCTGCGTTTCGTTTATTTTTGACTTTGCCTCACATACACTAACGGGGTCAGTCATAGAACTGTCGTAAACTGGATAGTTGTATGACTCCTGTTTGTTTAATGGTGCGGATGCCACCGTAACTACTGCAGAGAGCAATAAACGTCTGGTTATTAATAAAGTCGTTCTGATTTACGATTTTCTCGTAAAGCAGCACTTGATCCGACGGCTGGCGTTGATGATTTGTCTTGAAAGTAGTTAACATTCATTTTCTGTCCTAAGTATTGATTTAAGTTCAATACGTTAAGGCTCATGAGGATAGGATGGTCGCCACTTTATTTATCGCTGTGGATAATAGATCCAGCGGGGGTCCGGTCTGTTAGGCACTAATTTCAAAATACACCTTTGTTCAATACGCTCTAATACCAAAAAGACTTTATCCCATAATGAACGAAACCCGAAACAATCTATTCCCAGAAAGCCCCAGTCTCAATATACACTTTTCGCAATAGCACTTAATTTCAAATAACATGAATGTCATAAAACACTTACTTGCAAAATGCACCAATCCCAAAATACCCTCGGGTATTAGGCAATTCTCAGCAGAGCCAACCTTCATTTAGATCAATTAGATAGGTTCGTTAGTTGCCTTTTGTCCTTCAGAGCAGAAATAGGGGCCCCGCGAAGCGGGGCTCCGTCGAGATGAGGGCGGGTCATAAGTAATTTAAGTAATAGGCAATTCTGACCAGATCCAACCCGCATTTAGATATGTCAACATTTAAAAGTTCTAGAGTATGTTTATCCTAATATTGATTACTCGAACATCGAATTACCTAAAAAGTAAAAGTCCTAATTTTCATTGTCATAGTAATTCATTTGCCCATTATTAAATTAGCTAAACCACCTAAACTATTTTTTCCCTAAATTTTATACTATTTTTAAACTTTGAGCAGACCCGACCTACATCTAGATAAATAAGATAGGTTCGTTAGTTGCCTTTTGTCCCTCAGAGCAGGAATAGGGGCCCCGCTTCGCGGGAATCCGTCGACATGAGGGCGGGTCATAGGTTAATCAAGTATTAGGCAATTCTCAGCAAAGCCAACCTTCATTTAGATCAATTAGATAGGTTCGTTAGTTGCCTTTTGTCCTTCAGAGCAGAAATAGGGGCCCCGCGAAGCGGGGCTCCGTCGAGATGAGGGCGGGTCATAAGTAATTTAAGTAATAGGCAAATCTGACCAGATCCAACCCGGATTTAGATATGTCAACATTTAAAAGTTCTAGAGTATGTTTATCCTAATATTGATTACTCGAACATCGAATTACCTAAAAAGTAAAAGTCCTAATTTTCATTGTCATAGTAATTCATTTGCCCATTATTAAATTAGCTAAACCACCTAAACTATTTTTTCCCTAAATTTTATACTATTTTTAAACTTTGAGCAGACCCGACCTACATCTAGATAAATAAGATAGGTTCGTTAGTTGCCTTTTGTCCCTCAGAGCAGAAATAAAGGCCCCGCTTCGCGGGGCTCCGACGACATGAGGGCGGGTCATAGGTTATTCAAGTATTAGGCAATTCTCAGCAGAGCCAACCTTCATTTAGATCAATAAGATAGGTTCGTTAGTTGCCTTTTGTCCTTCAGAGCAGAAATAGGGGCCCCGCGAAGCGGGGCTCCGTCGAGATGAGGGCGGGTCATAAGTAATTTAAGTAATAGGCAATTCTGACCAGATCCAACCCGCATTTAGATATGTCAACATTTAAAAGTTCTAGAGTATGTTTATCCTAATATTGATTACTCGAACATCGAATTACCTAAAAAGTAAAAGTCCTAATTTTCATTGTCATAGTAATTCATTTGCCCATTATTAAATTAGCTAAACCACCTAAACTATTTTTTCCCTAAATTTTATACTATTTTTAAACTTTGAGCAGACCCGACCTACATCTAGATAAATAAGATAGGTTCGTTAGTTGCCTTTTGTCCCTCAGAGCAGAAATAAAGGCCCCGCTTCGCGGGGCTCCGACGACATGAGGGCGGGTCATAGGTTATTCAAGTATTAGGCAATTCTCAGCAGAGCCAACCTTCATTTAGATCAATAAGATAGGTTCGTTAGTTGCCTTTTGTCCTTCAGAGCAGAAATAGGGGCCCCGCGAAGCGGGGCTCCGTCGAGATGAGGGCGGGTCATAAGTAATTTAAGTAATAGGCAATTCTGACCAGATCCAACCCGCATTTAGATATGTCAACATTTAAAAGTTCTAGAGTATGTTTATCCTAATATTGATTACTCGAACATCGAATTACCTAAAAAGTAAAAGTCCTAATTTTCATTGTCATAGTAATTCAGTTGCCTATTATTAAATTAGCTAAACCACCTAAACTATTTTTTCCCTAAATTTTATACTATTTTTAAACTTTGAGCAGACCCGACCTACATCTAGATAAATAAGATAGGTTCGTTAGTTGCCTTTTGTCCCTCAGAGCAGAAATAGGGGCCCCGCTTCGCGGGGCTCCGTCGACATGAGGGCGGGTCATAGGTTATTCAAGTATTAGGCGATTCTCAGCGGAGCCAACCTTCATTTAGATCAATTAGTTAGGTTCGTTAGTTGCCTTTTGTCCTTCAGAGCAGAAATAGGGGCCCCGCGAAGCGGGGCTCCGTCTAGATGAGGGCGGATCATAATTAATTTAAGTAATAGGCAATTCTGACCAGATCCAACCCGCATTTAGGTATGTCAACATTTTTAGAACATTAAATATTAGTAACATCAAAGTTATGCACATCAATAATTCTAAAAAAAACCTTCGACAAAATAAACAGTCGGACAATAAATACTTAGGACAATTGATGTTAGGAACAACCATTTCGGCAAATAAAATATATTTACAACAATGTTTATGCCATACGTTATTCGGCATAAAGTTGTTATGCGACAAAATAGTAGGACCAACAATTTTATGCCACCCGATATAGACCCAGATCCAGCACTGCACACACTGCACTGCAACATGTCCGTGCGATGACATTCGAGTTCTCCAATATCTATACAGACAATCTTTCAAAAAATGTATATAGTCTTTATTGTTAATGACATAAGACACATTTGTTTATATTTTTGATTGGATAATTGTATAGATATTAGAAAATTCGACTGTACGCGTCTCCTCTTAACACATCCGTCACTTCGCACAGATAGAAAGAACGTGGCGGTTGTCATTTCCACAGTGATAAACGAAACGTAGCATCCATCATACTAATGCTGGTAGCCTATGAAGGTTGCATTTTTTACACAGCACCTGTCTTCACAAGCTTTATAATTATTCTTATCGGTATTCATTCGTCAAATTATGCTTATATTGTACACATTACGATGAAATGAATGTGTGTAATCAATTCCGCAAAATCAACAGAACGAATTTTAATGATGCTTATTCGGCATAGAAGTTATAATTTTGATTAAACCATAGGATCCGACTTCGCCCGATAATCATCAACGGAAGGGCTGGAAGTCGATAATGGACTTAACACGGGTGAAATCACGGCAAATTCTATATTCTATCAGTCATTTGTTACATATTCTCTGCTTAAATCATAATGTAGTAAGTGTCTCGTGACGAAAAAATAAATGTTTAAGCGAAAACGCAAACGTTTACGTGCACATCAATTTCAATCAGCCCTGCGTATACCCAATTTACGTGCTTTTCACTGGCTTAGTAGAGACAGGTAAAACCGGATAAAAAATGAGAGTTCCGACAAAAGTCACTTTGTGAATATAATTTTAAGATTCAAAATTGAATGACTTGGTGATTCGCGAGGCGGGACGCAAGCTAAAATTGCCATAAAAGGCTTTCAATGAAAACGTGGATTGACAAATGACAGCAGAAGAAAAGATTTATCGACGGTTATGTAGCAGCAAACAGTTATAAAATCACGGTAAATGTGCGCGTGACACAGAGATAGAGTGTGTGCCTACGTTAAGATGGTCATGCATACGAGTAGATATACAAAGAATACTAGTATGATTAAGCGGTTGAATACAGACATCATCAATAAATAAAACCAGTTTTTATCGAGTAAACACATTCCGACGACTACTGAGCAAATAACTCCCTCTCCTAGACTTTGCTCCAGATTTAATTTGATCTTTGCCCATTCGTTCAGGAATGCTTCTAGATCATCGCGCTATCTCCTTCTCGGCCAGCCACGCCCACAAATTGGACCCCTAAAAATCTCGTTGAAATCGCCTTGACGAATTAGGAGGTACTTAGCAACTTTATAAAACATACCAAATTACTGCCTTAGTTTTATCGTCAAACGTTCTCCTCGTCGGTCACAAAATATTCCTGTGCGAATGTAAGATGTTTCTCGGCACGTTAAATAAAATTAGACCACCGTAAAAGTCCATTTTGCATGTACTGCCTTTGACCTTTCCGGAATAAGGTTGCGGGAGGCCTCCTTTGTAATTTAATATACCTGTGCAATAGTAATGTACTTTATTTAATGTCTCAGAAAAGCTCATTGTAAAAGGTGTGTGAAGTGAGGGTGGTGAAGTTTACTTTATTTATAGCCGTTCCATACAAAATCTAAAACGCGTTCAGAAAGGGCCCTTGCGCTTCGCTTGGCTCGTCTTGGCTTGGCACTTCCTTGCCCCCTGATATACGGATATAATTCTATTTCTCAACCGTTGCCTATAATCGCAGACCGGAGAATTATTGTTGACAGTTAAGTTGTTGTTTTAATGCCAGTAATTATGAACAGTTTCTGAACGCGTTTTAGATTTGGTATGGAACGCCTTTAAATAAAGGAAACTTCACTACCCTTCTCGAAGCAGTTCGTCGTTTTTTTGAATCCTCATAACTTGGGTTTGGATTATACCTGATAATTATTTTTTGGATATCATGTCAATAGCGGCCTTAATAAACATATTATAAAGTTTCAATTACATAGCTCTTATAAGAAAAAACTAGAAGATTTTAGATATAGATTTTTTTAGATCTAAAAAAACGCTGATTTCATGACTGACTCACTCAGTCACGTTGATCATCAAAACCTTTAGAATACTTCCTGAAGTCCTAGAAAGCTGAAATTCGGTTTGTAAGCTAGTATTAGTATACAACCACCAAACATAAAAAAGGGATCTTCTACCGCCCAATCCCTTTAAATTAGGGTATGGAATTTTGTATGAGACTTCCGCAAATTTTGATGATCTGAGAATCTATACATATAAGGGACTCCATTTCATAAAATAACAAAGTTTTAACCGACTTCAATTTAGAACTCCGCCAAGCGAGAACATTTCCTATTTTTTTTTACAATTTACCACATGAACTGATTTCCGATAGCAAATGCGTTGATTACTATGGAAAAAAACCGAATCGCTGTATGTGGGCCGATAATACTTGAGGACTTCCATCGATTCCCCAAGATCATCACCAATGGCACTTCATTAGTTCCTATTTCAACGGAATCTTATCAGAACCTGTGACGTACTTTTGCACTTTTAAGTACATAATTGAGGAATTCGATAAGTCATCTGTGGTCTTCATCATCAATTCCTCGCCACCAAATTTATGATTCCGGATGTAAATACACGAGTTATAACAGAAAATACCAAAATCACTACACGCGTGCCTAATAAAATTGAGGAGTCCCCTCAACTCCTCATGGATCCCATCATCTAACTGAATTTTGAAAAAAATGGGACCCACCTGTAAGTATATACATACGAACAAAAAAAAATTTCGAATCGTCTCCTCAATGACGGAGATCTGAGGTAACAAACAGGTAACAAAATACAGCCGAATTGAGAACCTCCTCCTTTTTTCGAAGTCGGTTAATAATAAAATACATATTTCAAAATTCTAAGGAAATCACCCCCACCCTTTAAATTAGGGGATGGACGTTTTTATGGGTTTTTCCATCAACTTCTTTAGAAATTATCTTACAATAATTTACTTTAAGGGCCGGCAGGGGGCAATCGAGGGTCGGGAATGTAAGAGAATTATATAGTAAACGATGTTCCACAACCTTGAAAAATATTACACAGCTAGCCAATGAATGTTACTTCCTCTTGAATCATTCGAATTTAAGATAATGCTTATAGGTAAGTGTAAAAAAAAATCAGAAAAACACTAAAAACGTGTAAAACGCACTCCCGTATTGTAACAACTGAGTCGTAAGTATCAAGAATTATTAAATGAATTGTATCAAATAATAAGGTTAAAACTATAGTTAAATCCTTGCAATCTTCATTTCTTAACAAATACGTACTAATTTTATGTAAAAGTATCACAAAGATGCCCAATTTTTACGCTCTAATTCTTCATACGAATTAGTATGGAGCGGCCGGCTCACTACAAGTGCGACCGCTCGCGGCGGCCGCGTTCAGTCAGCCGCGAGCCTCCGCAGCGAGACCACGTCGCTTGGCGCCGCATTGACAGATTGCGATCGAACCGTGTACTTACACAAAATGAGTACACAGTGGTACAAACGAAAATTATTCTTATGTTCATTGATTAACATATTTAAATCACGTAGAACTTAACAACATGCTTCCTCGGTTTGATCATAAAAAAGGATTGGGTAGTAATTAGCACCTATAGATTATAATAAGATGTAATTGACATCTAATTCTATAGTTCGCATCTCTCAACAGATTCTCGTGAAATTTTGTTAGTGAGTTCGATATTTAACTATAGGGCCAAAATGGTTTACTGCCTTTTCGACGAAATATGTTTCTTTAAATTTCACTTCGGAACCAAATTTTCGCAGAATTTTCATTTGGTAAATCAATCGTTGGCATAACTTTACTTCGTACTATGCTTATTTGGCAACATTTTTATAATGCAATACTACAACAAACTTTTATGTGGCAAATAATTATGAAGTAAATGATTTGCTTAGGCAAAAAACCAACCGTCAAATGTCATTTGGGAAAATATAAACTTTGCTTTGGAATTATGATAATTACTATTATTAGTAACGTATAGTTAGCATAATATTTTTTGTTGGATTCTGAGGCAGGTCAGTGTAGGTACAACGACGAGCGAAGCGAGGAGGAGTGTTAGGAAGAACCGCGAACCTACAGGGTGTGAGCCGAGCGAGCGTAGCGAGCGTGCAGCGGCAGCGGCCGGCGATGTTCCGGAAACGAACAATTTTTTCCTCATACTTACATTATAATCATATATTCTGACAGCTGTCACATGGAGGTGGAGTGGGAAACACGTTGACAAGCAACTCACTTTGGAATGAGACGCGAGCTGTAGTGCGGTTGTGCTCCCAACCTTCCGCCGACTTCATCACGTTCCGTGTTACAGAATTAGTAATCTGTTTTCATCCGAGTGGTTTATGATTATTTCGCGCTATTTGTAATTCTTACCAATCTGATTAAACCTAAAGAGTGTAGATCGACTTCTATTTCGTGAAATATCATGGTTAACGAGAGTGGGGAAAATAATGAATCTCCTCACGTTCCGTGTTACATAATTAGTAATCTGTTTCATCCGAGTGGTTTATGATTATTTCTCGCTATTTGTAATTCTTATCAATCTGATTAAACCTAAAGGGTGTAGATCGACTTCTATTTCGTGAAATATCATGGTTAACGAGAGTGGGGAAAATAATGAATCTCCTCACGTTCCGTGTTACAGAATTAGTAATCTGTTTTCATCCGAGTGGTTTATGATTATTTCGTGCTATTTGTAATTCTAATCAAACTGATTAAACCTAAAGAGTGTAGATCGACTTAAATTTCGTGAAATATCATGGTTAATGAGAGTGGGGAAAATAATGAATCTCCACCAGTTCCGCCCGACCCTCCTACATACATATGGCAAAAATCGCCCTCGCCTAATATTCAGAGCAATGACGCGTAATTCAAAGTCGGAGAGGCAACCGTCCCTTCCAAGCAAAAATTGTCCATGGCAATTGATTGCAAAACCTTTTATTGCGCGTATCCTTGGCGTATTCCCATTTTGTCGAATTTCGCGTTTGTATTCAAGCGGTTGCCTGCCAATTTTTTATTCTTTTTTCTTCGCTCGTTTACTCGGCTCCGGTCACACTAGGAGGGATGGCATAAAAAATCCACTATATAGACAGCGTACACACTATCAGGCTACCGCGTTTCAATCGGTTGCCACGCAACATTTTTTTTTACAACCCTTCTCCTATTTCCGAACCAGTCACAGTTGGCTCAATTCGGGTTGCACAGGGTGGTTCCACAAGACTTCGGGAGCTCAAATACCGCTAGCCATCTGGTTGCCTCTCCAACATTGAATTACGCGTCATTGCTTTAACTATAAGCCGTTCGGTCGAACAAAACAACTGTCCACATAGTTAGATAGGCTGCGCGCTCGGTTCGGGCGAACGTTGGTAGGTATTAAGATGAAATACCTATATTTGACATAACAATTTTTATATTTGGTAACAAAATCCAAAGTTACAATTTTGTTGGCGAGTCAAAGTCCGACGCCCCACTGTGTATACGTGCATGTGTGCGTGTGCGGTGCGCGAGCCTCTATCGTTGTGTGAGTAGCGCTAAAAACCTAAACTTCGCGCGGCGCTGCTCCGAAACGCCCCCTTAAAAACAAAGTTTTAACCGACTTCAATTTAGTACTCCGCCAAGCCATGGTTTTTACAATTTACCACATGAACTGATTTCCGATAGCAAATGCGTTGATTACTATAGAAAAAAACCGAATCGCTGTATGTGGGCCGATAATATTTGAGGACTTCCATCGATTCCCCAAGATTTATTTATTTATTTATTTGTTGCAGTATGGGTGTTACAAGATGTTATATACATATAAATACAGTTCCAGCATATCCCTGTTAGGGCACAGCAACATTACAATAAAGATTACTTATTCTAGATGAATGCATGCAACACGCTCACAGGTGTACGAATTCTAATGAGATCATCACCAATGGCACTTCATTAGTTCCTATTTCAACGGAATCTTATCAGAACCTGTGACGTACTTTTGCACTTTTAAGTACATAATTGAGGAATTCGATAAGTCATCTGTGGTCTTCATCATCAATTCCTCGCCACCAAATTTATGATTCCGGATGTAAATACACGAGTTTTAACAGAAAATACCAAAATCACTGCATGCGTGCCTAATAAAATTGAGGAGTCCCCTCAATTCCTCATAGATCCCATCATCTAACTGAATTTTGAAAAAAATGGGACCCACCTACGTATATACATACGAACAAAAAAAAATTTCGAATCGGCTAATCAATGACGGAGTTCTGAGGTAACAAACATTGAAAATAATAATAATAAAAAAAAATACAGCCGAATTGAGAACCTCCTCCTTTTTTTTGAAGTCAGTTAAAAAGGAATGAGATCCCTCTAAAAACATTACATGTAAAGTGATTGCCAATACTCCGTAGCTCATATAGCTTTCAGCGTGAAAAAGATATCAGATCGCAATTAACGCCAAGCTTCCTACTCCACGCGGCTTAACTCTACCAGCCACTCTCTACAAATTGTGTATCTTGGCTAAAACATTCTAAGTGAGTGACTTTACATATTATTATGTTTTTAGTGGTAATGTTATACCTGAAAATAACAGAAAAAACAGTGTCTTAGTACATCTGATCGGATACAAAGCATATAAATTCTGTCAAATTAAATTTCTGAGGTGCGGGGTTTGCATTTGCAGTGATCTTAAGTAAATAAGTCTTTGAGATGCAGGTATGTTCATTGATTTTTATGACAAATATATCGTCAAATGCCCATGTTAGTGTGATTGCCATAGATAGCCAATAGGTATTCATGTATATATCTAAAACCTACATAGTTGTACAATCCAGAAGTATGTGTGTTCGCCCGTATTTGATTGATGGATGCGTAGCGCTTGTTGCCTTTAGTGGAATCGCTGGTGCTAAATCAATATAAAATAGTGCGGCATTTGCACGAAAATGTAACATTTTGAGTGAAATATCCACTTCTCAAGAAAAAAGTATAAACTAAAGCAACGGAACGTAATTTTCAGGTACTTCACATGGTTTTTATAAGCATCTATTTGCTTATTAGGAAAGGTAGCAAAATGTAAATGAATATGTACAATGTACATGTTTTAACATAGTTTCTTCAAAATAGTACTGAATTCACATTTCTATAACTACCATGCACACCATGTTAAAAAAAAGAACGAACAAACAATATGTAAACTTAAGTAGGTAATTAATGAGATCACAATATAAGGTCGTGAAGGTTATTATTTAACTACATGTCAATTTTATAACACTGCTTTTAAATTTATTGAGATTACATTGCAAGGCTAGAAAGTAGGTAATTGATGGACGAGTGGGTTCGTGGGTCGAACCCGAACGAGTCCGTCTATTGCAATTTTGGCCGAGACATTAGATAGTGCTTGTCACGCCTACTGCGAGGAAATTGCAAATAATTATGCGGTAACTGTGATTGTTTAAATCGCTATTAAAACTGGACTACAAAAACAATGTTGGACAGTTTGAACTCATAGATGGCCAGTTCGTGCGATGTCCAACCGCGCCCCAGCTTTGAAGCCTGAATTCTGACCATCTTTTGCCACATTTCCGAGCAGCGGCGTGACATTATTTTATTGTAGGGTAATTTTGCCGGTTAACGACCACCTAATTTCATGTGCCGGTTGGCGACCACTTAGCTGAGGTTGGTGAACTGAAAGGATATTTTCTCGGTTTTTTAGTAGATTTCTATTCTAAAACAACAAAAAATGCAAGGTACAACTAATTGTCTCAATAGGGTCTGTAGAATTGATTTTATCTTCAATAGAAAAAACCTTCTCCTTCAGGTGGTCGCTAACCGAAGGTGGTCGCGTAACCAGCGTAATGACCCTTGTTGTAGTTTGTAGTATACAAGGCAAGGTCTTTTTGTATGGAATCTGAGCATGACCGTATTTTTTAATGATATATACATTAAGGGCCCGTATGCGGGATACGAGAAATATTCCATAACATTAGTAGTTGTGCGTAAGGGACGTAAAACATTTCTTGTAATGCGTGTATTTTTAATATTACCTCAAATTGTAACCAAAGGTACTTGTTAGGGCTATGAACTGATATTACAAGAACATTTTAAGTTAGTCTTAACTAAGTACCAAAGCGTAATTAATTATCCCTTAACCAGGTAGTGATCTCATAGTGACCACTTAGCAAATGATTTTTTTCTGACGAGCAGAAAGATTATAGAAGCCACTAAATGTCATTGACGTATAGTCTATAAACTGACAGATTTCGGAAAGCACCCAAAATTGATGTGTCAAAACAAGTTTTTTTGACGTTTCACTTGTCAAATTCAAATTACGAAAAAGTGACCGGTTTTGTGTATTGCTCGAAGTAAATAATAGTATTGTGCCGAAAAAAATTACGGTAAGTGCTATGTGATGCTTTATTTTGGTAGTATATAAGATAATGTATGTGTAGTATGCCGTTAATAGTTACAGTAATAGTTTTTTATGTACAATTTTTGCTCCTAAAGTTTGTGGTCCCTATATGACCTCTGCCCGTTTCGGTTCAGTACAAGTGGTTTGTATGTGACCACTGCCCGGCAGGGTATATAACAGAAATTTAAGGGTAAGTTCATTACTTTCTGTAGTTGAACTATTTAAAAAAAATAATGAAAAATCTTAAAAGTAATACGCTTGGTTTAAAAATATTAAACGGATTATTTAGCATGGAAAGTGACATGCGAGCCGAGCAGGTGCCGGCAATTTGTGCATTCTGTGACATGAGTGAATATATACATCAACATCATCTGCAGCCTATATACGTCCCACTGCTGGGCACAGGCCTCCTCTCATGCAGGAGAGGGATTGGGCTATAGTCTCCACGCTGGCCCAATATCCTACTAATATTATAAATGCGAAAGTTTAGATGTTTGGATGTTTTGATGTTTAGATGTTGGGATGTTTGTTACTCAATCACGCTTAAACGGCTGAACCGATTTGAATGAAATTTTGCACGAAGATAGGTTATAGCCTGGATTAAAATATAGGATGGTTTTAATCCCGGGTCCACGCAGACGAAGTCGCGGGCGGCAGCTAGTATATATATAAGTCTATATAAAAAATGGTCTTACTCAAAAAGTTATATATACGAGAATCGCGAAAGAATATTAACGATTTTCATACCGACCGGTGCGGCAGTGTTCATAATTTTCAGTATATATGTGTGGATATACATATACATATACACCGTGTAGGTCCACCCGCTAAAAATCTCAGACACAGTGTAAGTATATATAAGGTATACTGAGCAACTTTACTCTATGGCACCAACCCAAAAATTAATCACTTTGGAAAAAGTATTTTTTTTAAATTTTGAAACAAGGTTTTTTATTTTTGACGCTCTTTTTGCTAAATGGCGCTTAAATATAATAATAAATATCCTTTACTCTTGCTTTTATTATGATCTTATTTTGCCGATAATTACATGTAAACATTATGACTTACCCTTAAAACTTCAATGTATGTGGATACGGACCACGTGGGACTATTGGTTTTTTTTTAGGAAATCATGACACTAAAAAAAAACAAGAAATTAGTTTTTTATTGACGCGATTATCTACCAAAATCAGGATTCAAAAGTAAAAAAATCGTCAGGCCTGTTTAAGGGTTATTGAAAATCTATCGAGCGGCATTGTACTGCGTACACTGTGACATGATGATACATGGAAAAATCGGGTCACATGTGACCATTTATTGTGACGTCACGTCAGTAAGACGAAGAAGTGATCCATTGCGTGCTGAATTATTTAATATGGAAAAAATAAAGATGGTGGTTAAGAAAAAATACTTGCAATATCGGTTCTGAGCCTTAACACCAACCTTTGGTTACAATTTGAGGTAATATTAAAAAAACACGCTGTATACCACGAATAGAAATATCGTTAGAGTAAATTAAAATGTACATATTATTTGAAAACATTTTGGGACATAGTTGCCACTATGCTATAAAATCATGCCCTCCAATCCAAGGACAACATCTAGGCAACGTGGGTTTAATCTCTGGTACCCAAGCCATAACTCTGCTCACTTTAAGAAAAGTATATTGTATATGTCGGTCAAAATATTTAACCATTTGCCAAATGAGCTAAAAACTCTGAATTTACCGGAATTCAAAAATAAGTTTTTTAATTGGTGCCTAAATAAAATGTATTATAGAATTAACGAACATTTTGAAATTAACAATTCCTTGTTAGTATGTGACCAAATTTTTGTATGACCATTTCCTGTGACTTGTAATTTCTTATTTTTATTTTATTCTTTGTCTTATTCTGTATTGCATAACTGATAATTGACATCGCATCACTATTTATTGCAGCATGACATTATTATTATTTTTTTTCTTATCAGTATGACAATTTTTTTTATTTTTGTTTTAAGTACTTTTATTATTAATATTGACATACCTACCTATATTAAAAACACATTAATTTAATTCAATGACATGCAATGAATAAATTCATCAAATATTGTGTGCCAAAATCGGGCTGATTGTGACGAATAATAAACATACCTGAGACCTATTATAATCACTCACTTTCGAACAATAAATTATTTGTATTTGTATTTATGTCCCAAAATGTTTTTAACGAAAGGTTGAACGTAGGTACTATTTGTTACCGGGAAATATTGCGAGGCATGTTCAAATATCTATGATGAAATTAATAAAATTAATAGAATTCCCAGTTTGCTTTGCAGACGTGCTTTTAATTTGAGCGATACTGGCACTTGCGTAATAGTGCGCCCAAGAAGTTAGATAAACCTATTCCGCCTATGAATGGATCAAGAACAGAACGGGCATCATTTGTCGCCATTTTATAACTTATCGCTGTCGATAAAATATCCGTCTCCCACGCAGCCACTCGCGTTCTTGTCAGAACGTGACGAGTGTTTTATCGAATTAAGATAGGCTTTACACAAAAACGTTTTTCCTCACAACTTTTGGGTTCACCTCGGCACTCTCATTCTTATCACTTCATAACATTATCTTAGTAACAGTAAGATAAAGCAATCTAAAGTACTGTCACGTCTTATAAACTCAGAGTAATCTGATTAGCTGCATTATGAGTCCATTAAGGAAAACACCGCGATAAATTGTAGCCTTTTGTGATAAAATCACCTTCGTAATGGGTAGCGGCGCTGTTTATCGACCCGTTTTTTTTTCAACAAAGCTTCAGTAGGCATTGAGAAATATAAGGAATGAAATAATTGGTCTATATTCTGTAAGTAGGCCGCAATAAGTCAAAATCTATCAGCGCTTCTTAAGAAGGAGACCGCTGTTGAAGAAAAAACGCCGTAAACCAACTAAAGAGTAATTTGTTTGAATTGAAAGTGGACATAAAATAAAAAAACAAAAAATATTAGGGGACAATCTTAACACAAATCGACCTAGTCCCAAACTAAGCAAAGCTTGTACTATGGGTACTAGACGATGATAAACATACTTATATAGATAAATAAATACTTAAATACATAGAAACATCCATGACTCAGGAACAAATATTCGTGCTCATCACACAAATAAATGCCCTTACCGGGATTCGAACCCAGGACCTCTTGCTTCGTAGGCAGGGTCACTACCAACTAGGCTAAAGCGGTCGTCATAGGAACGAATATCTAAATAACAGTATGTACCTGCGGTTACTGATAAGTTATTATAACTCATCTTTCTAATAACAATACACTTTATTTGACTTAAGCTTTCTTAATATTAGTAACAACTTTCCAGCCATCCTTACTAAGGTGTAGTGTTTATATTTTTTTATTCTAAAAATCAAATTGACAACATTGGAACATTTTAGTTCAATGGGATTCAGTACACAACGAACTTTTTTTTTTTAAATTTGTAGCTGTCTTGTCTGCATAGCTGAAAGTAAAGTTCACGTCTCTTAATTATAGTAATGAGGATCCTTATTTCCAATTAGGCAGTTCGTAAAAACTTAATGCCTTTTATAATTGCTCACTACGCTCTCGTTTTAAATTTAAATAAAAATCACTAGGCGATGATAAAAGCAACTTGCAAAAGTACCTATCGTTTTTTTGTAAACAACGTTCTCCATTTCACCTTGGGCCAAAATTCTTTCGTAAGTCCGGCTGTCCCACTGCCCCGCTGTCCAGTTGTACTCTTCAACAGGTCGCATTTTAATAAATGACAAATTTCGTGGTTAGGTACAATAATTATTTATAAAAAAAATATTAATTCAGCTTTTGTAATTTAAAAAAAACAGACTCGCGTGTTCTGCAACTACAGAGACTAGTTGATAAACATGTCGAACTTTCTAAATTCATGACTGTACTTAGAATAGGATAAAGTCAAGTACCAAGAAGGAAATTAAAAACACGGACCACCGTATAAATTAGTTTGAGGAAAAACAGTTGAAATAACAAAATTGCGAAAATATTTTTAAATCATTTTCCTTCTTGGAATATTTCTTTCTCGGTTTCATTGTTTCTACAGGCCTACTGTCGGTATGATAAAAACAACAATGATTGTTGTTTTAAAATTTATCTCATTTGGTAAAATATAGCAACGAATTATTTAATATATTTATTTATTTATTTATTTATTTAATCTTTATTGCACAAAAGAATATCTTATGGTACAAAAGGCGGACTTAATGCTATAAAGCATTCTCTACCAGTCAACCTTAAGGCAAAGCAGATAAAATGTGGGCAGTGCAACTTAATTTAAAACAAAAACTCTTTAACATGTTTAAAGATGTATATATATAATTACATTTTTATATGTTTGAGCGTGTTGGCTCTTGACTAGTGTGACGTTTCACCTTTGGGTCTCTGGGTAAGTAAATAAAAGTACTCTTTAGGCTGGTAGCTTAGGTGCGCAGTCGTGACCTCACGCCGAGGCAGCTCGATGACAAGTGACAAGCGCTGTCAGCTCGGACGACCACGAATGCTATAGTTGAAATTAAATAAGCTGTCTTAAAAGCTTATATCTTGAGAACAAAAGCTTTGTTCCCTATTGTGAAAATAATAATAATAATTGCACCCTTCCTCTTTACCGTCTTTAGGTAATTCGATTAAGTAGCATGGCTTCTTTTATTGTTTGTGACACATGGTATTAAACCAAAAGACACTGCACTTCAGTGAACAAACTCGCTGATAAGATAATTGGCTCATTAAAACACTTTGAGTAAAATCCGACAATAGCAATCGGTTGTGGATACACTACAACACCGGCCACCTACGTAAGTACCGATTTCAATAAGAAAATGACTTTCTTAATGAGTTAAGCATTGCAGTTTCAACCTTGCGCCTTAGAGAAGATGGTAGTTATTTGTATGAGTTTTATTGTTACTTGCTTAATTTTTATCCCGTCGGAGGGTTTGCGGTGGGCTTATACAATAGGGAACAAAGTGCTAAACGGACAGCTTATTTAATTTCAACTATACCCTCGCTTGTATTTATTTGAAGTGCGCATACACTACAACTAGCATTGGCCGATGCCTATTTCAAAGGATTGGTAATGTCTGTGACATGTACATAACGACATCGATATTTGTTAACGATAGCTCTCCCTTTGAATATACTGTAATCTGATATTTGATAAAGCCGCTACCGTGATATCTATTGCCAAGACTCACGGCACGTATAACACAGACTGACAGTGCCCACACGCAGGGCCACCTCAAATATCTCAATGTATTTAATACCTATCAACTCTACCAAGCCCGCCGAGTATTTTGCTAAGCTTTTATGAGTCAAAACCATTATTTCATTGTCAAACCATATTATAAAATCACAGTATCTATGTTACTTATTGTTAAAACTACGATATTGTTGAGCCATTATTACGAACATTATCGGCGACTGGTTGCGGTGCCAACTTTTTTTAATAGAAACGTAACCTTTTTGATTATATTCTTCCTTTGTATGTTTTTCTTGATGTGTGTTTATTGATCTGCCTTTGTCACGGCAATGTTATTAGCTGGTTCTGTGAATTGATATTTTAGTAAATACCAGTCTTGAAGAGCTAACGTTGTTTCCATCATCTCACACATCCATTTATACAGTTCACTCTCATCCACTAGTTTTTAAACTTCATAATGACAAAAGGCATTAACGGCACGGCCACGATTTGGAACGGCAGCGGTGCACCACGCGTCGGAAAAAGAGATCGGAACGCTGCCTCTCGCTTCAACGTATGGCGCGCCGCTGCCGCCTCCGCTCGAAGTTTTAGCCAAACCGTAAGCACCGATGAGTATCAGATATCTTCGATCGGATTCGCGTTTTATTAGCAAAGACAATCTGTCACGTTACGAATTCTAATTTCGTATCAATTACGTATTCGATAACGTATCAAAAAGAGCGCGTGAAATACATTGAATAAATAAAATACCAAGGTCGTGTGCGATATATGTATGTGTCCATTTAAACATTCGTAACGTCCTATTACTTCTGTTAGTGCGTGATTGACGGTAATGATGTTACATCCGCAGCGATAAACAACATTACCGCAACCATCACTTAGGTCCTCTGGTGTATAATGTATATTTTAACAATCACATCGTTCATATGACGGGAGTTTAGAACACTTTATTGTTTGTTATTTGTATTAAGGGTGAATAGTGGGTTTTATTTATTTAGGTGCATGTTAAATATCTTAGGCCTCATAGGCAATATCAATTAATAGAGATATTTATAACAAAAAATCCAAAACATATTAACCGTATGGTGTCTGATTAGAATAGCACTACCCTTCGATATCGTAAAATTTGACTACGGAAATTACGTTGCGGTCGATAGACTACCTACCAATTTGTCACTGCAATCTTTTACTTCGCAATTGCTAGAATAGGCACTGAAATTAAGTGTTCGTCGTTACGAATTCTAATTAATTATATTTCAATATCCTCCACCTTGAAATACCCCTTCTGGAAATACAGACGTGAATGTGTGTATGGATAGATAAATCCACAAATACATATAATTTTCTACAATTAACTAATCAGCCTATTGCGCAGTTTTTTTTAATGTAGGTATTGATATCATATATCTTATTACGTAGTCCTGAATCTTGGGTGAATACGCTAACTTTATCTAGGTTTATCTGACTTTACGTAAACACTGGTTATATATCAAAATTACATTTAAAACGCGCTCAACATTATAGTTTTTACAAGGGGGTGTGCAACAAATGTAATATTGGTATCATGATTCGGCTTGATCCCCTTGTATTGAGTAAACTGATAACATTTCGAAATATTACTACGATTCATGGCTATTAACCGCTCTAGAACGTCATAAGCTGGAAAGTAATTAAAAAAACCGGTCAAGTGCGAGTCTGACTCGCGCACCGAGGGTTCCGTACAAACTAACCATTAACTCAAGGTAAAGTAAATGTCCCAATATTTGTTAAATTACTTATTTTAACCCAACACAATAGAATTCAATTTCAAACAACGAGTAAGCTTTTCACCAAGACAATTGAATTGAAATCACGTGAACCCATCTCTATTATTTTTGTTTTATTTGAAAGAGAGTATTTCTATTATAGTTTAATAGGAATTTAAAACGAAAAAATACTTATAAAGTTGGTTAAATTGCAAACTTAACTAGGAAATGATTTTTGTAAATAAAACAAAAAATATGCTAGATACAGAAAAAAAAACTTTTGCAGTAATATTTATGTTTATCTTAATCACAAGTAATTATTTCAAATTTTCGCTTTGATAACTTCGGAGATAAGGGGGGGGGGGGAATGGTAAATTTTACCAATGTAGAAAAAAAAAGAAATATTGCTTCGAAAAGTGCAACTCAAGCCCTTTCAAATAATACCCTACTTGACCTAATAGTTGAAATTTTTTTTTGCCCCCTCCTCAAATTCGTAATTTTTCATAGTAAAATTAAATGTATATTTAAATTTTTCATTTTCCATGCACGCGGATAACTCTCATTTATTATCATTCCAAATTTCAAATTGATAGCTTAAGTAGTTCGTGAGATATTTCACTTTGTGACAGACAGACAGACAGACAGACAGACGGACGGAGTCGCACCATAAGGGTTCCTTTTTTACCATTTTTGGTACGGAACCCTAAAAATATATGACATTTTCTTGAGACTTCAGAAGTAGGTATCAGAACCTTTATTTATATTTGGACATTCCACGTCGAAAATCCGAAAATAAAGTTAAACAATATTGCGTGGGACCCATGAATAAAAGGCACTTTAAATTATACGAAATAGATTGTTACAAAAGTTAGTCCTCATATATATTTAATTATTATTATATATATTTAAATTATTCACATGAGTATTTTGTCCCATGTAAAAATTGCAGTAGAATCCACCCTACTAGTGACCGGAATAACTTAGTGTGTATAAAATTGAATTGGTTCCAATATTCACTCTGGTTAACATAGCATAGTATCATTGAATGACCCTATTAGCTAAGTGATAATAAACCGAAGAAAATGAAATAGTCCATACGTTTTAGAGAATGTAACCTAATAAAGACAATGTTTACGATGCCGTATAAACTATATCCATAAAATCGTTTTAGGGGAATAGGGGTCAGCGCGTTTGGACGAAAATTATTGCCTTAGTCTTTTCTTCTTTTCTGTGTCCGCGTTGTCAAGTAGTCGTCAACTAACTGTATGAGTTGAATGACTTTTTGTTAGCATACTAGCAACCAGGAAGTTTTCAAGAAGGGGCTTAACGTAAACGGGATGAAACAATCTACATTACACGTTACCATTTGAGCAACATGTTCCTGTAGTTATTTCGTGTTTGTTATAGTATAGGATTACTCACCACTACATACTATTCAGTAGTGTAATATAACGTACAGAAATGTAATAAAATTATGGGTGACATTTTGTTGCATGGCCAGGAATAGCGCTCCCATTTATAGCTAGGCCTTTTGATGGGGTATTTAATGAGCTTCAATAATATGTATTGATTCTACAATGTTACATGAAAACCGTGCCGTTTTGGCTTGTATGAACGGGCTGAGCTATCGATCCCATAGACGACCGTATTAAGTAGAGAGCTAGATAATGTAAACATGAATGTGAATATTTTTGTCGCAGACGAATTCGGTTTCTGTATTATGGATAGGAATGACAACAGCGGAATAAATTAAGGACTATAATCGTATAAAGACATTGTTTGGAGAGTGCCCCATCATAAAAATTGAATGATTATTCAGACTTCTTTTCGTTTCGTTTACACGTTGTATTATTAAAACGTTTTTATTTTTGAATTTAACTCAAGCTGTTTTTGTTTAGTTTTACCGTGTTTTTCTCAGTAATTTCCACCCGATTTGCAATGGACCCAGCCTGGAAACCAGCCTTAACTGTTTTCAAGAAAAATATATACCATATTTTTCTTGAAAACAGTTAAGGCTGGTTTTAGTGTCACGCGGACCGTCCGCGCGGACAGCTCCGCACGACGAATATGTATGGCCCGTCCGCTAATAAGTATAATTTAAACTATAACTTACCAAGGAACAGCAAAGCAGTGCAGGTGATGACGGCTTGCAGGATTGTCGCCATTGTGTTCACTATTCTTTTATTTTGTTTCTATATGACCATTTCAGTTCACCTCTATTCATCTTACTTTTTATCACCGATCATATTCACTAAACAACTATAACTACACGATTCAATTTATAACCCTCAATTTCGAATTATTACTAATTAAAAATCATTCTTCCTTAAAAATTCTTAGAAACAACTACTTCCTCGATGGTTAATTTTACTTCATTCTCTACATTTGTTACTTTGTATTCGAGTTTTACTTTTTCTTTGCACTATGTTTCGTTTTAAGTAATTTCATTTAACAATTTTTTTTCATACTTTCATTTCGTTCTTGTTCAATTGTTTTACTCCAGCCACATTTACGTCAAGGTAATACAATTCCAGATCGGGGCAGATACATTCCTCACTTGTCTACAGCTGTGGTCAAATTTCCGCTGCGGTTGCCTCCGGTACGCTCCTGAAACAAAGTGGAGTAATACTATCAACTCGAGGGCTATGATGTGGTTGAACAGACTCTGATTTAATTAAATACGTACTTGGTGTCAAACGCACGAACTAAGTATTCGGATTAAACGATATATTTTGCACCGTTTTTTAAAACATGTTACTCACAGTGACAACGGAAATGACATTTCTAGTGTAAAAGTCAACTACTTTTCGATCGATTGCGTAACGTTTTGTATGTATGTTAGATAAATCTAAATGACATTTATTGTGTGGGCAAATAAGTTGAGTAGTCCCAAGGCTCATGCGAAAAGATTTGGACGCCAAGTCTGGTTTGCTAGTTAATTACGTTACGCATTGTACGCGCGTCAGGTAGGTCGATCTAAATGTTAATTATTGTATGGCAAAATGAAAGTTGAGCTGTCCTAACGCTCGTTCGAAAAGTTACGTGTTTATCCAGCTTACAAGACCTCATCAAAAGAGATCTGAAAGATACGTGTATGGATTTATTATATCGAATAGTTATCAAAGTTATTACTCTGTTAAGACTATTGTCACTATCCATAAAATTGCCAAAACAATTTACATCTGTACCTGCATTGATTTTTTGTACATTTACAAAAATATAATATTATTCAGTAACAGTTGATAACTAATAAAAATTTAACTAATTATGTCTCTCAATTATGTAATTAACAGCTTCATCGTTTGAGCACTGTTTTGATGTTATGCCAAATTGTATAATTTAACAAATATTCGTTAGCTGAAAGTTGTCCCAGATTATCTGGCAGTGACACTTTATAATTGAATAGGAAGTAAAATAATAAATACACCTCTAACTGTAATATGTAAATTTTCAATAGATACGAATAACCTATCAAATACTAAATTATTTGACTGTTTTTTAGTTTCTTAAATAAATTTCAGTCTGGAGGTATACTAGATTAGCTTATTGTGAACTATGAAATTAAAAGACTAGAGACCGTTTTTACAGATTATTTTACCTACTACCTACTACTACTACAGACAAGAAAGGTCTCATAGTAAAATCGGTGCTAATAATGCTGGTCATTTCCTACGGTTTCTGAACGCATTTTAGAGCACTAATGATAATATATGTGCGTAGATAAAACAAGTTAATAGTTTAAAAAACACTAGAAAAACACGCTTTTATAAATCGCGTAAAAACCAAAAATAAATTATGGATCGTTCAAGTTGTCTCTATTTCTGGGCTAAAGTGTAAAGTGTAAAGGGCTGGAGTAAAAAATGTGCTTTTAATTATAATATTTGATTGTAAAAGCGTGGGGCGCTGGAACAGGAAAAACTCTTCGTAAAATCACACGCTATGAGTACATCATTATGTACTCTAAAAATCTCCGCCTGTGATAACCAATGTCATACCTTATATTAATAAAAAAGTTAAACAAACAAATGAAAAATAACCACAATTATCACTGTTACCACAGGGTGACACATCACGCTATAATTTACGTTACAGTAGCAAACGAAACCCCACAAATTTTGTTTTGTATTCAGACAGGTGTCTATTGAGATACTGTTTCACTGGGCTTTGGCAAAGGCTCGAGGAACTCGTTACGAAGTTAGGCTTCACGAAATTGACTCCATTACAAACCTGAACATTTTTATTAAAACTTTTATCGTTTGCGGCAAAAAAGAATTGGTAAATTAATAATTTACTAGCAATCTTGAAAGTTTAAATTAAAATGGGCTTACCAGTTGTTTAACAAAATTAATATTTATTAGTTAAATGACGGTTGATTTCAGGTTTAGTTCAGGTAAAGTATTTTTACAATAATACAATACCTAAAAGGTTATCTAAAAGGAAGTTTTTCAGCAGGATGCGTAAATAATAAACCCAATCCTACTTCGTTGAGTCAATCAGAGACTCAGTTGATATATATATAAACAAAATTACGAAAGAATTGGAAACCAAATAATATATTTTGTTCAACAATGACATTGAACAAATTAAATATAGTTCAATATTGTTCAAAACTGTATAAAAGCTTAGGTAAGAAAAAAAATTTATTATAGTTATGATAGCTTGGGTTACAAATAAAACTGACCTAGTTCAAGGGTATAGAAGAAGGCTATAGAAAAAACGTAAACTAGTACGTACTCTTATTTCAGTGTTTTAATAATTGAATACCTTCAATAGCTTCCTTTTTGTTGACTGCTGCCCAGCCTGGCGCCAAGTTTTGACGAGATTGGCGAAAGGTATAGTACATTATTGCAGCGGCCGGGAAGTAGCAATTCGTGGATGAGTTGATTTTGTCAATAGAGGACGAATCCACGTGACAATAGAGACGAATCCACGAATGGCCGTTCCCGCCAAGGCATATAAATAAAATGAATAAAATAAATATTAGGGGACAATCTTACACAAATCGACCTAGTCCCAAACTAAGCAAAGCTTGTACTATGGGTACTAGACGACGATAAACATACTTATATAAATAAATAAATACTTAAATACATAGAAAACATCCATGACTCAGGTACAAATATTCGTGCTCATCACACAAATGAATGCCCTTACCGGGATTCGAACCCAAGACCTCTTGCTTCGTAGGCAGGGTCACTACCAACTAGGCTAAAGCGGTCGTCCGGAATGTCCGTGGATATATAGTGCTTTTCTCCAAAAATGTGTGGAAATCAAATAAATATTTTCAATAATTTTAAAATAGCGCGTATGTCAATAACCTATCAAGTTCCCGTCCAACTTATTTTTTTAAAGTATGTATAGTTACGGCATGACTCATAGTGTCAGTTTCAATTGGAATACATAAAAAAATACCATTATAATCGGTCACAATTTGAAATGTTTATTTAATTGCATTAAATTATGAAAGATTAAACGGGATTACAATCTAAATGCATTTGAGTTCGTTATGAGTTTTATTTCGATAAATATTTTTATTTTTTCATTTAAAACTATTAGAGACATTTTTATAAACGTCACTTCGATCACTTTCAAAAGTAAGCGTTTGTCTATTGACCATTAAAAAAAGAAAACTCGAGAAAACTTAAAGCCTGCATCACACTGGCGCGGCCTGGCCGCGGCGGACAATACTACACTTGTCCGCCGCTGTCAAAATTAACTATTGTCCGCCACCGCAGGCCGCGCCATTGTAAGGCAGGCCTTAAGCAGGCTACAAACGGGTGTAATTTGTCACAGCAACTTGCAATAGTTGGAAAGAGACAGCCATAATCAGCACGTCTATCATGAGACGGTTTCGACATACTCTCGATTTTTTCTCGCACTGTACCTCTTTTTCTGTCTTAATAAGAGAGTGATGGATAGTGCAATAAAAATCGGGTGTATGTCGCGGCCGTCTCACGATAGACGTGCTGTCTAACTCTAGCAAGTTGTTGTGACAAATTGCAAGGTCTCTAAACATACGAGCACTTGGCTGTTTGTAGTGATTTGTCTTAGTTCAAGCATATAGTTAAAAGGTAAAAAAGTATACCGTAAAGGAATTTCATACACTTTCCTGGCCGCTAAAACTGTACGTTTTTAAATTGGCATTTGATAGTATCGAGGAACTTCAGGTTCTATTTTTGGTACAGTAAGGCGAAAATTTCCGAGCATAAATTGGATTGGAGAAATATCTTTTCAAAGTCTGGAGTCAAAGTTCACTTCCCAAAGTCCAATTGAGTTGAAATTAATGGAATACTTTGGTAACATAAAGCTGGTTATATGATGGAGACGGAAGGTGGCCATATAACTCCTCAATTATATAAGACCCATGTTGACGACAACAGAAATACAATTGATAAGGTTGGGTTGAATCTGAAAATAACCAGAACGTTCCTCTGTTAATTAAGTTAGATTACAAAAACGTTTCCAACAGAAATAAGTAGAAACATTTAATTCACTAAAAAACGAGCTTTACATATGTATGACTTAGTTACAAACAATTTAAATGTTTTACTCAAACCAAACATTTTTATTTTCAACATCCAAAAGAATTGTAAAACACAATAATCAATTGCCAACGAACGAGCGACTAAAAAGCCGAACGAAAGATGTTACTGCGAAGATAAACTCAGATTTCAATTTTGTAGGGTAAACAGTTTAAAGGGAGAGCCGTGTAACGAGTATCGAATGATAATGGAATGAATTGGAGCTAATGTTCACGCTGGGGGAATGGGAGGGAGGAGGAACCGGGCACGGCAGAGCGGCGTGTGAACAGCGACGTTCGAAACGTTTTATTGAGCTAGGTTAATACCTAGGGCTAGCTAGAGATCCAAATAATATGAAAATATGTACAAAAACAATGTTACTAAGTATTTTCAATGATTTTGAGAAACATGTAATTTGGTTATAATGAAAGGCGAGCCTGAGCATGTACAAGACGGTCATCTAAAAATAATTGGTGGTTGCTGCTACTCAAGGCGCGGTCTGCCCATCCCTGCGCGTGACTTTGTGTGTGCGTGCGCTTGTAACGACGACTGCCGAGCAACTGCCATAATAATCAAACCTACATACATATCTACAAAAGCACGCATGCACATTCTTTGAGCTTTTTAATACAATAAATCAAATTACTTATTACTAGAACAGTTAAAATTTCATACAAAGGTTTATATGATAACAAATGAAAAAACAATCGAGACAGCCAGCGCGTTGGTGAGATCCCCAGCTGTGAACGACATGACAGATGAAAAAAAAACTTAACATAAATCGCCCGTGTGTAGCTATCATAATCGTAATTTGATTTCATATCACGTCGCTACACTCGGGCGTTCGCGATTGCCTTTTGATACACACATTTACATGCTCGTAAGTGCCAGAGTTAGGAACTTTGTGCAATGCTAGATATTGTAAGGGGAAACTTTTAAAATGATCATTATCGCATTAGGAACTTTGAAAGGAACAGATAGTTGGCATTTGCATTCGTCATGATTTGACTAGATAATGTTTCCGAAATAGGAAATCGTTCGAAAAGTTACAGTGGCATGCGTTGCGAATAATTTTTTCTTTTGTACTTGTTCCGGAATCATTGAATTTTAAGAGCTAAATGTGTTCTATATAAGTGCTGTTTATCACTACAGCATATTACATTATCACTCGCATTATTTTCTTTGAATGTTGAAGCCAATGGGCACCACATTCTGAAAAACGAATCTACAGTAATTTAGATAAATAAAGAAAAGATTATTTACTAAATATTTAGTAAATAATCTTAAACGATAAAGATTAAGTACAAACGTAACTACCTTGATACTATTATCTATTCTGTGACGTAACCCATCATGTGGCTGAATATTCAACTGAAATAAACAGAGGTTTTTTTACATAATCAAGGGTTCCCTTAATCTTCTTTCACGAGAGATTCCCTGAAGGTGAAGCTTGGAGGATCCGCACTGGGTCAGCGTGGGGACTACTGCCCGTTCCCTCTCATACATGAGAGGAGGCCTGTGCCCAGCAGTGGGACGTATATAGGCTGATGATGTGATGTGATGTGAAGCTTGGAGGAATTTGAAATCCACTTTGAGTATTTCGACTGGTTTGCTTGTGCTAAATGCTTTTAACGTCGTAAATTGAGTAAGTGGGAAGTGCAACAATGGTGTAAGCCGCTTGGAGCAATTCATTCCTGAAGAAGCACATGTTAAGTCTTTCACGGAGTGTGCAGTGGGAATGAAATCTACAACAAAATTTTTGACGTTTTCAAAATATTATTAGGATCGTGTTGATCTAGCGTTCTCCGTTGTGTTAGCGCAGAGCCGCGGGTAAAGGAAGAGTGATTCTTGATACAAATGTTTTTCAAACTTCATTGCTTAGTTATGGTTCACTTATGTTTAACCAAAAAATGATTAGCAAATTATCGTTGGACAAAAAACGCTTCTTCAGATAATTACTTGGTACTTAAACGTGTTTTTGCACAAAAGTTTCATTTTGCAAACGTAAACTTGACAAACACTCAACTAGGTAGCAATAAATAGGTACGTAACGTCAAATGTATGAAATAATAAAGTGTCAATTGTAAATTTTTCATTACACCAAATAGCATGTTTGATAATTTTATACACTTAGCAAAATACACAGTAACAGTAGGCATAATATTAAAAAAATCGGTTCTGGCGCTTCGCCGGCCGCGATTGCGGCACGCTTTCTTCGCTCGCTCGGCTTGCGTGCTGTACGGTCGCAGTTCTACCTATAACTCTTCCTCGCTTCGCTACTCACATTTCGCTCGGTGCAGTCTTAAATGATTTCTTTATGGACCATATTGTAACCAAGTAGAGTCATTTCATTTAGCGCGATTCTTCGAATGCCACCTCACCACCTTCTCTATCAAATCAGTTGCGCTGCGACGCTAAATTTATATTTTAAGTTCAATCAAGATAATGTTATCTCTACATTATAAATTAATTTGAAACGTCAAGGCCCTTCCTCAATTTTGAATAGAATCACTTTGATCAAGTGAATGTTTCTAAGATATTAAAGGTACTGATACACCTTTATAGTGAGTATTTTGACAACCACTTCAGCCAAGTTGGGAGTAACCCTGGCTACGAAACTAGAGCTTCTGGGTGCGTGGGTAAGGGTATTTTTATGTAATAAGCACGATTATTTTTTTCCTGAAGCATATATGTTTTGAATATATTTAATTATTTATTTATCAACATAAATACTGTTCTCAAGTAGGTACGAATCTTAAAAGTTTTGTTTAGTTAGGGACTAGATTGAATTGTGTAACATTGTTTGCATTATACTTGGTTACCGAGCGGTTTAATATCCATCAGTGGCTTTCGTTTTGCATCAATGTATTTACGTCACTTCCGCGCGTGCCGATCTTGAAAGTTGATGAGTTAGAAAGAGCGCGCGAGACAATATGAAATCAAATAGGAATCCGAAACGTATGTCTTAGGTATCTCTTTCTCTCATCTCAGGGCATCTCTTTTTGGTGAAATGAAAATTCGGCGAAACGATGCATTCGGTGAAAGGTTTGTCAGTAAATAAGGGACTCTGCTTCTAGTTACACATGTTGAAATATGATTTGAATGTGAAATCAGACCCGAGTCAAATGATATATTTTTATGGAAAGACTAATGAACGCGTTGAGATGATTCAATATAGGTAGACAGTTGAAAGGCAATCCATTTATTTTTACATAAGAAGACATTTCTACGTTATCGCTTCTGGTTTCATATCGTGTAACTGTACGACTGCACATTAGGATATATCAGCTGTAATTTTATGGAACAAAAATTATAGTCGACATGTCCTGACGCTCATTCAAAATGTTATGCAATTTCGATGCTGTCCACCTACATACGATTGCTTGACACGGCGAGTAGGTTTATCAATGTAAGATATTTTGCAACATATAACTTAACCATAAAATCGGTACTAACTTCGTACTCGTACCGTCGTACATACAGATTCAGGTGACGGTTTATTTTATTATTCGTCCAAATTGCCTCGCTCCTCGTGACTACATGCATTCAATGGGAAATGTAGAAAATAATGTCTTGCATTGCAAACATCTTCATAAAGTTCGCTTTACAGCGCACTATTACAAGTTTGTTGTGGGAAATATACTTTTGATTGACTTAAAGGCGTAGTATTGATAGAGAGGGCTATCCTGGGAGTTTCTCTGCGTGATCGCATCAGAAATGAGGCTATCCGCAGCAGAAGTAAGGACCTGGTTGTCGCGGGAATCCGCTGGATGCGGGTGGCGCAGGACCGGTTATTGTTGCACTCTTTGGATGAGGCCTATCTCCAGCAGTCTTTTAGCTGATATGATAATGATTATGATGAAGGCGTAGGTAAATACCTAATTGATTGTATATATCAATGTTAGATTCGCTAAACGCTTCCTCAGTCAGAAGACAGCTAATCTCATAGTCTGCCCCTTAAGCTTTCTTTTCGTGAAGAACATCTGTGGGCTATCCAATATAATAAATTTAATATACAATACAGTCGAAAAACAGTTCTATTCTCTACCACAGTCCACAGTCACGTAAGTACAAATTCACATAACGTTACCAAATCGGTTTCCAAAATTATATCCACTAACGCGTAAACACATTGGCGTCAACTTCATTTATACCTGAGCAAAATAAGGTTTCTACTCGTACTAAAAAGATAATTTAATAAGAATCCGTTTAATAGTAGCTACATTAAAGGTCACCTCAATTTCACATGGTTTTATAAACCATGAATAACATTAAAAGAGGCAAGAAACCTTTCACGGAACGAATTTCACCTCATTTCCTCAGTGAATGAATGAAAAATACGACGAGGTTTTCCATCTAGTGCTGCCACGGCCGCTCCTTTAATAGGTTTTTATGCTTCGGATTTCACTGAACATGCACTGTGTCTTGCGGTGTTTTTAATACAAATGAACCAGTTAGTCTTCAAAATAATTATTCGCAGCTTGACTTGAATGACGTATAATTAATGAATGACGTAAATATATGTAGTATTTACCATACATAAACTAGGTAGGTAATCCAAATCAAGAACAGGCATAATAAATAAATAATTTCATAGGTATAGTGTTTAGCATTTAGATAATTTCCGATCCTTTAGTATTTAGCTCCTAGGATTAATAGAAGATTGTATGACAAGGGTCTAAAGTAAGCCATATTACCACGGGATGGATATTTTCCCGAACGAAGTGAGGGGAAATAGTTCGAGGGGTAATATGGCTTTTAGACCAGAGTTATACACGCTACTTTTCACTTCGACTGCGAGAAAATAGTAAAAACAAAGATTATCCATCCACAATCCACAATTATACCAAGGCGAAAAGATTGTTCAACTTGGCGCCATTCTTTTTAATAAAGTGTTTTGACACACATACAAAATATTCACAAGACGAATAAACGCCTCTGACCGTCTAATAGCGGCGTAGTCTATCCCGCTCAATCTTCACAGCTTATGTCATGTTATTACATCCACCAATCACAACTCTTTAAAATAACATTAGTATTTGCTGTGTCTACTAACCAGAATACAGCTAGACATTAAAATCGACCAATCAGGAAACAGAATTCAATTCAAACATTAGGAGTTTTTCATTCCTTAATTTACAATAATTAAAAAAATATACGCCTCTGACCGACTATAGCTCCATCCAAACGTTCAAGCGTGGTTAACTGCATACATGACTCATGTATGCAGTTAACCACGCTTGAAAAACACCCAATGTTTTAATTGAATTCTGTTTCCTGATTGGTCGATTCTGGTTAGTAGATAGCATACAATAATGTTTTTTTAAAGAGTTGTGATTGGTGGATGTAATATTGAACTGTTGTGAGTGGTCAAATTAAAATGTTTTATAAATCATAAATATGTATACATATTTTCCCTGGGGGCTAAATGTACTACTTTAGCCCCGCTTGCCAAGTCTAATATGATGCACTTTTTGAGCATGAGAAGTGAAAAATACATTTAGCAGTCTTTATTACACTAAGTAACTATTCATATTATACTAGACGTGCCCGCGGCTCCACCCACTTGAATTAATTATATGAATGTGTTTGTTTGTTGTAAAAAAACCATCAAATTATAATAAAGTATAAATTATAATGTAATGAGTGTTAAATTATTTATAATGTACCTAATGAATCTGTTATAAATTTCCATTTTATGGTTATGTAATGAAAGTATGACAAATAGTATTAATATGTAAGTGTTTTGGTCTTGCACTGTAAACTTGCATATGTTTGAAAAAAAAAATAATATAAAAGGATATGAACCTTGAAAGTTAAATAAATATGCATTTTTAGGGTTCCGTACCCAAAGGGTAAAAACGGGAACCTGTTACTAAGACTTCACTGTCCGTCTGTCTGTCACCAAGCTGTATCTCAAGAACCGCGATAGCTAGACAGTTGAAATTTTAGGTGTATTTTCGTCTACATTTACCGATTTAAATTTTAACTGTAATAAATCATTCACCTTAGGCCATGCCAGTCTGCTTAAAACGATTTTCAAAGTAACACTAACACAGTCTGACTCAAGGTTACGTTCCATTTCATGTAAAATTCTCTAAGCGGAATTTCAAAGTTCAGTTTTAATAATTATTATTTATAAACAGTATGTTTTTTAGCCGAATCAATTGTATAACGAATGTAGTCTCCGATATCATCAAATAACGTAAAATGGAATTTGCCTGAATGTGTCGTGGTATTTAAGCGAGACCGATCCGAACGTCATAGCCGAACATTTCCGAACCACTCCGAACAATGGCGACGCTTCAAATTGTCAATGTTATCGAGGTTTCATTGCGTGATTGTACAGGTCGCGTCATGTAAAAAGAACGCTGGCGGTCATACGCTTTATATGGCATCCAGCGCTCTTTTTTCATGACGCGACCTATAGAAAAAATAAAAGAAGCCTAAGTTAATATCCAAATAATTGATTCGAAAATTTATTTCTCGTGTTACTTGCGTTGTTTTTGAGAAACGTGACGCCAAAGATCGTGTTTTTCGTAAGGCACTATCTCGCTCGTTCCTTCGTGTTTTATACCCTTCTGATTTTCCGATTTTATGGAATACATTGTGTACTTACTGCCTGTGCGGCTCCGCCTGCATGTGAAAAAGAACCCACGCAGACCCACGGGATAAAATAGCTTTTGCCTATTCCGAAGATTCATTCCATTTACTGCTTATCTACATATTTTATCGATTAAGGAATTTTGGATTTTATCGCTTCCTTAAAAAATTTAATGTCACAAACACTATCTCATTCTTAGTAGTATAGATAATAGACAATAGTAGCTTAGTTTTTAGTTTTCTCGGGTAGCCTTTATGACATTGGTTGATTGAATATTGAGTTGATACTTTACTTATACTCGTACAGATAGCTGTCATTTTTTTTTCTCGTTAAATTCAAAAATATTATGTGTCTTAAAACCACTTGTCAGCCCGGTGATTCGTTTGCAAGATATTGAGCTTTAAAGCCAAAATTTTTGTTCGAATTCTTCCCCCCCCCCCCCCCCCCCCTGCCAGCTAAATGGCTACTACTGGGGATGTGAAAAAATTGGTTGCTGTAGTACGTAGGCATAAGTAGTTAACGAGCAACCGCAAACGCACCCAGCCCACGTTGATGTAACTAAGACAGACAGGCAACTACGGAACCCTAGACCGCGTGGCCCGACATGCACTTGGCCGGTTTTTCTAAGTTCGTTTGGATTGAAGTATTAGAAATAACAAAAAAATATTATACTTACGATGTCCAATGGAATATGGTTAAAATTTGCCAAGTCAATATTTCATACTAAAGCCTTATTGCTAAAGTGGGGGTTGGGGGTCGAAGTTGCACCACGTCCGCAGGAATTACCCATCGCTACCCTACACGTGACCCCTGGGTGGTGCTAAAAGTGCAACAACCTGGCAACCGTACTGTCTTTTCCAAGATCTCACGGTTCTAAATACTGATTTGCCATACGACAAATAAAACAAATTGCTAAAGTGTTAATATTACGTTAACGTATTTTAATATACAGCACAGACATAAGTATATACGCCTGAGCTAAGATAATCCAGTTGCAGATTGAAAGGAGTAGCACTTTTTTTATGCGAATCAGCCCTCGAATGCCTCTTGCCGCTAATGTATTAGGTACTAGAGACAAGAGCATCATGACAACTAAAAAAAAGTACCTACCCCAAAGTTCCAAAATATTAAGCCCTATATAAAGTTTGAAGTAAATTTATTTTCGGCCAGTCGTATTGAAAAAGGATATACGTAAACGGAAGTTTAAACGACAAATACGTCCTTTTCGTTTCAAACTGTTGAACATACATATGCCTTAAGTTTGCGTGCAAATTCACGACTTCAGTGAAACTTTGTGGAAATTTTACATTCAATTACAACGATGCCTGTACGTACACGATGTACATATATAATGTTTTGGGTTCCGCGTTACAAGTTCAGACATATATATTATTGCAAAAGATAATGTAGTTTTAAAGTACTTGTTTCATTATATTTGTACTAGGTATTTTGTTCGGCTGAATTTATCGGAAACGATGGAATATTCAGTGTAAGTATATTCATTAACTAGTAACACCAGAACCAGCCAGTTAATGAAAACTTGCTTACTCATTTTGATGAATTGAAAAAACCATATTCTTTTACAATGTTTTTTAACCTAAAAATCAACGTACCTACTTAAGAAACGAAACAAAAGAAGAATTCAGCCATTTCAATATATTTTTTAAGTAGTCTTATTTTTATTTGAAATTTAGAAAAACAATCAACAATTAATCGTTGACGAAGGTCGGAATTTCCTAGAATTCGAAACGACAATATTGAGACAGAAAATTGCGGTTCGAAATGACTAAATTATTTTGTATTTATAGGTATTGAAAATTTGCTAGTATCAATTATATATGATTATATTATATAATTTAAATTGAATTGAAAAAATAATTATTATTTTAAAACATGGCTGTTTCGCGAGTTCTACAGCTTACAAAGCCGCTAGTTTATGGGATATATATAACTACAACTTAGAAAAGTAGAAAAACTTCCGACATTTCAATGTGTATGTGTGATTGATTCAATGTGTTCACGAATAAATTTAAAATATTGTCTATTAGTCACCAGAGATCATAGACAATATTTAAAATAGTGCATTTATTTTATTTATATCCTCTGCATTTATTTTTATTATTACAGAAGTAAAGATTCTTATTACCATTTTGTGTATCATGGCCCTAATAGGGTCTATTCGAACACTAAACACGCGTAATACGGACGACTTCCGTAAAAAAAAACATTATGGAGGGATCGGAGGGAAAGATAAAAGTCTTTTCTCGTGTATATATTTGTGGTTGATATTTATAAATAAAATTTCAAAATGAGTTCCTAATAAAACTTCAACGTATCAGCAAACAGAGTGACATTTATTCAATGTTTTCCCGCCTACCGCCGCCGACTGGTAAGTCGGGTAAAGTAAGTGTGGTAACAGATAATTATTTTGTTATTTAAAGACAATTTTAACAGTTCCGATGACAACAGCGACGTAGTTTCTTCGTCGCTGTTGTCATCGGAACTGTTAAAATTGTAGGTACTCCGCCGGAATTGAGGGTGGAGGCCGAATAAGCAATGAATAACTTGTTGCCGCCAAAATCGATGGACAAGTACATAAATACAGGTTGGTTTTTTGAGTGGTGATATTTCTTATTTCATTGCATATTTTTGAGAAAAGCACTATACATGCCTAGCCGTGAAAAGGGCTTGCCGGCTTCGTATCACTATCCGGCCTCCCTACGGTCGGCCGTCTATACCTACTCACCCGGCAAGCCCTTCTTCCCCGACGGCTGCAGTAATGTACTATTTCAACACAATTGCTCGTAACGTACCTCTTATTGTGTCGCTTTTAGGCTCATAATCCTGGATGTTAAACACGCGTGTTTTATAACATTACAACACTCGTGTGTTATGGTTATATCCCGATTAAGTCACGTTGGCACCTTGCAGCAAGATATATGCATGAACACGGTGCATTCTTAAATTAACCGGGTTGTACAGAATCTACAGCTCTTTTTTAATTCTCGGCAAATGGATTCTTACTCGACTAAACAAATTAAATCCTTTTTGTTAATTAATTGACTATTTCTATTTGTATATGATATAGAAACGTTTAATTTAAAAACTATTCACTTTTGATAACATTTTATATAAATTAATACAGATAACATTTTAAAACGAAAATATTATTTTATTTTGTATTGGCTGTTTAGAGATTTCTGTGCCCGCACTGCGCAAACTTGACGAAAAAAACTGTTGCGCGCCATTAGTCCTGCCACATACTGGCGCGGACTGCGGTGGCGGACAATAGTAAATTTGACAGCGGCGGACAAGTTTACTATTGTCCGCGGCGACCAGGCCGCGCCAGTGCGTGGTAGGCCTTATAGGTTATTTCAAAAATATTTGTTTTGTTTATGCGTGTTTGGTTATTATCAAATATGTTGACTCGTGGTGACTAGAAAAGTAATAATTAGAATGGACGCCACTGGAAATTCTTGGCGATGTGCAATAGTGAGTAAAAACCTGTTGCCACCTTAATGATTTACTTAATGTAAAGAAAATAATTTGGCAGGCCTATAACATTTTCATATTATGAAAATGTTTTTTTTCCTCGCAAAATGTGTTGAAAAACGTCGTATGATACGCGTGAGCTTTGATAATAATCCTTGGCTTCCTTATCACGCTCACTTGCGGTTCGCGTGAACAATTTCGCCTCTGATGTAAGTATCAGCATACCTCACTTGTATCACAACGTACTATTACCTACGTAACCTTGTCCTTCAGGTGGTCGCAAAGTCAATAACCATACAATGATTCTACATTACTAATGCAAAAAGCAATAGTTTTAAACAAGACAAAACTACCCACCCCTATAGTAGGCACAACCCTTTAAACCTAATTAAATGCATATGAGTAAGTAGCTGTTGGCCCGTTTGTAAGTGTATGGATAAAAGTATGTAAGTGTAATAACAATCTTCCGATAACCATGTAAAAAGGTTACATTTAGCTGCTTTTTGCGACTCATTTTATAACAAATGACAATCCTTAGTGAATAAGACAACCGTAATAATACAGTATTCAGAGCCACGTGCCGCCATGTTAAGTCGGCCATCTTGAATTATGGAAGCCGCATAACTCGCTCATACCTTTAAATTTTTATCTGAACTATGCAAGAGACGTGCAGTAGATTCTAGGAATACTTTACTCTCAACCATTCTAACGTCAGATACATGGGCATTCGTTAGAGTGGTTTTTGCATTTAATATTTATTAAAATGCAGTAAGTCTTTAGTTTTTATGTTAGTACCTACCATGGTAGAATAAAACAAGGTAACGTAGAAACTTGCAACTTTACCCGCTTTTTGCAAACTTCTTTATTTATTTCATATGTTGGTATAAATCGTTTTGGATTACTTATTCATAACGCATATAAGTTTATATACTTATCTTTGTGTGTGTTAGCAGGGCGCATCATCAAAACGTGTTATTACCTTA
Organism: Epinotia demarniana; assembly: GCA_945867215.1. Classification (NCBI taxonomy): domain Eukaryota; kingdom Metazoa; phylum Arthropoda; class Insecta; order Lepidoptera; family Tortricidae; genus Epinotia; species Epinotia demarniana. The sequence continues at coordinate 22,099,112 of OX244261.1, forward strand.
AAAATTGTTACTCATACATAAATATAAACAAGTTGCCCACTTTTGTATGTGTTTTTTTATAACATTTCATCATTACACATCGGTAACTCGTGGCACTTAGGTAGCACTTGACAGTTTCTAACAGACTAGTGATGTGACAATGATCTTCTTATACCAGTCGAGAAAAAGAAACCACTAAAAAACAAAAGGAATTTTTATAATTTAATATAAATGTGACATTCGTAATAAACTATCAATACTTGTTCTAAATACGTCTACGTATTCTACTTGAAAAAATGTTGTTTGTGTAAGAAAACGATCTAAACATCGCAGCAGGTGCATTTTACCTGATCACCTTGCAGTAGAAGTTCTGAATGCTCTCTAAAGATTTCCTCCATTATTGAAAATATCATGCGACTCGTAATAATTATTACAAGGAAATGAATGAAAATATCATTGACATTGATGTTTTTAAACTAGTAATCAAACCTTCTTCGTCATAATATGTTAAGACCATGTAGGTAATATTAATTTATTATTTTATCTTATCTGAAAAGACACTTAGAAAACGTAACTCATCACGAATCTTTTAAGTGCTACCTAAATGCCACGAGTTACCGATGTGTTATCATCATCGACCCTATTAATATATTTTTATACTCGTCGATTAAAATCTGTGTATTAGGATTTCATAGAGAATACTGCAACGTCACTCTTTTCATCATTGAATAGTCTTGGTTACTTCCGAAACAACCGAAATAACTGTTTCGATACGCTCTAGGCAACCGATATTTTTTTGAAAATAGAACTTCGTATTTCAATAATATGTGGAGACTCGATCCGATACAAAATTATCAATCTATGGCGTTTCGGAATTTAGCCATGCATGTAGAAATCTACTTGAACTTGCTGCTGTATCCAGGGCCTTAAAAAAACTACGATTTGTGATTGGCTAGCATTTAGCCAATCACAGCACAGTACTGCAACATTACGGACGCCGCGCCGGTGGTGTGATTATGTATGGATGGATTATTGTAAAGGCCTCTCATAGACTAGAGCGGCCTGCGGTGGCGGTCCATAGTAATTTTGACAGCTGCACCAGTGTGATTTGGGCTTAAAAGAAGTCGGATAGTAGAACTAGACTATTATATAGTACTTACGATATAGTTTTCTCATATACACTCGTATTGATGACTTACGTTTTTTTTTTTACTCCTGTACCGTTATCTGTCATTTATATAGGCTTTAGCTCAAATACAATGACACGGATAATAAGTCGTCGAAAAACTCTATGCTCTATGGTCCATAAACGCACTCTTTAGTGTACTTTTATGGTTCATACATTTTCCATAAAAGCACTGTTTACCACGGTGTCAAATCATCGAACTTTTTTTAATCAGCCACTATATTGCAGTGGTACCAGCTTCATAAGCAATATTTACGAACTGAAAAGTTTTATATTTACTATAAAATACAATCAATACAATACAATACAATACAATACAAATACTCTTTATTGCACACCTCACACAAACAAAGAACTAATAAAGAGAAAGAATACAATAACATGTAGGTAGAGGTAGACAACAGGCGATTTTATCGCTGAAGAGCGATCTCTTCCAGACAACCTTAGGGTATTGGAGAAAGAGATAAAACTATTTGTACAAATATTTGTAAAATAAAAATAACTTATCATGCATTGTGTGAATTTGTGTGTTAATATATACGTATTTTACCTATTATTGCTATTATTTATTAATATAAACAGATCCGATTCGGTTCGGATCCGGATTCAGTTTGGTTCGGATGGCAAGTGCATGGAAATTAAAAACAAAACAGACCATAAGCAAGAGGTGTCAATGTGTCATATTTCTAATTTCCCACCAACGTTCTAGTTCAAAATTAAAAGACGAAATATGATATTCCTTATTAATAACTTCTAAAGATTTCATTCGTGTTTCAGAAGTGAAGAGAAATGTGTACGTTCCTTTTAAAATGGACGAAGAAGAAAATAACTGCACCGCTGAAGAAATTGCGTGAGTAGTAATAGAACTGACGGAAAACTTACTGCATGAAAAGTCAAATGCTATTTATTTAAAATTAGTCGTAGAAAAAGTATTGTATGCAACGGTGTATAAATTGGTCTTACAACGCTCGTGGCGTCTTTAATTGCGATGCTCGACAAGGCTCGCATCGCAACTCACGACTCTCGCGTTTTAAGACCCTACTTATACAACAGTTGCATAAAACACTATTAATGAACTCGTACAGAAAGTCTTGTTCGCCATAGTGTCATAATCAAGCTTTTTAATCTCGTACCTTACTTAGGCCACTCAGCAATCTTCGTGGCCTAAACACGGTACTCGACTAAAAAGCTCTCTGTTATAATAATAACACGATTGTGTAAAATACTATATTTTACTCGTCTGCGACGATGTTCAAGGTAGGGTAAAGTGTCTAATAGAAATATGTTTGTCAAATAATAATAAACGAAAGTTTTATTAATTTCGAATGTACGAGTAGTTTACAAACATTGAGCACAAGTTTAAAAAATATTTCATTATGGTAACTCTGATACATGTCAAGTAAAAATCAACTATTTATTATTTTGGCAACCTATATAAGTTTTGTTATTAAAGTCATTATAACTGTAAGGGTAAAAATCTACCGGACAATGTCGCAAAAAGTGATCTAGGAATTCGTTTATAATATGCCCATCGCTATAATTACAAAACTAAAAGAGATACAGCATTGAGCTTTTGTATATATCGTTTACGGTCTAGATATTTACCACAGTTAGATCATAGACTATGATATGGCTCTAAAGTTTTTGTGAACTTCTTGGCCCACAAAAAATCATACCCATATTCAACGCTGTCTCGCACGTGACTAACGTCAGCTACGGGTTATTCTATAGGTAGTGTTGTCAGCAAACAGTTTAAATATCACCCAAAGGTTTATAAAAATGTGACGTGGTGGGCATAGTTATGTGCAATGGGCAAAGTGGCCAGGATTGAAGGTAAGTCATTCTCGACGATGTATCTGACCCATGTCACACAAATTTTGTCATTGATTTACAAGGAGTTTTGTTAATGCACGATTATTATTATTTTAACGTACTAGTTTAACTAATAGGTACTATTTATGTGGACTGAAAAGAAAACTGTATGAAAAGCACGTTATAAAAGTAATGTAATTAACTTTCTCACAGTGTGATCACGCTGACAGTCCGCCATTTTAAAGATGATGAAGGTGTAGGTCAGATACACCGACGTCACTAGATGTCACGGGAATGACTTACCTTGTTTTATTATACCTATCATTGTGAGTACAATATTGTTTACTGATACTTTATACACATCGTTGTTTTAGATTATAGGATTATAATAATGAAGTTGCATTACTCGTTTTACGATTTCTTTGACCCCTTTTAAAACTGCTGCTTTTTTTCCTGCTTTCTCTATCAATTAATTGGTAATCGTAACATGTATGTGAATTATTAATATTTTCCTCAGATATACTTATAAGAATTACTAACCCCGATATAAAAAAATATATTTCACCAGTATAAAATGATCCTTCAGGATGGACATAGGCAAATTTTATCCCGCTTATATGCGGGCGAGCAACCAGTCCTAGATAAATGAAGTCGAATTTGAACTCATATATTTAAAAAAAAACTTATAGCAAATTAAATGTATTCATCGGTTATACACGTGCATAAGTAAAAATATACATATTTAGCTTTGTATTGCTCGCTGTTAAGCATATAGATAATATGGGTGAGAACGTCACTCATACCAGTCCCGTGCTAGTCTATCCACGCCTACGGGTACGAAACTAAAATAAAATACCCTTAGCAAGATTCAATTTAAACCCGGAACCGCCAGGTGAGTTACCCACGAAGACATTTTTCACCGACTTCAAAAAATGGTAGAGGTTCTAAATTCGGATTTTTTATCAATGTTTGTTACCTCAGAACTCATTCATGATGAGCCGATTCGAAAAATAAATTTTGTTTGTGTGTATATGGTTCCAGATGGGTCCCATTTTTTCTAAATTCAGTTAGATGATGGGATCCATGAGGAATTGAGGGAACTCCTCAATTTTAGTAGGCACGCGTGTAGTAATTTTGGTATTTTCTATTATAACTCGTGTATTTACATCCGGAAATCATAAATTTGGTGGCGAGGAATTAATGATGAAGACCACAGATAACTTATCGAATTCCTCAATTATGTACTTAAAAGTGTAAAAGTACGTCACAGGTTCTGATAAGATTCGGCTCTTTTGTTAACTAATGAAGTGCCATTGGTGATGATCTTGGGGAATCGACGGAAGTCCTCAGATATTATCGGCCCATATACAGCGATTCGGTTTTTTTCTCTAGTAATCAACGCATTTGCTATCGGAAATCAGTTCATGGTAAATTGGAAAAGAAATGTGGAAACGTTCTCGTGGCGGAGTACTAAATTAAAGTCGGTTAAAACACTCGTATTAATGTTTCTTCTCATGTAGTGCACTACTTTGGTTTCAACTACCTATTTTAATTCTTTTTTTATCCATTCACGATGAATACTGCTTTGACTATCGTTTTATCACTAACCAAATTTCTATAAATTTTATTTCAAAGCTTGAATGTTCCTCAAATTAATCAAGCTCACTATTAAAAGTGCAAACTAGGGTAACGTTTATAGACTTCTCTCGAACTACCTATTGACACGAAATCCGTTAGATAGCTATTTTATTATTTAAGAGAAGCCTTCTATTTTGAGATTTTTCTTCGTCTGAAGCTAGATCGGGATTAAAATCTCAAGCGCGTCGGCTTCTAGTTCCGATATCGGCCGTGATCTGAGTCTTCAACGCGATACTAGATAAAAGAGCTATTTGTGAAATAAAAAGGATCCTTCAGAAACATTTTCCTCGCGTACTTTACAACCTTCGCCTTTGCTATTAATAGTTATTCGCAGACGCAAGAAATAAAGGAGAAAAAATCTAATAAATGCTTTAGAATATCTTGGGAAGTTGTATAATTCTCAATTGAAGGTATTTATACCGTTCCTTTGATGTGTGAGTCACTAGCATTAAATTATAATGACACAGCAAATCGACACGACTATATGTCTAGAACTGTTAGGATGTGTCAGGCATATTTCGGCGCTTTGTTATATTATGGCAGAAATTCTTTAATGATGCTGGTGACTGTACTTATGGCCTCACTAATAATAAAAGCGTCTTCCAAATCAAGATACTATTGACAAAACAAGATGCTGAAGATGTATTGACCGGTCTTCCCTCTTTTCCGCACCCATTTACCCTTGTGTATACGAAAACAATAATGAACCTATAAATTACCCTAAATCGAAGATCGTTCTTCGTAAAAACCAAGCAATACTTCCCAATTCCTGTTGGTATAACAAATAGTCGCGAAACGTTCGCAAATCGGCTCTTTTGTTACCTAATTCCGAGCTTATGTCCGTAACGCAGCTGTGCCCAATTTATTGCTTAACCTTTCCTCCTTTACGGATGGAATTGAAGACGATAAATTATACTTCAAACCCAAATAAGGCCCGTAAGTTACGGTCCGTGCAAATACCCGCCTAATGGTCGATCAGTCTAGATAGATTAGATAGATTCGCGCGAAAAACAAACGTTACAGCCTCCCCCTTGCACCTGATCCGGCTCGTATCGCCCCATCTCTTTCTTTATTAGGGAAATGTTGCAATTTAACGGAATCGACGAAAAATCGGGCCTTTTAAGAAACACAAAGATAGATAGAATCCATCGTTCACTGTATGTAATTAAATTAAAGGAAACCATTAATGTTGAATTGGGATCTATTATTAGGAAGTTAAGTAATTGAAACTCATCTTTTACTTTTCCTTTTTCACCCTTTTGAGAAATTATAACGTTTTTTTTTGCCTTTGGTTTACTTAATTAAGTAAGTATACGATAAAATAAAAATATTGTTTTGACTATTCGAGTAAAGGAAACTGTTGCCTACACTATATTATTTATTTACATAATAAATGTGTAATTAAATGTAAAGTGTATCCAAATTAATAAAATAATTTGGAATAATAAAAAGTATAAAATATTTTTTTATAGTAATACTTATAACAAATATCAAATCAATCAATGTCTTTACTAAATTGCTAACCTTCCTTACCCTGATACTCATAACGATGGATAATAAATAACCAAGGCACGCCTACTAAAATAAATGACGCCACCATGTTCTACCCCTCCATTTGCCGAGATGTCTTTGCTGAAAACTATTTAAATAAGGGAATTTCTCGCTGCACCGGCATTCTGCCAGGCATGAGGCGATCGAGGGCCGAGTCCATACATCGGTAATTGTCGGCCAAATTGAAATGACGTAGATGTTTATTTTATTCCATATATTTAGGTACGCATTTGACCACTATCTTGCCTGATAGTAAGTGAAGTTCTGGTCGAGGGTGTTTACATGCATAATATACGTAGATAGTGCCTATTAACTGTCGTCTTGAAATTAATTCATGGAAGACGACGTCTGTTTGAAATAAAATTGTATTATTATAACGAACAGGTTATAACGAAATCTATGAACAGAATTAACGCTCGCATTAACATAAATTTAGAAACAGCAATATCAACAAATAGTAAGTAGAAATAATCAAATTTGAAAAAAAAAACTTATACTATGACTACTTTTAGATTAAGTAAAATTTAAACGGATTCATCAACAACACTGTCAGCCAACTACTCATCCTGGTCACGTGATCCTCATCCAGGAATGTCCCAAAAAGGATGTTATCGAATTAAAATTATTTCAATTCATCATCATCATCATATCACGTTACGCATACGACCCTGGTGCAGAACTGCAGAGGGAGGCCTGAGTGGTTTTGTGGGACGCCCGTATCTGCTGATGAGACCCACGGTGTACCCACTAGAAATGATTTCTTGTAAGCTTGAAGCTCTTAATTTTCGGTTCTTTGACTTCAAGTTCGTAATTCGCTCGCCTGCCGAAGGTGGTGACCTTACCTAGCACCTATGCCTATTCCTTTGCACGTCACCACATGAACAACAACAACAACAACATCAACAAATAACAACACAACAAGCAACAGCTCTACCAGGCGTTTGCGATGCGTCGATCGATTTCTTTAGACTGCATGTTATCGAAGGATGCTGTCTCCCAAGTAGATATACTCGTCGACATATTGCATATCCTGCCCATCTACCTTAACCCTATGCTTTACGCCGTTGGTCATCAACTGGGTCTTTGCCCTGTTCATTTTGAGCCCAACTTCAAGACTATCTGTGCTTAGATCTTAGAGCATTTGTTCTAGCTGGGGTGCAGTGTGGGAGAACAAGACAATGTCATCGGCAAAACGCAGGTTAGTCAGCCTTGTGTCGCCGACGTCGATGCCCATTGCTTCCCACTTGGCACATTTAGTAATAACTTTAGTAAAAAATCTAACTTTATTTTGTGATTGGCTATTAAACCTTTGAATAATATTAGCGTAATAAAGTTTTAATATTTTGGCGTACACAATGAATCAACAAAAATTATAAAATGTGGTATTCTTATTAATAAATAAATAATAAATAAACTACCCCAAACGACATAAAAAACATAACTTAAAAAGCATTTTACAGTTTTTTTTAAGCTTTTTAGTGGGTTTACTTTGCATTCGAATTTAAAAAAGTTGTGGTTTCAATTTAACTCTCTTACCTTGTTGTCCTAAGTCCTATTTTTAGGGTTCCGTACCCAAATGCTAAAAACGGGACCCTATTACTAAGACTTCGCTGTCCATCTGTATGTCTGTCACCAGGCTGTATCTCAAGAACGGCGATAGCTAGACAGTTGAAATTTTCACAGATGAAGTATTTCTGTTGCCGCTATAACAACAAATACTAAAAACAAAATAAAATAAATATTTCAGGGGGTTTTTTTTATTTGGTTAGCTAAAAGAACAGTGCAAATAGATAATTATATTTAAATATCATATTTTTCGTATATTACCGTCGCCAAAACATTGTGTTAAACCTTAAAATTTATCAAAGTACCCGATTTACTAATTTTTTTGTTAAATTCTGTGTTTTTGCTATTGTTTATCTTCTTTTATTTATTTTGCCTTTGATTTTATTATGCTAAGGGTTGATTTTCTCAAGATGCTTGAAGAATGAAGGTTTTTTGTCATAATAGTAACATTGGGTAGCTGCCAAGTCCAAAAATAACCAAACTTCCATATATAATCTTTCACCCCCTAGTTTAAAACCCTTTGAAGCACGAATATACAATATTGCTTCACGGGAATCGTTTTTTTATTTGTACCACAAAAGCAAAATCTCAAATTTCCTAGATCTACATTCAATAATAAAGGATTTCACTGCAATGTTCCATCCCCAATTTGACCCCCTTATGGATTGAATTTCCAAAAATCCTTTTTTTATTGTATTTTCTGTTATGTATTTCAAATTTCGTGCTGCTACCTTCAGCGATTTAGGCTGTGCGCTGTCTATCTACATAGTAGTATTAGTAATGGCCCTAAATGTATCATCATCATCATCATATTAGCTGATAACGTCCACTGCTTGATATAAGCCTACCCCAAAGAGTGCTAAAAAACGGTCTTTCACGACCCGCATTCGACAGACTCCCGCGACCTTTACCAGGTCATCAGTTGTGGGTGGGTCTACAAACTTTTCCTAGTTCTATTATATCAATATTGTGTATTTGACAAGAGCGTGACCGGTGCATATATAACTTTTAAGAATGTGGCATACAAAAAAAGTTACTGGCTGTATAGAATGTTTACTTGGCTACAATGCTACATAAAAAAGACAAAAAAAGTCCATTTTCAAAAATGAGTGCCGCTTACGCTTCACGTTATGAGGCAGTATAACTTTGTAAAGACCCAAAAGGACCCCAAATGTCACGAAATCAAGCTGCGAAGTATATGAATAAATCAAGGGCGTTTGTAACTAAGTGGGTGAGGCGATATATGGAGTTTAAAAAGGTTGACGACTTAACAGAACGCGGGAAAACAAAGAAGACCTCCTCTGCAGAGGACAAACGGCTAATGCAGTTGTTTAAAAAAAAACCACTTCTGTATTTGCATTCTACACAAGAAACTTTGAAGACGAAATGTTTGAAGATATCTTTAGATACAATCAGAAGGCGTTTGAATGAAAGATGTGTTTTTGTCAATTGTCATCAAGGACTCTTTATCAAACGTAGTGTAGTGATCCAAAGGCACTAAGACAACATATCATGTCTCTTTTATACAAACCACCCTATCGCAAAGACATGTACAAAAGGGATTTTGTAAATGTGAGCATAGTTTTATATAATAAACTACCAAATGAATTACGAGCACTGTCGGGACCAATTTTCAAGCGAAAAATGACCAAATGGTTACTGAAAAAATGCTTTTACAGCGTCAAGGACTATTTAATAAATTATAAAAATGTTTGACATACGAAATGATTGCAATATTGAATTAATACCTAATTGACATGCTATTTAAGCTTATTTAAAATTAATATTTGTATGCTTGCTTGAATGCTGAATACGAGGACTTGTACACCATAACCTAAGACCATGTATGTAACTGTATTCTTAGAAATAAAAAAAAATGAATTTAAATTTTGAATTTGAAAATAGGTTGAAATATCGCAGTACAGTGAAGAAACCACTCCTTACTGAAAAAGACATGGAAAAGAGACTATCGTGGGCGAGACAAAACAAAAACCAAGATTTGAATAATATTTTTTTTCCGATGAAGTTTATTTTTGGGCAGCTAGTTACTCGACTCGGACTTGGTCTACGGGAGATAATAGAGTGCTCGTGCGAACCGTGAAATACCCGGTAAAGGTACATGTTTGGGGATACTTCTCAAACCAGAGTTTCGGCCATTTGCAATTGTTCACCGGTACACTGGACGCCCATAAAATGGTCAAAATTTATAAAAAGACCTTGTTGCCTTCCACTAAAAAGATGTTCCCAAAGCACGACGCGTCTTGGATTCTGCAAGAGGATAATGACCCTAAACACCGAAGTCAGTACTGTACTGTATGGAAGACTCAAAATGGCGTCGACGTTTTGGATTGGCCTTCACAATCACCCGACGCCAATTCAATTGAAAACGTTTGGGCATGGATGAAGCTTAAATTACGGGGAAAACTACTTTTAGTGTTTCTGACTTAACTCGAGAACTGAAGTCTGCGTGGAGGTCTTTACCTCGCAGTTATGCTGACAATTTGACCAAAAGTATGCCTCAAAGATGCCAAGCGATTATTGATAACTCAGGAGAATGGACGCCTTATTGAAAATAAAGCATGCATGTGTATAGAACTCTTTAATTATAGTATTGAACATGAAATTCTAATTTTTTTTCTTTAAATTTTACTGGTCACGCTCTTATCGTGCATGAAATAGAGAAACTGTCACTGTCATATAAATGGAAACGTTTATTGACGTGAAATATAATTATCATATTTTCTATCAAATTACTACAAGAATATATAGAATGTATAGACATCAGTGTTTAACGGATTATATCCATATCCATTAATTTTATTTTGTAAATGGGGTTAAATTACAAAACCGATACCTTTCTTTACCTCAACCATTCCTTTTCCTTTTGTCTGATTATTAATATTTTTCGATTCGATCACCAATCAAATTAGGTCATCGTTGATAACCCAAAAATTATACTGAATATCCTATGATAATGTCCTAACAATAACTTTCCACAAGCTCGTTTCGGGCTGGCAGGGTTAACGTTTCATCTTTACTCTGTTCCATACTTTACGGCCAGCGCTCATGATGGTTTTTTGTGCTACAACGAGCAATCTAATGAAGTTGCTTTGTGTACTCACGTCTCAAGGGAATTTTCCGTCATATGAACTTAATGGAAATATGCAAATATGTTACGTATTCCTTCAGTACAGGATGCAATGAGCATCGTTTTCACTAACCGACAGTGAATAACAATTGACACTGACTCGCTCTATACCTTTAACTGACGGGAAAGAGCACACAGCTTCGTAGAGTACGAAATTTAAAACAGGTAGTGAATGAACGAACAGGAAAAGTTAGCTTTTTAGTCAGTTTTACTCAGAGTTTGCTGCTGAACTTGACATCGATAAGAAAAAAGAACACTTCCAAATCCCACTGTCATTACATGAAATGTTGTAGTCTGCGCGATGTCATCACTGTTGCCGATACCTTATTAGGTCCACGGAAATGCATTTCTTTATTTAGAACACAACATACATAAGCGCTCGTATAATTATTGTATACTAAACCGATTTGTGTAAGAATATACCCTAATATATGTAAGTACATCTGTATGGGTTCTTACTTAAATACTTTCAAAATATTATTAATAGATACATTTTGAAGGTATTTAAATAATTCAGCTTATATTCAGTCGCATTAGGTATACTCGCCGTGGTATACTCAATATTTTTACAACGCAATTTTTATTTCGTTCCCTAAAAAAGCTTTCTTGGACAGTAAAGGAAAAGGAAAAAAGACTATTCTGCCATATTTGCGTGGTTTTATGTACAGGAACATCCACATTATCATAAGAATAGTATAATATAGGTATTATAATGTATTCATGGGCCGTTTCTTTCAGGATTAACGGTGTATACGCGTATGCAAAAATCGGAAAAGCCATAGGCTCGCGGGATACCAATTTATTATGTGACCTTTCTTTAGTAAATGGACTTGTCGGAGACAAATCGAGGCCTCGCAGGGAATGATCCCACCGTTCCTAACAATTTACTATCGAACTACCGCTTCACTGTACCTTCGAACTGCTGGGCTTATATAACAAGGGCGTATGATGTCGAACATCTGTGTTACATACGTCACTTTGGAGGAGAGGGTTGGTGAAAAATGGAGCACTGACTTGGCCGCCATTTTAACAAGCGTTATTTGACCTGTAGGTCAACGCGAGGTAATGTGATCGACATCCATATCTATCAAGAAATTGTTTGGAATCTGCGATATGGCAGAACGAAATCTTTGTGAAAAGTTTTTGTAAAATGTTCTTGACAATAGGAAAATCACTCTCATCACGGTCGTTGCGCTACGTGTACTACGCCATAGCGCGTAGTTTTTGTCTTATATATAACGAAACCCTTCAATATTACATAAACGCATCGTAGGCAGTTGTGCATCTTACGCGCCGAAAGGGCTTTTAAAAAATGTCTGAATTGTATAACTATAATACAGTACTTATACGAATATGAATGGAGATAAACCGACGTAGAAATAAACGGACCTAATTATAAAGACTTCGAAAAGCAATGAATCGTGTGCTTCATATATAACTTTTATCTTTTTTCTTGACTAACGGTATTGTTAATTTAGGAACCTTGAGATTAATACAAAAAAGACTTACAGTATTATTACACAACTTGATTATAATTAAATCAGAATTTTGATTAATTTTCTTCAGATATCAACTAAATATATTTAAATCTACATTTCAGTTCAGTACATTAACATAAAATCTATCTCTACATTAATATTTTTTGAAAAATATAACTAAATCATCAAGCTTACGTAATAGGATGAAAGGCTTCCATTTTGCATTTTACGATCTCACTGCATTTTTTTTCCATGTAGCATTGCATATGAGTGTAACTTGCGCACAAACATGTGTGTGGTGTGTGACTTGCTCATGCGTTTACGATAGAATATGGGGAGCGTGCACCAAAATAATTCAATACAATTTCAATACTATCCCCTTTATTGATGAGACTTAAAAACCTGTGTTGGCTCAAAATGTGTTATGCCACTTTCTTACAATCATAATTTTCAAACACATTTTAACAGCGTTTTAGCTAAAATAAGTCTCGTAAAAATATGTATATGAATAAAGGCATAATACTACGCGACACAATCGTGTTCATAAATTGGAAGCATAATGGGAGCATTATGTATGTGCCCAGCGATAAATAGCACTTCTAAAACAAAATATTTGGGAATCATAATTGACGAGTCTCTCTCATTCAAGTATCATATCGAAGCTTTGTGCAATAGAGTTCGGAAGGTAATATTTGTTTTCAAAAAACTTCGCACGATCGCGGAACCACGTTTAATCAAACAAGTATATTTTGAAATATGCCAATCGATACTAACATACTGCATTTCTTCATGGGGTGGTATAGCCAAAACTACGCTACTAAACCTAGAAAGAGCCCAAAGAGCTGTTTTAAAAGTATCTACATTCCGCCCTTTCCTCTACCCTACTAATCTTCTCTATGCGTCCTGTGAAGTGCTGACTGTTCAACAACTATTTACATTGAGCACAATATTAAAACAGCAATCCCGTACAACTCTGAACACGGTAGAAAAAGACGAAAAGATATTGTTTTCCCCCAAAATCCTCATAGAAAATGTGTATTCTCCTCCAGATTTTACGTTTTCTTGGGTCCGTTCCTTTACAACAGGTTAAATGCGAAGTTAGATCTATACTCGCTTATTTATACTAAATGTAAGAAAACTCTCCGAGATGCCCTTCAAAAAATGTCGTACGAAGACACAGAGAACCTATTTATTGTTCTAAAATGAATCCTGATTTATGTTAATAAAATAAATACTTTGTATACCTAGTTATTAAGTTTTGTAATGTATTTAAACGTAGATTTTTATGGTATGCACGTATGTTTAAAATATACTGATCATCCCTACCGCCTGAAACACAGGTGATCCTAGTTCCGGCTCTCGCAAAATTGTATCCCTTAATATAATATTTTAGTATTAAGCCATTTTTCTTGAAAATACGTTTTTCATAATAAATGAATATGAATATGAATATATATACATACATTGTTCTTCGATAATATTTTAATACTCATAGGACTCTCCGTAACTTAAACCCAGGATCTATTGGGTAGATAGATGTCGTGAAGATACAATTCCAGTTGCTAAAGCGCCGTCGTCTGTGGAATGTATGCAAAAAAGATATATACAGATTTTAAATGATTGGAAACGTGGATGTGTCGTGCAGACTAGTTGCACGGTAACTGCTTACCACTTGCCACGTGGAAAAAACAAGACATTTATATTCTTTTTATACGGGTGCTTAAATTTTATGTTTATTATTTACAGTGATATAAGAGCTGGCGCAGCGATATGGTTCCGCGGTACGTGAGCGGAATTAATGGGCGCGGGCTGCTAAAATACACACATTACAAGAAAAAGGTGAGAAGCTTCACAACTATGGGACGTTGCCACGTCGTTTTAAATAGTTACTTAGCATCACCATAGTGTTTCACTCAATTTTGCAACTCATAATTGATTTTTAACGTCATTATTAAAGTTCCACCATTTTCCCAAGAACGATACTCAAAATTGGTATTTTGCAAGATTAACTCGATAAGAGAGACTAACGCGGCAGGGGTGTCTTTATTTATACAGTATGCAACAGAATGAAAGGCAACGCTCATATCTGGTTGATGGTATAGTGGAGTATGTTGTAATAGCATACTTTTTATTAGCTTTCAGGTGCTTTTTTTAATTTGCTCTATCTTAACATGACTTAAGGTCCTCTTATTTGCAGTTGGTTCTAAAGTTCACAGTGTATCTTTAAATGCACACATTTTTTAGTTACATTTTTGCATTTTTTTTCTGGAACGATTTTTCGCGCTCTATACAATTTTTTTATTTTTGCCACGATTTTTTTTATTTTTTATTTTTGCCAAGTTTAGGGTTAAAGATTCTTGTAACATCCTGTAGATACAGTAGGACGTCAGTTTATTAACGTAAACAAACTAATCAAAACCAATCCACATATCAGGTTACTGCAATTTCAACTATGACCGCACTACCACATGCGTACGAAACACTAACCACTTTCTGTAATAATCATTTAAGGTGAAAATAACAACTACTGATGTTATTACTACAGGATTTTTGCATGATATTGTAGTTCACTTTGACATTTTAGATTTGACACTTATTTATTGTGATTTTGAAAGAGGTCAGGTTAGTCAGATAAAATCTAGATACAAATTTTAGTTTAAAATACTGATAATGCCTTTGAAATTT
The DNA here is from genome assembly GCA_945867215.1 of Epinotia demarniana. Taxonomy (NCBI): domain Eukaryota; kingdom Metazoa; phylum Arthropoda; class Insecta; order Lepidoptera; family Tortricidae; genus Epinotia; species Epinotia demarniana. The sequence goes on from OX244261.1 coordinate 22,114,155, forward strand.
CCTGCGGAGGAACATGTGGATATGATCCTTGTTTCCGGAGAGTATAGTTCGTCTGTACGCAGAGAGGTTTCCAACACGAAGGTAACCCAACAACGCCCGTTTAATCGTCAATGCGATTATCTGTGTACGAAATAACAACCCGCCGGTGCCGATTAACCGAGGAGGGCCTCAACGACCTCACATGAGAGAGGAAGAACAGGTATTGGTCCATTTTCACAAACAACCGAATCCTGGTACGAGACGTGCAGGACGCATTTTAGGCATAAGTCACCCCACCGTCTGCATACTGCATGCATACTGCATAACATTATCAGATGACAATTATTTATTTTTATTAGTTTTAATTGATAAGATTGTAAATGAATAAATACAGGAGGTTATAAAATAATGGTTTTTTTTATTAAGCCAGGGCTTATGTAAATTTACATCTTTTTCTAATAGTGAAAAACGCGAAGGTATGGTGCCTGCACCATAATCATATTTATGGTCTTAACATTAATGAGTCTCTTTCTTTGCCTTTTGTTCTGTTACATTCAGTATATTAACACTTTCAAAAGTGCAAGAAAAAATGTGTACCTACTTAAAAAATGTATTGTGTAGGTCACCATACGAAAATCCGCTTACCACCAGGTGGGCCTGGTGGCCTGGTGGCGGTACGCTTGTTTGCCACCGTAATTGTATTAAAAAAATAAAAAAATCTAATCGATTCCGAAAAGTTTTATTGTGCGTGCTATGAAATTGATAATTTAACTCCGTGGTGTGCATCAAAAACGGGATCAATCACAGCAAAACGCTGTCACCAACAAAACGGGGTAATATTGACTTTCCGAGTTATCTTCCTCCAGTCGAACTAGCCCCAGGAAGGTGGCAGATTGCCCCCGTTTGTCAATCTGTTATGACAAAGGCGGCACTAAGCCCAGAGATAAAGCCCCATTAGAGAATCAAAGGGGGTCTATCATGAAATAGAATCTGTTGAATGGGTATGATTCAGTCAATCAGAATAAACCCGGTCACGGAACCAAGGAGCTGGGGTATTGTACAAAGAACCGGTTCATTTTCTGTGTTAACTTTTAGTACTACAAATTGTTTTTGCGCTCTTTAACACATGAAGGCGCTTTTTTTCAATCATTAAACATAAATCATACTTTAAGCGTTATGGCGGTGTATAAAGTTACTGTATTAAAATAAAAATAACGTCATGACTATAAACAAAGCGACAGCTCCCGTTATTAATGTAATAATGATCTCTGTATTATTAATGAGAATTTACACAAACATAAATCTTTCATTTATAAAGTCGACTGACTGCCAAACCCTTACAAATAAAACGATGACAGTCAATACCGCGAAATTCGTTCCCATAGTAGAATACTCACGAACGCAAAGCTCCAAAGACTGCTAACAATACCCCGCGGGGTGGAGGCTCGTTTCCTTTATTTGTTGTGATTGAAAAGGGATCGGTTAATTTTATCGTGAACCATTTTGTCAGATGCCCCTACAAATCAATGGAAAATGGGGAAGAATATAAGCTACGGAATTAAAAACGAATTTCAGAATCTCTCAGGATGCAATCGAGACCACGGTGTTCTCATTTTACCACTTACTTTTGTAGAAATATACATTTATCGGATTCGTTTATTTACACACCTACTTGAATAATTCTTTGCTAGTGCCTGCTTAAACAATACAGTATAAGCAGATAAAGTACTTTAATAAGTTCAGTGCAATATTTACTGAATACCGAGTTTTTTTCCCTATTCAACTAAAAATGTATTAACTGAAATAGGGTACGTAAAAATACATTATTGTAGAGTGTGGCGGGATTGTGGAGCGTAACTTGCTCGCGTATCTATTGATTAATTGGGCTAGTTGGCCGTTGTAGATGTTGCTAAATAATAACTCCCTCTAAGTCCCGACCAAGAAACTGGAGATGTATTTACATTCCCGAAGGTGCATCACTGGCTGTACGTCGCATAATATTCTTTGAGGATCTTCCCCTAGACTTACAACTTCTTCGGATAACCAGTACTAAACGTCAAATGCGTCAACTTTGGTGGCCTCGTCATAATACATCGCGCTAGGAAACAGATTCTGCGAACGCGGCGAAAGAGTGACATCTGGAGTGCGATTTTTGAATCTCACTGGTGATATCAAAGTCACCGGTGACTAAAATTATCACCGATGACTTTTATGTCACCATTTTCCTAAAGCCGCATTTTTGATTTATTAAATGATTTGATTTATGAAATGATTTGATTTGAAATGATTTATTAAAAATGTATGTGGAGATTGGGTTACAATTGCAGTTATACTTGCAGCTCTGTTAGTCTAACCAAGCCCTACCTTTACAGGCGTCCATACATTTACAAACTAGGAAACAAGCTACGTATTTAAAAATGTTATTAATACAATACAAACATGTCAGATTTTAATATCAAAATAAAATAAAATAATAGTGCAATAGAGAAATGGAATTAAGAAATGTCATTCAGAAATTCATTAATATTATAATAACATTTATCATTAAGCCATTTTTTTACACATGCTTTAAATACTTTTAAATTCTCTAACCGTAATTCCGTAACTTATTATATATCTTTATGCACATGCAATGTGCATTTTTAGATGATAGTGCTAGTCGTACCGCCGGCCTAAAGAGTTTGTGTCTGTATTGTGCGCGCCCTTTACGAGTTCGCAACTGTTGTACTTCCAAAAAATGAGATTTAATTTGTGCACGAATACAGAGGCCTCTAAAATATACATACAGGGGACGGTAAGAATACCATTATCTTTGAAAAATGGTCGACATGATTCCATATGGCTAATCCCGAATATTGCTCTGACACACCGTTTTTGGGTGAGGAATACCTGGTCTCTGCCTGTACTGTTTCCCCACAAAACCAATCCATAACGAAGTCAGAGTTGAGTCTACATAACCATGATAAGCTAAGAGGGTAAAAATTTTTTGAAAATCACACGCTGTTTACCAACATGCAGAAGTTTTACAATGTCAGTCAGAGACAATCTTCCCGTTACATTCCTTTTTACGCAGATGTTGTCCTTGATACCGGTTTTTATTATCTCATACTATAACTTAAAACAGATTCAAATGTAAAACGTAGCGTATGTGTCAGTGTCATGTAACCGAAAATTAAAGTTTTGAAAAACTCTTGGCAGATGTCACATACGTCAATTGTCATAAACAATAACATGGTGATTTCATTTTCGAGTGAGTAAGGGCACTCGTAAATCGATACAATAGGTATGACAAATGTAAGCCACCGATGAGTTTCAAAAATACGAACTTTCGGAAATCACTCACATCGGTGAGAATTAGTCTTTGGTGAGATTCAAAAATCGATCCCCTGGTTCGTTGACCGCCATTAGTGCATCAAGCATCGTCTTATATCCTCTGTTCGTGCTCTCAAAGCAATCGGTTTAGTGGGTTTTTGGTTACTCGATGAGGCTGACCCCAAAAAAGGCCATGTAGTAGCATCGTCTTTTAAAACAAGAGGTCCTTGTTGACTACCTACTTGTCCAGGCTTCGCATTCGTCGATGTTACGCATCCGTATCTCGTTACGACATCACCACCTATCTTTGAAGTACCCCAGGTTGGGCGCCAGGTTGTAGAGTGTGGCGGGGCCGTAAAGCGTGACTTCAGCGAAACAGGGAGTTGTAGTAACGGAAAAGGTTTATTAATGAACAAAACTATTACAGAAAGAAGGCAACACCTATTTTTACGTACAAGCAACGACCGACGTAGCATCAGGAGCGTTCACTCGAAGTGCAAATAAACCGCTGGCTGATAGAATGATAGAACAAGTCTCCGAACTTCGCACAAGTGGAATTATTCAAAAGCATGAACTATGTAGCCGTGTGCCTTGTAATGAGTTCGACTGATTATCTATTCTGATGTCACCTGAGAGTCTTACATATTCTACGGTGACCAAACGCTCGCGTTCTAAAATACAGGCAGTGCCATCTATTGGGTATTTAAGCTAGCTGGTCGTTATAGGCGGTGCTATATTATTAAAAATACTATTCTAAGTAAATTTTACTAACGGCAAATTAAAAATGTTATTCGTGCTTTATAAAGTAATTTGCGGATCAAGCGATTATTTTAATGGTTGCCCCATTTTAAGCTCTGTAGACTTCAAGTGAGTAGTTCGCCACGCCACACAGATGTACCATTCGACGTCTTCACATGAACAACAACATTCGACGTCTTCACATGCGCACCAGATTCGTTAAGTCATGGAGTAAGTCCAAAAATATTTTTTATATAAACTTTCACTCTCTATTTTACCTCTTTGACGCACGAATATCCGATAATGCTTCAAGGGAACTTTTTTTTATCAGTAACTGAAAAGCCAAAGATCAGATTCATAGATCTACCTCCAAAAATAACGGATTTTCATAAAACGTTTCATCTAAAATTGGAAGTCATTAGGGGTCGAATTTCAAAAAATCCTTCATTTATGCACCTAGACGTCCCTTGATGTAATAGTTAGAAGATGTTCTTGCTATAACATATTATTTAAATTAATACTGTTAAAGTAGGTCATCTTTCAGTACGAGTTGTTTTTACAATCCAATAAAAAAAACTATTGTTAAAGGCTCTTATCTACTTATTGGTCATATATTTCGGTCAATATTGTTGTATTGGTTAGATTTTTCAGAGCCCAATTTATCGTTGCCGTTTGCTTAAGCAGTTCGGTTTTCATCTTCTTTCGGGGTAGTTAAAAGAGAAGGTCAACGATCTGAGTAACTTGGCGGCAACGCCTATAAGGCGATCACCCAGGTGGCCATTCAATGCCAAAGCCATTACAAAAGCTTTAGGTTATAGAAATTCAAGAGCACAAAATTACCAAAATACTCGTACCTCAGATTCCTTTTAAAGCAATCTTGGCTGGCACATAAAAATAATAAGAAACGAATGTCTGAAAATTGCGCAATCAGTAAGAAACATCAAAAACTGCCAAACTGGTGGTGGGTAGGTATTTAAAATAAACTTACATCCCAGATTAAAATAATAGTAACTTAATTAAGCGCTCCATGCTTAAAATGCCTATCTTTGTATATGTATGACATACAAAGACAGGCATTTTAAGCATGGAGCATGGAGCATCACTTTAAAAATCATGCGCGTCGAATCTATGAACCCGAATCAGGAACAATAAAGAAAAATGTGGTTGGAAAACACAGCCTATCCAAACAAAGGAAACAATAAAAACAAGGTGTGTTGTCGGCTCTTCGAACAATCAACCCTCGCCTTTGAATAGTGAAGAAAAAGAAAAAAGTTCACGTCTCTCCTAATACCAGCTGTCATTTTTTCACGGAAACCGTCATTCCAGTATTAGGTTCCGTGGCACGTACAACCCGTCCAGCTTATGATGCCCCCTATAATAAGGGGAGACCCGTGTAAAGTGAGTCTGAGCTATTTTTGTCTCTTGTTCAACGACACCACTATGTAAGCGTACCTCATTTGTATGGAGCAGGGTAAATAGCAGGTTCATAGATATTTTGGTCAGTGTACCAGATGTTCTTAAGGAGGCTTAAATAACATAGGCAGTTACTCGCGAATCCAAAATACACGCGTGTTGGAAATTCATAAGTAGGGTACAGACGATATCTGAAATAACTATTGTAGCGATTATCGAATTTCGGTAGCCTATGGACAGACGTCTGTAGCTGGGAAACACAGCCCGGAGTCAAGGCTCATAGGTATATTGAAATAAATTCTAAATCACTTTTATTCTTCGTAAGAGTATAGAGAGAGATAAAACATCGCATTGTATAATTCTATTTTACATATAAGTTTATAGTGTAATGTTTGATATATGAAATTCAATTACTTAGAGCCTCCTTGGTCACATTTTATAATTTCGTCTACCTTGTAATCAAGTAGACTACTCAACTAATGCATTCCGTATAGGTACCATAATCCTGTATCGTATTCGGAACGCAATATTAATATCTTATAGTTTGTATTATTTTTAATTTCCTCGTCCACCGTCGTATAATCCAATTATGCAAGCCGGTAAAAATATCAAAAAATAGGTGTAAGTTAACTTTTACAGGACAAAGTAATTATAGACGTTAGTTCCAGCTGCACGTTCGTTCATTAATATGCTAATATAGTTTCGCTCGCTCCATCGACTGCAAGCGAAAAGCGAGCTCTCGACTGGAAAGAATGTTTGATACCAGCTTTTAATGAACTTAAATTGGTTTTATTGTCTCTAACATGAAGTTCGAAGAGCATTTAATACAATGCGAATTATACGAATCAGAACTAAAAGTAGAGTGTCGTTATTTATGGTGCATTGTTACAATTTAACAATTGTCTTTAATACATAGATCTCTAATCTTATTATTTTGGTCATTTAGTTTACATGCTTGTCTGTGGATAAAATGTTCCCTTTAATAGTCCTTATAAAACAACATCTATTTTTATGAACCAAAAAAGTCGTTTGTTATTATGTCTTTTATTTAATCATTATTTGATTTGAGTAATAGTTCTATAAATTACATACTTTATTCCAGATAACAATATCTCCAATATCTTCATTGACAAAGTTGATTATTAAATTCGATGTTTAGAATACAAAAGTTTGCAAATAATTGTTGGTACCTATGTTACTCAATTTTATTCATATTCGCAATTATGGTTTACCATATACCTAAAATTGATGCCGATAACGATGATTGAGCCATTTTATTCACATCATTATGCCTCACTCGCGTATAATGTGGTATCTTAGGAATTGTCGTTTGTACGATCGTTCAATGATATTTAAAGTGCAATTTACGTTTTATGTTATTGCTGAAGGGTATTTTATTGGTGATTTAGGGAAACGAAACACGACCGTTTCAAATGGTTGTAATAATTTTATTCCCTTTTTTAACTTTTGTTACGTGATTTTAGATAAATTGAGAAATATGTCATTTAATTTAATAGATAGCATAATTTTAAATCATTGTTAATAACTTTACCTAAAATTTGCAAATAACCTTTGTAATTTACTCCTTTTTTATTCATTTTTCCGTTATTTTTGTTTTAAATACCTAAATGAAATAAAAAATAGACATCTCACGTTTTTAGCAAATTTAATATAAAATCGTCGCGCTCCATTTTCTTCAAAAAAAGGAGGTCCTGAATTCGGTTGTAATTTTTCTTTTGTTTTTTTTTTTTTTTCAATGTTTGTTACCTCGGAACTCCGTCATTTATGAGCAGATTCGTACATTTTTTGTTTGCAAGTATATACTTCCAGGTTGGTCCTATTTTTTTCAAAAGTCCAGTTGGATGATAGGATTCATGAGGAATTGAGGGAACTCTTCAATTGTGATTTTGGTATTTTTTCTATTATAACTCGTCTATTTACACCCGGAAATCTTAAATTTGATGGAGTGGAGTTTCTGATGAAGACCACAGATGACTTATGGAATTCCTCAATTATGTACTTAAAAGTGTAAAAGTATGTCACAGATTTTGATAAGATTCCGCTGAAATAGGAACTTTATTGAAGTGCCATTGGTGATGATCTTGAGGAATCGACGGAAGTCCTCAAATATTATCGGTGCACATACAGTGATTCTGTTTTTTTCTCTAATAATCAACGCATTTGCCATCGGAAATCAGTTCATGTGGTAGATTGGAAAAAAATTTGGAAATGTTCTCGTGGCTTGGCGGAGTAGGTACTAAATTGAAGTCGGTTAAAAGTTTGTTTTTAAAGTTAATTATAGAGTACACTTATGGTTACGTATTAGTTTAGTATATCTTGGATTTTAATCTGTATTGCTCGCATAGTTGTGTATCATATAAAGATCTTATATCGTTGCGTTGTCGTAATTTTTTTGTGTTTTTCACTTAATGTCGATGAAACTATACCTACTTGTGGTTCTACTGTACGTCTTTTCATCTATGCACTGAGGGCAATTCCTATCGCATAACTTCTACGCAAGTAAGGTAAGGTTAACTAGAAACCGAACAATTGCGAAGTAACATAAATCTTGAGCTCGGTGAATTGTGCTTAACGCGGGTTATGAGTGTAGGTCTGCTGTTTCGCTTACAAGTTCGGGAAACCTCCAAGTTATAACTCTTTATTGGTTACTATGGTGTTACATTTTTTTGTATTGCCTACGCCTTGTCAGAAAGGAATTCGTATATCCGTCATATAGTAATTACGTAAGATTTCACTGTATTAGGATATTTTAGGATATTGTGGTTCATCGCTTATTTTCTTTTCAGTATTTTTCAGCTGGTAAGTTATTTAATATGACATGACAATTGAAGGGAAGATAGAGGGAAAGCGAGGAAGCGGAAGACCTAGAATAAACTACATAGAGCAGCTCCAAAAAAAAAGTCGATGTTAGGTCGTATCGAGATGTCAAAGAGGTTGCCTGGGATAATTGTAGATGGAGGGTCTTAGCTCTTAAATAAGCAGAAGAAGAAGAAGTAATTTTTATTTATATTCATTTATTCATTGCAACCGTTGAATATATTTTACGCGAATGTTCATATACTCTTACAACATACAAAATTTGAACATGTGTCGTGTTAAGGATGATTCACGCTAGAACGGGCCGTGTCCGGCCCAGGCCGTTTTCTCAGAAAAACGACGGCGTTTTTGCGCGGTCCAAGCCCGGCCGTGCCACGGCCGAGGCTCGGAAGCGGCTCGGTGTCGGGTCGGCACAGCCCGGCCGCTCATATATCACACCAACGTTTGACGGCCGATCTACCTACAACCGAGTCTCGGACGACACTCGGTCCCGGCCCGGCCCGGACGCGGCACGTTGGTGAAATATGACAAGCAAATAAGCTCGTTGACGGCTCGTCACGATAACGGCCCGGGCCCGTCACGGCCCATTCTAGCGTGAGTCATCCTTTATGTGTAGGTACCTATGGGTTGTTTATTATTTTACTTGTTCGTTTTAATTGTTTTGTCTTGTGCAATTAAAGTAGGCAACGCTATTTCTTCTATTTGAATCTCCTTTTTAATTATATAACTAAAAAAATGTTAATAAATGGCTATGGTTAGAAATCATTTCTTCATCTTAGCGTCATTGCAATTAGTAGTACACCAGAAACCGCTTGCTACCTCGCGTCAAGTATTAGTGTTGGCGTCGAGTATTGGTGTTGATTTTTGCGGAAGCAACTGCCTTCTGACATTTTAAGCCAATAAGAAGACTTGAGCTTGTTAGGGTGCAAATTAAATAAATAAAACAGCTGAAACTGATGATATAAATAATTCAATTAATTTCACTAAAATTAAAAAGAATCTCCCCCCCCCCTCCGTGTGTGGTGTCGGGTTAGATATTCACCACCCCCTTTCTTCCCGTGGGTGTCGTAAAAGTCGACTAAGGGAGCAGGGTTAAAGTGTGTTGTGGGCGATGGGCTAGCAACCTGTCACTGCAATATCACATTTTGTCGATCTTTTATACCCACATTTATGCTAAAAGTGGCGCTGGAACATAAGTTTCATGTGCTCTGCCTACCCCTTTTAGGGATAAAGGCGTGAATGTATGTATGTATGTATGTATGTATGTATAAAGAATAATCAAATCCCTTTTAGCACGTTGATTGAAATATGTGATCACTAGCTGAGGCACTCCTAGATTAAAACGTCTGCAAAGCCAGCTAATGAAGTAAAACTCAGTCAATACCCCGACTCAACGCGAACTTTCATCATCAGTATAATGCCAAGTTATAAGCCGGGATAATTGCGGCGATTACACACTGTTTAAATCTGTTTGAGCCTAATGTAAGCCTTGATGCTGTTAAGGGGACGAAACACCGTGCCACCTAATGCACAGAATGTCGGAAGTTATATTATATTATTTCAAAGATTTCCTATAGATCATCCGACCAGCTCCATGCCAATCGAGGTGATATTTTTTACAAATAAAAGTTTGTAAAATACGGTTATATTCCAACGCCTAACGTTTGAATGAAAAATATTCACGTCGACACAAAATCCTCCGTGCTTCGCTTGCATGCCCGGTAAAGAACATTGATTTTCGAAACTCCGAACCAAAACTGGCATCTCTCGAATCTGCGTCGACATTGACTTGATCATGTGAAAAACATCTGAGCCAACGATTCCAGTAATTTTAATGACAGAAGGCGATATCGGGATATCCCTATGACTAATCACTGACATCACATTTTTAACCCCAAATCGAGCCCCACAACTAGTTATTATCTATTCTGTGCCCCACAGTCACTGATTTACAATTTTTATATTAACATTGATTGATTGATTATTTTCATACGGATCCGTGCCAAATATTTGAACTCATTGTTTTACACCTGAAATTCATCATTTTATTGGACTATTGACATCCGCATAGGCACCCCGCCTAGGTATCAAAAATCTAAACGGAACAGAACGTTAACTGGTGAAATTACCGCACAGTCTCCATAACGCAAGGCCTTAAGTCAAAGTATAAGCTGGAATAATTTGCAAGTTGTCGCAACAATGCGCAGGCCTGGAACTAACATTAGGGATAATCGTGATTAATTGGTCTCATTTAGTACAGTATCAGCCGCTCTGTAACATCTGTGGTGTCATAATTAGTCCATGAGTGCCGTTAGCTCATACAAAATTAATGTATGTTGTTTAGTCGATAAGATTCTTTTAATATTAAAGTTTTAAGAGTTTGAGTCACCGCGGCGGCGTTTTGAGTCACCAATTCGAAAAGATACAACCGCGCTGACAAAAGTGTACGACGAAGAATATTAGTAGTAGGGTGTTACGTTCTTCGTAAAACTGCATTGTTTATTTAGCCCAAAGGGAAAAATAAGTAAAGTTCCCGTTTAATATTTGATTAATGATAAGTCTTCTCTGGTCGACACGCTGGTGGTTAGGTAAGGTTAGGTTAAAATAATTGGCGTGTTTGATATAAAAATAAATTTAATATCAATCTTAAAAACGTTTAATGTTTTTTTATTCAAATTCATATATATTCCTTCATACGGCATTGCTATTAAAATAACTGAAGACGATTATAATATACGAGCAATATACTTAATGGCGTAGGGATGTGACGGCCCCATCGCCCACCAGATTTCTGGTGCAATCAGTCAACGTAAGGCAGCTTGTGGCGGGCTGTTAGGGAGTAGCGACCCTACGTACCTGAGTGCTCCTGGGGGTGTCCTGTGGTCAGGCTGAGCCGCTGGGGTGGTTGGTTGGACAGGCCCTCCGCCTCTGGCTTGCCTTTAGTGGCCGTCCAGAGTGGAGTCGCAAGAGCTGTTGCTCGAGGGTAGATGTGGACACCTAAGTGGCGAGTTGGCTATATGTTTAAAGTCCAGTGCCACCTCTCTACCCCCCCAGCTCTCTGACCGGTGTTGCCCTTAGGCCATTTTTTAATGTCGCTATTAATAGGGGCCCATTTAGCAGTTAGCGAGTCACCGTCTGCCAGAGATAAAGATTGAAACAGTTTTATTAGGCAGGCGTCCGATGTTTCACCCAATAGCCCAGCCACTAGTCCATCATTTCAACCCAATAACCCGTTTTATTTAGATTCCATCAACCATCAATAGTCCCTATACACCCCAGCGGGTGCTGTCTCTGTGTGCGTCCCATGACACGGGCAGGGACAGCATCCGCTCGGTGTACTCCTTGCATTTCATTAAATTGTCAAAAGGGCCTCTACGTGTTGGCTCAGTTGGTACTTTGTAGGTACCTAGCTCCACGCACGCCTCCCAAAGGTCCGGGACATCATTGTCCCGTGAACGGGAAAGTCTTCTCTTATTATTACCCAGATGTAGTCACTCTTTAACGTTTTTAGCAAATCATGACAATGACTTCAAAGGATGAATAGGAATATTTTCACACTCTAGCCAAGATTGCTTTATATGAAACCCAACCCAATATGATAAAACGTTACGAAGGCGACTACTCGGCGTTTCCCTAAGAAATTGTGATGGGTACCTACATTTTATGTGAACAGCCTCTATGCTTAACATAACACCACATAATAAATGAAACGGAATAATGAAGCCGGCAAATCTATCATGGCTCCAGTTGTTTCGCAATGATAAATCTATTTCTCGTTAGTTCAAAAGAATATGAAAACAGCTCAGGAATAAAATAAATAGCGCCCTCAGAAAGCGGTGATGGTTCGAAGCAATATTACTTTACATCGTGCGTCGTCCATAGAAGTTAATAAAATTGAAAATTCCTTTAACTGCTAAACCAGATAAATCCCCAGCTTTGAAGCATTTTGGAAGAGCTTCAGATATCCTGTTTGAAATAAATAAATTGTAAATGTTCGTTCTTTTGTTCAGTTTATGTTTTAATCGCATTACTTATTATTACTTAAATAAGTAAGATATTTCTTAAAACTGGATTCTTTAATTTTCGAATATTTTTATTTTATTTAGTTCTTACATTTAGAATAGACATCTAATTGTTTAAAAAACATATACTTACGAGGGTATAAAATCCTCACTGTAAATAAACAGATTTAGCATACTTTCAACTTATTTATCTCTCTGCGAACCCAAAAAAACATTTCAATATATATACGTGTTCACAATATTTATTCCAGCATTAGGTAGCTTCAGTATTAATGCTCAAGAAGATATATTACTGATCCTAAGCGAAGAATGGAGAGAATTCACGAATCATTTTCGTTTAAACATCCAGTTTTCTGCTCCCGAATATTTTTATTGCTCCGAGCCCGGATTAATGCCCGTTTCATAAAGTTTCATTATTCTACATTTGGTTTTGTTAGCAGTTTTTATTACCTACCTTTTAAGTTTTATTGTTATTAAAAGAGCCTTTAGCTTGTTTGGACAATACTAGATTTTTAAAAAGCTTTATTCCCTATTATGCACTGCCACAAGAATGCTTAACATCAGTAGGTACCTATTAATTTTAGTACTTAGATATAAATGGAAGTAAGTAAAACAGTATGAATAAAGTATAGATATAAAAGCAATAAAACACAACTGTAGAAAGTATAGTTGTGCAAACTTAATCACGCTTCAGTTTTTAAGACATTCAACATACAAATTCATTCATTCTTACATTTCACACAAAATATCCAATATTTCCATCGTGAAATGCTATTTGAAGAACGCGTCACACAAGTCACCGGGGAAGAAATACAAACGAAGAATATTTTCGCGGTTCGTTACATCTTAGAAAATATTTCTCGAGGTGCGTTCATTTAGGGCACATACATTACATCATATGCGTGTGAAAAATTTCGCTTCCAAAGAGGGTTTATACTCTAAACAGGACTGTTAGGCAGCTGATTGACGTCGTCTATTTTAGCTTATTCCTTGATTGTTTCATTTATTTATTAAAAACAATGTATTGGTCCATAGATATTAGTGAACAAAAACTTTGATAACCTATGTTAGTAACAAAAACTAAAGAATGTTTTTTAAAGCCATAAAGACATTAATGCCATAAGGCGTGGACCAGTCGACGTTTATGCCAAAAAGTAAAAATCACAGCTGATTATATGTGTTTCGTGAGTTTATTTTGGAGATGTTCTTGAAACGGATAGTATACACCAGCTTTTTCTGTAAACTAACACTTTGCTCAACATCATGACATGGTTATTTATGCAAATGCAATCGAAGTAGGTGGTTTCTACGTATTTGATTGAATTCAATGTCAATTTATATTTTTTCCTTTAAGCTTCGAGATTTTTTTACTGTTATTGTAGTTATAACAACTGTTTAACTCCTTACAAAATAAAGGTTAAGTAGTATACATGTTATTTTAATTTGCATATGAGTTTTCTACTTTGACCTTAAAAATGCTGCGTTATTTTTTTTCTTTAAGCTTTTGATAAGTTACCTACAAGGTTTAACAATCTGCCATCTCCTTCTTAGCTTAGCCAGGTGTCATTTCAACCATATAGCGGTGTCGTAAAAACTTTCCGTAGGCTTTTAAGACGTGTCGTATAACGCTCTCCTGAATGAGGAGTATACATTTCATGAAGCGTGAAAATGATTCAAAGGATTACTTTTTTATTTTGCACTATACATAGTAGGTAACTAAGTACCTACTCTTAACAACTTGTACATAATAGCAATTACCCCATTAATGACAAAAGAAGAATGAAATTGGATTAATTTGGACAGATAATCGAGTGCCCAAGAGCAAGTTTTATTTATACAAATGACGAGTTATTTTAATGCCCTGCAAAATTAAACCAAGTCCAGTAATATTATGATCACGGCGCAACCAGGAAAAAAATGGCTCACAATTTGTACGCCTTGAGGGACGTGAAAGAAACGCTTCGCTGTAGGGTCGCCATTATTTGCGAAGACATGCGGAATACATTATACTCACTTAGAATTATTAGCGTATATTAATATGAATTTTGATAAAAGGGGAAAGCCTTTTTTGAACGCAAATTATATTAAGAACGAAGCGGTAACAATTTGCCAGATTATTACGTGGAACTTATTCAGCAACATCGTTCACAATAAATTACTGAAAAAGCAAAACGACTTAATACACTAGCGCCGTACTTTCAATCAATCAACAGAGGATGAAATCCAAATGAACAATAATCAATAAGGTAATATTTTGTGAAAGATTCTGCAATAAAAACAAACATTCATTTCAGAAATATGGTTCCACATTTTGTTAGTAATAAAATAATAAAACCAACTATCAGCTAGGGCTCCTCCCGCGCTTCATCTATCCCTATTGACCTGCATATCCATGAAGCGCGCCAGGACAATGATGTAATATAAAAAGAGGTAGATACGTTGTCTATTCGAAATTCCCTGTTTAAAAATGGCTACCAAATCTGACAGCTGAGACACGTTTAAACGTTTCCAATGACGACGCGAAACTGAGGCAAGTTTTGCATTTGGCTCAGTTTTAGTGTACCACTTTTGGAGCGCTTAGAACCTATCTACCTCTTTTTTGTAGATTACATCTTTGCGCCAGGATAACAATCTCGCAGGATGCTGAATCTGCTAATTAACTGTACAATTCACATAATTTCCCAAATCTACCATAATGTGAGTATTGTTAACTTATTCATGGCAAGTAGTAAGGTGGGTAACATATGGTGACGTTAAGGTTTTGAATGTGAATTTTACCTAGAACCTTTTCACCATTGGCTTAACTTGTTCTTCTAAAAAAAATTAAGGCTACATGTCGTCTTTTCTGACCTTGAATATTAATATTTTTTCATTCATGACAGTTAATATCAAGAAGAAGACTCATGGTGCTTTTAAGTCAAAGTATTATGAATATAAGTATACGAGTATTATATTTTATGTTACAATAACTGTGACAAAATACTTTTATACAATAGTATCGGTCTTACAAAAACCAATAACGCAACCACCCTAGTCATCTCTTGAGTAGACTCTCTTATGTATTGCCTCTTCTGAAAGGGTTCCATATTGTGCCTTCTTTATGCAAGTAGCTGAATTAAATCCGAGGACGACGTACATTTGTTATTGGCCAACTCAATCTTGTTATAGTACAGATACGATACTGTTTGTAATAACGCTGTTATGTTGTGTATGGTACATTGTATCGAAACGAAACGATATTAGATTTTATCTGGAGTGCCTAAATACTTACGGTTTCGTCATGGGTTTTTATCAGTAAACTTCCTGACAATGTTCGCTAGTAACAGCGCAGGGGTAATTACGTAAAGTTCCGAACGTACGTTAGGACAATTCAACTTTAATTTTTCACGCTAAAAGTGACGTTTAGATCTGACGAGCGAACAATGCGTTACGTGATTGACCTGCAGGTTCATATTTGTTTTCGTAATGTGGAATAAACAGTTTTTTATACTCGTCGACCTTAATGTTTGAAATAAGACTTCGTACACCAAACTTAAATCACATACTTTTTACTATGGAGCTCCCAACTCAATATTTCATAACAGTTGAGACAACTAAAATGAAATTGACCAATCACGTGGCGCCTTTACTGAACTATAATGTATTTGACCAATAGGACGCCGTGATGAGAAAGTCAAAAGGTAAATAGACATCAACGCACAATAAAGAAAAAAGCCGTTGGTTGCACTTCGTTTTCAATAGATAAGTACCAAGTTTTTTAATTAGTTCAGTTGACTCGTAGAAAAAGTATTGTATACAATAGTTATCTAATTAGCTTTTTAAGTTTCTACCTTAACTAGACCACTCAGCAAGCTTGGTGGCTTGAACGTGGTACTCGACTGAAAAAGCATGCATTATATAACGATTGCATAAAATACTATTGTATATTTCCAGTAAAATTGTGAACGCGCATAAAATGCTTAACTTTAATACATTCAAGCAACTTGAATAAATAACCATGTTTTCGTATCGTAACCACTTTTACATGACAGCCCAGATTTTCCGTGTCGTAATTTTTCAAGGGCTGATACTTTATTCTGCAGTTTTTATAGTTATTACCCAGAGGAATTTTGTACCGCCTGCCGGCTTTTTGTTTTCCTGCGTTAGAAAGATGTTAGTTAATTGTACAAAGCGATGTTGTTACACTTTTTAAAAGCTTTTTTGCGAAAAAAAACTCTAATAGTCTTTTTTTTATTCCGTAGACTAAAAAATGACAAGTACAAATGTCAAACGTATAAATAATGTGACCAGCTATATATACAAACAGTGCTGATCTTTGATATCGGTTTGTAAATACCGAATATCTTGAATTAATTTTAGATTCAAAATAAACAATAAATAAAATTTACTCACAAAATGATACGAAATAAACAATAAATGAAATTTACTCACTGCTAATGTACTCAAACATTTAAAATGACATTGACGTATCACTGACCTGACGCGACGCCATTTTGGTTTACGTATTTGGCATTCGTTATTTTACTCGTATAGTGATCGGATGGGTGGATGGTTTTATAACAAACTTCCTGGAAACGTAACTGAGTTATCTATTAATAAATTCAAGAATTATGTGAAACGTAAACTTATTTCGAAAGCTTATTATAGCGCACAAGACTACATGAATGATAAAACCTCTTGGGACTAATTTTGAGTGGATTTATAATTTATTTATTCCTTTTGGAAAATTTTGACAGTGTTTTTAATTAATTTTCTCGTTTTATTTATTTTTTGACATTAGATTGTCTTTCTAGAAACATTCTAGACTAGTATTTTTTTATAAAAAAAATTAAATACTTCATATAAATTTTACTTTTTATGTTTAATAAATTACTCTAAGTAATTAGCTTAAGATTATGTTTCTAACTGACGATTTAAAAGTGCTTGTTACTGGGCCTACTTGAATAAATATAATTTTGAGTTTGAGTTTGATGTTTTCAGTGCGTGTTCTCTCGTTTTTAGCACGTCACGGATTATCCATTCATTGTGTTACAGACGCTTCATCAACACATATAAGTACCTCCCAATCGTTTATTTTCGGTTAGTACCGGTTGTAGCACATCACTATTTATAAGACGTAAAAAACTAGCAATACGTGAAATGTCATTTTAGTCTACGGAAAAAAAATAGACTATAGTTACAATTACTATTTAATAGTTACCCCGCAAAGTGAAAAACGTCTGTTAGTATAATGTGTATCAAATATATTCGTTTGTAGCTTTGTGGGTTTGAAAGTAGGGATTAATGACCAGATTTACTCATTGGAAAAAAAAACAGGGGCCATCCCGGCATATATATTTTCATGACATTGGCTGTATGTATTTTGTGCCACGACTTCGTCTGCGCTCTTTTTAATTCGCGTGCGGAGCGGAGGGACAGCCAGTACGAGTATATTAATACTCAAATATATTTTTCCTGGCTCATTTTCGATGTGCGTTTGGTTGTTATAAGTGGCACCGAAAATAAAATATAATGTGTTTGGCCTTTTTGAAGAATACAAGCGTGAGTTTATGTATACTATAAAGATGATTATTGAATAAACCTGTCAGCTGATTTTCTTTGGTTGTGGCTGTTTTGTTTTGTTTGACAAAGAACTAAAAACATGATTTACAAGCATTTACTTTACTTGCACTCTTTGTATGGAAAATTTGCAGCCGGTTTGACCATTGAAAAATTAGCTGTTTGGCGTAGTTGTGCAAGTTATGTGACAACGCAATATTAGATGATGGCGACAGAAGGTGACCATAGCAGGCTGTTATGTAAACTATACACTATAACCTCGTCTTTTTGGGCTCATTGAAGCCCCTCAATAAGTTGTTTGAGTCATTCTTTTCATCTTGTGTGTCGCTTATTTGGTATTTGTGTAACATTAACATACATATAAAAGAGTTGTAGTGCTCATCGGAGTGTTACCGACGACTCCGATGATTTGGAAGAGCGACCCATCCGAATACGAAGCCTTTTTGCCACGGGTTATGGAACTCATATGTTTGTTACTGTGGGCGAACCCGGTAGTATTTGAACCGGCAACATCAAATGACACATATCAAACAAAAAATCAAATTGGGGTGGCATTTCAGAGAAAAAGTAGGTATGACTGTATTTTAACCAAAGCTGAGCTAAATGTATTATTATTATACTAATCGACCAAATAATTTTATGAAGCAATGTAATAATAGTCTGTAAGCGTCGCGTACCTACCTGAGATTAAGCGAAAAAGTAGCTTAAGTGCTTCGCCAGTTGAAGAAGACGCACCATGACAAGATTTAAAAAAAAAACAACACATTCAGTAGTTTATATATTACGTTCCTATAAATCGAATATTTCATTCTTACAAAGGAGTTGCATCGTTACATAAAGTAATATTATTCTGGTTCACAAATGCCAGTCAGTGGTACCGTAAATGTACACTTCTATTTTGATAAAGGTTTATAGTGATGTGTTTGTTTAATTTGAGACACTGGTAAATATGATGCTTTTTACACTATGAAATGGATAAATAATATAATAAAGTATTCTTTGCAGAAGGTATTATTTTCTTAGTTCAGCGTTCGACATAAAGTTTCACAGGCCTCTACCAGTACGTATTTTGTGTCAAATAACCACAAATAATCGGAACTTAGTAATTAACTCATGAATGGCTCACTTAACCATTAAATGCTTGCTTAAATGAAACTATTGATTACTTACTATATAATGAAAGATACAATTCTTACAACAAGGTGATTGTGCCAACCCACTTTTCCGACATCTTATCTTGTTACTTATATTATAAATGCCAAAGTTAGGATGTTATGATGTTTAGATGGTTGGATGTTTGTTACTCAGTCACGCTTAAACGGCTTTACCGATTTGGAATTAATTTAAACAAAGATAGTTTTTTTTAATACCACGTCGGTGGCAAACAAGCTTACGGCTCACCTGATGGTAAGTGGTTACCATAGCCTATGGACGCTTGCAACTCCAGGGGTGTTACATGCGCGTTGCCGACCCTTTAAGAATTTATATACTCCTTTTTTGAAGAATCCCATACTGTAGTCCCTCGGGAAAACCTCGGCAGGGAGCTCATTCCACAACCGGAGCCTCCGAGGGAGAAAATTTATAGTGTGGTTTAAAATACAGGATATATAGTAACATTAACCTACATACATAAAAGCTACATACACAAGTAGGGAAGATTATATAGAACTCAGGCAGAGGCACGGGCTAAAAAATGCTAATGTTCATCCCGCAGATTCATTCATTCAGCTGAATTAATTGGATGAGTCAAATCGAGTGACAAGAGTACCCAGTTACAAACTTACATCCCACTGATATTATAACTGTAATTACTCTAATTTGAAATGAACACTCTCACTACGAAACTAAAGTTTCTGTACAAAACGGACTCGACGACGGCAAGATTCTTGGCACCAAAACTGTTAAGGACAGCTCGCACAAGCTGCGAAGCGGTAACTTTTTTTCCTCTTTTTTATATAAAGATGTTGGAAAACAAGTGAACGGCCTGTCTTTAGTAAGTGGTAGTAGTAACCTATTGACGGTTGTAACTTTGAGACTATCACGCGCCTTTTATCATTATCACTGACCTTTAAGTTTTTGCTGTAAAATAATGTTTATTGAAAACATTATCTTCAAATACGGAAACTAGGTTTTTCTAAGACAAGATCTTTTCAAGCTAAGTTCAGATCATGAATCTAGGAGCAATTCAAGAAACGAATCTAGAATGAATTCCCTTAGGTTTGACTCAAGATCTAAACATACAAGTCGATGGAACCCCTTAGTGTCGTCTCTTCAGGCTATTGAATCGGAACAGGTTTAGAATTAGTGACATGGGCTTGGTTCATGTCTTCTAACTGATACTAAACGATAGGTTGAACAACCTATAGGGTTAAGCAAATGGACCTCCAGGAAGCTTGTTGTTTCGTCACTTTGCATTTTCATTTGTACTGTACATACATACTGTATTCGTTTTTAGTTTTCTTCCTGTATCACAAATGTATTTTTAACTTGTTTTCCGTTTCTGTATTTACGTATATTCAATTTTTGTTGTTATATGGCTCCATCCTTTGGCTCCATCTAAGCCTATCGAAATAAAAGTTGCGTTCTGTCTGTCAAGTTGACAGTGACAGTGACACTGACACACAGTTTGGCGACGCGTTCACACGCTGCAATCTGCCGTGCCACTCTGAGCTATTACCGCGAACTATACTGCTTATTTTTATATTTTTATATGTATTCTTTAAAATATGTTTAGCGTAAGTATTTGTTTTGTGTTGCCTTCCAGGAGGTAACTCGAGTAAAGGTTCCGACGGAAGACCAGCGCTGGCCTTCTAAGTTAGCACCATGCTGAGTCGGGGCCTTTTCGTGGACTGGCCTTTTAGGTTTACTGTGTTTTGTTTTTATACCCATTGTTTTGTCCACGAATAAATGTTTTCTTTTCTTTTCTTTTATTTCTTTTCTTTTCATTTGAATCCATTTTCGCGTGAAAACGTATGCGCAAAGCAACTATCTTCCTTCCTGAGTCGTTGTCCTCAATGCTTAGGGTCTTGATTAATCGAGGACAATAGACAGTGTCATCATCTTCTCTGATGATGTTTTGCCAAGTCTGTCTTTTTTCGGTGATATGCATGGACTCGGGGATTGTGGCATCGAGGGTGATGCTGCTGGTTTTTTTCCTCTCTACCTTGCCAGTCACAATAAGTCGCTACAGGCGGTCTCCACTCTTTTATATTTATTTAAATGCGATCAATCAACTCATCACGATAATCCAAAACCTGACTATGAATACAAGCACAAGATAGTTATAGTTACCCCAGCCAAGTGAACGTGGTTAGCTGGCTTAATACGGGTGGTTAGGTAAATCTAGTTTAGCCCAAACCTTGGCTAATCTAAATGCTAACAAGTTACATGATACCAGTCTGCTTGAATCAACAAATTTGCTCCAATTGGGTAGTGATATGACTCGTAAGGGATTGTTTATGTCTTCCGCACGTGAACAACTCTTCGGGAATTACTTCATTGGATAAATGTCGATAAATATTTCAATTTGTGAAGATACATTTAAAACAGGTTGTGTGTGTGTGTGTTTATTATCACTTGCTTTGTGGGTTTTTGATGTTGTGTTACTGGTAGTAACAGTAAGATCGCCAGCGCTCCCTCCCCCTCGGTCATCATATGCTGTGTTGACAGTGGGGGACCTGTATTTGTTTCCAGCTGTCAACACTACGAATCTTTAAATCAATGAAAGATCGATAGCGCGCTCATTATTTATTTTCTTTGATTTAATACATATTCTTAGGATCAGTCACAGTGTTACATGTAAAGCCACTATTTAAACCTTGGAGGTTTAAACAATAGTTGGCGAGATCGCACGGTTCACCCCGCGTTCCTCAAGTTAGTTATAACAAATTGCAATTATTGACTACAATTACTTACATACACTTATTCATTTAGACTAAGGTAGTACTTTTTCAGTAGCTTCTTACATTTATCGTGACTAATAATTGTACCGGTAAAGGCCTGTAGTGAGTTCTCCGGGACCGCAAAGGCGTCCATGGGCAATAGTGTCTGTTTACCATCAGGCAGGTCGTATGCTTGTTTGCCACCGTCATAACATTAATAGAAAATGCTTCTATGAGACTGCGTTTTTTTTCGGAATAAACACCCTTTTAAACTCAAGGTATCTTTGAAAAAAAATGTAGGTAAGCATTAACAATTTAATATACTTATTCCACATTTTTCCAATATCATAAAAGCTTGTACGTAGAACCATCAGGCCATTCCTTACAAATCATCGCCCTGATAACAGGTTATTATGACTTTTAATGAAAAACACGAATTTTCCTGTTAAGACTCCAATGTAGATTTATATTATGATAAATTAATGAGACCCTGATGAGGGTGGGTGACAGACCGGGTCTTCGATCTTGGAACCGGCCAGATAAAGTGATACATGGACCGTTAAACACTCAAAACAACCCTTAACCTTACCCTTTGATTTATTAACGGAGATTATCCGTGGTGTAAATTCGATTGGGTTTGATTACTTGCAGTTAATTATCGGAGTTATTGCTCGCGGTTTTACCGACTACTACTACCGTTCGAATAGATTAATGGGTTAGTATAAAAGGAAATGACCTGACCTCGGTATGAACATTACACAATTGTGTAAGAGCCTTGGTTGAACTTTGAACTTCAGAGGTTGAGTTAAGATAATATTTTATAATACATATAAGAACATCTTATTACGGAAGCAGAACCAAATTAAAAGGTTTGAAGACCCTAACAGTTTTTTGACGTAGGTAAAATTCAAGTGTACATATTGAAAGCTTTAATTTCTAAAAATATAAAGACGGCGTTATTTTTTTATCAATGTAAGTTATGAATACAATATTTGAGTTAATTTCATCTAAAACTTGGTAGAAAGTAAAACTTATTTTGTGTTTGAGATACACAGCATAAACCAATACCGTTAAAAGGAAACAACGTAGATAAGAATATTAAAAGGTTTCGCTTTTGCGTTCGATTAATAATTAGAATTTTTTAATTTTTCATAATTAAAAATGTAAGTGTACCTGGTACATAACAATATTGTTAAAAATATGTTTTTAAAAACTTGTCGCTCTTCATTAATTTATTTAGTTAGGTAGTTAGTTTAGTAACTACTTAAATTAGTATTTAATTTAACACCGCCCTCGAATTTTCATATTATTAATAACACAAAATTAATTTTAAAAATCACTCACCATAACCATAATTTAATCACAAAAACACTGAAACATCCACAGGCACATTTAAATAATTACATTTCTGAACAATTTACTTAAGAAACCCGATTTCTATGCAAATAGCTTTTTGGGATCACGGTATCGGGCTTATCCAATTATAATTTGGAATCACGTCGGCGGAATTATCGGGATATTCGGGCGAGATTCGGTCGGCCGACGCACGTGCGGACGACGCGGCGACGGGGATGATACTGGCTGCTGCGAGTATGACGAACGCGCGCCCCTTACACTGAATTGAAATGGTGTATTCATCTTTTGGTGCAATTGCATTTTCCATCCTTAAGGGCGTTATCTGCCGTCGAGTATATTTCGGTTGTTAAGAAAATGCTGTTCGGTGTTTCGCTCTTCGATTTCGACCTCTAGCTTAACTTTTTAAGACTTTTTGTCAAAAAAATTACACCTGCAGCCTGTAGACCAGCTACACACAGCGGTCGCACAATACCCTGCGCATACAATACAGCAACGTTTTCAGGATGCTGTTGAAGCTGCCACGATATGGCAGTGCGTCCGCTATGTTCGCAGAAGCGCGTAGGAACGATTTTTACACAATCACTACCGCGAAGTGAAAACGAACTTCGTTCGAGTATCTCCCTCTCTGTCACAACCGCTTGTTCGAGCGACAAAGACGGAGATACACGAACGAAGTTCGTATTCGTTTCGCGGTAAACCCTCAAAGTGCAGCGCTGAGTGGCAGCGATATTTAATACCATCCTGAAAACGTTCATTGATAAACTGGATGCGCCATTACCGAGGCATTGAAACAAACTCCATGTAGGACTAACCAGTGTCGAGGGAAGGTGCAAATAATCATTGTCTGTAATTTTAATTTCTACGTGTCTTTAGTTTTAATTACCCTTACCCTAGTCTGTAAGTATACTTAAATGTATCTAACTAACAAATTATGGATCGTATGATCTGAAAATAGAGATAAATAATTATTATTATCAACAATGTTTTTTTCGTATAATAAGTTTCGAGTAAGTTTTTTTAAATCCTATTTTTACGTACGTTAGACCACTTCTGTCGTGCGATGCGGTCTCTTTTGTCGGTCCGTTATCAGCACGGTTAGCTCAAGACGGCGAGCGAGATTATTTACTGTGCGACTTTATTTAAATGAGTGCTTCCTGATTAGCGCAGTGTGGTTTTTTTTAAACGATCTTACATACAACATTAAAACATGCCTTAACCTAAGCATTACGATTGCAAGTGAATCAAAATCCTCGTTTATAGATCTCCACGTGCAATTTATTATTTTTATATCTGGAAAGTCTTACCGCCAAACCGGAACTTACGAACTTTTAATTGTGTCCACGAACTTTGTCGTCTTCATGTTTTGTTAGTGTTAACCGCATTAGAAGAGTAGCCTTTACTTGCATGTATTTTTTCAGTTTTGTGACTTTATGATGTAATTTATTTGCAAGGTGAGAGTTAGCAGAATGACTTCTGATTTTGTATCTTTGTAGCCATCAAGTTCATCAGTGCTTGGAGTTGGAGTTAATTGGTTAACAATACACTTCCAAAGTTGGTTTTTGACTGGCACAACTTGGTCTTGAATTGCCTAGGTATCTTTATTATCCTTCTCCAAAAGTTTGATGTGAAAGGTTGCTACGGCATCGTAGTATGTTGCAAGAGTTTAACACGTCACGTTCAGGTTTTTGTGACAAATTGAAATAAAAGGACAGGTATGAATGAAGTAGGTACATACTTAACGGCAACATTGTTATTTTAATAAACACGACAATAACATGTAAAAGTAGCAATATTGACCACAATTTTAAATAACAACAGTGAAGGTGTAGTAATACTAACCCATATCATTGACTATGAAGGAACGTTATGGTTCTCTATTGTATGGGCAAAAATCATTTCCCAAAGTGTCACTTCCCAAAAAATGTTTCCCAAATGATCATTGGGCAAAAAAACACTAGTCAAATTATTGTTTAGCATTATATCACTTGGCAATATCTCCAATGGCAAAATATTACTTCGCAAATTATTGTTTGGCAAAGTTTTACATAGTCAAGTTTCATCTGGTCAAACGTATTATATAGCATAACATTTTTTTTCCAAATTATTGCATGGCATATGATTTAGATCCTAATTGTGTAGTGCATACGAAATCTATTTGAGTGAGATTACATAATTTTGCTAAGAGGGTAGTTTGTAAAAAACAAAAGTAAATAATTTACAGGTAAGTTTATGTTCTTTTGTACTATAGGTACTTAGGTAACAATATATTATAATCCAAATAAGCAGCATGCATGCAAGCAAGCCCCGAGTCGGTTTCGCCCTTTTCATCGAGAGTCTCCAGCAAATCACAAGTGAACCCTAACCTAACCGACCAAAAAGAGAGTTCGCTTATGACAAGCCACTTTTTCCACCCTGGTACCTAATGTGCGAAATGAAAATTTGAACAAATGTTTTGTTTGGAAAACAATATTAGCCCGAACAAAGTGTTTGCTTAATAAACTTTTGTCTTAATAACATTTGACAAAGTAAAATTATGCCAAATGATATTTTGACCAAATGAACAAAATGCGAAACAAAAATGTGCTATTTGTTCGTTTGGGAAATGAAACTACTGCAATAAGTTTTGTGAGAAGTGAAATTTGGCGAAAAATATTTTGCCGAAACAGCAGGATACCGAACGTTATACGCTCTAAGCACATATCTACACCGTGTTGATTCGGAAACACCGTAGTAAATTCATAACTTCTTTGACTGTAGGCCGCAAGCTTTCGCCAAAATCTAGCCCGAGGACTAGGAGCCAAAGCCGCTCTTGCCGTACCCCACGCCCCCGCATACTTTATTTCATTTTAGTGCAAGTTGCGGTTGAATTTGAAGACATTTGCACGTGGTGATTCGTTACATTACCTTTCTGGCAACAGCTATATGTAAACATATTTTTTCTCTGGAGATGCGCATAGATATTTTTATATATAGCTTGACGACTGATATGTTTTGCGAACTATGGAGCTCCATGGTTCAGCAGCTGCAAGCAGTAGCAGTTTCGCAGGCAACAAGTTCGAACAGACCAACACGGCCCGAAGGCGAGCGGTGAGGCTCGCAGGGCCAAAGGCCCGGAGCATCCCTCAAGAGCGTGCTCTTCACGCGAGTACTAAGGCCAAAGACCCCGAAGGGCGAGCTCACGCAGACATTTTACCACTCCTAAATGCATTACAAACAAACCTGAGGGCCGAAGGCCCGAAGGAGAGCAGTATGGCACGCGAGGCGGCAGGCCAGGTTCTGCGTAAGACCGAAAGCCCGAATCGTTCCTTCAGAGTGGGCTCTTAACGCAAGCCAAAGGGCCAAAGGCCCGAAGGGCGGGTCCACGTGGACTCTATAGTACTCCTATGTGTCCTACAAGCAAACCTGAGAGCCGAAGGTCCGAAAAAGCAGCATGGCACGCGAGGCGGCAGGCCGAGCTCTGCGTGGGGTCGAAGGCCTGAAGCGTTCCTTCAGAGCGGGCTCTCCACGCAAGCCAGATGGCCAAAGGCCTGAAAGGCGGGCCCACGCGGACACCTTGTTACTCCTAAGTGCGAATGTGCGGTGCCTTACCAGCGAATATAAGAGCAAGGCCCGAACCGTCCCTTCAGAGCGCTCTCTCTACGTGAGTCGGAGGGCCAAAGGAATCAGGAGAATAGCGTAAGATGGGCGGGTGTGCTGTCCGACTCGTATGGTTTGGAGTGCGGGGTGAGACAGGGGGGGCTATCGTCACCCAAGCTCTTTAATCCATATATGGACGAGCTCATCGGTGAGCTCATCAGCCCCCGTGCCGGATGTCATGTGGATGGTGTTTCTGTAAACAACATCAGCTACGCGGACGATATGGTGCTGCTGAGCCCATCGGTGAGTGCACTGAAAAAGCTTACGAAAATATGCGAATCATATGCATCCAGACATGGGTTATGCTATAATGTCAAGAAAAGTGAATATTTGATCTTTAAGGCCTTCGGTAAACGTCCTGAAAGGATACCGGATGATGTGCCAGCTGTTATCCTTAATGACGTGCCGCTACGAAGGGTTTACAGTTTTAGGTATCTTACCGACGACCTCAAGGATCAAATGGACATTGAAAGAGAACGCCGGGCACTGGCGGTGAGAAGCAATATGTTGGCCCGCAGGTTTGCTTGTTGTTCCACCCAAGTAAAATTCACCCTTTACAAGGCGTACTGTCAGAGTTTTTACACGAGCAGCCTGTGGCTTAACTGTACTCAACAATCGCTTAGTGCCCTAAAAGTCCAGTATAACAATGGATTTAGGGCACTGTTGAGGCTGCCCCGCTTCTGTAGCGCATCGCTAATGTTTGCCGAAGCTCGCACGGATGGGTTTGACGCTATTTACGGAAGAGGACCGCATCGGTGGTGCGTAGGATGCGGAGCAGCTCCAATAGAATTTTGGACATGTTTGCGGCGAAACCTGATTCGCCCATATACCTTCATGTCAACAAGTTGATGACTGCCAATCGAAAACTGATTGGTAGTCATTAGTTTGTTGGCAAGGAGCGAGTATTTTAATTATTAATTGCAAGTCCTTTATGTAGTGTAGGTATACTAACAATAGTTTTGTAAGATCTGTAATTACTAAACCAGTGGATCTAAGTTATCTGAACAAATGAATTATATCATTATTATTAAAGGCCGGAAGCGACCCTCCAGAGTGCGTGCGCTCTCGGATACTTTACTCCTGGGCTGGGCTACGTAGGGCCGCATGTCTGAAACGTCCCTTGAGAGCGCGCTCTCCATGCAGTTCCCGAAGGTCTTACTATTTGCTGGTATCATTATCGTTTCGGGTCTAAGGCCGAAAGATGCGTGATGCCATGCACGTTCAAGTCGGGAAACAAACAGGGCAGGCAGTAGTGGCCGAAAGCGCCTGCCCCACTTCACCATCAGACCGCTTATTCATCACAGATCGTTCTACAAAAATTCAATATTTAATCGACACGGGTTCGGACCTGTGCGTATTCCCTCGAGTGTCTGTGAACGAGCGCCGCAATAAGACTAAATACGAGTTGTTCGCTGCTAATGGAACAGCCATAGCTACTTATGGTTACATAACTTTACATCTCGATTTGGGCTTACGACGAGCTTTCGAATGGCGATTTACAGTAGCCGATGTCGCGAAACCAATCATCGGTGTTGACTTTTTATCTTTTTACAACGTGCTCGTCGACTGCCGCAACCAAAAGCTGACCGATGGCACTACTTCTCTCTCTGTCACTGTGCCGCAGTTTAGCACGACCGAAACTATATCATCGGTTCATACAACCTTTGGGAATGACTCCGATTACGCGATTCTTCTACGCTCTTAAATGGACATCACCCGTCCAGCCGGTAAACTAGGTAACCCTAAGCACGATACAGTGCATCATATAAGGACAACACCTGGTCCCCCGGTTGCAAGCCGTCCTCGACGTTTGGATCCAGAACGGTTAAAGATTGCTAAGCAGGAATTCGACGATATGCTACAAAATGGAACCGCACGACGATCAGAAAGCCCGTGGTCATCACCTTTATACCTGGTGCGAAAGAAAAACAACGGATGGAGACCTTGCGGAGACTACAGGGCACTAAATGCTCGAACTGTGCCTGATCAATACCCCGTTCGTCACATACAGGACTTCGCTTATCTTCTCGCAGGTAAAAAAGTTTTTTCAACCATAGACCTCATCAAGGCATATAACCAAATACGTGTATATGAGCCGGATATCCCCAAAACTAGCATAACAACCCCTTTTGGTATGTTTGAATTCCCGTTCATGACATTTGGGCTACGTAATGCAGCTCAAACGTTCCAAAGATTTATGGACGAACTTCTGCGCGGTTTTGATTTTGCTTACGGATACCTTGACGACATTTTGATTTCATCGTCTTCAGAGATTGAGCACCAAGAACACTTGAACCAGCTCTTTAAGCGCCTTCAAGACTACGGTGTTCTGATAAATACTTCGAAATGCGTGTTTGGACAGCCCGAAGTAACTTTCTTGGGATAAAGTGTATCAGCAGATGGTATCCGTCCATTAGAGTCAAAGGTGCCATTAGTGACTTCCCGGCACCTCAGACGATTAAGCAGTTGCGAAGGTATTTGGGAATGCTCAATTTCTACCGACGATTTGTCCCGGGAGCAGCGAGAATATTGGTACCCCTCACTGCTCTACTTGCTGGAGATCCCAAAGGGTCAACGTCAATTGACTGGACACCTGCACTACGTGAGGCATTTAATGAGAGTAAGTCGTGTCTGTCGAACGCTACCTTACTGGCACATCCAGATTCTAAAGCGGAGCTGGCGTTACAAACCGATGCCTCAGATGTAGCAATCGGAGCGGTTTTACAGCAACTCAAACGTGGTTCGTGGGAGTCGTTAGCCTTTTTCTCCAAAAAATTAAATCCCGCTCAGCAAAAATACAGTCCATATGATCGAGAGCTCCTAGCGATATATGAAGCTATAAAATATTTCCGTTACATGCTAGAAGCCAACGCATTCACGGTCCTTACTGACCACAAGCCGCTGACATTCGCTTTCAAGACAAACCGTGACAAATGCTCACCTAGACAGTTTAGGTACTTGGATTTCATATCGCAGTTTACAACAGACATCCGGTTTGTCCCTGGTAAAGATAACATAGTGGCAGATACGCTTTCTAGGATTGAGGAACTCGAGGTTTCAATCGATTACCAGTCCCTCGCTCAAGCTCAGTCTATTGATACAGAGCTATTAGGGCTATTAGAAGGAGGTTCCTCGTTACAACTTGAAAAGTTAATATTCCCGGGTCAAGTTTACAAGTATTTTGTGATGTTTCTATCTCTACATCACCTCCAAGACCATACGTAACACCATCTTTTCGCCGACAAATCTTTGATTCACTTAACAGTCTGAGCCATCCAGGGGCTAAAGCAACGGTTCGCTTATTAACAGAAAGATTCGTCTGGCCAGGAATACGAAAAGACTGTCGAACTTGGGCTAAAGAATGTCAACAATGCTAAAGAAGCAAAGTCACTAGACATACAAGCGCACCACTTGTAGAGTTTGACCTGCCTTCATCTCGTTTTCGTCATGTACATATCGATTTAGTGGGTCCTTTACCACTATCTTCAGGCTTCAGATATTGCTTAACAATCGTTGACCGTTTCACCCGTTGGCCTGAAGCTTATCCACTTCAAGATATTACAGCCGACTCCTGCGCCTTTGCCTTCATCGAGGGTTGGATAGCAAGATTTGGCTGCCCAGAAAGGATAACCACAGACCGTGGACGGCAATTTGAGTCGCAACTTTTCAATAAAATCTCCGCGCTAGTCGGTGCAACTCATCTAACTACTACAGCATATCATCCAGCCGCTAATGGTCTTGTTGAGAGGCTTCACCGTCAGCTGAAGGCTGCCATTATGTGCCACGCTACAACTCAATGGACTGAAGTACTACATTTGGTACTTCTGGGCATCCGAAGCGCGTGGAAAGAAGACCTGAAAGGCTCACCAGCAGAATTGGTTTATGGTGAACCACTTACTCTTCCCAGCCAATTTTTCTCGACGTCAACGCCCGCTGTACTAGATCCCATTGATTTTGCCAGTCGTCTTAGAAGCCATATGAATAGACTCGCTCCTCAGCCAACATCCTGGCACACGAGCTCCAATCGCCCCTTTTACATTCCCAAGGACTTACAATATTCCGAATATGTTTTCCTCCGTCAAGGCCCCGAACGACGATCTCTGGAAGCACCATACCAAGGCCCATTCAAAGTGTTACGGCGTAGCTCAAAAGCCTACGATATTGACGTAAAAGGAAAGCCGGTTACAGTCTCAATTGATCGCTAAAGCCAGCATACTTGGCCAGAGAGGGCAGGGTACCAACAGTCGTAGCAAATAACGAGGAATCCCAAGAGCGGGGCCTAGTGCAGAGGACGCGTTCTGGTCGCCACGTTCGGTTTCCTTCTTATCTCCAAGACTACCGACCATAGCCACGGTCTCGGTGGGGGGTAGTGTAGGTAACGTGGCATATTTAATTATTGCATAGAGGTTTTACAACCTTCATAGATTGCTTCTGGTGAGAAGTGATTTAAGCTGACTTGATGGATGATGTCAAGTTGGTGAGAATATTGTCTACGTCAAATACTATGTAATATGTGATAGTATTTAATTAAATGTTTCTTGCATCTTCCAAGTTAATGTAATACTAAATATAGTTCGTTGTTCCAATAACTCGAGTTTACTTGAACCCTCGCTACATTGGGGGGCTGATGTGGCGTCACGGCTGTCAGCTGTCGAATCTGACGTGTTCTGCATCGCACTATAGAAGTTTCTTAATCAGTTGGCATAAATATAAAATCCAAACAACTCTCATCGGGACTTTGGTCCCTGAGAGATCTCTCTATTGCCACGTCTTCTACATTGGTGACCTGCGACAATGGATATAAGCGCAACTCTGAAGGTCTCGACTGACGCTCAACTCTCTCAGCAAGCCAGACTCTCTCTCTCTCTCTCCCCCTCTACTTGCTCGCCACCCTGGCTCTGAGCGCTCGCTCGCCACGCTGGCTCTGAGCACTGGCAAGCTGCACTCTGCCTACATCGTCGCTGACCCCTGTCTCGAAGGGGGGCTGAAGTGGCGTCACGGCTGTCAGCTGTCGAATCTGACGTGTTCTGCATCGCGCTATAGAAGTTTCTTAATCAGTTGGCATAAATATAAAATCCAAACAACTCTCATCGGGACTTCGGTCCCTGAGAGATCTCTCTATTGCCACGTCTTCTACAAGTATGATTAAGTGCAGACCTCGTCGGCAATGGAGAGACGAGCTACACTCCTTTTTAAAAGAATGGCCAGAGACTGCTCAGAATCAGGAGCACTGGAAAAAGTGGGGGAGGCCTTTGCCCAGCAGCATTATAATAATTTTAAGTGCGATGATGCCGGCGCACACCACACAGCTCCCCATACATGTATGGGGAGCTGTGAAAAATATGACTAAGAAAGTATTGTTTCAGTTCCTTACTTAAAGCTGTTCGTCGGAGTAAGGTAAGGGAAGGATTGAGTCTAAATGAACACTACAAAGTATGTTTTAAATGACTGAAAATTGATTTTTAATAATTTATGTATTTTAAACCCCCTACGCAAAAAGAGGGGTGGACGTGATCGTGATGGTTCACGCAACGTTTCAACAAAATCGGTTTAGTCGGTTTTGAGATATTGAACTTTGAAATGAAAATGTCGGGGGTGTTTCACCATTTCTAAGTTATTATATTAAATATTTTCTTCGGTTTCCATGTATTTATGTAATTGAAGTAAAACGGTTATCGCACACCTACATTTATGGTGTTAAGTATAGGTACCTGCTCACGGTATACAAAATTCTGAATTATATATTGATCTTATTGAAATGCTGAGTATATTTGTTTATATGTCGGCTTTTTCCATATTCATTGAGTACTACTAATACATACCTAATGCGATGGTGTGTTGTTTTTTCCTGTCTAGCGTTCTCGTTAATATTCAGCGAGTAGATAGTCAATTTGGCTTGACATTTCACATACCAATATGATAACAAAGTGTACCACGTACTTGCTCGGACACGTTAGCTTAGGGTTGTATCAATAACAAAATTGCTTTGCTCGCCAAAAAGCTCGAAACAAATTTAGAAGCTCGCTGAAACGCTCGCTAAAATGCTTGCTGAACTGCTCCTGTTTATTATGTGAGCTTTAACCTGTAATGTTACTTTCGCTAGAATGCTACTACGATCTACCAGCACCTGTAGGATATGGGCTATACTTTAGGTAGATAGATGGTTAAAAAAAATATTAGAATTATCACGTGCTTTGGACGCGCTGTTCTGGCTAGATTAAGAAACAATAAGGTCTGATTTTCAGATATATGATTCTTGACCATGTGATTGTTTATCAGATTTAATCGATACATGATTGCCATTGATTTAATATTATACTAGATACACAATCAACACAAAAAAATGGCAAGTGAAAATCGACTTGGGCAGTAGTTTGGCCATTAGTCTTGTTTCGACCACAGAAAGTGGCAGTTTTCAATCATGACATGTGCAGTGGACAACTACAAAAATAATAACAAAAAAACAAATAAAAAGGATGGAAAGTTTTATTTTACGAAAGTTCTATTTATTCATAAACAGATTCTAGTTAAAATTATAATGCTTTCATGATTTTTAGGAATACTTTGTACATACAAATTATGACTTATCAGTCTTATCACGGAACAAAAATATATGGAGTAGCTATTACTTTTTTAATATTAATAAATCGTGTTTGTTTATTTTGACTAATGAATAATAGTATTTATTATATAATTACTTATATTTTTAAATTAAAGCTTTCCACGAAATCCTCTAAGACGTGCAAAATGGCACGAGATAGGCGTGATCAACTATTCAAGCCAAATAAGTATTTGTGTGTTTAACCCACTTTCGTAGACTAGATCTGCAATACCTGTCTTGAATGTAAGTACTTAAACCTCAAACAATAGTTTTCATATGAGTAATCTCAAAAAATACAAACGACCATTAATACTTGATTTTACAATCATCACATACAAGTATCTGTGCAGTTATAGTGAGCCCTTTCTGTTTGTTATGTAAAAAAAGGGTGTGACTAATGAACCAGACTAATGAACCATAGTTAACTTTTCTATGAGATATTGTTCATTAGTCTGGTAAAGGTTTTTTTGAATAATAATTGTAAACACTTTGCACTCATTTTATGAGAGAACTTGCTAATTACTCTTCTCTCCCACTATTAATTTCTTAGTGCATCAAAATGTCCTAGGTGAATTCGCATTTAATAAACCTTTTGTAGGTGATGATATTCTTATGAACAAACCTAACAACTAAAAGAATTTGAATAATAATTGTAAACACTTTGCACTCATTTTATGAGAGAACTTGCTAATTACATCATTTCTTAGTGCATCAAAATGTCCTAGGTGAATTCGCATTTATAAACCTTTTGTAGGTGATGATATTCTTATGAACAAACCTAACAACTAAAAGAAACATATTTTTAGAGATGGTTTTTCGTATAATTGGTCATTCCGTTAAAATTTATACAATGTAAAAATGAGAAATGCGACTCCATTCGCTCAGGTGTTCCCTTTTGGCTTAAATAAATAAATATTTATATTGTTAAATATTTTGAAACTTTAGTTTGCTAATTTGATACTTGACAGCTAGTATATTGAGTATTTTTTTGCATGAATGTTTAAGGTAAAAAATAGCGATGTTAGCATGTATCTGAATACAGTTGTCAATGTCATTTGGGGCAGTTCATAACATCATTTTTGTGTGCGATTGTGTATCTAGTATAATATTAAATCAATGATGATTGCCTATTTCCTCGATACAAAAAAAATAGAATATATTCAAAGTTGAGTCTTTATTTTCCTTTTTGTTACCCAGCCTACTCAAACGATAAGTACATTAGTTTACGATACAATCAAGTTAATACTAAACTATTTTATCTCATCTAAAACCTCACTTAATGAAATATAAATAAAACTTTACCAGGTTAGATATTTATCGAAATTTGTCCAAAAGAGCCATTCTCGTAGAGTGTTGCATCTCTTTTTCTCGTGCGCGGAAGGTATAAGCGTGTCTCTGTTTATGAGGCGTGGTTAACTCGAATCAAGGCATCACCTTAAGTGTACAAAGTGGTTTAAAACAGAGATAATAGTGTATACACGAAAACTATAACTACCTACTTACTAATGATACAACTACTTAAGAGTGCTATTGAAAAAAGCGCTCGCTCAGGATTCGGTATTTTGAGACGCGTAGTGCGTAGTGTGTGTGTAAATACTACTAGCACGCACACAAGCTTACTATAGCTGTATAGCGCACCGTTGGAGCGAATGCGCGACCGATATTAATACTTGCACTAAAAGATGGTAAGTATTACTTCGCTAACGTGGTGCCCTAACTTGAACAACGCAAGTGTTTGCTTTTTGTGCACATATTTTCTATACATATTAAAATACTCTGACAAAGTATAATATTTAAGTAGTTACGTCTTTTTTTGATAAAAAATGCTTTTTTTAAGTGGTCCGGCTGTCCTCTCTATATGTAGGTCGCATCTCTCAACAGATTCTCGTGAAATTTTGTGAGCGAGTTCGATATGTTACTATAGGGCAAAAGTGCTTTCGTATGTCCAGCTGTCTGGCTATCCGGCTGTCCTCTCTACAGGTTGCATCTCTGAACCAAGTCTCGTGAAATTTTATGAACGAGTTCGATATTTAACTAAAGGGCAAAAATGCTTTCGTATGTCCGGCTATCCGGCTGTCCCCTCTATAGGTTGCTCTAGGGAATGCAAACAGGTTAACCGGAACTTTTTGAGTTCGGTAAATAACCGGGTTTGGACACTATAAACCGGTTACTAACCGAAATGAGTTACATTTATAAAATACTTGAAATTGTGAGCCGAGACCGTAATTTAGCAAAAAAACTAGTAAATTGTAACTTATTAATTTTTAGTAAGTTTAATTAAAGTTAGTATGATAGCGATAAAATACGTATCGGCCTTACGAGTCATGTACAGCACTACCATGACATAGACTTTGAATTAATCATCTTATCGTAGATGATATTAACGTCAATAATTTCGGACCAGCCTCCGAACTTTCACGTTATCAATCGTCGTTGTCAACACTTTCGCTTGCTGAAGCGAATATAAACCTTAAGATATGTCCATCACTCAAGCAATAAATCAGCGAAACGGTAAGCGAATCATTTTCCTTGACTGTAAAAGGACAATTATGATGATGTATAAAAAGTTAAAAAAAAGTTAGTTACTTATTGAACTACACATCGCCTACTAATAAACCAGAACTAACATTCTTACAGTAAAATTATCCTCCAATACAAGTCTTTTAGCTTTTCGTAAAAACCGGTTAATAACCCGTTTTGAAATTTGACCGGTTTTTGCACTCTCTAGTGGGATCACTCAACTGATTTTCGTGAAACTCGTATTTTACATCCTTAAGGACTGCTCCAGGAGGAGGAGAATGGATCTCTCCATTAGCCTGGTCTCTTCATCACCAGTTCAACTTCACCAAAATTACGATTTCCAAGGATAAATACACAAGTCATAATAGAAAATACTGATGTCAACTACACGCGTGCCTATAAAATTTGAGGGTTACCCTCAATTTCCCTGGGATCCCATCATCAGATCCTGACGTGTGCTCACCTGAATAACTTGAAAGAATATGATGAACGGTGTATAAGATTTAAAAAACTCCTCCAACTCCTAAACGTTGAGGAGTTGTACCTTCCATCATCAGCCCACCAACATGAACTGATGACTACCAGACGCAAATTCATACCTGAAAAGCTTTAGAGAATTCATGAAACACGTAATAAGTACGTAATATTTGAGGGTTGCCCTCGATTTCCCTGGGATCCCATCATCAGATCCTGACTTGGTGACGATGGGACCATCTCAGAAGTATACATGTTTTAAATATATTTTTTTAATCGGGCCACAACTGACGGAGAAATCGGCGAACGTACGTACATAAAAAAAAATAGTGAAACATATAACCTCCTCCTTTTTTGAA
Source organism: Epinotia demarniana (assembly GCA_945867215.1). Lineage (NCBI taxonomy): Eukaryota > Metazoa > Arthropoda > Insecta > Lepidoptera > Tortricidae > Epinotia > Epinotia demarniana. The sequence continues at coordinate 22,150,843 of OX244261.1, forward strand.
GTCGGTTAAAAAGTTTTTTATTCATATTGTTATTTTTAACAACCCTGCATATTATGTCGGTGGTTTGTAGTTTCTTGAACAGAGAAATGAAATACTTTAAAGCCGTTGGGGCGGAAAGGTTCTCCTGCGGAGACCACGTACCAGATGGCGCAGCGGACCCCCCACAAAGTGGACTGATGAAATGGGGTTGCGTCTTTTAATTACGGAGTTCCTATGGGTACCTTCCAGCTCCATCATCAGACCCTGGTTACCATATAGTACCAAAGTACTCGTCAAGACGAATTAATCGAGCTCAAACTCGATGGGGTTGCGTTGTTTAATTACAGAATTCTTATGACCACCTTCCAGCTCCATCATCAGACCCTGGTTACCAAGTACTCGTCAAGACGAATTAATGGAGCCCAAACTCGATGGGGTTGCGTCGTTTAATTACGGAGTTCCTATGGCTACCTTCCAGCTCCATCATCAGACCCTGGTTACCATATAGTACCAAAGTACTCGTCAAGACGAATTAATCGAGCCCAAACTCGATGGGGTTGCGTTGTTTAATTACAGAATTCTTATGACCACCTTCCAGCTCCATCATCAGACCCTGGCTACCAAGTACTCGTCAAGACGAATTAATGGAGCCCAAACTCGATGGGGTTGCGTCGTTTAATTACGGAGTTCCTATGGCTACCTTCCAGCTCCATCATCAGACCTTGGTTACCATATAGTACCAGAGTACTCATTAAGACGAATTAAACGAATTAAACGAGCCTAAACTCGATGGGGATGCGTGCGTCGTTTAATTAGAGAATTCCTATGACCACCTTCCAGCTCCATCATCGGACCCTGGTTACCAAGTACTCGTCAAGAGGAATTAAACGAGCCCAAACTCGATGGGGTTGCGTCGTTTAATTACGGAATTCCTATGACCACCTTCCAGCTCCATCATCAGACCCTGGTTACCAAGTACTCGTCAAGACGAATTAAACGAGCCTAAACTGGATGGGGTTGCGTGCGTCGTTTAATTACAGAATTCCTATGACCACCTTCCAGCTCCATCATCAGACCCTGGTTACCAAATACTCGTCAAGACGAATTAATGGAGCCCAAACTCGATGGGGTTGCGTCGTTTAATTACGGAATTCCTATGACCACCTTCCAGCTCCATCATCAGACCCTGGTTACCAAGTACTCGTCAAGACGAATTAAACGAGCCTAAACTGGATGGGGTTGCGTGCGTCGTTTAATTACAGAATTCCTATGACCACCTTCCAGCTCCATCATCAGACCCTGGTTACCAAGTACTCGTCAAGACGAATTAATGGAGCCCAAACTCGATGGGGTTGCGTCGTTTAATTACGGAATTCCTATGACCACCTTCCAGCTCCATCATCAGACCCTGGTTACCAAGTACTCGTCAAGACGAATTAATGCAGCCCAAACTCGATGGGGTTGCGTCATTTAATTACGTAGTTCCTATGGCCACCTTCCAGCTCCATCATCAGATCAGCTTTATGTCATAATAATATTGCATTGTCATCCAATTTATACATGCATGCAAAATTTCAGCTCAATCGGAAACCAGGAAGTGGATCAAATTTAACTTGAAAGATTGAATTACAGGCAACGGATAGGTGAACTAAATAAAAGCTTATAAAAAATCACCAAGTATCACGATCACTCGTAAAATAATTGACATGGCAATTATGCAATTCGTAAGTTGTCTCGATTAGCCTCACGAATGACTCACTAGTATAGTTTGACCCCGACGTTGATAACAACTATGCCTAGTCGGAGATCAAAATAATATTTTAGTTGACGGGTAGCCTTCGTGAATAGCCACAATTACACGACGTACAGGTCCAACCCGGACAACGGCTAAGCCGGTACTGGCAAGAGATCGCGCGCGACGGTAAATTTATACTATGTTTGAAAGATTATTTAAAAATATAAATGTTGGAAAAAGTTGTATTTTTTTTACTGTATTGTGTTGGTAAAAGTATGAACTTTAATTTTATTTAAGATTCAATTTACTAATAATTCAACAATAATGAGAAAATCCTTGTGATTTCAGTACGATATTGTTGCAAAATATGGTGTAATTGAGATCAATTTACATATACATACGTGAAAAAAAAAGGAAAATTCGAGGCCGCTACGCACAATACGGACATATTACAATAGTGAAAAGAAAAAAAAACAACTAGGTTCTCATGTAACATCATGGAGAATTAGGCGGTCAAACTTATGGCTCGGCGCTCTTTTCCGAAAACTACTGTCGGTAATCGGGTATATTCGGTCAACATATTCAGTTTTTCTTAAATCAGAGGCCGCTACGCACAATAAAGGAGTTGAGCTATGCAAATAAGTAATCGGAATCTATAAAAATCTTTCCGTTTCTTAGATTTAGACCGTCAAAAATCGGTAATTGTCGCATATTCCTGACGAAATTTTGAACGCCCTCTTAAATTAATTGTCACGACATTGCCGCGAAAAGGCGATTTAAGATAGAGTTTTGTATGTGTCTCTCATTAAATGAATATGTCTTTTTTAAGTTTATTTTATCCCCAGTAAATAAATATTAAATGAATAAAGCATCAAGTCAGGTTGACCTGAAATGTTGACGGTCCTTTTGAGAGCGCCGCAGCTATGCACGTTCAGTCCCCACTTAAACTAGTTTATGAAGTTAAAGCCCTAGAACTCGGCCGTACTCAGGCTGCGCGATGACTGCGATGTACAGGCGAGGACAAATATATTTAGACCCCTTTGCTTAATTATGATCCGATTAATAAGTGGTGTATCCACTATTAGACCTTATTTAATTGCATTAAGGATTATATATGGTCAGTTAACAGTTTCATTGATGTTCTCTACTGAATGCAAAGATTATGTTATTATGATTTGACAACCGGTTTACCCTAGTTGGTACCCTGCCTACGAAATTAGTGGTCCCGGGTTCGAATCCCGACATTTATTTGTGTGACGAGCACGAATTGTTCCTAAGTCATGGATGTTTTCTATGAATTTAAGTATTTATTTATGTAAGCCACTGTGGATACTATGCGACGATAAACATACTCATATGTATGTACAAACATACATATGAGTATGTTTATCGTCGCATAGTATCCACAGTACAAAAGTTTGCTTAGTTTGGGACTAGGGCAATTAGATTGTCCGCAAATGTTTATTTTAAAACTAGTTGCCCTTCCCGGCTTCGCACGGTTAGTTTTCCGTTTTCCCGTAGGAATGAAGCATTTTACCGCTGTAAAAAGTAGCCTATGTTCATCAGGGATAATGTTGGCTTCTAATGGTAAAAGAGTTTTTCAAATCGGCGCAGTAGTTTCGGAGCCTATTCAATACAAACAAACAAACAAACCAACAAAGAAATCTTTCCTCTTTATAATATTAGTGTCTTCTTCTTCAACTTAAGAGTCGGTGTCTTGTCGGTGGAGTAACCGCCATTCAGCTCTACGCTCTGCCATTGCTTTGAGCTCCTGGTGCGACACTACATTGACCTTCTCCTTGACCTGGTCCATAAAAGCACGTCGCGGCCTTCCTCTGCCTCTTCTTCCCTCTATTTTCCCTTCGATTATAGTTTTTATGTGAATGTCATGACGTAACAGGTGCCCCAACATATTTCCTCTTCTATTTTCAATCGTCCTTAGCAAGGATCTCTTCTCTCCGACTAAATCCAAAACCTCTTCATTCGTTCTTCTTTCCGTCCAACGAATTCCTTCCATCCTTCGCCAACACCACATCTCAAAGGCACTTAATCTTTCTCGGTCTGGCTGGGCAAGTGTCCATGTCTCGCAGCAATACAACGCTATGCTCCAGATATATGACTTTATAAAACGTTTCCTTACGCTTCTGGAAATCTTGGCTCTAAACAGATGTTTTTTGCCATTGAACGCTTTTTTCGCCATTGCTATTCTTGCTTTTATGTCGGCAGTACAGTCTGGAGTCACAGGTTATTATGCTACATAAGTATTTAAAACTGTTAACTTGTTCTATGGCGGTATTTCTTAAGTGGATGGGATCTATGGCTTGTCTGTGTTCTGATGTTATTAATGTTTTTGTTTTCTTTATATTGATTTTGAGCCCAAATTCCATAAATATGTTGTCCATTTCTGTTACAAGCTGTTCTAGTTGTGTGATGCTTTCAGCTAGAGCCGCGATGTCATCAGCGAAGCGTATGAAATGGAAGCTTTCCCCATTAATTTTGACTCCCTCCTTGCCTTAATCTAAAATCTTTTTGACTGCAGTTTCAATGAAAATATTAAATATCATAAGTGAGAGTGGACAGCCCTGTCGTACCCCCTGTCTTATCTTTGCCTTTTCTTTCTCTTGCCCTATTTCTACTATTGTTTCCTGTTTCTTATATAATGTATGTATAATTCGTCTGTCTCTATAATCTAACCCTATTGATCTTAAAATGTCCATCATCTTGATCCAGTCTACTGTGTCAAACGCTTTTTCAATATCTATAAATGCTACATGGGTGTCAAGGCCTAGATCCATTCTCCTGTGTATCACCTTCCTAAGAGCAAGAACTGCTTCACGCGTGCCCTTGTTTTGCCTGAACCCGTATTGGTCGGACCCAAAAAACTTTCAGCTATCGGTTTCATTCGGTTTTGCACAATTTTAAGTAGTATTTTAGATGCTTGGGATATTAAGCTTAATGTTCTATGTTCTTCGCACTTTAATGTATTCAGTTTTTTGGGTAATGCTATTATTATGCTGATTTGATAATCTGTTGGAACTTCACCTGTTATGTACATATCTCTTACTATTGCAAATATTTCATCTATCATGGAATCACATACTAGTTTGTTTATTTGTTCAATGTAAATTTGATCCTCTCCTGCTGCTTTACCATTCCCTATAAAAGCAAGTCATCATTTTACTCATATAAAGGTATGGATTGTATATTCGAGCTGTTATCTTAGTAATATTTTGTTAGACAAGTAATGAGATAATGACAGTAGTACAGTCATAGAAACATTTAAAGTATGTAACATTCTTATATCTAATTAGAAAGTAAACTAAACAATACATCTCAGTGAGGACTGTTGAGGAGCTAAATGCATGTTTGTTATGTGGTTCTTTAATCTTATGTATTCTGTACATTTAACTCTGTTTGTTCTTCTTATAAATAAAATATACTACTTATGGCTTTTTTGAACTCCTCTTTAGTGATATCCGGTCCTAGTCTATGTGTATCTACTTCCGTTTCCGATTCAATTTTATTATCTGTTAGACCATTTCCTGCGTATAGTTGTTCTATGTACCTTATCCAACGTTGGACCATATCTTTGTTGTTTATTAACCCTTCAGCTGTGGCGAAAAAACATGGCCGATTACCCACGTCTATGGCACCCTCTGAGGGGCGCTTCACTAACAAGGTTTGTGGAGTGAAGTGATTTAGTAAAATTAAATTTTCTTTAGTTTTTTACATAATCACAGCCAGGATTTTGGATGAAACTCAATATTTATTAAATTATCTAACTGCAACGATATATCATCGTTACATTAAAGTCGTATTAAGGCTATCTACCTGACCTCGTCACCACCTCACCGAAGTTAACGACGTATTTTGGTTATTTTAAATATAATCAATTAGTTTTTTGGGGTGTAAAATGAGCTTAATTTGAAGAAATTTGTGTTATACTTATTCGAAAAACATAAAATGGCAGGCTCGTGAGTATTTTTTTTACACTAGACCATTTGAAATATTCTACCAAAATAATGCCTGCACTCAGAAGTTGCTCGTGTAGGCTTCCATTTACATGCTTATATCTGAAGTGTTTTATACTGTATGTAATCAAATTCATGCCTGAACAATAAATATGGGTCATCAACTAGGTGTAACCGTAGCTTTTTTTATTGTAAGTGCAGCAGGTTTTATCTGAGTAAAATGAAAAAAGTATGTCTACTTTCATACAAAATAACCTCTTCCAAACGAGTGCAATTATCACAGCAACTATATGTTTTGAACCAAACAAATTAGGTTTCTTAAAATTCACATTAAGTGTACTTTTAGTTAAAACTATTATATAACCATCAGTTAAACAAAAATCACATCAAAACATGATTTGAAAACGGTATAAATCAAGGTCATGATTAGTATAGATTGCGGATCGTAGTGACGTCACGAGGTATCATGTGGGCATCCCTCGGAGGGAAATTCCCGGTCGGTTAGGTCCCCCTCTGAGGGGTTTGCTGTGATCGTTACCAACTTCAATCGATTTATTTACTTTCGGTCCATTGATAATCCATTTAAGTTCATTTTAAACAAATGTATGATAACTAACGGAAATTTTAATAGCTAATAGTAATATTAAATTATTAGAAAAGCGCTAAAAAACGTGTTGCCAAATTTTGACCATGAGTAGGTATGTCATGTTAGTCACGGTTTTATTACTGTTAACCCGTTGAAATAACACTTGTTTCTATGTAATTCTAAAGATTACTTACATGTCTACAAAAACTCTCCTTCTGGCACTACAATTCAGCACTAAACCCACTAATTTTCACTCGCGAACACCGACCGTGTCAATCGTGCCACTGACTATTTTAGACTAACGACAAAATTGATTTCCTCCATTGGCCATTGAAGTTTTCACTTGCTAGCTGTCTCACTGAATTGGCTATACGTTTCAATGGATTAAAGCGAGATCGATATACGAATGCCGGTTTTATTTCTAAGAAAGTAAGCAAAGCCATTGCGCCCCTCCGAGGGCCGCTCCACCGACCTGCAGGAAAAAATATGAAGCCCACAGAGGGATGAACACAGCTGAACGGTTAAGATTTTTTCATGTTCGTCGAGAATTGTAGCACTTTTTGTCTTATGTTGTCTTCCTAGATCCCTAATTATATTGTATACTTTGTCTGTTTTCCCTTGTTTCATATATCTTTCAATCATGTCACATGCCTGCGCTGTCTTTACTCTTGGTTTCCCTACACATTAATGTAATTTTATTCGTTAGATATTTGTAGCGTTTTATGCTATCTTCATCTGTTCTGTTTCTCACGCTTCTTCTTTCAATCATCACATCCATTATTTCTGTAGTCAACCACTTCTTTCTGGGCTTAATTTTTTCCGTTCCCAAAGTTTCTTCAGCACTAGTCTTATTTATATCTCTAACGTTGTTCCATCGTCTTTCAATACTTATACTATTAATATTGTCTTTATCTTTTACATCTTCCTTATACTGTTCTAATTTAAGTCCTACATTATTGCTATATTGCACTCTATAATTGTTATCTATTGCCTTAAGCTTATTGAGATCAATTTTCTTTGGTCTATTCTTTCTCTTGACTATATTGCTTGCAAAGTTGAACTTACTGACTAGGAGATTATGGTCGGTGTTAATATCTGCCCCAGGCATTGTTTTACATGAGATTATTTCCTGTCGATGCTTGTTTTTTTGTAATAATATAATCCAATTGATATCTGCCGATGTCACCAGGCATTTTCCAAGTATATATCCGTCGTTTGGGTTGTTTTAAAATTGTGTTTGATATAACTAAATTATTTTCATCACAAAACTGCACTTATCTATCCCCTCTACTATTTCGTTTCCCAAGTCCAAAATTACCCACAACACTCCCCTCAGGTCCTTCCCCTACAACAGCATTAAAGTCCCCCATTACAATTAAAATATCTTTCTCATTTACTGAATCCAAAATTGTGTCAAGGTGGTTATAAATATCTTCTACCGGATGGAAAGGCACGACGATCCTTCCCGCAAAGGGGGGTTAGTTTAAGTGATGGAAAATCGATTCGTAATGTTTAGATTTTTTTTTACGATCAATTATTAAAAATAATAAAATTAATTAATGTTCTTCTGTGACAACCCTACTATTACTATACGTACTAATTATCGTTTATACGTATTGATAAAGGCCACTGACTCTTGTGTAATTGTTAAAATGTTACTGACCCTAATGAGGGTGGTCATTGCATTAAATGTTAACTGCCTATAACTTCAAAACGGTTATGAATATGAGCCTAGTTTCTTTAGAGGAAATATTGTACTCAGTCTAAACAATCCCCCTTTTGCGGAAGGGATCGTCGTGCCATTCCACCCGGTATATCATCATCAGAGTAACTGCTAGTAGGCATATATACTTGGACTACGACTATATTAGGACTGGCTGTAAGTTTGACTGCTGTTATTCTGTCACTAAAGTGTAATGTGTTTTCTACTAAGTTGCCCCATTTCCTGTTCAAAACTATTGCTGTACCGTTTACTCCTTGGTCTTCTCCTGTGTAAATTATCCGGTAATCATCGCTCCAGTAATCACCACTTCCATCCCATCTCACTTCACACAATCCTAATATGTCTATATTTAGTCTAGTCATTTCTGTTTTCAACTCTTCCATCTTGCCCGGCGTGAGCATAGTTCTCACATTCCACGCACCAATTTTGCAAGGATTTCGCATGATGACGACCGAGTCAGCCTTACTCCTGACCCTGCCGGACTCAGACTGCCATGGAATGTTACGTCGTGGAAGCCCGTTGTCAAGGACGTTACTTCTTATTTCTGACATAACCATTACTCCAATATAGGGATATTAATGTGGTGGTTTCCCCATTTGCCTTCCACATCGCAGTGTAATGACCGGTTTGATCCGCCCACTACTGTTTGGTCAAAGTCCTACCGAAACCCGCTTTCTCGGCCTTCTGCCATACTGATACAGCTGCTGCTCTGTATCAGGGGAATGCTTATTTGATGGCGGCATTTACTCGCCATATCACAAGGTCGTCATTGGACTGATGTAGCTTTTACTGGGAAATACACCCCACCGTCTAACCCACTACGTCCTGATGACCCTGCCGCTCTACGGTCGGGGACTGCTTATTCAGTATATTCGCAGCTAACCATCATATCTGATGGCCGTTCCACTATCCGCCACCTGTGGACCCCGGTAGTAGCCTACAGCTCAGCCCTACCTATCAGCCCTACCTTACAATATTAGTGTAGAGAGTGTAAATGAGAAATCAAAGTTAGGGTACAACCGGCAATAATGCTAGGAGGATGTTGATGATAATAAATCAAAATGCATTTGAAAAAGCGCAATTGAAACACAATTTTTTTCACATTACCCTAAAACATAAATGGCAAAACCGAGTAGGCAAACCCACATAATGTTATTAAAAATAAGAACACCAAGACATTTTTGTACTGTACTAATGTGCTGGTTCATAGAATTTAAAAGAATAACTCAGTCCATTGTATCTAATTACGTTGAGACAAGTCTTCAGAGTCGCGGAAAGGGCAAAGTGGGTCGAGATGCACACCTTATCGTGTATTAGAAGTGACGACTTAAATGAATGAAACAGAGATGCAGGTTTGAATGGAATTTTTAAACTCCTTATTCATAAGTAAACTAAAATACGGAATGTCCCTTTCTCTCAAATACAAATGTCAAAGTGACAGATAAAAACAAACGAATTACGGCAATTTAGCTAAATAGGTTAGACCAACCTTAATGCAGGCCATTTTTTTTCGTTCAGGTAGAAATGACGCCCTGCCACACAAGATACGTAATAAAAATCGATATTAAGTATATTAAATACTAGCTATTTCAATAAAACAACTGACTTACACACCCCTTGTATCAGATACTAATAACGATACAAAATGCAATAAAATAAATAAACGCGAAGATATAGGTAGTTAAAGAGAATGAACGGAAATATGTCTTTTACTGTGCAGAAATATGGGCTCCCAATGTTATTCAGTAATTTGTTCACTCTAAATACTTACAAGTCTATGAGAAACACGGCCATTAGGAGATTTCAGCTCATTAAATATGTAAATATCACAGGTGCAAATGGAAATTCTCAGGCGGCAATTGGATTATTAACGATGATAAAAAGTCGACTGACTAATTGTGAATGGCGAGCGCAAACGACCCAAACCAAATTAAGTGCGAATTAAATTTCTACAGAACGAAAAGGAGCCCATATTGACTAAGTTCGAAATTTCCTCTGATTTTCTATTTTAGGCAGGAGACTAAAATAGAAATTACATTATTACGTCTTTAAAATAAGTTTAGCATTGTGTATTGCTGTTTTGAGCATGTCCACTAGGAAGTTTAGTTTATCATTTTTGGGATTACTGCTGCTTGAAAGCAACAGCTAGCGACTAATTTCTACGTTATAAATAGGTATATATTTTTCCATCACCGTTCACATTTTAACCTGAAAATTTCTTCCCACGCAAAATATTGTTATAACTAAGCTCAGAGCGTTCCAAATCCTGAAGTGTAAACACAAGATAAATTAAATCGCGTAGACAATCGAAAAGCAATTTGATTGATTGACGCATTACAATGGGTATCTCCGAGCCGAAACCTCCTATTGAAAGCTTAATCTATAATCGATAAACTTGACACCTAAAGCTAGTATTTTAGGTTGTAGGTAAAACCACGTAATGAAAATATAAAGTAATCGTAATTAACGTATTTATTTGTGGAATCTTATTATACATGAGATACATACATTTCAATTATTTACAATAATTTCGACTTTTTCACAATTATCTCATTTCGATTTGTTTTTAACCCCCGACGAAAAAAGAGGGGTGTCATAAGTTTAACGTGTCTGCCTGTGTATCTGTCTCTGGTATCGTAGGTCCCAAACCGATGGACCGATTTAAATGCGGTTTTTTTGTGTCATAGATAATTTTATGCCGAGAGTTCTGTTCTTAGCCATGTTTCATCAAAATCTGTTTAGCCGTTTTTGAGATATTGGACTTTGAAATGAAAATGTCGGGGGTTGTAGTTATTTTATTGTCCTTGGTAGTTATAGAAATGTAAGTTTAATATCGTTTGATATTATTTCTTATATGTGTTTAATTTTCTAAAGTATATACAAGATGATAACTATAACATTAACTAAATTAAATTAAAGCTAAGTCAAATCTAAAAAAGGCCCTCAAGGCATTGTTCCGAGGATGCTGGCGGCATTTCCTCGCTGAATTGCAATGCTGATGCGTTGCGCGAGAAAACCGCCAGCTCTTCGGTCACCAGTTACGTCAACCAGACGTTTCGCGATTTCCGCAAATAGCTTTTGCGTACTGGGACCCCATGGACCGAGGGTCTCGACGCCAAAAGGTACAAGGTAAGGTAGTTTAATATTATTTATCTTCCTGTCGTATCCTCATGACTGAGGGACGTGACGGCTATGGGCGCTCTGCAAAGACTGCTAGTCGTTTTAATAAATTCATTAGGCTCTACGTAGCATCCGTAAAGAGACAGGAGAAGGAGGTTGAACCTAAATTGTATGGGAATTATCAAAGAGATATAGGAAGGAAGACGCGGCAGGCTGTAAACAAACGTATTTATTTTTAATGAAGAGCATTAAGTGAAAATATCAAGTGAGAACCCTGTTTGATCATCGGAATCGTACTTACCACAGTTTTAGCAGGATAACTTCATTAGAGGCAACTTTCATCCCGCGCGACAGTGATCGATAGGATACAAGCCCGAATGATACTCCGTATTATGAACAAACTTTATTCGACGGATCCTCTTGTTTTATGAAATATGACCGCCATTGACAGTGATGGTAATTTATTGAAATGTCACGGACAGACTGCAGCTTTTCAGTTCGGCTTTTGAAGCCTTTATGCCGATGATGTCAATGACAATTAATTGAGGTAAGCAAGCTAAGCTTGTTGGAAGGGCGACATTGACGAATTTTAAAATGGGTATTAGGGACACTGGAATGAGGTTAACACGGAATTTTATGCAAGTGACTGAACTGCGATCATATCAGCTATAAAAAAAACGAAAACAATAAATCCTTACACTAGTCAACAGCAATCAACCTAAAAGCGTTTGTATTTTTTCTTGATTTACATAACGTTAAAATTATACTTTATTTTTTTGGCTGCCTCTCTCAAATCCAATGAGAAGGTGCCACAAAACTATAACTAATTACTGATTGTCCAACTGACTCATGGTTTGACGCCGTTTAAATGAAGATTAACCAGGACCCACGTCTATTAGACGAGCTAGGTAGATATCGCCAACGAACATAAGGCTACGTTGTTATAACCCGCTTCATCCGATATACTTCCCTGCAATTAATTATCTTGCCAAACGCACTACTCAGCACGTCAGAAATGTCCTTAGTTTTGAAATATAAAACTAGAAGTACATATTACGTCCTTAAATTAAACTAGGTATTTATGCGAGCAAAGCTAAATGGTTTCAATAAACCTCAGTTAACTATGCTAGTATGTTAGCTATGCACGTAGCCTAAGTGTTTTTCACAATATTTCAAACCCACTCAAAATGCCACCAAGCTTCCCTATAATTATGTTAATTCAGCAAACAAAGAAAAACTATTTTAACATAAACGAATTCAGTTGACACAGATTCCGTTAAGATATGTAATAGAGCAAAGAACAGTAGGGTAAATTGTAATAGCCCACTTGACATAATGTTACCGTAAACTTGGGTCAATATAGACAATGAAACCACGATAGAAATGTATGTAATGTAATGTAAAATATGTTCCGGCCGTATTAATTTTAGTTTTTGAATAATTATCAGTCGTTTAATTTTATAATTTTAACGATAAATACACAAATAGTGGGAAATCCCACCTCAACTCAAAGTGGAGTTAGAGAGGGATTGCCATCAATGGCAATCCCGTATAAGCGTCTGGGGAAAAACTTTCGGATTCTGGATTTCGGATTAGCTCACTCCGGGTTCCTTCCCACTCTCCGCTCATATTTATCGTTCCTCTTCCACAATATCGCTCCCCACAACCCTATGATTAAAGACGACCTGCTGTTTCACCATGTTGTTAACACCGAAGGTAACTTGCACCAGCTGACGTCGACTTGAGTTTCCTTCTTGCGAATACTTTATTGACTATGTGTTTATTTGTTGTTCGTTAGTGTTGTAGGACGTTGTAAGGAATTTAGTTGTATGTTTTTGTTATGAAATATTAATTTATTTTTATGTTATTGCAATAGATGTTGATCCTGTTATAGTCAAACTTTGTATTAATCTCAACATGAAATATAAATCTAAACTCTGCCGAATACGAATAGAGTTCAGTTATCCTTGGATCGAACATAACATTAACGAAATTAACATACTTAAATGTTAATTTCGTTAATGTTATCATTTCAAACTGAAAATTGAAAACAATCAAATATCAAATTTCTTAAAAATGCCTTTATCCTTTTGCATCAATGTTAGCTAGATTATCTTACTGACACGTTTTCGAACCCAAGGCTAAAGAAAACAGAATCTAATAACAACAGCCTGTGTTGCTGCCAAAGTTAAAACAAGACTTGTGATATACGAGCATTTAATACGTGCACAACTAACTCGTCTTGAGGTAAGAACTATGTTTAATGAATAATTTTACAAAATAGGTCAGGAATAGCTGAATAAATATCTTGTAACATACACCCAAAAAATACATCGCTTTGGATTCTCGTCGAATACGTCTACTCACAAAACGTTTTTACTCGACTATCAGCTCTTCTTTCATATATTTTATCCTCTATTTCTACCAACGATACCTACTGATCAGGGGTCTCACTTATACCGGTCAGCCAGTGGCAAAGTGGCCGGTAAGCATTGTAAATAACACAGGAAACAGGGAGTGTTCTGTGCCATCTGACGCTTCAAGGCGAGAATTTATGCTGTTTTTATCAAAACACGAAACAACACAATGCCCGTTGCGATTCATAATTCATTTCCTTGGGCTCTTTTTTTCTATTTCTATTCCAGGATAGCTGTTTCATATAGATTTTCAATCACATGGTTGAAATGTGTGGTTGGCGATGGGCTACCAACCTGTCCCTGCGATTTTGTCGATCATTTATACCCACATTTATGCTGAAAGTGCTCGGTCTACCCCTTTTGGGAATATAGGCGTAAATAAAACATTTATATTCTAAGATTTATTTTCTATATTTACAAGATGATAACTATAACATTAACTAAATCAAATTAAAGCTAAGTTAAACAAAACCGGTCGACCAGTCTGACTCGCGCACCGAGGGTTCCGTACAAACTAACAATTAACTCAAGGTAAAGTAAATGTACTAACATTTGTTAAATTTCAATTTCAAACAACGAATTACTTTTACACCAAGACCATCGAATTACCAAGACAATTAAATCGCGACCCTTTTTTTGACCTGCTATTGGAACATACCCGTCCCAACCCCATTAATTATAGAAAAATCTTAACAGCGCGAAGTAGGAATGGGGTCAGCGCCATCTATCGGCCCCATTTGGTACTAACGTGCAAGGGCAATTAGCTTAGTATGTATGTTGGTGTTTTATAGCGATTGTTTATCACGTGAACCGATCTCGATGATTATATTTTTATTTGAAAGAGTACTTATATCATAGTCTTATAGGAATTTCAAAACAAAAAAATACTTATAAATTTGATTAAATTGCAAACTTAACTAGGAAATGATTTTTGAAAATAAAGATACAGAAAAAGTTATACTTTTCCAGTAATATTGATGTTTATGATAATCACTAGTAATTATTTCAAATTTTTCGCGTGGATAATTTCGGAGTTACGGGGGGGGGGATAGATTAACATTTTACCAATGAAGAAAAAAAGAAAAACTGTTCCAAAAAGTGCAACTCAAGCCCTTTCAAATTTTTTTGCCCCTCCTCATATTCGTACTGATTTGCCATACAATAAATAAATAAATATTCGTAATTTTTCATCGAAAATTAAAATGTATATTTAAATTTTTCATTATCCATGCACGCGAATAACTCTCATTTATAACCATACCAAATTTCAAATTGATAGCTTAAGTAGTTCGTGGGATATTTCACTTTGTGACAGACAGACGGACGGAGTCGCATCATAAGGGTTCCTTGTTTACCATTTTTGGTACGGAACCCTAAAAAGGCCTTCGAGGCATTGTACCGAGGTTTCTGGCGGCATTTCCTCGCTGAAATGCAATGCTGATGCGTTGCGCGAGAAGCCGCCAGCTCCTCGGTCACCAGTTACGTCAACCCGACGTTTCGCGATTTCCGCAAATAACTTTTGCACACTGGGACCCCATGGACCGAGGATCTAGATGCCAAAAGGTACAAAGTTGTACTCTCTGCCGAGGCGTCTATATTTAATGCTTTTCAGATTTTCGGCATTTTCCGCTTTAGAAGTAGTCCGTTGGAGGTGGGACGGTGCCAGTGTGTCTACACAGGTAGCGTCCAACACAAGCATCCATGTATTGTATGGTATATGTATAAATTGCATGTGGTGATTATTTTATAAAGACAATCCTATAAATATAATATGCGATAGTAAGTATAGTAATTAGATACCGACACATCTTCGAATTTCAAAAACTGCTTTCATGTTATTGATATAAATCAAATAATATAATCGACTATTGAAAACAATCATTACTTAATAACTAAAACTATGCAGTTATACAAACTAGGAACAGTCTTGTCAGACAACAGTCCTTTGTATTGCTCAATCAGCTTTTAAAATCTACACTTTTGAGATATTAATACTTTTTTCACTTCTCATGCTCGAAAAGTGTCATATTAGGCTTAGCAAGCGGGGCTTAAGTAGTACATGTAGCCCCTAGGGAAAATATGTATACATAAGAATGGTTTTAAAACATTTTAATTCGACCAACCAAAACTTCACAATCTTCTGTTAATAAAGTGATGAACAAAACGTTTAAAATACACAATATAAACACAATATAAACACAATACACTACCGTGCTTGTGTTTGTGTTCGCTTCCAAACTTTGAAACGCCTTATTATGTAAACAGTAAACTTTGCTTAGTTGCTTCCTTGTCCTATTTCGCCGGCATCTAAAATTCCCTTTTCAATGTGTCAGACGCTGAATTAAACGTATAGTAAGTGAGTTATCAGATGTACAGAGGCTCGAGGGAGCTGCGTTGACGGAGTCACACCTGCGTCCTTGCACAGTCGACAGATCTTAACAGAAAGGATACTTTATTCTCGTAGAAGACTAGGAAGATAATCAACCTAAAGCTTTCGACCGTCCTTAACATATCGGAGGCCCATTTAAATGCGTCATTGTGTTGTGTCATAAGCGGGCCAAAAAGGAACTACGAGTAGGTACGGTACCGCTACAAAGCGGAAAAACGCTGATTCTTAATGCGGGTGATTAGTATTGCTTGATGTCGATAGATGTAGCAGAACGACATCGGTGTCCTACATTAGGTACCAGTAGATTCACATTCATCTAATACGTTCTGACTGGCATGACGGTTTCTGTTGTGGCAGGCATGAAAACGCATTTCAGCGAGCATCTCGTTTTTACGCTCCCCCAAATGAGACCCTATTAATTTGGCGACTATATCGAAATTAGATCGAATTAAATTGAATCATTATGTAGAATAATATTTTGTATAATTAAAATGTGCATTTTGATCGGTCTCGTGAAGTATTAAGTAAGCAGAAAATCGATACCCAGCAAACTTTGGTATGTTCGTTTTGTAATAGTCACTAGGTATATACCTACAAAACAAACTGTTGCTAGAATAATGATAAGTTGAATTATTTAATTAATGCATTAGGCATCGAAGCAAAAACATTTTTTTTAGGGATGCAATATTTAGTGCAACGGCAATAGTGAACTGAAAAGACTGGAAATCGTTAGAGGTCGAAACGTTATTTGCTAATTGTCTTTCGGCGAATCATCAGGTATCTAATTTTGTGCTACATAGGTACTTACACTTACGTCCGTATTCCCAAAAGGAGATAGAGGATTTACTTTTTAAGTTCCAGCAATTGTAGGTTTGAATAAGAAGAAAATATGACAATTGCAGGGCTAGGTTGCTAGCCAATGCCCTTCAATAAACTTAAATCCTATTTTGTACTCGTCGATTAAAATCTGTGTATTAAGATTTCATAGAGAATACTGCAACGTCACTCTTTTCGTCATTGAATCGTATGTTAGTTCCGAAACAACCGAAATAACTTTTTTATACTCGTCGACCTTAATGTTTGAATTAAGACTTTGTACACCAAACTTAAATCACATACTTTTTACTATGGAGCTCCCAACTCAACATTTCATAACTGTTGAGACAACTAAAATGAAATTGACCAATCACGTGGCGCCTTTACTGAACTATAATGTATTTGACCAATAGGACGCCGTCACGAGAAAGTCAAAAGGTAAATAGACATAAACGCACAAAAATGAAAAAGCCGTTGGTTGCACTTCGTTTTCAATACGTACCAAGTTTGTTTAATTTGTTCAGTTGACTCGTAGAAAAAGTATTGTTCACAATAGTGTCATAATCAAGCTTTTTAATCTCGTACCTTACTTAGGCCACTCAGCAAGCTTCGTGGCCTAAGCACGGTACTCGACTAAAAAGCTCTCTATTGTAACACGATTGTGAAAAATACTATTTCGATACGCTCTAGACAATCGAAAAAAAATTAAAATAGAACTTCGTATTTCAATAATATGTGTCCTTGATCCGATACAAAATTGCCAATCTATGGCGTTTCGGTACGATGCAGCGTCGCGTCGTCTGTCAAAAATCTACTTAAACTGGCTGCTGTATCCAGGCATGAAAAAAATAAGAATAAACTTGGCCTTGTGATTGGCCAATCACAGCACAGTATTTTAGAGCAGGTATAATTATTGGATTTTTTATTTCAATTATATTGCTGCTATTATTCTGTACACTTTCTGCCTAAAGTGTACGAAGGCGTTGTTTGAATAAGAGAATAGTGGGGTGAAAATACGAGATACGAGTAGGTAGAGCAGAGCAAAATAGCAAGGTTTGTGTCATTTTTTAACCGAATTCAAACAAAAGGAGGAGGTTGTCAATTTGGTTATATTTTTTTATGTTTTTTTTTCTATGTTTGTTACCTCAGAACTCCGTCATTGATGAGCCGATTCCAATTTTTTTTGTTGGTATGTATATGGTTCCAAGTGGGTCCCATTTAAAAAAAAACACTAGATGATGGGATCCATTAGGAATTGAGGGAACTCCTCAATTTTATTAGCCACGCGTGTAGTAATTTTGGTATTTTCTATTATAACTCGTCTATTTACACCCGGAAATCTTAAATTTGATGGAGTGGAATTTCTGATGAAGACCACAGATGACTTATGGAATTCCTCAATTATGTAAGTGTAAAAGTATGTCACAGATTTTGATAAGATTCCGCTGAAATAGGAACTTTAATGAAGTGCCATTGGTGATGATCTTGAGGAATCGACGGAAGTCCTCAAATAATATCGGTGCACATACAGTGATTCTGTTTTTTTCTCTAATAATCAACGCATCGGAAATCAGTTCATGTGGTAAATTGTAAAAAAATGTGGAAATATTCTCGTGGCTTGGCGGAGTAATAAATTGAAGTCAGATAAAACTTTTGTTTTTAAAGTAGGTAAATAATTAAAATAAAAGTGCTAGGATCAATGTTTAATTTGTTCCTAAAAACACAGAGCCCGCCGCTTAAGATGCCCGCGTTCTTCGAAACGGATTGTGTAAAAATGTGCCTATTCTTCCATGGTTTTATATACACAGCAGTTAAACAGGTAGGTACATGAAATGCGACGAGTCACGAGTCGCGTCACATCCTCCGCGAAAGCAAATATAAGCCCTGTAGACTTAGCGACACTCGCGTACGGGGGCTTTTCCGTACAGTTCCTATTCCTACCTACAAAATGAAATTTCTGTAAAGGATTTCGAGCTACAAATCAAAGAATCCTGGAAAATGACATCTTGGAAACTCTTTTGATTCTGTGCAACATAAATACAACATCCAAATAATATTATGTCCTCAAAGCTGTGTATGAAAAATGGTTTATCATAATTTCATAAAAACATTTCATAAATGATCATTCATTTTATAAACTTCACAAACTTCATTTCACAAAATGCTTATACTATAAATAATTATTCTCACTGTTATTATATAGGTACCAAGAATGATTTTTATTGTATTATTAGCATAACAGTAACATAAAAATTAGTTGAAGTGGGAAAACAATACAATCGAACATTTACCCGAGGAACCAAGTTATTAGTCTCCTCAAGAAATGAGTTTCCCTACAGTTTTAAAGGGTTCCCAAAGCGCATGTGATCCGTGTAACTTGTAGTGTCGTGACGTGTCACTGGATTTGTAAATGTCCAAAGGCTGAGGTATCCGCTTACCATCAAGCGGTTGATGACTGTTTTCTTGTTTCCCGTCGACAAGCAAAGAAGTAAGTAAAATCTTACTGTATTCTAAGATCCATTTTAGACATCTTTTTTGAATATCTGACCTATCTTCAAGTAAGAATAAGCCTTTCTTATTAGAATATTTTTATGTATTTGGCATAAAGAGCTGATTTTAAAACAAGCAGTGCTGTTATTTATACATGTGTTATGAGGGTTTTGCTGTTGAAAATAAATAATACTACTAAAGATAATAAGCATCGGTGGTCAGCCGGTACTAAAATCGCCAGGTCACTGTTAAAGCCGTTCTTAACCATTAGAAATTAAACAAGGCATTTTTAAACTTTTCCCGTTTGAAGTTAAGGCCACGTTATTCGAAATCTAGCTATTTTACATTCAATAATAAACAATGAAATACTTTAACAACTTTGTAATTATCCTTGTTCCAAACCAATACGGCTCCTTCTTTTAGAATGCATATTGCTTAGCAAATCTGGGTAAGTAGATTTAAACCTATCACCGAAATACTTAACTCGAATCGTCGAGGCGACAGGCAATTTACCCAAGAAACAAAAGCAAGGGAAACAAATGAAATTCAGGTGAGCTACCTAAAGTTAAATCGCAAATGGCGTCGTGAGCTGATTTCATGTAAATGTTCTTTTAGTAGGCTCCTAGGAGGTTTCAGTGCCGTTGCACTGCCTCCGATTTCAGGTAACCTAATTATTCAAAGGTAATGTAATATAGAAATGGACGATTACCATGAACTTTTCTTGTATCCAGAAATACTGCATTCCGTATACTCTTAAAATAAATTGTGTAAGTAACTTGATATCGACCATTTCAGTATAATAGCGACTCTGTTAAACTTATTTATTGAATTATGTTACGTTTGACGTGCAAGAAATTAAAACTTGCTCAATTTAATACAGAAATAACAATAGTTCGCTGAAGATGTATTCTTCCAGGCCTATGCGCAGTGTGCGACAAAAAACCACCAATACCATTGCTAGTATCGGTCTCGCAACTCTTCCTTTTGGTGGATGTTTGGTAAATATTCACCCTATAAAGTAGCGTACGTTCCTCTGTACGCTATACTAGCGCAAATGATATTTTGGCATTATCGAGACTCCGAGGAATGGCATAAATATCACGAGAAGTAAAAATCTTAATACCATTTTAAATGTACAAGAAATTGTTGGCAGTGCACAAGTGCTGTAAAATCGGTTATAGGATTTCTATAAGATGTTAACGCTTGGCTGAGCACCTAAGATAAAACGCGTCCAGAAGGTGCGACTCGGAAGCGCAGATGGTGTCTCCTGCCTGCAGGCTGTATAAACTTCATGCTCAGTTATAAGAATAGTTGTACCGCTGCTGTGTTAATAGATGTAGATTATCTATATATTGTTGCATACAAGTTTATTTTCGATTTAACAATTTCGTGAATCATGTTTTAAGTGATACTAATTATACGGGTTTACTCACGTATTTACTCTACGAAGCAAGAGGGTTCAAATCCCGGTAAGGGCAATGTATTTGTGTGATGAGTACGAATATTTGTTCCTGAGTCATGGATGTTTTCTATATGTATTTAAGTGTTTTATTTATCTATATAAGTATGTTTATCGTCGTCTAGTACCCATAGTACAAGCTTTGCTTAGTTTGGGACTAGGTCGATTCGTGTAAGATTGTCCCCTAATATTTATTTTATTATTATTATTATGTATCTCCGAATGAAATTCACGGGGCGAACCCCGGTCATTTGGAAGGCGTGCGTGGGGATATAGATCCAACACGTAGAGGCCCTTTGGAGACGAAGTTTAATGTGATGTAATACACCTGCTAGAACCCAATCACGGGTACATCGGTACATACTCGTGAACCGGTTCCAACAGGCGTTGGGGCTAACGTTGGGCGTTGGGGAAACCTGCCATAACATTGTCACGTACAAAGTTATCTAGGCAATTATTTAATATCAGTCAGTACGAATGACATGCTGACGAACTTTTCGGGAATTTGCCTTCATTGTTATTTTAATTTGTCTGTTTTTATTGGTCGAGTTGATCGTTTTTAACAGACAGAAGAAGCCTCTTTTTGTTAACCGAATTTAACAATATTGAGGTAAAAATGGTGTACAGGGTGTACTAGAGACAGATTTAATATTTATATAAACAAAAATAGTAAATAACTCGTCTGCTTTTTCAGCAGAGTGGGCGTTTAATATTTCAAATACTTAAGTGCGGATTACACTTACATCAAATCGGAGTACAGTAAAATATAAATGAATCGTAATAAATTCAAATAGCGCGAATTCGATGTTAGCGGGGTTGCCAATATAACAATTATTTATTACAGACTAGATTAATTGGTGTCTAATACTATGGTATTGATTTGACTGTACCTGCTTCCGTAATTGCACTATAAATGGCTTTTCTTGTATACCAGCAACTCATAAAGTGATATGTCCTAAGGGGCTCCCGTCAAAAATCAACGAAATTTAGTAGTTTTCATTTCCACACTCGTCCTCGGTTTATAGAAGCTAGCTTTCCAGGTGTAGATATGGGAAAGTTTGATTCCTGTTTAACATTTTTGATATTGAATAGCTTGAAAAATGTTAATACATGATTAGTTATAGACTCTTAAAGAAAGGTCTGTAAAAATACTAAACCCGACACCTCATTCTCATTAAAACGTTTATACACCTGAAACTCATACCTACTCATACATACTGAACTTAGGTATAATTTTGATGTGCGTTTTATATTTTTTTTGCGTTTTTAATTCATAAAAATGGACAAAACCTAAAAACCGCAACGTAAGAATGTAGCGGGTGCCTACGCGGGCGACGGGCGGGGGCTCGTCAGTGTCGTTTCGACTCTGACACACGTAGGACGTGTGCCAAATTTTCGCTGCGCTCAGCTGGCTTTATTGGTGATTGTCAACAATGCCAACTTGATGTTTATTTGGGATGTTGACACTTCATGAAAGGTAAGTTTCTTTCCACGTTTTGCTCTGTTGACAAATTGACCTAACCACAATGTAATACGATATTTCACACTTACTTGTCACAGACGAAATGGCGCTGTGTATCAATGTTGGGCGAATGTTGCTTCATGTCCACGAGTGGTCTAGTGTTCGAACCGCACTGATGATTTTCTTTTTGTGTTTTATTTTTACTATTTTGCAAACAGCAATTGTTTTTTTTTTTCATGTTTTTCGAATACATTATTCGTAATGCTGGGTAAGATCTAAAAACCTATGCCTACGCGGGACATCTCACTCGTCCTTCCGTCCGTATGTCAATTACCAAAATACCTATACATGGGCCATTGTACAAAAAGGACGTTAAAAAAAATGATTTACGTAATCGGGTTTTTTCTACTCAGAATAGGGCACTTTTGAATGTTGTAAGAGAAAAAAAGTGTCCCGAGATATTTTATTCCGTTCCGTTACCGTTTCCATACTAAGCTTGTACGGTGGTAACGGAACGGAAAACCGAAAGTTATGTGTAAAATTTTGGACAGTTTTCTTCTACTTTTAGGTTCGAATGTGCTCTCGTTTCTGAGTAGAAAAAACCCGATTATGTATATCAACACTTAAAAAAAAACTATAGTTTACAACTTTCCGTAAAATGGCCCACTTGAGCATTTGGTGAAGGATAATCAACGGTCACTGCAACGGGCAATCGGTAACTGTATTAATTTTAGGTACCTACGCATCTGTATCTATTTTTATAAACGAAAGTCGCCGCCCGCGGTTTTCACTAAGGTTAAATTCAGACAAGCGTAAGTTTTTGTACTTCGAGGCGCGTAATTTCGGTTATATCTAGTACTGTGAACTGAGGATTCTGTGATTTGGTGAGTCGAATTTCATAAGCTCCGTTCGTAACTAAAGTGTCATGTCGATAGTAAATATACATACACACATAATGATCACGCCTGTCTCGCATTAGATAAAGAACGAGATAAGTTACGTCATTACTGATCTTTTGAAATTTTTAGCATTTTCGAGGAAGAAAGTCGCCCATTAAAGGATCACCACGACATGTCTTATAATAACGATGACGCGGAGGATATTGGGGTTTGTTAGTTTAAGTGCATTTTATTTAAAAGGTGACTAACTGCGCGGACGTTCAACGGTGCTCTCCTGTTGAGAAGTGCTGTTAGATTGAGATTTAAAAAAATGTACTTAAACCATAAACAATTTAAAAAAAGACTAAATAAAAAAACTGTTTGAGACAAGCGCAGTCGGTCGGGCTAAATGAAATCGAGGATGTTGCCGATGCTTTCGTTTGACATATAAGGATGCAGAAGAGATGTATGCGAAGGTTGGCAAAATTTTGATTTCAAGAAGATTATTTAGTGAATTTCAGCAATAATTTGAGAAAAATAATTACTTAATTCATGATTTGTTTGTGTTTTTCAGTTGGAAATTTCAGCAGAACCAATTACTACCCCGAAAAAAAACAATTAATGGAAGAAGGATCGTGGACATCAATTACTTAAAAAAAAGTGAAGTATTTTTATTTTATTGGAAATCGCAAGCCATGGACCTATGGGCTGTACTTCTAAAGAGCTTGAACTACATGGTGAAAAGCAAAATGGTTTACTGTCAACTCTTACCTTTCGGTGCAAAATGTGCAATTGCAAGTTTTATGTAAATAGTGATTGCTGTGATGAAAACGTTGTAAACCTTCATTGCTGTGCTGTAGCTGGCACGGTAGCAATTGGTTGCGGTCAAGCGCAACCTTCCAGCGCAAGACAAAATTTATATTTGCTGCGTGGTTCAATGAACACGAACCTCTAACGGTAGAGTTCATATTGAAAGATGACGTTTTTCTGCAAAACAAGATGAAAGCAAAATTAACCACATTCTACATGACCCGAGCTTAAAGAGCTTATTAGAGATCCGCCACCGATCCAAGAAGCTATAAAAAGGAAGGAAGAAAAAAGAACGCTCAACAAGCAGCCAGACCGATAATCAACAGGGTCTAGCTAACTAGCGACCCGCCTAATATGGCACTATACATCAAGCATTAAACTGAAACTAAATCGGTTTAGTAGTTCTTACGTTTATCGCTCACAGACAGACAGACGTCGGTGGCGACTTTTGTTTATAGTAATAGTGAAAAGACGGTAGGGAAGAAGATTTATTTATGATTTATAGATTAAGCGGGATTGGACTGTAATAAATCTCGGTTATTCCTACTTGTTACCACCGAGTTCTTACCACTGGTCACAGCAGGGACTTTTCCCCACTTTTGTTACCCCCCACGTGGTAACAAATGGGGAAAAAAGCAGTTTCCCGGATGGTATCAGATGAAAGAAAAATTATGGAAGGAAGTTACAACTTGCTTGGTTGGTGGTAACAAAGAGGAAAACCCTTGTAATCTTATATCTATAGTTTAGGTCGGTTCACATAGATAAGTGCTTCAGAAAAGAAACGCTCTATTTATACAGTGAATTAAAGTGTAGTATTATATTACGCACCCAAGCTTGTTTTTATGCTAAACCTTATACAGGACATCCCAAAAATACCATACGTTAGGGCGTTCATTAACTTCATTAGTTTCTGATTACAAGAAATATAAGTTCCATGATTTATTTACAATTAACTTATTCTGTTACTTAACTACTAACATTATTACATAGTTTCCGCTTTATGGCAAAAAAAAACCGATATCTACGAGGGTCGCATTTGCCCCAACTGACATGATACTATGCTTTCTGACTGGCAGTAGTAGTCACTAGTAGACCATATTATTTTCAATCCACGCGTTACGTGCAACAGGCCCGGGTTCGATTCCCATAAAGAGGGTCTTTTTTTTCATGACTTACTCAAGGGGCAACCTAAATTATGTCTTCATATAAATATCTTTTTAAAATCCGGTTTCAACTTTTTGTTCATTAATTTTTATAAGTCTATGCGTAAAGTGTACGTGAAATTAAATAAATAAAGGCGCCATCTAGTGAGAAACTAGTCCATACATCACCTTACGTGGTATCTCGGTGATATGCATGTCAGACCGTCCGTGGCGCTGTCATCGTTGGTTATCGTAACTATGATAGCTTGTGCGGGGGGCAGGGTAGCCGGAGGCTCAAGGTCATTCAGAACGGTGAGCCCATGTCAAGCTTGTCATAAGAACTTTATTGCGGAGAAACTAATTTCACGTAGTACGTAGTAGTACCTATACCTTTTACCGTACATACCTTTATCTCAATTTTTAATTTTACGTTTAGCTTCGTCTAAATAGGTACTGTAGGAAATCTTTAGAAAACTGTGTACATACATAAGTACACAGTTTTCCGTTCTTGTTTAATACTTTTTTTAAATTATTACTTTAAAAATCATGTTGAAAAAAATAGGATTAAATTAAATTAGATGTAAATTACACATTTTATGTAAACTGAACATAGGGAAGAGCGGTGCCTCCCAACACAAGCAATACTTTGCTTACCGGGTGGCTCCATCCCCTGTATGAAAAACCATGTATATTTTACTGAAATAAAGAATTTTGTATTTGTTCTTATTATTTACTTCGAAGCCTATAATTAGACTATCCCACTGCAGGGCAAATGCCTCCCCTCTGGAATTCTACTCGTCTCGGATATAATGTTCTTAGATTAGTTTAATTCAATATTTTATGTATTTCACGGCATTTTATGGCTTTCAGAAATGCTAGAGTTATCCAAAGAATTATATAATAAACATGCCTCCCTGCTAGGAAAAATATTTATGGAATTCTTGTGACACGTAAGGTACGGTCTAGTCTTTACTAAATTGAAACAAAAGACTGATTGTAATTCGGCTGCTGTTGTTATATTAGTTGCGCGAAATAGATCAATCAAAGTTGTTTTCAATTATCAGTTTCTGATTTACATATTGTAACTTACATGTAGTAGTAGTCGAACTAATAGTAATTTATTCTTGTGTAACTGGTTATACTCAGAATTAGTTTTTGGTGAAAGTCATATTAGAATAAGATTAAGTCAGGGAAGAATAAAACAACCATACTACGTTAAACGTGAACTCTATATACTTGTTTCATGTATTCCACTTTACTCCTCACCAAGCGTCGTCTTTTCCTAAGTCTTTCCGAGTAGAAGTCTCGCTCGGGACTGGATCGTGGGGAGTTTAGGTCTGGACATCTGGAAAAGAAAGTTAACGTATAGTTATGGAATAGCAGTGCCTCCTGACCTGACACAAGTTATTTTGCAAATAACTTACAAGGAGACGTCGGTCACTGTTTTGTCACACTGGATTGTAACCAGTTGTTAAAGAAATAAGGAAATATTTTTTTTTTTAAATTTAATTTAATATTCATACATACAGTTTCCCAATCGAGGAGCGTTTTTCCGCTCTGCAGCGGGAATAGTACGTAGAGGTGTGACTCATATGTGAGTCATATCAATGAATGGGTGAATACGTACAGTACCTAAGATCTCGTAGCACTAGACTCGTAGCCAATAACATAGTGAACTACGTATGTAGAGGAAAGTATTGAGGGCATTTACAACGACTATATTTGGAGCACTATATAAAACTGTATCTTGAGTTCCGATTCCTAGTATTAAGCAGCCTCAAAGTTGCAAAATATTTTTTAAATAGATATATATAATAGATCAGAGAAAAACGGGTCGTAAATTGACACCGGTGCCTGCTCTGAACCGGGAAATAAGGAATTGCCTGATGCCGAGAGCATACCGAGTAGGCAGACAACCTCTAGTTCCGGCCGAGCTATGTATAGTGCTTTTCTCAAACGTGCAATGAAATTAAGAGAAGATTTTTAAATGGCTTATCAAAAGATAACCTTGCAAGCCATGCAGGTGTCCCCCAGTCTAGAAAAAGACACCCCGCGAAGCGTCGACTCGCTGGAGATTATCAGGCCCTCCTTTGGTATAGTCCGACCCAAAGCACCTCTACCACTCTACCTACATGTTATTGTATTGTTTCTAATTGTAACTACTTTGTTTGTGTGCGGTGTGAAATAAAGAGTAAGTATTTATATTGTCAAACAATGTATGTAGTACGAAATACTTTTATATGAATATTTTTCGGTAAAAATTGAAAGGAGGGTATTTTTTTCCTCGTACGGGAAGAAAAAGAGAAAGCTCATAAATAGTACATTATTGCAACCGCCGGGAAAGAAGGGCTTGCCGGGTGATTAGGTATAGACGGATAGTGATACGAAGCCGGCAAGCCCTTTTCACGGCTACGCATGTATAGTGCTTTTCTCAAACATATGCAATGAAATAAGAAATATCAACACTCAAAAAACCAACCTGTATTTATGTACTTGTCCTTCGATTTTGGCAGCAACAAGTTATTCATTGCTAATTCGGCCTCCACCCTCAATTCCGGCGGAGTACAATTAGTTTCTTCGTCGCTTTTATCATCGGAACTCATTTTGAAATTTTATTAACAAATATCAACCACAAATATACATGACAAAAGACTTCTAATTTTCCCTCTAATCCGTCCATAATATTTTTTTTTACGTCAGTCGTCCGTATTACGCGTGTGTCGTGTTCGAATAGACCCTATTAGGGCCATTATACACAAACTGATAATGAGAATCTTAATTTCTGTAATAATTAAAATAAATGCAGAGGATATAAATAAAGTAAATGTAGAGGATTTTATATATTGTCTATGTATGGTGTCTGGTGACTTACGAGTACACAATATTTTAAATTTATTCATCAACACATTGAATCATACAGATTTCTATTCTTAAATCAGTTCGTGTGTAAAATAGGCATTAATAGGATAACCATTCAGCCACTAGAAAAAATAAATAAATATATAATGCAGCTGTATAGCCTGTTCATGAACACAGACGACATATTTAGTTTTGAATGAAAAGAAAATTACTTCCCGGCCTAGGCCTTCAATTTTGTATGAAATTCCTTTGCAGTTATCTCGAATTATTCCGCCCGAAATGTGATACTTCGAAGCCTGATATGACGCACGTAACGACGACGTTTCATTGCATGTTTGAGAAAAATTACATAAAGTACTAACTTGTATATTTCCTTCGTAATGGTGTCATCGTTCTTACATCGCACAGTCCACTGGTTCCAGTATTTGAAGCCTTCTTTATGGAAGATTTTCACAGCACACGCTGTGTCATCTGCTATATCATCGTCCAGCAGCGCTGCGAACAAAGTTTGTATAGGTTATTATATTATACAATAGTACATTATTGCCGTGGCCGGAAAGCAGGCAATTGCAGGCTGAGTATTTGTTTAAACGGACGAGCTTGCGAGTCCATTTAATTATAATACGAAGCCTGCAATTGCCATTCCGGCTGAGGCTAATACAGTGCTTAATATATAATATATAACATTCCAGGCGGCTTGCAATGTTTTTAAATTTTTTTATTTAGAACTGAGCTCAAACTATACACTTTATCTTCCAACATATGTAGCGAGTTATAATCACTTTGCTGGCCATTTTTGAGAAAAATTGAATACTTACTTAGCTTAAGCGTTAGCAGGCTATATTTGGCTTTAATATATATTTTTCACCGAGGCTTTCATGTATGTAATTCTTTTTTTATGTTTCAGATAAAAATACTGAAAACCTGCGTTGCGACAAAATATATATAAAGAGAATTTATTGTTACTGACATAAGATACATGTGTAGATATTTTTGAAAGGTTGTCTATGTAGATATTGGAGAACTCGACTTAACTCACTGCAACATTGAGTTCCTCTTTTAGCGTCAGCGCAGAATACCTTAATAATAGTACTACGTACAGAAGGTTCTCGGATAAAAATCCCCTGTTTAGGTATGCTGAACAAGCCTACACGTAGCTATCCCTTTCTATCTCATGCAACGCGCTGCTATAGAACGCGTGCGTGCCGCGCTAACGTACCACAGCGGCATGTACTTGTAGCTGCGCGTCGAAATCACGGAGTGAGGCGCCCCGGGGGCTGTAGACAAGGTTACAATCGACAAGCGCTAACGCCAACAGAAAATAATAAAATGTATGGGAATGACGGATGCCGACGAAACACTTTTCGTTTACATCTGTCATTCCCATACATTTTATTAGTTTTCTATTGGCGTTATCGCTTGTCGATTGTAACCTTGTCTAGGCCCCCTGGCGTCACACACTGTTATGACTTACGAGGTTACGAGGTAGATAAGTCTAATTAAGTCTTATTGTTTAACATGTCATTTTACACACACAAACTGTGTGTGTAAAATGACATGTTAAAAACAGTTTTTCTATGTCTATGTCTAAAAAGTTGTACTTCGGAACCCCTGATTTTTTCCATTAAGACTCGGTAAATATAATTTAACAATATTATATTAATACCTACTACTACTAAATACTTCGTAGTAGTCAAGATTTATCAATAAAATAATCATAGGTTGAAAGCTCCACCACTAGATACATGTAGTGGAGTTTTCTACCTCAATCATTAAGTAAATTTCATATTGACGTACCCAGTTTGGAATGAAAGGGCACGGAAGTGTTAAATTGTATTCTTAAATTAAATGCGACTTGCGGCTCGTAAAGTGTCGGTTTAAGTTAGCTCGAGTCTGAGTTAGTTTCTCGCCTTAATATTTCTACTTGAGTGCAAGTTAAGTGGTCCCTGAGTCAAGACTCATCTTAGTTTACGATGGTCTACCATCGATCGTTCGCTCTTGGCTATCTAGCTTTAAAAGTGAACTGTGACATAAGTACTCAAGGACTTCGTACACTTTTGCTGCACATTGTTTGACTATACTAAGTAAACATTCGTTTACTGGCCACAAATTTAGATCTTTAGCAACTATATTATACATTTCAAATTAAAGATAACAAGTAATTATGAATAACAGTCATTATTGTTATTTTCACTTCTCATGCTCAAAAAGTGCATCATATTAGACTTGGCAAGCGGGGCTAAAGTAGTACATTTAGCCCCTAGGGAAAATATGTATACATATTTATGATTTATAAAACATTTTAATTTGACCACACACAACAGTTCAATATTACATCCACCAATCACAACTCTTTAAAAAAACATTAGTATTTGCTATCTACTAACCAGAATACAGCTAGACATTAAAATCGACCAATCAGGAAACAGAATTCAATTCAAACATTGGGTGTTTTTCAAGCGTGGTTAACTGCATACATGAGTCATATATGCAGTTAACCACGCTTGAACGTTTGGATGGAGCTATAGTCGGTCAGAGGCGTTAATTTTTGTAATTATTGTAAATTAGGGAATGAAAAACTCCTAATGTTTGAATTGAATTCTGTTTCCTGATTGGTCGATTTTAATGTCTAACTGTATTCTGGTTAGTAGACAGCAAATACTAATGTTATTTTAAAGAGTTGTGATTGGTGGATGTAATTACATGACATAAGCTATGAAGATTGAGCGGGATAGACTACGCCGCTATTAGACGGTCAGAGGCGTTTATTCGTCTTGTGAATATTTTGTATCTGTGTCAAAACAGTTTATTAAAAAGAATGGCGCCAAATTGAACAATGTTTTCGCCTTGGTAGAATTGTTGATTGTGGATGGATAATCTTTGTTTTTACTATTTTCTCGCAGTCGAAGTGAAAAGTAGAGTGTATAACTGTGGTCTAAAAGCCATATTACCCCTCGAACTATTTCCCCTCACTTCGTTCGGGAAAATATCCATCTCGTGGTAATATGGCTTACTTTAGACCCTTGTCATACAATCTACTATATTTCAATTTAATGTATATTTTTTTACTTGCAGACATGTTGATGCTTGCTTGGGCTGGCGCATCCTTACAGATAATTACTCCATGTAATTTGAAACGTTGGTGCTGTTAAATAAGCCTAAATACAGGGTGACATTTTAATCAGTGTCCAAATTTTTTGTAGGCATTTGGTATCACTAATAGACTCCATTTTTGAAAAAAAAACTGGTAGGTATATTTAAAATTATAATTTGTCTATCCCAAAATAATTATCCGTACTGCGTGGTTACTGGGCATTCAATACCGCGCGGGGCGGGGCGGGGCCGAGGGAGGGGAGGCGTGCCGTGCGCAAACCTTACTACCCGCTGAGGTGCCCGCGCGGTAAGGATTTTTTGGGATAACTTTAATCAGCAATTACTAAATTTTTTGTACTGTATGAAACAAAAAAAAACGTATTTTACAATTTTGCTGAAGAATCTTTCACTTGAATTTGGACACTGATTAAAATTTCACCCTGTATAAGGCGTTTTGCGATTCGGCGTTGTAAGTATTTTACATCAAAAGCCAAAGTTCTTTGTAGCGTTTCTCCGCACTTCACCTCAGCAAAATAAAATCTCAACAGTTTTTATTCAGTATTTTTTTGTGTAGCTGTTTAAATTAGTATAATGTCACTAGTCGCATTTCGATGCGATCAATGTATGTTTAGAACACTAATTAATTTGAAGTATTAATTGATGTTGTCAATAAAAAATTATGTGTAAGTAAGTCTTATGCCAACCTTAAAACTTTTGGGCCAAAACGGTAATGTCAGACAAACCCCGGCAAGTAAGGTAGAAATCTAAACAAATAAATAAATCGGACATTGTATGTCCTTATTACCTACATCAAACTTACTCTAGTGTATTTTAATTTGGCACATTGACGGGCTCTCGACTGTAATCATAATCAACTCTCGGACAGTTTTAGTCCTAGTATAGATTGAGCACTTGAATGCTCAGATAATAAAAATACACCAACGGTATACGGGATGTTAAAAGTATCTGGAGTAACAAGTAAAAATACCTCTCGCATCCAAAATACTTTACTAAAATAGTGATGTGTATGCTACTACGACTACCAACCACAAAATGCACTTTTTTTTTAAATCACATCACATCACACATCATCAGCCTATATACGTCCCACTGCTGGGCACAGGCCTCCTCTCATGTATGAGAGGGAATGGGCAGTAGTCCCCACGCTGGCCCAGTGCGGATTGGGGACTTCACATACACCTTTGAATTTCTTCGCAGATGTATGCAGGGTTTCCTCACGATGTTTTTCCTTCACCGAAAAGCTAACGGTAAATATGAAATCATATTCCGTACATAAGTTCCGAAAAACTCAAATAAGCTACTAAAATGCTTCTAGCTATAATCTACGGCTGTATTCACTTTTACAAATACAGCTCCTATACACCACAGTCGAACTGATTCATTTAGTTTTGTAGAGCAATGTATGTATTCATGTCTAATTTAAGTTTTTAAGCAACATTAAAATCCTTTAACACGTATAGTGCGATACGACTCAAAAATAAGCGATCGCGTAGTTTGCGTCGGTACGGACGCGATAACCTCTTCTGTCCCAACTTGCGGGAGCCATAAAAACCACAAATTTTAAAATTAGAGGCAAATAAATATATGTTTGGGCATGATTTGTCAAACTACTTAAAAATACTATTTTTAAGGCGCCGTAGGTTCAGCGAAAAATATCGTCTCAGGGGGTGCGGCCCCCGCACGCGCGGGGATGCTCCGCCCGCACGTCTGCCACCGTCGCGCATAGTGGAAACACACAGTACAGAGTAAACAGTACCGCAACGAAGCGGCTAATTCATATTCCAGTTTAGACGCGCACTACCGCGGTTTTTAGAACTAAAGCAAAAATTGTAGTAACTTCACAGACCGGAAAGTAAATGGGTTGCCAGTTGCCAACCATGTGTGTATTAAAAAATAAAGTAGGGTAATTGGCCATAAGGGGGAGATGGCCCATCGAAATATTTCATGGAACCAGTGACTTGATTTCGCGACTTTTTGTTTATTTCGCTTCGCTTTGTGTCTAAGAGCACGGGTGCAATTAACAATTAGGCGAAAAAAAACACGAAGTAAGTAAAATCGTCTTTGATTATTTAGACTAGTGTAGCAATATTTTTGGAGAGGTCATGTTTTACCAGGTGATGATGTTAGTTTCTCAAAATAATGCTGTTTTCGTGTATTTGTTGCAAAGTATATGAGTGTCTCATTGTTCTAAGGTCAGACTTTGGCAAGTCATGTCATGACTTGTTTTTAAATTAGGTGTGGTCATCTCTCCCGCAAGAAAAGGAGAGATGGCCACTGGCTAGTTTTAGTCGGTATGCCATATGATATGATGCTGAATGTGTGTCAAAGAAGACTATATAAAACAATCCAGGAAACCGAAGCAGCAAAAAATATCCAAAACTGCCAGCTCGGTTTGTAAACGAAAGAAACTGCCACGGCTGTGGGGATAATTACCTATTAGAAGTTATTTTCTTCGAAGACTGGTTTCAGTGTAGTTTTGGCTACATAAGAATTGCACTGAGTTCGAGGACACGTGCTTAAGTATAAAAAAAAACACGAAACACATACTAACTGAGAGAGTTAAGTTATGGCCATCTTTCCTGTAAAGGTATGGTCATCACACCGTACACCTTGGGAGAGATGGCCAATCGTGTCTTTTTTTCAAAGGGTTTTTTCGATGTAATTTATATAGATATTATACTTTTTTTGTTTAATAATCCAAAGTTAATTAACCAAAGTTGAATAAAAAATAAAATATGTATTCGTGATATGTAAGCATTTAATTTAACAGTGTTCCAAAAAAACTATGGCCAACTACCCCGGACTTACCCTAAATAAAATAAAATAAATAAATATTTGGGGGGACAATCTTACACAAATCGATCTAGTCCCAAACTAAGCAAAGCTTGTACTACGGGTACTAGACGACGATATACATACTTAAATAGATAAATAAATACTTAAATACATAGAAAACATCCATGACTCAGGAACAAATATTCATGCTCATCAGCTCATCACAATAATAAATGCCCTTACCGGGATTCGAACCCGGGACCTCAAGCCTGTAGGTATAATAAAATAGCGATGGGCGCTGACGGTATTACACCCGGTAAATTCGCCAAACTAACCAAACGAACCGGTGGGTTTAAAAAAGGAGAGAAAAAAGAGAGAAGTCGAGTAGAGTGGTGAGGAAAGGAGTTAAGTGAAGAGGAGAGGAGAGGAGTAGAGTGGAGTTGAGAAAAGAGGACGAATTTCAACTGGGATACTCACAATTTATTGGAAAGTAAAGTTTTATAAGTACTTTGCTAGGGTAGGTACCTACACACAATGAATTTTAGCGAAGAACATTTAGTATAAATAAATAAAAACTTGTTTGTCATACCTTCTTCATCGATAAATGTTTAAGAAGCATGAATAACAGTCAATAAGAACAGCAGCTGGTATTACCCAGTACAGGATATTATCTGTTGTATGCTCGTGCGTGAGTTTGTGTGCGTGCGTGCGTGTGTGCGTATGTGCGTGTGTGTGTGTGTGTGTGTGTGTGTGTGTGTGTGTGTGTGTGTGTGTGTGCGTGCGCGTGTGTGTGTGTGTGTGTGTGTGTGTGTGTGTGTGTGTGTGTGTGTGTGTGTGTGTGTGTGTGTGTGTGTGTGTGTGTGTGTGTGTGTGTGTGAAAGAGTGTGTGTGTGTGTGTGTAAGTGTCTACTATTTTGTTTAATAAAATAAATTATTTTTATGTCGATCGATTAGGAGACGCTCCTCTAATTGTCATTCCTCGCGCTTGCCGCGAGTCAACTAATTCTGGCAATAAATGACCAATATAAAATTCCACAAGTTTTTTCTCCATTTTTTCACTCCAAAACGCATCATCTCGCTTAATATAAATTACTTCCATGGGTGGATTTTCCCCTTCGTCTTCAATGTAACTTGAGACGTTGGTGCCGTTTCAGAAGTTGTAATAACTTCGCGGTAGATGTCGCTACGAGCCTCCCTAAGGTGTAAATACAATAGTGGAAGGGATTGAAAGATTCGTCACCATTAACGGACCCACGGTAGCTCAATTTGGAGAGCGATGGACGGATTCCAGAGGTTGTGGGTTCAAATCCCGCTCGTGGCGAATAATTTTTAAATTTTCCACTATGATCGAAATTTGGAATTTCGATAGCGGACGTTTCTGCCTCATAAACATTTAAGATTTCGTTACACACTATCTCTCTTTTCCTCTCTCGCCATATAAGATAGACAAATACCATCTCTCTCTCTCTTCGTCTCCCTCGATCAAACCATCCCCTGAACCCACTAAAATATACAGTGTTGTCACATGTTCAGCAAATCCGGTTTTTCAAGATATCGCGATCACAACGCCATCTACCGGGTCCAATTGTTTGTTTTTCAAACCATCCAGGGACCCACTTAAATACACCTAGTTTCATAAAAATCGGTCCAACCATTCGTCATTTCAATTGTGATCCCGACGCCATCTATCGGGCCTATTGTCTTTATAAACCATCCATGGACCCACTCAAATATGTAAACAAAGTTTCATCCAAATCGGACAAGCTGTTCCTCCCCATGTAGCACTCCATTATTCTCCTCTCTTTCCCACACCAGTCCTCTCCAATCTACTCCCCTTCACTCCATTTTCCCCGCCCCTCTCCTCTTCGCTTAACTAATTCCTCTCATCTCCACTCCTCTCTACTTCACTCCACTCCTCTCCTCTCTGTTGAGAGTGTGACTGTCACACGAGTTTCGGTTGCGCCATGCTCACGTACTGAGGGCCTACCGCGAAATGAAAACGAACTTCGTTCGTGTATCTCCGTCTCCGTCGCACTTGCTAGTTCGAGCGACAGAGAGGGAGATACTTGAACGGAGTTCGTTTTCGCTTCACGGTAGTCCCTCTTATTAGACTAAAATAATTATTACGTACTCATTCGATGGGAACACGGTTTCGTTATTTTCTTTGTTGCGGTCCAACAACCTAAAATTTTTTTTAAATAGAATTACATTCAGAAATGAATAATTTGATATAATATTTACAGTGCCTACTTATTTAACAAGAAAAAACACTATTCATATAATATCTTCGGTAAGTATATAGCGAACTTCCCACTTCAGATACATAATATAACTTACGCGCGTCACACAGCCACTAAGTAAGTAGGAACCTACACTAATGCATTTATTATTTATCTGTGATTGCACTTACCGTTTCGCATTTGTTCTTCGGGCAATCGCTCTGCAATTCATAACATGACTCCTTCTCCTTTTTTTAGTTTTATTCTTTTTATTCCCCATTATAGGGAGCACGCAGGGTATATTTTTTGCAAGAAATGCACTTGGCCGTACGGATTCGGGAGCACGAGTCGCGCGACACAGGTCCGTCCCCGAACGCAGCTCGCTGAGCACTGAGCGGGCGGCGGCCGGCGGTCGGGCACGAGTAGGATCACGGTTATCGATGTTTTCGAATTATTATTTTTGATTGGAATTATTTAAAAAAAATGTATTCACTGATTACCATCTAAAATACAAATACGCAATTTTTGATGCAAGTTTCATGTAAGTAGCAAGTTTAAAAAAAATGTAATATCGTTTTAAAGAGTGTAATTAGAGGTATGTTGGCGATTTTTTTTTATCGAGCGAAAATTGCTTAATCATGTTTCTAAACACTGATCTCCCTGCAGAAAAGCCTCGAGATTAGTTAACGTATTTTTTCTCAACCAAATTATTATAACCAGACGCATTATATTGTTTCAAAAACTCTGTTCGCTTGACTTCGCTGAACCCACGGCGCCTTAAAGTACGAATCATTTTTAATACTAACGCACTGTATCGTAATAGTTTTACTTCAGTGCTATACGTATTAATTATTATACGTACCGAAATAGTGCAGTACCTTGTGATAATTGATAGGTACCGTCATTTGTTTTGACGAATAAGTAGAAACTAGTGCAGTATCTTGTAATAATTTGTTGTGACATGTTGTATGTTACTTTCAGCTGCCACCAATTTGAAACGGTCACGTAGGATATTAGATCGTGTTTTGGAAGATTCCACTTCAACATTCCGTCCTTATGTCGCCTAATTATGTTTTAATGTACTTCTGTATTTATTTTGTTTTCGAAATAAACTTTTTTTGCTCTATACATACATACATACATACATACATACATTCACGCCTTTATTCCCAAAAGGGGTAGACAGAGCACAGGAAACGTACGTTGCAGCGCGACTTTTAGCATTAATGTGGGTATAAAAGATCGACTAAATGTGATATTGCAGTGATGGGTGGCTACCCCATCGCCCACAACACACTTCAACCCTTCCCTTCGTCCCTTAGTCGACTTTTAAGACACCCACGGGAAGAAAGGGGGTGGTGAAATTCTAACCCGACACCACACGGGTGGGGTTTATAAATAATAGCCATCGACAGTCGATATATATTTATTTTTAATTCCCTATTCATTTATCGATAAAATTTAAATAGATTCGGTATGAATCAATTTTAATTCGTAATATTGGCTAATTTTGATACTCCTTTGCTATACGAATCAAATTTAATACGTCACTTTGATACCTAATAACTCACAAACTATGCTTAAGACACTTATGTTGTAACAACTATTTTTGTTGTTCTAAAGAATCCTGTTTAATTGTTATTGTAGATTGATAAGTGCATCCTAACGCCATCTAGTAGTGATCTCGCGCGTTATTTCTCATTGTTAGCAGCCTACGTCGATAACTTAATACTCCCACACATTAAGCAGGACATACGTCACATGTGACGTTAGTTCACATTTTGAACACCACATGGGCGAGGAGAGTGCGCTGGTGTCTCTCTTGGACCGCAGCTCCCAAAGCGAACGGTCGCACCCACACTGTAATTTAGCTAAAGCTCGCAGCGAAGCTTCTAGAAAGATGGCGAAGATCGCCAAGTTTAATAAATTTAAATAATGAGTTTTAAGGCTCACATGCCACCTTAATTTTAATAATACTTGTTTAAAGTAATGGCACAGTAACAGTTAATTATTGAGTGAAGAAAATCCCTAAAATGTGAGTATTAACGTTATTCGCTTTTGTTCGTATTTAGCTGTTTGTCAAAACCTAATCTCGGAAACACGTTTAACCTAGGTGTAATTTTGTTATTAGGGGTCCTTAGTTTACGGTACATCCGGCGCTTACACTAAATTCCCTGGTCTTCGGTGGTGCAAGACAGTTGCACATGTCCAGAGCTTACGTGGCATGGATGATTTGAGCTTCTCACCTTGAAGCCCCCAAGGACATCGGCTTCCTTACTGCAGCTGAAGAATCGGTGGTATAGTGTTTGTGTAAAACTGTTTGGACAAGGTTAGTGTACCTAAGGTGTATCCATTTCTTATAACATTTAACGTGTGTTAATTTAATAAATTATTTGTTACAATGCTTATGTGTGTTTCTTTTGAATAGTAACCGGTAGCAAGGCGCCCTGAGGGTATTTTAATATTTAATTAGAGTCTTATGCCAACCGATCTGGGTGGCTGGTGGTAACCCCAAAATGAGAGGTTACAAAGTGGCGCCCAACGTGGGGCCTTTAGCTACTGGTCTATTTCAAATGAAATACATTTAATTTAAACTGTGAAACACTAATCTTCATTGTTAAAATAGTTAAGTTTTGGCTTCGTATGTATAAAGAGGGTAGATGTAAGTTGAACTTTGAACAAAGAACTCGTGGACCGCTAACGGTATTTTTCTAGAAAGCACGTGTTCGTATGTACCTTTGATGCAATTTAAGATTAATTTGTTTAGTTTTTACGCTTAATTAGCTTAAAATAACGCTTAGTGAAATTTATTGTGCTTAAACTTAAACTTAAAAAATAAATTTCCAAAATGTCGATCCAAAAATATGTAGACTGTATGCATAAGGATGAAATCATTTATGAACTTGATTTACTTGATATATCCACAGATGTTAACGCCACCACGGATGCAGTAAGGAAGCAGATTCGCCAAGTCTTCAAAATAATGCGCCGTGGAAGCATCAAGTGTGGGCAGCTCAAATCACCCGTGACCACCACAGAAATTGAGATATGCACCCCGAAGGTTGAACTTCTAGAAAACCAGCTGCGCTCGGGTAACGTTGATGATGCTAACCTTGTTCGCAAAATTACTCGTCGTGCCAATTATTTGATTGATAGGCTTGCTCGTATTTCTGAGCCTAGTGCTCAACTGTCAGACCTGCGTAGTCGTTTGGTTAGGATTTTGAGTGAGATAGACAATGGACAAGGTGACTCAAATAGTGAATACGAGGAATCCCAGGCACCACCATCTGTGGAAAAGGAAGAGAGTAAAGTGTTTTTCATTAAAGACAAACCTGTCAACTTGAACTCCTTAAACTTAAAATTCGATGGAACCACATGTGTTCGCGTCTTTATTGAGCGTCTAGAAGAGCTCAGACAAGCGCGCAATATTTCAGAAGAGCACATACTCTCAGCTTTTTCAGACTTGCTGGAAAGTTCTGCTTTGCATTGGTTTAGATCCAACAAAAGCAGTATTTTCACATATAAACAGTTACTTAAAAACTTGAAAGATGACTTCGATATCCCGGACTTGGATTATAAACTGCTAGGCGAGATAAGACAACGTACCCAAGCAAAAAATGAAACCATTGTTGTGTATTTATCCACGATGCAAGGTATGTTTTCGCGTCTCATTATCAGAAAGGGAGCAGTTAGAGATCTTAATGCACAATATTAGGCCAGAATACATGAAGGAATTAGCGCTTCATGATATAAATACAATTGATAGACTTAAATTCTATTGTAAACAACTTGAACTGGCGCGCTCACGCGCTGACCATTTTATTGAACCCGCTTTCAATAACTTTAAAATTACCTCTGATTTACACCACAAATCTACATCTAAATCGGTAGGTAAACAAGTCTCGGCATTAAATGAGCCTAGCTCTTCAAGGCAGATGGATAGGATGGTAAGCACGGATAGGAGGAATATGAAATGCTTTAGGTGTAATGCAGACACTCATTTTATATTACACACATATTGTTGATATCCGTGATTGCCTCTTGGACCGCGGTTTCCTGCTGAATAACCGCGCGTTGCTCGCCCCCTGTACTGCTGGTAGTTGTTACTCCTGTACCTGTTAAAATTATTAGGTACCCAGTTGCCCATACGATGGTGCTGGTTGTTATAGCTACGATTATTCCACCGTCCGCGGTAATACTGGTTGTTGTATCCGCGTCCACTCACCTGGAATCCTCTCCTATTTCCTCTCATATTCATCACGACGGGCGCGGGCTGGCTGCTGTCTTCGTCCTGGGCCGCCTGCACTGCCTCCTTGAGCTCCTTATAGTTCCTGGCTGCAATTATAGTTCCTCACCTCCTGTTACGCAAACCATCAGCGAATTTCTTTATTGCTAAATTTTCGTTTATCGGTCTCAGGATTTCGCAAGCCTGTGCATTGTTATCAGACTGCGTAATTGTGAGATTCGTAAACAGTTCCTCTATTTTGTCTCCATATTCCGAAATTGTTAAGTTGCTTTGCGTAATGTTATTCAATTGCAGTAACAAGGAATTGGCTGATTTTTTTGGGAGTAAATATTTTTTTATATCAGAGATTAACTCTGTCACTCTGTCGTAGTTCTGGCTTAATTTAATTTTTGCATTTTTGTTCAGTCTAGTCTTTAGCACAAACGAAATCAACAATTTCTTGTTACTTGCCTCTTTCAACATGCTATCCATCATCTCTATACCCTCAACAATTCGTTCAGTTGTGTCTTCTTTACCATCATACAACGGAATCATGGAACTGACCTCCTTGAGGTCAAATTTTTCCGCCATTGTAGCTCGTTTTCGGATTTCAGAAGTATCACTAACGATGTAACTTAACACTTTATTATAAACCTTATCTATTTTGTCGCATAACACATCGGAAATAAATTCTGACACTTCTTCTGACACTTCTGCAGCACTAAAACCAGATTTAAGTAACTCTAAATAATGCAAGTAGGCAGCATATATACTCTTTGCCTCATTTATTTTTTCGATCCCGACATTTTGGGAACGTCTGGTTGGGCCTAATTTACGTAAATCTACTTGAAGTTGTATCAATTTACTTAAAACATTACTTAGCTCTAGTTCCATACGTATAGAAGAAATAAGTAAAAATTAGTACATAATTATACGTTACGTATTTCCGCGCACTTTCAC
Organism: Epinotia demarniana; assembly: GCA_945867215.1. Classification (NCBI taxonomy): domain Eukaryota; kingdom Metazoa; phylum Arthropoda; class Insecta; order Lepidoptera; family Tortricidae; genus Epinotia; species Epinotia demarniana. Next base: position 22,191,972 of record OX244261.1, read on the forward strand.
GTATCACATTTCCACTCACGGCTTACAGCTCGTCAACTCCAACATCGGTCGTCCTGGTGCCGTCCTCGCCCGGCTGCTTGCGGCTCCGTCCCGAAAGTCTCACTCGAATGCGTCTTGCCATATCACTACGGATTTCCTTCTGAATCCATTTATGATGGCACTTTTTATATTTGTAGAAGGCGAAGATGAGTACAGCAACTGCGATTATTACTAGAATAGATGTTAGTAACACATTGTTGACGTGCAAGTGCTCCGCATGTTCGGCTATCCCTTGGCCTTCGTTTGAGCCAGCGGCATTTTGCGTTATGATTACTTCCTTTTCTTCTTGTTTTGAATACGATTTTCCCATCGCGCTGAATAAACCAACTGTTTAACTACAAACTTATAATCGAAATGTCCTTAATGACAATATAGTCCACTTTTATTTATATTCACGGAAATGTTCGCGTGTGCACTTTTTTCGTCACTGTTGATTTTGTGAATATTGTTCTTGATCAGTTGATTGATAGATTTAATTGCACAACACTGTTTTCGCGAGAGTCCGAGCGCTAATAACTTAGTAAATCCATTGCATACTGAAAATGCTGACGCGCGCGGTGCCGCGGTATAGACCCGGCGTGCCGCGTCTCCCGGTCACGGTCGCCATGTGCAGATAGGTGGGGGTCAGGTTCGAAGGGAGAACACGTCCTTTTTACTCAAGCGTTTTATTCCGACTGCCTTAACCTAGATTACATTTATCTGCCCACTACAAATCAATTTATCCAAATTTTAACTGCTTCCCGAAAAATAAAAATCAGCTATGTGAAATAAGTATGAAAATGCCCTTCAAAATGCGCTATGTGTTACATCGCCACATAGGGCTTCTTGTGCCTGATACACCTGTGATTAAATTTTGCGCCTTGTACTGGCACTTAGCGGATTTTACGACAAGTACCTAGGTAGCCGTATAATTGAAGTTTACAATGAAATACCGTCAAATCATACAATTAAAGGAAGTAAATACGTGATATTTAGTGTAAGAACAGTAAAATTAGTTTTTTTACTGAATCGAGTTCTTGCGATCAGCCCGGTTGGCTATAAGCAGATGTGATGAAGGTAGTTTTCGAGGCGGGTGCCTCGAAAAGCAGCCCCCCAGCGGGGTACATCCCATTTATCTGTGTAGTCAGTCTATGTGCTGACTATCGTGGTCAAGGATGTCTCGCTTCCTTTTAAGCCGACGAACGGTTTCTGGGATCGTTAGTTGCTCCGCAAGTTGGTTTAGATGCTTATGCAGTCTTGCTTTGTATTTGTCACCATAAGAAGTAATTTCTTGTTTAACTGTTGCCATTATCGAGAATTTCGTGAAGCTCTGTTGTTTTGCACTCTTTGTACTATAATTAGGTTAGTTGCACTGGCAGCGCCCCACAGTTGTATGCCATATGTCCAAATAGGCTTTATCATGGTTTTGTTGATGAGAATTTTATTATAGATCGCGAGCTTTGAATTTCTGCCCATCAGCCGATAAAGACCTTTGTACCTTAGATTAATCTCATCTCTTTTAGTCTTGAATCTTGATATGTTTCTTCCAGGTGAGCCTTCGGTCTAAATGCATGCCCAAGTATTTTACGGTGCCTTGATGTGGCAGTTGCACGCCATTTAGGGTGACAGGAGCACAGTCGTAGTGCGTGTCAATTTGGTCACGCTAGCAGCAATTCTCCGCTTAGCTATCCACTTCTTTACTTCATTAAGGCTGATTTGTAGCATTCGTGATGCTCTAACTGGGCATTAATTCGAGGCCAGCAAGACAGTCAGTGTCAGCAAAGGTGGCGATCGTTGTGTTGGGGCTCTGGGGCAAGTCAGATGTGAACAGCGTGCACAGGACAGGTCCAAGTATGGAGCCTTGAGGCACTCCTGTGGTTATTTCATGAAACCCTGATGTTGAATCGCTTTCTCTTACTTGGAATATTCTGTAAGATATGTACAACTTCAAGATTCCGTAAAATGTGTGGGGCAGTAAGGACTTTATTTTGCATAGCAGTCCTTTGTGCCAAACCTTATCGAAGGCTTGCTATCTGTCGGGAAATGCCGATGAACAGTATTCTTTCATCTCGAATGATTTTCTAATTTTCCTGCACACTCTGTGAACCTGTTCAATGGTAGAATGTTCTCTCCGGAAGCCGAACTGGTGGTCTGGGATAATGGATTTTTCCCTTAAGGCACTGTTGAGTCTATAGAGCAGACATTTCTCAAAGAGTTTGGACATGATGGGGAGCAGGCTAATGGGTCTGTATGAAGTTACTTCGTTTATGGATCACACCAGGTTTATGGGTCATTATTATCAGCGAAACTTTCCATAAATCAGGGAAGCATCCTACCCTCAGAATAGCATTGAAGAGTATGGTTAGGTACACGATGGCCCTTCATGGTGTGACGTCATGGAAAACGCCACAGCCGCCGCCGCGACTAGACGGCGCCGGCCCGGGGGACGGACGAGCGGGGAGAGCAACACTCCACGACGCGCCCCACCGCACCACGACGCGCCCCACCACACCGCCGCCCCGCCGACCGCATATAAGCGCCTGCGCGACCGCCGGGCGGCCAGAGTTTAGCTAGCGGCTCGCCGTGTGCTCAACTCTCTCCCCCTCGCCCTCCCTACCTCCCCGCCTCAGGCCGCTTGGTTACCGAGTGTTGCCGTGGCATCCCGACTTTCAGGCCGCTTGGCTCCCGAGTGTTGCCGAAGTCCTCCGCTCCCCTCACCCCTACCAGGCCGCTTGGTTCCCGTGTGTTGCCGGAGGAGTGAGTCGATAGGATTCCCGTTGTCTCAGGCCGCTTGGTTACCGAGTGCACTGCCGTGATAACGAACCCGAGTCCGTGATACTACCAGGCCGCTTGGATACCGAGTGCACTGCCGGAGTATCACTCTCCCGCCTCTTACCGCCCCGAATCGTATCTGTTCGGCAACCGTGCCCCGTACCGTTAGTATATAGAGCCCCGGGTAGATCATAAGTGTTATTTATTTAATAAAAGGGCGACAAGACCCAGTGTTAACCATTAATTCAACCGCTGTTCTCATTCGCACCCCTGCTCCTGCTAGGCTCCTTACCGTCTGAGTTGACTAGGAAACCCTCGATAGCCCTTCAGGCTGAGGGATATGTGTGTCGGGCTAAACCCGCACATCACAATGGTAATTTTCCTTGTACTTTTTTGTTTATGAGGTCGAATCCTGGTGCCTTGTTGTTATCCATCGATTTGATATTTCTAACAACCTCGCTGGGCGTCACTGGTTTTAGAGGACGGTCTAGCTGGAAGTCTTGGTTGAGGATTGAGTCAATGTCAACTTCATCTGCGGTAACTACAGCGTTGTTCGGCTTGATGACGTGGCTCAGATGTTTGGCGAATTCTTCCGCCTTATGTCCGGATCTAGCCCATCCTCCATCCTGCGTCCGTAGTGGTGGCTTGTGGTGTAATGGTCTGTTGGAGTTTTTGCATACTCCCCACAGTGAGTGCGTGGTTCATCGCTGTTGCTATTTCTATTATTGACAAAAACGCATACTTTTTATGCGTAAATAAACATATTTACACAAAATACCAACTTTTTATTCTTTTCCTTGCGTACTAAAATCCGGTTTGTGCTATGTGAGACTGTTTGTAAAATTATATCACAGGAGCAATAATCCTTTTAGTGCCACATAATTACATAGAGGGTTAAAATGACACATTTAAAAACCGCCATGTGCCAAAAATACAAAATAAAAATTGTATCTCCTAGAAACATAAGTATTTTTTTAAAAACCTCAAATTATACAACGTCTCAGGTTTAAATTGAATTTTCGGCATACCTAATTTTAAAGTTTTGACCCTGGTAACAAAACAAACATGTTTTTTGTGGCTACTTAAAAGTATGGTTTTTTAACATGTCGGATTTTACAAGCGCAGCGACGATAATAAGTTCACCTTTGTACATGTTTTCTGGTTTATTTCTTAAATAGTCAAGGGCACCAATATGTATACACCACAAAGTCTCAAAAATATGTAGGCACCTTTGACTGTACAAGAAATAATCTACTGTATTCCCCCTATATTATGTACAATGTGAAAAGCTTAAAAGATACTTAATACCAGTTAAATAAATTGATTTAGTTAAAAAAACACAACCAACTTAAAATACTCCATGCGAAACCTAGCTGGCTTTAGCCCCTAGCCGTGATTTTACGACGCATCCCGAGTGCACTGGACGCGAACCTCGTAAACCACCGGAGACGGATTGTTTATTTGTCCTCTTGTTTGTCGCCGCTTGTTAACTGCAATTATCTTACAATTGTGCAATAATGTTTACTAACTCATAGTTGGTGGGGACAGTCTCAGTCGCACTTTGTTTAATATACGGTATACGCCAGGAGGTACATTATTGCTCGTCGATTCACGTTCTATTTTTTCCGCGTCCAACACATTATGTTTTTTCGTGTACTCGTAGATACGCGCGAAAAGCCAACGTTCACGCGAGATGGCTCGCGTGAGATAGCATTAAAATCCTTAAATGTGGCTTTATTGCCTCTTGCACATCTTGTGCTAGCCGTGAAGCAAGTATGTACATTGTGTATGTGTAGGTAAGTGAAGTGGAGTAGCAACAATGTAAGAAATGCTGATCATGGTAATATGTAAGATGCTTAGTAAGCGGGCTATAACTTGTGGACGCGGCACTCCACGATGTTAGAAATGTCAAGAATCAGGGTTGCCCAGTGGACTTTAAAAAGACTACACTGGTTGTCCTTCACTATGTGTTTTGGTTCCAAAGTGGGTTTTCAACGCTCACCCTGTTTGATTTATCATCTGCTTCAAATACGTGTGGTGAGGTAGTGCACAGCGAAATGTCATCCCGCTCGAATGTGGAGCAGCCCAATGGGGAAGTACCTCCGCCTTGCAGAAGACCACAGCCATAAGCTAATTGCTGTAGTAGTGTTGTGTTCCTGGAGGTGAGGAAGGTCGCCAGAGCTCCCGAGGATGCGTTGTGTTGAGAACGAGGGAATTTGTTACTTCAGCTGTCAACACGGCGAATCCTTAAACATATCAAGGGTCGGCAAAGCCCATGTTACTCCTTTGGAGTTGCATGCGTCTATAGGCTAAAGTGTCCGCTTACCATCAAGCGAGTCGTACGCTTGTTTGCCACCGTTGTTGTATAAAAAAATAGTACCTACACTAGTGACTCTAGTGTGAGCTGTAGATCTCACGAGCCTGTCTTTTTAATTTAAATTGATGTATTTCTAAAAACTGAAACGACTAAAATAATTTCTATAATTCTTGAACCTGCTCACAAAATTTCACGAGAATTGGTTGCGAAATGCGACCTGTAAAAGAGAACAGCGGGGCAGACGCCGGATATACGAAAAACTACATTCCTCAGCTGAAACGTCTTACGCATTTATGTCTAAACTAGCTTTTGCCCGCGGCTTCGCTCGCGTTAAATTCGGGGTAACACGGTTCGGTTCCCCTTTCCTGATTTAGAACACAGAAGAGAACTCGGAACAGAATATTATTTTAATACACTAAGTTGTATACGATATCATATGTCTTTCCATTTGGGGATAGAATGTAAAGATTCTGGGCATTGGACACACGCGAACATTCTAAGTTCACCCCAACCACCTTTGATGTTTGTCTTTGCGCTTTGTTAATGGTCATAGCAAAAGTAAGCTTTAGAGGAAATTGTAGCCTTTTAAACTGGAATGGGAGATCTGTGGGAATTATTGGGATTCGTGGGATCATTACATTTTCACCCTTTCCAACGCCGGTTAAGAAAGAAAGTGGCGCTAATGGTATTGCGGCCAAATTGTGTGACACGAAGTCTCGTCCCATTACATAATCTCGGGGCATCCAAATTTCGCATTCGCATGATTGGGACGCCTAGTTTTAATTGAAGCTTGTGTGAGGGTACACCTGGCAGCTCAACCGAATTCAGAAACTCTACGGGATATGTTCTTTATCCATAACTGTGTATACTGATAAATACTCTGTTCTCCTCCTGTATCTCCTGGTACCTTACTCAAATGTCTGAATTTATTTTGTTGACAACATCATTTTTTGGTGCTAAAATTGCTCTTTCACATAAATATTGATTTTGGTGTATATTGTTTTGTAAATCTGGATGAACTCTGGACAAAAATCTCCCTTCAGTGTCACACAGCCCTCGGCATCAGTTTCTAACCGACCATCTCCTATTTTCAATAGTGTTTCGGCATAGTTGCCAGCATTTGTGTCATCATATAGTTGCACTCTCGTATTTGTAGTCAAACTGAACTTTCTTACGGTGGCCCATAGAGTGGACGACTTGAGACATGCTTAATTTCGTCTGCATCAGGTGTCCCCTTCTGAATGACTGATAACGTTTGGCGGAAATCATCAGCCAATAAAACCACCATCCCTCCCATAACATCGGTACCGTTGCGCAAATCCTGGAGCGTTCGATTTAGTGCTTCTACCGCTTTTTTGTGCGCCATAGTACTTTCAGCCCACACTAAGAGATTGCACTGACATAGCATCGCTATGCTAGTGCACGTTAGGGGAGCACCCCGTGCGCTATTTTTACTAAAATTACAGATTGTTTGAATTAAATTACCTCATTATTCGTTTGTATCATAGAACCTGGACCAATTTTCCCGAGAGTCTCACACAAATTTCCATCCCCTATTTTAGGGGCTGGGGGAAGATTTCAAACATAAAATAAGGCAGGTATTTTTCGTTGGTTAACAGAGAGACAGTGTACCAATTTTTAGCTTCCTACCTTGAAGACTGCGAAAAGTCCCGTATGAAATTTCACCCCCCTTTGTAGAGTTGGGGACAGATTTAAAAAAAAAATGATGCACGATTTTTTGTTAGTCACCGCATTCTACCTTGAAAATTGCGGAAAGCTCCATATAAATTACCACCCCCCAGGTTAGGGAAGTGGGGGGTTAGAAAGAGATAAAAAGTACCCTTTGTCACTCTCCATCCCTTCAACTATCTCCACTTAAAAAATTACTTTAAATCATCGCTCCGTTTTGCCTTGAAAGACGGACAAACAAACAAACAAACACATACACTTTTACATTTACAATATTATTATGGATGGTTGGTTCTTTTTGATTACATTAAAAATTTGAACATATCATCTATGAGAAACAAAGCAATTTGATTTCACCTCAATTGTAGGTACCGACTATTAGTTAGTAGATGTTGATTTTTAAACTGTATCATTTTTTTATGTCCCGGAGATTAAAAAACACTTAGCAAAACAAACATCATGAATCTGAATCTTAAAGCCTAGAATGGCATGCCTGCATTTGTATCACTCAGGCTTTTGGACCATATTTTTACTCCCGATTTCATCCCTTTGAGGGATGATTTCGAGATAAAAACTATCCTATATTTTAAACCAGGCTATAAACTATATTCGTGCAAAATTTCATTCAAATCGGTTCAGCCGTTTATGCGTGATTGAGTAACAAACATCCAAACATCCAAATATCCAAACATCTAAACTTTCACATTTATAATATTAGTAGGATATTAGTAGGATTAACACTCGTGCGTTACATCGTCCTCGTATCTCCGTAAATGTGCATTTTATGTTCTTTTAACATGCAAAAACCTAGGATATTCAAGAAAGCACATGCTTACATTCACACGCGATGTTGCACTCGCCTCCTTTCTTCCCCGATCGGCACCAACGGCTGGGGATCTGAAAAACCATTACATTAGTGAGGTGAACATTCCAATGTGAGAGCGCAATTCGAGAATTTTAATGATGTCTAGCGCCTTTTGTGTGATATCGCGATGATGATGATGGACTATTATTTTTACTAAACGGGTCACGAGCAGGCTGCTGCAAAGATATTGTGTTCGAAATGTCATGTGACCTCAAAGAAGTGATTAGATTTAGGTAGTTATAATCTATTAAATTATGTTTGATATAATAGATAGATAACGGATTATCTGTTAATTCGTATATACCTAATTGTATATCTATCGAGGCAGCGGCTGATTGAACGAGAGAGCGAAGCAAACGAAGTTCTCCGCTTTATTTGTACTATTATCTATTCTGTCGCTTGGGTCAAAATTCATTCGTTAGTCCAGATGTCAAACTGTTCTCTACAGGTCGCATTCATCAACCGATTTTCGTGAAATTTTGAAAGCAGGTTCCATAATCATATTATTTTTTTGTGTCGATTCAGTTTTGATAATGTAAAACAAAAGGACCGGGTTGCACTCCGGGAGTGCCGGCAGAAGTGAAAACTTGAATATTAACGTCGTGCATTTTTGATATTTTGGAATGGTTCGGGAATAATTTTGCGGAAAAAAAATAGGGCCTAGTATGAAAATATTTGTGATAACATTATGAAAATCCAGAGTAGGGTAGTAAGGAACAACAATATATATTCATTATTTTTACATTACCACCAAACAAAATAAACTAATTGTAAAAATGTTAAACGAACCTAAAAAGGGACGCCATTTCACCGGAGAAAACAGTGACGTCACTTATCTGTGTTCCCTACAAACTTCATACCAACAGATCCTTTTTGACGTTTAATAAAAAGTTGCTGATTTGACTATTACTCAAATACCGTATTGTGGCGGGTCAAAAACAAGCGAACGTTTTGAATGAATGAATGATTGAATGAATGAATGAATGAATGAAATGAATGAAATTATTTATTTGCTTTCAACATGGTATACAAGAGGTGGCATGTTATAGTTTAGTAGCAAATACGTGTTTAACCATATGTGGCATGCAAAAATTATAGAACAGATTATAACATAATAAATTAATTACCAATACATTACAATGTTGAGTTAAACAACATACATGCGAACACGAGTAAAATGACCCCTTTACCTATACATTGAACTAGTATTTCTGTCGTTTTTTTGACATACTTTTGGCAATGGCTGCTTGCTCTAAATATATTCTTAGCTGCCGCATATAAGGAAGGTTGAAATTCACATGAAAGATAGTCAGTATTGGTGGTATATGTTTAACCTAATTAGCTAGTGTTTCGCTGTCAGTGTAAATAATTAAGTGAGTTTATCGACGTGAGTTTATTGGGTATAAAATTAGTTACGGGAAGTTCATACAGAAATCGAACAAGCCCAATAATAAGCTCAATGAGGCTTGTGTTATGGGTACTAGATCACAGTATATTTAAAAGATATACATACAAACATAATATAAACAATCTAAAACTCAGAAACAAAATAGTCATGCTCATCAGTTATACCTATATTTGCCTTTACCGGGATTCCAATCCCTGGGTTGGAATCCCGGTAAAGTATTGACCGTCAGCTTCTTAGGCAGGATCACTGTATCCACTACGCTAAACTGGCTGTCAAATACCAAGTACTAACTCAGTGTTACATATTAGATATCCCTTTCATACATAGATGGGTATACGTAAGGCTACACTACCTGGTAAAGTCCGTAGAATTTCTTTCCGCTGGGAGTGACGACGAAGGCCCTCGTGTCTCTGTTACTCACTTTCTCAATCAGGCACACCCCTGTCGATGAAACAAATTGCCAGTTCTATGTATACAAACAAATGATTTTAAACATATGTATATTCAGATTTTTTTCTACTACTGTTAGACACAATTTTACAGCATCAAGCGGAGTATTCTGAAATTGAGTCACTAAAATCCATAGCCAAAAATATAAAGTTATAATTTTTTTTGTGTTATTTTGTAATTTTGTAATAAAATTTCGAACAAATGAAATTCGTTGTTTTGTTATTATGCCTTTTGAAATTCGTACAAAATGAATCGTTTGCCAAATAATATTCCCTGGACAGTTATTCTATGAAATAATAAATATTGGAATGATCTGGTCATGAAATAAAATTACACCAAACAATAACTCGTGAACTAAATGTTACTTGAAACGTTTTCGATGAAATGAAATTCGATGAAAAGTTTGTCGACAAAACAAGGGACACCCGTCATTTACATAGTCCCGAACACTCAATAATATTGAAAAATAATAAGAACTAAAATTATTAAAAACTTCTAATTAACAATTCGTATTTGTTTATTCTTAAAATTTTCCTCATAAAACCAACGAAAAAAAAGAAAAAAGAAGACTTCGTAACTGCCCCCAGAGAGATTTGAACTCTCGACCCCTGGTTTACAAGACCAGTGCTCTAACCCCTGAGCTATAAAGACATACAAAATAAGTCTGCAGAAAAGTCTATACTCTATTCCCCATAACAGTACGGTACAACCATGCTGTTTTGTCGCCAAAACGATACGCTTAGCAGCCATACGCTTCTAAACCTGGGTAGTGCTACATTGTGCCACGGCCTACTAGACACGATCGAGTAGGCCGCGACGCGACTAATCTAGAGGGCCATGCCGAAACATAAAATACATTAGGTACTACCAACTTAACAAACCACTGAATGTATTTACTTCAAATAAATTACTGTACTAAAGGCATTGCTGCCAACTTAAGAAAAACCTTGGTCTTAATATGACAGTACTGGCAAGTTGAATTAAGAACAAACCAGACCATAAACAAGAGGTGTCAATGTGTCATGTTTCCAATTTCCCACCAAAGTTCCAGTTCAAAATTAAAAGACGAAATATGTCAAATATGATAACTATTCGTTAATAATAACTTCTTAAGATTTGATTTGAGTACGTTCCTTTTAAAATGGACGAAGAAGAAAATAACTGCACCGCTGATGAAATTGCGTGAGTAGTAATAGAACTAACGGAAAACTTACTGCCTGAAAAGTCAAATTATGCTATTTATTTAAAATAGTCGTAGAAAAAATATTGTATGCAACGGTGTATAACTTGGTCTTAAAACGCTCGTGGCGTCTTTAATTGCTCACGACACTCGCGTTTTAAGACCCTACTTATACAACAGTTGCATAAAATACTATAAAACCACCCCACTCAACAGTTCATTTATAATGAGAAGAAAACAGGCTTACAGATATTGGACGTTCAAAGTGACGATATGAACGTGCATTTGAAACAAAAGAAGAAAGAGTGTGACAATAATGCATTGAAGTGGTTTATTGTACAAGTTAGCTTTTCTGTTTACTGCTAGAGAATGCCTTAAGGCATTAAGTCCGCCATTTTTACTTCTTATTTGTGCAATAAAAATAAATAAGTTAACCACCCCGTCCCAATAACCTTTAATCGTGATATTTTGAGGTGCGAAAAGCCTGCAACACACTGGCGTGGAATGCAGTGGCGGACAGTAGTAAACTTAAAAGTTACTAAATGTACATTTTAATAACCGGCCAAGTGCGAGTCGGACTAGCGCACGAAGGGTTCCGTACCATTATCTATAAAAACAGTTAAAAAAAGTTTGTTGTATGGGAGTTCCCTTAAATATTTTTTTTATTTTGTTTTTATGATTCGTTACTATAGCGGAAACGGAAATACATAATCTGTGAAAATTTCAACTGTTTAGCTATCACGGTCTTGAGTTACAGCCTGGTGACAGATAGACAGACGGACAGCGAAGTAATAGGGTCCCGTTTTTACCCTTTGGGCACGGGACCCTAAAAACGATAACCGCACTAGTCCGTGAAAGCATATTTTTTATTTGCCGAAATTGTTGTTCCTAATATCGATTGTCCTAAATATTTATTGTCCGAATGTTTATTGTGTCGAAGTTTTTTTTTAGAATGATTGATGTGCATAACTTTGATGTTACTAATATTTAATGTTCTAAAAATGTTGTGCATACATTTTGTTACGCATATATATCTATTAGAATTGCCTATTACTTGAATAACTTATGACCCGCCCTCATGTCGACCAAGCCCGGAGTTCGCGGGGCCCCTATTTCTGCTCTGAGGGACAAAAGGTAACTAACGAACCTATCTAATTGATCTAAATGAAGGTTGGCTGTGCTGAAAATCGCCTAATACTAGAATAACTTATGACCAGCCCTCATGTCGAAGGAGCCCCGCTTCGCGGGGCCCCTATTTCTACTGTGAGGCACAAAAGGCAACTAACGAACCTATCTAATTGATCTAAATGAAGGTTGTCTCTGCTGAGAATTGCCTAATACGAATAACCTATGACCCGCCCTCATGTCGACGGAGGCCTGCTTCGCGGGGCCCCTAATATTTCTGCACAGAGGGGCAAAAGGCAACTAACGAACCTATCTTATTTATCTGGATGTAGGTCATTTAAAATAGTATAAAATTTAGGAAAAAAATAGTATAGGTGGTGTTATTTTAGCTACTTTAACATTAGGCAAAATAATTACTATGACAATGAAAATTAGGACTATTACTTTTTAGGTCATTCGATGTTCGAGTAATCAATATTAGGATAAACATTCTTTAGAACTTTTAAATGTGTATGCGCAAAAATGAATAGGCTAAATAAATAGTATGCCACTCAACATTATGCCAAACATTCTCGGGCAAAATTTTTTAGGACGATCTTCATTATGCGATACGACAGGCACCCCTCTGTGAGCTGTAGACCTCGCAGCTTGGTTTCAAAACGGTTGAATTCAGTAATGTTATACACCTTTTTAACCCATGGGGGTTGAATGGAAATCGTGGCCATTAACAAAAAAACGTCCAAATGTCGAGGTTATTAAATAAACACCTTTTTGAACGCAATTAAGTCCGACTTTGTTATAAATGTCTAAAAATCATGGCCATTTGAAAAAAAAACGAAAATTGATGTGACAAAAAGAAATAATTGTACCTACTTATAAATTATTGAACCTGCTAACAAAATTTCACGAAAATCAGTGGAAAACTGCAGCCTGTAGACGAGAACTGCGGGACATTCGGACATCCAAACATACGAAAGATGGATTTTGGGCCAAGCTGGAACGGACCGGCTTTGGTCAATAGTCTCGATTGTTTTGTTCCGCCAATCTGCTTAGTCTCTTTTCCTCTTCAATTCATAGAAAAAAAAGTTTCATGGCCCTGATTGTGGTTAAACAATCAAAATTAAAGGGTTCCAGAACTAAGGCGCCGTAGGTTCATGGTCTTCTCTCCCTCTCACTGAGCATAAGCGTGAGCGAGATGGAAGTGCGTGCTCGGAAGCGCGGAAATCATGTTTTTTAATTTTAATTTTTTGGCCGTTTAAATAAATAAAAAAGTAAACACTGATTTCCCTCAAACATGATATTGCCGATTTTTAGAAGCCATTTTAATATTTTTAGCTTTTGTTCGTAATTTGAAACAAATATTTTAAGTGTATTTTAGACCCTTTTAGACCTATGTTCGTGATTTTTTTCTATCGAGCGTAAAATACTTAATCATGTTTCTAAACACTGATTTCCCTGCAGAAAAGCCTCAAGATTACTATTCGTATTTTTTTTTACCATATTATTTTAAACAGACGCATTATATTGTTTCAAAAACACTGTTCGCTTAACTTCGCTGAACCTAGGGCGCCTTAAGTCTGTCAGTCTTTGAACCCGTGCAAGTGCAACATATGAGCAATCCACAGCAAGTTCTCTAGACCCATGGTCAACCTTGGTTTCAAGCCCTGCGCCTTATGAATGGTGACTGCCCATGCTAATATAATTAAGCAGAAGTTGAGTTCTAGAACATGTGAGCTCCTTGGAACGACAATAGTTCTCTTGACAGCGGCGATAGGTACTGCCCCCATTATGGTTGGGCCATTGTAGTTGTCAACGCGGTTTTATACAAATATGCGGCCCCTGACTGGTAAGTAATCTATCAGCCGTTGATTTGCATCCACAGAATGGGAATCATGGAACAAAATTTCATGAGAATCGGTTGAGAAATGTGAGCTCTAGGCGAGAACAGGCGGAAATACAAATATCCGGACATGAGGAAAATGATTTTTCGTCCAAGCTGAAGCATAGACGCTTCGCTCGCTCGGTCGATAATAATGATAGAGACACGGGAATTACTATGACTAGACCGAGCAACAGTTATGGTACTAAAATGCATAACTCACGATAATATTTGGACAACACGCTTCTACTTATTTGTGTAGTTTTTTAGATTTTTTTAATCAGCAAAGATCAAAAATGCTATTTGTTTGACAATAGAAAATCGTGACGACCACTTAAACTTATGCTAATGGAGAGTTTTTGACGTGTTGCAAAAAGTTTCCGATTGACATACCTATTCTGCCTTTGTCATTAAGTAAATACACTACAATACGATTATGTTGTGGGAAGATCCGTGTTGTAATTCAAGGAAAAACCGCGGCCATTGTTGTGCCAGATAGTACGCACGTTAATCATGATAAGCTAAAAAATGTTTTATCCTCATGAAAAAAGGGTTTATTGTACATTGAACACCAAACGCACCTTTGTCTCTCTGACTGTGAATATAATGAACAAGGTGTTTTGTTGATTATTTTGTAACAATCATGATCAACAAGTACAATATGTACAAATACTTTTTTAAACAGGTTGGACTAGCGCTTTCTCGCTCTCGCATTTAGAACAGCTGACTGGGGAAGTCCATAAAACTGCAATTAAAAAAAATATTACTCACTAGCTTCTGCCCGCGACTCCGTCCGCGTGGAACTCGTTTATATCGCAGCTCCATAGAAACTTTTACCCCCCCATTTAACCCTCTTAGGGGATGATTTCGGGCATAAAAACTATCCATAGTCACTCTCCATCCTTCAACTATTTCCACTTTAAAAAACACGTCAATTCGTCGCTCCGTTTTGCCGTGAAAGACGGACAAACAAACACACACATACACTTTCCCATTTATAATTTTACTACGGATGGATGAGTAGTATTATGATCATGTGATCATGGTGTTGAGTCGCCAGAGCTAATGAGGGTGCATTTTTAAGAGAGTTACTCGATATAGTTTTTATTTTTCAGTTTAAAGTGTTTTATGAACTGATTTTGTATCTGGTATAAGCGTCAATAAATTACTATTCTATTCTATTTTAAGAGTAAGGGACGCCTAAATTTACAGACGTCTATGCTGGGCTCCGTTGTTCCCTTAACACGTAGCGGATTGTAAGCTTGTTTACCACCATCGTGTACTATAAAAACATACACATGGGATCGCCGAATTTTTCAATTTAATTGCAATTTCATTCCAATCATTTCTCAAAATCAGTGTATCATGCTCTACACACGTGGTTATCCGCGTGCGCAATAAAAAGCGCATGAAACAAGTCGATACCCAAGTCTGTACAATTAATAGGTCACTAACAGTTTGATGTGTGTGAATTATTATGAATTATGATGTCACTAATAAATTGTCAAGTAAAATTTGGGAAAACAATGGCTTTGAGATGAGACATAAATGCTATGGTTAATTTTCCTTTAGTTTGGCTATCTGTACCCTATTATATTCTTTTGATCTATTTGGTGTCTGTTTATTTCGTTATCTATTTTAAATTGTAGTTGATTGGTAAAACCAGTCTCTAATAATATCGCGATTGAACTCGTTCTTATCATCTTGATTATTTTTTCCTTAAGTTACTCACATTGGCCTAGGAAAAGATCGTTCGGTATTCCCACTCGTATCAACTCACGCACGAGTTTACATCTTGTGTCAAACCTTTTCGCAAGCACGCTGGCACAACACAAAACAATTAAAAATAAAACGTGTGATATCCTCATGGCTTGGACTGATACTGGCACATAACAAACAAATATAGATAAAAATCGTTGTATACATAGCGATCACTGAATTGTTAGAATAATGATATGTGATTATCGACTTTGTGCTGTTCCTAACAAGGTTCAAAATAAAATAATGAAAGGCATTGTTAAGAGGCAAACTTTTGCGTCCGTTACACGGAGTTTAAAATGTCAATGTCATTCCGATGTATAATAATTAGGTGCGCATCGGCTACTTCTTTGTTGTGGGAAAGGTGTGGACTTTGTACATGTATATGTTTGTGTATGTATGTTTTCAATAGTTTACTTTAAACGGCAGTCGATTAAGTTCAAATTGAAAAAGAAACAAACATTAATGACAGAATAAGTAACAGTACTGCGTACATAAGATTCTCTGTTAACAAAATCCCTGTTTAGGGATGCCAAACGTGCCGAAATCTCTTTCTATCGCATGCAACGCGCTCTTTGGCAGAGCCATAGAGCTAGGGTTGCTACCAGCTCGACCTATTAAATTATACGCGTGGCCAGTAGATTCTATAACTTCTTATTTGCTAGTATAATTAATAATGCATAGGGAGCATTTTTTCCAATTATGGATCTTCATTCATTGACATTGATTAAAATTGAGCGTGAACAATGTGTTATGTTATATTTCAAAGAAAATTGATAGGTACCCATGCAAAAATAGACTTCAATGTTCATCTGAAGGCTTTACCTTTATTGTTTGCTTCGTCATTAATTTGAAAGGTTACGGAAATGAGTATCTATATAAAAGAATACTTAATAAAACGTGTGATATCCTCATGGCTTGGACTGATACTGGCACATAACAAACAAATATAGATAAAAATCGTTGTATACATAGCGATCACTGAATTGTTAGAATAATGATATGTGATTATCGACTTTGTGCTGTTCCTAACAAGGTTCAAAATAAAATAATGAAAGGCATTGTTAAGAGGCAAACTTTTGCGTCCGTTACACGGAGTTTAAAATGTCAATGTCATTCCGATGTATAATAATTAGGTGCGCATCGGCTACTTCTTTGTTGTGGGAAAGGTGTGGACTTTGTACATGTATATGTTTGTGTATGTATGTTTTCAATAGTTTACTTTAAACGGCAGTCGATTAAGTTCAAATTGAAAAAGAAACAAACATTAATGACAGAATAAGTAACAGTACTGCGTACATAAGATTCTCTGTTAACAAAATCCCTGTTTAGGGATGCCAAACGTGCCGAAATCTCTTTCTATCGCATGCAACGCGCTCTTTGGCAGAGCCATAGAGCTAGGGTTGCTACCAGCTCGACCTATTAAATTATACGCGTGGCCAGTAGATTCTATAACTTCTTATTTGCTAGTATAATTAATAATGCATAGGGAGCATTTTTTCCAATTATGGATCTTCATTCATTGACATTGATTAAAATTGAGCGTGAACAATGTGTTATGTTATATTTCAAAGAAAATTGATAGGTACCCATGCAAAAATAGACTTCAATGTTCATCTGAAGGCTTTACCTTTATTGTTTGCTTCGTCATTAATTTGAAAGGTTACGGAAATGAGTATCTATATAAAAGAATACTTAATACATTTTAATAGCTAGCTGTCAAAATCTTTTTAAGTTGCAGGGAACATAGAAATGTTCCGGCCTTCTTCTTAGAGTAGGTAGTAATTTGCCTAGTTAACTTGGGTAAATAAGATAAACTTATGGGTGTCGAGTAGGATTCTGCAACACCAACAGTACAGAATCACACATTTCCATACCTGCCGGTAACCTTCTCTGACCGTCTCGACAGCGAGAAAAACGAATTTTCCGAATTTTTGTCGTTATTCTTACATATTGTTGCGATACAGTATGTTTCAGCCGTTTTTGGTTTGGCATATTTACGAGGTGAATGACGATGCAAAGGGCGAACGCGTGCGCTCCGTAGCAACCACTAATAGACCGTTTAAGAGGGCCGGCTGGCAAGTACTTGTAGTGGCGCGAGAAAATCAAGAAAATAAAAGAGTGAACCGCCCCGCCGTTGGTAACTAAATTATAAAATTAAATGCTCAATGATGTGAATTCTTCAAACTTAAAACCCATACCAATGTTCGGCATTTGTGCCTATATAATCTGTTTATCCTCTTACTAAAAATGCAAGTAATATTATATTGTGATACTATTTTATGTAACATGTTTATCTGCACAAATGTATACCTATGTTTTAAGTAGGCACAAATGAATTATTTATAGCCGCAATTAATATTATCAGTGCAAAGTCGTTAAGATAATGTTTGTTTAGATTAGCGTTAAGTAAATATCTACCGTTTTTGCACGCGCTGTGGAGAGTTTCTTGGGAAAGAAGGTAGGTAGGTACCTACTCCACACTTATAGTACCGCAAGTATTTTCTTAATGTACCTCACGCAAATCATAACGGTACGTATATTATAATATAATCTCTCTTATTTATTTTAGATGCTATAGTAAATAAATGTTAACTAAACGATGAAATGCAATGTAAATATTGACAAAGATTTATTATTTAATTCTGTTTTAGTTATATAATCCAAATCCAAGTTATGAGGGTTCAAAAAAACGACGAAGCGCTTCGAGAAAATGTAGGTAGTGTCCTTGCGCTTCGATTGGCTTGTCTTGGCGGGACCACTACCCTGCCTCCAGATAACAACCCAAACTTTTGGTCAAGTACCTATTGTATTTTGTGTATATTTGTGTTTTTTGATATAAAAATACTCACAATTTCCAAGAAACGTTTTTGTAACGTCCTGCTTCATTAACTCGGCAGCCAACTTACATCTCATGAATATTTTGTTTTCACATACATTGAACACACTCAGAAAAACACAAATGTATATACTTATGTGCATTGTGTATTTTACTCAAACAGGACTACCTAATGCGGGTAACGAGTAGAAGTAGTACTTATATAATGACCGCGGGCGGGTAATCTGGAAAATTGATGTTAATACTGATAGTAGGTAACACTAGTTTAAATTAACTATGCATACCATCGTATGACTTGTAATTCATAGTTTAATGTATTCATATTATTGCATAGTGAGATGCCATAAATGTTTAACGTCACACCATGAACATTAGATGTAATAATAATCTAAGAATAAACATCCAAACTAGGCTATCAAAAGTGATGTTAATACCTATTGGAAATAATAAATAAATATTATAAGAAAATCTTACACAAATGAAACTAGCCTAACAGTAAGTTTAATAAGATTTGTGGTATGGGTAGATACTTACTAGACGACGATATATTTAATAGATATAAATACTCAATACCAATACTCACATAAATATGCAAGACTCAACTACAAATATTCATGCTCATCACACAAATACAGCCCTTACAAGGATTTGTGCCCAGTACCTACCGTCAGCGTCGAGGGCAGGGTCACTAGTCACTTAGCGAAATCGGTCAAAATGTTTCATTCAGGCAGTCAGTAATTGATAAATAAACCTGACCTAAGACCTTAATGAAACATTCGTTTGGTCTATGAGGGTATTCAACAAATTAGTTGCGTACATTTTTAGGTTACCTCCCCTTCACCCAAAGCGGCGATGTAATTTTTTTCTCGTTAAACCCATGTGTGTGTGGGATATAGTTGGATACCTCGTTCAAAAATATTATGGGTTTTCTAAAACTGCGACTGGACAATGGAGACGGCCATGTTTTGAGTTTCTCTGCGTGATCGCATCAGAAATGAGGCTATCCGCAGGCTCCGCAGCAGAACTAAGGTAACCGATATATAGCCCTCCGGGTCGCTAAACTTAAGTGGCAGTGGGCAGGGCACATAGCACGTAGAACCGATGGCCGTTGGAGCGGAAAGGTTCTTGAGTGGCGACCACGTACCGGAAGGCGCCGCGTGGGTAGGCCCCCGACAAGGTAGACTGATGACCTGGTAAAGGTTGCGGGAGTCCGCTGGATGCGGGTGGCGCGGGATCGGTCACTTTGGCACTCTTTGGGGGAGGCCTATGTCCAGCAGTGGACGTCTTTCGGCTGATATGATGATGGATGAAAACTATTTTTTAAATCAGTGATTAGTTTGCGAGATATTGTGAATAGTGATATGTTCGAGTCAGGTGTGAATTTAAAAGGAAAACTATCACGAACAAGTAGGTCTAATTAGTTAGGTACAGAGTAATAGTCTACCAACTAAACAATTACTTAGAAAGGCCAACTTTCGTATAAATTCGGCCGACGCAACCATTTAGTTGGCCCGACACGCACTAGTCCTTTTTTTTTAATTCGCATTTAAGAACAACAATATCTGAACTGAATCAAATTCTATGCAGTATCAAGAAGATCGCCTGTCTTCGAACAAGAAAGATTTTTCAGAATATTGCCAAGAAGAATAAAGAAACGCTGCTAACCTCAAGACAGGAAAAAATGTAAAGTGAAATTTCCATGGAAATCGGATTGGAAAATTCGCAAGGATGTCACGACCGTGCACGCTGCAAGATAGAGCCCAGTAAACCCAACTGTCCGATGAAATGGAATGCGACTGCACTCATCCGCAGCAAAACTTTGATGAGAGCTCGACTTTTACGATAATCGCTCTTTGTGCGATTGCAACGGATTGTACCGTGGAAGGATTATTCATATGCTTGTGCTTCGTGCAACTAAGTTCACATCCGCATTTGTCAGTGCAGAGTCGGTGCAGTGCAATCAGTAAGTGCTTGCGAACCGCCCGGCTTCCACGCGATATATAATCCTACTACACAAATAGAAGAGTGCCAGCATACATCAAGTATTCTGCAACAAGATACAATAGAGACAGTACAAGCAAGGTAATCCGGGTGATTTCGGTAAGCTTTCGGTAAAGCACAACATACCGCATACTGATTTCATCCGCGAAATGCAGAAGTGGCTTTTAAATATTTTCTTAGAGCCCAACTCGACAGCAATAGCCAAGACGCGACGTTGACGCCAAAAAACATTACGTATGCGTAGCGTCGATAAAAAAAATCCCGAGCGATGTGAGGGAAAAGTGGTAAGTGGCTTTCAGACCAGAGAAACACTCTACTTTTCACTTCGACTGCGAGAAAATAGTAATAAAAACAAAGATTATCCATCCAAGATCAATAATAAAGCTAATGACAACCTAAATACCACAGCGAAAATATAGTTAAATTTGGCGGCATGTTTTCAGGGTTCCGTACCCAAAGGGTAAAAACGGGACCCTATTACTAAGGCTTCGCTGTCTGTCTGTCTGTCACCAGGCCGTGACTCAAGAACCGTGATAGCTAGACAGTTGAAATTTTCACGGATTATGTATTTCTGTTGCCGCTATAAAAACAAATAATAAAAACAAAATAAAATAAATATTTAAGGGGGGCTCCCATACAACAAACTTTTTTTTGTACTGGGTTTATAGATAACTAGCTTTTGCCCGCGACTTCGTCCGCGTAGAAGTTGAGAATTTTATTTCTATTAAATTATTTTAGGCTTAACCTTAATTATCCCTGTCCCAAACAAACTTCTACCATTTTGAGGGATGATTTTCGAGGTATAACTATCCTATATTCTTCCAAGAGTCTTAAATTTTCTTTACGCCTATGTTCATGTAATTCCGTTTTGGGTTTAGGCGTAAAAGGCTTAAATTGCTAATGCTAAATTGAAATTTCAGTTTTTTTTTTAATATACACATGTTTGTAACTACTTAAACTGTTTGTTTTTCATAAAGTATTAAAGTAATTTTATATGTGTACTAAGCTACAATACCTACTGGTTTTTGCTTACACCCGTGTGGTGTCGGGTTAGAATTTCACCACCCCCTTTCTTCCTGTGGGTGTCGTGAAAGTCGACTAAAGGACCAGGGTTGAAGTGTGTTGTAGGCGATTTGCTAGCAACCTATCACTGCAATATCACATTTTGTCGATCTTTTATACCCACATTTATGCTAAAGTGGCGCTGGAACAAACGTTTCATATGCTCTGCCTACCCCTTTTGGTAGTTCCGTTTAGTAGTTTTAATTACGTTAGTCCGGGGTGCCTGTATAGTTTTGAAAGTAAAATTATCATATGCCAAAAGACGTAGAAGTTTCCATCTCCATCCCCAGTCCCCATTTAAAGGTGTGAGAGAATAAATTATATTTTTCTCCAAAATTAACTTCTTAAATTAACAAAATGATCCGCAATTTGATCTAACATTATCTTCTTCTCGGTTTGTGAGCATCGTAGTTCTAACCTAACCTACTTTTCTGGTAGCTGTTCGGTTCTGTAAGGATCGCAGTTCTAACTTAACCTAACCTACTTTTCTGTGAGCGGTAGGATTATGTATTCTGAATTAATGGCTCACCAAATAGTATATATGTCTGACCGAAGAATTCCCTTTCTTCAAAAAGTACTTGTTGCCCAACCCCTTTTAACCTCCAACCTTCGAGGAAGAGTATTAAAAACGTAGTAATTTGTTTTCTAGTCCTTGACCGATGTTACAGTTCCCTTATTTTAAAATTGTCTTGTTCCCCGTATAAATTTCCAACTCCTATTAGCCCTTTAGGGGTGAATCTCGTTTAACACCCAGTATTTTTACCCCTGACGCAAAAACAGGGGTGTTATAACTGTTATAAGTTTAACGTGTCTGTCTGAGTATCTGTGCTGTATATCTATCTGTGGTATCGTAGCTCCCTAACTTCTTAGCCATGTTTCATGAAAATCCGTTCAGCCGTTTTTGAGATATTGGAATTTAAATGAAAATGTCGGGGGTTTTTCAACTTTTCTAAGTATTCAAAGAAACAGTCTAAAATTGAAGTAACAAATCTCTTACTTTAAAAATGTCTTGCTCTCTATACAAACTTCGAAGCCCCTTTTAACCCTCTTAGGGTAAGATACAACTTATACATCTCTTACTTTAATATTTTCTTGCTCTCCATACAAACTTTTCACCCCTTTTGAACGTGGATTTTTCCAAAATGCTTAAAGTGCTTTTTTGTATTCAAATAACTAATATGTCTACAACGTTTCAAATTTTTAACTCAAAAGGAAAAGTTTCCTACTTAACCCCCCTAGGGGTAGAATTTTGTAAAACGCTGACAGTTCTTTTTTTGTATCCTAATAAGTAGGTTTTTTACAAAGTATCAAGTTTCCAGCTCAAGAAATAGAGTTCCCTTCATACAAATTTTGCACCCCTATTGAACCCCCTTAGGGGTGGAATTTTCTAAAACGCAGAAAGTACTTTTTTGTATTCTAATAAGTAATCTTTCTACAAAGTTTCTACAAGTCTCTAGTTCAAAAAATAATGTTTTCCCCATACAAACATTGCACCCCTGGTTAACCCGCTTAGGGGTGGGTTTTTTCAAAACCCTGAAATTACTTCTATCGTATTGTTATAAGTAGTCCATACACAGAGTTTCAAGTCTCTCACTTAAAATAAGTAATAACAGGTTTGTACGGAACCCTCGTTGCGCGAGTCAGTCTCGCACTTTGACGGTTTTTTTGTATTCAAATAAGTAATCTGTCTATACAGTTTCAAGTCTCTAGCTCAAAAGGAAAAGTTCCCTTCATACAAACTTTGCACCCCTATTTAACCCCTCTAGGGGTAGAATTTTCTAAAACGATGAAACTGCTTTTTTTGTATTCTAATAAGTAATCTTTCTACATAGTTTCAAGTCTCTAGTTCAAAAAATAATGTTTCCCCCATACAAACATTGCACCCCTAGTTTACCCGCTTAGGGGTGGGTTTTTTCAAAACCCTTAAATTACTTTTCTTGTATTGTAATAAGGAGTCTATACACAAAGTTTCAAGTCTCTCACTTAAAATAGGTAATAACAGGTTTGTACGGAACCCTCGGTGCGCGAGTCAGTCTCGCACTTTGACGGTTTTTTTGTATTCAAATAAGTAATCTGCCTATACAGATTCAAGTCTCTAGCTCAAAAGGAAAAGTTCCCTTCATACAAACTTTGCACCCCTATTTAACCCGTCTAGGGGTGGAATTTTCTAAAACGCTGAAACTGCTTTTTTTGTTTCTTAATAAGTAATCTTTCTACAAAGTTTCAAGTCGTTCAATTAAAATTTTACTCCATCCCCATACAAACTTTCAACCCCCTTTTTACCCCCTTAAGGGTGGAATTTTCAAAAATCCGTTCTTAGTGGGTACTTTCGTTATATAACCTACCTGTTGTGAAAAAATCAGCTTTCTAGGTTCAACGGTTTGGGCTGTGCGTTGATTTAAGTGAGTGAGTGAGTGAGTGAGTCAGTCAGGACTTTTACGTTTATATATTTAGACTAGCTTTTGCCCGCGGCTTCGCCCGCGTAGTAAAAGTAATTTACCAATAATTATTGAATTGCTACGCCGCCTACTAACCTACTACTACTAACTTCCTCTACTAATAACCCTTCATCATAACCCATTATGGTAAATTAATTTTTATTTACTATTATATTTATGCCCGTGTGGTGGCGAGTTAGAATTTCACCACCCTCTTTCTTCCCGTGTGTGTCGTAAAAGTCGATTAAGAGAGCAGGGTTGAAGTGTGTCCTGGGTGATGGGCTAACAAGCAATATCACTTTTTGTCGATCTTTTATACCCACATTTATGCTAAAAGTGGCGCTGGAACATAAAGTTCATGTGCTCTGCCTGCCCCTTTTGGGAATAAAGGCGTCAATGTATGTATGTATGTACGTATTTCTGTTATTAAATTTACAATCATGATTAATGAGAATCTGTCCTCTGGAATAAAAGCTACTTTATGTTCATGAACATTAATGTTGAAATACCAAAATATCTCCACGAATGTTAAGTCAAATTTGTGGCCTGGACATTGCTATAGGCTTGTTTCCTAAGATTTTTTTCCATGCTTTTTGAACCAGTATTTAACATAAATACCCAAAAATTTGTTTTAATTTAACGGCGGCCAAAATGCTTAACTTATTAAAAGTAAGCAGATCTTCGTGCAGCACCTTGAATGTACTTATTACGGATGCAGGCACTTTCCCAATGTCTCCTACCCTCCCGTCCCGCCGCGCCGCCCGCACTCGCCTAGGTACCGATTGCTGACGATCGAGATGGCACCAAATACAAACTTTAAAACCTATAACCCTATATAACCATACCTCAAAAGCAAAAATAGAACCCTTATTTATAGGATCACGTGTGGCTGTCTGTCAGTCCGTCTGTTACAACCGATTTGCTTCGAAAAAAACTGGACCGATTGAATTGCAATTTGGCACAAATATTTTCATGAATTTTCATGTCCACAACATTACATTTCAAAATCTATGTGATTTTCGTTATTAACGTCCCAAAAAACCGTAATAACAACGCCCATATTGATATTTAGACGCCACGTTGGAATGTAAAATCGTTGTTGTTTTCCTAATCAGCGACCCGATAAACCATAGAAACAATAGATGCCGATGTTGATTTTCAGATTTTGTCACCACATGTCTCCTTTTAGGGGTAGAATTCTCAAAAAACCGGAAACACTTGTTTACTCATTTATCGTTAGGAATTATCCTGTGAATTCTCGAATAAAATTGTCTAACTAATCTTTTTTCTCCATACAAACTTTGGACCTCCTTTTTAACCCCTTTAGGTGTAATTATTTTAAAAACGCTGAAAGCACTATATTTGTAAATTAATAAGTTTAGTAATCTGTCCACAAAGTTTTAAGTACGTCGTAGCTAAAAATAAGTTTCCCTTATACAAAATTTGGACCCTCATTTAACCCTATTAGCGGTGGAATTTTATAAAACGCTGAAATTGCTACAAATACAAATACAAAATACAAATTATTTATTCTGCAAATAGGCCACAAGGGCACTTTTACATGTCAAACGGTAGTTTACAATAAAAATAATAATCTTACAATAAAAGATTATAATCTAACACAATAATAATTTAAAATTTGCACATTAACGACTGATATAACAACACACTAAATGTCACAAAGTAAATGAAAACAAAACAAAATACGACCATTACATTCGATTAGAATAAGGTCTGTGCATTAACAGAAAGTTAATGATATTAATTCAGTATTCCAGAGATGTATAAGGTCTCTGAGCGTCCAAATACAATCAATAATTATTCAATGTTCGTAGAGATGTATACGGTCTCTAAGCGTCAAAACAAAACAATAAAAAAAAGGAATATTAATGTAATATTGTCAGTGATGTACATGGTCAATAACAATAAAACGTGTCAAGATCGGAATGATGTCTCTCGTCAATACGATAATAATAAAATAACACTAAGTAGTATTTAAGAAGTTGGGTACTATGCCCTTGCAAGCATGAACAGTCCGGACTCCACAAACAGCACCCGATCACGAGTATGACGCATATCTCAGCCATCGCCTCCCTCAACCATATGTTAGGGAAGGTGGCGACCCGATCAACGACGCCACCGTAAGCAAAGCCCTTTAAGCGAGCATGACATATTCAAGCCACCGGACAATGTTAAAAAGCAAAGATTAATAAGCGACTTGCTCGGCGAGAAACAGCATTACGTGCTCTCTTCTTACATAAAATGGAACAATTATTTCAGGTAGATACTTATAATGTGTATTTAGGTATATTCCTAATAGAATTAGCCTACTACTGGCTTAAAGGCATTTTTGTCGTTTAAGAAATCGTTGACAGTATAATACGCCTTGCTTAGCAAATTACTTTTAACATGAGACTTAAATTGACTGAACGGTAAATTAACAATTTCGGTGGGTATTTTATTATAAAAACGTATGCAGTTCCCCACGAACGACGTGCTAACCTTGCGGAGACGACTGGCCTTCACTGCGATCTTGTTTTTACTTTTGGTGTTGTAGTCGTGGATATCGCTGTTGAGTTTGAACTCGTGAAGGTTTTTTCGCACATACATGATATTCTCAAGAATGTATTGGCATGCTACAGTAAGAATGTTTGCCTCCTTAAATTTGTCCCTGAGAGATTCTCGAGCTTTTAGTTCGTATATGGAGCGTACAGCGCGTTTCTGTAGCACGAATATGGTCTGGATATCAGCTGCTTTCCCCCACACCAGGATTCCGTAGGACATAACACTGTGGAAGTAACTGTAGTACACCAGCCTGGCGGTCTCAACGTTTGTTAACTGTCTTATGCGTCTTACTGCATAGGCTGCCGAACTAAGTTTTCCGGCTAGGGCGGTGATATGTGCCTGCCATTGTAGTTTTGAATCCAAGGTGATACCTAAAAACACTGTTCTATCTTCAATTTCCAGTTCATCACCCTTTAATTTGATCTTGGTATTGTTTACCTGCTTGACATTAGGTAAAGTGAATCTGATACACTTTGTTTTCTTGGAATTTAGCAGTAAATTATTTGCTGTAAACCATTTCACAACAGTGTTGAGTGCATCATTAATATCATCGAAGTTTTCCTCTTTCCTGTCTACCTTGAAGATAAGCGACGTGTCGTCTGCGAATAACACTATATCATGTTTATCTTGCAACATATTTGGTAGGTCATTGATGTAAATCAGAAACAGAGACGGACCCAGAATCGAGCCTTGGGGAACACCAAGAGCAACAGTTGTCCCTGCTGATTGGGTCCCATTGATGACTACTCGTTGTGTTCTCTCCGAGAGATACGATGTCACAAGATCAAGAGCACCGTTTTTAATTCCATAATGTTTCAACTTTCTGATTAAGTTCTCGTGATCAACGCAATCAAATGCCTTTGATAAATCACAGAACACTCCAATAGCATCTTGAGCCTCTTCCCAGGCATCAAAAATATGTTTAATTAGTACCACACCGGCATCAGTGGTAGAGCGACCCTTAGTGAATCCGAACTGGTTGGTATTGAGCAGTTTATTGCAACTAAAGTGGGACATAAGCTGATGGAGAATAAGCTTCTCAAAAACTTTGCTTAGTGCCGGTAGTATTGATATTGGCCTGAAGTTGGTAGGGTCAGTTTTCGTTCCTGATTTAAACAACGGGATAATTTTACTGTGTTTCATGAGGTCAGGAAATACTCCAGTATCAATACATTTATTGAAAATATTAGCTAAGAAAGGTGCAATTGATTCTACAATGGAATGTAATACTTTGACTGAAAGGCCCCAAAGATCTTCAGTTTTCTTTAAGTTCAACAATTTAAACGCTTTTATAAGAATAAGTGGGGTCACGTGACTGAATCTAAAGATTTCTGTACATTCCGTTACATTTGCTTTCAATAACGATTCAGCGACATCTGGTGATGAGTTTAAAGACTTCGTGGTCTCAACGGGTACGTTAGAAAAGAACCGCTCAAAATGATCCGCTACTTCGTGGTCAGAACTTACTAAAGTATCATCAATTCGTAGGCTGTAGTGCGGATCTCTTATCTTGCGTTTCCCAGTTTCAGTGTTGATAACTTGCCATACAGTTTTAACCTTATCCTTGGAGTTCTGAATTTTTCTTGACAAGTAATCGGCTTTAGCGGCGACACACATTAACTTAAAAGATTTCGAGTAGTTCTTAACATACTCTAGAAATTCCGGCCTCTTATCAATAGTTCTCGAATCGTACAAGTCGTAGAGACGGCGTCTTTTCTCGTGAATATCCGGGGTAGCCCAGTCGCTAAATTTAGTCTTGACCTTGCTTTGAATTTTCCTTAAATTAAAACTGGCATCAAATTCCATTTTGATACAGTTAAACAAATGATCACACAAACGGTTAGGACTTTCCTGTGTAAATGGAAGATAACGTAATCGTTTCACAATATTACGATTGAATAAATCTAATCTCTTTTCGGAAATAGGTCTGCACATGGTGTCTCGTGAAACTTCGTCCGTTTTCCCGCTGAAGGAGACTTGTTGTCCGCAGTGGTCAGAACTTAATTTGTTTATAATACATTTATTAATTGCATCCTCATTACTGAAAACGTTATCTATACATGTTGCACTGGTTGCTGTAATTCGAGTAGGTTCACAAAACAGGTTCACTAAGTTGAACGATTTAAAAGTATTCACTAAACTCACACACAGGGGCGATTTCTCGAGTAAGTTAACATTGAAATCACCACACACAATAACACATTTAGTACTTAAGAAAATACTACTGAGCACTTCATCCATAACTGACTCGAATAGTCTGTAATCCGCTGATGGGGGTCTGTATACGCATACAATTATGAATTGATCCAACTCAACACAAGATAGTTCTATTTGGCGCTCGATGGATTTGTCAACAATATCTTTACGTTCTTTACTTTTCAAATTGTGTTTTACCATTATCAACGAACCTCCACGCCTACATGACTTTCTAGAAAATGAACTTACTATGCTATGATTGCTAAAATTAAACATTAATTTATGACCCTTAAGCCAGTGCTCGGTTATACAAAGAATATGGATATCTGAGCATTGTATAAACAAGTCAATTTCAAGTTCCTTACTAGGGAATCCCTGTATATTTTGGTGTACCATATTAATAACATTACTGTCTTTATGAATACTAGTGTTACAGCTATCAAGGGGTTGGGAGCCGGTGGAAGCACAAGCACGCGTTGTCGGAGTGGTCAGTTTAAATTACCCGCCGGCTCCGGCTCCCTTCCAGATCCCACGCTACTAAAACGTAACACGGGGTCCGCCTTACAACTATCAGTCATCGTGCTAATCACGACGGAGTCTACAATATTGTATGCTAACAGCTTAGCACAATCGCGCAAGTACCTCCTCGGTAGATAGGTACGTTTACGAGTCAGGACGAAATGTTTTATAAATTTATTCGTGTCAAAATACGAAATCGTACGGCTGTAAATGGATAGTCTAAAGAATATGGAATTGAAATAATCTACTTTTTTACATTGCTTTTCCGACATGGTCCCTGAAAAGGGCAGTGCGCAAAAAATAATTTTGCTTACTCCTAGTTGGTCAATTTCAATTAAAGTCTCGCATAGTTTGGTGACGTCCCGCTCGGTGCATCCTAAGGTATCTCCGATGAACACTACCAATGTAGAGAGGCAATCAAAGTCGTCAGCGGCAATACATGATGCCAAACGATCGACCGAGGCCCCTGGAAGACAGTTGTTGGTCACCTTCTGCGCCAAGTGGCCCGCCAGCAGCGCACCGAGGCCGGCGCCCACCTGGTCCGTGTACAGCACGGTGCGGCGCGGCCGGGCGGCCGCGGGGGGAGAGGGCGGTGCGGTGGGGCTCGACGTGGGCGGCCCTTGCTCCTCATGGCTCGTCGCTGGCGTCTTCGGTTCGGTGTGGCTCGTCGTCGGCGGCTCCAGCTCAGCGTGGCTCGTCGTCGGCGGCTCCAGCTCGGCGTGGCTCGTCGACGGCGGCTCCAGGTCGGCGTCGCTCGTCGTCGGCGGCTCCAGCTCGGCGTGGCTCTGCGGTGGCGGCGGTGTGGGCTCGGTTCGGCCCGACAGCGGCGTCCATCGCGCCGCACGCGGTGCAGACCCGGGGGTGACAGGTGCGGTGGCGTGGTATGACCCGGAAGGACGGCCCGGTGCCCGAGGAGACTCGAAGTGCACTGGTATGCCGCTCCCCGGTTCTAGAACACAATTCATAAAGCGTATGTACTCATGTAAGGCTTTATTTGAGTGTTCATGCTTGCCGCTAATGTCCACCAGCTTTTTTTCTAATGATGTAAGTTCTTCGGAGCGATTACTTAATTCTATAACTGACCGGTCTAGTTCTCTTTGACAGTTTAAGAGCTGCTCATTCAATTCTGTATAATTATATCTAGATGAAACTGCTTTGAAACATGATTTGTGGCGTTTCAATAAAATCTTAGATTTCTTAATGAATCTACTTAATCTCAAATATTTTTTTACTTTCTTTGATCCTCTCATCATAATATTTTGATCAATTCTACTCCCTATACAAACAGAATTGGTCAGATCAATAGTTTCAACTAAAGGGGGACTTATAATACTATCGTGCATTATGTCTATCTCACAACAACTATTTAATTCAGCAAATATACTTAAATTGTTATCAGCCAGCCCGGAACAATACTTGCAATTGTCTGTCTGTTTTGCCTCAATTTCCCCCAGCTGCTGCTCCAGGTCCCGGATATGTTGTAATGCCTGTTCGTGTATATCCTGGCACTGCTGAAACCGGTCCACGGAGAGTTGAAGTTCATCCCGCTCAGCCATCAGGTCCTTGCACACAAGATCTTGCTTAGCGAGCTCAGTTTTGAGAGTTGTGTTCATCCTGACGACCCGCAAGACCTCCTCTTCACTCTCATCCCGTTCCTGTAGGAGCTTTTCATTAAGCTGTGTGGCCGATTTGAAATCTTTTTGAGTTTGCTGCAACTTGCTGATTAAAGCATCTCTGCGTGTAAACGGTTTGGAGGCGTTGGCTGAAAACATTGAAAATGTTTGATATCTGGACTAGACCTTTATGTCGAAGATTGTACTAAGGACTAATAAACTTTACAATTGTAAAATTGTGTCAACAGTTAAAATCTAACTAAATCCTTAAATTACTTTTTTTGTATCCTAAAAAGTTATCTTCCTACAAAGTCTCAAGTCTCTAGTTCAATAAATAATGTTTCCCCTCCACAAACATTGCATCCCTATTTAACCCCCTTAGGGGAAGAATTTTATAAAACGCTGAAATAACTTTTTTGTATCTTAATAATGATATTCCTACAAAATTTCAAGTCTCTAGTACAAAAAAATATGTTTCTCCCATACAAACTTTGCACCCCTATTTAACCCCCTTAGGGATAGAATTTCCAAAAATCCCGTCTTATCCCTACCTATCCCAGCCTACGTCATAAAATGAGGTTCTGGTGTTAATTTCAAGTTTCTAGTCCCAGTAGCTTTGAATACGAACTTTGCACCCCTATTTTACCCCCTTAGGGGTGGAATTTTATATAAAGCTGAAAATATTTTTTTTGTATCCTAATAAGTAAAATACTTGCCAAGTTTCAAGTCTCTAGTTCAATAAATAATGTTTACCTCATACAAATATTGCATCCCTATTTGAACTCCTTAGGGGTAGAATTTTCTAAAACGCTGAAAGAACTTTTTTTGTATCCTAATAAGTAATATCTCTACAAAGTTTCAAGTCTCTAGTACAAAAAGTCATATTTTTCCCATACAAACTTTGCACCCCTTTTTAACCCCCTTTGGGATAGGATTTCCAAAAGTCCCGTCTTATCCCTCGCCTACGTCATAAAAGGAAGTTCTGGTGTAAATTTCAAGTTTGTAGTCCCAGTTGTTTTGAATACAAACTTTGCACCCTTATTTAATCTCCTTAGGGGTGGAATTTTAAAAACGCTTAAGATATTTTTATTTGTATCCTAATAAGTAATTTTCCTACAAAGTTTCAAGTCTCTAGTTCAATAAATAATGTTTACCTCATACAAATATTGCACCCCTATTTGAACTCCTTAAGGGTAGAATTTTCTAAAACGCTGAAAGAACTTTTTTTGTATCCTAATAAGTAATATCCCTACAAAGTTTCAAGTCTCTAGTAAAAAAAGTCATATTTCTCCCATACAAACTTTGCACCCCTTTTTAACCCCCTTTGGGATAGGATTACAAAAAGGCCCGTCTTATCCCTTGCCTACGTCATAAAAGGAAGTTCTGGTGTAAATTTCAACTTTGCACCCCTATTTGACCCCCTTAGGGGTGGAATTTTGTAAAACGCTGAAAGCGCTTTTTTTGTATCTTAATAAGTAATCTTCCTACAAAGTTTTAAGTCTGTAGTTCAAAAATAATGCTTCCCCCATACAAACTTTGGACCCCCGTTTTACCCCCTTAGGGGGTGAGTTTTGAAAAATCCTTTCTTAGTTCTCCCCTACACCTTATAAGGAACCTACGTGCCAAATTTGGAATCCGTAGACCCAGCGGTTTGGGCTTTGCGTTGATATGTCAGTCAGTCAGTCAGTCAGTCAGTCAGTCAGTCAGTCAGTCAGTCAGTCAGTCAGTCAGCTTCTTCTTTTATATATTTAGATGGTACGGAACCCTTCGTGCACAAGTCCTACTCGCACTTGGCCGGTTTTTTTAAACTGCTTTGACACACTCGTAGAATTCTTAGGGCTAACGGGAACCCATATTTTCCCTAGGTGCTAAATGTACTTCTTTAGCCCCGCTTGTAAACCTAAATTATGATTTATAACTCAAAGACACACTTTTTGAGCAGGAGACGTGTTTTTTTATTAATGCAAATAGTATATACTAAGGAAAATTATTTTAGTAAGTATCATTGTTATTTTGTAAGCTCGTAAAAGTCGTGTTGCCCTACTAGCTCTATACAAATCAATATTCAAAGTATTAACTCCCGGTTGATGTTCTGACATAATATAGTCAGTTCCGCTTTTCAAATTGACGTTGAGCAAAGAATGTGAAATTTGGTAGATAGTAACAAAGTTGCATAGGGTTGCCGCATTTCAGTAAAGTGCCTACAGTTTATCCAACGTTCCCATATGCCTGAACAATCATAATAATATGTACCTATTACGTAGTTAATATTTACTTGCGGAACCTATATCAGGCGCGGGACACTCCGTCGGACAACGTCAGAGATAAATCTTAATGTTTTGGCTGAGAAAAAAGCGCCTTTTCTAAAGATCAAAGGAGTGTCCCTTTTGTACTTGTACTATTATCTATTCTGTGCCTATAGGTATGTCAAATCTTCCTTTTGATTGTGAATTCTCAAATTGTGGTACCTAAGTTTAGGAATTCGAAGTGATACCGACTGCCGAAATAAAAATGCAAAATAGTACCTTTTTAGGGTTGTTTTTTAGGGGTTGGCAAAAAACGGAACCCTTATAGATTCGTCATGTCTGTCTGTCTGTCTGTCTGTCTGTCTGTCTGTCTGTCTGTCTGTCCGTCCGTATGTCACGTGCATTTTACTCGAAAACTATAAGGTGTATTTGAATACAATTTTGAGGATAGGTGTATTTTGTTAACCGCTACATGGTTAATATAAAAAAAAATTAGGGGTGCACTCCATACATAAAACTCTAAATCAAAAAAAAAACATTGCATGCCCACGTGTGGCACATCAATAAATGCCTTGGCCTTTCAAAATAAATATAAGGTTTCTTAGCAAATTTTTTTTATTAACTGTATAGACTGAGAGAATCGCCTGAAAGTCACTAAAATTGCTTCTCCTCCCCCCTCCCTCTAATTTTTGAACCGTGTATTTTAAAAATATGAAAAAAATCATGCAATTAGGGCTTATTAAATTCTATCAGCGAAAATTGTTTTGAACAAGATCGATTCAAAGGTTTTCAAGATATTTCTAAAAAACCGCCTTCCTGAAAGAAAAGCACGTAAGTGCCATAAGATTTCAGTAACGATACGACCTTTTTAATAGGCACTAAACCCTTGTTGTGCGTGGTCCGTCACCCACTTGGCCGCTTTTTATTCAACATCGCATTTAGCGTTAGATGTGTAGCATCAGGTTTTTGACACCATTTTTATGAAAAAAGCTTTTTTAAATATATGTTTCAGTGTATATTTAAAAAAGCTTAACTCATTTTTTTTTTCTATCAAATATTTTACTTTCAGAGGTGAACATTTTGTTCAAGGGTAAATACCAAAAAGTACTGGCCTAAAAAACTGCCATAGTGCCAACCCTAGTAGATGAAGCGGCTGTTCGTACGATAAGTTTTAAGCCGCGCCCTGTCGGTGCCTCGTCGCAGTTTAAGCTGGGTTAGCATCCCTGATTTATCGCATATGATCTATTCACCTGAATACCTAGATCACAATAACATAAGCAGTAAGCACATATTTTTGACACAAAATGTGGCCACGTGAAGATGGCTCAGACGAAGAAAAAGGAAGACGGGGCAAGACGACAAATAAGTTAAGCACACGCTCGGGCACACTTAAACAAGTGAAATTGCACAAAACTTGAAATAGGTGATCTTGACAGCATTGTGACACGTGCTGAAGAGACTTTCTTGGTCTTAGGCTGGGTCACTTTTTAAAAGTGCGATTTTTATGAAGTTAGATTTGTTTTTTTTGTCATGTACAACTTATTTTTAAGGACCAGGTACCTGTGTTGTAAATATGTATATGTAGCAAAGAAGTAGCTGTCATATTTTTTTTAGAAACTCTGTCTACTATAACAACAAGAAATTGTTTATTTAACCAGACGCTCTTGATGCTACATAAACTATACAACCTGTATGCACTTACACAGATAGTGCAACCTCATCATCATCCTCCTAGCGTTATTCCCGGTTATGCCCTAAAGGAGCCCGGGGTCCGCTTTGGCACATAACCCCAAGATTTGGCAAAGGCACTAGTTTTACGAAAGCGACTGCCATCTGGCCTGCCTACCCAGAGGGAAAACTAGAGCTTATTGGGATTAGACCAGTCTTCTCAAGGTGTTTCCCGTCACCGAAAAGCTAACTGTAAATATTCCGTAAATTAGTTCTCAAGAAAACTCATTGGTACGACAAAGGATTCCAACCCACGACCGCCGCTTGACAGCCACATGGCTGGACCGCTAGGCAACCGTAACTTTGCAACCTATACTCCGCAATTGTGTTTGCTGTTGGCAAGGACTTACATTAAACCTTTTCCCATACTAATTTTACGTCTTTTAATCGTATTTTATTAAGTTCTTTTAAGCATCGAGGGTATAATATTTCTGATATCGATACTCACGTACTCACTCATTTAACTATTGTATATATAACACAAAGAGAACTGATAGAACGGTTGGCGGCTAGCGATAGGGTCACTTCAAAGCCGATTTTGTGACGTTTCGGCAAAATCGTTATCTTCAGGGAAATTTTATGTTAAGATGGTTTGGGCATGAGGACTAGATAATGGATGAAAGTAGTCTAACAGAGAGAGAGGAAAGAGTCGATGGGACAGTTCTCCTCGGCCTTAGGCCAGGTCAAGAGTAGGTACTCAAAACCGACTATCATGTATGAGCAACGTTATGAAAGCGAATGAAGCGAAAGAAGTTTGTTACCATCGTAGCAAATGGAAGTCCATGATTTCTGTGTACCTGTCCGGGAAACAGGCGTGACGGAATGTGTATGTTCTTGGAGCAGTGGATAGAATAGAGTAAGAGTTAGTTCGTTGTTAACTAATTAAGGCACCAAAACGTGGTTTCACTGTGTACTAACTTCGTAGTGTTTCTAAAAGCTCAAACTAACGAACTCATTTACAGATGAAATAGAAAATAAAAGTTGCTCTGTTTACTCTGAATTAAAACAGTTCAAACACAGCTTAAGTAATAAACAAACAAAAGTAGTAAACTAATCCGTACAAACGCGCGATTGAACGCACCCACACAGACACGCACCGGTACAATAAAGGCCGAGCCACACCGACTGCGTGTGCAGCACGTACACGTGCACGCGCACTGCGTAGACGTGCACGCAAACGCATCCGGTGTGTCATGCCGTATGAGGATTCATACATTACAGCGCAGCGGTGTACGAGCTGCACACGCAGACGTGCTGCAAACGCAGTCGGTGTGGCTCGGCCTTAAACTTAAGTGGACTTCGGTGGACTCGATGGTGCGTCAGAGAAACGTAGAACTGCACGTCTAGCACAACTTGCTATCAAGCCGCTTGTCGCGCGACTGAGCGTCCCTTGTCACACTCGCACCGCGCAAATTAGAACGAGGACGGTAGATCCTTCTCGACTCGCGTCGCGGCGCGGCGTCAGTTGTGCTAGCCCCCCGTATTCGATAAAGCCCAGGTTTAAAAAGGTCTTAAGAGACTCTAATTGAGATAGCGCTTTAGCTAAATGTATATAATGTGGAACTAATTTCTTTGTTTTCTTTACGAAATTTTAGAAATATAAATAGGTTTCTCAAGAATCATCAACAGACTTTTCTGCTTAAATTGTATATATTTCTTATGGTGAAGAATGCTACATTACTGGATTTTTTTGCCTAAATCCGTCTAGTAGTTTTACTCACGTTAGTCCGGGCTACCTGTATAGTTTTGAAAGCAATGGGTACCTATCTAATGCTAAAAGACTAAATTGTTTTAGAACCATTCGCATTCGCTTGCTGCTAGATGATAAAAACATCTGCCTGTTTTCTAAGGGATTTATATCATCAAACGTTTTGAATGTGAACCAATTTTGTGGCACAAACAGATGTGAACTATGGTTGCGATGGCGTCTGGAGTATACCTCTACTCTTGCCTGCATAATTATGTCACTCTCGAGTTGATAAGTTAACTAATAACTAGCTGTATTTTAGAATGTGGTCTCAAAGTTAGTCTCCTAAAAGGTCGCTCTAGCCTGGCGAAAAACCAACTCAAGGACAGAGGCGGACAAGTTCACTCGTGGAACGCTGACTTGATTGCCTTAACGTTTTCCTGTGACCTTGAAGCTCATAGAAAAACCCTTCGGTAAGTTTGTTGAAATAAAGGCTTTTTCACTTATCATGCTCGAAAAGTGTGTCATATTAGCCTTAGCAAGTGGCTATAAAGTAGTACATTTAGCTTTTTTTTTCCACTACCGGTGTGTACATTATATTCAGGAGTTATCACTAATTTTAGTCGACCCATAGAAGATAGATATAGTTCTGGAAATACTGAGATGCTAGCGAGATATTGTCGTTGTGCTGAATTAGCTTAAATGGCATTGAAGTAAAAAGCATCAAATAAATAAGCTTATTAAGGCAAAAGTTGAAACATCCCTTACGATAGTTATGAAAAAAATATTGACTTGGTGATTTTTTCCATGCAAGCTCTCGACGAACAGATTTTTTTGTAAAAATAAAAACATAAACATAAATTAAATATTTATATGGTTTTCAATGACCAATGTTAACTTCATATTTATTTGTCGTATGGAGGGGAGGTTACACACTACAACTTCATAAAAGAAGATTTTCAGGTAATTTAGTCATAGCCCGCCTCGTAGCCCCGTCCAAAAGTTCAAGCGTGATTGACTTCATACATTGCATAAGCTATGAGATTGAGCGGGATAGACTGCTTTCTATCCCTGTATGCTGTCGATGCCGCTGCATTTATATATATAGATTAGTGGGGCAGAGTGCTCGAACAAATTGTCGTAAATGTGGACACGCTGTGCAATGGAGCCCTACTGGCTCGACTGAAATTCAGTAGTCTCCATGACAATAAAAATGAATTAAAACAAAATATAAAAAATAGTACGGCGGAAATTGGCCAATATTGATAAAAGTCGTGGACACGTCTTCTATATACCTAAAACTGGTATGGATGTGTTCCTTGTTGTCTCCAGAGTACGAATCTACCGGTTTTAGTTAAGGGAGAGGGGGACGGACATAGCTGTGACGTCATAAAGATGGCGGCCGACGGTCATCGATTTTTGTTCAAATCTCGGGTTCTATTTTTCTGATCGGTTCATGTAAGATGTCATTTAATTAGCTTTCCAATAATATGCAATTTGTTGTCGTTAAATAATAAACCCGTCATTTATGGCCAATTCCGTAACGCAAGTCCGCGGAAACCGGCACGATGCGTATGATTGAGATACTATGAGAGTTCAATTTTGGTGTTTCTAAATGAAAGGTACTGTTGTTTCTATTGGTGTTGCTGGTGTTGCTGTTGTTGTTGTTGCCCTAGGGCATCCCCGTGGTGCTTAAGGCGGTGCATTAGAAATTATCGCGTGCTTTGAAACGCCGTTCTGACTAGATTAAGAAACAATAAGAGGTTTTCAGATATATGATTCTTGACTATATGATTGTTCATCTGATTTTATCGATGCATGATTGCTTAAAATTTCCTCGATAGAAAAAAAACCAAAGTTTGGTCTGTATCTTCCTTTTTTTATTCAGCCTACTCAAACGATGCATTATTTTAAGAGACACTCAAGTTAATACTATAGTATTTTATCTCATCTAAAATCTCACTGTATGAAATTTTTATAAAACTTCACCAACTTAGATATTTATCGAGTCCACAACAGCGATTCCCGAAAAGTGTAACATCCCTTTTTCTCATGGGCGAAAGGCATCAGCGTGTCTCTGTCTAAGGAGCGTGTACGACTCAAATCAAGGCATCCCCTTAAGGCCTTCATAAGCTCTCGCCACGCCTTCCTGTGTGTTCCTGTAGTCGAATTCATAAATACTGTGTTTCAGGGGACGCCTTGATTTGAGTCGTACACGCCCCCTAGACAGATAAATATGTTTCAATAAAGAGGCATTTTAAATTCATAACTTCTTTGACTGTAGGCCGCAAGCTTTTGCCAAAATCTAGCCCGAGGACTAGGAGCCAAACTCGGAACAAGGCCGTTCTTGCCGTACCCCACGCCCCCGCATACTTTATTTCATTTTAGTGCAAGTTGCGGTTGAATTTGAAGACATTTGCACGTGGTTGCATTCGTTAAATTAACTTTCTGGCAAAAGCTATATGTAAACATATTTTTTCTCTGGAGATGCGCATAGATATTTACCTGAGGGCCGAAGGCCCGAAGGAGAGCAGTATGGCACGCGAGGCAGCAGGCCAGGTTCTGCGTAAGACCGAAAGCCTGAATCGTTCCTTCAGAGTGGGCTCTTAACGCAAGCCAAAGGGCCAAAGGCCCAAAGGGCGGGTCCACGTGGACTCTATAGTACTCCTATGTGTCCTACAAGCAAACCTGAGAGCCGAAGGTCCGAAAAAGCAGCATGGCACGCGAGGCGGCAGGCCGAGCTCTGCGTGGGGTCGAAGGCCTGAAGCGTTCCTTCAGAGCGGGCTCTCCACGCAAGCCAGATGGCCAAAGGCCTGAAAGGCGGGCCCACGCGGACACCTTGTTACTCCTAAGTGCGAATGTGCGGTGCCTTACCAGCGAATATAAGAGCAAGGCCCGAACCGTCCCTTCAGAGCGCGCTCTCTACGTGAGTCGGAGGGCCAAAGGAATCAGGAGAATAGCGTAAGATGGGCGGGTGTGCTGTCCGACTCGTATGGTTTGGAGTGCGGGGTGAGACAGGGGGGGCTATCGTCGCCCAAGCTCTTTAATCTATATGTGGACGAGCTCATCGGTGAGCTCATCAGCCCCCGTGCCGGATGTCATGTGGATGGTGTTTGTGTAAACAACATCAGCTATGCGGACGATATGGTGCTGCTGAGCCCATCGGTGAGTGCACTGAAAAAGCTTACGAAAATATGCGAATCATATGCATCCAGACATGGGTTATGCTATAATGTCAAGAAAAGTGAATATTTGATCTTTAAGGCCTTCGGTAAACGTCCTGAAAGGATACCGGATGATGTGCCAGCTGTTATCCTTAATGGCGTGCCACTACGAAGGGTTTACAGTTTTAGGTATCTTACCGACGACCTCAAGGATCAAATGGACATTGAAAGAGAACGCCGGGCACTGGCGGTGAGAAGCAATATGTTGGCCCGCAGGTTTGCTTGTTGTTCCACCCAAGTAAAATTCACCCTTTACAAGGCGTACTGTCAGAGTTTTTACACAAGCAGCCTGTGGCTTAACTGTACTCAACAATCGTGCCCTAAAAGTCCAGTATAACAATGGATTTAGGGCACTGTTGAGGCTGCCCCGCTTCTGTAGCGCATCGCTAATGTTTGCCGAAGCTCGCACGGATGGGTTTGACGCTATTTACGGAAGAGGACCGCATCGGTGGTGCGTAGGATGCGGAGCAGCTCCGATAGAATTTTGGAAATGTTTGCGGCGAAACCTGGTTGGCCCATATACCTTCATGTCAACAAGTTGATGACTGCCAATCGAAAACTGATTGGTAGTCATTAGTTTGTTGGCACGGAGCGAGTATTTTAATTATTAATTGCAAGTCCTTTATGTAGTGTAGGTATACTAACAATAGTTTTGTAAGATCTGTAATTACTAAACCAGTGGATTTAAGTTATCTGAACAAATGAATTATATCATTATTATTAAAGGCCGGAAGCGACCCTCCAGAGTGCGTGCGCTCTCGGATACTTTACTCCTGGGCTGGGCTACGTAGGGCCGCATGTCTGAAACGTCCCTTGAGAGCGCGCTCTCCACGCGAGCCTGCGCGGACAACTTGAGGGCCGAAGACCCGAAAGAGAGCGGCATGGTAAGCGAAGCTATAGTTGTTTTTCACTTTTATTTTGCGAGGAAATACATAAGTACAAGTCAAAGTACAACACATCCTGCCATCTTTGTGACGTCACAGCTATGTCCGTCCCCCTCTCCCTTAACTAAAACTGGCAGATTCGTACCCTGGAGACAACAAGGAACACATCCATACCAGTTTTAGGTATATAGAAGAGATGTCCACGAAAATCGTGAAGGAGACGACTTTTTGCGATTTTGCCACCGTACTAAAAATGGTGTATGGAAAACTTGATCATCTGCAGTTATGGGTTACAAGAAATGGGAGTGAAATTAAAAATGGTTAGTTCTATTATAACTGGTTTATTTGGATCGTTACAGCATACAGCAAATCGGAATACGAAATCGCAGGGTTTCAGGTACAAAATCCTTAATACACCTTAAGTATAATTAATTGCTACAATCGGTAGAGCTGTCGTGTAATTATTGTTCGAGAGTGATTTACAATTCCGTGTGCCTACTGAAATAAATGTTAGTCCCTATGTGTTTATGCCATCAATAAGTAAATACTGAAATCCTAATTCCCTACTGGTAATAAATGCTTTACACCGACCTTCACACTGAAGTCATACTGCTCTGAACCTTGCAGTGTTGTCAGCTGCTGAGCATCCATTCTCTCCTCGGTGATTACATCAGAAGGAACCTGGACCCGATGTTGAATTGAAGAAAATTGAGCTCCATCGAAGCCTCAATTAAATGGTTAAACTAAACCCTTATGGGCAAATGATGAAGGAAAGGAAATCATTTCTGGACAAAGACTTCATTATCAGTGCTAAGAACTGATCTAAATCATAGCAATTGAATTTCCTATTCTAATACATTTTAATAATTTCTATACATTCTAATACTTTCTACTACATTCCCTTATCGACTGAAAAGAAACAAATTGGTTTCATTAGTATGGATCCATGTGGAACAATAACCAACACTGGATGAAATGTTTAGGAATTCTATCTTACCAGCTAAACGCTTCAAAAAATGGATTATTTTAGTTCAGGCTGCCGAACCCGCCCTTCCACCTGCATCTGAGGCTGTATCTTGCTGGAATGAGAACCATATGGTTCAAAACGCAGGATAACAAAATGTACTTTGCTGGTAACTAGCCATCCAGTTCACCTCTCTCCCTTCAACTTTGAGACATGATATTCGAATTACCAGCCCAGAAGATATCAACCAACCACTTTTGTATTTTTTAAGGAATAACATTAGATTCTAAATACAGATATTATTATGTGATTATTACTAAATTAATTTATTATTCTTCTTTTTATACAATTGACAATTTAAATTAATTGTTTCATTATTTGTTATTCCTTAAAAACCCTACTTTATTTCCCTGAAATTTCAACCTCTCTCATCTTGCTGGCAACTCTGAATAATGGTTAACCAATCCTATTGGTTAATGATTCTTTTTAATATATTTGCTAATTATTTAATTATTGCCAGCACTATGAATTAATGTTGTACCTAGAAAATATATCTAAGCAAGGATTCATTTCAGTCAATGACTTTAACGCCGAAATTGTAGTACACTATCTAAACAAGAAGTGTCAATCTAAATTCTGCCATGTTACAGCTGGACAAAAGCACCAATTTTTTTTTGCAAGCACTGGTCCATATCTTTGTCTTAATAGAAAAAAATTTTTGAAGCGATTTATTTATTACATTTCTATACCATACAAAGGTAAAATAAAAGTAGTCAAAAATTTTTTTTCTTTCTTTTTTTTTCTACTCTCGATACTAAACAAACTGTGTTCAGGTTTTGCGTTATTTTATTAAAATGTATATCTATTCAATTATTCATAGTTAATTTTTATATCAATATATCTGGCACGCTAGTTTGAATTTTGAATACGTTCAGCGCCAGTGGAATCTGGAATAAAGCGCATGAAACGAATTTGTATGTTAACCAACATTTCAACCTCAAAACACCATTAGGTACACAATATCAGTTCCGTTTCACACGCCATGAATCCGCACATGATGTAATAAACCGTGGCAGTGTACCGGACGCATGTGCATACAATTATGCAGCCACTTCCACCGAAATGGCTAGGAGTACGGTACGGGTCTTAGAACGCACTGAGAAACTGTATTAGCATAGACGAATAAATCCCAAGGACCGCCAATGTATGGAAGTCTTTACACTTCCATACATTGACGGTCCTTACGATTCTTCAAAATAATAAGTCTACTTGCCTACTTGTGCTAATGCTCTTGAGCGATAAGACAGTCTGTTCTTTTATCTCTGTCTCCCTGTATATGTGTGTATTATTTTGTACCTGCTGTATGTGTGCGGTGTGCAATAATAGTTATGTACGATACAAGTGCCGAAAATAGGAAATTCGAAACGAGTGGTGATAAATTAAAACACGACCCAA
This sequence comes from Epinotia demarniana, assembly GCA_945867215.1. Lineage (NCBI taxonomy): Eukaryota > Metazoa > Arthropoda > Insecta > Lepidoptera > Tortricidae > Epinotia > Epinotia demarniana. Next base: position 22,234,854 of record OX244261.1, read on the forward strand.
GGGAGTGTTTTAAAATACACACGAGTTGTGAATTATCTATTCGCATCGTACAAAGTTTTACTGTACATATGGCTTTTTAAAGTTTTGACATTTGCACGGAAAGTGCTCTTTTCCGCACTGGTGCGGGAAAGTAGCACCATATGTACTGTAAAGAGTATCTGTATTGTATTATATTTTTTTACCTCTGCTTGACGTAATGCCTCCATCTATGAACACCATGAAAAGGTCCTGTAAGTGTTTAAAGCTCTAAGTGGTATTTGCAATTAATGGTATATAAAAAAGAGCTCTGCATAGTGACACCAGTAACAGTAGACTTTTTATTTTGGAGAGTGATGAATTTGTATATATATACATTGGCGGTCCTCTTGATTTATTGGTCCATGGCATACAAGGGACGGTAGACGTTCAACGAGGCTAATACTATTGTGTGCAGTTGGCACTGCTCAAACGTACAACCAAGTACGAATGTACCTACAAAGCTGAAGTTAATATTTAATTAAGTAATAAGTGTAAAACTGGAGATTTCATGATCTATATAGATCTCCCGGAAGTCCAAGATTCATGGAGGACTTTATTACTCATAGAATTATTTCTTATGGTGCATCTTCGATTCTCATGAAATAAGCCCCTATTTGTCAAGTTTTATTGATATTTTCTTAAATGGATTTTAGATAAAGCAAAATACCGTTTTTGTTACCTTGAGTAAGTATAACGTTTACCTACTAAATTTTAGGGTATCGTACCAAAATGGTAAAAAGGAACACCCTGGCGCGACTCTATTCGTCTTGTATTTATGAAGTTTTTTTGTTTTTTTTTAAGGATAATTTTACTTTTGTCTTTTGATATAGTCTTTTGAAAATAGGGTGGGTTGCACCAGATCGTCTGTAATCAATCGTAAGCGGAGTTCATTAAATTCTGAATTTTTGGTAAGTTTGACAAGTTTCTATGGAATGACAGCTGCCGGCACCTTATTTGACGTTGATCAGCAGGCGTAGCATGGTTGACTTTGTATCAATTATCGCTGTCGATAAGACATCCGTCACATTCTGACAAGTATGCGAGTGCAAGAGTGACCACTACGGTAAGTGATAAAATGGCAACCATACAGGTAATTGTAAGTTGATGCAACTAAATTTAGGTACTGAAATCACCATTCCTCTTTGCATCTTTTATAAATCTCTGTTTAGACCAATCGTTAGCTGGTAGTGAGAATGCCACTTTGGCTTTAATCTCGCCATTTGTTCGTATGTGTATTTGGTGCAATAAAGATAAATATGTAGTCAAGATACTTTTATCAGCAAAATAATGTATTTAAGTGTATAGTTCAAACAGGTTAAATAAAACCCAGGCTCCTAGACTGAGTAACACGCAATCCAGCCTCTGATATTCCTTCATAATTCTACACTTGTTAGCACGAGTACAATCCTAAATGCCTCGGAAATTATCTGGCACTGGCACTCAATAGAGACGATAAAGTGGGGTAAATAAATAGCATAATTTTAATCAGTTGGGACAGTCTTACCCGCAGCCATCAGCCCTCTCGTCGAAGTGTCAAATATTTACTCGAGGAGAAGAATTAAATTTAAACTTGGGTCTGTGATGTGTCTATATCTATCCTATTGTTTTAATAAATAAGTAACTAATTGCGTCCTCTCATTATTATATTTGTTTCTTGCGAACGCATAACGTACCACTTGACAAATTGTAAAAAAAAACCAACTAAAATTGTCTGATTGACAAGTGAAAACATAATGCGTAACTTTTAGAACGAGTGGTACGATGGATCGAATTTCATTTTCTATTACAACAAAATACATTTACACCTACCTAACGTACCTACACGCACAAAGCATTACGCAATCGACTAACTAAATAGCAGAAAAAGTCGCAAATAAATATAAGAGGAAATTCTCTTCTAATTTAGGAAGAAGTTCTTACATGCGATTTAGGGATCAATATTGGAACACGAAACGAAAGTACCTATAGTAAATTGGATTCGTGTAAGTAGTGCGTTACAGGTCTCACATATTGGGTAAGATAGGGCGGCACAGCGTAATATCAGATGCCTCATGTTGCATCAGCCCAACTGGGGCAGTACGTATCTTCTGTATCATGTCTGTTAACCCGTCAAGCGTCCCAGCCACCGCATTGGTGCGTAAAATTTTTTGGTCGGTAGCGTCCCAGCCACCGCGTTGGTGCATAAGAGTTATCGTTGTCTTTGGTATTTCTTTTCTGTGGTCCGTTTGTAATTGGTCGACCAGAAAAATACGTGAGCCAATCACAGATCTTCACTGGCTCTAATTTGATTTTTTTAACCAATAAGAATAAAAAACTTCAAGTAAACAAATGAAAATCGTCATAGTGCACCGCCATGTTGTGTTATTCTAGCCGGTGAAATGTGTGTGACAGTGGGATAAAAATGTCCAAATCTTTTCAACGGTAAGTGAATATTCCATGTTTTATACACCAAATTAATGAGAATTGAATACGTAATCCATTTCAGTTGTTTGTTTTAGTCGCTCACCAATACTTTATAGTAAAAAACGTTGTAACTTTTACATCACGCAAGAAATCATAATGGCGGTCACCGAATTCTGCTAAATTGAAAGCATTTATTATTTCAAATCGTTGTGAGAAATAGATAACTTTGTTAAAATTTTTATCAGGAATCGATTTTTACTATTGGTTTTGCCTAAAGCCCTTCGAATTTGTAAACATTCAATAATTTGATCAACAAGTGCTACGTCACAACCGTCAGTGTCAGTCGTCGCGCCGGCCGTTATGGCGGCCGAACACGTGGTTTTTCGAAAAAACAATTATTTAGAAAGTAATTACGTGTTTTGTGATGGTAAAAATATGTAAAATCAATGCAGAAACGCACTAGTTACAATTGAGTTTATGTGAAAAGTTGTGGGTGGCTATATATTTAGTGCAATTTGTGTGTGAAATGTGAGTAGTGAACGACAAAAACAAAAATTTTGGAAAGATAATTTTATAATTTTCATGATATGTAAGTAAAGTGTTATACAAAATCAAACGTATAATTTATCTACGTATTTAAAGGTATATAACTCATGGCATATAATTACGCTTTAGGTAGGTACAATTCCGATTTTCTGTCAGAAACCGGGTTTTTTTCGTTTGTATGGGCTACAGGCCTTTTCACCGATGAGAGGCTGGACGCGTTACGGGTAAAGACATTACAGAAGCCCGCAGTCATAATAAAAACACTACTGGCTATGTAGGAATGTACCTACTCTTGTGTATGAGGGGCCTGTTTTTGTCTCTTTCAGTCAACACAACAAATCATCAAATCAATAAAGAGTCATCAAATAATGTGCAAGCGTCCATAGGCAAGCCGTATGCTTGTAATACAGTTACAATTCAAACCTCAATCGTCAATAGCGTGATCTGTATAGAATAGAAGTCTCAAACTAAGCTAGGTATGAAGCATCTTTAATTTAACTAAGAGGTGTTAAATGGACGTTTGGGGTGATTCCGTTTTAAGAAGGCATGCGATATAAACATCTCTATGACGTCGACTGTTTAAATTAAAATGCCCGTTATATAATGGCAACTATAACGTGCTATAACTCACCGTCCTTACACAACTAAGTAATTGTCGATGGTAGATTTTTTTAATATCACCTGAGATTTGCGTATTCAGCGGATCCTTGATGGGCGGCCTCTACACGGGACATTTGCAAAAACCGGAAAAAATACTGCGCCCACTTCGAATCCAATAGTAATTGTTAAGTAGTGTTATTATGGCTGTGGTCTTACTTCTACCATTATTTATTTATTATTATTTATTTATTTATTCACAATAATACAATGCAAGCTTACAGTATGGGCACCAAATCGCTTACACGCTCCCTGTTTATATCGCTGTTGAAGCTCACACAGCTTCTAAACTAATCTTAAATTGACCGAGGCACAACCTTAATAAGATTTGTATACTAAAGGGACCTTAATGTGTACCTTTAGTATATATACAGTATATTTTACATACTCACTTAATACTAATACTAATTGACTAATACTAATTGACTAATTGGCGACCGCTTTAGCCTAGTTGGTAGTGAACCTGCCTACGAAGCAAGAGGTCCTGGGTTCGAATCCCGGTAAGGGCATTTATTTGTGTGATGAGCACGAATATTTGTTCCTGAGTCATGGATGATTTCTATGTATTTAAGTATTTATTTATATATATAAGTAATGTTTATCGTCGTCTAGTACCCATAGTACAAGCTTTGCTTAGTTTGGGACTAGGTCGATTTGTGTAAGACTGTCCCCTAATATTTTGTTTTTTATTTATTTTATTTAATAGTGAAAGTTAAATGAAACTTTGTTATGTGCTACTGTGCTGTAGGTAACTATCTTAAATGATTATTCTATCCTTACCTTTAACCCTCCTTTTTTATAGATCGCCTGCGTATCAAGTACCCAATCATTGAACGATGACTGGGTTTTGTGGTATTTCTATCCACTAATAAAACTAGTGCCCATGCCAAATCTTGGGATTAGGTGTCGAATCGGAGCCCGGGCTCCTTTAGGGGCATTACAGGGAATAACGCTAGGAGGATGATGATGATGGAATGGACTTATGGTTGGGTGGAAATTCAATAGCCTTTATTTCCAGCATAACATTAACACATTTAAAATACTTGCATATGATAGAAGCGGTTTTTTAATTATTTAAAAAATATTTATTTTAAACTGGACGCCCATTTATGGGCAAAGGCCTCCTCCAATCCCTTCCAGGTGTCTCTTTCAATGGCCTTGCGTGTCCATGTAGCGCCTGCCACTTCCACGATGTCGTCGCGCCAGCGCCGCCGCGGGCGGTTTTCCTCACGTGGGCGCCAGTGAAAGTACCTTCTCACTCCAACCGCCCATCATTTGTTCTCACTAGGTGTCCGGTCCATCGCCATTTTTGTTTAAAGGCAAATTCAGCAGCATCTATTAATTTGGTTTGGTTCCTGATATCTTTATTTATTTTCCTGTCTTTTAGCCTTAGTCCTAACATGCTTCTCTCTGCCGATCTTTGGAAAACTTGAATTTTGTTTATTACGTCTTTTGTAAAGGACCACGTCTGGCATCCGTAGAGTAGAGTAGGAAGTACCACCGTATCCTTTGCCTTCTTTTTAAGTCTTATAGGAAGGTTGCATTTGAATAATTCCTTAAGTGACCAATATTTTGACCAGGCGTTTTTAATACGTTGATCCACTTCATGGGTGGAAATTGGCTATATTTTATTTCGCGATTCCGCCGAGGCAACCAGTATTGCTTGCTTGCCTGGAAGTACCTAGTACTCAAATTCTTTCACTAGTTTATAGATTTTAACTTCAGATAGGTAATTTCACGTAAAGTTCCGACGTATGTACATTACGACAACTCAACTGTCATTTTTCCAATATCGCTTGCGTTACATTATTGACCTGCAGGATAGATAAAAATAAGACTTTATTCGGTAACTCCGACTGCATTGTTTATTGTCATAATACCTATTTGTTCGTCCGCCTGTCTATTTGCTTATCGGACACACAGACAGTCGTTTGTTTCCGTGTCGAAATCTCTGGCATTGCGTCAGTTTGCAGGTACCCTTCTATGAGTCGTGAAAAGTCGAGCGAGTCTGTTTGTAGGTATCTTTGAATATCCTTCCGTCAGTCTGTTTGCCTAACCGATTAACCGTTCGTCGATTTTTGAGTCTACGTGTCTAATATATTTTAGATAAACGGTGTAGGTAACCTTTACCCCTCTCTCGATCCTGCGATGATGAGAGCTGCCTGAGAGATGACGCTAAGTCAGCCACGGCGTCTCGTACTCGTCGTCGTCGCCTACGTAATTGCGATTGCGACAGTATTTATTCTGCCTCCAATTTAATTCCCGCTTCAACCCTCCATTGTAACTCTGAAAGAGATGTTCGCAATCGTTTGTTGGCAAATCTAATTAAAATGTTTTTTGAGAGCTGTTTAGAGACCGCGTTTTAGTTTAATTGTCGTTGAAATTGAGATTTGTTTGTTAACGGCTGCTGGTAAAACAAGTACGGTTGGTACAAAAGCGATAAAAATTGTTGTAATATAGCTTTTCTCAAGCTTGCAATGAAATGTTGACGTGACTTACTTCAAATTAGGTTCGGAAATAGTACGTATCCGGTGCAATGAGTGAAGATGATATGTAAAGGAGTTTCATACAGCCTTACACACCTAGGCCTGTAAAGCAACCTTCTTTTGTTTTCAAATGGGGGGGGGGGGCGCGGCGGAGAGCGCGGTCCCGGAGCTGCTGGCGGCGCGGCGGCGGCGGTGCAGGCGGTGCACTTCAGAAACGTATTATTTACTTGTGCTAACCCACGAATAAAAAAAATTGATTACTTTTTATTTTAATGCCATTGCAAGTTTGAAGAAAGCTCTATACAAATCTCGGCGAGAAACGGGGTTGCCGGCCGCGTATCCCTTTCTACTTGGCCTGCAACCCTTCGTTTCCCGGCCTCTATAGTAATAGTACATTACGCAGCCGCCGGCAAAGAAGGGCTTGCCGCGTGAGTAGGTATAGACGGCCGACCGTAGGGAGGCCGGATAGTGATACGAAGCCGGCAAGCCCTTTTCACGGCTTGGCATTTATAGTGCTTCTCTCAAACATATGCAATGAATGAGAAATATCAACACTCAAAAAACCAACCTGTATATATGTACTTGTCCTTCGATTTTGGCGGCAACAAGTTACTCATTGCTAATTCGGCCTCCACCCTCAATTCCGGCGGAGTACAATTAGTTTCTTCGTCGCTGTTATCATCGGAACTCATTTTGAAATTTTATTTATAAATATGAACCACAAATATACACGACAAATGACTTTTAATTTTCCCTCCAATCCCTGCATAATGTTTTTTTTACGGAAGTCGTCCGTATTACGAATGTGTAGTGTTAGAATAATGGCCCTAATAGGGTCTATTAGGGCCATTATACACAAACTGATAATGAGAATGTTAACTTCTGTATCTGTAATAATTAAAATAAATGAAGATGATATATATAAATAAAATAAATGCAGAGGATTTTAAATATTGTCTATGATCTCTGGTGACTTACGAGTAGACTAACTAACTAACTAATTTGGCTCAGGGACCCAAAGAGGGTCTTTGCCTCCGAAACGAGGGCACGCCATCCGTCCCGATCGTGCGCAACTTCTTGCCAGTTGCCGACTTGAAGATATCGCAGATCTGCCTGCACACTGTCCTCCCAGCGGTACCTGGGTCGCCCAACCGGGCGGCGATCCCACGTACGCTCTCTTATACAAATACAAATACAAATTATTTATTCTGCAAATAGGCCACAAGGGCACTTTTACATGTCAAACGGTAGTTTTCAATAAAAATAATAATCATACAATAAAAGATTATAATCTAACACAATAATAATTTAAAATTTGCACATTAACGACTGATATAACAACACACTAAATGTCACAAAGTAAATGAAAACAAAACAAAATACGACCATTACATTCGATTAGAATAAGGTCTGTGCATTAACAGAAAGTTAATGATATTAATTCAGTATTCCAGAGATGTATAAGGTCTCTGAGCGTCCAAATACAATCAATAATTATTCAATGTTCGTAGAGATGTATACGGTCTCTAAGCGTCAAAACAAAACAATAAAAAAAAGGAATATTAATGTAATATTGTCAGTGATGTACATGGTCAATAACAATAAAACGTGTCAAGATCGGAATGATGTCTCTCGTCAATACGATAATAATAAAATAACACTAAGTAGTATTTAAGAAGTTGGGTACTATGCCCTTGCAAGCATGAACAGTCCGGACTCCACAAACAGCACCCGATCACGAGTATGACGCATATCTCAGCCATCGCCTCCCTCAACCATATGTTAGGGAAGGTGGCGACCCGATCAACGACGCCACCGTAAGCAAAGCCCTTTAAGCGAGCATGACATATTCAAGCCACCGGACAATGTTAAAAAGCAAAGATTAATAAGCGACTTGCTCGGCGAGAAACAGCATTACGTGCTCTCTTCTTACATAAAATGGAACAATTATTTCAGGTAGATACTTATAATGTGTATTTAGGTATATTCCTAATAGAATTAGCCTACTACTGGCTTAAAGGCATTTTTGTCGTTTAAGAAATCGTTGACAGTATAATACGCCTTGCTTAGCAAATTACTTTTAACATGAGACTTAAATTGACTGAACGGTAAATTAACAATTTCGGTGGGTATTTTATTATGAAAACGTATGCAGTTCCCCACGAACGACGTGCTAACCTTTCGGAGACGACTGGCCTTCACTGCGATCTTGTTTTTACTTCTGGTGTTGTAGTCGTGGATATCGCTGTTGAGTTTGAACTCGTGAAGGTTTTTTCGCACATACATGATATTCTCAAGAATGTATTGGCATGCTACAGTAAGAATGTTTGCCTCCTTAAATTTGTCCCTGAGAGATTCTCGAGCTTTTAGTTCGTATATGGAGCGTACAGCGCGTTTCTGTAGCACGAATATGGTCTGGATATCAGCTGCTTTCCCCCACACCAGGATTCCGTAGGACATAACACTGTGGAAGTAACTGTAGTACACCAGCCTGGCGGTCTCAACGTTTGTTAACTGTCTTATGCGTCTTACTGCATAGGCTGCCGAACTAAGTTTTCCGGCTAGGGCGGTGATATGTGCCTGCCATTGTAGTTTTGAGTCCAAGGTGATACCTAAAAACACTGTTCTATCTTTTAATTTCCAGTTCATCACCCTTTAATTTGATCTTGGTATTGTTTACCTGCTTGACATTAGGTAAAGTGAATCTGATACACTTTGTTTTCTTGGAATTTAGCAGTAAATTATTTGCTGTAAACCATTTCACAACAGTGTTGAGTGCATCATTAATATCATCGAAGTTTTCCTCTTTCCTGTCTACCTTGAAGATAAGCGACGTGTCGTCTGCGAATAACACTATATCATGTTTATCTTGCAACATATTTGGTAGGTCATTGATGTAAATCAGAAACAGAAACGGACCCAGAATCGAGCCTTGGGGAACACCAAGAGCAACAGTTGTCCCTGCTGATTGGGTCCCATAGATGACTACTCGTTGTGTTCTCTCCGAGAGATACGATGTCACAAGATCAAGAGCACCGTTTTTAATTCCATAATGTTTCAACTTTCTGATTAAGTTCTCGTGATCAACGCAATCAAATGCCTTTGATAAATCACAGAACACTCCAATAGCATCTTGAGCCTCTTCCCAGGCATCAAAAATATGTTTAATTAGTACCACACCGGCATCAGTGGTAGAGCGACCCTTAGTGAATCCGAACTGGTTGGTATTGAGCAGTTTATTGCAACTAAAGTGGGACATAAGCTGATGGAGAATAAGCTTCTCAAAAACTTTGCTTAGTGCCGGTAGTATTGATATTGGCCTGAAGTTGGTAGGGTCAGTTTTCGTTCCTGATTTAAACAACGGGATAATTTTACTGTGTTTCATGAGGTCAGGAAATACTCCAGTATCAATACATTTATTGAAAATATTAGCTAAGAAAGGTGCAATTGATTCTACAATGGAATGTAATACTTTGACTGAAAGGCCCCAAAGATCTTCAGTTTTCTTTAAGTTCAACAATTTAAACGCTTTTATAAGAATAAGTGGGGTCACGTGACTGAATCTAAAGATTTCTGTACATTCCGTTACATTTGCTTTCAATAACGATTCAGCGACATCTGGTGATGAGTTTAAAGACTTCGTGGTCTCAACGGGTACGTTAGGAAAGAACCGCTCAAAATGATCCGCTACTTCGTGGTCAGAACTTACTAAAGTATCATCAATTCGTAGGCTGTAGTGCGGATCTCTTATCTTGCGTTTCCCAGTTTCAGTGTTGATAACTTGCCATACAGTTTTAACCTTATCCTTGGAGTTCTGAATTTTTCTTGACAAGTAATCGGCTTTAGCGGCGACACACATTAACTTAAAAGATTTCGAGTAGTTCTTAACATACTCTAGAAATTCCGGCCTCTTATTAATAGTTCTCGAATCGTACAAGTCGTAGAGACGGCGTCTTTTCTCGTGAATATCCGGGGTAGCCCAGTCGCTAAATTTAGTCTTGACCTTGCTTTGAATTTTCCTTAAATTAAAACAGGCATCAAATTCCATTTTGATACAGTTAAACAAATGATCACACAAACGGTTAGGACTTTCCTGTGTAAATGGAAGATAACATAATCGTTTCACAATATTACGATTGAATAAATCTAATCTCTTTTCGGAAATAGGTCTGCACATGGTGTCTCGTGAAACTTCGTCCGTTTTCCCGCTGAAGGAGACTTGTTGTCCGCAGTGGTCTTGGCAGCACGATCCTCTCCCATTCGGAGTAGGTGACCCAACCAGCGAAGTCTGTGTGATTTGGTTACGCCGATGATGTTGGGTTCGACCACCAGCTCCTGGATCTCCATGTTTACGAGTAGACAATATTTTAAATTTATTCATCAACACATTGAATCATACAGATTTCTATTCTTAAATCAGTTCGTGTGTCATATAAGCAATATACTTAGGCATTAATGCGGATATTTTTGGTCCGATAACCACTAAGCCACTAGAAAAAAATTAAAAATATATAATTCAGCTGTTTAGCCTGTTCATGAACACAGACGCCATATTTAGTATAGAATTATAAAAAAATATTCCCGGCCTAGGCCTTCAATTTTGTATGCAATTCCTTTGCAGTTCTCTCGAATTGTTCCGCTCGAAATGTGATACTTCGAAGCCTGATATGACGCACGTAACGACGACATTTCATTACATGTTTGAGAAATATAGTATTTCTCAAAATTGCAATGAAATGTTGACGTGACTTACTTCAAATTAGTTTCGGAAATACTTACATATCCGGTGCGATGAGTGAAGATGATATGTAATGGAATTTCACACAGCCTTACACACCTGGGCCTGTAAAGCAACCTTCTTTTGTTTGTAAATCGGGGGGAGGAGCGCGGGCCTGGCGCTGGCGACGCGGCGGCGGCGGCGGTGCAGGCGGTGCACTTCAGAAACGTATTATTTCGTTGTTGTAACCTACGAATAAAACAAATTGACTTCTTTTTATTTTTAATTTAATGCAATTATTTTTTGTATGTTATAGGAGGCAAACGAGCAGACGGATCACCTGATGGTAAGCGATTACCGCCGCCCATGGACACCTGCAACACTAGAGGTGTTGTGAGTGCGTTGCCGGCCTTTAAGGATGGAGCTCTGGGAACCTTACTCACCATCAGGAACACAACACTACAATACCTACGGAATAGGCAGCACTGCTATTATGGCTGTGGTCTTCTGGAAGGCGGAGGTACTCCCCCAGGTATCTTGCTCCCGGGGCACTACGAGAGCCCAAACGTGGTGGCACGCATGCTGCGCTACCAGAACAGATGGGCAGACATCGACAGGTGGCTGGTCAGCAAGTTCGAGATACAGGCGACGGATACGTTTGCCACACTCAGCGTCCCAGAGACGGTGGTGGGGCCCCTGATGGACCACGGACGCCGACTCAGCTTCATGCTGGTTTCGGTGTACGTCAAGTTCGAGGGGCCCCGTGGCAAGTTTTGGGAGAACCCCCCTGCCAAATCCACTGACTCAAAGGACGGCTCCAACCAGGACACCCCCCCTACGGCGACAGCCACGACGACGGTAGTCACTGAGGTAGTCGCGGAACCAGTTTCCCAGGTTCCAGCGCAGATCGACCCCGCTCCCGAGACGGACGAAGAATTTCTTCTTCGCGACCACTTGGAAAGTGAGGAGGGATGCGCAGAGGAGCTAAGGAGGCTGGCCATCCGTAGGGAAGAGGACAAGGCGGGGAGGGAGACGTCGACGGAGGATATGTCGACGGAGGAGACTGACGAAGATGTCGCTGTCCCCTTCCTCTCCGACTTGTAACTTCCTCCAAGCCAACCTCCACCACAGTGAAACCGCAACGGCTCAAATACGCAAGTGGATGGAGGCAAACACTACAGCCATAGTACTGATCCAGGAGCCGTGGGCCAGGAAAGGCACTGTCTGCGGTCTCCGCAGTACAGAAGGTAAGTTGACAGTACACGCGGGACCGGAAACCCCCCGGGCCTGCATCTACACTACAAAAAATATACAAGCACATCCTCTAACAGGTTTCTGTTCCAGAGACCTATGCGCCATAATGGTGCGAGGAGTACAGGGCTCCACGCTACAGGAGGTGGTAATGGCCTCGGTTTTAATGCCGGAGGCCGACGACCCACCGCCACACGACATGACGAGGCTGGTCAGCTACTGCGAAGAGACGGGACTCGAGCTCATCACGGGCACCGACTCGAACGCACACCATGTCCTCTGGGGCATGACTACAGGGAACGACAGAGGTAAGAAACTTGTCGAATACCTATTTACTACAAACCTAAGCATAATCAATACAGGTTCAATTCCAACGTTTGTGAACAGACGTAGTAAAACAATCATTGACTTGACACTAGCAACCGAAGAAGCATCGAAACACATCTCAAACTGGCATGTATCGAGTGAACTCTCATGCTCAGACCATAGATGGATTCGATTCGACTTACAGGTAAATACACTCGCGGCAGCACCCAGGAGGAACCCAAGGAAAACGAACCGAGCCCAGTACGTACAGAAAATAGGACAGGCACTTATTCGTACCGAGGTTCCTCCGAAAATAATAGGCGTCGCAGAAATAGACAAGCAGGTAGGAATCCTTACGGATACCATCATAGGCTGTTACCACCAGACTTGCCCTCTTTCAACCCCACCAACAGGCAAAGGGAACAAGGCCAACTGGTGGGGAACTGAGATGGAGAGACTCAGGAAGAAAATGAGGATGCAACTCAACAGGGCAATGAACACCATGGCAGACCAGGACTGGGACGAATATAAGGTCACCAAGTCCAGGTACAAAAGGCGGCTCAGGTACAGGAGCACAAGCTCATGGCGTAACTTCTGTACCGACATTGAGTCTACTACACAGGCCAACAGGGTAAGGAAGGTTCTCTCCAACAACACAGCCTTAACTTTAGGAACCCTACGTAGACCTGACGACACCCTCACCAACTCGCCGGAGGAAACAGAGCGCGTCCTGGTTCAGACGCATTTCTCGGACTGCGTGATATCAAGTCCAACTAGGCAACTGAATGAGGTAACCACCCCCACAGAGGAGGGGTGGAGACTGGCCAGCGAGGTAATAACCCCACAAAGAACACAATGGGCCATCGACAGCTTTGACTCCTACAAATCACCAGGGCCAGATGGAATCTTCCCCGCCCTATTAAAATGGGGAGGGGCGTTGCTAACGCAAAGACTTACCGTCGTCCTGGGGGCCTGTCTAGCACACACGTTCGTGCCTAGGCAATGGAGAGAAATCAAAGTCATCTTCATACCGAAACCAGGTAAAGGAGATTACACGGACCCCAAATCCTTTAGACCAATCAGCCTAACCTCCTTCCTGTTAAAGACGTTGGAAAGGCTGTGTGACAGACATCTGAGGGAGAGAGCACTGGTGGAGGTGCCTCTGCATCAGAACCAACATGCCTACAGTTCAGGTAAATCAACAGAGTCTGCGCTTCATGCAGTGGTTACCAAGGCTGAAGCTGCGATCAAAAACAAGTCAATGTGCCTAGGCACCTTCATTGACATGGAGGGAGCCTTCGACAAGACTAAATTCACCAGCATAACCACAGCACTGGTAAGACAAGGAGTGAGTGAGGTTATGACGAAATGGATAAACAACATGTTGAGTCAAAGAGTCATCAGGCTCGGGGAAGACAAAACAATGCAGGCAAGGGTAGCGAAGGGGTGCCCCCAGGGAGGCGTCCTCTCGCCACTACTTTGGAACATGGTGGTAAACGACTTAATCACTAAGTTAAACAACAGTCATCACTACACTATCGGGTATGGTGACGACATAGCAATACTCACAAGCGGCATCCACGCAGGTACAGTGTGCGACGTCACCCGTTCCGCACTCGCCATAGTGGAACGCTGGTGCAACGACAATGAACTTACAGTCAACCCAAGGAAGACGGAGCTGGTAATGTTCACCTACAAACGGAATCTGGGGACCTACTTACCCAGACTGTTCAATACAGAGCTCCAATTGTCAGCAGAGGTAAAGTATTTGGGTGTAATACTAGATGCCAAACTTAACTGGAGCAGCCACCTCGACAAAAAAATACAAAAAGCTACAGTCGCGTTCTGGCAATGCCGTAGAATAGGTAGGTAGGACTTGGGGACTAAACCCCAGGATCACTCTATGGCTCTACCAGTCGATAATTCGACCAATAGTAAGCTACGGAGCCGTAGTGTGGTGGCCTCGCACCACACTAACCACGGTCGAAGCTAAACTACAACGCCTCCAGAGACTGGCCTGCATGGCGGCTAGTGGCTGCATGAGGACCACACCAACTGCAGCCCTGGAAGCCATCATGGACATTCCGCCGCTAAACCTCTTTATCAGGCAAGAAGCCCTAGCGTCAGCCATACGGCTCAAAAAACAGAATCTATGGAGACCGCCCAGGGTTCCACACACCGAGATACTCTACGAGGCTATAGGTAGGGAACCCCTCATAGAGGCAGCAAACGACATCATTCCAAAACAGTTCGTCTTCGACAAGAAGTACAAAATCGAACTATACGAAACCCTTCAGGAAGGACTTAACCCCAGGGAGTTAAGAATATTCACGGACGGGTCCAAGACAAGGTCAGGCGCTGGATCAGGAGTGTTCTCGGAGGACCTAAACATACGAATCTCGACACCATTAGGAATCCATAACTCAGTCTTCCAGGCAGAGTGCATGGGTTTTATAATGGCCGCTCACGCAATCGTTTCCAGGGAGGTAAGAGGATATCCCATCCGCATACTTTCCGACAGTCGATCTGTACTACAAGCCCTGCAAAGTCACACAACAACGTCTGGGCTGATACACGAGTGCCACAAAATTCTATCAGAGGTATGTACCAACTGCGACATAACCTTGCAATGGATCAAAGGGCACAGTAATTCACGCGGTAACGACGCAGCGGATGCACTGGCTAGAGAAGGCTCAGAATCGGAAGCCATAGGACCGGAACCCACGATCCCTCTACCCCCTGCATGGCTGCGGAGCACACTGCGAAAAAACACCAAGGTAGAACACCAAAAAATTTGGAACACCCTAGGCACCTGCAGGCAAACCAGGGAGGCCCTCCCGACAGTCAATCCCGGATTGTCAAGGAAGCTAAAACAGCTAAAGAGGCCGGCACTCCGTCTCTTGACAGGCGCCATAACTGGTCATGCACTATTAAACAAACACCTTTTCACCTTAGGTATTACAGACAGTCCTCTCTGCAGAGCCTGCATGGAAGAGGAAGAGACAGCCGCCCACGTCATCCTGACGTGCCCTGGGGTGGCAGTACACCGGGCAAAACACCTCGGAACACCGGGGTCACTACCGGAAGCCGTCGGCAACATAAAGGGTCTGCTAGGCTTCCTGGTGGAACTGGGTTGGCACGAATAGCAGTAGTGCCAACAACCCATACGCAAAATAGGCGCTAATGTGACGTCGAGTTGCGGAAACCCAGCCCGCGTACACCTATAACCTATAACCTATACTCCCCCAGTCGGGCTGCTCCAGATTCAAGCGTGGTGACATTACGCTGTGCCCTACCTCTCTCAAAGCAAGTTGCAAGTTTGAGAGAAGCACTATACAAATCTCGGCACGAAACGGGGTTGCCGGCCGCGTATCCCTATCCGCTTGGCTTTCCCTTCGTTTCCCGGCCTCTACTATTGCATAGAAGGGGTACAAAATGTTCTTGACTACTAAGAGGGTACTACAGAGAGGACCTCAAAACAAGGAAGCACTTAAGAGAAACTCAAAAAGTACGATTCAAACCTCATGGTGGCATAAAGTTTTAACGATTCAGGTCAAGAAAAACAATAAAAGATCAGCCAAGAGCGTGTCGAGCCACGCGCAGTGTAGGGTTCCGTAGTTGCCTGTCAGTCTTAGTTACATCGACGTGCGGTGTTTGCGTCGGTCGAATTTGTACGAAAATTGGCCTTCCCAAGTACACATTTCGACTATTCATCGGTAACTACTTATGTCTACTTGCCTGTGATAGTTGTCCTTTTAAAATTCATTGTATGTACTACAACCACGAATTTTTTCACATCTCCAGTAGTAGCCATTTAGCACATGACTCAAACAAAAATTAGGACTTTAAAGGCCGAGCCACACCGACTGCGTGTGCAGCACGTCTACGCAGACGCGTCCGGTGTGTCATGTCGTATGAGAATTCATACATTACAACGCAGCGGTGTACGTGCTGCACACGCAGACGTGCTGCACACGCAGTCGGTGCGCCTCGGCCTTGAAGTCCAATATCTCGTTAACAAAACAGCTGAATTGAAAAATGGTTTTAGGAAACCCATTAATTGCTTAACCCTGGAATTCCTTAACAAAAGTTAAAAGTTAACAAATTCATCATTCGAAAACTACGAAAAATCGGCTAACATACCTACATATATTCTGACAGCCCACAACGAGAGAAATCTAAAAAAAATTTTGGAAGTCAAGATTTGGGACCACCTGTATAATTCACTAATTTTTGATGATATATAGGAAATAATAATGTTTTAAAGACACAATATTGACATGTTACCCGTCACCCACAGATGACGGGTTGATTTTGAACCACCCCGTTGGTGTCGTTGTCATCTATGGTCATATATGGTATAATAGGTCCATTCTATCATATTGGAGACATATTTATTTAAATCGGATGATTCGTTCCCCCCCTTACCTACAAACATACAAAGTCGCAAATCTACAATCTCAAAGACCTTCCTCTTTATTACATTACTGCAAACATTTCTATTTACTACTTAATGAGTTGTAAAACTGTCTAAATCACCTTTGTCCCAAAATATCGTTGCAAATCACAAAATGTCTATGCATGAAAGCAAAAGGAATTCCTCCTACGTGGTCAAAGTCCGGAGGTCAACTTAGTCAGAAGGGTCTGGCACGCCCACCAGTTAAACGTTAACCCAAAATGTCCAATGGAATGTACTATTCAAACCTTAATACGATCTATGGCTCCCCGTTCCAAGCAATTTACACTATTGATACTTTTAGTCCTCTAATAGTGGTACAATTACAACTTAAAAGGATTTCGTTTTAATTGGATTTAGAGTCTGCCAGTGTGTTCCATAATTGCGGATTTAGGAAACAGTTTTAGGAAACTAAACCACCGAATGTAAGATAGATCAAATTGTGATCAAAAAGTGAGACGTGTCCCCAGCATCAATAGGGATATTCCTACTTTATGGTATCTGTCTATGGCAGAAGATTTTTTGTGACGAAGCCTGAGGCTTCGTGGTAGATGTCGCTAGAACGCCTAATTAAGGCGTGATAAGCGAATTGGTTGAAAGATCGATTGCATCGAGCAACGGCTTCGATTGCTCAGTTGGTTGAGACCAATCAGTCCAGTCCATCGAAGAGATTTGTGATACGAATCTGGCTCAAAACAGTGGGACTCGTTTATCGAGCACCACACAAACTTTCACCCTCAAGGTGAAATGGGTTCACCCCCTTAGGGACTGATTTCCGGGATAAAAACTCTATGGCCTTCCCCGGGACTCAAACTATCTCTTTACCAAATTTTACCAGTAAAAACTTTACATCCCTATTATCTCGGTTAGGAGTGGGCTTTTCCAAAGCCTTAAAATTGCTTTTTTGTATTGTAATATGTCTATACAACAAAGTGTCAAGTCTCTCACTTAAAATTCTACTCTATCTCCATACAAACTTTCAACCCCCTTTTATTCCTTTGTAGGTGGAATTTTCTAAAATCCCTGGGTACTTACGTTACATAAACTACCTATAGTGAAAGAATCAGCTTTTTAGGTTCAACGGTTCCAGAGAATAGTGGATGCCTTGCACTGACTGCTGCCAAACCTTGGAAGGCCAGGGCGGCATGCATTGCTGGTGCGTTCCATAGGCGATCCCAGAGCTATCTGAAATGCGTCGAAGAGAACCATCGGGGGGTTTTTAGTCGGTGCGAGTCTGACATAACCTCCGCGTTGTCCCCGTGGTGCGGAGGTATCCATAAAGGATTTTGAACCACAAAAAAAGTACATACATGGATTCTTTTGCCCCTTCACTATTATTAAATGTTCACTGAAATGCGCAAAACAGTTTTCTTTTTCCACAAAATTCATAGACCATTTTTTCCATGGAGGTATGTCCTTTTCCCTTTACTTTATGCAATTGTGGTGGCAGACTCCACTGCCCAATATAAGAACTTACTGTAGAAAATTATTTATTTGTTTCAAACTTTGTGACTGCATTTTAAATTACCTGCTTAAACTTACTTCGTTCAAATAGAATACCTACTAGGTATGATATGCTTAATCACGCTTTTAAGTACATCATTTTTGCATTTATTAAATATGGCTACTATTCGCTAACGACCTATTTTCAGGGTACTACTAGCCCATTCGTACTTTGAACGACCTAACTTCGTCCATATTTTAATACATACACTCTGCCAAATTACCCAACATTAATCCGAAAAACACGCCGACGTATTAAAATAAACACAACTCTAAAGCCTCGGTATCAAACGTCGCCATAAATTCAAAAAACGGCGCACTTTTCGGTGTGAATAAAGTCCTTAACAGGCGGAATTAATTTAGGGAACACATAAAAAAAAGAATAATGCGCGTTGACAAGTTTGCATTTTTATTGCTAACTGAATGCGGCAGCGTCGCGCACCGTGCTAGCTGTGTTAAAGGGATAGTGTGCTTCTAGATGAGGCAGAGAAATTGTAATGCTGGCACTTCACTTTGCGGTACTAGCCCAAATATTCATGTTGCATCTTTTCCCTTCCTACAGCAAATGAAAGAGAGGCACACAACGCGAACACATAAGAAACGAAATTGTGAATTCAATGCTCAGAGTATTACTTCTCTGAAGAACACAATTTATTCGATTGCTGATTTAACTGAACAGGTCAAGCTCCTTGAATTTCCATCTCAGCCCTAATATGGATAAATATAACGATAAAGACTAACTAATCCGCATTTATTCACCAGCACAGTCGGGTTTTTGTCATGTGTAAGCTATTAAGGCCTTGCGATTTGCGAGGTGTGAGCGATGCGATGACTCAGCGATATTGCCGTAACACAGACGTAATAAGAGGTGACGGCTCCGAGTGCGCAACAGGCACATGGCGCTCAATCATCGCGCGTGCATCATGACCTTATGAATCATGGCGGCGCACAAGTCGATACCGTAGTTCACAATCGTACTAATTACAGGGGAAAAAGTGGTGCATTTAGTATGATAGTGCTCAAATCATAAAGTTACAATTTCAGTGACAAAAAAAATGTATTTAGTACGACTGTGAACTAAGGTATCGAAGTTATTTTGTGAAGGTGGTTATAATAATAACTTAGGTTAAGTCCACTAAAATATCAACTCGGAGATACTCAATACGAATGAACTGCTTACGGTAAAATTTGGAAAATTTGTGGAATTCTTTACATTTTTGTATTATTTCGGAGATGTTAATCTTGTTCTTGATTTTCGATCTTTGTCTTGATTTTCGTTTGAATGTTCTTTATCGCTGCATTCATTTATTCGTATTTTCAGCATATAGGTATATAGATTTCACTCCAATAAACCTACACATAGGCACAGTCATAGGTAAAATCAGCAAAAGTAGCTAGACGAGTCAAGTGCTCAAAATGACCACGACTCTAATTTCAAGAGGATAAGGACTGTATAGATCATTTTGAGTGTCTGAGTTATATTTCCGGTACTAATGTCTTCATGAAATAACTCATCCATCTGGCACCAACATCTATGTACAAAGTCATCAAGTGGAAATAATTAGAGCGGCCACAAAAATTATTTGTGACCCGTGACGGAAGCCCGGCGATTCTACCGCCGGCTTTCCAGGATTCAGCAACAAAGAACATTCTAGAATTACTAGGAACCAACGTTGTAGCGCAGTGAATGAACGGAAAAGTTTTGGTTGAAAAACTACACCTACAAAGTTGTTATGCCGACGGTTGAATTTTTGCAGTAAAACTCTTGTAGTACCTAGTTGTTGCATTTTTGGTTAAAAAGAAAAGATAGTGATAGTGTAAGTTACCTTTTATAAGTACATTGCCTACATCAATCAGTTATTTGTAAGTTACTAACTATATTAATAATTTATCTCCTAATGACACTCTCAAATTATCAATGCTAAAATTTGATGTGACAGTAGACGTTTCTCACCGAAATCACTTAAATGCCTCAGTCTGTGAGTTCTGTGCCATTTAAATAGGAATATTTCATTATTTATTTAAAAATGTTTGGGCACCAGCATGACTGTAATGTATAGTGGTCTCACTTTAGCGCGTTGTTAACACGTTTTATTTGTTGTCTCCTACTAACTAATAATACAATAGGTACGAAAATAAGTTGTATTTCTCTATTCGCAAAAGTAAAACCTTTACCTTTATCCCTGATACTCTAACATCCATGGAGGTCTATCTAGTTTAACATTATTTCATTGGGATCAAGTTGGTATTTATTGCGCGGACGTCCAGACACGTTGGAGTGTGCGTGGTCTATTGTTCCTGAGTCATGGATGTTTTCTATGTATTTAAGTATTTATTTATCTATATAAGTATGTTTATCGTCGTCTAGTACCCATAATACAAGCTTTGCTTAGTTTCGGACTAGGTCGATTTGTGTAAGAATGTCCCCTAATATTTATTTATTTATTTAATTTTAATGTAAAATTTATACCACACCAGTACAATTAGTCCAATAGAACCCTGATAATCTTGTAAATAGAGTTTAAAAATTCAGAAGTACTCAATTATTTACTTGCCTCACAGTTCACTGAGGTCATTACGGCGTATCCTGTTTAGAAATCCCATTAAGGTCAGTGAAAAGGGTCAACTCAATTTCCGGTACTTCCAACAGTTTTCTATTGCTCACCCCACTCTCACATACGCATTTTAGCGTGCGAGAAAACGGAAGGGCAAATGGGACTGGAAAAATATTGGCCGTTAAATAGTTGTAATTTGTCTCATACTAACTCTCATTTGACAATATAGACTTAAGTATTTTACATATTTGGACTACATGTATTAATGTATATACACATGTATATCCAGGAAAAATACGGTTTTGAAAAACATTAATCTAAATATATAAAAGAAGAAACTGACTGACTGACTGACTGACTGACTGACATATCAACGCACAGCCCAAACCGCTGGGTCTAGAGATTCCAAATTTGGCACGTAGGTTCCTTATAAGGTGTAGGGGAGCACTAAGAAAGGATTTTTCAAAATTCACCCTCTAAAGGGGTGAAATGGGGGTCCAAAGTTTGTATGGAGGATACATTATTTATTGAACTAGAGACTTGAAACTTTGCAGGAAGATTACTTATAAGAATACAAAAAAAGCACTTTCAGCGTTTTACAAAATTCCACCCCTAAGGGGGTTAAATAGGGGTGCAAAGTTTGTATTCAAAACTAATGGGACTACAAACTTGAAATTTACACCAGACCTTCCTTTTATGACGTAGGCAAGGGATAAGACGGGATTTTTGGAAATTCTATCCCTAAGGGTGTTAAATAGGGGTGCAAAGTTTGTATGGGTGAAACATTATTTTTTATACTAGAGACTTGAAACTTTGTAGGGATATTACTTATTAAGATACAAAAAAAGTTCTTTCAGCGTTTTACAAAATTCCACCCCTAAGGGGGTTAAATAGGGGTGCAAAGTTTGTATTTAAAACTATTGGGACTACAAACTTGAAATTTACACCAGACCTTCCTTTTATGACGTAGGCAAGGGATAAGACGGGATTTTTGGAAATTCTATCCCTAAGGGTGTTAAATAGGGGTGCAAAGTTTGTATGGGTGAAACATTATTTTTTGTACTAGAGACTTGAAACTTTGTAGGGATATTACTTATTAAGATACAAAAAAAGTTCTTTCAGCGTTTTAGAAAATTCCACCCCTAAGGGGATTAAATAGGGGTGCAAATTTTGTATTCAAAACTACTGGGACTAGGAACTTGAAAATTACACCAGAACTTCTTTTTATGACGTAGGTAGGGGATAGAACAGGATTTTAGGAAATGCTTTCCCTAAGGGGGTGAAATGGGGGTCCAAAGTTTGTATGGGGGAACATTATTTATTGAACTGGAGACTTAAAACTTTGTAGGAGGATAACTTATTGATACCAAAAAGGTACTTTCGGCGTTTTATAAAATTCTACCCCTAAGGGGGTTAAATAGGGGTGCAAAATTTGAATTAAAAACTACTGTATCTAGAAACTTGAAATTTACACCAGATTTTCCTTTTATGACATAGGCAAGGGATAAGACAAGATTTTTGGAAATTCTGTCCCTATGGGTGTTAAATAGGGGTGCAAAGTTTGTATGGGAGAAATATGATTTTTTGTACTAAAGACTTGAAACTTTGTAGGGATATTACTTATTAAGATACAAAAAAGTTCTTTCAGCGTTTTAGAAAATTCCACCCCTAAGGGGATTAAATAGGGGTGCAAATTTTGTATTCAAAACTACTGGGACTAGGAACTTGAAATTTACACCAGACCTTCCTTTTATGACGTAGTCAAGGGTTAAGACGGGATTTTTGGAAATTCTATCCCTAAAGGTGTTAAATAGGGGTGCAAAGTTTGTATGGATGAAACATTATTTTTTGTACTAGAGACTTGAAACTTTGTAGGGATATTACTTATTAAGATACAAAAAAAGTTCTTTCAGCGTTTTAGAAAATTCCACCCCTAAGGGGATTAAATAGGGGTGCAAATTTTGTATTCAAAACTACTGGGACTAGGAACTTGAAAATTACACCAGAACTTCTTTTTATGACGTAGGTAGAGGATAGAACAGGATTTTTGGAAATGCTATCCCTAAGGGGGTGAAATGGGGGTCCAAAGTTTGTATGGGGGAACATTATTTATTGAACTGGAGACTTAAAACTTTGTAGGAGGATTACTTATTGATACCAAAAAGGTACTTTCGGCGTTTTATAAAATTCTACCCCTAAAGGGGATAAATAGGGGTGCAAAATTTGAATTAAAAACTACTGTATCTAGAAACTTGAAATTTACACCAGATTTTCCTTTTATGACATAGGCAAGGGATAAGACAAGATTTTTGGAAATTCTGTCCCAATGGGTGTTAAATAAGGGTGCAAAGTTTGTATGGGAGAAACATTATTTTTTGTATTAGAGACTTGAAACTTTGTAGGGATATTACTTATAAAGATAAAAAAAAGTCATTTCAGCGTTTTAGAAAATTCTACCCCTAAGGGGGTCAAATAGGGGTGCAATATTTGTATGAGGTAAACATTATTTATTGAACTAGACACTTGAAACTTTGTACGAAGATTACTTATTAGGATACAAATATAAATATCCTTAGCGTTTTTAAAATTCCACCCCTAAGGAGATTAAATAAGGGTGCAAAGTTTGTATTCAAAACAACTGGGACTACAAACAAGAAATTTACACCAGAACTTCCTTTTATGACGTAGGCAAGGGATAAGACGGGACTTTTGGAAATCCTATCCCAAAGGGGGTTAAAAAGGGGTGCAAAGTTTGTATGGGAGATATATGATTTTTTGTACTAAAGACTTGAAACTTTGTAGGGATATTACTTATAAAGATACAAAAAAAGTTCTTTCAGCGTTTTAGAAAATTCTACCCCTAAGGGGGTTAAATAGGGATGCAATGTTTGTGGAGGGGAAACATTATTTATTGAACTAGAGACTTGAGACTTTGTAGGAAGATAACTTATTAGGATACAAAAAAGTAATTTCAGCGTTCTATAAAATTCCACCGCTAAGAGGGTTAAATGAGGGTCGAAATTTTGTATAAGGGAAACTTATTTTTAGCTACTACGTACTTAAAACTTTGTGGACAGATTACTTATGAATTTACAAATAAAGTGCTTTCAGCGTTTTTGAAATCAATTACACCTAAAGGGGTTAAAAAGGAGGTCCAAAGTTTGTATGGAGAAAAAAGATTAGTTAGACAATTTTATTCGAGAATTCACAGGATAATTCCTAACGATAAATGAGTAAACAAGTGTTTCCGGTTTTTTGAGAATTCAACCCCTAAAAGGAGACATGTGGTGACAAAATCTGAAAATCAACATCGGCATCTATTGTTTCTATGGTTTATCGGGTCGCTGATTAGGAAAACAACAACGATTTTACATTCCAACGTGGCGTCTAAATATCAATATGGGCGTTGTTATTACGGTTTTTTGGGACGTTAATAACGAAAATCACATAGATTTTGAAATGTAATGTTGTGGACATGAAAATTCATGAAAATATTTGTGCCAAATTGCAATTCAATCGGTCCAGTTTTTTTCGTAGCAAATTGGTTGTAACAGACGGACTGACAGACAGCCACACGTGATCCTATAAATAAGGGTTCTATTTTTGCTTTTGAGGTATGGAACGAGACCCGCATTATATAGGGTTATAGGTTTTAAAGTTTGTATTCGGTGCCATCTCGATCGTCAGCAATCGGTAACTAGGCGAGTGCGGGCGGCGCGGCGGGACGGGAGGGTAGGAGACATTGGGAAAGTGCCTGCATCCGTAATAAGTACATTCAAGGTGCTGCACGAAGATCTGCTTACTTTTAATATGTTAAGCATTTTGGCCGCCGTTAAATTAAAACAAATTTTTGGGTATTTATTTTGAATACTGGTTCGAAAAGCATACAAAAAAAATATTAGGAAACAAGCCTATAGCAATGTCCAGGCCACAAATTTGACTTAACATTCGTGGAGATATTTTGGTATTTCAACATTTATGTTCATGAACATAAAGTAGCTTTTATTCCAGAGGACAGATTCTCCTTAATCATGATTGTAAATTTAATAACAGAAATACGTACATACATGCATACATTGACGCCTTTATTCCCAAAAGGGGCAGGCAGAGCACATGAACTTTATGTTCCAGAGCCACTTTTAGCATAAATGTGGGTATAAAAGATGGACAAAAAGTGATATTGCTTAGGTTGTTAGCCCATCACCCACAACACACTTCAACCCTGCTCTCTTAATCGACTTTAACGACACACACGGGAAGAAAGAGGGTGGTGAAATTCTAACCTGCCACCACACGGGCATAAATATAATAGTAAATAAAAATTAATTTACCATAATGGGTTATGACGAAGGGTTATTAGTAGGGGAAGTTAGCAGTAGTAGGCGGCGTAGCAATTCAACAATTATTGGAAAAATACTTTTACTACGCGGGCGAAGCCGCGGGCAAAAGCTAGTTTATAATAAAGTTTTTGGAGCTACGGTATCCTAGTGGTTCAGGCATGCGGCTGTCAAGTGGCGGTCGTGGGTTCGAATCCCGGCTCGTACCAATGAGTTTTTCGGAACTTATGTTCGTAATATTTACCGTTAGCTTTTCGGTGAAGGAAAACATCGTGAGGAAACCGGTCAAATAAGGTCTAGTTTTCCCTCTGGGTTGGAAGGTCAGATGGCAGTCGCTTTCGTAAAACTAGTGCCTATGCCAAATCTTGGGATTAGGTGTCAAAGCGGACCCTGGGCTCCTTTAGGGGCACATCTGGGAATAACGCTAGGAGGATGATGAAAGTTTTTTTTTTGTTGATTTCATTTTAAAATCTTATTCTGATTCTTTATTCAAGAATCCGACAAACTTTCCACCCGGAATTAATTATGTAGATTTAAATGAAGCATGCATTGTTATTTATTGTAAGATTTATGAATATTATATAGCAAATGTAAATGAACCGAAATGAAGCCAAAAAAATTTTTTTTTCTGACTTTCCAGAAACTAGTTAAGTTATTTTTTTTTTTTGATATTTTTGTTTTTTTCGGATTCTGTTGCTGGGTAACTATTTAATTGATAATATATCCGTTAGACATAAAAAATAAGCTATTATAAATTAATTCCGAAATTGTCATTAACTCGTAGAAATCATACTTGTATGATTCCCTAGTTTTGACTCGGGAACAAATATTCGTGTTCATCGCACAAATAAATGCCCTTACCAAGATTCGAACCGGGGATATCCGGCTTTGTAGGCAGAGTTAATACTTATTGCCAACTAGGTCAATGTGGTTGTCACACATCTTTTAATAAAGGGGTTCGGAGGTTGATTACAATATGACTAAAACGTCAGCTGTCACGTCATATTCGTGACAACCTCTTATGAAAATGATTTCTGCTCATTTATATCGTAATTATAACTATTTCTCGCCGTTTATTTAGGTATTGTTCTCTAATCATTGCCTGCGCTCACTGTGATTTTCTTTTATTTTAACATTTGCAATTTATTGAAACTTTTGTGTGTGCGAATGTTTGTGTGATGAGCATGAATATTTGTTTCTGAGTCATGGATGTTTTCTACGTATTTAAGTATTTGTATCTATTATAAATATCGTCGTCTAGTATCGATAACACCAGCCTTATTGAGCTTACTATGGGACTAGCTCGATTTGTGTAAGATTGTCCCCTTATATTTATTTATTTTGTGTCTGAGACTCATTAGCTAATTAGTTTATTATTATTATGTTCGTGAATTTGTCCTGTACCTACAGAAGAGAAGAGAGAAGGTAGTCGCCGAGAACTTAAATATATTTTAAGTTGGGACTTTTTAAATAACCGCAGCACGGTAACTGTGGCCGACGCGTCGCCTTGCGTCGCGCCGCGGTGGGCGACTTTTGTCGCGCCGGCTGAGTGGACTCGTACGCCTAGAGCTTGGCGTACGCCACTCGACAGCCACCTAACAAATACTGCCTCTAGGCACGATCCTGACGGCCCAGTCGATGCCTGATGCAGCCCACGATAACTCCTGGGTAACGCCTCTGAGTTGTAAGATCAGGGCTCGCAGAATTACCTCTTATAACCTTTACCGGGGAGATGAATAATAATAAATGAAACAATATTAAATTATATATTTTGGCTATGATAATGATTTTACACTTGTACATTTACATTTATAATCCCTAACACTGCCCTATTTACTTTCCTACTGATTACTTAGCTGTTGTTTCCTAGAAGGAGCCGACTGAACACAATTTGCAATTAAAACTGGCTCGTTCTTATACCAAAATTAGGTTACCAACACGTCACGATATCTTCGAGCATAATTTGGAACTTCTAATTTTATTATTGATCCAAATGTAATTGGCTATTACGTAATGCCACGCCTATTTTAACTATAATTTTCCGTTGTCACAAAATATTTTTAACAAAATTATTTCTATTGCACTAAGTCTCGTTTACCCATGATATCGTGACTCTAACATATGTTTACAAACAATACTAAACCTCGCAAGGTGATTTTTATAGAATTTACAGCAGGTAGGAAATGGGAATATTTACTTTTGAATCCTTTTTTACTTAGTTTTCCTGACTTTTACAATATAGAACATTGATAATATGGATATAAAGTCTCCTTAACAGTTGGAGCTTTTTATGATCTACTTATCGACACATAAATCTTGATTCTACTATAACAGGTCGCGAAATGGTCGCTTTGATTAACCAGAATGATAAGCCGAAATTACGTAATAAAGTTCTTAAACAAGAATTAGTATGGAAGAAATATAAGAATAATAACGACCAATCAGCGCCCGGCGGGCGGAGTTTGGTGCGTGATCTCTTTATGGTCAGACACTCGGATATACTCGATTTTTAGCAGCTTTCATTATGGTAATGCTTTCTTGATACAGTCTCAAATATGATCTTTAAAGCATGTTTGGCTTATATGCCTTAGGTATATACTCATTATATTCTTTGGGGTAGTAACTAAGACCTTTATTTATTTATTTAAATTATATGTATTCATTTTTACCTATTAATTTCTTTACTATTGGTTTACATGTTATTATGTACTCAAAGCTATGTAAAATGGGGTATAATAGTGGGATTTCTTTATTTACTTATACAATCTATGTCATTACAGTCTAAACATGGTTTTTTTTAACTCTAAACGTGATCTTGCGGTTTCATCGTTCACAGTAACCTTGCCTCGTATTTAGGGTGAGTTGCACCAAACCGCCTGTAATCGTAAGTGGTGTTCGTTAAAATCTGAATGTGTGGAACGTTTGACAAGTTTCTATGAACTGACAGCTGTCAGCGTTATATTTAACGTTGATTGGTCTGTAATCGTAGGTCGGTGCAAACCGCCCTTAATCCATAAAATCTCGCATAATTTGTACACACTTTTCATAAATTTGATCTTGCACTATTCTTTTTTTTAATTATTTCTTCTTAATTATTTACCTTCACAATTCGAAACTGCCGTGTGTGAAAGTGTATTTGCTAACACGGGGACTGAGATACACATCATATTATTGCGTTAAAATTTAATAAAAATCACTACAGTTGAAGATCGAAGCGATGATAATATGTAGTTCAAATCCTAGTCGTTGCAAAATATGTATTCATCATCATCGTTGACATATTTATCAGCCGGAAGACGTCCACTACTGGACATAAACCTCCAGCTAAGAGTGCCAAAGTGAACGGTTCTGCGTTACCCATATCCAGCGGACTCCTGCGACCTATACCAGGTCATCAGTCCACCTCGTCGGGGGTCTACCCACGCTGCGTTTTCCGGAAATATATTTGCTTCCGTGGAATATGTTTTATAATATTAAAATTCACAGTTCACTAAATAATAAAGTCAAACTTTGCATAAAGCATCAGTACAATACGTTGGGTTGAAGGAAAATAACATTCGGGTGGTGTAGAAAGAGTTAAGTAAACTTAACAACTTGCTATGTCCGTTGAAATGGAATAGCTCTTACGTTTAACAATGCGGGTTGAAGTGGGATACAGTCGCTATGCTGCGCTGCTTCTGGTTTGAGTGTTACCTTACATTGTTTTTGGCTTCTCATGACTTCAGCTTTTCGTTAAGCACTGTGCGTTCGCTTTATACTAGTGCGACTCTGGCGTGATGTTGTATAAACATATACGTCATACCTGGCCATAATGCGAGTTTTACTGCACGCTGCGCATACGGGAAAACTCGCATTGTGGCAAGGTGAAGACGTGAAATTTTGTACTTAACACGGGCGGTAATTCGTAAAGCCCCAGAGCGCATATTTATGGCCCTCATCTTCTGTTCGGGCCACAAACACCTGCGACCGGGGGCATTAACGAATCCATCGCTCTAGTTAGTATTATTTAACTTGCACTGTAAGTATCTATGTAAATATGTTAGCTTGTCCTTCAAAATACTCAAACCATTTTTCAGCCACTTGCTGATCCAATCCAGCTGAAATGTGGCATAACTACTTGGTGATCATGAACCTAAACTGCAAAATAAACACGCGTCGTGCTTGTAAAGTATTTTTTAGTAATAACATCGTTATACGTCATCACATCATTGTATTATAATTACATTCGCACTTTGTACTTGTACTTTGGGGGAGGCCTATGTCCAGCAGTGGACTTCTGTCGGTTGATATGATGATGATGAGTAAGTAGTAGATAATCGTGTTTAAAACTACAGTCTGCAAAAAAAAATGTACCAAATATGATATACTTGTTTTACGAGATTCTTCAAGAAAGAGGTGTCATATTTTTTAAAGGCTCGGCAACGTATAGTAGAAATTATTTACCTACTATTAAAGCTGCCCGACTTTTTAATAAAACTGACATTGGAATTGAAGTATTTTACCTTGGACGGTACAGTTGCTTTTAAAGGGACTACTTTGATGCAATTTGGTCAATTTCAAATAAAAATAACTATACCTGTGACATCCCTCCCGAGAGTTACAAGCGTCCATAGAAGGTGACTGCTTACCATTGGGGCGACCGAAGAAGTATATATAATATATATATATCTGTAAAGAAAATCGTAACAACTATTTTCTATATGTTAATCTGAACGCGGCTAGCTGCTTTAGCCACAGAGTTTACCAAATGTCATGAATGACAGTTATGACATTGACATTGATGATTATCAAAATATGAAAAGATTGTTCATTACTATAAGATAGACGCGATTGATTTTGTGTGAAAGAAATAACAAAACCCTAAAATATAGGCTTTAAATGTTGTTTCTTTTGTCTTTACAGGTAAATTCTATTGTATAAACAAATATTGTAGTAGGTTAGATGTTATAAGCTCAGACCAAAAACAAAGACAGACGGAGCGTGCGAACAGTCTAGTGAAGCCAACCGGTTTTCAACCAAGCCCCATAAGTTTAGCACACGCTAAACGAATGAAATCGCACAAAACTCGAAATAAATGATCTTGACAGCATTGCGACACGTGCTGAAGAGTTTTGTGCAATTTTGTTTGTATATGTGTGCGTGAACCTGTGCTAAACTTGAAGTAGCTTGGTTTTGTTTGTATGTGGTTTGGCTTCACTTGACTGTTCGTAACGCTCCGTCTGTATATTTTCTTGGTCTGAGGTTATAAGTACGATTTCAAAATAAATCTTTTGTCTTTACAGAGAAACGTAAATTTCGCCTTTGTTTTATTCACAACAGTGAATTATCATTATATTGTATTTGTTTACGTGATACAAAATAGCAAAATGTGAATGTATCCATGATTCTGAGCAACTTTTATTATGGGACCAACTTTGTGTTATGCAAAAAAAAAACACCTGTTCATACATTCTCGTCAGTCTAAAATGAGCAGAGTTAATGAAATAGTTGGATTTTTTGGCATAACAGAAAGTTGGTCCCATAATAAAAGTTGCTTAGAATCATGGATACATTCACATTTTGCTATTTTGTATCATGTAAACAATTACACCCTGTATATATATGAAAATTACGTTAATTTCTCTACTTAAAAGAACTTATGCAATCCGTAATAGATTTACAGGCTATTAGATTCACTTTGTTCAAAATAATTACCAAAATATCCAAGAGGTGTGCATTATTTTAGCGTTTATACTGTAACGGCAGTCCGCGGTTGATTCGGCGCATCGTTTCGTCTTCCGTCTCCTGCCTACTGAGTGCTAACGACGCGTCCCGTAAACACAAGCTTATGAGGTTCACGAAGGATTATGACGACATAACTGAACAATACTTACAACAGTCTACGCAACGTGCAAGACCAAGTTCGTCTAGCCAGGGTAAACTAAAAACAACTTTATTAGAGGCTGATACGATTCAAAATCGAATGACGAATAATTAGGTAAAAGGGCAAAGTTGCTCCCAGAGTAAAGTCTGGTTTCGACAATGTGTTGATTGTTTTCTTATTATTATTATTATTTATTTATTTATTAAGAAAATAATAATAAAATATGAACAAGTACAATGTCCCGCAAAACCGTTTGCACAGTTTGACTGTGTGTGTGGTTTCACTGTGGGTGTGTCTTGATTAGTGCCGTTTCACGATACTGCCACATCGCTTTTTAAATTAATATTTGTTTTAGCTGCGGAATAAATACTATTTTCAGCTTCCCAGCTCGGAAAGGCTTACTTTATGGCTCAAACTATTCACCCAAAAGTCCATTATATCAGCTAGCCTGAATAGTTTTTTTTAATTTCAAACGTGACGCTCTATCGCGATGCCCTAATAATTATTTATATGGAGTGAGGGGTATAATGGTAGGTGATAATGTGGACATGCTGGACAAAAGCACCAAATTTTGTTCATGTACTTGTTAGGTTCATAGCTTTAAGTTTTTGATAGGAACCATCTCCTAGGTCAGCCATCTTTCATTTTATGGCGGTTAGTTCGACATTTACGACATTTCTACATATTAGAGGTCAAGGAATTCTTTTCTATTGTTGCTTTCACGTAAAATTCCAAAATTCAAAAATGCAACCCAAACAATTTAGATTCACCTTTTCTGCCGGAGGCCATCGATAGCTGGAGGGCTGCTTGCCCGAGCACTGACCTGCCGACGATTCGCCATTCGCAACACCAATGGGACGAGCCGTTCTGTGTGCTGGTACGGGATAATTTGTACGAAACAGCTACCAGCCCCACAGAGCGAGCTCGTCTCCTTGCTGGAACGAAATGGGAATCCGGCGCATGGCTGCAGGCTTTGCCTTCGAAAAACCTCGGCACACTTCTCACCAGAGACGCTTTTAGGTTTGCGGTATCACTGCGTCTAGGGGCAGCTTGTGTGGTTCCACATCAATGCCACTGTGGTGTAAATGTCACCCGTTTAGGCCTACACGGCTTGTCGTGTGCTAAAAGCGCCGGCCGGATATCGCGACATGCTAGCCTGAACGATATTCTGCGCCGCGCCCTCGTCAAAGCCGGAGTGCCGGCAGTACTAGAACCTTCAGGTCTCGCGCGGGACGACGGTAAGAGGCCTGATGGCATGACCCTTGTTCCCTGGAAGTTGGGTCGGCCCCTGGTATGGGATGCCACATGTGTGGATACCCTTGCCCCATCCCATCTTTCACGGACTTCGACCAGGGCTGGGGCTGCCGCTAACACAGCTGAAAACCTCAAGCGGCGCAAATATGCAGCCATTGATTCTGGCTGCATGTTTGAGCCGTTTGGGGTTGAAACGCTTGGGCCGTGGGGGTCCGAAGCACACGCAGTATTCAAGGAGCTTGCGAAGCGTGTCGTGGAAGCAAGTGGTGACCAACGGGCTGGCGGCTATCTGGCGCAACGGATCAGCATTGCTATCCAGCGCGGCAATGCCGCCAGCCTTATGGGCACCTTGCCGCACGGCACAGATTTAGACCCGGTTTTTTATTTGTAAATATTGTGTAAGTAGTTTTGTTATTATTTTGTTAGTTTATAGTCAGTATGTCCTTTTATTATGCTTATTTAATAAACGTAATTAGTTTATAAAAATAAATTAAATTAATAAAATAGTGCTCACATGAAACTTCTAGCAGCATTATAAATATGTAAAAAACAAATATCCTATTATTAAGCTGAACCGATCGACATCAAAATCAAAGTAATTTGTTTATTTTACTCGGTACTTATATAAAACGTACTTTAAGAGGGAAGTATACCTTTGGAATACTACGTACTCGTCCATACAAAAAGGGAAAACTTTTTCCACATCTAACTATTTTCCATTTCCAATAATAAGGAGAAAGGATGGCGGACATTGTTTTTCGAATTTAAACTTAATATTGATTTAATATTTTATGTTGATCCGTCTGAGTTATGCAAGCTGCAAGATAATAGAAAGCTTGTAAAAATACCGACCCCGACCATAGTAAACCTTGCACATCTTTTGCACATATATATCAGCTGTCAACCCAGGTCTTTTCATCCTATTTTGTCAGAGCGTGTGGAAAGCGCCATACATAGCGCTCCGGCAGACCGGCCTTTAATTGGTACCTATCCAAGAACAATCAAGAAAGAAGTATTTACATATTATTATGCATGCGCCCAGGGGCTGCGCCCCGGAGTGACGTGACAGTGCTCAGTGTCACGATTGACATTTATTTTTAGTCAAGTATCTTTTATTAGTTTGTGTTTTTATTCTCAAATGTTTCTTTTGTAAATATTGTGTATAGTGTTCTTCTACCAACCGTAAGTTTTACATTTATTTCGTCGTTTATTTTGAATGGATGCATACCTCTATACCATCTGCAGACGGCACGTTTCCCCAAAATCACCCCTGTACCCAATGTCACAAGTCTTTCCTTTCGATCCACGGCTTGCGTATTCACGTTGGAAAATGTCACAAACCTACAAACCCATTATATACCGCCACATGCCCAGCAGCTAGCCCACAGCCCAGTACTTCGACAGTGCCACAAAATGACAGTTTAAATAACTTTCATCTCTATCTTAGCCACCTTAAAAACTCCATCCCTATAGTGAAAAGAATACCCCGCGGAGCGAGAATCGCCGTAGCTAGCCGCCTATCCGATGTCATCAACTCCTGCGTAGATGTAAATAGCCCCGATTCTTGGAAAAATCTTCTCTGTTTCTCATTTTCTACACTTCATGCTAAACCAGATAACCAAGCAAGTTTAACTCGTAAAATAAAAAACAATTGTGCCGACCCCCTCAGCCACCATCCTACTTTAAACAACCACACTACGGTTCCTAGCAAATTCAATTTAAAAAAAAATGTAGAGGGCAAGATCTGTGATGGTGATTTGAAAGGCGCCGCGCGAATTCTCTTTTCTAGTGACGTGCTGTCTGCGGACACGTCTGAAACCCTTACGGCCTTACGTTCCAAGCATCCCCCAGCTCCAACCACACCTTACTTTTTAGATCCGCCTACAGGGCCCGACGTCTGCCTACATGTACAAGAAAAAGATACCATGAATGCGATCCTTTGTTTCAAAACCGGATCAGCGGCAGGCCTTGACGGCATCTCTCCTCAACACCTCAAGGACTTAACCTCACACTGCGTCGGTGATGCAGGCAAACGTTTACTAATTTCTATTACAAAATTGATAAATTTAATGTTTTCCGGTAACGTAAACCCTGTTTTTGTACCGATCCTATACGGAGCGAATTTGATAGCCCTGACAAAAAAAGACGGAGGAATAAGACCCATAGCTGTTGGCTCAACTTTTCGGCGTCTTGCTTCAAAAATCTCCGTTCGGTACGTTTCGTCAAAACTTCAAAAGCAATTTGAACCAGTGCAACTTGGTTTTCGTACAAAAGGAGGATGCGAAGCAGCCGTCCATGCCCTGCGTACCTGTTTAAACAACGACCAGTGTGAGGTACTCCTCAAAATTGATGTAAAAAATGCTTTTAATTCGGTAAACAGGGACATTCTGCTTTCAGAAGTGAGAAATCACATTCCGGAATTATATAATTATCTATTACACTGTTACGCGAACCCTTCTAAATTAATGTACAAACACAACGAACTTTCGTCAGAAGTTGGCTGTCAGCAAGGCGACCCTCTGGGTCCAGCCATATTCAGTTTAGCAATCAATCCGATAGTTCAAAATTTAAAATCTAAATTCAATGTATGGTATTTGGATGACGGAACTCTCGGTGGAGATGCGGATACAGTACTCACAGACCTTTTGGATATTAAAAACAAGTTTATATCAATGGGTTTAGAACTCAATTTTAACAAGTGCGAACTGTTTCTGAACTACGACCAAACAGATGTCGTTCAGAAATTCAGAGCAGCCACTCCTAATATAAAAGTGGTCGACAAAGAGTCCCTTAGCCTTCTTGGGTCACCAATATATGAGCAAGCCGTCCCCAATATCATCACAAACGCTATATCAAAATTCAAAAACTGCGCCGAGCGCCTACTTCTAATAAATTCACACTACGCTTTAACAATCTTAAAATTTTGTCTTTTCGTTCCGAAATTTACATATTTGCTTCGCTCTGGTCCTTTTTTTAAACATCAAAATTCCCTGGTACCAATTGACTTCTTGATTAAATCAAGCCTCGAATCAATTTTAAATATACAGCTCAGCGAGCAGTGTTGGGCCCAGGCGTCCTTACCCATCAGGTTTGGTGGACTAGGCACGCGCAAAATTTCCAGTGTCGCTTTACCAGCTTTTCTATCCTCCGTCCATGGCACTTCCGTTCTCGTAGGAAAAATCCTGAGGGCTTTTTGTCCATCAAACTACGAGACGGCATGCCTGGCGGAGGCTAGAAATGCTTGGCAGATGACTTGTCCCGGTCAAGATCCTCCTGCAAAATTACATATCCAACGGAGCTGGGACGACATGTTGTGCAAAATTGATTATACATCCTATTTAAATTCTAGTTCTGGTTCTAACCGCGCACGACTACTGGCAGTGGCTGAACGGGAATCCGGCCAGTGGTTACACGCTTTTCCCTCCCCTCCCACCGGTACTTTTCTGAACCCTGACACCTTAAGACTGGCCGTAAGCTTGAGACTAGGTGTGAAGGTATGTACCCCTCACAAGTGCCCCTGTGGCACTTTCGTCGACGAGTTGGGACACCACGGCTTGTCGTGCCAAATGAGCGCAGGCCGCCTCTCGAGACATGCCGCCTTAAACGACATTATCCGCCGTACTCTTGCCACTGTCAACACACCATCAATACTTGAACCAAACGGTGTCTCAAGAGACGATGGTAAGAGGCCGGACGGGATGACCCTGATTCCGTGGAAGATGGGGCGAGTGTTAGTGTGGGACGCTACATGTGTTGACACGCTGGCACCGTCCCATCTTCCACGAACTACTTCCAGGGCCGGCGGCGCAGCAGAGGCGGCTGAAACAAAAAAGGCCACAAAATACAGGGGTCTCGGCTCTCAATACCATTTTATGGCATTTGGAGTCGAGACCCTTGGGCCTTGGGGTCCAAGTGCTCGAGGACTGTACAACGAGCTTAGCAAAAGGCTTGTCGACACTACAGGCGACCAAAGAGCTGGCAGCTTCCTCGCACAGCGGATTAGCATTGCTATTCAGCGAGGCAATGCTGCCAGCATCTTTGGTACGATGCCACGGGGGCCCTTTTTAGAGATAGTTTAAATTTTAAGTTAGCTTTAGATTCTTCTACTTTTGTTATTGTACATAGTTTTATATTCATAATCTTTGTATAATATGTAAATATTTAATTGAATAAATATCCTATGTATGTACGAGCACTTGCAGAACTTGTAGCAGAATATTGATGGAAAGTTTCACAACTAGTCGCGTTTTACAAGTCGATGTACCTTAGGGTGGTTCATAAAAATCTAAAACTTGAATTTTTAAGTAAGGTTTATTTTTATTTTTAACATATTTGTACTTTTATGACCTACATTTGATAACAAGGAATAAAATAAACGATCCAGAAAATTTGAAATTCGTTCAGTAACTAAAATGTTCAACGCTTTTTTGAAATAAACTTTTAAAGTCGCTTAATCATCGCCGTTGCATATTAGTACAATACAAAAATTGTGGATTTTTTTTATATATTTTAATTATTCCATTCCTTTTATCAAATGTAACAGAGACCAAAAAAATAACAGATCAGAAAAAGACGTCACAAAAGCAAGTGATTACTGACAGCGTCACGAGAAGTCATAACTACTTTATTTGTCGAAATTAACCTTCTTATTTGTGGCTTGCAAGTTTGAAATGGTGACGTGAAACATCTATTGTATTCGTATATTCAGAAAAATGACGCCTATATGCGTGTCTAAGAGGTAACCGGAGGGCACGGGGTATTTGAGCTGCTCCCGAAGTGTTGTGGACTTGTGCAACCCGAACTGAGCCAACTTTGACTGGAGCGGAAATAGAAAAAAAATGCCGCGAGGCTGCCGATTGAAACAACGGTTGTCTGATAGTATGTACGCTGTTTACATAATGTAATGCTGGTCTGGATTTTCCGGTTGTATGTTAAGAACGCGTGAGATCCGCTTTGCCACCTAATCCAAACAGTCGGCTTTGCTATTATTAAAAAAAACGCGGTATTTCTTTAAAAAGCCCTGTGCAGCGATAGTTTACATATACCATTCCTTTCTCTAATCGTCAAGCACCAAACAAAAGAACACTACAAACCCACCACAAATTACATTTGAATGGAAAACTCCAGAACAATAAGTGGGACATTTCCTTTTTTTGTTGGGAGCGAAAAGAGCGCAATATGCCTCTGAAGTGCTGTTCTCGACTGCTCTTGCCTTTTTTATGGCTCGGCTCGAGCTCGACTCGAGCCCGACTCAGGCACGACGAGCTGGGCTAAACAACTAAGGCCACTCGAGCAACTTATAAGCGTCGTGAACATTATATTTCTCCCGTTTGAATACCGTGCCGTGTGATACTGATAAAATACCTTATAGGGCGTATGAGGCGTTTCATAAGTGGTTTAAGTAAGGCACTATGGGAGTTAACTACTAACACAAGACAAATAATACTAAAGTGTCAGCTCGTTGCTCTAAACTCGATTATTTAATGATAATATTGATATTTCAATCATTTGACTGGGTACGAAACGATGGTAAGAAATATGAATTTAATGAACTAAAAGGCTACTCAATCGCGACTAGCAAATTAAATCCGCTTGTAATCTCAAGTTCAGTCTCAATTTTTCAGTTGAAAAATCGTAGTTGAAACTCTGTAAATTCAATCCTGTACAAGAAATCGTTTCTACTTGTATATAACGAGTCATTTGAATACACGTAGTTGGATAAAACGTGGATTAAATGGATACACTCGCGGGCAAAGAATACGGGTCGGTAAAATACCTTCATATTTCCTATAATTACGACCTCTTTAGCCTACTTGGTAGTGACCCTGCCTAAAGAGGTCCTGGGTTCGAATCCCGGTAAGGGCATTAGGGCTTGAATCATGGATGTAAGTATTTATTTATCTTTATAAGTATGTTTATCGTCGTCTAGTTCCCATAGTACAAGCTTAGCTTAACTTATGTCGATTTGTGTAAGATTGTTCCATAATATTTATTTATTTTTAATTAACTTTAGAATAGTTTTAACCGACTTCAATTCAGTACTACGCCAAGTCACATGAACATTTCCACATTTCCTTTCCATTTTACCACAAGAACATTGATTATTACAGAACAAATCCTAATCACTGTAGGTATGTGAGCCGAAAATATTTGAGGAGTTCCGTCGATTCATCAAGAAAGGTGGTTCTGACACCTTTGACACATCATCAGTTGCAATTTTAACGTAATCATATCAGAATCTGTGAAGTACTTCCATAGTTTTAAGTCATTGGGGAGTTCCAGGAGACATCTGCAGTCTTAATCATCATTTCCAATTCACCACATTTGTGATTTCCGGGTGTAAATAGATGAGTTATAATAGAGATATACATACATTCACGCTTTGATTCCCAAAAGGGGTAGGCAGAGCACATGAAACTTATGTTCCAGCGCCACTTTTAGCATAGATGTGGGTATAAAAGATCGACAAAATGTTATATTGCAGTGATAGGTTGCTAGCCTATCGCCCACAACACACTTTAACCCTGCTCCCTTAGTCGACTTTTACGACACCCACGGGAAGAAAGGGGGTGGTGTAATTCTAACCCGACACCACACGGGGTCATAATAGAGATATAATAGAAAATATTGAAATTAATTCATGCATGCATAATATTTGAGGAGTTCACTCAATTCCTCATCGATCCCATCAACCGATTGGATTTTTGAAAAGAATGGGACCAATCTGGAATCATTATACTTACTTACAACTAACTTACTCCTTTTTTTGAAGCCGGTTAAAAAAATATAACATTACCAGGTTGAAATCGGACTCGTAATAAACCCAAGAAAGGAACAACGCGAAATATATAGTGGTGCCCCTATTAATTTCTACTCTTTTTAGCCAGACTACACCCTTTGATGTCCATGACAAAATTTAAACAAAATAGTAGATTGTATGACAAGGGTCTAAAGTAAGCCATATTACCACGAGATGGATATTTTCCCGAACGAAGTGAGGGGAAATAGTTCAAGGGGTAATATGGCTTTTAGACCAGAGTTATACACTCTACTTTTCACTTCGACTGCTAGAAAATAGTAAAAACAAAGATTATACATCCACAATCAACAATTATACCAAGGCGAAAAGATTGATCAATTTGGCGCCAGTCTATTTAATAAACTGTTTTGACACAGATACAATACAAAATATTCACAAGACGAATAAACGCCTCTGACCGTCTAATAGCGGCGTAGTCTATCCCGCTCAATCTTCATAGCTTATGTCATGTCATTACATCCACCAATCACAACTCTTTAAAATAACATTAGTATTTGCTGTCTACTAACCAGAATACAGCTAGACATTAAAATCGACCAATCAGGAAACAGAATTAAATTCAAAAACACAAACATTAGGAGTTTTTCATTCCCTAATTTACAATAATCAAAAAAATAAACGCCTCTGACCGACTATAGCTCCATCGAAAC
This sequence comes from Epinotia demarniana, assembly GCA_945867215.1. Classification (NCBI taxonomy): domain Eukaryota; kingdom Metazoa; phylum Arthropoda; class Insecta; order Lepidoptera; family Tortricidae; genus Epinotia; species Epinotia demarniana. The sequence continues at coordinate 22,274,676 of OX244261.1, forward strand.
GAAAAAAAATACACCCAATTTTTGAATTGAATTATGTTTCCTGATTGGTCGGTTTTAATGTCTAGCTGTATTCTGGTTAGTAGATAGCAAATACTAATGTTTTTTTAAAGAGTTGTGATTGGTGGATGTAATATTGAACTGTTGTGAGTGGTCAATTTAAAATGGTTTATAAATCATAAATATGTACACATATTTTCCCTAGGGGCTAAATGTACTACTTTAGCCCCGCATGCCAAGCCTAATATGATGCACTTTTTGAGCATGAGAAATGAAAAATAAATTAAAATACCCAGTTAACCCTTGGATTTCATTCCAAAAATAAGGATACTTTTAACTCCAACAGAGTTGTTCTAAACGTATAAAGCCATTAACTACGCATGAAGTCACTCTCAATTTAGTCAATTCACCAGACAGACTCCAGAGGCGGGTATTGTGATTGCAAACGGTTTTATAGCTCTATGAATTGTAATTACGAATTAGGATCGGACACTGACCCCATGTGCTCAGTTTCTCTGTGGAAATGGTTTTTGTTTTTCAGTAGCTACTGGAGTACTGCACTGGCCACCAAAACAGTGAAGATTACAATTTCTTGTTGTTAACCGTATTAGGTAAGCTTATTATGATATACACATCAGAAGATTTCACCAAAGGATTGGTTTTTTCGGTAAACTGACCACGAGGTTCGTCCACGAGCTCTATAATTGTGGGATTTGTGGGCATATTGAAACGAATTGTTGATTTAGCTTGAGATGTCTAACTTGCTTTCGTATGTCTGCCGCTGGTTGTCGGGCCGTTTTCCTCTACAGGTTGCAGTTCACAACCGATTCTCGTTAAATTTTGTGAGCATGTTTGGAAATTATAATTATAGCTTTTTGTCGATTCATTTTTGCTATTTTGTACTAAAAAAGGACTGACTTACGAGGTCTAAAGTTAATTGGGCAACTAGTATAACAAGTTTATGACATAGATTTTTTACGGATCCCTTATGCGTATATTAAGTTATAATTTTTCAGAGACAGGTAATACCAACCTACCTATAAAACCAACATTTACTTCAGAGACCGTGAAATAATGAACTTGATTTGCAAACAAATTGACACTCGAACAAATATGATCAAAGCAATCCCATTAAATACGCAACGAGGCTACCAGAGTCAGTCAGTGAGAAGCCCGTTAAGAATTCACACCAATCAAAACTTTACAAACTCATTTTTGGAAGTTTATTGAAAATTTATTCAAAAGACAGAGGTCCAAAAAGTTCCGCATAACTTGTCTCTCAGAACTTTGTCAAACTAAATTAGAGTCGTTATGTTGATCATTCGATAGCCTCCGTTTTATTAGACTTTTAGTAGTCGAGTTGAAATTAATCATGAATGAATAACCAACCCTTCTACCTGACACTGTAAAAGTTAAGGTACCAATATGCAGGTAGTCTCGCTGTATATATAATTAATTATACACTCTAACAAAATAATTAGTCAGAAACACTGATCGAAATACCAATAGGCAAAATGATGGTACATTAAATACGAATAAGAATCGCGATTTACACTCAATGATAAACATTAAGCAGAAACCTTAAAACGCTTCGAAAATTCAACCCTCAAATTTAAATTGAGACAAAGCTGATACCTCAAACACAAAGCAATCAAAGAAGCGTCTCAAAACTCGCTGTTCGTGGGACAACAACATTCCCAATTAATAAACCCTCGCCAAATGCACTAAAGAAAAATCTTCGAAACCATGGAACACCTGATTTGTGTTTTCAATCCAATTAAGCCTAGGTTGACTGGTTTGATTTTAAGTTTGAGTATCAGTAAGTACAATTGATTTTTCATACAGCACTAAGGAATTTTTTCGCCCGGGTTATATTCTTTTTTATACCGTGCCAGTGCAAACAAAACAAGCGTACAGCCTACGCTAAGCGCTCAGCTAACATTAACGATGCGTATGGACGCCTGCAACTCCAAGGGATTCACATGCACGTTACTGACTACTTAAAAACCTGGGAACCCCTATTTTAAATAACCCAATAGATACTGTAATCCCTAAGGAAAACCTCGGCACGGAGTTCTCAGCACAGCCGAAGCGTTCGTGGCAGATAATCCTTATTAATATCACCCATACTACAACCACTAAGCAGATTTTTGAAGGCATGGCCTAGCCAAGTTAATAAGAAGACTAGAAACTTCTACGATAGTGATGCAAATGGTCACAAAAAGTAGACGGTGGATGCAAGTTGTACTCGTCGTATACAAAAATACGTTGCAGATTCACAATAATTACTATCTCCATAACTGTAAGTATGGTTATTTATTTATTTTATTACTTATGCAATAATTTATTTTATTAATATTATGAGCCTGTGGGTGTCACAGTGGTTTGCTTTGCTGCTTTAGCCTCCTGGATCCTGGAGCACAAACAATCGACATGTGCCAAAACTGATAAGTACATTTCTTGATGTCGGAAAATTAGTAAAAAAAGTCATGGAGCTTTTTCCCCTCGCAAAACTGATCGCTGATTGGCCATTTGTGACTCGGTGTTTATTTTTCAGGTTGACAGTTTCGTATGGAAACTTTCTGATGACTGCAGATTTTTTTAAATGTTATGTCCTCAAGTGAGGACCGGGGGATCCAGGAGGTTGGGGGAAAGGCCTGCTCTTTTTCCAACCCTCTCAATTTTGAGCGGTCTCCGGCCATTCTTTTAAAAAGGAGTCTATGTCGTCACGCAAGTTTAGCTCATTATGCAATACTACAGAGAAACATAAATGAAGAATATAACAGAAAAGCAGTACTTTCTAGGAACTACCACTTAAACTAGTACGTTTACGTAGTGCGTTTTTACTGCGTTCAAACTATGCTGATTTGTAAATTATTTTCAGGATACCAACAATAGAATAGATATTACTCTTAAAACGAAATAGTGGAACAGGGAATGAGATCGTCTTTAGGTTTCTCAGAAACAGGGCGCTCTCGGACACAGCTCTAGTTAGTGAATCGTTTAAGTCCCGAGCGGGAATGCGATTGTCCGGCAATCGCCAATACCGCGCCAATGTTTGAACAAGCCGGCAAACAGAGGAAAATTAAAACGTTTCTTGGGCACATGCGACTTCCGGCTTTTGTGGGACTCTTATTTCTGTGAGTCCTGGGTCATGTTTATCGAGTCTTAAGTCGATAGAGCTGTAGTTATTCTTTTGTTTTGTCGCCTAAGTTTAATGTTAATTATTTACGGTCGAAATGTGCTACTGAAAAGAGTGAGTATACACTATGTATGTGACTGTACTACTGGGGATGTGAAATTATTCGTGGCAGTAATACTTAAGTATAATAAATTTAAAAGGAAAACTATCACGGCTACGTAGGCATGACTAGTTATCGAGTAATAGTCGACCAACTTAAAATGTACTTTAGGAAGGCCAAATTTCGTAAAAATCGGCCGACGCAACCACACCATTTAGTTGGTGCGAGCGTTGTCGTTGTAACTAAGGCAGCTAGGCAAATTTGGAACCCTACACTGCGCGTGGCCCGAGACGCACTTAGCTGATTTTCTATGTTACATCTTTCATATATGTCTTTTTTTATTAATATTAAGTCTATACAAAAAGCCACCAATTTTCATAACACTCGGCTATAGTTTTCAAGAATCCGAACGTTTACGACAAGGTAAAGGCAAACTTCGTGGAAAATAAATACGTGTATTTTGAGTTTACTTAGAGTTCCAGCGTTGTTAGTGAATTGCGGTACTGCGCAGAGTTGCTGAGTGTTATGAGGCGTATTGATGTCTATGGAAACTTCAAGTAAAACCAACTTTTAGAAACAATACGTAACTAGTCCTTATAAACAAATACGCTTAGGACTATGCCGCCTTCTCTTCTCTATGCTCTTGACAGAGTTTTCACCCTGTTGGTCGTCATTAACATTCATGCAATCGGCCGTCCTCAGATGATTTGATTTCTTAGCGGGTATACCTATTATTTACTTTCCTTATTAACACAATCTGCGGTGGCCTAGTGGTTCAGGCATGCGGCTGTCAAGCGACGGTCGTGGGTTCGAATTCCGGCTCGTACCAATGATTTTTCGGAACTTATGTACGGAGTATATACCACTAGCTTTTCGGTGAAGGAAAACATCGTAAGGAAACCGGTCTAATCCCAATAAGGTCTAGTTTTCCCTCTGGGTTGGAAGGTCAGATAGTAGTCGCTTTCGTAGTTCTACGAAAGCGACTACTACGCTTTCGTAAAACTAGTGCCTATGCCGAATCATGGGATTAGGTGTTAAAGCGGACCCCGGATTCCTTTAGGGGCACAACCGGGAATAGGAAGATGAGGATGCTCATAGTATATTTCACACACGCATGACTACCTGCTTAAAGTAGCGACCACACCGGTGCGTTACGCTGCGTATACGCATTGACGTGTCGTATGCGTCACGTATTCTTCATACATTTTGCTGCATTTACGGTGCGTTAGCGTATTTTGAGCAGCGATGTGGTCGCTACTTAAAGCTGGACTACTTTAAGCAGCGCTGCGTCGTTTGTTCTGCGACAAAATAAATGTGTTATACCTAAATGGATGAACATAATATTTTCACTACATTCACGGACGCGCCACATGAATGTCACTTGCTCGTAAAAAAATGAATGAAGGAATGATTCAAAATGTAACCGAAATTTTCACAATTCGGCCTAGGTTATTTTGTTTCGCGGAATAATTTTTTAGCGTTCCGTACCCAAAGGGTAAAAACGGGACCCTATTACTAAGACTTCGCTCTTCGTCCATCCGTCTGTCTGTCACCAGGCTGTATCTCAATAACCGCGATAGCGAGACAGTTGAAATTTTCAATTTCTGTTGCCGCTATACAAATACTAAAAACCAAATAAAATAAAAATTTAAGGGGGGCTCCCATACACAAACGTTTTTTTTTTCAGGTTGTATCTCAAGAACCGCGATAGCTAGACAGTTTTTTTTGTGTTTTTACGTATAATGGTACGGAACCCTTCGTGTGCGAGTCCGACTCACACTTGGCCGGTTTTTTTGTAATAATTGTAATAAACTAACTAAGGCAATTCGAACTCGGCTTTCACTTGTTTTATACGTAGCTTTACTAGCTCTAATTTAAACTGGTCACTAACTTGGGAACTGACCGCTACGGGGAGTAACTAGCAAATTGAGTTAAGGCTTTCGAGGTCCGAGTCTAGACTTATCTTAGGTAGGTGCATTACTGCGACTGCCGCTAGGGGCCAGCAATATGTACTTAAGGTTACTTCCTGACTCGGCGAAGCGGAATCGGTATATGGTATTTTGCTATGCCGAAAACTTATTTATGTGAGCCAGGTTTCCTTACTTGTCAGTCTGTCAATATTACATTTGCGAAGGAGATCGGAGGTGGTGCGGTACAAGTGCAGTACCGCCATTAGTACCTACCACTCCACTTTTACGCGCTTCCGGCGCTAATCAGGAAGGACTTATTGAAATGTAAGCGCGCAGTTAAGAATCTGCTTAGACTTGAGTGACAGCTTACTGATACCGCACCGAGCTCGCTCCGGCAAATGCAGAAAAGATCTTATTAGACTGAGTGCAGTTGTAAAGTTCTTAAGCTAACTTTACAATGTAATTTTACCACAAAGGCATAGGTACTTTGATTAATTTCCCATAATATATGTTTTTTTCTTGATTCAGGTAATATTAATGGAATATTTTCTTTTTCCATGTTTCACAGTTTGATCACATATAAAATTATGCACTTTACATTCTAGTTCTTACATACTGTCAATGGACGGACCCGTCGTTGTCTAACAACTATTTAAAATACTCGTAAAACTTATTTCCTGAGTGATTAAACTGCGTCTGCAGTTATATATTATAATTAAAATGCTCAAATTGTTTTATTTCCACTTCCACATCCCAATATGGAGCTAGTGATCCAATCAGTACCGTAATTTTACGTAATTATTTGATTTAAAAAAACCATTACTATAAAGTTATTAATAAATCTCACTATCACTATTAATTTTCCAGCTAAATACAAAAATAGGTATTCCATAAAATGCTAACAAATCCCGTTCTATCACTCACCATAATACGTAATGATTAGACACAAAATAACAACATCACGGGGCTTTATGTTTTCGCCAAAACTTCACACTATTGTTGTCCTACACACAATAACATACCGACTCCATACACTGACAAATACACAATATATTTCTATATCCATGTTTTGACGAAGAAATCTCGATATCAGCCAGAGACAAGCGCAGGCAAACACGATAAATCATTGGTGTTCGTCTGAGTGCGATATTCTGAGAGCACTCGAAACTATCCGACGACAATACGTGCGCACGTAATACAATCCGAGTTTCGCAACTCGGGTTATAAAGGTAAGTGCGAGTGAAGAGGATTATTGAGGATTTCACAATGCAATATAATGCATCCAAATTCAGAATTATATTAAACAAGCAATCCGTTCCGATTTTTTTACATGCAGTGTTTACAAAAACTATATGTCCTGTGAGACCCATTCAAAATCGGCCAAAAAGTTTTTAAATCTTGCCACAAATATTTGATTCATAATTTATTTTATTTATTTATTTATTAAGAAACAATAATACAACTTAAACAAGTACAGGGTCCCGTAAAACCTTTTCCACAGTTTGACTGTCAAGCAGTCTCTTCTTTCTTCTATTTATATTTGAAGTCGAGTCAATTTCAAGCTACTGGCATTCTAATATTTCGTTAATTTGAATTATTTAACTAATGGTGAATCTTAAATGTGTTGTTACAGACCACGATGGAATTCTTTTTTCAATTGGTGATAGTGGTGATAGGCATATCACAAACAAAAAGAAAAATATCATGCAATGTTAAGATTGCAAATCGTCACATTGAACTTAATTCGTTTCATGACAGAAATAACAATATTAATTCACTTAATTTGTGTCATGATCTTCAATGCAATCATGCGCGTTATTAACATCTAACTCCTAACTCCTTTTCGTTGGGAATTCGTGTAAAAACGGGAATATCGCTCAAAGTATCAATTCATAAATCAAAACATTTTTTCCAAAAATAATATATCACAGCTTTGTTGGTATCCCACCGATATATAGCCACATATCGCTCCCCTCTCTTTCCAAATGTAGCCCACATTATTAATATTCAACATGCGCGAAAATGATTTAAGGCTTGCTACACCATCCACTTTTTTCCTTCGTCGTGCGAGGGGAACGAATTGCTTTTGTTTTCGAACCTCCTCGAACGCTCTCAAAAATGTCACTTGAAGGAAACACGGCGATATTTTATTTATAGACTCTGTTTTTTGTTTCGGAGACTGTTTTGTTGCGAAATGATTTGCGCTAAGTGCCAGTACGTGAAAGGCGTTAAAGGTAAACAGCAGTAGGTTTTGTTGGGAATATTAAAACTTTAACCTTAATAATACACATGATAAGCCAAAGTTCGACAATTTGATTACAAATATGACTATCAAAATCTAAAGTAAGACTATGGAACATTTATTTTCTAAAGTATATATGTTAACGTAATATTATAAATGCCGTTAGATTACAATATAACTCGCGAGATTATAAACTATCGAAAGATTGCGATCCGTAACGTACTAATTACAGTTTAAAGCATTGATTTTCGGCAAATTATAATCCGTCGACGTGAAACCGTCAAATTGTAAATGAGGGCTCATATTGTTAGTTTTCCGCTCTTTTATAAAAAAATAACCTCAAAGACGTGATTTCCGTCTTCTAACCTATCCGTGATCCGAGTCGGTTTTGCCACTGGGCCCCTGTTCCCTACTGCCTACGATACACCATCAGATTTGACGGTTTCTACTCGACAGATTATAATCTTACGAAAAATAATGCGTTAAATTGTAAATAGTTTTGGAAGTTCACAATTTTTCGACAGTTTATAATATCGCCAGTGAGATTATGAACTGACGGTGTTCACAATGTTACGGTGACATATACAAGATGATAACTAACACTCACCAGATACGTCGAGCAGACGTTTCGCGATTTCGGCAAATAACTTTTACGCACTGGGACCCCACGTACCGAGGGTCTTGACGCCAAATGGTACAAAATTGTACTCTGCCGAGGCCCATATATTTGATGCGTTTCTGATTTTAGGCATTTTACGCCGCTGCACCCGCTTTAGAAGGTGGATGGTGCCACCGTGTCTACACAGCTAGCGTCCCACACAAGCATTCGTCCCAGATCCGTGCTAGTAGCACGACTATGAATATATCTACGCTATGCTTTATCCTGCTGGTTTGCCAGCTTTTTTTGAAATTCGTGGGTTTTTCAGACTCCATATGCCAAATTTAACAGTTTTAGACATAAAAACCGGACTACCGGACGGATGTTAGAGTCTGACACGCCCACGTACTCTAAGGCGCCGTAGGTTCATGGTCTTCTCTCCCTCTCACTAAGCATAACCGTGAGCGAGATGGAAGTGCGTGATCGGAAGCGCGGATATCATGTTTTTTAATTTTAATTTATAGGTCGTTTAATTAAATAAAAAAGTAATGATTTTTACAAGCCATTGTAATGTTTTTAGCTTTTGTGCGTAATTAGTTACTTTTATTTTAAGTGTATTTTAGACGCTTTCAGACCTTTGTTCGTTTCCTCAATCATGTTTCGAATCACTGATCTCGCTGCAGAAAAGCCTCAAGATTAATATTTGTATTTTTTTGAAACCATATTATCATAAACAGACGCATTACATATTGTTGCAAATACTCTGTTCGCTTAACTTCACTGAACTTACGGCGCCTTAAATAATAAAGACTACATTTATTATGATTTAATATGTGTAGTTTTCAGATTTTTAGGGTTCCGTAGTCAACAAGGAAACCTTATTAGTTTCACCATGTCCGTCCGTCTGTCTGTATGTCTGTTTGTCAGTCCGTCTTCGGCTTACCTCAGTAATCCTTACAACTAGAAAACTGCAATTCGGCGTGGGTATATAAACCAATCACGCCGCCAAAACAGTAGAATAAAATCCTGAAAAAATGTTTTAGGGTACCTCCCCTACGTGTAAATTGGTGATGTATTTTTTTTCTTGTTAAACCTATAGTGTGGGGTATCGTTGGATAGCTTGTTCAAAAATATTGTGGGTTTTTAAAACTATTCTTCAACTCAGTTATGCGTTAGCGAGATAATGGGATTTAAAGCCCAAATTTTTGTTCGAGTGTGAATGTGTGTCCCCCCCCTGCCGGTTAAATGGCTACTACTGGGGACGCGAAAAAAATCGTGGCAGTAGTACATATAATGAATTTAAAAGGAAAACCATCACAGTTAAGTACATTACATTACACCATACATTGTCATTGGAATTTGAACCTTTTACCGTAGACGGTAGAGTTGCTTTTTCACGGCACGTTATCTTCAACAGAAAAAAACCTTGTCTTTCAGGTGGTCGTTAACCGAAGGTGGTCGCGTAATCGGCAAAACGACCCTATACATTGGTGTGTTATAAAAATAATCATATATACGTTTATTTACGCGGGTAAGCTATAATAAAAAACTCCAAAAGCCCCTTTTAAGTCCGCATTCTGTAACAGACGGGCAACTACGGAACCCTACCCTGCGCGTGGCCCGACACGCACTTGGCCGCTTTTTTCTCTGTATTTGTATTTGTCTCTGCCAACGCCTCACGTTCTGTAGTCGAATAGTTGCGTTCAGGCTTGGTCAAAAGTCGACTCGCGTACTCTATGGGATGCTCAGTTTCCCCCTTCCCCTGAACCAGAACTGCTCCGAGAGCATAAATACTTCCATCAGTTTTGATGGTATATGGCTTTGTATAGTCATTTTGCACAAGTACTGGAGTTGATGCCAAGAGTTCGCACAGTCTTGCGAAAGCGTTGACCTGGTCGTCTTTCTATTCCCAATTGGCATTCTTTTTGGTCAGGCGTGTGAGTGGCTCGGCTCACACGCCTGACTAAAAACATGGCTGTTTCACTCGACGCTACAGAAACTTTCTCGTTTAAACATGGTCAGCAGCTATAGGTACCCGCTTGGAGAAGTTCTGTGAATGTCTGCGCATGGGACCGTGTCTGTAATATCCAAGCGCAACAAGCCGATGTTAAGTCTAATTGTGCGTCTGCTGTTTGACCGGGACTCGGCAATTGTGAGAACAGCAGTCACTTGGGTCTTACGAAGTCCTCAGTTGACTCGCTTTGGAGCTGTTTTGGCGTGTTTGAGCCGTCTATGATCACCAGCAACAGCACATAAGGCTCGAGAACAGGTGCATTTTTTTACGTGTATCGAAATCCGACCACGACTTCACTTCGTTTTTATACCAAACCACCAAACTCCAGCTTCGCCTTTCCACAGGATGGGTAGCTCGCTAAGGGTCAGCGAGCTACCCATCTGTCTAGTCGCCGATGTCAGCTGATCTCACCGGACGATCTCACCATTTACCGGAGAGGTCTACCTGTGCAGTTTTTTGACCTGCGCAGGCAACCGGAGCAAATTAGAAAATCGATTTTGCTCCGGTCGTGGAACCTCCACCGGAACGTCCCCATACACCCTACCTGTCCTGTGCAGGCAAACCTGCACAGGTAACCTGTGCGATGGACCGTAACGTGTATGGCCTACATTAAAGATGTTATTGCAGATAGAAACGACTCCACCACTTCGGGATCTTTGGCTCCGTTGTAGCTGTAGTGGCAGTTAATGAATGAACCCCTATTAGGTTGTAACGACGCGCCTGCAAAAAGTCTGTTCAAACGCTGGGAAAATTGTTCAGGTGAAAGCATCTTTATAGGCGTTCTCTTCCAAGTAGTATTTATTTCGGAGCGCGTCACGTAAGTTGGGCACTTAAATTTGGAAGTTCCGAGTCCTCCTTCACTCATTTAATAGTTATATAGGTCGTCTAGCGCTGTGTCGTAGCATTGGTCGTAGCTCAGGGCCGGAAACCGTAGCTCGTAGCCGATGACGTAGAGAGACGCGTAGCACGACGATGACGTCACGAACTCGTGGCGTCGCCGTCGTTCCGTGTACGAGCCTGACGTGCAGGGCGCCACTTGTGACGAAGAGGGGCGAGGGACGGAGTAGAAACGACCCGGGTTACACGGGACAGTTTTATTTCGTGAGATTTCATTTTCAGAAGGCGCAATACTAAACTTAGTGCACCCCAGCATAGCTGGAAGCACACTTCGGTTAATATCGTATAATCTAGGTCAATGACACTACTAGGTCTCAATTAGTTGAAAGCGCTTAGCGTGCATGAGAACTAGTCTAGTCGCTACTTGAAGTACAAATAAGTTATAGTTCGGCCCGTATGTCAATACTCTACGTCGAACATAATAATATGATAGCGCCATCTAATCGACTGTCAGAGACATCTAGCGGCGAATCGAGTGAACGGCGGTAGGACTGTGTTCAGACACAAGTTCGTAATATATGCATCCCTGTCACTCGAGTAAGGGAGTGCGATAGAGATGGAAATACCCGAAATTCGACTTTCGAAGTTCGTGGTAGCGCCGCTGGTATGGATGCGGACGGTACTACTGGCGGCATCTTGTGGTGTGGTGTTACACAACAATATTGAAACTAAACTATTGTTAGAAGAAGAAGCGTCGCCTATCTATTTTGTCCTTATTATTGTTGAAATCGAATCACGTGATTTCAACATGCTATTATTAATTTTTCTCTTATTTCTAAACATACTAACACTCTTACAAAACAGCCACTAAATTCCCTGAATTAAACAAAAATAAATTATTAAAAAAAATTAGGAACTTACAATATAAATAAACTTCAAAAATCTTCAGAAAGTATAAAAAAATACTAGACTTAGACTTTCCACTACTAGTTAGTTACCTACTCTAAAATGAAAGTTGCATCTTCATCTACTAGACTTATCTCTTCAACCCCATCTCAATGTCAAAGCGTCGCACTTACACACAACCAGATTGCGCTTACGACAAACACGAACCCGGACACTTCAGATATAATTTTAATTTGTTAATTTTGCATAATTTTCTTGGTTGTTATTAAATATCCTATATAAAGTACATCTTAGACTTACGTTGTATGCATATGTATGGAAGTAGGTTGTCATCAAAACTTATACCATTTTTCAACCACTGTCCGGTATCCAATTGAGCTGAAATTTGGGATACGTAGGTAAATTCGGTGACAGTGCAATATTAAGGCATTACCAAATGAATCTGATGATGGAGACAGGAGGTGGTCATAACGAGCAACATGTTTGGGCTCATTAGTGCCCTCTTTAGGTTTCTTCGTTGTTAATGATCGTGACAAATTAAAAGTACTGTACGTAGTAAACTGATTGTTTTGACTATGCATGTGAATTGCATAACTGGTACCGATGTATTATTCACTGTTTAAATGAAGCACATAAATGAATAAGATATAGTAGTAAGTTGTGACATTGTGTGCTTGGCAGGAAAAATGACAGTACCGCACTACAGGGGGTGGATCGAGAAAATGTTGCAAAGTAAAAAATATTGCTTCATCTCTAGATGTTTTGGCTTAATTCATTTTTGGAATCCGTCTTCTTTTTTAACTATCTTGGCTGGGCGCCAGGATGGGGATTTTATAGACTGGAATAGCTTGAAACTAAATGAGATTTTCTTAATAGAAGTTTTATATATCAAAGCTTTTTTATTGAGTTGTGCAAACGTCTGTGTTCACAAGAGTACACAAAATTTCAGCTGATTTGACACTAACTCTAGTCATTTAATTGGATAATTGTATTAATCAAGTAGGTAAATATGCTGCCATTGTTATAAATAAACATACTTACCAAAATTTAAAAATAACAAGTTCCAATATTTCTAAATATAGGCTTAGCCCGTGTACATCAAAACTAACTTAAGTTTCTCTTAAATACTGTTTTTCTGAGCATATATTATGAAGTCTGTCATAGAAACAAAAAATCGAACATTATTTTTGCTAAACGGGACTTAATCGCGTATTAACCCGCGCGTGTTGTCCCGTGACCATGGATGTTGCAACACATCCGAAACGTCAGGAGACCTCAATGAAGTAAATAAATAAGTTAATACGCCATTAAATTCCGTTTAGTGAAAATAATGTGTGAGAATCGTGAAAGTTTAAATCAATATAAAAAATCGAACATCAAAAATACCAAAAACAACCAAAAAGAAAAGTATCAACGTACCTACACATTACAATATCGCCGTTGGTGGTGGTTTTTTTTTTTAATTTGTATCCTATTAATCTAAAGATTTTTCTTTTTTATCGAGGCCTTATAGGAAAATTCGGGGCTTTCTTGTAACATCCTTAATAAAGGTTTTATTTTGATAAAAATGAGATAAAAGAATTTTAATTAGGCTTCGGTCGAGCCCTGCGGATAAATATTATCTTTTGAAATATTTTCATGTTTCTCTTGGCACAAATACTTAAAGATTCCGGTCCATTTTCATATCATTTTCATATACCTAATATATTTTTTTATATTATTTACTGGATTACTAAGTTTAGTAACAAAGTTGATGGAAGAATGAAGAAAAAATTAAATCTTTTCTTTTTCAGATAGCAAACAAAACTGAATAGAAAATCTAGTAAATAAAATGCGTTGTTGGGAACACTAATGACTAAGGACGTCAAACTAAATGAGAAGACATGAAACTTTCTTGTCGCATCAAATCAAATATATCAAAGAGGTGTCACCCGGGTCATTTAAAAACCAAGGTAGGATTATTATGGCAGCCGATATTCAAAAAGGCGAAATCTTTTCCGATTGGTACTTAAAAGCGAGGGTGTTAAAGACATTAAGTATAGGAAAGTAAGTTCAGTTAAATAAACGTCACATTCACATATTTAGACGATATAAATGTATCACCAATTTGATGTATCGATGTAGAACATCAATTTGACAAAAGAACTATAGTTAAAGCAATGACGCGTAATTCAATGTCATTTTTGGCATTTTTTTACAGTGTCTGTATGTGATGAAGAACAAGCATGCCAATTTTCAAGTGGTTGCCAGCCAATTTTTTTATTTTTTTTTCTTCGCTCGCTTATTCGGCTCCGGTCACACTTGGAGGGATGGCACACAAATAGGCTACGCGCGCACTGCGGATTTTTGCCGTGCGTTTATTTTCCGCAAAATCTGTGAAGTATGGAACCTCCTTGAAGTGCGCGCACTGCGGAAAATAATCCGTATGCGGATTAAAATCTGTGGTTTGCTGCAGATTGGTTGCGGTGCGGCGACGCACGAATATTCTGCATCCTATGGACTATTGAATAAATCCGCGCACTGCGGAATAAAATCCGTGCGGACAAAGGGCGACCGCCATCCAGTATCTCAGTTGTTCTTGGTGTGATAGTCCATTTTCAACGTCCGTTCTTAACAGAATTGGGACTAGAATGGTAAAACGTGCGGATATGTCACCGCTGTGCGCGTACTGGACACACACAGTTTTTTTTCCTTTGCGATTTTAAAAACGCACTGCCACTCGCCGCACCGCAGTGCGCGCTTAGCCTCAGGCTACCGCGTTTCAATCGGTTGCCTCGCGAATATATTTTTTTTACCATCCCCCTCCTATTTCCGAACCAGTCACAGTTGGCTCAATTCGGGTTGCACAGGGAGGTTCCACAACACTTCGGGAGCTCAAATACCGCGAGCCATCCGGTTGCCTCTCCGACATTGAATTACGCGTCATTGCTCTGAATACTAAGCCAGACGTCAAATTCAGTGTGGCAAATACACCACAATTGTATTGTTCCATCAATCCGACACCGGGTTCTATCGAAAACGTCATTAAGGCCGGTTCCCAATAATCAATCCACCGATAGTTTTCCTTACCAACAGTTACGTTTTGACACATTTCCTACGGGTAATCTGTCAGTCTATAACTGCTGGTAAGGAACACTGTCCGTGGATTGATTATTGGGTGCAAAATATTATTACTTAATTACAAAAAAATAACACTTAAGTTTGTGTCAGAATCCATTCTTACTTACTTACTTACTAATATTATAAATGGGAAAGTCTATGTGTGTGTGTTTGTTTGACCGTCTTTCACGGCCAAACGGAGCAATTAATTGACTTGATTTTTTAAGTGGAGATAGTTGAAGGGATAGATAGTAACATAGGATAGTTTTTATCCTCGAAATCATCCCCTAAGGGGATGAAATGGGGGGGGTGTAAAAGTTTGTACGGAGCTGCAATATAAACGAGCTCCACGCAGACGGAGTCGCGGGCAGAAGCTATTTTAATATAAAGGTATAGCTTTGGATATCTGCCTAACCATTTGACCAACTGTTTAGTTCTCACATATTTTCTGACCGTCGTTTTTTAAACAATCCCTTAAATCAGTGGGGTGACGGGTACAATCGGGCATGAAATAGGCATTTAAGTTTCTACACCCAGATTTAGATTTCTCATGTACCTTTGAATTTTGTATTCTTAAGAAAAGGACAAAGCATATTTTAATTTATCGGAGGCATTTTAAGTTTTATGAAGAAGAGGGTTAAATTGAACGGTGAGTTGATGAATACGCGCATCGCATTACCAAGTACTACGGTTATTTCACAAAAAAAAATCTTAGCGCGAATATGGGGTCTTTTTCAAAATATTATTCAAATCATAACGTTCAAATCGCAGTAAACATTTACTAATATACCAACTAATTTCCGTGTGTTTAAAAATACCTAAAAATGTTTCTTCACTGAGAACCTTGTATTTAAAACGGATGTCATATAACATTTTATAATTCTCCTCTTACATTTTCTTCATGAGTGTACTAACTTGAAATGAATAAAAACCAGTCATTTTAAGTCCACGCCATGGAGGATACCATAAAAGCGTTCCATCAAGTCCTTTCAGTCTCAGGCATCACAATCTTCGCCAAGACCAACTGGGACTCCAAGCTATGGCTCTCCTGGCAAATCTTCAATATCGTCATTGGCTTTTTCACTATTATCTTTACCACCGCTTACGCCATCGATAACATATCAGACATCGTTGCCTGTATCAAAGGCGCCTGCATTTGGACCACTGGCTTGATCATGTTTATTTCATTCTGCGTCTGTTTCATTTTCCGCAAACAATTCAGACAATTCCTGGATGAAATGGCTTTTAAAGACGCCATGATAGAAATGCCGTTGATTGAATATGTTTTGAAGTTAGAGCAAGGGGGGCGGCTGAACGAATTAAAAGGGATTGTTGTTGAGTCCCAGGAGAAATTACTCAAACTAACTCGGGTTTTGTTAAAAACTTACGTTTTCAGTGTGTGGGCGTGTGCAACGCTGTATTTGAGCGATTCTGTATACACAATGTTTACTAGGCAGGATGATTCTTTGAGAATCTTGGGTAAGCTCGTTTATTTTAATTATTTGCGTATTTTTATTGTCTAGTATAATTGATGAAAAAATATTGATAACAATTGTATCAACGGTAGGAATTGATATAATAAATGTTACTACACTTACTATGGGACTAGGTCGATTTGTGTAGGATTGTCCCCTTATATCTTATATATACATTTTTTTTTTTAATGTTTGTTCATATTATTAATCTGGATACACTTGCTCAATTTTGGGCTTCCTAAATACAAGAAATGGGGGTGGGCTGCTTATTGATGTATTCATATAATTGATCTGGATATCTGTGCACATTTTTGGGCTTCCTAATATGTAATAAACATATATAAACTATTTTTGACAAATAACTCGATCTGCACTGCTTAATGCGGGATTGGCCTAAGAAGGTACATAAATATAAGAACTTGATTAATATAACTTGGCGTGTTTTAGGATTCGAGATGTGGGTCCCTTGGAGTCTACAGAATTTCAACGTTTACTTAGCAACATTTGTTTTCAATGCCTACTCTGGTTATTTGTGTTGCATAGGTAAGTGAACCTTGATACATTTTCTCCCAGCAGTTAAATAAATTAGGGCCATAACATGCAAATCGAATTTTAATTAGTGTCAGCTACAATCAAGATTGAATACTCAGGTGAATGTCTCAATAGATAAGAGAACTTATATCCGGGTTATATTACGGACAATTAATTCACCTTACACTCAGAGAAAAATCCGGAGACAAGGCTGCAGTTTTACATTGCGAAAGAATTATTGATAAAATAACAAAACTATTTTGAGACATTGACAAACTTTCCTTTGCTAGCGTAACAACTTTTTTTTTGCGAAACGCAATTATTGCGAAACTAACAATAAAACTTTTGTTAAACTATCAATTTTTCGGTTCCTTGTTAAAATAGCAAAGAAATAAATTGCGAATCTTACATAGTGTTGCTTTGCTCATTGCACAACGTTCAATTAGTGAGTTGTGGTTTTAGCAACCTTGAAAACCTTTGTCAAAATGACAACAGAGAACTTTGCGAAATTTTCACAGCTAAAGTTTGTGAGTTTCACAATGTCTGGCGCCACATTGCTTTTAACTTTATGGCATTAGCAACGTCAAGAGTCTTTGTCAAAATCACAAAAGAGAACTCTGCGGAATCTACATGGTTAAAGTTTGTGGCGTTCACAATGTTCGCCGCCACATTGATTTATACCTTGTGGCTTTAGCAACTTCAATAACACTTTGTCAAAATCACAAAAGAGAACTCTGCGAAATGTACACGGTTAATGTTTGTGAGGTTCACTATGTTCACCGCCACATTGTTTTTTACACTGTGACGATAGCAACGTCAAGAGCCTTTGTCAAGTTTGTCAAAATAACATAATAGAACTCTGCGGAATCTACATGGTTGAAGTTTGTGGGGTTCACAATGTTCACCGCCACATTTATTTATACCTTGTGGCTTTAGCAACTTTAATAACACTTGTCAAAATCACAAAAGAGACCTCTGCGAAATGTACACGGTTAATGTTTGTGAGGTTCACTATGTTCACCGCCACATTGTTTTTTACTCTGTGACGATAGCAACGTCAAGAGCCTTTGTCAAGTTTGTCAAAATAACATAATAGAACTCTGCGGAATCTACATGGTTGAAGTTTGTGGGGTTCACAATGTTCACCGCCACATTTATTTATACCTTGTGGCTTTAGCAACTTTAATAACACTTGTCAAAATCACAAAAGAGACCTCTGCGAAATGTACACGGTTAATGTTTGTGAGGTTCAAACTCAAACTCAAACTCAAACTCAAAATTATATTTATTCAAGTAGGCCCAGTAACAAGCACTTTCAAATCGTCAGGTAGAAACATAATCTTAAGCTAATTACTTCGAGTAATTTATTAAACATAAAAAGTAACATTTAAATGAAATATTTAAAATTTTATATAAAAAAATACTAGTCTAGAATGTTTCTAGAAAGACAATCTAATGTCAAAAAATAAATAAAACGAGAATAATTAATTAAAAACACAATGTCAAATTTTTCCAAACGGCATAAATAAATTATAAATCCAGTCAAAATTAGTCCCAAGAAGTTTTATCATTCATGTAGTCTTGTGCGCTATAATAAGCTTTAGAAATAAGTTTACGTTTCACATAGTTTTTGAATTTATTAATAGATAACTCAGTTACGTTTCCAGGAAGTTTGTTATAAAACCTTACACAATTACCCATGAATGATTTTTTTATTTTTTGGAGCCGAGTGGTGGGCACCGCGAGCTTATGCTTATTTCTAGTATTAATATTATGTATGTCACAGTTTCTCCTAAAATTGACAATGTTTTTATGTACATACACAATATTTTCATAGATATATTGACAATGCAATGTCATGATATTAATATTTTTAAACTTATCCCTAAGTGAGTCTCTCTGTTTCAATCTATATATCGCCCGAATAGCCCGTTTCTGCAGAACAAAAATCGAATGAATGTCCGAGGCACTGCCCCACAATAAAATACCATATGACATAATGCTATGGAAGTAGCTAAAATATACTAATCGAGCTGTTTTCACGTCTGTTAATTGACGGATCTTACTCACTGCAAATGCTGCAGAACTCAGTCTATTCGAGAGATTAGCAATATGGGGACCCCATTGAAGCTTAGAATCTAACGTTAAACCAAGAAAAACTGTGCTATCAACTAGTTCCAATTCCTCATCTTTCACAAAGACACTCCCTTGCTCGTGTTCAACGTGATTCGTGACAAATTTAATACATTTAGTCTTCTTCTCATTTAACAATAAATTATTAATATTAAACCAATTTACTACTTTAGAAATAGCATTGTTTACGTCATTGCAAGCTTTTTGCTGTCTTATAAGTTTGAAAATAAGTGAGGTGTCATCAGCAAATAATACCATATCATGGTGGGTCTTTACGAGATATGGCAAGTCATTTATGTAGATAAGGAACAGGAAAGGTCCCAATATTGATCCCTGCGGTACACCCATCGAGACCAATGACCCCGGTGATCGCTGTCCATTCACTTCGACCCTTTGTATTCTACCATGTAAGTATGACTTTAGTAAATTCACTATGTTCACCGCCACATTGTTTTTTACTCTGTGACGATAGCAACGTCAAGAGCCTTTGTCAAAATAACATAATAGAACTCTGCGGAATCTACATGGTTAAAGTTTGTGGGGTTCACAATGTTCACCGCCACATTGATTTATACCTTGTGGCTTTAGCAACTTCAATAACACTTGTCAAAATCACAAAAGAGAACTCTGCGAAATGTACACGGTTAATGTTTGTGGGGTTCACTATGTTCTCCGCCACATTGTTTTTTACTCTGTGACGATAGCAACGTCAAGAGCCTTTGTCAAAATAACATAATAGAACTCTGCGGAATCTATATGGTTACAGTTTGTGGGGTTCACAATGTTCACCGCCACATTGATTTATACCTTGTGGCTTTAGCAACTTCAATAACACTTGTCAAAATCACAAAAGAGAACTCTGCGAAATGTACACGGTTAATGTTTGTGAGGTTCACTATGTTCTCCGCCACATTGTTTTTTACTCTGTGATGATAGCAACGTCAAGAGCCTTTGTCAAAATAACATAATAGAACTCTGTGGAATCTACATGGTTAATGTTTGTGGGGTTCACTATGTTCACCGCCACATTGTTTTTTACTCTGTGACGTTAGCAACGTCAAGAGCCTTTGTCAAAATAACATAATAGGACTCTGCGGAATCTACATGGTTATTGTTTGTGGGGTTCACAATGTTCGCCACCACATTGATTTATACCTTGTGGCTTTAGCAACTTCAATAACACTTGTCAAAATCACAAAAAAAGAACTCTGCGAAATATACACAGTTAATGGTTGTGGGGTTCACTATGTTCACCGCCACATTCTTTTTTACTCTGTGATGTTAGCAACGTCAAGAGCCTTTGTCAAAATCACAAAATAGAGGGGCTACCGCGAAGTGAAAACGAATTTCGTTCGATTATCTCCCTCTCTGTCGCACCTGCTAGTTCGAGCGACAAGGACGAAGATACACGAACAAAGTTCGTTTTCGTTTCACGTTAGCCCCTCAGAACTCTGCGGACTCCACAGTTCAAGTTTGTAAGATTCACAATGTTTGCCTGTGTTATAAGGGTAAATAATCCAATGTAGGTCTATTGTCATGATAACATTTAGAAAAAATATACGAATAAGTTTAAAGGCATTCTTTTCTGTGCCTCTGTTAGTGAAGTTTTCCTAGAGTAGTAAGCAATGCACAATTTTGCAATACTTCTTAGAATTTTGCAATTTATTACTCACTAGCTTCCGCCCGCGACTTCGTCTGCGTGGACCCGGGATAAAAACTATCCTATAATTTAATCCAGGTTATAAACTATCTTCGTACAAAATTTCATCCAAATCGGTTAAGCCGTTTAAGCGTGATTGAGTAACAATCATCCAAACATCTAAACACCTAAACATCCAAACTTTCGCATTAATAATATGATATTAATATTATATAGTAAGAAGTCTGTAGGAAGGATACAAGACAATGCGAAAACTAGTGGTAGTGGTCTCAGAAAAATCCCAGTTAAAACTAGTTTCGGAAAACTGGTTTTGAATAGGAAAACGTGGTTTTTCTAGTCCTCGCTAGTGAGGTTATTGCACAGATTACAGAGAAAAGCAGATAGGCCCTAATAAATTGAACGTTTTCTATACATCCGATCTCTTCTCACTTACGTACTGAACGCCGAGTAAGAAAGGGATAGAACCATGTTATCTGACAGGTCTTCATTCGTCATTGTCTCCGCTTTCTCGCTCGCACGATGTAATTCGCTCTCTCGCTCGCTCGAGAAACAGAGTGCACAGAAAGATATTTTCTTACAAGTTATCGATATCGATATTTGGATTGGCAGCGCAAACATGCCTCCATATGGTAGCATTAGTCAGCTTCTGATCAATTAGGACTGACAAATCATGACATATAGGGATCCCTTATAGGGATAAGTTCGCCTTTGTACTTTGATCTATTGTGTGACATGTATATTCCTTAACCTGTTATTGTGTACAATAAAGTGCTTACATACATACATACATACATATATAGGTAGACCTCATATCACAACATGCATACGACATGGCTCCACCATGTCGTGACAGTTGTCCGTCTCATTTGTTCACATTATTCTATTTCACTCTGTTGGACTACATGTTGTTGGGTTCATGTTACTAGGTGTGTAGACCCCAATACCTTGCACGTCCACCGCCAGTCCGCCACGCTCACCGTCTGCCGCAGCAAAGAGTATAAAAATGTGCCGCAGCACGACTGCGTTTGCGTGGTTGAGCAGGTTCTTGAGCAGCTATTTTTTATTGGTACTTATTGTATTAGGTACGTAATGCCTTTACCCTAAAAATTGAATTCTAAGAAAGGTATTTGTTTGCTAAAGCCGCAATGTCAAGAATTGCTAAATTCACAATGGGAAGAAATCAACTTGTAAATTTCACACACACATTTAAACATTGCTAGAAACACAACGTAAACTTTGTTAAAATAGCGTTGTTACATTAGTACTTTGCAGAATGGACAAAAGAATCGTTCATTTCGCTGGCAACATTCATAGCACGCACATGTCAGTGAATTCTCTTTGATTTGTTCGAAGCGAACGTACCTACAAAGATTTGTTTCTTCATCGTTTTTTTAGTAAAGAAAAGAAATTATTCAACGTTAAAAGTGACAACGTTAAAGAACAATGGACGAATTAAGTGAGTTTCTGTTTAACAGTGATTTGCTACCACTGTATGGACCGCTACACGGTAAGTTATAAATTTAGTAGTTGTACTAAAAATGTTATGTGTGTTTTTGTTGTTGTTATTGTGTTGTGATTGTGACTCGCTTTTCATCCAAAATCTATTAGATGATTTCTTTAACCAAATTTGAGACATCCAATTATTTAAATGTTAGGTTAAAGTAGGTACCTACGTTGCGTTGGACTGAAATTATCATTTTTGTAGACAACTGCATCGTACCTAACGGCCAATTACTAATATGTTTTTCTTGAAATCATTGATTTTCTCAAAATTATTATACATATGCTCATTAATCTCATCATGACAAAAATACGAGTATTGCCGACATTTTAATTTGTTACCGCCATGACAGTGCAGTGATATGAGATGAGATGAAAGCGTAGGTAAAAAGGCGTAGAGTAAAAAAAATAAGTGGTACCTACTATAATTGTTTCTACGCTTATAGATCAGGGCGCGGATCTAGATTTTTTGTTAAACGCTAATGACCATGAACTGTCAGCATTGGTGCCGGCAATAGTTCAGAAAGGAAAACTTCGCATGGCGTTAGATCGAGAAAGAGATCGTGTGAGCAGCTTAAATTTTTGCATACCGTAATAGGCGGGTTCACACTGAACGAGCCGCCTCGCGAGGAAATTGCCGCGCGTAGCAGCTCGGTCGGTGACGTTGACGTCAGTGTAGACTTGCTTCTCCCGAGGTATTGCAACCACGCGTGCAGCGAGGCACGTCTACACTGGCCGAGCTGCTTCGCGCGGCAAGTTCCTCGCGAGGCCACAACGTCAGTGTGGACTCTACTTGGAGTAGTTTGAGTCTATTTTATTTATTTATGGATTTTATCCTATCCTAAACCTGATGATGAGTGATGACACAAGTGTTTTAATACCTAGTTACATGGAGTTGCATATACTACTTTATCACGCCTAACTTTCATTTTTCTTTATAGAAAAAAGTTGAAAATGTGCAGAGGGATGTAGAGCAAGTTATAGCTCCACTTCAAAAACAAGACTCCTTCGTGATTCAAAAATCTAGTTCACCCTGTATTGCTGCAACATCATCATCATCTAGTTCACTCTGTATTGTTGCAACATCATCATCATCTAGTTCACCCTGTATTGTTGCAACATCATCATCAACTGAATTATTGGTAATTTTAATAATATCCATACTCTGTACTTAAGGTGGATTATGCATTTGTATCTCATTGTTGTTTTAAATATGATTTTGCCCAAATCCATACTAATCCATACTAATATTATAAATGCGAAAGTGTGTCTGTCTGTTACCTCTTCACGCTTAAACCGCTGAACCGATTTAGGTAAAATTTGGTATAGAGAAAATTTGAGTCCCGGGGGAGGACATAGGATAGTTTTTATCCCTGAAATCATCCCCTAAGTGGGTGAAATGGGAGTTGAAAGTTTGTATGGTGCTGCGATATAACAAGTTCCATGCGGACGGAGTCGCGGGCAGAAGCTAGTAACGCCATAAATATGGTTGACTAACTAATAGCCTTGGGCCTCAGTAGCCTGAAATAAATGTTTATGATTAATAACTGACTTCTAATTCTTTTGTAACTCAGTGCTTACTTGATTTTCAGGAATGGGATCTCAATTGTGAGGACCTACAGTTTATAGATATAGTGGCTACGACTAGTGGACTCAAACAAATTTTAGAAAACACCAGCATTGGGAAACCTCTTCTAAATAAACAATCCTTATGCTCTAATGACCGAAAAACACTGACGGGCCCTTATTGTAGAGGCGGAACTTCGAAAATTGAAAAATAACACCGAACCAATAAGAAAAGAGACTTGAGTTAATTACACAATATTTTTGATAAATAAAAGTTTTTCTTATAAATCGTGTTTCATATTTATTTCAGGTAGAGATGGTCGTCCGCGACTTTTGGCATCGATTAAAGGTCGAGCCACACCGGATGCGTGGGGTGCACGTGCGTGTGTGCGTGTACGTGGCGTGCGCGTTGTATCGTATGAAATATCATAGCAGATGACACACCGCTTTGCGTGGCGTGCACGTGCGCGTGACTTGTGTGCCACGCATCCGGTGTGGCTCGGCCTTTATTCCACGGGTAGACTGCGGGAGCAACAAAGCTAACATTGCTAACCCCGCAATATTCTACGGGTCTAGCAATGTTATCATTGTTACCCCCACAATATTACACTGCGGGAGCATCAAAGCTAACATTGCTAACCCCTTAATATTCTACGGGTCTAGCAATGTTATCATTGTTACCCCCACAATATTACACTGCGGGAGCAACAAAGCTAACATTGTTACCCCCGCAATATTACACTGCGGGAGCAACAAAGCTAACATTTTTACCCCCGCAATATTACACTGCGGGAGAAACAAAGCTAACATTGCTAACCCCGCAATATTCTACGGGTCTAGCAATGTTATCATTGTTACCCCCACAATATTACACTGCGGGAGCAACAAAGCTAACATTGTTACCCCCGCAATATTACACTGCGGGAGCAACAAAGCTAACATTGTTACCCCCGCAATATTACACTGCGGGAGAAACAAAGCTAACATTGCTAACCCCGCAATATTCTAAAGGTCTAGCAATGTTATTATTGTTAACCCCGCAATATTACACTGCGGGACCAACAAAGCTAACATTGCTAACCCCGTAATATTCTACGGGTCTAGCAATGTTATCATTGTTACCCCCGCAATATTACACTGCGGGAGCAACAAAGCTAACATTGCTAACCCCGCAATATTCTAAACGTCTAGCAATGTTATCATTGTTACCCCCGCAATATAACAAAGCGGGACCAACAAAGCTAACATTGCTAACCCCGCAATATTCTACGGGTCTAGCAATGTTATCATTGTTACCCCCGCAATATTACACTGCGGGAGCGACAGAGCTAACATTGCTAACCCCGAACCGCTACCTTGTGAAATTCGCTATGTTGTAATTCACAAAGTTATTACCTACACCTTGTCTCATTCGCAACGTTGGTCCATTAAGTTAAGTTTGCTAAAGAAGCAATGTGAAAATTGTGAAAATATACATTTGTAAAATTCGCAATGTTATATAACACAAAGTTAATACTTCCACTTTGTCTAATTCGCAACTTTGTTCTAATAAGTTTAGTTTGCTAAAGAAGCAATGTGAAAATTGTGAAATAGGAGCCGACAGATTAACATTGTGAAAAACATACATTTGTAAAATTCGCAATGTTATATATCACAAATTTAAGACTTCTACATTGTCTAATTCGCAATATTATTTCGCAAAATTAACGTTGCTGCGCCAGCAATTCAACTCTGTTGGCTCCTATTTCGCAACGTTTTTTTGTTATTTTCGCAATAGTTTTTTCTGAGTGTATCTTAGTTTACAAGTCGAAGCTATATTTTACTTGTTTATCTTGAAAAATGTCATGTTGGTAAAACGGAAATTAAAAGTCTGCGGCATAATCAGAATGATCCAAATAAACCAAAAGCACAGAATGATCGTTCGTTAACGGTGACACTTTTATTATTATATCCTCTTAAAAAAATAGGCCTTTTATTCAAATAACAACGTACCGGAAGGCGGGGCGTGGGTAGCCCCCCCGCAAGGTGGATTGATGACCTGGTAAAGGTTGCTGGAGTTCGCTGGATGCGGGTGGTGCAGGACCGGTCACTTTGGCATTCTTTGGGGAAGGCCTATGTCCAGCAGTGGACGTCTTTCGGCTGATATGGTGATGATGATACAAATAGCAAAACAGTCCGACACTTAATATTTTCTTCTTATTTGGTTTCCAAATGTTACTATTGGTTAAGTTTCGAGAACGAAACCTCGATTTTATTGTTTTTCACTTAAGATTTTTAGTCGATGCTGCAGCTGTCTTTATAGCACTAGCGCGCAGTCCCACCTACTTCAGCGCGACAAAAATACTGATCTTGAATTCTTAAATCTGAAAACGGGTAATGTAGGGAACATTAACTTTCTCATCTTCGTAGAGAAAACATGGCGATATTATTGTTCTAGCGTACCCTGGTCTCCAACTAACGATAATCCTGCTGGTCGGCCAGATTATAAGGCAGCTGCGGATTCTCACCTTCATTATGCTTCACCTGGATGAGCTGGCTCTGG
This sequence comes from Epinotia demarniana, assembly GCA_945867215.1. NCBI lineage: Eukaryota > Metazoa > Arthropoda > Insecta > Lepidoptera > Tortricidae > Epinotia > Epinotia demarniana. The sequence goes on from OX244261.1 coordinate 22,300,928, forward strand.
AAATCGTCGGTCACAAAGGCCACAGGTGGCAGGCTTACTGCACATCTATTCTCTCGCAGTGTGTCGACCACTATATTAAACTTAAGCGGTAAATGTACTTATGCGGTGTATGTAGATGCAGAGAAACCTCCCTGCTAACTTTTATGTTGGGGGCTCATGATAAATCTGCACTGCACTAAACGAATATCATCAACGCTTGGTGCGCGTGTATTTTTTTAAATTACGTAGTAGTTATATTTGTTTGAAATTGATTGCGCTACATCGTCAATGCGGTCATAAAATATCGGACTTAAAGTATTTGACCCGTATTTTTTTTCCTACATTTCTTCTCAAGTTTGGCCCCGAAGGGACCCAATATAAAATATTAGGAGAACAAAAAAAAAAAATTATTCCAATATAAATTAATAAAATAATAAATAAAAAGCCTTTTATTTCCCTTCTTTTTTTACATTTGTGCTCGTTTAAATATAGGTATGTTTAACTTATTCTATTTTTATATATATATATGTTGGAGAAAGGTTGATCGGAGCGGGTAATTGGGCTTCTTCTGGGATATCGGGCATGGCGACGGACTTCCTATCACGTTTGCAAATAAAAATCAGACGAAATATACCACTTATGCTTTATTCGCATTCACATAGTTAAAAGATAGTTAATAGTAACACTAAACTAAATATCGAATCGGATTCACACAACTATTAACGGTAAGCTATTTATTTGCCATAGACCTTAACATTGTACTAGGGTACCTAGGTATGCACTAGATCGGAAACCGACAAGTCTCTTGGCGAGAACGTCTAATTCGTACAAGCGCTCAATACAGAATGTCCCGCAATGGCGGTTTATTCCCGCCAGCTAGATACCGATTCCCGCCAAGAGCCATGTCCAAGCGAGGGACAAAGTTGTTTAACCAATCAGCGCCAAGATATTAGCCCAACGCTTGCGTTTCCAGTGTACCAACATAAAATTACAATCGACAGCCAATCAGAATAAAGAACCACCGGACATTAGTCTACAGGTTGGCCAACTTAACTCTAAACATAACATTGCCATTTAAATCACAATTTAATTGAAACAAGTAGGGTGTTACCAGCAAATAAAATCGAATGAATTACGTTAACTGTCAAATGGAGTCACTACCAGTTGACAGCGATCAAACAACAACCGATTGTTTACATAAGATTACCCACTTTAAAATTATAAACATCGTTGCTAACTGTTGGCGCCGCTATCACAATTCGACATATATATATTATTATAATTATTATTTTTATTTTATTAGATGTGGTAGAATATATCAGGAACCCCTCTCAGGTAAAGGCCTCTTCCAAAGATTGCCATTTGTGACGGTCTTGAGCGTCAAGTTTCCAATTTGGTCCCGCAATTTTTTTAATCTCGTCCTCCCAGCGTGAGTATGGTCTTCCTGGTCTACGTTTGCCCTGTGGGCCTTTCCATGATGTAACTATTTTTGTCCATCTATGATCTTTAAGGCGCGCTACGTGTCCAGCCCATCTCCACTTCAGTTTTAGTGCTTGTTCGAGCGCGTCCGTAGTCTTCAACTTTTCTCTTATTTTTGTATGTCTAATTTTATCATTTTTTTTTAATATTTAACATGCTTCTTTCCATTCCCCTTTGGCACGTAATTAATTTATTTTTGATGGCGTTAGTAAAATTCCACGTTTGGCACGCATATGTTAGACATGGAATAAGACATGTGTCCATGACTTTCTTTTTCACTTTTACTTGCATGTTGCTCTTGAATATATCTTTGAGACTCCAGTATTTTTTCCATTTATTATTTATTCTTCTTTTGACTTCTAATTCGTTAGAGTTGCCCTGGAATCCAATTTGCTTACCCAAATAGATATATGCATTGATCGACGTATTCTAGTGGTTCATTATCAATTTCTATTTTAGATTTTTCATAGTTAGTTATGATTTTTGTTTTCGACTTGTTCATTTCGAGACCCACCTGCTTGCTAGCGTCTTGGAGAGTTTTAACCATGTATTGTAGATGTGGTCCAGTTTCTGCTAGTAGCACGATGTCATCTGCAAATCTGAGATGACTCAGGTATTTGTCTCCGATTTGTAGAGCTTGTTTTTGCCAATCAAGTTTGCTTATAACATTTTCTAAAATTGCAATAAAAATTCTAGGAGAAAGCGGGTCGCCCTGTCGTACTCCTCTTTTGACCGGGAAGCTCGGACCAATAGTTTCTAACTTCACTTTGCTTGAGCTTTCTGAGTATATGCTTTTTAGTATTTTTATGTACTTCATATCTACATTATGAGTTTGTAATGATTCCCATATACTTTCGTGTGAAACGGTGTCGAAAGCCTTCTAGTAGTCGACAAAGGCTATGTATAATGGTCGTTTTTGCTCCTGGAACTTTTCGATTACCTGCTGAAGAGTGTGTATGTGGTCGATAGTGCTGAATCCTTTTCCTAAAACCGGCTTGTTCGATCGGTTGATTATTTTCTAATGACGTGCTTATTCTATGGTTTATAATGGTCGAAAAAAGTTTGTATATAGATGGAAGCAGGCTTATAGGTCTGTAGTTGCCGATTTCTTCAGGATCTCCTTTTTTGTATAGTAAAATAATTATAGATCGCCACTGTGATGGCGTTTCTGCTGTTTCCATAATAAGATATTCAATCTTATTATGGAAACAGCGAAGCGATGCGAAATGTGCGAGCGGCGCGGCTAGTTCTTCTTGGGCGATTTTTAAAACGTCGTTTGTAATGTTATCAGAGCCTGGACTTTTATCCGATTTTAGTTTTCGTATCGCAGCTATTATTTCATTGCAGTCTATTGGTGGAACATGGAATGGATTATCTAATACAGGTGCATTCAAGTTGTTAGTGGGACAAAATGTAGAGCAGTATTGGTTGTTTTCGTCCATTGTTACATTGTGATATGTCTCTATAGAAGTTTGTCGCTACATCTATTATATCTTTCCTGTTGTATTTCGATTCTTCGGATTTTTTTAAACCTTCAATCCACGTTTTCATGGTTCTCAGTTCCTGGTATCCCTTTTTCAGGCTTCCTTTTTGTTCCAGATGTTTTTCCAAAGTTGAAGATCTATATTTCTGGTAATCTTTTCTTATATATTTGCTTATAAGTTTGTATAGAGCTTTAAGCTCGTTTTTCTAAGGGGCCCAATATTCTACCCAAATTGGGGTTAAGAGTTTGTGTAATTTTGAGGTATCCCAGGTGCAAAATGGCAGATAGCCTTTGCGCTAGAGCGCCTTTGAAATAATGAATTTTGTATTTTATGTGTAACTAGCTTGTGCCCGCGACTTCGTCCACGTGGAACTCATTTATATCGCAGCTCCATACAAACTCATACCCCCCTCCCCCCAATTTAAGGGATGATTTCGGGGATAAAAACTATCCTATGTCACTCTCCATCCCTTCAACTATATCCACTTAAAAAATCACGTCAATTCGTCGCTCCGTTTTGCCGTGAAAGACGGACAAACACACACATACACTTTCCCATTTGGATTTAAAATGTCAATCATGCAAAAAAAGCTAAAAATACGAACGTTTTAAATACATTTTATATAATTTGGTAATATCATAATGGTGTTAAAATAAATTAAGTCAGTTGAATACAATTTCGGATTCAGGTGATTCACAAACTTGTGCTAGGCAAAGTTTAAACTAAGAAAAAACCTTTTTGTTTTAAATATAAATCGGTTTTACTTTTTTAAACTTTTGCACGAGCTCATACTGGTAAGTTAGATATGTAAAAGATGTTGCAAACCGTTTTTCAACGGATTCAATAAATTAAACATTTTCAGCTTAGTTTAATTAGGAGGTAAATTAGGATTAACTGCCAGATAACATATTTTATTATTGACAACCAGAAAATACAAAATAATGGCGTTTTTGTAATTACCTACGGTTTAAGCCTGACATTTAGGGAAACCTGACGCACGTAAAATGCGCTAGCCTTGAGTTAGGTGATCGAGCTCTTGGAAAACAAAACACCATCCACGTTTGATCCGTACCGTACATTCAATTTCGATGTATAAATAAATTAAATTCAAATTAATTAATATTAATTTTTAATTTGAAATTATTTAATTTAATTTATCAGTTGGTACGTAAAAGAAAAATCTTTTAATAAACACATTACGTTTGAGGTTAAGATGTATTATCGATTTAACAAAGCAGCAAATATCAAGCACTATAATACACATATAAAACATACCTAGACAAGATACATACATCAACAATTATCCATTCTTAAAACTCTAATGGCTAAAAATGTTTACTACAATGTAAAAATAATTATAACAAGCGATTTGGTTTCAGTAACGTGCTAAGGATACATGAAAAAATAAAAAGACCGGGTTGCACTCCGGGAGTGCCGGCTGAAGTGAAGACTTGAATATTAACGTTGTGCATTTTTGATATTTTTGAATGCTTAAGGAATAATTTTGCACGATTTTATTTTATTATCAGTATAATAGTACTATAATTTATGTGGTAAAATACAATATTCATTTATTGCGCTATCGTACACAAACATGCCAATTTATATTACATGAAAAATTTAACACTCCAGAACTATTACAATTATTTAACATTAATAAGTTTATCTCTCAGAAAAATCAACTTCCATCCATCTTACGAATCTGACGGTCACGTGACCTGACGCCAGTTTAACATTTTTTCCCCATCACGAAAAAAGCACAGCGCCACTAAAGAAGTTATCACGTCAAAAAATCAGATAAGTAACGATTTAGCCAACTATAAATCTCCAAATGAGAACACTACGAACACGTAAAATCGCCGTCAATAGATTTTTCTAACTACAGTAGAACCCGCTTAACACGATCACGCTTAAAACGATTTCTCGCATAATTACGCCATTTTATGTTAGTCACATTTCATAACGCTTAATACGATTCTTCATCCCGTTTAATACGCCTACAAGCGCACGCGCGTTGTCTCTCGCGGCAGCGGCGAGCGGCTGCAGACGAATTCGAATTATAAATCCTATGTTTTCAAGGGAGAAACTTGTCATGGTGGCAAAGCAAGTAACGATAAACTGTTCTGGCTTGTGCCAATTCTGATGGGTCAGAAAAGTGGCGTTTGCTAGTGATTGGTGAGGCGAAGAATGCACATTGCTTCAAAAACGTAAGATCGTTCCCTGTAACTTATGATGGACAATCTCGAGCCTAGATGACCGGCCTTCGTTTCATCCAGTGGTTAAAATCTCTAGATGATCACTTTCAGATTAAATATAGACGCATATTTCTATTAATTGACAACTGCCCCGCTCACCCTAAAGGTGTTGAGCTACAGAATATCAAGCTTGTTTACTTACCTCCAAATGCGTCAAGCAAATGACTACCGATGGATCAGGGCATCATAAAGGTCCTTAAACAAGTTTGATTGAGATGACCATGTACCCAACCCCCTATCCCGTATACGCTTTCTCGCTTAAGACGCGTTTTTCGTTGGGTCCCTGAGAAATCGTCTTAAACGGGTTCTACTGTAGGTATGTAAACAAACCGCCATATGTATAGAAATTGTCTTTCACTATGGCGGTTCGTTTACATAGTCAGTAAATTCTATTAACGGCGACTTTAGTCAAAAACTGAGAGAACTAGCATAATTATCACCTTACATTTTATCTAATAACAATATACACGTAGCACGCACATATCACGAAGAACCGATGGCGGTTGGGGCGGAAAGGTTCACGAGTGGTGACCACGTACCGGAAGGCGCGACGTGGGTAGGCCCCCGACAAGATGGACTGATGGCCTGGTAAAGGTCACGGGAGTCCGCTCTGGTGGCGCTGGACTGATATGAGGATGATGATGATGATAAATTATACATGTATATGTATATACCTCGTAATGTGTACATCATACTTAACTACATAGAATTTAATAACACCACTGATAAATAATCCTAGTAAATACGAAATGTACAAGATATCAAACGAATTAAGTTGCGACTGATTCTTGCAAATAAGCTCACAACCTCTGACAAATATTTAAATGTGTACCAACTACGGACACAGATGGACACACACACAGCCGATTTGCTTGACGTCAAAATACAGACGTTCAAATGTACGGTGACACAACGTTTCTGTGTGAGTCCGTCTTACCATTGGCCTGTTTTCTTCAGTTTCAGCAACAAGCTGAATGTGATCTGCCGACCGTTCTACTTGGCCTTAATCCTTGACGCCACCATGCTTGTGTGTGTGTGTTCAGTCAAGATTGCCATCTCCGTAAGTAAACAGCTTTGAATGAATCGTGTAAGAGGGTACGATATCGCCGCTGATGCTGACACGTAGAGTTTGTGGGGGTTTCACTTTACTTTCTTTCAACTAAAACATGCCGTAGATTAATAGGACGACAACTTATTATTTGGAAAGTATTCCAAATAATGTTTTTAGTTACATTTATAAATTGTTACCTACTGAGATGAGTTCTTACTCCGTTCGTGTTTAATTTTGTCAAAATTTCAAATTAAGATTGCCAAAGATACATTATATTTCATGCAAACTTTGCAAACGTCTCCATATTTCAAGATGATCTGCCACTGTTGTTGTCAGAACTTATTTTAGTTAAGACCGTATGTAAAATGTTACATTGCATACCATCTAGCTATTTCAGAATTCCAAGTCTTGAGAAAGCACAAAAATTCCACGACAAAATATCTCATTCCGGCAATATCTCAAGTTGCATCCGGCAAGCAAAAAACATATCCTATAAAGCACTAAGACGCCAAAGAACTGGGGTGTCCTGACGCGCGCAATTCCATTTCAGAATAAATCGTCACTCGACACTATGAAATACTACGTGCATGAATTTTGCTTCATAATGGTCGTGCTTATGTTCTGCATACTTGGGCAGCAGGTTGAAAACGAAGTAAGTCATGGTAATCGAATTATGAAAACAATCGTAGAGCGATGTGAATTGTAATTGTTCCCGTATCACTAAAATTTGCAAAAAGGTGACCAAAATTATGTCAATTTGGTTAATACTCCTTCGCTACCGCGGATTTTTACAGATATCCAAAGACTCACCCGGGTTTGAACAAGGGTTTGACAAGACCATCTGTTCGTACGACTACGTTGCCGACCAAACTAAAAAATTTACATGGGCTAGAGTTCCACAAAATATGTAGATACCAAATTACATTAAGTATATAAGAGCCCATATTCCATATGACCATAACAAAAACACCTTTCAAATACCCCGTTATATAATTTCAGTTAAAAACAGTCATAACAGAAAATCGTAGTTAACTGAAATGTTCATTATTTAATATTCTCGTTTCATATTTGCATTAATTACCCAGGATTACTTATTTCCTTTTAATTAATATCGTCATCATTTCTTGCCTTCATTATTTCAGCTTTTTGCGTACCATATGAACGTTAATTACAGAGAAGCTTTGCAAAATATAAGCTCTTTTTTGTTTTAATTGTTCTCTCAGGCGTACTTCGATATGGTGCCATAATTTTAGCCACATTTTAGCGGTCCAGCTTTTGGTGAAATCTATGAATAATTACATTACCTGTATAGTGTTCATAATAGTACGCATAATGTTCTTGTTTTTTATTTACTTTTTATTTTTTATTAATGTAAATTATATTTGTGTATCAAATTACGCATAACTCCGGATGGGAGGAGCGGCTTCTCCTAACACAAGTATGGTCATACTTACCTGGAGGGGTCAGCCACATAAAATTGTAAAACCTAACTTAAGATACCAAATAAACTATTTTGATTTTTTTGATTTTGATTTTTGAGTGATGTACTTACATTATACCGACTTTAGACCGAAATTTATTAATTCTATGGGGAGTCATATATGGTTAATAGTAAATAGGTACAACCCGCCTATTATTGACCTAGCTTATTTTGGAAGTCGTATAGTGTAATGACGGCGGCGGTATAACGTCAACAAGTGATCGGTAAACCAGGGGCCTCATACACATACTGTTTTCCGTTACTGAATATTTTAATATTTTCGAAATGCTTACATTTTTATGGCAATGGTTAGCAAAATCCGGCCGCTTGGGCGGTGAGGAGGGCGCTACGCTACGTTAATAAGTGCATGAATCGCCTCCTTCACGGTCACCTAGTGGCTTGAAGTTTAATCAAGAATCATGTCTTTTTTTTACACATGTTATACTTTTCAGTGCGCCAGATTGGAAACAGCAGTCACAGAGAACTGGTACATCTTCGACAGAATGCACAAGATGCACGTGCGCATTTTCAAAATGGCGCTGAGTCAACGGATGCCTATATACATATTTGGGTCTATAACATTATCAGCACCTACTTTTACTTGGGTAAATGATATTAAATAATACTTGATTGTAAATGATTTATTACATGCTAAAATATGTTGCATAAACTTATTGAAAGCGCTCCAAATTCGTGTGAGAAATGCACCTGCCCCTGACTGCGCAGGCGAAATAAAGTTTGCACAGCAGCTGCAGTTAGAATTTGGACTTACTGTCTCGGCTCTAAATCATATGTACAGTAATTTATGAAATTATCGTAATAATGAATGACTTAACCAAAAATAACACGTCGTATTTTTTTCATTTCAGTTTTTGAAAACCGGCATGTCATTCTTTACTCTAGTTATGTCCGTGTTGGATGAAAATTAGAACATAGCTTCATTCATATACTTAATGTTAGTATAGAACGTAACGTAGAGCCAAACCAATAAAAAGTTGAATGAAGCATTCCTTTTATTTCAAAACATACACACCAACATCCATATTAATATAATATAATATAGGTACCATACTTCGTAGACCCGGTGGACCCTAAAAAAAAACAATATTAAAACGACAACATACCGATACCGTTACATAGCTCCAGATAATGTCCGTTGAGGGCGTGGACAATCTCCTCACACAACGACAGCAACTCACAATGCGTGTTGCCCTTTGTTCTCCACCCTGGCGCCGCAGATGCAGAAATGAGGTACATCGCAGCCCAGGCGGAACGCCACTGCCACTCGCATCGAGTCGTCGTCAACGAGAGTTCCACAGTATGGAGAGGGAAGTGAATGCAGCCACGCCCCTGACTCCGGCTTACAAACTGACCTTGCCCTCTCTTTGGGCAGCCTCCACAAGGGAATCCAGTGCCCGTCTCACTCCTATGTCGTCCCACGAACACTGGCGATCGGGTTCTTCCGGCCTGCGCCCACTTGGGTTAAGAACCACCCAAGAATCCCAAGCATCAGACGCGTGTGGTATGGTTACGTTGTCAACCTGCACGGAAAGTATATCAGTCACAAGGCCCACAACCCTATCCGCCGATGCCAAGAAAGCCGAAAGGGTAATATCCCGCGCACGCCGAATTCCAAATCCACAATTCCGGATAGAGAGAGACGCATGTTCCCATTGGTCCTGATTACGGGGAAACATTCAAAATCGATTCCAATGTGTCCTATAGCACACAATCAAATGGGTCGATGTCACCGGGGTCCAGCCACGCCGGCACAGTGCGTAGAAGGTAAGGTAAGAAACAAAAACGCAAAAATGTGAGAGCAACGTGAGCGGAAAGGTTTTTTGGCCTAGTCGCCGCCGCCAGGAGAACCTGCTTGGAAGGAAGGCTGCCTGCTTACTTCAAAGGCATCAGGAATGGCTGCTGGGAAAATAAGAGCCTCAGAAGATTAAACGTTTGCTCCGATAACACTCTAAGAGAAAGGCGCATTAGATTGGGCACTGCAAGGGAAGAATTCGCTCTTGGCCACAGAATAGATAATAGTACAAGTACAGAAGGGACACTCCTTTGATCTTTACAAAAGGTGCTTTTTTTCTCAGCCAATACATTAAGATTTATGGCCCTCTGACGTCCTCGACGACGACGGCTACGTTCATCGCTACAAATACATGCCGGTTCCCCAAAGTTGGGGCACCGGCATGTACTTGTAGCGATGAACTTAAATCGCGGAGTGTCTCGCGCCTGACTTGGCACTACTAATCTCCAGGCCCAGCTCTTCGAAACAAGGAAGGAGGGTGATGAGGTATTTCAGTACCACCACCGGTTTCGCCCCGAGGGTGCCATCATCCAGGTACCAAACATTCAAAGGAGACTGCAACTCTGATATAATCTTTTGGATGGCCTGACTAAAAACTAGAGGGCCACGTGCACCAACCTGGGAAAGTAAAAGGGACTCATTGTAAAAGAGATATGACGGTGAGGAGAGAGAAGAGGAAGAGGACGGAACCTCTTCCGTCCCTTTCCTCAAAGGGATGACATCCTCTCCCTAATGTCACGCAGCAAAGCATCCCGTTCGAAGGAGTTAAATGCATTTTTGACGTCCATCTTGATACTCACACAATCCGCGTGACCAGGACCTCAGGAAAAAGTGCGTGCAGCGTGGATAGCAGTCTCGCAGCCCAATCTTGTACCAAAACCCAACTGACAAGGTCGCAGATAGCCAGCCATTTCCTCCCTCACAGCAAAACACCCCAATTAGCAGCCGATGAAACACGCTACGGATAGCTATGGGTCTGAAAGCCCCATCCTTATTTCATAAGGCGCACAAGGACGCTCCATACATATATGGACATATATCAGGGCTTAGGTACTTGGCCGCTAAGTAAAAAAACTGCAGAGTTTAGTAATACATCAAAGTAAACGAATTCCGCTATCAACGGCCAATCCGGAAATTGCGAATTGATAAAACAAAATAACATAACAATGTCCACATAAATGTCAATAGTAATAAAAAACCGGCCAAGTGCGTGTCAGGCCACACGCAGTGTAGGGTTCCGTAGTGCCTGTCTGTCTTAGTTACATCGACGTGCGGTGCGGTTGCGTCGTCCGAATTAGTACGAAAATTGGGCTTTCTAAGTACACATTAAGTTGGTTGACTATTCATCGGTAACTACTTATGCCTGCTTGTTCGTGACAATCGTGACAGGGGACCGATTTTTGACTTTCGAGCGCTCGACTCTTTCACTCGAAAACTGACAAAAATTATGAAATCCTATTTTGAAATAGCGATAGAAAATTTAAAAACGAGTTGTATTGACCACTCGTATTCAATTCTATTGGTACGAAGTAAGTGCCGGCCATTTTGACACTACAAACGTATTTACTTTTATTTGATTTTCGAGCGCTCGAAAGTCAAAAATCGGTCCCCAGTTTTCCTTTTAAATTCATTGTATGTACTACTAACACGATTTTTAAAATCCAATTATAAATTTAAAAAACATGAGAAACAAAAATACTCATAATAAGAAAGAAAGACACTATACTTAGTTTTAGTCATTGTGTATATCATTATTACTTTTTAGTTTCTGTTGATATTTAAAATTATATTTCATATGATATGATTAAAGGATGAAAAATATTTAACTACTTTAAACCTCTATTTTTTCTCTCTTTGATACTTAGGTAGGTACATACCAACTGTTTAAGTAACAATCTTATTCGTTTGTATGCGTTAACCAAAATGTAATTCGTAAAAATCAGACACATACCTATCTACCACAATAACAACCCCGGCCATAAAAATGATTGTCATAAATCATACTGCGAAAACAACATTCAATACATTAAGCATGTTGCAATATCGCAGCTTATCCACAATAAATAAAGTCGACTAATAAAGATTTATTCAAGTTCCGAGATAATATTTATGAGCCCGTTCCATTAACACGAATGGACGCATTAACTAGGAAAATAATCCCTGTAGCCGCAGAAAGTATATGTTTTTTGGTCGTTTGATGAATACCCCGATTTGTTTTTAACCTATAAAAAAACCGGCCAAAAGCGTGTCGGCCCACGCTCAGTATAGGGTTCCGTAGTTTTCCGCCCGTCACAGTAAGTGTCCCAACTTAAGCGTTAAAGCAATGCTCAGCGAACAATCCAAGCAATACTTAGCGAACAATTTAATTATTAAACAACGAACGACCAAAGACAACTAAGACAATTCGAGCACGACGAATGTTCGACCTAATGCCTATGGGCGCACCTGCTCCGACCCCATTAAATCAGGAAAAATCTTAACACCGCCATGTACAGTCGAGTACAAAGATATGTATACGCCTGAAAGTTACAAAATTATGTATCCATTTAAATTTGTAGCCATATTTTAACCAAATATGTATAATATATGCCCAAACAAGGTGACCTTACCGAGTTTACGCCCAATGTTCCAAATTTATGTATACACTAACAAGTAAACAATAATGTGCACGTATTGAGGCAGATTTATATGACTGCAGATACTGTTACAATGTTATGCATACACGTCAATCAAATTTATTTTTGAATACATGAAGCTATCAGTAAAAAATATCTCAATGTTCTGCAAAAATGAACTTTATTAGTTTTGACATACAGTCGTAATTTGAACAAATCTTTTTGACGCTTATTGAAAAGAGTATTAACCTGTCATTGGATATCGCCGTCTCACGATTTACATCGTGAATTTGACAGGATTGATAATAAGTCAAAATTACCAGATGGGCCTAACATTGCGTTTCTATGTCCTTTATTCATAAGGAGCCGTTGAATTGATTGACAGCTGGTCCCTTATGTAATTTGACCCCTAGAATTGTAGCACATATGTGGGTATTCAGTGGTGCAATTTATACTGGTCCATCTATAAATGCAGCTAGTAGTCTGAGTGCTTTGTGCATTCCTCCCCAGCAGTACGAATTACAAAATGGTTCGACTCGCCTCTTCACTCCTCTTTGATATAACTTGAACCCAAAATTAGTAAAATTAAACGAAACGATTTTTTTAAATTAAAATAATTATGTAATTAAATGCTAGTCGCGAATTTCTAGCAATAAAAAGACAAGATTGATGGGCAAAAAAACCCACGTTGAACTTGGTTAGGTAAGTTGTGTTTACATGAGTTTTTTTTCTAGTCATCAATATATATATATTCTGGATTACTATATACTTACACCAGAATAGATTTAGAATTATTTATTTCAAGATAAATATTTTTATATAAATTTGCTTACATTTCAAAATTATCAGAGTCCTTATCACGATCCCCAATAATTAAAAAATATAAATAAAAATAATATTCAAAATGTATATACAGAAAGTGGAAATACATAGTAATTTCATTTCTTATAAATTGTCATGTTTGGAATTTTGCCAAAACCGCCCCAACATTCAACCAAATATCTTCAAATGACGTCATGCACAAAATGAAAGAGACAATTATATATATCTGATAGGTTCATTGATTGACTTGTATAAATAAAATTGTAACAGTATCTGCAGTCATTTAAATCTGCATCTATACGTGCACATTGTTGTTTACTTGATAGTGTATACATAAATTTGGAACATTGGGCGTAAACTCGGTAATGTCACCTTATTTGGGCATATATTATAGTAACCAAATATGGCTACAAATTTAAATGGATACATAATTTTGTAACGTTCAGGCGTATACATATCTTTGTACTCGACTTGTACGATATGAGTGTTCCGCGTACAGCGACATCTATCGGCAAATTAAACTATTGCGCGCGAACTTAAAGTATGGAAGATGATTTTTATAGAATTATTCTTTACTAGCTTCTGCCCGCGACTTCGTCCGCGTAGAACATGTTTATATCGTAGCTCCTTACAAACGTTCGCCCCTTAGACGATGCGATGGTTCCCGGAATAAAAAGTAATATATATGTTAATCCAGGTTATACACTATAAGTAAACCCAAAGAGTGCCAAAGTGACCGGTCCTGCGCCATCCTGGATGCGGTCGCCACTCGAGAACCTTACCGCCCCAATGGCCATCGGTATTACATGCAATGCCCACCCACTGCCACTTAAGTTTAGCAATTGACAATATTTCAAAATATGTAATGACGCCTAAATCGAAAACCATTTCGGTAATTATGTTATCTGAACGTAATAAAGTAGTTTCCTGTGTTTTTTTCCTGCTCACTTTTAAGAAAATCGCGAAAACGTATGAAAGTGGTTTTCACCGTGTGTGACGTCAGTATTATGGCTGCCATATGAAAGGTGTCCAAACTGCCATACAGAGTCGTAGTATTGACGTCATAATTTACTTACAACCTTCTGGAATTCGGTACTTTTCAATTTGATAGTTTTGAATGAAAATTACAATTAAGGGAGAAATAAAAAAACACGTGTCGCTTAAAAAAACATTTTCTAGCGAACTAAATCATAAAATGGCCTACATGAATATATGAAACGTTGTCAATTCGGAGGGCTATAATATATCGCTTACCTTGGTTCTGCTACGCTTAAACGGCTCAACCGGTTTGGATGAAGTTTGGTACGAAGATAGTTTTATAGCCTGGATTAAAATATAATACTTATAGCTTCATCTCGGGTCGACGCAAATGAAGTCGCGGGTGGCAGCTAGTTATTAAATTAGAAATAAAAGTGGCCGAGATCGAGTTGGACTTACGACCCCATGGCCCCCGTTGAAAGAATTTGGTATTTCTTTCCATTGTGGCCTCGGAGACACAATTTTACCCCAGACTTTTTAAATAGGAGTTCGAAGTTTTTTTGTCTTTTATTAGGCTGCCGGGCCGCTTGCCTTTGAACGAGTTAATACTTACGCAATTACATATCTGTTTTTACAACCGATATTAACAAAAATATAATATTCATGATTATGAGTCACAAATTCAATGAAAGAGGAACAATTAAATAATGATATCACCATAATTTTGGTACAATTTCAGTTTGATAGCGGTCCCAGATGTTAGTTGTCGATTTGCGTCATCTAGCGAGCTTAATTTTAGTCCACTGCGTCTCGATAGATGCCGCTTATATCAAGTTTTTCATATACATATATGGGTTTTATTTGATTCTAAAATTATGAATCAAACACAAATCTAACTTTAAATACCTAAATGTATGTATAATGTCAGACAATATTTCCGTAACTTCGCAAACAGAAAATATAATCGTCGTGGGATGTTGATTCGACGAACATCGTCCCGATAGTCGTTTCGGCGAACGGTTTGATATAGCGAAGAGTCTCGACCGTCACCTAAAGAGACTCGCTAGATAGCTGGATCAAGGGTCAGATATACAGAAGGCGGTACTCTTGGATACTGCGTGAATAGTTAGGAGGTTACTGTCTCCGTCGCCCTGACCACCGGCAGCTTAGGACCCGCCTCGCTGCCGGCGGTACCCTAGGTTAGGTTTTTATAATGGTTTTATGTTTTATATGTATAGTTTTATATTTTACTTTTTATATCATTATTGTAAAAACCTAGCCTAAGAAGAAGATTAATTAAAGAGAATAATAATAATAAATCAGCCTATATACGTCCCAATGCTGGGCACAGGCCTCCTCTCATGGATGACGTGTTAATAGCATGTTATTATTTACTTTCATCCATTATTAGTTGATATATCGTCAGACATCTCAAATTAACTAGTGAGGCATCGGGACAATAACTTAGGCCAGTGATATACAAATCTATAAACCTGTGGAGCAGTACGCGAGCCCGTTGAGTGATTTGTAACAAGTGAATGGCAACGCGCACTCCAGTTTCTGTTGGAGGTTTCATTTCGTAGCTGATATAAACCTCGTTTTAATCCTGGCCAACTCCGTATTGTCATTATGTAACTGTGATTGTCACTCTTGTCAATGTCGTATTTTTAATCCTATGTGCTGAATAAACTCTGCATTATATTTGTATAAATATGTGGTTTAATTACCAAATATATTAGGTTATGGTTCCGCAGAAATAGTATAACGTTGTTATAAATATGTCGGAAACTAAGAATCAAAATTTTTCACATGAAAAATTGCGTGGACGTGAAAATTACGTCGAATGGAAATTTGTTATGAAAAATGCATTGATTCACGACAATTTGTGGATCTGTATCAGCGGTTATGGTGCGGATGATAAAACAACGTCGGAGGTGAGAAAACGACGTGATGAAATAGCTAAATCCAAAGTTTGCTTGGGCGTCGAAAAGTCATGTTTTTCTCATTTAATGTCGGCGGAGACGGCAAAAGAAGCCTGGAATGCACTGGAACGTGCTTATGATGATAAGGGACTCGGTTCAAGAGTGAGAACTCTTCAGAACTTATGCGCTGTCAAATTTGAAAAATTCGCGAACATGGAAGCTTACGTCAATGAAATTTTGTCATTAGCACAGCAATTGGCGAACATGAACAAGCCTGTTGACGACGAGTTTCTGGGTGCGCTGATGCTCAAAGGTTTACCGACAGAGTACGAGCCCATGATCATGGCACTAGAGCATTCGGGAGCTGCCATCACATCTGATCTAGTCAAAGCCAAACTGCTACAGGATCAACGTTGGACTACTCGTGGAGATTCGACTGAGTGCTTATATTCTACCAGAAAAGGCGCTATAACGAGTGACTCCTGGACGAGAAAAGCGCAGCAGCACAAGGGAGAATCAAAAGCGAAGGATCGTTCTGATCGAAAGAGAGAACCGTGGTGCTGGAAATGCAGACAGAAAGGACATCTGAAGAAAGACTGTCGGAGCGAGAAGGGTTCTTCAGGAAACTTTGTGTTGACAGCATTCAGTACTAGTGCGGGCTCGGAATCTTCGTGGTACATAGACTCAGGTGCAACAAATTGCATGACTGGCAGGCGCGATTTGCTGACAGACTTTAAATCGCGTGGTGGTTTCGTCACCATCGCTAGTGGAGAGAAACTGCAGTGTACAGGTATAGGTAACGTTATGTTGTCGGATGACGTGACTTTGACTGACGTGTTGTTTATACCTAAGCTGTCTGTGAATCTTATATCTGTTTCCCAATTGATTAAGAACGGCTGTACTGTAAATTTTGATACTAAGGGTTGTACAATTTCAAATTTGAGCGATGTTTTGATTAAGGCAAATTACGTGGGAGGTGCATATAAACTTCAGACCTGCAGTCTAAGGGCGAATCTAACTATTAGCACTGCAACTTGGCATCAAAGACTTGGTCACTTGAGTTCCCATAATATGAAGCTTTTGAGGCAAGGACTTGCTAATGACATTAGTTTTCAGGAGGACCCTTGTAAAGACGTTGCTTGTGAGGTTTGTTTGAAAGGAAAGCAAGCCCGTTTTCCTTTTCCTAGCAATCCTGAGAAGTCTGTGGCTGCAAAACGGTTGGATTTGATCCATACCGATTTGTGTGGTCCGTTGCCGGTGAATTCGCTTGGAGGCAAGAGGTACATCCTGACGTTCTTGGATGATCACTCAAGGAAGGTGTTCGTGTACTTCCTGAAGCGTAAGAGCGAGGTGAGTGAATACACTAAAAACTTTATTAAGCTAGTGGAAACACAAACTGGTGGTAAAGTCAAGGGTTTGAGGTCGGATAACGGGACAGAGTATGTAAATAGGGACCTTGAAGGCTTTTTGAAGGGTAAGGGAATTGTCCACCAGGTAACTGTGCCGTACAGTCCGCAACAGAATGCCTGCGCGGAGCGGCTGAACAGGACGCTCCTGGAAAAAGTAAGGTGCCTGTTATACACTTCAAATGTAGACCACAAATTTTGGGCAGAAGCTGCCAACACTGCAGCTCATTTAGTAAATGTGTCACCTTCGAAAAGGCTCTTGGGAAAAACTCCTGAGGAGGCCTGGACCGGTAAAAAGGTGAGCTTGAAACACTTACGTGTGTTTGGCTGCGAAGCTTATGCTCACATTGATAAAGTGAAGCGGAATAAGCTTGAACCAAAAAGCAAGCATTGTATATTTCTTGGATATGAGAGTAATGGGTATAGGCTTTACGATTTGGCGAAAAATGAAGTTTTTCGTAGTCGTGACGTTGTTTTCAATGAAACAATCTTTCCAGGTGTCAAGAGCAAGCGGTCCGTGGAGATATTCTTTCCGACAAGCGACGATGGAGTCATCGATGACGAGAGTTACGCGGAAGATGAGCCTGAGGTTGAGCTTGAGGCGGAGAATGCGGAGCTACCGTTCCCACAGAATGTAGAGATTCAGGTTGAGGCGGAGAGGCCGGTAGCACCTGAAGTTTGGTTCCAGGCGAACGAGCACGTACCGAGCTCATCTACTGATACAGGCAGTAGACCACGGGAGCCACATTTTGACGGACCTGCCTTTAATTTACGCCCGAGAATACCGAAGACAATGTCTGCACTCGAAATAGAGTTGAATGAGCCGACAACTGTCAGGCTTTGCAATCGAGCGATAGCAAGCTATGGCGGCAAGCTATGCAAGACGAGATTAACTCATTTAATAAGCATGAAGCTTGGGAGCTTGTTGACAGACCGGCGGATAAGAACATTGTCAAGAATCGGTGGATATTTAAAATTAAACGCGACGCGAATGGAAAAATAGCGTGTTATAGAGCGCGATTAGTTGCGAAGGGGTTTACCCAAAAGTTCGGAATTGACTACATGGATACGTACTCTCCAGTTGTTCGGCATAGTTCGTTGAGAATGTTGCTGTCTCTTGCGGTGGAGCTAGATCTGAAGATTGATCACCTTGACGTCAAAACTGCCTTCTTGAATGGTAGATCTTCCTTGAGCGAGGAGATTTATATGACACAGCCAGAAGGATTCATAAGGCAAGGCGATGAGCATAAAGTCTACAGACTCAAGAAAGCCGTGTACGGTTTAAAGCAAGCGTCTCGTGCCTGGTACGATAAGGTAAAGCAAGTTTTACTTGAGAGAAGTTCACGCAGAGCAAGCATGAGAGCTGCATCTTC
Organism: Epinotia demarniana; assembly: GCA_945867215.1. Lineage (NCBI taxonomy): Eukaryota > Metazoa > Arthropoda > Insecta > Lepidoptera > Tortricidae > Epinotia > Epinotia demarniana. The sequence continues at coordinate 22,319,585 of OX244261.1, forward strand.
AGTCGTCGGGTGGGTAAGCGAACCATTATTATCGCACTATATGTATTGTGTGTATTTTTTCGTTTTCTACGATTGTGACGAGCTTGCTAAAAAGCTGAAAACGTCATTGAAGTCACACTTTACTATTAAGGATTTAGGTGAGGTCAAACATATGCTAGGCATTAAAGTAGATCGTACTAGTAGTGAGTTGAAGCTGAGTCAGAGAAAATATATTGAAAAGTTGCTTGAACGTTTCGGTATGAGCGATTGCAAAGGCGCAAAGACTCCCTTAGACGTAGGTCTGAAGTTTTCTGATAGCACTAACCACGATAGTAGATTACCATATCAGGAATTGATAGGATCTTTAATGTACTTGTCTGTAACATCTAGACCTGACATTTCATTTACTGTAAGTTTTCTTAGTCAGTATAATACCCGCTACACAGCGGAACATTTCGCTGCGGCCAAACGTGTGTTGCGTTACTTGAAAAGCACAATGAACTTGGGTCTAGTGTACAGGAAAAATGTTGAGCATGATAAGTTTCGTTTTTATGGTTTTACTGATGCTGATTGGGCTAACGGAGCAGATCGTAAATCATACACGGGATATATCTATAAACTAGGTAGGAATGTAATTTCCTGGGGTTGTTATAAACAATCTTGTATCGCACTTTCTTCTACCGAGGCGGAGTATATAGCTTTGTCTGAAGCGGCCAAAGAGGCGGTATACGTCCGTGCGGTTCTTACTGAATTGACAGGTCAGAGTAACACTGTAACCCTGTATAGTGATAATCAGTCTGCGGCGAAGCTTGCCACTAATCCGGTTTTCCATAAACGGTCTAAGCACGTAGACATTCGGTATCACTATATTCGTGAGGCTGTTGACAATGAAGTCATTAAGTTGTCATATATGCCTACAGAGCAGATGACTGCTGATGTGCTCACGAAGGCACTGCCTACTTGTAAGCACCAGTCATTTGTTCAAGATATGCTGGAAGTCGTCCAAGATTAAGAGGGCGTGTTGGAGGTTTCATTTCGTAGCTGATATAAACCTCGTTTTAATCCTGGCCAACTCCGTATTGTCATTATGTAACTGTGATTGTCACTCTTGTCAATGTCGTATTTTTAATCCTATGTGCTGAATAAACTCTGCATTATATTTGTATAAATATGTGGTTTAATTACCAAATATATTAGTTTCATTATGCTGTAACTTGTGTTAACCTCACTTTACCCTTCAATCCTAATATATCTTGACTCCGTGATTCGTAGTAACAAATCGTAAACAGATGTCTAGTTTTTTAGTGAGTCGTAGGGTGCGTGAAGTGCGTTCTGAATAACAGCCTTGAAGTATGCGCGCCTGCGCGACTTGTTCCGTGGCACTAATATAATGCAGTTAACTACACTGTGTAACTCTGTGCTGCATTTCTAGTCAATTGCAATTTTCTCTCGTTCCAAATTATGGGTTCTCGGAACCTAGCCTCTCGTAAATGGTGCAAAATTACATACTATCCGTCCTTTATTCGAAATGGTTATTCTAAAATACACACAAAACTTAATCAAACGGCAAAACTACGCTAATAAGGGAAAGGTTTAAAAAAAATTAACTAAGTGTCAAGATCAAAAAAAGATTTATTCAAATATTATTGTAGGTATTCGACGTTATTTAATGGAACAGTTCTATTTTTTTTATTATTATTATTTTCTTTAAGAGGTACCGGAGTTTTCAGCCTTCTCATTTAAGCTTCTGACATTTTAAACAAAGAGAGGGAACGGAGGTCATTCTCATCTAGTTTTTATATCCTTGAGGCGGTGAGTTTGTAGCTTTAGAATAAAACCAGTGGGAACCTTTAAAGCTGATTAAATACTTGAAGAGAAAAATTACTTTTTTAAATAACTGGGTGTTGTGTTTTGAGTATTAACGTACGATTTATCCTTAATAAATAAATAAAATAAAGGATATCAAAAAGATGCTGCGTAAAAATAGTGCCCAAGACATCTACGATTTGTGTAATCTACATATCTAATTAAGTAGGTTTATTTAATTTGGATTTGTTAGATCATTCTCTCTAACTCATAACTTATTCGTAGTAAATTTTCCGTTCGCTTGTTTCCCCGAAAGTTCTCTTTACAGTCTTTTATTTTCCTATTCTTTATTTTAACACTTATTTTTTTTTCCAATAGCACCCTTTTTATCGCCATTTTCAATGCAGCATATATATACACACTCGGGATTGTATCTAAACGATTATTTTCGAAGCAGAATATTTACACACTCGGGATTGTATCTAAAATATTTTTTCCAATGCTGCATATTTACACACTTGGGATTGGTATCTTTCTAAACGAATTTTGTTTTTTTTTGTATTTTAACTGACTTTAAAAAAGGAAGATGGTTATCAATTTAATATCTTCATATCATAACATAACTTCTTTGAGAATTTCATTAATTGCATTTATTTACAAGATAGTTTATAGTTGTAAGGAGACTATACGTTAATAGGAGAACCTTGAGTTTTTTTCCATTTTCATAACCAGATCCTCCTATTAATGTATTGTCTCCTGGTATTTGGATAGTTAAGACGGATCGGAAATGAGCCCCATGCTGCGGGGCTCCTATTTCTGGTCTGTTTGCCCCTCGGTCATCTGAAGATACCTAACGAACCTAACCTATCTAGTATTACAACTAATTTCTAAGTGGCCACTTTATACATTTTTATAAAAGACGTATATTAAGTCTACTAAATATGCCCTATTACTAGAAAGAAACAGATCAATGGGAAACAATATACTGTACGCTGCATGATCATGGGAACCTGCTTAAAAGTATAAAGCAAGTATAACTTTTGTAGGCAAATTGTCAGACAAGATCGACAAGGTTTTTTAAGCTCATTAACCGCATGCAAAAATAGGCAAATAGTTGCACTTGCATCATATCTTCACTGATAGACCACCGCATTTTTTAGCGGAATAGCAAAGGTATATTGTTCTCGTAATATAACGGGGACTTCCGCAAAGTAACCCCCTGATTCAATCTATTAGGCACGAGGATGATAAGCGTCTGATTGGACGTATTGATACAGTAATAATTAAGTACATTGCTTGCACTTGTTTTTACACTTGAGGTTTGGCGACTGAAATCGAGGGCGGGTGGCAAATTTTAAGTTTATATCAAACCAATACATCGACTCTGATGGGTATTCACCAGTGGTGGAGCGCCCATACAAGCCGATTCCCACCAACTTGCCTAATATGTATTTTTAGCTCTTTCATAACTTTTTTGTTCCGGGTTTTCACGCGCCGCCACTGGTATTCACAACACACTTAGTTTTATTCGCCTAACGCGTACCAGTCTATGGCCACATCTGCATTTCACAGTGTGAAGTCGGTACGGTATCAGTAAGCCGACAGTTGTCGGTCAAGTCGGTACTGATTGTTTACTGCGCGCCTACATTGGCCTCATTTTGTCAATAAGTGCTTGCTGATTAGCGCGGGGTGCGTAAAAGCGGTTCGGTACGAATTTTGCATGCATATCGCCCCGCTTCCGCGCAATATAATAAATGCTACTGCACTTTTAAAAAGTTACCTTAAATGCCATGTTGGCGATGCGTCACTTGATTAAAAAACATATAGCAAGTAACACGTGGCAAATCTGGGTCAAAAACCGCATACCGATTCCGCGCCGGCAAAATGTAGAAATGGCCTCCCCGGTTATGCGCAAGGCCACGTTGCGGCAAAATCGTAATGTTATAAGACAAGACACGAAGCGGGCTCTCCCGCCTCTGCCACCGCCACCGGCCATATTTGCCTGTCCTAATAATTAAATAATTACTATCACAAATCTCGAGGTCAATATAAAATGGAAGTGGGTAGTGCGGTGAGTCAAAATGATTTATGAATCCTCGCAATTTTACCCCGTTTGGCAGTTGCACCACACTGCACTTACATTTCCACTACAAGCTTCTAAAATATGAAAATTGAATCTTGTTTGTCATGATTTTGGTCGACTTACTCAGATAGGTTACCCGTCTAGTCGTCGCCAGAACTTTGTAAATTTGCTTCAGTAAATTAGTTTCAAAAGCCGTATTAGAATTGCATATATCGTGCATACAGTTTAACGAATAATGATGTATAACAAATGGAGTTTGTAGGTTACTCTTTCCCAGAGTCGTGCTTAGGCACAATGTAAAGGTTTTTACTCAATTTATCAAGTTTTTATTATATTAGTTGTAGACTTCGGGACAGAGCACGAGCAGTTTGACAAAGTTCGGCATCCGTATTTATGCTATTATTTCTAGAGAAGAACACTTAACTAGGAATCACGGTATTTTAGTTGAATTAAAGTGTACTGGAATATAAGTTTCATGTGTTCTGCTGCCTACCCCTTTTGGGAATTAAGGCGTGAATGTATTAATGTATGTATGTTAGAGTATAGTTTACCGCTAATATACACCTTCTTGTTGGGACATAATAGGTATAGTATCACATTGTAGTCTATACGATTTGACACAGAGTATCAGTCTTTTGTCTCGTTGGAGAACTTCCATTGTGCGATGAGGACCAACTCTCCTTAACAAGCACGTAGAGTAATGTTAAGCAGAGTGTTTACAGGCAAGTTACTTTAGAAATACATTTGATACATTGTTTTAATCCGTATGTGACTTTCTATCCAACCATAAGAAACGGTGCTTACGTGTTTCAGTTACAAAAACTGTGCCAAAGTTACAATGCTTGATTAGTACTAAATCGAAATGTAAAAGGTGACTCTCATTTCACCGTGCCGGGTTTGACCTGGGACGGTGCTCGATCACGAAGTTCCCTATACATTCATGCTCGTGCGCTTGTGAATCGTCAATCAGCTGAAATTGCAGTATAAAGTAACAAAAAATGGCTTTTAACAATGCTACGTACCAGTAGAACTGATGACAAGCCATTTGATAGTTTCATCAATCCAATCTTATCTCGTGTAAATTACATGACAATATAGTCAGAAAGAGCTTTAATTAAATTAAATTTGAAACCTTAATCCGCTGACTTAAGAGCGATAGGACATATTTTTATTCAGTTGTGTACAATGCACCCACATTTTTACACTAGACTTTACGTCAGCCAAATGTATTTCGATTAGAAGAACTGTTTTCAATGTTGTATAAACCAATCCAAATCCAACTCGCACAAATGGCACCTAGTTTTCATTAAAAAAATGTTTTCAATATCGTACATTCTCGACAAATTCCAGTAGGTACAAACGTACAATGAATTACAGAGCACAATATTGCTACTCTGTTCCCAAACAAGTACAAAAGCCATAACCCGTTAACACAAGTACAATATCGACACCAGGGAATGCTGACGACTTCGTGCCAGCGTGCAATCAACACGAATTTATTCCCCGGCGAACAAATTCAGACAAAGGTAACCGAACTATACCGACTTGCACCTTATTTCGTACCCCTAAGGACCTACTGCTTGTTTTCAATGAACCACTTCCCATTCGTTCCCTTTTCAGATTTTAGGGGTTTTCATGAGCCTTGGTTAATGTAGAATGATGTTTTTGTTGCGTCATTGTGTTGGTTTCCGGGGAAACTCCTAAGAAAGATGTTTTCATGTTAGATCAACATTTCACGGAACAATTTTTGGACCAAATTCAAAAAGAAGGCCTGTTTTAGTTTCTTTGGTTTTGGCTGCGTAACGCATTAAATTCCAATTATCATTCTATTGACATTATTTTCTCTATTCAGGAACCAAAGACTGACAATTTATCGAAAGGCTATCGAACCATAGACATAAAGCCATAGGCTTGAAGAGATTGTTAGACTACTATATCAAGATTTTGTTGATACGCAAAGTCACAGCTTAACGTTTAAGGCCCGTCTCTCACGAGGCTATTCAAATGCTACGCGACTGATATGCAAACCATGATCCCCTACTGGTATGCTACTCGTTTCCGCACACGGTGCTACGCAAATGAGACTATTTTGTGTCAGTTGCGGAACAACATTAGTGCGACAATGTCTAGTGACTCCAGCGATGAAGACAATCTTCTTCTCTATTTATATTGCAAGAACCAGCGAAAACATAAAAGCAGATTCTGGGTGCACCCGTACATTGAAAAAAAATTGAACTGTAGAGCATTCGTCGAATTGATTTTTTTCCAATCTCAATCCACGCCTTTTCTGTTACATCTTTACTGACATAATCTGGCATCTTATAAATATACAAACATGGATAATCTTCCACCTCTTGAATGAAATGAATATTAAAAATTTGTTCAGTCGGCGCCATTTTGTTTACGACGCGCATACGACTCGAGTAGCGTGCGACCAGCAAGACAGTAGCGTGCGACTGATATCAAACGCGTCGTCGACGCGTCTCATTGTATGCGAAACGTAGTGAATCAATTATGGCGGCTACTCACAAGCGACGCGTAGGATACGCGTAAGAAACACAAATCGCATAAGAGTAGCCTCGTGAGAGACGGGCCTTACCGTACGGTTTAATGAACGACCTACTTACGATCTTTCGATCTTTGCTTTCGATTCTTACGATTGGTTTCGATCGACTTTTCATCATCACGGCTATTTTACGAAGATATCAGAAATGAAGATAGGAAGATATCCCAACGCTTTTGGCATTATTTCCTTATTTCCGCCAAATTGCACGCAGTTGTCACCGGCACATCACAAATTTGCTGCCTTGAGACTCGAAAACAGGGACAGTTTTCTGATGCGGTTTTATTCAATACTTGCATAATAATTGTCAATATTAACGCTAAAATGATAAGACCTAGATATTCAAATTAGAGGTACCTATTATTGTCATTCCGCTATTGTCTTTATTGCTATGTGCTCATTATTACCAATATTAAATACCTGTATTAAATTGCGGTATTCATGTCAATCAATAAAATCTTGAATTAGACATTATTAAAGCAATCCATACATACATGCATACCTATATACTTTTCACTTCTCATGCTCAAAAAGTGCATCATATTAGACTTGGCAAGCGGGGCTAAAGTAGTACATTTAGCCCCTAGGGAATATATGTATACATATTTATGATTTATAAAACATTTTAATTTGACCACTCACAACAGTTCAATATTATATCCACCAATCACAACTCTTTAAAAAAACATTAGTATTTGCTATCTATTAACCAGAATACAGCTAGACATTAAAATCGACCAATCAGGAAACAGAATTCAATTCAAACATTGGGTGTTTTTCAAGCGTGGTTAACTGCATACATGACTCATATATATGCAGTTAACCACGCTTGAACGTTTCGATAGAGCTATAGTCGGTCAGAGGCGTTTATTTTTTTAATTATTGTAAATTAGGGAATGAAAAACTCCTAATGTTTGAATTAAATTCTGTTTTCTGATTGGTCGACTTTAATGTCTAGCTGTATTCTGATTAGTAGACAGCAAATACTAATGTTATTTTAAAGAGTTGTGATTGGTGGATGTAATTGCATGACATAAGCTATGAAGATTGAGCGGGATAGACTACGCCGCTATTATGTAGACGGTCAGAGGCGTTTATTCGTCTTGTGAATATTTTGTATTGTATCTGTGTCTAAACAGCTTATTAAAAATAATGGCGCCAAATTGAACAATCTTTTCGCCTTGGTATAATTGTTGATTGTGGATGGATAATCTTTGTTTTTACTATTTTCTCGCAGTCGAAGTCAAAAGTAGAGTGTATAACTCTGGTCTAAAAGCCATATTACCCCTCGAACTATTTCCCCTCACTTCGTTCGGGAAAATATCCATCTCGTGGTAATATGGCTTACTTTAGACCCTTGTCATACAATCTACTATACTTTACTCTTTGAAGCAGCCTCTTTCTAATTCGCGACGTGGTTTTAGCTATTTGGTTACCATGGAAATATTTGAAATTTCTTCAACTGAATGCAATCTATCAATTGCTCAGTAGTCTAATTTCCTAGAAGGTTCAAGCCCAATGGCCTGGACGCACTGTTAGAAAGATGATTTATGAAAAAATAAGTGAAAGTTTTACGAAACGCGGAGTTGCATACAAATTCTCGTAAAACTGATTGAGTGAACAGAAATTCGATAACAATTTATAAGCAAATGTATGGAATATTCGAAGATCGTCGACGAAGAAGGGTACTTGTACCTAACAAGTAAAATAGTTCAAAATGGTGGCCACTTTTATCAAATCTGACCTCGGATTCGTATTAAGAGCTCTTTTTACCCGACCGCCTCAGACGGAGGTTATGTGTACATGTGGACAAGACATGGACCTATAATACTCAGAACAAACTCTGGTAATAATAATACCACTACCGAGCGAGATAGAAAGGCTAAAATAACAAGATGGGAAAGAGAATGGAGGGCAGCATCTGGATGTAGACACACAAAGATGATAATGGGAGGTATGGATCACAGAAGAACCAGGTATCTGCTGAAACTGGGTAAGAGCAGTCGAGGTTGCCGACTGCAATAGTCACCGGTCACAATACTCTAAATAGACACTTAAGGGTATAAATAGTGATGCTTTCTGCCCACACTGTGGGGAGGAAGGAACTAGTAGGGTAGACTGGGTACAGTTGTGCCAGGTTACGGTAGTGACAGTCTTCGTACCAGCGAAACTATACGGAATGCGGGCAATGGTTCTAAGGGAGAGAGAAGTGGCATGCAAGTCTGAACGCGTTCCCCGGTATTGCGTCACCCAGCGCGCGGTGTTAACGTAAGCCCACATTGCTTTTCAACAGTCAAAAGTAAGTTGTTTTGTTCGTTTAATTTTAATAATCACTTTTATTTGTATACAGATAGATTACCTCGGATTTGCCCCAGTGGTTCAGGCATGCGGCTGTCAAACGGCGGTCGTGGGTTTGAATCCCGGCTCGTACCAATGAGTTTTTCGGAACTTATGTACGGAATATGATTTCATATTTACCGTTAGCTTTTCGGTGAAGGAAAAACATCGTGAGGAAACCTGCATACATCTGCGAAGAAATTCAAATGTGCATGTGAAGTCCCCAATCCGCACTGGGCCAGCGTGGGGACTACTGCCTGTTCCCTCTCATACATGAGAGGAGGCCTGTGCCCAGCAGTGGGACGTATATAGGCTGATGATGTGATGATGTAATGTTATAAATTGAACATTAGTAGTTAATTACGGGTGGTTACTTTTTACGTAGATTATTTGGCAAAGTCATGGCGAATTTTTGTTTTCGAAAGCATGCGTCGGGTACAGTTGTGACATTTTTTTTTTGTTGTTTTGCTTTTAGATACCCAGAAAACGCCTGCGGAGTACCGAAAGAGCACGGTCTAATATATATCTGGTCTGGTAAATGTGAAGATGCTTATCAAGACGTGAAAGCGGGACTTCTTTACATTTTCGATTTTTTTTAAATTAATTATGAATTATAAAATTAATAATTTAATGAACTTTCTTTACCAAATATTATGAAGATTATGTCGTGTTATGGTCATATTTCTAACAATAAAAGTCATTATAAACCATTTTGTTGTATGTTTGTTCCTGTCACTACCGACCTCAACAGTGGTGTTGACCACTCCTTTTTTTTCATTTGATCCATATGACTAATTCAGCGTATTTAGGTAAACTGTTTAAGTATATTTACGAAGACAAATGTACAAAATAAAAGAGTCAAGTTACTTTTCTCCCAGCTAACTAGTAAATTAACAAAATTAGTGGCGATCAAACCAAAATTGTCACAACTGTACCCAGTCTACCCTAGGCATGTATTTGCGGAATGTTTTATGTACACGGCGCCGCGTTTTAATATTTTCAATAATGTTTAGCATCAAAAAATTTTATGCGGGATTACTGCCAGTACAGTAACCGGTAAGCTCCAAACTTAGGGAAAGGGCCTGAATAAAGGCGACAAACGATCGACAGCCCGCCTCTTTCCAGCCAAGCGCCTTCAGTACATCAACAACATCAACAGATAAAGATAAGTAGGTAACTTAATTTTCGACATAAATCTATCTAAAAACTGTTTTTTTTTCGACATAATGTAATTTATACCGGTATATCTAAAAACAGATTGTCATACGGGCGAAAACAAACCGGTAGCGGTAGGTATTAATAGTCAAATGCAACTATAACCAGTAATACCTTATTTAAGTCAGATTACTAGTAACGGTTCGATGGTGTAAATATTTCACTGTGAAACATTTTGAGCAGCAGCACTTGTTTTCATTTGTGACGTATGACTTCTGGATGAAGTCGCACAATAAAGCAAAACAGTGAACAGTAAGACCGGCGCTAATTACCTACATCGCAATTAGCTGCTATTAAGTTGTTACACGCGAACATTATGAACCGGCGTTAGGTGTCTACACACAGGCTGTTAAAAGTATCAAACCTTTTGTTTTCTATAAAGGCTCCCTAGCTGCAGTGCGCAGGAACGGTATGTGATAAAAGCAAACATAAATTATAAATAAATAATCAACAAAACTGATTTTACACTCGAAAAAGCACGCTACAACTTATCCTTGCTATTTTACAGATTTTAATTAAGTACATATTGAAAACTGGACGTTGTTTGACCATTAAAAATCCTTCAAGTTACATTTACAAACACCTTGCGTCAAAATTAGAAGTATAAAAAATAACGAATATGGCGAATAGCTGTTATGAAGAATGACAGCAAGCCTACGAGTAGCATAATGTGGTACCTAATAGATATAAAAAAACAAGATAGTATAATATCATACAAGTAATCGTTATATTTGAAACGACAATGTGTCCCATCCATACGGTCGCCAAATAGCTAGCCGTTAAACAAATCGAATCAATTTGAACCCCACGGTCGTTAATTAAAACGCAGTTACGGAACCCTTCTTAGGGTCTAATTTATAAATGTTATTCAGTCCGGAAGGAGGCATTATGTGGTTGAAGTGGCTACATTTGCGTTAATCTTTACATCTTCTCGTTACGGGTTTTCAGGCTGATATATCGTTAGTTGGCAAACTTATCTGGTTTTGGCATCTTTCTGCTTTTTATGTTGCGTTTCCTTCGTTTATCTCTGTAAACAAGACAACCCTCACCCTATTTAATATATATTTTTCGCCAAAACCTTTTCACCATAGATTTGCTTAGTTTCCATACATAAAGGTATCTACCTAGCTATCAAGCATGCGAGGTGACAAATATATGAAAAACAGATTAGAACCGTTGGATATTCATCCTTATACAGGTAGCGGCACGTAAGTCTAGCGCTGACCTTCGTGGGCAGAATTCGAAAACTGTACACCAGAAATGAGCGGGGCCTCGTATCGGTGCACGAGACGAGACAGAGTACGTCTGGAACTTGACTGGAGAGCCAATAAGCGCTTACGCACGCCCCCGTGCGCCCCTTCACTCCCCGAGATACCTTATTTTCGAATTCTGCCCATGAAGGTCAGCGCTAGACTTACGTGCCGCTACCTGTTCTCATCAAGCCTGCTCTATACAGTGGGCCATCACGACCCATCGTATAGGACGCAACTATGCGTTAGACGGAGAAAGACATCGCCGCGCCATAAGCGATCTGACACCATTACCCTCTCTACACGCTGGCCCATCCTAGTGGACCATTAGGATGGGCCATCATGTAGAGGAGCCATTAAATCGAATGCGAAACTCTCGATTACATAATACTAAATTAACCAAAATATTCTTCCGTCTGATTATATTCAATATATTTTATCTTTAATTTGTAATTAAAAATGTATTAAGGTTGAATTCATTAGTATCGTCTCGAGAGTTAACGAATTGTTTATAGTACTATAATTGAGTTTTTAATGTTGATATGGAAGTCTTGAACAGTCAATGAATGCGTATAGAAGTTTATAACATATGCAGAAAGGGTTATTTTTCGCAGAAACTGGCGGTGAATAGTACGAGTTGTCGTACAAAAAAATACTTATAATATGTTTCAATAGGTTCCGTAGGTACTATAATTATAATTGCCGACTGTAGTTCTTTTGCACAATCATCAACCTACTCATTGCGCGGGATCAAATGAGCCCGAACACGAGGTGTTTGATTTGTGTAGTTTAGGAGTTGCTATGGCCACCATCATCATTATGGTCTGCATCATCAGATGTACTCGGTGGTGTCACAATATAGCGTTGTCACCTTTACAAAAGTGTGCCAACATTCAGTTCAACTGATACCGGCAAGCGGCTGGAAAAATATTTACTAATTTAGAAGGACAACTTAGGTAGGAGTGCATATTTAATAAAAGCTTGTAAAAATAGTGATCTTATCTGACCTACTATTAGGGTATCTTTATATTTTAGCAAAACAATTTGCTATAAAATACAATCTGTCACGTTAACTGCCCGAACTATAGAGGCAAAGTTCTACGGTCCAATAATAATTGTATCGAAGAATATCACATTTTACAAGCGCTTCAAAGGTCGCTATCTGCACTCGAGGACCGACTAAGAGTCGTTATTAAAAGTTAAAAAGCTCTTTTGTTTTCAACTAGTTCACTAGAAAATCTCGCTTGGGAACCTGAATTTATTAATAAAGGATGCAAAGTTTTCATCAAAATTGTATTGGCGGAAATGTGTTTTTTTGTGAAAAGTTAGACCTTTTAAAATGTTTGGTAATATTATTCGATGCAGCACAGCTAAATGATATCGAAGTGAGGTGATCTATATATTTTCAATTTTTTTAAGTTTACATCAATTGATTGTTAGTACAATTGAATAAATAAAAGCTCCGGTTGGATAGTTTTGCTTACTCATATTGTTTTCTAGCATTTTTCGTCGAATAACAAGCCAGTTTCTTTAGAGTTTATGTTGGTTCTAGTCTTGCTTCTCCGCGGTGGAAAGGAAGAAACTTCTGGACTTTTTGTTTTAACAATGAATGAGGTGCACGGGAACATGTTTATATATGTTGTACAGCTATTCACTACTTCGCGGTCTGAGCCAATAAACAAGAATCGAGAAGCAAGTATTGCAATGCGTTAATAATGTCTTGCGGGGTAATTGCGTAACCTTTAACATCTTAGGGCATAACAACTAAGAAATTGATGGTTTGTGCCCTAACAATATTTACGCAAATAGCGATTTTACGAACATCATCGTTATTGCTTACTTCTTGTGCACTTCGAAGCACTAGTCGTATCGCATAATGTTGATCGTCCTAAAATTTTTTGGCCGAGAATGTTTGGCATAATGTTGAGTGCCATACTACTTATTTAGCCTATTCATTTTTGCGCATACACATTTAAAAGTTCTAAAGAATGTTTATCCTAATATTGATTCCTCGAACATCGAATTACCTAAAAAGTAATAGTCCTAATTTTCATTGTCATAGTAATTATTTTGCCTATTATTAAATTAGCTAAACGACCTATACTATTTTTTTCCTAAATGTCATACTATTTTTAAACTCTGAGCAGACCCGACCTATATCTAGATAAATAAGATAGGTTCGTTAGTTGCCTGTTATCCCTCAGAGCAGAAATAGGGGCCCCGCGAAGCGGGGCTCCGTCTACATGAGGGCGGGTCATAGGTTATTCAAGTATTAGGCAATTCTCAGCAGAGCCAACCTTCATTTAGATCAATTAGATAGGTTCGTTCGTTGCCTTTTGTCCCTCAGAGCAGAAATAGGGGCCCCGCGAAGCGGCGCTCCGTCGACATGAAGGCGGGTCAAGTAATTTAAGTAATAGGCAATTCTGACCAGATCCAACCTGCATTTAGATTATATTAGTAACATCAAAGTTATGCACATCAATCATTCTAAGAAAAAAACTTCGACAATAAACATTCGGACAATAAATATTTAGGACAATCGATATTAGGAACAACAATTTCGGCAAATAAAAAATATGCACAACAATGTTTATGCCATACGTTATTCGGCATAAAGTTGGTATGCGACAAAATAGTAGGACCAACAATTTTATGCCACCCGATATAGACCCATTCAATTACATTATTTAAATATTCATAAATTATAGTTATTGTGTAAGATTGGAATGTATCCTTCCCTTCTTGGGTGGGTATACAAGTTCAAAAAAATTCGTTACCGAGCGCTAGCAATACGATGACATTCTGAATAATCAGCTTTTAAATGAATAGGTACCTAGTAGTAATTTCTGTCTTATATAAGTATACCACTATAACATTTATAAGTACCTACATCAAGAAAACAAATTGTTGCAGGTATAAGCTAGTAAATAATAAAATATAAGGGTTATTTATAACTAGCTGTTGCCCGCGACTTCGTCCGCGTAGAACTTGTTATCGCCTTAGAAATATGATTATCTTAAGGGATTACTTCCCAGATAAAAAACTATCCTATATCCTTCCAAGGGTCTCAAATTATCTGTACCTATGGAAAATTTCATCTAAATCCGTTCAGGTGTGAAAGGTGCGATGAGATCGTTAGTTTAAATTGCTAAATCTAAATTGAAAACTCCGTTTCTTAAAATATAAATATCTTATAGTCATCAACAGACGTTTCTGCTTAAATTGTGTTTTTTTTATATAATGAATAGCTTCTGCCCGCGACTTCGTTCGCGTTGACTGTTTTTTTTTCATTATTACTTATACATTAGAACCGCGTTTTTAAGCGTTTGTGTCGATTTCTTTACACGTGATTCGATACAAACGCGCGTCTACGGTGCATAGGCCCTAAGTACTACACAGACTTAAATGACACCTAAGTGGAGCATGAAAAAATAAATATAATTCATATTAATAAATATTAAATATTATTTACATTAATGTAAACTATTAACACGTTATTTACACCTATGTTATGTACCCAACCCCCAATTTTTTAGTCCGCGTACAGCTCACCTTTCCCACATGGCGTGATCCGTCTACTTTTCGAGAATATTGCCTTATCGTGACCGAATAGCGCGAGTGCTATCCCTCTGCGGCTGATCTTCGCCCAGTCGCCGTGCTTCATATCGGCCTTGTATCTCTCGAATGATACGAAGGTCATCATAATGCCGATAAAGAAATATTACAATTATTTTGGCATCAATGTACATAGTTAATGTACATTGATGCATCTACATTGATATCAATATAATTACAATACTTCATGGGTAATAATATTTATTTTCTAAAGTAGGTATATACAAGATGATAACTATAACATTAACTAAATTAAATGAAAACTAAGTTGCATCTAAACAAGGCCCTCGAGGCATTGTACCGAGGATGCTGGCGGCATTTCCTCGCTGAATACCAATACTTCATTATATACAACATTTTTAGTTTCCCCAGTGGGCATCAGCACAAAAAGTTGTTCGCAGCTGGTGACTCGCGAGCCCGCGATGTACAGCTGCCCGTGAGAGAAGTAGTTCGTGCGCAGGTCGACGCCGGCTGCGCGGAGAGTCTGCCCTTGCGACTGATTTATGGTCATAGCGAAGCACACGCTCACTGGAAACTGCAATCGCTAGAACTGGAACGGGAAGTTGTTCAGTACCTATCAGTGGAATGCGCGGTATAAATACAGCTTCCCCAGCACCGCAGCCCGTAAGGATCTGAGCCTCGATGAGATTCCGCTGCAGTCTCACTACCTTCAGGCGGGTGCCATTACACAGCTTCGGCGGAGATAGGTTCCGAAGCAGCATAATAGGGACTCCGATCTTCAGGGTCAAAGTGTGCGCTGGTAACCCTGATGCGCTCAAAGAGTTTAAAAATTCCACCGGGTATGTCGTGGCAGTTCCCTCATCTAAGACAGTGTTAATCGAGCTGTAGACAGCTTTCTCGCCTTCAATTAGCGTTAAAATTCGAGCGTTAACAGCAGCAGCCTGGTCACTTTTAGGGGTAAGTATGGTTCGCTCACAAACCCAAGAATTCTCTTGGTAGGGTATTACACACACACACACACGCACACACACGCACACACACACACACACAGAGATACACACACTTTCATGCACACACACACACACATTCACACACATACACACACACACACACACACACGCACACACCTGTCACAAAAATCATGTTGTCATAAATTTACCATTTCATTTTATTTTTTTTCTACTTTATTAACTTTTTAAAAAAAAATCTTTATTATTAAATCTTCATACTGTCTTACCGTACTTACTGTCATACATACAGACTCTTAACTACTTATGTTATACTAAACAAGAACTGTACACGATATACGCTGCGACCGGCCCTCTTCCCAGGGACCGGTCTGAAAACCAGCGCTGGGTATTAACTTAACCCAGCATATGCTGAGATTGGGACCCATTGCCCAACTTAACCAATTTCAAATGTATGATAAGTATTCTTCCTTCTTTATGTTTAATTAGTTTTTAGTTTTAAGCTCTATGTAATGTCTAGGTTAAGTTTGTAGCAATAAAGATATTTATTATTATTATTATGTATGTCTTTCCCGTTCACGGGACAATGATGTTCCGGACCTTTGGGAGGCGTGCGTGGAGCTAGGTACCTACAAAGTACCAACACGTAGAGGCCCTTTTGACAATTTAATGAAATGCAAGGAGTACACCGAGCGGATGCTGTCGCTGCCCGTGTCATGGGACGCACACAAAGACAGCACCCGCTGGGGTGTATAGGGACTATTGATGGTTGATGGAATCTAAATAAAACGGGTTATTGGGTTGAAATGATGGACTAGTGGCTGGGCTATTGGGTGAAACATCGGACGCCTGCCTAATAAAACTGTTTCAATCTTTATCTCTGGCAGACGGTGACTCGCTAACTGCTAGATGGGCCCCTATTAATAGCGACATTAAAAAATGGCCTAAGTGCAACACCGGTCAGAGAGCTGGGGGGTGGCACTGCACTTTAAACATATAGCCAACTCGCCACTTAGGTGACCACATCTACCCTCGAGCAACAGCTCTTGCGACTCCACTCTGGACGGCCAGTAAAGGCAAGCCAGAGGCGGAGGGCCTGTCCAACCAACCACCCGATCGGCTCAGCCTGACCACAGGACACCCCCAGGAGCACTCAGGTACGTAGGGTCGCTACTCCCTAACAGCCCGCCACAAGCTGCCTTACGTTGACTGATTGCACCAGAAATTTGGTGGGCGATGGGGCTGTCACATGGGGCATTATTATTATTATTATGACAATACATACCTAAATCCATCATTTGCTAGAGAATATTCTTCCTACATACCTGCAATCTGCAGTCGCACCTCAGCTATGAGGTGCGACTTCTCTGAGAGGTCAAGCGGTCTTCTTGTTGGGTAAATATTTCAGAAGCCCGAGAATCCGCTGTTAATCTTGTTTCACGTTCCGTAATAGTCTCGGAAGCTCGCGACAACGAACGGCGTTCACGACCGTGGCCGGCCTGGCGGCCTCTCTAGAAATTCGTGTCAGGTTCGATCTCTTTCTTGAAGGCATTTTGTTCAACCCCATTTTTTAATCCCTTTGCACCCTTATCTTTATAATTTTTATAGCCTATTGCGTGGCCGAAGATTCATTGAACGTTTTAGTGAAAGTTGCATATTAATCCATTCGATAGTTTTCCCATGATACCCGGACAGAAACAGACAAACAGAAAACATAAAACTCCTTTTCATTGGGCTGTCGTATTAATAAACAGAAAGATGGTGCTGTTGCGTAAAGTAAAGACGACTTTATCCAAATATTCTCAAATTTGGCTTGTGGGTCACCGTAACTCCATCAAACTTTTTTATACGTTTAATATGGTTTGTTGGAGTTCAGACGCCGACAAAAATCTGGAGAATGACCTTCTAAATGCGTGGAAACTGGTGAAGTTCTGCATCGCGCTATTGAAGTTTTTAATGTATGGTACAATTTCCTTCAAGCTCTACTAATTATATCTCACTGACAACCTCAACGAACTTTCACATTTATTATATGTAGAGATTCTCAAACTCGTAGCACTAACTATTCATACGGCAATATAAGTCGGTTAAGGGCCAACATAACTCTGGGGTTCTTGTCAGACATGTCTGGCCTTGTTTAAATAGTCGTACTCCTTACTCAAACAATCTCACAAAGGTTATCTCTGGAAATCCCTCACAAGGGATCCCTATATAAATAACTGCTCGACCCACCAGAGGCAACTTTTCAAATAATTCCTTTCTATAAATTAATATGCGCGCGTGCCCCCGCAAGCCGGACCCGTATTAACATATTTCGCTTATGTTTTTTTCAATAGCACCCGTAGCTGAGTATTTTGTGAACGGTAGTTTTATTTTTAAGTTGGTGGACGCTGGGCAAGTACATTTATTTTCGTCTATAAAATGGGTTAAACTGTATCAATGGAGAATGCGCGTCTTTATTTTCGAACATTTTGTAAAGTAACAAAACAGAGGTCAACGGGCAGCGGACCCTGCTTTTCCATAATTAAATTCCTGAATCAGGCTTTCGCTTTGTTTTATTTTTCCATTGAATCGGAGTCTTTTGTGCGATCGTTTGATGTTATTAGCTTGGAACAACCTTTGACTTCCGGTTATGCTATTACAACGGGCATCCAAAGACAAGGCTTGTTCTAAATAATAGAACACACACACTAAATATATTACACAGTCGGGAAGAAGACCCTAGAGGAAATCATAGATGTTCTGAGGGAGTATGAACATGTCATGCCAGAGTTCGTGGCGATGGGAGTCTCCAGATTGCCGTCCTACTCGTACATGCCGGACCATGTTGACGTCTGCGGCTTGCTGAAGGATATTGTGGCTCTTAAAGCAAGTTTAGCCGAAATAATGGCAAAATTGGAAGCCCCGGAAGTAACTTTCACCGATTTGCGCAACGAAGTTATTAGTTTGCGTAATAGCGCCCCGTACCTAAGTCGGTCACAGGCATCAAATTTCAAGTGCAATGACTGTCTCGGTACTAGCGTCAATGTATCGGCGTCAAGTGTCGAGTCGGCTAGTTTGCGTGTTGCTCAAACCGCTCGTGTCGTAGCCGCCGCTCCGCCGCCCGCGTGCCACCCGCGTATTTGCCGGTCAGCCTGTCGCAGCCAACTGGAGAAGCGCACCTTCAAGAGTGCGTTCCTCCAAATGAGAAGCCCCCTCGCACCGATGTGGATAAGGAGGGTTCCACATTGGTGTCTAGTAAACGCAAGCCGCGAAAGAGCCAGAGTCGGTTCGTTCGGGCCTGCGGGTTGCCACACCGAGTAAAGCGCTGTACGTGTCGCGCCTGCATTACTCCGCCTCAGCTGATGACGTTGTAATGGGAACCCAGATCTGTTAAATATACCGTGAAATTCTACGAATATTTATGTAAGTAAACAATAATACTGGCCCAGCAGGGCCATAAAGGCGGCATCTTACAATTAACCATAGGAAGTCATAAACTAGGGTCCCAAAAAGAATGGGACCTAAAGAAATATTGAGCACTTATAATGCTTAACTAATGGCAGTTCAAGGAACATGGATAATAAATTTAATGTCCAGGTTTGCACACGGTACAATCAAATGACGACTTTGCTACCATTGGCATTGGCATAATGTTCGTTGTAGCATACAGATATTATTATTATATTTTCCTATTATACAGATATTACGCAGACCATTGTTTCTACTTGCAGTAAAAGACGGACACGTGTACAGCAAATGACAGAGCTAATTCCGTTAGCTTGGTGAAAGCGGCACGAGAGAGACGGAGTGTGATCCTGCTTGAAGGAGGGAACGAGAAGCAAGACAAGGGCGTACGCGCAGATCATAGGGGAGCGGGGATGCAACGACAGGCAGATACCGGCAGAAAAACCCTATTGTATTAAAATTTAGTTGAAAATAAGGATAAGCGATTGTATAAATAAAGTTGTAGTGTTAGTTGAGGGGAGGAAATATTTACGAAGACGGGGAAAAGTCGCGAGCACGACACTTGTTCGAGAACCGCGGAAGAAGACGATACTTTCTAATTACGAGATTACTTTTCTCTTTCCTGTGTCTGATCATATGAGACATCTAAGTGTTTTAAGTATTAGAGTCAGTGCAGTGCTCCTGTACAGTATTTGAAGGGCTAAGTACAAATCTTGAGTAAATCAATGAACAGATGAATTAGTGGGCGTATTCACTTATATAAATACCTTTCCTTTAATTACCGTTGTCACATAGAGTTGCTAGCCTACACTCTGTAGTAGTGTTACCTACTTCTAGATAAAGCAGTTACATCTGTTTATTTATTTACCTTATTGTATATTAAGTAATTATCTATTGATTAATTGTGGAACGATTTTAAATAGTGTTCTGTACAAGTTGGGTTCGATCCCCACTCTTGTGTCATTGCTTGTACATAGATGGTTGTCTGAATTGACCAAAGAACAGTATAAACGCTCTTAATATATTAGCGCATACTTTAACGTAATAATTGTAACACGCATTATATAATGCTCCAGACTATAAGGGTAACAAGAGGCGGGCCAACACTGGTGGTTATAAATTGTGTCAAAGCCTAAAACTGCTAAGGTCATTTCAGTCAATATTGTTTATGATATATGCAAGTATATTTGATCTAGATATATTGTTTTGTGTCCAAACGTGAACTCGTGTATTTGTTAAGTTAGAGAACATAGAAAGTAGAATATTGGGTACCTAGTTACTTTTGTAGCTCATAGTTAGCTAAAGTGTGTCATAATTAACTATTAGCGTATATAATATCTGTTTCTTGTATTCAGAGTTAATAAAAGGCAAGAGGTTTTTTTGTTGAGATTGCTAGATTTTTCCTCTTTAGGTTTGGCCTAGGTTAATCAAAGCAATCACCAAATAAGACTACAACTAGTTGTATTTGGTATAATAGTCAAGAGTTTCGATTAAAATCACAAACAATAAATTCATTTCTTTTTTCTACTTTCAACTGGTTTTTTAATCCATTTCCTGCAGATTCCCAGTATTAGGACACCTTTTAGTCTAATTACATAATTAGGGCAACGTAGATAAGATCATAACATAACAATAGTAATTTTCTGTACTATTATACTCGAACAGATAGTGTCTAACCTTTGAAGCATTAATAGTTCAAGCAAGACCTAGTATATCTAGCTACTTAATAGGCGACTAGGGTCAGATTTAGACAAAGCATCGTTGTTCTTTCAGCAGTTTTGACGTGGTCAAAGAGAAGACTCCACCTGGCTGGGGGGTACAATCTGAGGTCACAGACTTGTCCATTCTATAGTATTCACAATAGGGTAATTTTACCCTAATTAACCTGATTGAACTTGCTATCGATATTTAGATACAATACATTAAATAACTAGATGTTATTTAATCTTTATTATAAATTAGGGAACTGATTAATTGCCAAAGAGAACGAGTGTTTATATGGCCTGCAGTGGGATTGGTATCCACCGATTTGTAGTGCACGAGGGTTGACAATTGAGTGGCCACTCACAATCATAGCTACAGAGGTAGCAAGATCTGACTAAAGGTACCTTAACCCACTACAATCTGGTGTAATCACCTACGATCAATTCAATCACATATTGCATTAGCATATGCACATAGTCAACCCTCCCAAGACTCAGGCGATCTCAGCACTAGGCTGCAGATAGGATCAGCTACGTAGCTAACTCATATACTGGATACCTCTTCCCCCGTACGTGGGTAGCAAACGAAACTGACCCTAGAAGCTTTGACGAACCAGAGATAGGCTCGCCCTATATCAATATCATTTACACTTAGGAAGTATTGTTTTGCGCCTTCACCTAAACTGGACGCAGTCTAGGTCAAGAATTGATGACTCTATCTTCCACGCGGCGAAGACAAAGATAGTTAATAGCGAAGCAAGTACGTTCCGTGAGTAAATGACTCTGGGTACGAGTGGCTAAACATTGTTTGTTCGAGTTAAGACTAAAGGAGCCTTAATACCATTTCACTGTGGTGCAGTATATTCACCAGAAGACGGGCTACTCGCCGAGGGTTTTCCAGCTGCGTTCGCGCTACTACGTGCACTTCAGCTCGTTTGTGGTGCGCGTGCCGTGGCCGCTGCAGGAGACCATCGCGTGTGCTGACTTCTGGCCGAAGGGTGTCGTATTTCAGCGGTTCCAGGACAACCTACTGAACTCTACACCGGACTTGACGACGCAACGGAGCCACGCTGTTTCGTCGCCTAAATATTGATTCGTGTTTTAATATTATATTGTATGTATGTTAGTCTGTAAGGTATTTGTAACTATGGGCCTTAGTTGCCTGAAATAAATGTTTTATTATTTTTATTATTATTTAAAAAACTATGCCTTTCATTTGCCCTGTTTGTGTATGCGTTCTCCGTAAAGTGCCGAGCAAATTCCTTTAACACGATATCCTATTATAGATGAAATACATATTACTGTAGGTGACGAAGTCCTGTGATTTTGATGAACCAATTAGTGTGACAATAAATCAAAGGAAAATAACTAATTATCATAATATATATTATGTACAACTATCCGTAGAGCAAATATTTTAGGATCGTGTATGTAGGACCAAGAACCACAAAAGGTTCAAGTACACGTTTGCCAAACCGTAAGAATCGTAAAGTTTCAAATAAGATTCTCAATCTTTAAGGCTTTTCAGATCCCGATCGGGCGGAGACTACCTACTTTATGGATTTAATCAGAGCATTCCTGTCCTTCGTAAATCACTAGTCCTTAGGTCACATTTATTTGAAACCACATTTTAGTCGGAAACATCCCACAGTTTCCTAATTCAATGATAAAAATCTAAGTGGTTTGCACTTATTGGGTGGAAATTATGCTCAGTTCATAGAACATTCGTTCATTAAAACATAAACCAGCCCAACACCGCAATATAAAAACTTTACTCGGTTATGTTTTAGGTACTTTAATTAACAATACATATTTACAAGGTGTTGGCTAAGAATTGAGGTAGGAGTGTCCGCAGGCTAAACTTCCTTGATCGCTTGACTCTGCGCTTGTCTCTGTTAGGTGAGACCGACGACCTGGATGGTGGGTACTTCCAATCAGGACATCTATAACAAGAATAGTGTTTGTTCTAAGATTTGCAATTTTTTTTATACTGAGGAATAAATGCGCAATTGAAAAAACATGAAACAGATGTAGGTTTTCGTACGTTACGAGCATGGTCGCATTTCTGATTTATAGTGAAAACTACCTAAAAATTGTAGAAGTAAGAAGGCAAATCAAATCTTTAAAATCGTATATCGCTCGACCGCTAATGTCAGCTCGATATACCGTGATGTTTCATCATACTCATATCAGCCAAAAGACGTCCACCGCTGCACATAGGCCTCCCCCATATCACATTGACCGGTCCTGAGCCACCCGATGTTTAAGAGGCCTTACGCCTGCAAAAACAGAAGCGGAGGCGTATTTTGCAAAATGCTTCCTTTTTCTTTCAAGATTACGGCGTAACTATTAGAATTTATTCAAAAACTTAAAACGTACTTAAATAATCATTTCATAACCTCACTCATTTCTTAAATAAAAAATACGTCGCGCGGCGTCGGTGCAGCGTGATTTATACGTCTTTTAAAAAAATAAAAGGGTCTAGCCGCAATTCTATAGTGAAACTGCCCCTGGCTGAAATGTATAGCTTTCTTAGGTGCGTTATTTTATAGGATATCATTTTACCAAATTTCAAGTCTATAATCACCTTGGTTCGGTAAAAAAAAAGTTTTTATTTTGGTTCGATTTCCTTGAAATTTGGAGGTTGCATAATACCTAATAGTAATTAATTTAAAAAAAAAACCACGGTTCTGACTTCTTTACAAAAGCTTAAAAATCTATTAAATACATATTTTTGAAATACTTCAGAGATAGGGACAACCTCATTTTTTTGTTATTTAATGTAGAATATAATTTTGCATTACATATATTTCAAAAAAACCAAATGGGGCAATAGGGTAAAAATGTCTTACTTATGCCAATATACAAAAACCCTTCATTCAATACCTTTCAGTCCGTATCCCAAAACACCCGTTCGTTCCCAAAACATCCTTTCCCGCCACCATCATTCCCCAATTAATCCGTTTCCTGATATAAGTATTTCCCAAAATGTGCTTCTCCCAAAAGGTACGTTTGGCTTGATATCAGTTTCCCAAAAAGATCTCTAATCCTGAAATTACCGGTTCCATCACTACCGTTTTCTAAATAATCCGTATTCCAAAATGTGATTCTCCCAAAAACTACGTTTATCTTGATATCCGTTTCCCAAAACACCCGTTTCCAAAACATCCGTTTCCGTCACCACTTTTTCCTAAATAATCCGTTCCCCGATAAATATTTTACACATAGGTACCTATTGTACTGCATTGTATATAAGTACCTAAAGTTCTTGGTTACAATACTAATGGTTTTTAGGGTTCCTTACCAAAAATGGTAAAAAGGAACCCTTATGGTGCGACTCCGTCCGTATGTCTGTCCGTCTGTCACAAAGTGAGATATCTCACGAACAACTTAAGCTATGAATTTGAAATATGAAATGGTTATAAATGAGAGTTAACCGCGTGCATGGAAAATGAAATTTTAAATATACATTTAAATTTACTATGAAAAATTACGAATTTGAGGAGGGGGCAAAAAAAATATTCAACTATTAGGTCAAGTGGGGTATCATTTGAAAGAGCTTGAGTTGCACTTTTTGAAGCAGTTTTTTTTCTACAATGGTAAAATTTCGATTTATGAAGCAAAATGTAAAAAAAATACCATCCCCCCCCCCCCCCTTATCTCCGAAGTCACCCAAGCGAAAAAAATTGAAATTATTACTTGTGATTAAGATAAACGTAAATATTAATGGAAAAGTATTACTTTTTCTGTATCTCGTATTTTTGTTTTGTTTTGATTTTGAGGAGGGGGCAAAAAAAATATTCAAGTATTAGGTCAAGTGGGGTATTATATGAAAGAGCTTGAGTTGCATTTTTGAAAGTTTTTAATTTTTTCTACACTGGTAAATTTTTGATCTATGAAGGAAAACGTAAAAAAAAAACCATTCCCCCCTTATCTCCGAAGTTATCCCAGCGAAAATTTTTAAATAATTACTTGTGATTAGGATACATAAATATTACTGGAAAAGTATTTTTTTCTGTATCTAGCATATTTTTTGTTTTATTTACAAACATCGTTTCCTAGTTAAGTTTGCAATTTATAGGTATTTTTTCGTTTTGAAATTCCTATAAGACTATAATAGAAGTACTCTCTTTCAAAAAAAACAAACATAATAGAGATCGGTTCAGGTGATAAACAATAATCGCTAAAAGACCAACATACATACTAAGCTGATTGCCCTTGCACGTTAGTACCAAATGGGGCCGATAGATGGCGCTGACCCCATTCGCGCTGTTAAGATTAATCTAGAATTAATGGGGTTGGGATTGGGACGGGTCATATTTCAATAGCAGGTCAAAAAAAGATGCAATTCAGTTGTCTTGGTGTAAAAGTTATTCGTAGTTTGAAATTGATTTCTATTGTGTTGGGTTACAATAATTAATTTAACAAATATTGGGACATTTACTTTGCCCTTGAGTTAATTATTAGTTTGTACGGAACCTTCGTTGCGCGAGTCAGACTCGCACTTGACCGGTTTTTTTTTAATTTGTGTATAATTACATTTTGGTTGGTGAACTGCCTCAAATCGAACATTTCACTAATATGTCATACGCCTTAAAATAAGCCAAATACTCGTAGCTGCATAAGCGTTCGTTTTGAAAGTACATTGACACGTATCCCTTCGAGTTAACGTGAACTTCACCTTAATTCAGTTATCCTCTAACGTCACGGACGGCATTAACCGGTCGATAAGTCGTTTAACTAGATCCCCGTCCGGCTAGCATTATAGTTCTAGCCTGAACTGTTTGTCTAAGTAGATTAGTGGACGTTCTGTGTTAGCTATCATCTCTAATACCGAAGTACGAGAACAAAGCGTAACCGACATTCACAATGTTGACTAGCCAGAATTACTACTCTTGTCTGGGTACAGTCGCCATCAGATATATCGGAGCGGCCAAAGTGCTCACAAATATATCTGAACATGCCTCGACAATGGAGACGTGTTCAGATATTTGTGAGCAGTTTGGCTACTCCGATATAACTGATGGCGACCGTACCAATATAGTGTAAGTAACGTTTAAGTATATTTGGGTGATACAGAGATTAAGGTTCAAGTAATAATACTACTACTGCTGCTTATTTAAGAGTGAAGCTCTAGTCGGTGCAGCTCAAAGAAAAAAAAAGGGGGGCTCCATCTACTCTGATTCCAGCACGGTTATCACACGGCGCGCGAGCTCTCTCGATTTTTCTCGCACTATCCGTCTCCCTCTTATTAGAACACTTAGAACAAGAGGTGTAGTGCGAGAAAAATCGAGAGTATGTCGCGGCCGTCCCATGATAGACGTGCAGGCAAACTGTTTGACATGTCGATACGACCTAACATCAACTCTTTTTTTGAGCTGCACTATGTAGTTTATTCTAGGTACTTACTCCTCTTTCTCGCTTCCCAAATAACCAATATATATTCCCCAATAATAATATAATAATAATAATAACCCTTTATTTTAACTACAAAGTACATAAACAAGTTGAAGCCCTAGCTAGCTCTCCAACTAGGTTGCCTCGGTCTCGAAAGCCATTGCCAAAGTTGTGATGACTTCATGCAATCAAAAAAATACACGGAAGCTCGTAATTATTGACCACAGGAAAGACGACTTTTGTTTTACCCAATGTATAACCCATTTATAACGGAACAATCGACTTGCCCCGGCTTCGCACTGGTAATCCAGCAGTTTTTAAATTAAAACTGCAAAGAAAATACCTAAAAAAGACGGCAATTTAAGCTACAAGCGTTTTCTAAACCTCGATTAGTATTGACAGGCCTATCCCTTGTGCCACTGCGGCTAAACTCGGCTCTTGTACACCAACAAACTGCAAATTCGGCCGAAGGCGGCTTTCGACCCACGGTGACAAGTATCGTTGGCACGGTGTTGTTACCGTCAGTATCACATAAAACGTGTAGCTTGACTGCAAGGGAAGGGGCCTCAGGAGGTTAAATAGATGAAAGAGCACGTGCTGTGTTGGAGTGGAATGGCATGATTTGAGTTTGCTAGCTGTCAATATGAACTGAGGACCGATTGCTTAAAATTTAACGATCCTTAAAGTTATTCTCGTTAAACTGTCATTATAATGGGTTTTTCTCTCTATGGTGTTATGATTTTTGTTGGCGCCATATTTACTAAGCAGCGCTCCCAGGTTATGCATGGAACAATAAGAATACTATATTAAACATAAGTAATTCAATTAATAATGCAAATTCAATGCTTACTTCTCAATGTCTGGCAACACCTGTCCTTTGCACCTTAACTCCCATTTGGACCAGTACTTGAAGCCTTCCTGTTCGAATACCTTCAGTGCGCAAGCTGCGTCATCTTTGATATCATCGTCTAATAAAGCTGTGAAGTAAATTACGAATGGTTATTTTTGAACCTTAAAACCTAATAACGTAATAAGCTAAAGCTGGCGAGATGTGTATCTTTCATTATCTTTGTCCGGAAACTTTAATTACACTTATAATAGTGGTGTCTGCAGCTGCGTTCCAGGAAATGTTTATTCTACTGGATTTCCTCTGAGACCCAAATTCTCGATAGCACGCTTCAAACAATATTACTTTCGTGTTTAAAATATGTGGATGCAGTTAGGTATTAATAATCGCAAAAATAAATTATGTCATGTAATGGTTTTCTGTTAATATACCTACCTATAGGTTTCGGTTTCTTTTAATTTGACGTATGTGTGTTTGACGTAGGTATCTACTTAACTTCAAGAAATGTAGGGTGACCAGACATTCAGTGGTTGTCTATTGTTAGCCCGACATTCATATACTATAATAATCATTTGCCCGAACTTCGCTTGCTCGAATTTCATTTGTCCGAATGTTTCGTTTACCATAATAGTTAATTGACATACTCTTGTTTACCCGAATATTGGATGTCATAATGATACGAATGCCATACGTATTGTATTCCAGATTATTGTTTGCAATAATATTATTTAATAGATTATTTAAACGCCATACTAAACATGCATTCGGATTCATCTTTGTTAATTTGCAGGTTTTTCCGCTCTTTTATAAAAAAAAATAACCTCGAAGACGAAAGCGGGAGCAAAGCTCCCGCTTCCGTCTTCTAACCTATCCGCGATCCGAGTCGGTTTTGCCACTAAGCCCCTGTTCCCTACTGCCTATGATACAACACTATCTTGGCATTAGGTAATCTCAGAGAAAAGTTCATTTTTACTTAGTGGCAAAACCGACTTGGATCGCGGATAGGTTCGAGGTATTTTTTTAAAACATTAGACATTGCAATACGTACCCACTTTATCACATAAGAATATTATGGATGTTGAGATGGATGGCAAATGTTATTATGGCATGTGATAGTTATGGGTTACAATGATTATGGAAAATGAGATTATTGATATTGATATTATGGAAAACAAAGATTCTGGCATATAATTATTATGGTAAACAATGAGTATGGCATACAAAATTATAGAAAACAACATTATGGCAGTTGTATATTATGGCAGATAAAATTCGGGCAAATGAAATTCTGGCAAGCAAGAGTATACCCATTCAGTGGATATAAGTGTTAACATTATCATTTAATTTAATTAACTAAACAGTGATTTAATTGCATGAGACCTCATCCTGTTTTGGCTGTTTATCAATATCTTTTGACTCCTGATCACGGATTAAAAATCAAAGTATATAGTTAGTAGCAACCAATGAACACATCCTAACTCCTATAGTTATAACGACATGTCCCAATATATTTGGCTACTTTGGCTGCTGTCTGTAGGTACATTAGTTAAAGCCTTTACCATGTAGTTTTTTTTTAAATAAATAAATACAAGGGGACAATCTTACACAAACTTTCTTTGTTTTTTACTTTTTTGTTTTTTGGTTCGATTCATCCATGGAGTGTATTATTTTAATTGGAAAATACGAAATGCATGCGCTTAATAAACCCACCTTCGCATGTAATGTCACATTTACCGCCTTTCTTGCCTTCCTTGCACCATTCACTTCCGATCTAAATAATAGAAAAAAATTGTATGCACATAGAAAGAGATTGAATACATTTTTATTTGTCATCGTTCACCTCTATATGTTATAATGTCATCATAATCATCATCATCATCAATTCATCAATATCAGCCTGTAATCACCTACTGCTGAGCATGATATCTTCGAATACGCCCAATATAGGGGTGAGTGGGTAGGATTCGTACACTTTTTTTTGTAAGACATCTAAAAAAACTGATGATAACAATTTTATGATAAATTCAATGCTGCTATACAAACCATTTATCTGGCTCTAATAATAATTAACTGTTGTTTGGATATAAAGCAGCATGGTGACCCTACGGTGATTTTTCTCAAAAATGAGAAACGTACGAAACTACCCCACACGTGGGGTAACTTCGTACACTATTCCTTTTTGCCAGGATTCATTGGATTTTCAGCTGTTTCACCTGTTTTAGTCACCTTTAAGGCAATCTTACTGATATCGTATTGTAAATATAATTACTCTTGGTCTACATTTGTTTAACTTACATGGGGTGCATTCGTACAGTATGAAATTACATACATTTTACTGTTGGGGTACCCAACCAAAACGATCAGAAAAAAAAACAAAATACAAAATAACCGTAAAAGTAATCCCAAAACCATTGTTTACTTACATATTATTCTCAAGCATCTAATTACAAACTATATATATTTTTTTTTTAATTCGAGTAAAACTTATTAGAGATAGACGCATTCAAAGGAGAACCAAAATTTTTTTTCGGGTTGCGAAATAGTACATTACGTAACTAGGGCGGTGAATTTGTGAATGCCCTAGATCGCAGGTGTTTGTGGCCCGAACCGAAGATGAGGGGCATAAATATGCGCTCTGGGGCTTTGCGAATTATCGTCCGTGTTGAGTACAAAATTTTACGTCTTCACCTGGCCACAATGCGAGTTTTCCCGTACGCGCAGCATGTAGTAAAACTCGCATTATGGCCAGGTGTGACGTAAAGGTTTTTTACAATTGTGTCTATGAAATTATACAGGGGGGAATGAAGTAACCATAGGCCAAACTATTATTGAGAATATTTGAGTTCGCCGAATTGCATCAAAGTAGTCCATTCAAATAGCAACTCTATCGTCTAATGTAGAGGATTCCAATTACAATGGCAGTTATATGAAAAGTTGGTCACATTCAATAATCTCAAGTACACCTGGCACGTTAAAATACATATATAAGGATTCGATAAAGACGTAACCGCCCCAGTGCTTAGCTTTTTGACTTTCCAACTTAAATGCCTAACAAGAACATGTAGAACAAAAATAATCAATTTATTACACTCTACTTTGATGTAAACTGTTTGTGATAACTTACTTGGAACAATCCGTAATACTTCCTCCGTGACGATTTAGTGACTAAAGCAGCCGTGTTCCTGTCGCTTTCCTGCTCTATGAGACATACCCCTGAAACAATAACCTCAATGTCGGAAAATACAGATTACATGGCAACTGCCGGTTTTACATGAGAAGAAAATCCCATGCTAAAGCCGGCTACTCACACGCCAGCTGCAGGGGCAATACCGGTCGCACGGCGGTAGGAGCAATTTCGGCGGTTCTCTACACACAAGCCTGTCGTTCAGTGTGTAAGTGATAGTCCCGCGGAACGCACGTGCATGAGAATGGCTCCGGTATTGTCGACACACCAAAGGATTGGTATAGTCTTGGCACTTTCTGTGGTGCTACCGACGAACTACTGCTACGAACATTAATTGGAAAGTTTGATTTCGCATGACTCTGTTAAAATATTGTTTTTTTTTCTATTCCACATGTGGGGCCGGTCTTTGTACACGTCTATTACTCGTGTCCAAACTTCACGCTCTTTATTGTCCATTGTGACACGTGCACTCCGCTCGGTTGTCGCCAATAAACTGACTGGAATTGCCCCAATCGTACTACACATGCGGCAACCTAGCAGGGCGGTAGATACAACCTAGGGAGCTAGGAAGGTCTTGCGCCCCTGCCGGCCTGCCGCAGGCCCAATCTAAAAATTGCCCCTTCTTGCCTATACACATCACAATTAAGGAGGCAATTAAGGGTCCAATCCCAATATTGCCCCTGCGGCAGGTGTATGAGTGGCCGGATTAATACATAAACACTCCTTGGCAAAAGTATGTTTGTGTTTGCGCGTGTTCGGACGCGTTCACCGCTCCGCCTATCGCCTCGCTTGTACACAATACGGGCATGCCTTATGTTCTTTATTAGGTTTTCGTTTTCGTTACACTTCTTTCTATACTCTGTATAATGTTATATTTTTATAGTTTCTAGTTGACTGATTATAAAAATCGTAATTTAATATTATAAGAGAACTAGTCATGATGATGTAACAGATTAATTGAATATTGGGATGGGTTCATTTGATTTATTCACCAATTA
Organism: Epinotia demarniana; assembly: GCA_945867215.1. Taxonomy (NCBI): domain Eukaryota; kingdom Metazoa; phylum Arthropoda; class Insecta; order Lepidoptera; family Tortricidae; genus Epinotia; species Epinotia demarniana. Next base: position 22,350,938 of record OX244261.1, read on the forward strand.
TTCGTTATATACAGTTGACTCGTGTCTGATGTCTTCGCCAAGTGGTATATTATCATTATCACCATTGTCAGTATTACATCCCAAACAACTTTACGCTTTATTTCGTTTGAGCTTAATGTAAATTGGACATAAAAACAATTCACACTTTTGAGCTCTTATAGTTGTCATTTTGGCACGTTTTTGTTTAGTTTTTAATATATATTAGTAAATAGGTAATTCTCGTTATCACGAATGCGTTAGATGGCCTGACACTGTTCACAAAATACCTACTCTATCCTATCGTGTCTATCATTTGCATCAAGATACTCAATTGTACCGGTGTCAATGTTTGGCTACACGCTTTGTCCTGCTGAATTCGGAGAATCACTTTGTCCCAATATATAGTTGGAATCCGGCACGCAGATCAGCCCATTATTACACTATCATTCATGGATCCGTTTTCCTCGTATTAAAATACAAAGCCACATCAACGTCATCACGTTACGATTCCAGTGCTTAAGTATTTTATTGTTGTTAAATAATCGTACCGTACTACTTGTCCCGTAGAAGAGGGGTAGGGATTTCTGGTAGGTACGTTTAGTGCAAGCCTTAATAATACAGATGTGCTGCCATTTAATTAACAATTATTTGAAATTAAAACACAATTTATATGGGCACGGAGGGATCAATCAATTTGACATATAATTAATTGGAAAAAAACCATACAAAACCAAAATTGCCTCGATAGAAAACAATCGCCAAAACATGTCTTATTTTTACCTAATTTCAATTGTGTGCCGTTCCCGTGCATATAATTTACGTAAAAATTTAGTGTATAATAGCTCTTGATATTGCCTAGTGATTTGACGAGTGGCGTTTTTTTATGTAGTCCCTTTTCAGACTTATTGAGGTATAACGTATTTGGCGTATAGGTCTTTTTTATTTAGCGCGATACTGTTTCTCCCGTCGCGTGTTTCGTGCAGTTTGGTATATCTTCTGTTGCCGTTCGCGGGCGGAGTCAATCGCAATCGCTCCGCTGAGACGAGAGGACTACGTTCTGTGCTCTCACGACAGCACGGTGAACATAATTATTTCAATAATATTGTGACCCAGTATATTCGTCCAGTGAATGAATGTATCATTACATTCCAGTAGATATTTTGGTATATTTTGAAATAATATATTTAAAAGTCGACCTTAACATGTAGACCTTAAAGTTCAAAATACAACCATACGATTACGCAGAGATCGGCCGGCGACCGGCTTCTTAGAATAATTTGTGCAGTACATGCAAAACTACACGAACATTTTTTCTGTCGAGCGTGTATTTACTTTATGAAAGATTATCACTACAACATAGTACTCGTATAAAACAAAGTCTCTTCCCGCTGTCTGCCCCTATGAATGCGTAGATCTTTAAAACTACGCAACGGATTTATATGCGGTTTTTTTTAACAGATAGAGTGTTTCAAGAGGAAGGTTTATATGTATAATATAATTTAATATAATATCCGAGCGAAGCCAGGGCGGATCGCTAGTTGAGAATAAATCCTGTTAATTTCAAAATCGATGTCCTCTCGGTCTCTAAAATACGAATTCGAAGTCGGAAATAATTCAAAAAGTGGTCGCATTATTTTCATTTTTGAAATATTTGTTGTAAATTACGATGCGCGTTTTTTTTTAAAGAACAACACGTTTTCAGGCTTTTCGAGAAATGATGTCCATTTTGAATTCCAAGATGGCGGACATTGTTTTTCGAATTTAAACTTTCGTGAGACATGTTGAAATAATAGTAATACAAGGTTCAACTCACGTATTAAATGTCACTACGGGCGACATGTTTCGAACTCTGCGGGGGTTCATCAGGATGAGTGTTTTCGCGGCGGTTTCGCTTGAATCTTGTCATGATTCAAGCGACACCGCCGCGAAAGCATTCATCCTGAAAAAGAACTCCCGAAGATTTCGAAACATGTTGCCCGTAGTGACATTATTGACATTGTTTTTCTTTAAAGTCATCACGGGTGTCGCTTTTAGGGTTATCGAGGGTGCAGATTCCAACAATTATTGACTGCGAACTTGGTCATTTTTATATTAAAAAAAGTGAACACAATTAAGCAGTTTTTCTTTAGTACCTACCAGTATGTTCAAAATTGATAACTAAAGGGCCAGAGCGTCTCCATTGTCTCCAAGCAGGAATCCGAGATCAGAATTGAAAAATTTGGCCGCAACACTGTGGCCTGAAAATCTGACTTTCATAGACATGATCGAAGGTTTCATAATATATAACAGTTTTTTTAATGCTACTTATAAATTCACAATTAAATTCACGTATTCAATGACATGACAGGCGACATGTTTCGAACTCTTCGGGAGTTCTTCTTCAGGATGAGTGTTTTCGATGATTGTTTTGAAGAAGAACTCCCGAAGAGTTCGAAACATGTCGCCTGCCGTGACATTTTATACGTGAATTTAACCGTGGTTTTATTAGTAGTATTTTAGACATGTCTCACAAAAGTTTTAATTCGATTATGGTTTTTTTTCCTTAAGGTTTTTACTAGCCATTGTAACCCTTACGTGATTTAGTAAATAAAAAACCGGCCAAGTGCGAGTCAGACTCGCGCACGGAGGGTTCCGTACCATTATCTATAAAACAGTAAAAAAAAGTTTATTGTATGGGAGGCCCCCTTAAATATTTATTTTATTTTGTTTTTTAGTATTTGTTGTTATAGCGGCAACAGAAATACATCATCTGTGAAAATTTCAACTATCTAGCTATCACGGTTCTTGAGTTACAGCCTGGTGACAGACAGACAGACGGACAGAGAAGTCTTTGTAATAGGGTCCCGTTTTTACCTTTTGGGTACGGAACCCTAAAAAACGGAAGGTCATATTTCAGTTATAGCTCTCGAAACTCTGACTTAATAGCGAAAATAATATCTTCAAATATAGGTACAGATTTTGTCTTGCTTCCCACTTTTTATAATAGGGATGATGACTAAATTTTTTTATGATGTCATTTGAACCAGTTTTTGGACAGGAACAAATGTTTGTATTGGAGGAACTACAATTGAAGAACATAAATACCCAAAAATTTGAGACAAAGATTGACCTCGCTGGCGGCAGCGCAAAACGCTTAATACTGAAAGACAGACAGGCGTGACGTCACAGCCGACATTTGTTAATACAAAGTACCTACATGTATCGTCGTATGGAAAATCAGGTTCTAAAATTGTTGTTTCATTCGCGGAATACTGCCTTTAAGTACATAATTGTTGTACAATAGAAGATCAAACGAGCTTCGCAAGCGAAGTTCGATCGATATTATATGAGTAAGCTTCATTCGAAGATATAACACACATGTAGTCCTTTAATCTACCAGGCAACATTTCGCAAGTTTAAAGTACGCAGTAAAAACCATAGCTCAAACAGTTTTATCCCCACCTTTACCCCTACCATACTTAGAGACCTCGGCTTGCCACCATTTCTCATTCTTTTTAGAGACAAAACTTTCCTAGGGGTATAGGGGCGGGCGGGAAGTTATATCTTCGAATGAAGCTTACTCATATAATATCGATCGAACTTCGCTTGCGAAGCTCGTTTGATCTTCTATTATATTTCGAAGCTTCATTCTTCAGATATAACACACATGTAGATGTTTAGAGTTGAAAGTTTTGCTGCCCTTTGTAATTGTAAAACATCATAATCATGAAATGCAATAATTATGTTTTGACAACAATCTTAGATACTCCCAATTATTAATCAAAGAGTACAATTGTAACTTCACATAATTCTACCTATACAAAAGGTAGATTGATCTGGCACAATGACCTTCGTCGATTAATTGACGATGGTAGAAACGAGCCAAAGTTTTCGATGTTCTCGACCAGCCTGCTGCCTTCCGGATAGCATCTAAAGAAATGCCTGACCGGTGTGCAGCTGACGTGGCGGCGTGGCGCGTGCTGTGAGCGCTGAACGCCGCCATGTCTTTACCGCTTTCGCCAAGCACTCGCGTAATGCACCCCGGCTAATGGATTGAGCAGATGCATTTTTATGGGGACTTTTGAAAGTCAACAAAATATGTTGTGAGCTTTTTCAGTCCTAAAGCATCATTATAACAGTCACCGGGCAAATATTTCTATTAGGTATCTTCAAAATATGGAAGGCACAAAATCGGTTGTAGACGACCTACACCTGAAGTCTTAACTATATCATCAAAAATTACTTTAATACAATTTGGGCATGACTTAATATTATTCCACTTAATAAGTGACAGTGTTTGTACCCTGTGGGCAGGACATATTGCTAACAAAATCGCCAGATTCTTTGTTAGTTTTTCCAATGAAATTTCTCTATTAGGGTACCATGTTGTTATATGATTTAATACCACTTGAGGATCCCAGGTATGGCTATATTTAGGAGTTACGGGCTTTAATTTGTAAACACCTTTCGGTAATCCTTTACTTTGGTCATCTGAGCTGATACTACTCCCCCGTAGGAGCGAGGGTGCTGACCTATGATTATTTAATGAGCCATACGACGATCCTTTATTAAATTCGTGCGTTAGAAATAAAATAACAGCAGAAATGAAGCCCTTATAGAAATTGAATATCTATATTATCTATGCTAAATTTCCAGCACAACTTGTATTTAACACACGTTGTACTGTTGTAAAGTGTTGTTTGAAATTGACGCTAACATGAGATTAGATACTTTTACTAATCTCAACAAAAGCGGAAACCACGGTTGGGATGGCCATTAGGGAAATACTACTATTCCTGTGGCGTTGTCATTTATAATCTTATGTAAACACTTTAGTACGAGTGCGAGTGGTGGAAACGCTTAAAAATATTTATTATAAATACCAGCTAATAGTGAATGCGACGACGGTAAGAGCGTCCGAGTCTGGCTTCCACGAAATATATATTTCACATTTGGCAGAGGTACGAGAAGCAAAGAGGTCAATTTCGGGCACACCAAAGTGTTTACTTATTCTTTCAAAGGCTGCAATACTTAAATTTCATTAAATATCAGGATTTAGCCTTCTGGATTCTCTGTCTGCTTCTACATTATTCTTAGTGTTAATGTACGAATCGAATAACCATATGTCTCGTTCTTCACCCCCCTGCCAAATAGATCTAGGTAAGCTATTTAAGTGGGGAAACTGGATGTCTCCCATTCGATTAATATAGCTTATCGCGGTAGTGTTGTCGATGCGGAACAACAGAGCACAGTTTGATTTATTTCGCGCAAAACATTTTAATCCTAAGAGCGAGCAAGCTCTAAGTAATTAATATGGAATGCTAATTCTTGCTCTTCCCATGCTCCGTTTGCACACACTCCGTCACAAACTGTACCTCATCCTGATCGGGACGGATCTATAGATATTTCTGCATCGAATTTCGTGATTCCAAAATGACAAGACGTTACAAATAATATTATTAGTCCACCAAAATAAGTCAGGTAAAATTTCGCGAGGAAGTTTTACTTTTGATCATAGACATCGTATTCCTGAATAGCTCGGAATTTATATCTTTCTAACAACTTCGTGTACAACCAGCTGTATCTAGCTGTCGGGCATGCAGTGGTAAGAACTCTTAAAAAGTGCGCATACCCTGCATAAGAAGGGATATAGACATGATAATTGAATTGTAAACAAAACCTAAGAATTTACAGCATTGTTGGTAATTTTGGGATTGTATCGAGCTTTTGGTATAGTTTACCACAAATCGTGTTTACATTCGTTAAGGTCCCTTCCAATACACAAAATGCCACCCCGGTATATAATAGAAGTTAGGCCTTGTTTTTAGGTAAGTTACGACTTCTTTCATAATTCTGGTGAAGGTTCTAGGCGCCACGGAAAGTCCATAGACTAATAGGGAACAAAACTCGTAAGTAACATTGTTATGCTCGAATCTTGTCAATGGTAGCCATAAACATAGTCTTCCATTTTAAAATGGGACTTAGTTACAAATTTATTGAGCCCTTTCAGATTCAGTATGAATCTATAGCCACCATTCGATTTAGGAGTCAGAAAATCTTTGATAGAAACTGATCATTAGTCTGTTGGCATCCAGTGATGCTTTCACTGAATGCCTAGGTTAATTAAGTTCTGTACAGCTAAGCTCGTTTCATCATGCTCTTGGCATGTGAAAGTATTTACAGGTTTGACAGATTGCGTAACATGTCCTAAAAAGGAATTGGAAAGCCATTCTGTATACCGTCTAATAAATAAAGTACGATTATTCGTTACATTAAGCCAACACTTATAAAAAGCTTTAAGGCGACCGGCATGTACCTGCGTTACTGCCGCGGCGTCGCAAGTGGCTTGTTGTAGGCTGCTCGCGGCCGTATGATGGTCGACGCTGTCGGCCTACTTTTCAGTAGATTTGGAAGCTTTAATTTTCTCTGAGAGTTTGCTTCCAAAGAGAGTATCATCTCTCTCAACGTATTGTATGACTTAAGGAATACTTCGTCTAGTCCAGGAATGACTAGTTTTATCTAAAATCCGACTTCAATTAGATAGGATTTTTATCGTTAGTACCTATACCGACTCCCAATTGCTGTTCAGATGATTCGATTTTCTTGTCACGGCCTCTTTGGATGTCTGTAACTGCCGCCGAAATTACGGCGTTTAAGGACGGCGCCCATAATAATTTGCAATTTACAGGTACTCTTATAAGAGTTTATCTTTACTCTTTTTATCAATACCTTTGTGTAATATAGGTAGCCACCTTTGCGCTAAATTGGGATGAATTTTCTCCCCATATTTTGGGGCATCATCAGTGGCGTCCCCTAGAGCGGTTAGTAACTCGGCATCTATTACAGGGGTCGTTTTGTCATCACAGGCCTCCACGGGAGGTGCATTTTTTTCATTTGAACGTGGGAGTGAAGTTTCCACTGCCTCATACACTTGTTCGTGGTTTATAAATTAAAATATAATATTTTGCATTTTCTAATTGAGGGTAGATATGAAATGCATTGTAAAACCACTCGTCAGGAATTTTAATGCATATATGTATCTAGTGCCCCGCATCGCGAACACGGGATATACTAATCTCGATTAATGGTTGTAGAAATTGCTATCGTGTTGACTCACGGTCAACCGCCAAGCACGAGATACCTTCGTGACGACTCTCGGTCGCCTCCCAGGTTTAGTTACAAGACGTGGGCTCACGGCCCGCGCGGTATTAAATGCATTTATTAGCGATTAATATTGTTAGAAATTGCTATCGTGTTGACTCACGGTCAACCTTCAAGCATGAGATACTTTCGTCACGACTCTCGGTCGCCCCCCAGGTTTAGTTACAAGGCATGGGCTTGCGATTAATATTGTTAGAAATTGCTATCGTGTTGACTCACGGTCAACCCCCAAGCATGAGATACCTTCGTGACGACTCTCGGTCGCCCCCCAGGTTTAGAATTACCAGGCGTGGGCTCACGGCCCGCGCGGTATGAAATGCATTTCTTAGCGATTAATATTGTTAGAAATTGCTATCGTGTTGACTCACGGACAACCCCCAAGCATGAGATACCTTCGTGACGACTCTTGGTCGCCCCCCAGGTTTAGAATTACCAGGCGTGGGCTCACGGCCCGCGCGGTATGAAATGCATTTCTTAGCGATTAATATTGTTAGAAATTGCTATCGTGTTGACTCACGGACAACCCCCAAGCATGAGATACCTTCGTGACGACTCTCGGTCGCCCCCCAGGTTTAGAATTACAAGGCGTGGGCTCACGGCCCGTGCGGTATTAAATGCATTTATTAGAGGCACCACAATGTAGAACTATTTATTGAAACTAATTGCACTTACCTGATTTATCTTCGGAACCTGATGAATCAGATAGCACCGCACTGTCATAACTCGTTTATAGTTTTTTGTTGCAATTTCCGTATATTAGCAGAATAATACTCTATTTTTTCCTGTGCAGTGCGTTTAGGCATGATTAAATATTTTGAATTATTTTTTAATAGAATTAGTTCGTGCGTTCGTTGCCTCGCAAGAATAAAGAATGAGAAATGGTGGCAAGACCTCGGGGTCCCTAAGTAGGGTAGGGGTAAAGGTGGGGATAAAACTGTTTGAGCTATGGTTTTTACTGCGTACTTTAAACTTGCGAAATGTTGCCTGGTAGATTAAAGGACTACATGTGTGTTATATCTGAAGAATGAAGCTTCGAAATATAATTTTGTTTCTATAAAAGCCTAAGGATTCTATTGGTACCTTTAAATTTACTCTTGCACACTAAAAAAAATTTTTTTCTAAACTTTCAAGGTTCATATCTTTTTACGATTTTACTTATATTTTATTAGTAATACTTTATTACGGTAATTTGATGGTTTACTATACATTTAGCATCACTACGTTATCAATTTGAACATGAGTCATCATGCCTATTATTCATAGGTATTCATCATGTTTCATCTGACTGTCGGGGCATATACTATGCGAGAAGGAGCGGGGCAGCAATAGACGCATCAGCGCGGCAGGTGCGGGGCGCGCGGGTGATTTCTGATTTTTCCCTGGCGGTACGCCCCCTCTTAAGGTATCAATTTGAAATTTGGAATGGTTTTAAATGAGTCATCCACGTGCATGGAAAATGAAAAATTTCATATATATTTTAATTTTCCATGAAATCTTACGAATATGAGGAGGGGGCAAAAAAAAATTCAACTATTGGGTCAAGGGGGTATCATTTGAAAGGGCTTAAGTTGCACATTTTGAAACAGTTTTTCTTTTTTTTTCTACACGGGGAAAATTTTGGTCTATGAAGGAAAATGTAAAAAAAAATACCATTCCCCCCCCCCCCCCCTTATCTCCGAAGTTATTCAAGCGAAAAATTTGAAATAATTACTTGTGATTAAGGTAAACATAAATATTACGGGAAATGTTTTTTTTTCTGTATCTAGCATATTTTTTGTTTTATTTACAAAAATCATTTCCTAGTTAAGTTTGCAGTTAGAAATACCCAAAATTCAAATTAAAAAATAATAATCGAGATCGGTACACGTGATAAACAATAATCGCTAAAACACCAACATACATACTAAGCTGATTGCCCTTGCACGTTAGTACCAAATGGGGCCGATAGACTGCGCTGACCCCATTCGCGTTGTTAAGATTATTCTAGAATGAATGGAGTTGGGACGGGTATATTTCAATAGCAGGTCAAAAAAAATCGCGATTCAATTGTCTTGGTAGTTTATGGTGTTGGTGTAAAAGTTACTAGTTGTTTGAAATTGAATACTGCTGTGTTGGGTTAAAATAAGTAAATAATTTAACAAATATTGGGACATTTACCTTTACCTTGAGTTAATTGCTAGTTTGTACGGAACCCTCGGTGCGCGAGTCGGACTCGCACTTGACCGGTTTTTTTTTTAAGTAAGTATGTCTGCTTAAAGAAACACTCATATTTGTAAAAGCTAGTATACAAAAACTAGTCTTATTATAAAAATCCTAAAGTAGTAGGTACTTTATAAAGTTTAATAGTAAATAGATTGTATGACAAGGGTCTAAAGTAAAGCCATATTACCACGAGATGGATATTTTCCCGAACGACGTAATATGGCTTTTAGACCAGAGTTATACACTCTACTTTTCACATCGACTGCGAGATAATAGTAAAAACAAAGATTATCCATCCACAATCAACAATTATACCAAGGCGAAAAGATTGTTCAATTTGGCGCCTTTCTTTTTAATAAACTGCTTTGACACAGATACAAAATACTCACACCACGAATAAACGCCTCTAACCACCTAATAGCGGCGTCTAAACGGCCGAGCGCGGCGGACAGCATATGCGGGGCATATGATAGTGCGAGATAGACACCAGTCTATCCCGCTCAATCTTCATAGCTTATGTCATGTATGCAGTCAACCACGCTTGAACGTTTGGACGGAGCTATAGTCGGTCAGAGGCGTTTATTTATTTTATTGTTGTGAATTAGGGAATAAAAAACACCTAATGTTTGAATTGAATTCTGTTTCCTGATTGGTCGGTTTTAATGTCTAGCTGTATTCTGGTTAGTAGATAGCAAATACTAATGTATTTTTAAAGAGTTGTGATCATTGGTGGATGTAATATTGAACTTTTGTGATTGGTCAAATTAAAATGTTTTATAAATCATAAATATATATACATATTTTCCCTAGGGGCTAAATGTTCTACTTTAGCCCCGCTTGCTAAGTCTAATATGGCGCACTTTTTGAGCATGAGAAGTGAAAAATACCAAGAAGCGATTTGTCTGCGTACTACGAAATAAACGCTTTAATTTTCAATTTTATTGATGGAACATTCTCTATCGGTTCCTATTATAATCTATCACAAATGTTATAGGATTGTTTTAAGGTGCGTAAAACTGTAATTATTTAGTTTTGCCTATGTTCACCTTCAATTGGTTTCGCAGCAACCAGTTTTTAACGTCATTAAATACTGTATTTACTTCTGACTGATAAATGATTAATATGATTATACAGTAGTAGGGGAATTAATGGCAGCAATGTATGGAGCAGTCTCCACTTTTCTCTCAGTCTCAGCCGCTTGGCACGATTGTTCCTTGGGCCAAACTCAGCTGATTTAGCGTCCTAGCCACAAGATCAACCCCTGGCTAGTACCCAAAAAGAGGGGGGAAAGCGCCGACTCCCGAGGTTCGGTCTCAGCTATATTCCTGCCTACTTATAGCTACTAGGTCAAGTTTGGTATCATTTTCGTATAATTCAGACTTCTCTGAATTATACGCATTCATTTGTGGATTTAACTTTTTACCTTTTCGTACAAAAAAACTGAAAAATGCATTTACGTACAAACCCCTAGGCCACGTGGTCCGACCGGCTCGGCTTGTCCGATCGATCGGACTACGATGTTTTTTATTTCGCGTTACGCAATCGAGCAGCTGATTATTTAAATCTCTAAACAAGAAAAACAGCGTACCGAATGTCATTTGTTTACTAAGTCAGTAAACAAAGTACTAACGGCGTCTTATGAACAAACAAAGCTCATATTTTTATCATTGCAGCATTGTTCGAACAAATATAGGTAAAAAACGTAAGGAGAACGCCCTACTCTCCATACAAACGTAATTTTGTTCTCATTTTAGAATTAGCTGCTATTATAACATGACACTTGATAAACACAATAGAATCCACCATATTTAGGTCGAAAAGTAGTTTCTGTTGCTAGAAACTAAAAATAGAAAAAAATAGAGCGAGTGGAACGTTATTCATAGGAAGCCTCCGATTACTTTATTCTATTATAATTTATAGCAATAGATACTTGTTTGGACCTAGATATGGCACACACAATTGTATAATTATAAAAAATATCTTTGTTATGCCAGTAAGCCATTTAATATTGGACAAGGCTACTATGTACACAGTTTATTATGCCTTGGTGGACTCCCTATTGTCTTACGGACTGGCAAGCTACGGATGCACGTTAAAAACCTACTTAGATAAAATAAAAGCATTGCAAATTAGATTTATGAAATGTATGGTTGACAAAAAGACAAAAGCCAAATGTAAAAATAGTACTGATGAGCAACTTTCCCTTGAATGTAAAATCCTGCCAGTCCATGAGAGAGTAGTGTTACTGTTGGACATGGAGCACTTTGCTAATGATGAATTCAAAAATGTAACTAGCAATAATAGGTTAACTAGACATAGAGAAGCTGATAGGTTATTGGTACCTAGTTTCACGAACTACTATGGTCAAAGATGTAGAAAATACCTAGTACCCAAGATTTACAACAATCTATCATCAGATATAAAACGAACATGTAAACTAAACAATCATTTAAATATAAAACAAGCACTGAATTACTATCCAAATTCAAAGATACATTAAATTTGTAATACCTTTAGTTAAACAGATTCTATAAACTTTGTTTGTGCTATTAATTACTTACACCTAATACTTACTAACTTACATACCTACATATTGTCGCGACTGTAAACATATATTTGTGCATAAACTGGAGCATCGTCTGCCAACAAACCGCAATGTGGTTTGGCAGAAGAAAATGTTAATAGGAATAAGTTTACTTCGTGAATAAATAAATTATTAAATTAAAATTATTAAATACGAGAACCAAACTAAGTACGTTTCTCTTATGTAAAGGCCAATCATAAGAAAACCTGTAACACAAACAAAACAAATGCCTATTCGAACACTCCACGACTACGTGCAATGCAAGCGGGCCTTACCAAAATGTATATTTCCTCTAACAGAGGTTTAGTATGCGGGTAGTAGTGTCTGACCGAAACACGATTTTCAGTCGAAACCGAAAGGCATTGCTTCAGTTGCGGCCGAAACCGCAACCGAAACTTTTACAAACATCTTGAACTGCATTTTTTATTGCCGTTCGAACGAGCGGATTGTAATACATTCGCGATACGTAAGAGTTTTTTTGCGTTCCACATTGATAGCTATTAGTTAAAGTGGACATAACTGTGGCCTGGAGAATCCAGGTGAAAAGGAATATATCGTCTTCTTGGATAATCTTCTGCTGTATTTACAACACCTCTTACTTCGTTCAGCTGTCCCTTCCCACTCTGTCAGCGTCATCGACTCATTCGCCACTCGAAAACAATTCAAACCACATTCGATCGGTCCTTATTCGTCATCTAACAGCCAGTATCATATTTAACCATCAAAATGATCCAATCCCACATACCTATAACTACATACTGTTAATTTAAATGGAAAATTCAAAAATCAATTGTTCGGATCGGATGGTTGAGTGGGTTTTTTTTTGTTTGATGCGGCCGACATATTAAGCTTGTACACAACCAAAACAAAGCCCTAAAATATGAAGTACCAAAATATTACCTATTGCATTTAAGTAAGTAATTACTGTTACGAAATATTAAATTATTGAATTTGCTTGATGTTAACGTGATGGCACCTAAGTAAGTCGTATATATTAAACTGTGTAATTTTACTTAGAACAACAATTATGGGTCATCATCATCATCATTTTCAGCCTTCAATCGCCCACTGCTGAGCATAAGCCTCTCTTCGAGTACGCCACTTATCCCGGTCCCGTGCTAGTCTCATCCAGAAATGACCCGCGCTCTTTTTCACGTCGTCAACCCATCGTGTTTATGGGTGAAAATTATAAAATATACCTCTAAAATATGATAAATTAGCTTTTTCTAACTGAAAAGGAGCTAATTGAATAATTGGAATAAGGAAGTATACGAATATACGAAATCTCCAGTTATCAACACCCGAGCTCCGGATTCGATTGCCTTATTATTTTAAAGATAATTATATCAATATTATTGCAATCCATAAAATAAACGAATATTCTAATACCTATATTATAAAACAAATAATTAGGAACTAATTAAGTTATCGACAAAAGAGCACACTGCCTTTTTTAACGATTCGCTGAAGAAATCTTGATTTTTAGGGTTCCGGAATCAACAAGGAACCTTTATAGTTTCGCCATGACCGTCTGGCCGTCCGTCCGTCTTCGGCTTAGCTCGGTAACCATTACTAATATAATCAACACATCTTTTCGTCCAATATTCCGCAGTGTCTCAAGACGAGAGTCTTTGACCAGTGTGGGTTGCCAGCGATGACGTATGGCACGGAAACGTGGTCGCTTACTATGGGCCTCATAAGAAGGCTCAAAGTCACCCAAAGGGCAATGAAGAGGGCTATGTTGAGAATTTCTCAGCGCGATCTCATCAGAAATGAGGCTATCCGCAGCAGAACTAAGATAACCGATATAGCCCTCCGAATCGCTAAACTTAAGTGGCAATGGCCGGGGCACATTGCACGTAGAACTGATGGCCGTTGGGGCGGAAAGATTCTCGAGTGGCGACCACGTACCCGAAGTCGCAACATGGGCAGGCATGACAAGGTGGACTGATGACCTGGTAAAGGCAGCGGGAGTCCGCTGGGGGTGGCGCAGGACCGGTCATTGTGGCACTCTTTGGGGGAGGCCTATGTTCAGCAGTGGACGTCTTTCGGCTGATATGATGATGATGATATAAATTTATCACGCCGACAAAACAGAAGAATAAAACCATGAACAAAATTTTTTTCAGTGAAAACTTCTTTAGCGGCGCTGTGCACTTTTGTAATGGGGAATAAATGTTAAACTCGCAACAGGTCAGGTGACCGTATGATGTCACGTGACCATAAGATTCGACAGATTGAAAATTCGTAAGATAGACGGGTTGGTCTGAGACGGTCCTGAACGCAATTTGCCTAGTTAGAGTTTTGCCCACATTGCAGTTTGACCACCGAGCATTATGCCTAAAACGCAAAATGCCTACATCACATTTTCGTCGTTTTGAGGTTACGTTAGCGATATTGACGGAGCCCCGCGGAGCGGGGCTCCTATTTCTGGTCTATTTGGCAGGCATTTTGCGTTTTAGGCATAATGCTCGGGTGTCAAACTGCAATGTGGGCAAAACTCCAACTAGGCAAATTGCGTTCAGGACCGTCTCAGACCAACCGAGATAGACACGTCTTGACCTGATCGAAAAACTGTTACAATGTCATTGAGTTTTCACTTCTGCCGGCGCACTCCCGGAGTGCAACCCGGTCTTTGTTGGGGTACATAAAGTGGGGTAGTCATTTTTATCTCGTTAAACCTATAGTGTGGGGTATCGTTGGATAGCTTGTTCAAAAATATTATGGGTTTCTCCAGACAATTTTTCAAATTAGTGATTTTTTGCGAGATATCGGACTTTAAAGCCCAAATTTTTGTTTGAGTCATGTGTGTGTCCGTAAACTTAGGGTTACTTACCTACAAATAATACCACTGTTATGATTATTTGTTTTACTGCGGGGGGCTTCGCTCCCGAGCCCCCCTTGTGGGTGGTTTCGCCCCCCCCCCCTCCTCCCTTCCATCCTTGTCTGACTAGTGGCTATGATATGCTGTCTTGTTCTTTGAAGTAAAAAGAAGGCTAATAATGTAAGAAAAGGGAACTGTCGCACTGTGGAACGTTATTCGGTTAATAGATATTTGTCCAACTCAAATATTTGCCAAATGATAGCTAATAATAATCGACTTTACAATAATGCTACCAAATGAAACGTAGTCATACAAAAAAATGCCATTAGTTTGTTGTCAAAGTGAATCATCGGCGAAAAGTTGGCTGGCAAGTGAAATTCGAACATAACAAATTCGGAGAAAAGGCAGACCCACAACGTTCTTATGAAAGAATTTTAGTCATTTAATTTTAAACGTATTTACTTACCACACACGGTCGTTCGTTGACCTTCTTTAGTTATAAATTATAATTTATAACATACATTCGGCAGCAAAACAGAACCTCAAAATAACACAACATAATGGTTTACGCGAACAAAACCTTTGTATCCAAGTGTTGTTGATAAACATTATATGGTTTAAGTACCATGTTTTATGGATACTTTTACGGATGTGTGTTGATTCATTATGATGTTTGTTATTGAAATAAGGAGATCTCACGCGACCAAAATTAATCTCATTAGAAGTGAAACAATGTTGGCTTTGCCGCTCACTCTCAAACATAAAGTGCATATGCCTTGTTCGTCAGATATAAGAGAGAGCAAGATCATAGCGACATAATAATACTGACAGGAGATAACACAATGTTCAATATTGGTAAGAAGAAATCAGCAAATCTCTTCGGCGTTTATTTATTTTTAACATTCAATCTAGTAAGGGCATCGTTATAAGTGAAACACAAAAATACTTCTACGCGGTAGTACTTATTTGAGATGACACGATAAAAAAGAATACTAGTAAAATATCAGTTACACAAAATTGAAGTGCAGTGCAGTATCATCAATAAATTCACTCACAATTGCTAAGAAACGTCCTTTGGAAGTTAATTTTCAACAATTCACGGGTGAGGTGACACCGGGTATATACTTTAGCGTCGGTAAAAACAAATGATAGTGCTAGAACAATCAACACTAATCGGCCGGCCATGTTGGACGGCGGCGGCCGAGTGACAGCGGCGAAGTAAACAATGTCGTTAAATGAGATGCGCTAGCGCATAATACGTAACACTCGCTTACCGACTGCAGACAGGCCAGTATAACCCTCACATTTGATAACGTATAGTTGTGATGAATCTGGGGGTCAAGATATAGCAGGAATTTGTGATGAGGTGAGTCGAGATAGGTTTTTGAATCTTATGGCTGTTATGTCCGACTTTATTTTAAACAATACAGACCTATGACATTTAAATTAATTCGGAAAGTGGGTTTTTACCTTACGTTTGTTGGGCATTCATGTTTATTAATATGTAAAGGAGAAATCCAATGCCACTGCGGCAAAGATCAGATGCATGACTAACATGACTTCTTCTTTGTTTAATTCTTGACAGATGCCGTGGTCATCGTGAGGTCGCGGTCTGGGCGCTAGCGGGCAGCGGACCGACGAGCGGCTGCCAATACATTTGAACGAGATCAATCTAAAGACGCCTACTCTTCGCCCGAGGCTGGCCCGAGGTTTGGAGACTGATGTTGCCCGCCTAATACGGTTGCTATCTACCACCGCACCGCTCGCCGTCGGCGGCAGGGCATTCATCCTCACACCTTGGAACCTAAATTTTACGTACGTACGGTTTCAGACAAATTTCCTCCCTCGGACACTCCGCTTGTGGCGGGGACTACAGTATGGGATTCTTCAAAAGAAAAGTGTATAAATTCTTAAAGGGTTGGCATCATGCATACTGTAACACCCCTTGAGTTAAAAGCGTCCATAGGCTACGGTAACCACTTATATTATATAAAATAAAAACTGGAATTCGACGCAGAGTTCGTTAAAAAAGAAAACAAATAAAATCTGTTACTCTTTAATAGAAAAATGCAACTCATAAATTATTATTTACAAAAACCTTAACTAATTAAAGCAAAACCAAACTTCATAGACATTTTACACTGGCGTCAATATGGCAAACAAAAAGTACACATCGTAATAATAATTCTTAAGCTGTAACCAACGAGTGTTAAACAATATATAAATCTACCATTCAACAAGCAATATATTATTCCCAATTATTACACAAACTTTCTTTTATGATTTTGCAAATATAATATGAGAAAGTTAAACAGAACAATCCCCAGCAAATGGAGGGTTGTTTTAAATATTTCTACTTCTTGGGCACGCTCTTCACCTCAAACGTCTTGAAAAATATTAACATGTGAGTGACATAGGGTAAGTATTGGCAAAAAATCAGTCGGTTGATTTTAGGGTCCCGTAATCAACAAGGAACCCTAATAGTTTCGCCATGTCCGTCCGTCTTCGGCTATGCTCAGTAACCCTTACAACTAGAAAACTGTAATTTGGCATGGGTATATAAATCAATCACGCCGACGAAACAGTAGAACCTCCCCCACACGTAAAGTGGGGATGTGAACTTTTTTCTCGATAAACCCAAAGTGTGGGGTATCGTTGGATAGCTTGTTCAAAAATATAATGGGCTCTTTACAACTTTTAGTTGGAGCGCGCGTGTAGCTAAAACAGACAGGCAACTACGGAACACTACACTGCGCGTGGCCCCGACACGCACTTTCCCATTTTTTTGTAGTCGTTGAATCCCGAGCTCTAAGTATGGTTTCAGATTCTGCCACAGCACAGTTTTCTCGAGCGACTTGGTAGCTTCTTAACAATCAAGCGTAGCCTCCCGTTAATTATTAGAGCTTAAATCTTCACAGAAGATATAGTTTTAGTTATCATTAGTACATACAATCCTATAATCTATTACACTTTTATAATCAGTCATATAATACATCAAAAGAGAAGAGCCCTTAAAACTGACTTTTGTAAAAAAATATAACAGTAGGTAAGTAATTAAATTATTACTAAAATCGACAGCTTATCAAGTGGCCTCTGCATTCCCTGGGTTGGAACTGGAACACACGTATTAAAAGCACATCATGGGCTCCGAGTTCTTACATAAATGTAGTTATTTTTGCTTGTAAATATATTATGTAGTAAAATCTTTGCGCCAATAAATTATTTTCTTTCTTTCTTTCTAGGTAGACTCGCTTAACATAGTCCTCGCTTGCGCGGTACGCGGGAGGCGAAGCCCGGCGCCCGCGCCCCGTTATCGTCCTACCCCCGCGACCGCGCGCCGCGCAGGCGAGGACCGAGTCAGGCAGCTATATTATAACTAGATAGACATGCATTCGGAATCCATCTCGGTAGTTTCTACCTCTCGATACGGAAAAATCGTGGAAATTTTAAGAGCTCCTACTCTCGTATAACGTCAAGAATTTTATTATTACACAACTTTTGAAGTATTTGTTTAGTTATTTAAATCTTCTAACTATATAATAAAATGAAATGTTAAACATCACATTACGTTGTTAAACAGATAACAGTCATTGTGTATTGTATTAATATCATATACCTACTTACATAAAACTTATGTCGTATTATTTAATTTGCTAACTGCATATACTTTATTCGCAAAACGCTTGAGTGGTAGGTATCTAACCTACCACTTACACATTTACATTTCCTTATAGTATGTGGGTATATATTCATTAAAAGACCTTCAGAATTACGATAAATATTCACTTTTGGTTTTTACTGGACTCAATATAATTATTTAGCTAAGATTAACATTGAGAAAACATTTGACATTAACGACCTATTTTGTTATTTTAGCCTGTTTTAATTAAGTTTTTCTACTCCTGTACCTTTTTCTGTCACTTATATAGGCTTTAGTTCAAATACAATGACACCGATAATTAGTCGTCGAAGTATGCTCTATGGCCCATAAACGCACTCTTAAGTGTACTTTTATGGTTCATACATTTTCCATAAAAGCACTGTTTACTACGATGTCAAATCATCTCACTTTTTTTAATCAGCCACTATATTGCAGTGGTACCAACTTTCTAAGCAATTTTTTCGAAATAAAGAGTTTTTATTTACTATTAAATATTTGTAAAACATTAATTATTTAATAAAATAAAAATACATTATCATGTATTGTGTGTTAATATACATATTTTACCAATTTTTGGTACTATTTATAAATATTAACCGATCCGATTCGGTTCGGATCCGGATTCAGTTTGGTTCGAATGGCAAGTGCAAGGAATTAAAAACAAAACAGACCATAAACAAGAGATGTCAATGTGTCATATTTCTAATTTCTCACCAAAGTGCCAGTTCAAAATTAAAAGACGAAATATGATTACTATTCGTTATTAATAACTTATTAAGATTTGATTCGTGTTTGTGAAGTGAAGAAAAATGTGTACGTTCCTTTTAAAATGGACGAAGTAGAAATTAACTGCACCGCTGAAGAAATTGCGTGAGTAGTAATAGAACTAACGGAAAACTTACTGCTGAAAAGACAAATGCTATTTATTTAAAATTAGTCGTAGAAAAAGTATTGTATGCAACGGTGTATAACTTGGTCTTAAAACGCTCGTGTCATCTTTAATTGCGATGCTCGCCAAGGCTCGCATCGCAACTCACGACACTCGCGTTTTAAAACCCTACTTATACAACAGTTGCATAAAATACTATTATAAAATTAATTGAAGTGACACTAGTGACAGGTTTTAATATCTTTTTGAAACCATGTTAAGAACCAATAATTGAATTTCCTGAAGAAATTAGTTTTCGTTTAGAAATATTGTAATTAGTATAAGAGTATAAGACACTAAAAGGCGAAATTACATAAAAAAACTAATTTATTGAGATGACATAATATAATTATCTGATTGATAAATAATTAATTAAGAATTAGTTATTACAGTGTTCCGTGCCACACCTGGGCACGAGTTCCAAAATAAACGCGTCGTTACCAAACAAGCCAGTGACCAAGTGACAGGGTAGTTGAACAAGCCCTTTCCTGCTTAATGCTAAAAGAACGACAACCAGCAATGGCGTACAAGTTCGCCGTGACTTAAATCATTATGACTTTGAGGTACACACATACCCGAAATCCGTATATACCTACTTACTCCGCTTTTACTTCGAGCAGAATTATTTACTTAAGTAAATAATTCGTTACATTTACCTTGCGATAAATTACGCCATGATACTCTAGAAATAATTAACTGATAAGCATGTTTATAAACACACAATCCTTCTGAGAAACGTGATACGCATCGTTACTGTAATTATAAGTTTAAACTAATGTTAAAGATAACACTAGGACTAATTATTCTTTACAAATTATTGCTAAATGAGCGAATACCACGAAAAGCTGTAATGAATCTAGTCCTAGTGTTATCTAGACATTCATTTAAAATTCAGTATAATAAAATTAAAAGGACAAGGTCCATATTACATGATAATGGAGTAAGTGAATGATGGGCCTCCATTTTGACTTTGACACAACAAGAACAAATGGGCTAATGCGATTTTAAGAAGTTACGGTCCAGAATAAAGCCTCAGGTAAATTAAATATGTTTATGATATTATGCTGCTTGTTCATTCAAATTTTGTTATTAAACTTTGTATGAAAATCTCTAAATGCAGCCCCGCGGCATTCTCAATTTTATGTCACCGATATGTTAGTTTTATAATCTATTTTCAACTGGAGCTTTTATTAGAGATTAAAATACAAATACCAGCATTTTCTGTGAAATATATGAACGAACATGTGTCCAAAGTAGACACGATACGCTGAAAGTGAAACAAGATAAAATAACGACAACACAGTTAACCGGGTCGTTCTTCTTTTTAACCGACAATGAATCGTCTTTTTTCTGTTTTTTGCGTTTTTCAACTATTGATAATGATGGTTTTAATGTTTGATTTTAATAAACGTTGCATTTATTTTTTATTAGGACTAATTCATGATTCTTTCCGTGGCGATAATGTTTTTTCATTATGGTGGTTTTTCTATAGAATCGCGTGACAGAGTGGTAATCCAAAATGTGGTCCCCGCAGAAAACGACCACTCTGTCACAGTATTTTCTGTAAAACTATCATAAAGAAAAAAAACATTATCGCCACAGAAAGAATCATGAATTAGTCCTAATAAAAAATACATGCAACGTTTATTAAAATCAAACATTAAAACCGTCATTATCAATAGTTGAAAAACGCAAAAAAACAGAAAAAAGACGATTCATTGTCGGTTAAAAAGAAGAACGACCCAACCATATTTTTACAGCCCATTCTCATAAACTAGCACCTAATACATTTAAACACAATAAACGTACACACTTTTATAACTCACAATATAACTTTATTCTCCTTCGCGGTCTTTGCAATATAAGTCGGTTTGTACTTTCAGCTTGCTCCAGAAACTTCAGTACTTCCTACACTGACGATATAAATAGCGTATGTTCTTATCAGGAGTTGAAACTAAGTATCTTTGTTGTACTCTATCGACATTACCTACGGTCACTGCACCAAACACAGGGCGTTTATTTATTCAAAAAATGTTAAACTTTAACATTCTACGTTGTATTTTTATCGTCTTGATTCTACAGTTTTAAATCACTCTATATATTCCTTTAAAGTTGTACCATGCCATAAACGTATGTAAGGGAATATGTATCAGTAGTCTGCTTAATTCTTTCACAGTGTTCACCAACTCCTCAAACTTTGGAAGTGGCTGTCAGCATGACATAATTAGGCCTCGAACTTTCTTCTTGTACAGGCTCATGTCTGAAACACCTGTGAGGCTCAAACTGCGTTGGTTTCTTCAGCATTCTCCTAACAAACCAAACCAAACCGATCACGATCACCATCAAACCTAGCGCCACACCCACTAAAGCCACATTCAGACCTTTAAAATTTGCCTTCATCTCTAAAGATCCGGATTCCAATATCTGAGGCACTATACAGATGGGTCTCGTATCGTCATCTTTGTGTTTTGACAAAGTTGCACAAACCTCATAAGGACCCCTAAGGAATCCTTCCATGGAAATTTCTAGTGTCGACTGACAAGGAGTATCTTTCTGGGCTACTAAGGATCCTCTCGACAAGACCGCTAGTACAACGTAGCAGTTGTTTAAAGAGGTGTATCTTGTGGGTGAAGAGAGTCTCTGGGAGCGAGGCAAGATGTACTGTGGTCGCGGAGGATGTACACCCATCAGTGATATGACGATGGTTAGAAGCCCGTCGCTGGTTACGTTGGAGCGCACTTCGGTTACCCTGAAACAGAGTTAGCTTGTTACTCGAAAATTAACACAAACTTAAAAGCATTTATATTTTTGGCATATTCAATACATATAATAACATGAATAAGTGCATACGTAGCTTTGCAAAAAATTTTTGGGCAAGTCCCGAAATTGGTATATCCGTGTTGTAGTCACCACGTCTAATCATCACTTTAAAATTGCACTGAATGAACACAGGTTTTCCCCGAGAACAATGAACGGTCATGCGCATTATTTAAACGTTGAGTTTGCTTGCTGGCACGTCACGTAGGGTGACTAGTTCTATTTCGGTAAACACAACGACAAAATGCAAAGCTTGGTAATGGTTACCTTAAGTTATCTCTGCTGACGGGAAGAGTGACGGTAACAGGCACGGGGGTGACGAAGGGCGCCCGCTGTCGCACCACCTGCGGGGCCCCGCAGCCGAGCACGAGCGCTTGCGGCGTGTCACCACTGTCCATCTCCTCTAGAGCTATGCAAAACCTGAGGATCGGAGACCAAAGAAGTAATAACGTAACTTTTCAAACGAGCGTTTCGACAAATCAACTATCATTATGCCGTATAAAAAATACATTGCGGTGTACTACCTACGAATATAGGGGGGTATAGAGGGGTAGACACAAAAAAAATATATCAATAATGTTGTATTTTTTGGAAAAAGGATTAAAAATGTAGTTAAGAGGCCGCAGTAAGCTCGGCCGAATTATACCTTCCCATACAAACGTAGTTACGCTCTCATTTTAAAACTACGTGTTGGATTGTGACGAAACTTTGCATTTACAATGACATGAGGTATATCTATGTCTGTAATTAGTTTATATGGTTCCAGTTTATAAAACAAACAAAATACAGCAAAAACTAGTTTAGTATGAAAAACTTAAATTCTCTGTATTTTTTTTATTATGGTATCTGAAGCTACATAAACTAATTGCAAAGTTTCGATACAATCCTACTCGTAGTTTTAAAATGAGAGCGTAACTACGTTTGTATGGAGAATCGAGCTTACTGCGGACTCCTAAATGGAGAAAAAAGCAACGCAATCGGTTAAATTACTCAAAAGTTATAAGTTACCTAAGTTTTACGTTTTCATGTGAAACGAATGGCGTTTATCTATATATATAAAACGCAAAGGTGACTGACTGATTGACTGATTGACTGACTGATCTATCAACGCACAGCCCAAACTACTGGACCGATCGGGCTGAAATTTGACATGCTGATAGCCACTATGATGTAGGCATCCGCTAAGAAAGGATTTTTGAAAACTCACCCCTAAGGGGGTAAAACGGGGGTCCAAAGTTTGTATGGGGGAAGCATTATTTTTTGAACTAGAGACTTAAAACTTTGTAGGAAGATTACTTATTAAAATACAAAAAAGCACTTTCAGCGTTTTACAAAATTCCACCCCTAAGGGGGTTAAATAGGGGTGCAAAGTTTGTATTCAAAACTACTGGGACTATAACTTGAAATTTACACCAGACCTTCCTTTTATGACGTAGGCAAGGCATAAGACGGGATTTTTGGAAATTCTGTCCCTAAGGGTGTTAAATAGGGGTGCAAAGTTTGTATGGGTGAAACATTATTTTTTGTACTAGAGACTTGAAACTTTGTGGGGATATTACTTATTAAGATATAAAAAAAGCTCTTTCAGCGTTTTAGAAAATTCCACCCCTAAAGGGGGTCAAATAGGGGTGCAATGTTTGTATGGGGTAAACATTATTTATTGAACTAGAGAATTGAAACTTTGTAGGAAGATTACTTATTAGGATACAAAAAAAACATCTTCAGCGTTTTATAAAATTCCACCCATAAAGGGATTAAATAGGGGTGCAAATTTTGTATTCAAAACTACTGGGACTAGAAACTTGAAATTTACACCAGAACGTCCTTTTATGACGTAGGCAAGGGATAAGACGGGACTTTTGAAAATCCTATCCCAAAGGGGGTTAAAAAGGGGTGCAAAGTTTGTAAGGGAGAAATATGTTTTTTTGTACTAGAGACTTGAAACTTTGTAGGGATATTACTTATAAAGATACAAAAAAAGTTCTTTCAGCGTTTTAGAAAATTCTACCCCTAAGGGGGTTTATTAGGGGTGCAATGTTTGTATAAGGGAAACATTATTTATTGAACTAGAGACTTGAAACTTGGTAGGAATTTTACTTATTAGGATACAAAAAAAAGTATTTTCAGCGTTATATAAAATTCCACCCCTAAGGGGGTAAAATAGGGGTGCAAAGTTCGTATTCAAAGCTACTGGGACTAGAAACTTGAAATTTACACCAGAACGTCCTTTTATGACGTAGGCAAGGGATAAGACGGGACTTTTGAAAATCCTATCCCAAAGGGGGTTAAAAAGGGGTGCAAAGTTTGTAAGGGAGAAATATGTTTTTTTGTACTAGAGACTTGAAACTTTGTAGGGATATTACTTATAAAGATACAAAAAAAGTTCTTTCAGCGTTTTAGAAAATTCTACCCCTAAGGGGGTTTATTAGGGGTGCAATGTTTGTATAAGGGAAACTTTATTTATTGAACTAGAGAATTGAAACTTGGTAGGAATTTTACTTATTAGGATACAAAAAAAAGTATTTTCAGCGTTATATAAAATTCCACCCCTAAGGGGGTAAAATAGGGGTGCAAAGTTCGTATTCAAAGCTACTGGGACTAGAAACTTGAAATTTACACCAGAACTTCATTTTATGACGTAGGCAAGGGATAAGACGGGATTTTTGGAAATTCTATCCCTAAGGGGGTTAAGTAGGGGTGCAAAGTTTGTATGGGAGAAACATATTTTTTTGTACTAGAGACTTGAAACTTTGTAGGAATATTATTATTAAGATACAAAAAAGTACTTTCAGCGTTTTATAAAATTCTTCCTCTAAGGGGGTTAAATAGGTATGCAATGTTTGTGGGGGGGAAACATTATTTATTGAACTAGAGACTTGAGACTTTGTAGGAAGATAACTTAAAAGTAATTTCAGCTTTTTATAAAATTCCACCCCTAAATGAGGGTCCAAATTTTGTATAAGGGAAACTTACTTTTAGCTACTACGTACTTAAAACTTTGTGGACAGATTACTTATTCATTTACAAATAAAGTGCTTTCAGCGTTTTGGAAATGATTACACCTAAAGGGGTTAAAAAGGAGGTCCAAAGTTTGTATGGAGAAAAAAGATTAGTTAGACAATTTTATTCGAGAATTCACAGGATAATTTCTAACGATAAATGAGTAAACAAGTGCTTCCGGTTTTTTGAGAATTCAACCCCTAAAAGGAGACATGTGGTGACAAAATCTGAAAATCAACATCGGCATCTATTGTTTCTATGGTTTATCGGGTCGCTGATTAAGAAAACAACAACGATTTTACATTCCAACGTGGCGTCTAAATATCAATATGGGCGTTGTTATTACGGTTTTTTGGGACGTTAATAACGAAAATCACATAGATTTTGAAATGTCATGTTGTGGACATGAAAATTCATGAAAATGTTTGTGCCAAATTGCAATTCAATCGGTCCAGTTTTTTTCGTAGCAAATCGGTTGTAACAGACGGACTGACAGACAGCCACACGTGATCCTATAAATAAGGGTTCTATTTTTGATTTTGAGGTATGGAACGAGACCCGCGTTATATAGGGTTATAGGTTTTAAAGTTTGTATTTGGTGCCATCTCGATCGTCAGCAATCGGTACCTAGGCGAGTGCGGGCGGCGCGGCGGGACGGGAGGGTAGGAGACATTGGGAAAGTGCCTGCATCCGTAATAAGTACATTCAAGGTGCTGCACGAAGATCTGCTTACTTTTTATAAGTTAAGCATTTTGGCCGCCGTTAAATTAAAACAAATTTTTGGGTATTTATGTTAAATACTGGTTCGAAAAGCATGGAAAAAAAATCTTAGGAAACTAGCCTATAGCAATGTCCAGGCCACAAATTTGACTTGACATTCGTGGAGATATTTTGGTATTTCAACATTATCATGAACATAAAGTAGCTTTTATTCCAGAAGACAGATTCTCATTAATCATGACTGTAAATTTAATAACAGAAATACGTACATACATACATACATTCACGCTTTTATTCCCAAAAGGGGCAGGCAGAGCACATGAACTTTATGTTCCAGCGCCACTTTTAGCATAAATGTGTGTATAAAAGATCGACAAAAAGTGATATTGCTTAGGTTGTTAGCCCATCACCCACAACACACTTCAACCCTGCTCTCTTAATCGACTTTTACGACACACACGGGAAGAAAGAGGGTGGTGAAATTCTAACCCGCCACCACACGGGCATAAAAATAATAGTAAATAAAAATTAATTTACCATAGTGGGTTATGACGAAGGGTTATTCGTAGGGGAAGTTAGTAGTAGTAGGTTAGTAGGCGGCGTAGCAATTCAACAATTATTGGAAAATTACTTTTACTACGCGGGCGAAGCCGCGGGCAAAAGCTAGTTACGTATATGATGCTCGATCTGCTAGCGTTTTCTCTCTCTAACAAGCCAAATTAAACTGTTGTAGAGTAATTTTTTGAGAATTATATATAAATTAATCTGGATGGGATATTCGTCATATACTTTGCCTTCTTTCTATTGAAGTGTTATTATAAATTTTGAGTCTACACCCATATTGGAACATAGTCCGTGGATATACTCACGTATACTGATCTACAGGGTCGATCTTCAGCCCTCTCAGCACAACGTTAGCAGGGGCGGCTCTGTGACACGCGACATGCTTCGGTAGTCCGCCTCCCCGGGCCGCTGTGACCCCGGTACATCGGAACCGGCGCGTTGAAGGCGGGTCCACCGCCCAGGACAGATAGACCTCGTCCTCGTCGAACCACGCATCGAGGAGAGAGACCTGGTTATAATGGTTGAGTCTGTTAACGATCATGAGATTTTGACAACCAGAATTATTTTTGTGAAAACTCTACCCTTTTTTTTGTCATTTCCAGATTCTTTTGTTTTAAGCAAATATATAAAAGGTATTTTTAATCGGATGTAATAAAAAAAGTGATAAGATTCAAACATTTCGACAAAAAAAAAGTAATTAAAATAAGATCCAAAGATCAAGACATGGCATTTCATATTTATGGACATAAATATGCACCAAATATTGCCGTGCCTTATTATTGTAATAAACCTTGCCGCGTGTGTTTTTTGGTGACCATCAATCAATGTTGCCGTTGTTTAAGTTTTTAGGGTTCAGTACCAAAAATGGTAAAAAAGGAACCCTTATGGTGCGACTCCGTCCGTCTGTCTGTCTGTCTGTCTGTCTGTCTGTCTGTCTGTCTGTCTGTCTGTCTGTCACAAAGTGAAATATCTCACGAACTACTTAAGCTATCCATTTGGAATGGTTATAAATGAGAGTTATCCGCGTGCATGAAAAATTTAAATATACATTTAAATTTACTATGACAAATTACGAATTTGAGAAGGGGACAAAAAAAAATATTCAACTATTAGGTCAACTGGAGCAGTTTTTCTTTTTTTTCTACATTGGTAAAATTTCGATTTATGAAGGAAAATGTAAAAAAAGATACCACCCCCCCCTCCTTATCTCCGAAGTTACCTAAGCGAAAAATTTGAAATTATTACTTGTGATTAAGATAAACGTAAATATTACTGGGAAAGTATAACTTTTTCTGCATCTAGCGTATTTTTTGTTTAGTTTTGATTTTGAGGAGTGGGCAAAAAATATATATTCCAGTATTAGGAAAAGTAGGGTATCATCTGAAAGGGCTTGAGTTGCACTTTTTGAAACAGTTTTTCTTTTTTTTCTACATTGGTAAAATTTTGATCTATGAAGGAAAATGTAAAAAAAATACCATTCCCCCCCCTTATCTCCTAAGTTATCAAAGCGAAAAATTTGAAATAACTACTTGTGATTAGGATAAACATAAATATTACTGATAATATATATTTTTTTCTGTATCTAGCATATTTTTTGTTTTATTTACAAAAAACATTTCCTAGTTAAGTTTGCACTTTTATAAACTTTATAAGTATTTTTTCGTTTTGAAATTCCTATAAGACTATAATAGAAATACTCTCTTTCAAATAAAACAAAATAATAGAGATCGGTTCACGTAATAAGCAATAATCGCTAAAAGACCAACATACATACTAAGCCGATTGTCCTTGCACGTTAGTACCAAATGGGGCCGATAGATGGCACTGACCCCATTCGCGCTGTTAAGATTTTTCTAGAATTAATGTGGTTGGGATTGGGACGCGTATATTTATTTTCAACAGCAGGTCAAAAAAGATCGCGATTCAATCGTCGTGGTGTAAAAGTTACTCGTTGTTTGAAATTGAATTCTATTGTGTTGGGTTAAAATAAGTAATTTAACGAATATTGGGACATTTACTTTACCTTGAGTTAATAGTTAGTTTGTACGGAACCCGCATTGCGCGAGTTAGACTCGCACTTGACCGGTTTTTTTTTTATTTTATTTTTTATTTTATTCTATTCAGTAAAATTATTTGTCAGCAGATGAAAATGAGAAAAATTGATCACACCATTGCCGTTGGGTGATGTAATAAAAAAATAAAACTTCATTCGCTGTGTCCCTGTCACACACTAATTGGGAAAGCCATGAGTAGTACAAGTGAACAAAGAGTGTTAATTTTCGATATTCAGAGAATCTACTCTTCAATGACTACTGAGGTGGAAAATTGAATTTGGCGTAACACGAAATTCGCAAAGCTAAATAACGAATATCGGAGCATTGAGAGTTTAGGCAGAGTTTAACTAGCTGTATAAAAATATGATTTCTACAACATGTGAATTATAAAATACTTCATTTCATTTTATGTTAATCCGTGATCAGGAGTCGACAAAATAAAATAAAATAGATAAAATTACTGCTGGCCATCTAAAGTCACCTTGATGCATATTTATGTCATCATTAATTTTCTGTTGCAAATTGTTTTATTATAAAATGGATCCATGTAGTGTAAGCGTAAATAAAAGACGTTAAAACTGCAATAAATATTTGAAAAAATTAAAAGGTAAACAAAAAACACTAAGTTCATCTACTGATGTAAACTTATATAGTAATTATTATGCAAAATCTTATAAACAAGTAATGTGAAGGATTGATAAGAAAACTAATTTAGAAATCACTAATTTAAATGTCTTGTTAGAATGTACATTATGCCTATATATATATACACAGACATTTTAGTTTTTAGGTATGAAGTACCAAATGCAAAAAGTTGATACTTACGAAAGTAGTAGACAAAAATATCAACCACTTTGTGAACAAAAACTGTAGGTGTCGCTAGCTCGTAACACATTAAAAAAAAGTTTGAACTTTTCGATTCCTTTTATTTCTTTCTTTTTTTTTAGACAAGCGATATTAATATTTTCTGTATTAGTTAATAGAATATGGACTAATAATTTTAAAAAAAATTGTGTGGGCAGTTTATGAGAAAATCATTATTTTCTGAAAACCGTATAAGTGACATAAGTCAGAAACTATCAAACATAAGAAGCTGAAACTTGGGCAAAATAATAGACGCCATTATGGGTGCTTAACACAAAAAATCCATTCTCTACAATCAAAGGTCGCAAATGTATGAAAGTCCGACTATAGCCTTTTACGTCCTTTTTCGTTTGTGAAGTTGTTACCACTGCAATATTAGGAAAGATTTTATTTATTGTGGCAGATGTTTACATCGTGATTAACAATGCTGTTATGTTTTTTAAACTATAACAGCAAGCTAAAGAGTGCGTTCGAGCCATAGAGCATAGAGTTTTTGACGACTTATTAGCGTTGACATTGAATTTTAATAAGTTTTTCATGTTTCCGTAACCACAGTTAAATACAGGCCATTACAAACTACTTTCGCTATAGCGTCATATTTATTTCCAAAACAAGAACACACTCTTGTTAGTTTAGCTGGGATTCCCTTGTTAGTCCTAATAACGTTTTGTCTAATTTCAGTTTGTCTAACAACTTTTAGTATAATGCATTGTTTGCCTAAACTCAATGTGTATAATTCCATTTTTCATAATAATTGATTGTTCGAAACTCCTTTACTCTAAAAGACGATTGTCATAACTCTTGCTTAGCCTGATATTATTTTATCTAAAAATCACTTTGTTGATTCTAATTTTAAGTAATCATCACATTGCCGGATAACGTTTTAACTAAGATTACAACCCCTACATAAGTTTCTTTCTTTCAGTCCGAGCGGAGAGCGGGGAGTGATTAGGCAAAATGAAGTCATGCGAAATGTACTAATGTTTTTTTTTTATATACAACGACGGTGGCAAGCAAGCGTACGTCCCGCCTGATGGTAAGCGGACAGCCGCAAACAGTATACAAAGCAAGATTATACAAACTAAAAGCTAGGAAAAATAAAATTAGGCAATTAAAATTATGTGAAGCGACAATTAGAAAAATGATTTTCGCACAAACAAAAATGAGCCAAACGATCTATTATACGAAAAGAGTTTAGTCTAAATTAAATTACGCAAACCGAAATTAGGCAAAGTGTTGTTAGGCCAAACAAATGTAATCCATTTTAGCTTACCTTGGCTTTAGAAATAGGTAAATCCTCCTCCGCGGGCACGCCCATCTCATCGTCATACATATCATCATCAAGCCCCTTATCTTCATACGCTTCGGTATCTTCATCTACTTTCACTTCATCATCAGAACTGACTATCTTATTGTAATCAACTTCAACTTTGTCCACGTGCTCGAAATCATCACATAGCTTGTTTTTGGACAATCGAGAAATAAGCGCTCCTTCTAGATGGGGAGGGGTCGCGCAAACGGCAGCAGCTTTATCGGATTGCAACAGATTTTTCGCCTCTCGCAGCCACCTCGCATAGCCAGCCATTAAGCAATCGCAATTAAGTGGGTTATCTGCAAAATAATCGGAATTTATAGGAGTTTTTAAGAAAGGATTTTTGTTTGCAAAGTTCAGTTGCAGTTTGGTGGTTTTGGCGATAGCCGCACAAGTCGTGCCGTAAGCTAAATTCCTTTTTTCTCGTTAAATTCTCAATGCCTCTAAAGTTGGTATAAGTATTGATAACCGCTTTTCAAATGATCATGAGAAGCAACAATCAATGAGACAGTCAATTAACGTGCAAAGTCAGCTCCGACAAACGTGTCAGGCTCAGTAACGGCTCAGCAGACAGCGAGTGTAAAAAGTTGCGCGACAGATGCACTGAAGTGTAAAAGAGGGTTTCGCTCTTTTTCTGTTTAAGACAGAGAACATTTATCTTCAAAAGTGAACTGCAAGAAGTCCATGCAATGCAAGCGCGTCGTCGTCGATAATCGAGATTTCGTTGTCGGGCAATCCGGCTTCGCAGTAGCTCAGCCGACAACGAGCGCAAGAACGCGTCAGACCCACCAAAGCGCATAAGGTGGTTTCATTATTCTTCTGGTTAAGAAAAAGAAGATTCACTTTCAGTAGTGACAAACGCGTCAGGATCTGCAGCGGCTCAAACAGCAAGCGCAAGAGGTTGTGACAGATCCAGAAGCCTCCGGTTTACTGAAGCGCAAAAGATGTTTTCGCCCTTCTTTTGGTTAAAACAGGAAAAGATTTACCTTCAATAGTGAACCGCAAGAGGTCCTTATGAAGTGCAAGCGCGCCGTCGTCGATAATCGAGATGTCATTGTCGTGCAACATCAGCTCCGACAATCGCGTCAGGCTCCGCAGCGGCTCAGCCGACAACGAGCGCAAGAAGTTGTGTGACAGATCAAGTAGCCTCAGGTTGACTAGTTGAGCTAAAGATGCCCCTGAATCGTAATAAATATGTTGATTTATTTACACGGCCGCCAACAAAACATATTTGAATATGGTTGATGCAGTCTTACTGCATCTTAACTGCAAGGTTAGCAGAGTTAGCAGTTATCGCCTGATAACCTATAGATAAGGAATTATGAAACAACTTTCATCGATTTTTATTAAGTATTTTATTAATAAAGAAATATTATTTGAAAAAACACACAAATCTCGCAACATCAAATGTATATCCTCTGTTTTCAATCTCAATAGTAGCAATTTTCAATAGTAGCTCAAAAAACTCAATGAACATCGATCTCGCTCACTCAATACGGAACAAAATACCTTTAAAGCGACCACTCGTAAATCTAAATAACTCAACCCGACAAAGGTTTAAAAGATAACAAAGAGTATTTCCGTTTTCCGTCAATTATCCGAGATTCGTCTGCAGCGGAAATTGGAACGTCTTAGGCTTCGGTGCAGAACCTTCGTTCATCGTTATCACTTATCAGCCTTTGTATCGTATCCGCTGGCGATTGACTATCGATTCTGCACGTCTATCATGAGACGACTGCGATATACTCTCGATTTTTTCGCTTTATACCTCTTGTTCTAAGTGTTCTAATAAGAAAGAGGGATAGTGCGGGAAAAATCGCTTTTGTGCACCGTCTTGTGATAGCCGTGCTGGAGTTAACATACCACTCAATAAAATGTTTTACTTATTATTGACGTTAATATGAATACTATACGGATAAATATTGTAATATGATTTGAAATTCTATATTATGAATATCGCGATAAAAGAATTATTTATAACAAAAAACTGTTATTCAAATTTCTACATAGTACGAGTATTCTGCGAATTGATGAAACGATAATCTGGGAACTCAGTAGATTAGAAAAAAAATCTATAAAACTATTTTCTTGGCAATGAGTTTTGCATAAACTGAATAATATAAGTATAAAAAATATGTGATTTGGACTTCTGTAAACAGAAATATCGAAGAAAATAAATTCTACTGAGTAGTCAGCGAAATTACTATGCTATGGAATAAAAAGCTTATAAAATACGAGAATCAATTTATGTGAAACACAATTCTATAAAAATTTAGTCTATGAAATAACGTACAACTCGTCATTTCACTAAACAGATTTAGGAATTTGATGAAATGAGTGATTTTTGCTAATGAAATGATAAAATGAATTCGCCATTTTAACATCCTGTATGATTTGGTCATATCCCTTAGATATTTGTTCAAATCTCTGTTTTTGCCATTTCCCTGCGACGTATACGATTATACTTATTTGAAAGAATTATTATTATTATTATTTAATTGTGAGTTTTAAATTATTTTGAAATAATTACCCGAAACAGCCACAATCTCGTTGTGAGAAAGGTCCAAATGTGTCAGGTTCAGTAGATGTCGGAACGCGTAGTCTTCTAGTACATCTATTTGGTTGTTGTGCAAAATCAGGTGTGTCAGATTAGTTAGCCCTGTAACAACAAATTGTATGAAACTTACGGTAAAACGGGTGTGTGGTGGCTGCAAGGTACGGTAGCAATAGCATGGCAATTAAGATTACGTATTTTATTACTGATGCCCTAAACATTTTACTTAGAGACTGTCTCTTTGCATTATTGCGGTGCACCTAACATAGTCAGCAAAATTCTAAAAGCTTGCGCTGATTTCTGGAAAGTAGTAATTTCGATAAGAATTTTTTTAATCTTGTAGGGAAAACCCGTTTTGCGTTAAATTTCAACGTCAAATATCTTCGCGTTGTTGGTTTTTTTGAGCATTATTTCCAAATATAACTCTTATTATGAAATACAAGATTGGAATTTAAAGCTGAAATACTAGTAAACTTTTGTGTTTTACATAACTTTCGTGAATCTTTTCTAGTTTTGCCGCAAAATCTCGCTGCAAGATATCAAATTTGTTTGTTTTTTTACTCTTGCTAATAAAATTCATAAACTTGTGTATGTATTGAAATACGATTCATTTATGAATTATTGTAGATGTATTCAGCATTCATTTGATATCCCACACGGGTATCTACGTTGTATGGTTTGGATGTAATTGACACTTTTTCAAACGCGGCCGCAGCGAATTTGACGACGTCATTACTGGAGAGACCGACTCCTTAGAGATTGTTTCTTGGCAGTTGTGATGTCCAAAAGTCATGCCCAACAACATACTAACAGATGGCGCAGGTATCCGAAAGTGAATTATTTTCCGGTAACAAGTGCATGCACTATTAAACTCTGTCGCTCTCTGTTTTTTTTAATTCCTTTTTTAATGTTATTTTATTCATTTACTAGCTTTTGCCCGCGGCTTCGCCCGCGTAGTAAAAGTAATTTTCCAATAATTGTTGAATTGCTACGCCGCCTACTAACCTACTACTACTAACTTCCCCTACGAATAACCCTTCGTCATAACCCACTATGGTAAATTAATTTTTATTTACTATTATTTTTATGCCCGTGTGGTGGCGGGTTAGAATTTCACCACCCTCTTTCTTCCCGTGTGTGTCGTAAAAGTCGATTAAGAGAGCAGGGTTGAAGTGTGTTGTGGGTGATGGGCTAACAACCTAAGCAATATCACTTTTTGTCGATCTTTTATACACACATTTATGCTAAAAGTGGCGCTGGAACATAAAGTTCATGTGCTCTGCCTGCCCCTTTTGGGAATAAAAGCGTGAATGTATGTATGTATGTACGTATTTCTGTTATTAAATTTACAGTCATGATTAATGAGAATCTGTCTTCTGGAATAAAAGCTACTTTATGTTCATGATAATGTTGAAATACCAAAATATCTCCACGAATGTCAAGTCAAATTTGTGGCCTGGACATTGCTATAGGCTAGTTTCCTAAGATTTTTTTTCCATGCTTTTCGAACCAGTATTTAACATAAATACCCAAAAATTTGTTTTAATTTAACGGCGGCCAAAATGCTTAACTTATAAAAAGTAAGCAGATCTTCGTGCAGCACCTTGAATGTACTTATTACGGATGCAGGCACTTTCCCAATGTCTCCTACCCTCCCGTCCCGCCGCGCCGCCCGCACTCGCCTAGGTACCGATTGCTGACGATCGAGATGGCACCAAATACAAACTTTAAAACCTATAACCCTATATAACGCGGGTCTCGTTCCATACCTCAAAAGCAAAAATAGAACCCTTATTTATAGGATCACGTGTGGCTGTCTGTCAGTCCGTCTGTTACAACCGATTTGCTACGAAAAAAACTGGACCGATTGAATTGCAATTTGGCACAAACATTTTCATGAATTTTCATGTCCACAACATGACATTTCAAAATCTATGTGATTTTCGTTATTAACGTCCCAAAAAACCGTAATAACAACGCCCATATTGATATTTAGACGCCACGTTGGAATGTAAAATCGTTGTTGTTTTCTTAATCAGCGACCCGATAAACCATAGAAACAATAGATGCCGATGTTGATTTTCAGATTTTGTCACCACATGTCTCCTTTTAGGGGTTGAATTCTCAAAAAACCGGAAGCACTTGTTTACTCATTTATCGTTAGAAATTATCCTGTGAATTCTCGAATAAAATTGTCTAACTAATCTTTTTTCTCCATACAAACTTTGGACCTCCTTTTTAACCCCTTTAGGTGTAATCATTTCCAAAACGCTGAAAGCACTTTATTTGTAAATGAATAAGTAATCTGTCCACAAAGTTTTAAGTACGTAGTAGCTAAAAGTAAATTTCCCTTATACAAAATTTGGACCCTCATTTAGGGGTGGAATTTTATAAAAAGCTGAAATTACTTTTAAGTTATCTTCCTACAAAGTCTCAAGTCTCTAGTTCAATAAATAATGTTTCCCCCCCACAAACATTGCATACCTATTTAACCCCCTTAGAGAAAGAATTTTATAAAACGCTGAAAGTACTTTTTTGTATCTTTATAAGTAATATCCCTACAAAGTTTCAAGTCTCTAGTACAAAAAAACATATTTCTCCCTTACAAACTTTGCACCCCTTTTTAACCCCCTTTGGGATAGGATTTTCAAAAGTCCCGTCTTATCCCTTGCCTACGTCATAAAAGGACGTTCTGGTGTAAATTTCAAGTTTCTAGTCCCAGTAGTTTTGAATACAAAATTTGCACCCCTATTTAATCCCTTTATGGGTAGAATTTTATAAAACGCTGAAGATGTTTTTTTTGTATCCTAATAAGTAATCTTCCTACAAAGTTTCAATTCTCTAGTTCAATAAATAATGTTTACCCCATACAAACATTGCACCCCTATTTGACCCCCTTTAGAGGTGGAATTTTCTAAAACGCTGAAAGAGCTTTTTTTATATCTTAATAAGTAATATCCCCACAAAGTTTCAAGTCTCTAGTACAAAAAATAATGTTTCACCCATACAAACTTTGCACCCCTATTTAACACCCTTAGGGACAGAATTTCCAAAAATCCCGTCTTATGCCTTGCCTACGTCATAAAAGGAAGGTCTGGTGTAAATTTCAAGTTATAGTCCCAGTAGTTTTGAATACAAACTTTGCACCCCTATTTAACCCCCTTAGGGGTGGAATTTTGTAAAAAGCTGAAAGCGCTTTTTTGTATTTTAATAAGTAATCTTCCTACAAAGTTTTAAGTCTCTAGTTCAAAAAATAATGCTTCCCCCATACAAACTTTGGACCCCCGTTTTACCCCCTTAGGGGTGAGTTTTCAAAAATCCTTTCTTAGCGGATGCCTACATCAAAGTGGCTATCAGCATGTCAAATTTCAGCCCGATCGGTCCAGTAGTTTGGGCTGTGCGTTGATAGATCAGTCAGTCAATCAGTCAATCAGTCAGTCACCTTTGCGTTTTATATATATAGATTTGCATCTGGCAACGACATAAGAAGGATTAAAGTCACCCAAAGACCTAAAGGGCAATGGAGATGGATATGCTGGGTGTTTCTCTGCATGATCGCATCACAAATGAAGCTATCCATAGCAGAACCAAGGTAACTGATATAGCCCTCCAAATCGCTAAACTTAACCGATGGCCGATGGGGTGGAAAGGTTCACGAGTGGACCACGACCACGACCACGTACCGGAACACACAGCGTGGGTAGACCCCCGACAAGGTGGACTGATGAGTTGATGACCCTGTAAAGGTCGCGTGAGTCCGCTGGATGCGTGTGGCGCAGGACCGACCGGTCACTTTGGCACTCTTTGGAGGAGGCATATGTCCAGCAGTGGACGTCGCACAAGGCCCATATATACAAATACCTTTCATACCAATTTACATATCGATGTACAAACTTACCTAAATAACACACTCACTACGCTTTATGTAGGCCAATACGTAAGTACGCATACCTACTCGCATTGTAATTCTATTGAGGAACAGATACTTATGCCAGATCATCTATTTAAACACAAAATGAGTTCCTTAAATTGATTCAATCAGAATGAAGAGCAACATCAAGTAGATTACCTATAACGAGGACTGAATAAGTATCTTTGTTCAAATTTCTTGAATAAATTCTATATTAAAGGACTTGTTGGCGCTTAACTGTATAATTTATTATTGATAATATTGGTACTAGGTACTTAGTATTCATAGAGAATTATGTGTGACATTTAGTAAGTATCCGCGGTATTACTCGTAATTCATTGTTCTCTACTTATGTTTGATTCTGTCTGTCAGCTGCCCCATACAGAAAACAAGTAACTCCCTTTTTTGTTCTTTTGAATATTTGGATGGTAAGCCTGAAAAAGCATCCAAGTTATTCATAACTTTCAGATC
Organism: Epinotia demarniana; assembly: GCA_945867215.1. NCBI lineage: Eukaryota > Metazoa > Arthropoda > Insecta > Lepidoptera > Tortricidae > Epinotia > Epinotia demarniana. Next base: position 22,388,522 of record OX244261.1, read on the forward strand.
CAAGACTCTTTATTTGGGTTACTGAAATCAAGTATCTTGATGATTTGACCCTAAAAACAAGGAACTCAAGATGAGATACTTGAAAATGAAATGGATTTTGAAGAGACTTGGTTTCACCGTTGTTAAGAACTTTGTAAACAACGATGAAATTAATCTTTAAACAAGTATTTGTTATTTAATAGGGACCCGGAAAATATAGCAGACCTAAAGGAAGGATTAAGCAAGTTGCGATGCGGCATAAGGTTATCTGAAGTCCGAAGAGAGGGGGAGGACACGATAACCCTTAAATCCGGCAACTTGCTCTTTTTCCGGGAGGGCGACCAACAGTGTCGGGTTCATCGTCCACACGTCCCTCGTGAACAACGTGGTGAAGATCAAGAGTATGTCGACAAGGGTGGTAGAGATACTCGTAGAAGGTCATAAAGGCTTATGCACCGACCTCGACACATTCCGACGAGGAGGTGGGGGCCATGTATGAAGACCAAGGCCATACGTCTTTCCAAAACCTACTTCACACATGTGGGGACTTCAACGCTAAACTGGGTAAGAGATGTGGTGAAGAGCTGATAGTGGGGCAATTTGGAATTGGAAGTCTTAACCACCGGGGCCAACTACTGGCTGGCTTCTTGGAGAAGGAGGGACTCTGTATAAAGAATTCCTTCTTCAAGAACGGCGAGCACAGAAAGTGGATCTAGACGAGTCTTGATGGTGCGACTAAAAACGAGATTTACTTATGATCTCCAGCTCCTTACCCGCAATCTGCGCCAATTCAATACGAACCGTATTGAAGAGGCCATGCAGCGTGATAAGGACCATAAAGTATTCTCAAGAGATCTGTCTACTGGGCAGAGCCAGCTCGCAAGGTTGTCAACTGAGAAAGGGCGAGTTGTTTCTTCCGAATTGAGCTTAATGTCATAGAGCGTTTTTACGGAGAGCTATACACGTCAACTCGCAGACCCGAAGTTGGTGTTGCAGAAGACCCCAGAGCTAGACTTATACTAATTACACTATACCGACGTCATCCCGGACAACAGTCTGTATGAAATTAGAATGGCTCTGAATAGCTTAAGAACAGCAAGGCACCCGACGAAGACGATATTACAGCCGAACTCCTGAAGGCGGGTGGAAAACCGTCATATTGGAAGGGAGAACGCCAAAGGCGTGGCACAGAGGTGAAATAGTGCTGTTTTTCAAAAACGGCGACAATACCCTGTTGAAGAACTACCGACCCATCTCACTTCTGAGCCATGTCTATTAGCTGCCCACGCCGCGCCTTCCGGTACGTGGTCGCTACTCGAGAACCTTTCCGCCCAAACGGCCATCGGTTCTACGTGCTATGTGCCTTGCCCACTGCCACTTAAGTTTAGCGATTCGGAGGACTATATCGGTTACCTTGGTTCTGCTGCGGATAGCCTCATTTCTGATGCGATCACGCAGAGAAACTCCCAACACGGCCCTCCGCATTGCCCTTTGTTTTTAATTAATTGATGAATAACTAATGAAGGAATGCAACATAGTCATATCTTATTGTAATGACAAAAGGAAGAACCAAGGAACAGGGTAGGAACGTGATCCATTATTGTTAGTCGAATACAGAAGGCGTAGCACGGTTGCCATTTTATCACTTATCGCTGCGGATAAGACATCCGTCACGTTCTGACAAGTATGCGAGTGCGAGAGTGACGGATGTCTTATCCACAACGATAAGTGATAAAATGACAACCGTGCTACGCCTGCAGGGCTTGTCCTGTTAATATTTGAAATCAATCCAATCATAGAACGTTTAAGTCGCTGTTATATGGCAAATATAGTGATATAGCCGTAGCGGCCACGCCGCAGCTAACAATAAAGCAAGCGAAATTCTGGCTCCGATGAATTATTTTTATTATCCTCTTCTCACCCCTGCCCGTCTATACCTCTCCAATCAATGTCAGCGCAAATGTTGAAACAACGGAAATAGGTCAGGCTGGTAAATGTTAGAACAACAAATAAAACGTTTAAAATCAGTTTTTCATGAAACGACTAATGGATTTCGAGTATAAGTTGAGTTTACATTGTTGCTTGTGTGAACAATAATTTATGGCTACCAAAAAAGGAAACTGGGTACATAATCGAACAGCTAATATTAAGGCTAATTAAATTATTAGCTTTTTAAAGTTGTAAGTTAAAGCTTTTTAAAGGCCTTTTAAAGTTGTATCATCGATTATAAGTAATGAAATCAACATATCTCCATGCATAATGACGCTTCCGAGTAAGTATTTATGTACTCGGTAGTCGACCTCCGTACTAACTCTTAACTCATGAAATATGTGTTTTGTTTTGCTCGTGCCAAACGAACTTTGTTAGAGTAGTTGTAGACTATTCAAATAGGTAATTGATTGAATCAGGCGGAAGTCCATGATAAGTTACGACAGCAATATTCTGTAACGAATAAGTAAAATATTTTTTTAAGTACTTTGATGAAATAGGTTTTTCTTCGAAATCATTGTTGATGTGTGACAGTGAATATATTAGTATTTGATCTTGCTGTTTACTCTATTAAATCTTGTTAATTTCAAATAGTTCTGATTTTCCTAAAGTAACCCCGGTTTACGGTACATTTCACCTTTCGGTACCTGATAATGCTCCCCTTCGTATGCTCGCAAACGTATTATCCGACAGCTGAAGATTCGTCAAGCAAGGCAGCGGTGGAACGGTGTTGGGGCCGAGAGGACCTTCCAAGGCATTGCTCGAAAGGTCCAAGTCCTTCAGGAAATAGGCTTCCTGCGGTGAAAAAAGATAACTACAATATAATACAATGTAATACAATACAATACAAATACATTAACGGTCGTATTCATAAACGTACTACAAGCCTGTTTTAATAAAAATGGCGTTAAAATTTGTTTGTCTTTAGGTATCTGTCACTTTGATATTTGTGTTCGTAAGAAAGGGACAAAGCACACTTTATTTAGCAGAGGCATTTTAAGTTTTATGAATAAGGGGAATAATCTTTAGTATTTGTCTTATAGTAAAAAAGTGTTCGGTTCTGGGACTTCGCCGGCCGCTGCCGCGGCACGCTCGCTTCACTCGCTCGGCTCGCGCGCTGTAAGGGCGCGGATCACCTAACACTCGCTTTGCTCGTCGTCGTACCTACACCGACCTGCCTTAGAGTATCTCTGAAACTACTTTGAACTAATCCGAATAACATAATTCATAAAAATAATATTCCGAGAGCTCTTGGATTAAATTGTTTAAGTAATTTAGAAAAATCCGTTTTACAAAGATATTGGATGCACATGAAAGATTACAGTCACTCGATGCTTTTCTTCGCGAGTGTATGTAATCTGCCCCCTCAAGGAGAAAAACCATAAGTGACAAATTTTATCATAACAGTCTCGGACTCAGGGAAAAAGATGTGATTTTTCTATCTCACACGGGTTTGGATTTCTCTAATAAACCAGGATTTAGACAAGCATAAGTTCATGTCATTTTGTTAAGTTTACTTCTTGTTCGAAGTGTAGATAATTCATAACTTCGTGTTCATAGGCAAAAAAGTACTAAGTAACCGCCTATGTTTTTTAATCTTTGTCTTGCATGTGTGCCTATATGTTTTATCATAAGAAGAAAAACCATTTTTTTTTTTCAAATTACTTAGTTAAAAAGACTTAAAATCATACTTATGCTACATCTTGTTCGTTCGTGATTTTTATCAATATCAAAACTTTTAGCAATTGAAAAACCACAAGTACCCTTTTGTGCTTTTTCAAGTTCCTAGATCACATAGTAGTAGAAGCATATGAGAGTACTCGTATTGTTTTTTCTTAGATGCTATAGTGCAAAGTTAACACAAACAACATAAGTGCGCACTTGTGTTGTTCTTCCTATGAAATGATTTTTTCTTTTGTTTTTTTAAAGAAGCAGAACCTTTTTTTTCTTAGTATTTAAACAAATAAAAAGATTATTAACAAAATTAAGTTGCATTAAAATTCTACAGTTTAGCTTGATATATAAACACAAGTTTCAGCTTTGTACTCTGAAATAAAACCTATTGAACGAAAGTGTAAAGTTTTTTGGATTTATCTCCAAACTTACTTTTTGTCACTTATGGTTTTTCTCCTTGAGGGGGCAGATGTGTCTTATCTATCTTATAATCCTTATAATAAAAGATATTAAGTATTATGATCGTTATACGTGTTGCATGGTATACGAACTAACATAAGTTCATTTGAGGGTTACAGATTTTTTTTTTTATAATATGAATAATACGTCAATGACCGTTATTCCTTATTAAAGTATTGATTTTGTTGTTACAGCTAACGTTAATTATATCTTGTAAACGTTATTATATGAATATATATATAATATTGTTATATTTCGTGAGACGCGCCCCAAATAACAAGTATAGGCTAACAACAGGCGGTCTTATTGCTAAAGAGCTATCTCTTCCAGACAACCATTGGGAAGCGGAGACATTGTAACAGATATTTTACTAGTAAGTGGCAAAATAATCATTAAAATAAACAATTAAATGACAAGTCAATACATACAACCATGACAATGATATATTGTATGTGTGTGAAGACACACATATAAAATATAGGTACAAATAAACATACATAGATACTTACATAAATGCCTAACTGATTGATTTCATAAAACCCGTCATGGCACCAGAGTAGTAGCCCATCACATATAAAACAAAATACTTCCCGTTTTGGAAATTTAACTATACTTAACAAGTACTTATTATTGTCTTTGAAATACATGTAATTTTAGAATCATCCGAAATACTGCTCAAATCCTTTATTTTTGAGGATGATTTATATATAACCCATCTAGTTTTTGTAGATTGTCATGGCTAACATGACCCTAATATTTTCACACACAAGTGTCTAAAGTATGGTAGTTGACCACATCACGGTGTAAGGTACTCTAATTTATTTTCTCACTCTAATGACCAAAATTACATAGGTACTTAATCCATAATATCTCATATTAATAAATACCACAAACAACCATCAGTCAGTGTCTCCATTAGTTTTTGGCCCGAAAACTAACCTTGAGTGAAGCCAGCGCCGTCACCTTCAGCATATTGCCCCGAAGCTTCAGTATGGCCAGTCCCTCGAGGGGGCGGAAGGCGCCAAGGGCTATGTCAGTGAGCTGGTTGTCGCTTAAGTCCAAGTATGTGAGGTTCTGAACTCCCTGCAAGGACAATTTGTACATCGGAATACATTTGGTACTAAAAATTTATGTAGGTATTTTAAGTTCATATAAAACTCAAGATCTTGGCGAAAAAAAAACTAAACAGGTTCAGTAGGTATAGTTCAATGAGACCCTTCATTCGTTCACTTTAAATATTCATCCTGGCATTAGTTAATGCCATGGATCAAATATTCTCATACATAATTGTTGGTTCGGAAATTATTATAACAGTTACTCTATAAGAAATAAGTTATTGGATCGAAGTTTTATCACGAAGAAAAGACAGCGAAACCTTAACAGATATACTCTAGCCTCTCAATTTGTCAAGAAAAGTTGGCAATTAACTTTTGAATCAACTACAATAAGAAATATAATACGATTTGTTCAGTTTTAATATCGGTCGAAACCAAATTACTTTTACCTTACCTTACCTTTGAGCGACTAGAGGATATGTGTAAAATGCTCGTGAGAACAAGAGGAGAATAGTACATTACGTAACTAGGGCGGTGAATTCGTGAATGCCCCACATCGCAGGGGTTTGTGGTCCGAACCGAAGGTAAGGGGCATAAATATGCGCTCTGGGGCTTTATGAATTACCGCTCGTGTTGAGTACAAAATTTTACGTCTTCATCTGGCCACAATGCGAGTTTTCCCGTACGCGCAGCGTGCAGTCTCGCATTATGGCCAGGTGAGACGTAAAATATTTTTCAGTATTTTATAAATGTTGACATAAGCAAGGAACACAGTGTCTCATAATGATTGTAACACACTATTTACCTTAAACGAATTACGATCCAAAATGTGTATTTTATTATTAGACAAGTCCAACCGGTCTAATATTGACAAGTGTGCTAAGGCCTCCGTCGGCACTGAAGGCAGCTGATTATTTGGCAGCCCTGTGAAAAAAAAACAAGGCATTCTTTATATTAGGTACTTTCAATTACATATGTTCAGCTTACACATATTTCTGTGCTCAGTGCGAGAGACAATAATGTTCTTTCAAAGGACGCCTAGTCTTTTCAAATAGCACCTGTCCTATTTGCAGCGAGTTATTGTTGGATAAAATAAAAGTGGAAGGAACCACAATTCTCACTTCACATCACTGCAATCTTCTGAAGGCGGGACACAGAATTGTTTTCAGTATATTTTGTACGACTAATATAGAAATGGTCAGTTTTTTATAATGAGTTTAACAAGGTAGGTACTCCCTTGTTAACTCCATAGAGACCAAAGGTACTTAAACCGCCAAGGACGGCGCTGCTAGACAGGTGCACGAGAAACTTCTTTAGTCTTGTCAAAAGGTCAGGAACAGCTCACAAAGCCGCGGTGGAGACCGGCTAGATCAGTGACGGACTCCGCGGTCAGCATATGGACGTTACGTTACGTTATGCCCAGCAGTCAAGGATCACCGTATTTTTGGCTCACTTAGTTATATCATTATATGTATGCTATGAAACTTTACCCAGCGCCAACAAAGTTCCAGCGACCATATTGAACGCGCCCTGTTGCACCCTCCTGATGTCTCCTGAAGATATGACTAGTCCGTGTAGCCCCACGCCGGCGAGCTCCGTGACCGACGCCGCGGTCAGCGCCGAAACGCCACGGAGCGCGCAGTCGAGCAGAGATATCGTTGTATTCTTGTTCTTAGCTCGTTGCTCGCGGAGGTGGCGGCCGATTATCTGTTCATAAATAAGAGAAATTGAGTAAACGTGAACGTTGAAACGGCGAGCAACTTGGGTATATGGGTTAAATAAACTAAAATCGGAATACGTTTAACGTATGTATATAGTAGGGCAGTTCAGGTGATAATGTGGACACGCTGGACTAAAGCACCAAATTTTTGGTATCTACTAGGTAGGTACTTACTAGGTCCATAGCTTTAAGTTTTTGATAGGAACCAACTCCTCCGTCAGCCATCTTTAATTTTATGGCGGTAATTTTGAATAATACGTATATAATTCATATCTGGAGTTCTAAATAACGTAGAATTAGAAATTTAGTGTATAAATATACATATTTGGGTCAAGGAATTCAACTAGATATTTTTAGAGTCGCGTTCCCAAAGGATATCAAACAACCCTGTTCCTAAGCTTCCGCTGTCCATCCGGCTGAGTGCGTATCAGCAATGGCTAGACTGTTCAAATTTTCACAGAAGTTGTTTTTCTATTGCTGCTTTAACATACATAAAAAAAACAGTGCTATATGAAACGTAATTTTATGGCGTTTTTTTGCCCGCCCATAACAATGGGAAGACACTTAAAATTTCCGCAGATTATGTATTACTATAGCCTTTATAATAACAAGTAATAAAAGTATAATAAAATAATGTACTTAATTGGTTTTTTAACATAACTTAAACCAACTGTAAGAACAAAGATGTTTACATGTAAGTATATGCAGTGTTATATCGGTAAAATACTAATCTAGTTGAATTCCCTGACCCCAAATATGTATATTTAGACACCAAGTTTGTGAGTCTAAGTGCCTTAGAACTCGAGATATTAATAATTAACTATAATTAAAAATGGCCCGCATAAACTAAATATGGCCGACGAAACAGTTGGTTCCTATAAAAAACTTAAAGCTATGGACCTAATAAGTGCCTGAAAAAAAATGTCCAGCGTGTCCACATTTATTTACGACAATTTGTTCGAGCCCTCTGCCCCACTAATATTATTGAGTACTACTGGGAACAAAAAAAAAATAAGATTTTGACGTTCGGTTAGGTTAGGTTACCCACACAGGTTTTCATCGTTGACAATTGTAAATCCTAGGAAAGATGTACTAGTCATGAGTTTCTTCAATAGAGTAGGCATCGCATTTAATTATTAAAACAACGACTGTCATTGCCTAACACTTTCGTCAAGTGATAACGTCAGTAATAGTGTGAAACGAGTAAAAGGCATATTTATTCTGAAAGAATATACAAGTAGGCTTTAGTTACTGAATTGTACCTAGGTACTAAAAAATATCAACAGTTTGAAAATTATGTCATTCCTTTCATGTTAAAGAGAAGGCGTTCAAAGTAGTGAACTCCTTATTTAAAAAATTATAAAGATTTACAACAGATGTTAGATATTAAAACTGTCATTTATAGTTACGACTACGAGTAAGTACACTTCCGTAGCCACTACCGAGTCACTTGAATATACTTTAAGGAGATTTATATATTTTTTAAACGTTTCCGATTTTTCTAAGGTAAAAAAAGTAAACTCTTGACAAAAGTATTAGAAAATTTTTGATAACGTTTTGAATAATCAAATGCACTGAATTATAGAGGAAGAATTACTTGTTAATCTATTTAAGTACAGGTGTTTCTTACAAAAAGTTAACTATTCGTAAACCAAAATCGAATAGGTACTAAGTATTAGAATATTTATTTTGCTGTACGTGTTTAGTGTCTCTAATTGATAGCAAATTAATTCCAGTTTTCATTCTCTCGGAGAAGTAAGAAGAATATGTTCCGGATTTTTAGTGTTCCGCACGAAAATTGGTAAGAACATTGATAATAATTTATGCAAACGACTTTTAAAACTCTTGGCACCTGCTCAAAACTTTATAATCCGAGTTTGATTATCAAGTTCGTGTTCGTGCATCTTCAACGCAAAAGCCACAATGAAAGTAGGTATTTACGATCAGAAGTACCTTAATCATATTTGTCAAAATTATATTGTACTATTCATTAGATGCTATAATCTATATGCTAAAACTAAACTAAATACGGACATGCTCGGATATCCGCGTGGCGAGCCCGGGTGTTTATTAAGACGCCCGTGTTTACTCTATAGTGGTGGTCACCCTGACACCTGACCCATATCCGGCCCCTAATACTATATTTTCTCACCCATTTCTAGAAATCACTTTGGAATAATGTTAATGTGCAAATAAACAAACAAAGTTTTATTCTGGGGGTGACGATTCGAAGCAGCTAACTGTGCTTAAATATTTTAAGGACTTTTAATATCTAGCAACCTTTGCAATATATTAAATATGCTTGATGCACAACATTTATATAATAAGAACAGTGAGATCTTTCGCGTGTTTAATCTAAAATTACTATTAAAAATATCCTATCCATCATATAACATCCAATGAAAACTTCTTGATTACAACTCTATAATATATGATAGTCAAGTCACAATAATCCACTGCATGATCTCCTAAGATATTTGATACATCCTTCCTAAATATACAGTAGAATACAAAGACAAACAAAAGTAAAGCCGCTTTTACGGGATTCCCTTGTTTGGCCTAATAACAATTTGTCTAACAACTTTTAGTATAATGCATTCTTTGTCTAAAGTCAATTTGTATAATTTCATTTTTTCATAATAATTGTTTATTCGAAGTGCGTTTACCATAAATTACGTTTTTCATAACTCTTGTTTTGCCGAATATTATTTTATCTACAAATCAATTTGTCAATTCTTATTTTAACTAATCATCACATTGCCGAATAACGTTTTACTTAGATTTTTTGTCTAATACTGAATCATTATAATGTTCGCTTGTTAAAGAGTACTAATTGTACAAAAGACGGTTTACCATGTTTTGTTTACATTGTTTATGTTGTTATACTTACTAACTTTTGCCTAATTTCGGTCCAGCAGCGGTGAACGAAACACCCAATATCTAAACAGACAACCTTTTAAAAATATATATACAGATACTTTGTTGTTACTGACATAAGACACATGTGTAGATATTTTTGAAAGGTTGTCTGTACAGATATTGGAGAACTCAACTGTACCTATTTCTTAAACCTTTCTTAAGGCGGGTCAGTGTAGGTACGACGACGAGCGAAGCGAGGAGAGTAGAACTGTGACCCTCAGCGCGCGAGCCGAGCGAGTGAAGCGAGCGTGCCGCGGTAGCGGCCGGCGGAGCGCCAAAGACGATTTTTTTTAAGAATTTACTTAGCTTCTGACGACCGCTTCAGCCTAGTTGGTATTGACCCTGCCTACGAAGCAAGAGGTCCTGGGTTCGAATCCTGGTAAGGGCATTTATTTGTGTGATGAGCACGAATATTTGTTCCTGAGTCATGGATGTTTTCTATGTATAGATACATTCACGCCTTTATCCCTAAAAGGGGTAGGCAGAGCACATGAATCTTGTGTTCCTGTATCACTTTTAGCATAAATGTGGGTATCGACAATATGTGATATCGAAGTGACAGGTTGCTAGTCCATCGCCCACAACACACTTCAACCCTGTTTTCTATGTATTTAAGTATTTAGTATTTAAGTATAGTCTAGTACCCATAGTACAAGCTTTGCGTAGTTTGGGACTACTATGTCGATTTGTGTAAGATTGTCCCCTAATATTTATTTATTTATCTTTTATTCATAACCTTCGTTATTAGTTTCTAGCGACAGTCCGAGCATAGGGCAGGAAGTGATTAGACAAAATGAAATTATGCGAAATGTATGATAGACAAAATGAAATTATGTCAGTCAAACAGTATACAAAGTAAGATTATACCAACTAAAGATTAGGTAAAATAAAATAAGGAAAAAGGAGCTTTTATGCGAAACAAGATTAGTCTAAATAAAATTAGGCAAACCGAAATTAGGCAAAACGTTGTTAGGCCAAACTAGGGTAATCCCGCTTTTACATTGGTGTTAAACCTTTGTGAAAGAGTTTCATTTTTGTCCTTCGTTTCGCATGACATTTGATTGGCGCACTCGCTTCCAAGCGCGCTTAACTAGGTATGTTACGTAGAGGACACAGTCAGAAGCAGTTATATAGAAGGAGAATATTGAAATGCAAAACAAATGAACTTAAAAGAGCCTGCAATCGCGTTCGAGTGTTCTTAGTAAGTAACCTGAAATGATCACGGCGTAGATCGGCAAACAACGCTCATCGATTGGCACCTGCGAGATTCGGTAGGACATTGAAAAGGGTGGTGTTGACACAGTCGTACCCCTGCAATAACCGTCTATTCCTTCGACCGCGTTTCGGGTTCATCCTGCCACCAATTACAATTGTTTGGCACTTCAGAGGCCAATTGAAAGAATGTGTTTATAGTGTTACGTCCACGGGGTGGGTAACGTGATAGAAAATACACTAATTGATCACTAATTAAAAGGAATGCAAACTTTATTACAAAATCACTAATTAACAAGGCTGACTTAATAAATCACTTCACTATGACACACTTTTCACTCGCTTCGCTTTGAGATTCGCACCGTTCGCAGTTTAATTCAAAACTCTCCTCCGCTGCGTTGGCGTGCGGCTTATATAACCGAAGACCTTCGCACTAGAACATTCCGGAGACATCTTGAATAATCGGTCCAAGGTCCAATTCTAGAAACGGTGACCCCTCGGTTCGTGAATGTTCCAGAGCGTCTAGATTGTTCGATGCTCTTTCGACCCGAATATGCTGTCCCTTTCTAGTTGTCTCTTTCACACACTTCTCGAACCTTCTCAACCTAGATGTCTCTCTCTAATAGTGCTGTCTCTTTCGCACACTTCTCGAACCTTCTCAATCTAGATGTCTCTCTCTAATAGTGCTGTCTCTTTCACTCCTTCGAGAAATTTCGCCATATACTGAAGTGTACTTCAAAGGCCCATAAGGGGTCCTGAAAACGCCTGAAAACGGGTTTTCAGGTTATTGCGCCATCTGATAGAGGCTGTCCTGAAACGGACTGAAAACATTTTTCAGGCGCCTGAAAACAACGGCAACTAGGGTGAATTTTCAATCTTCTAGTATGTAGAAGAGCCACCTATGAAACGACCTGAAATCACTTTTCAGCCCGCTGAAATCGCTTCTAAAGCATGGAAAATCAAGTTTGAAGTTTATACCACCGGCGCAACACTACCCCCTCCTAAGACATGCTCGTCCATGTCTCATCTTTGTTTCCGTGGTACTTCGCCAGTCGGTCAACATGAACAACCTTGCAGGGACCACGTGGATTTCGCTGTATCCGATATGTGATGTCATTGAATTTTGTGACCATGGCCCTTCCCAATTTGGGGACAGTTTTGGAGATCTTCCTTTTTCCGCATCGGGTTATGTAGCCACACCCAAGAACCTTCGTCGAATCCAATTTGGTTAGCCTTCCTATCGTATCGGGTCTTCATTTTCGTGCTAGCTTGAAGCCCGTGTTCACGAACAAGACTGTGAACGTCAGCAATCCGATCCCTTAAATCACTTGCATACTCTGTGATAGATCTCGGAGCATCAGGAGGACGTCCAGTTAAAAGATCTGCCGGTAAACGAAGCTCTCTTCCAAAATTCGCATATGCTGGGGTAATTATAAATTTTAAATGAAAGGAAAAATTGAAAAATTTAATGCTCCGAGCCGGATTCGAACCGGCGACCACAGGCATTCATGGCCCGTCGCTACTCCCAACTGAGCTATCGGAACAATCTGGTTCGGGCACCAAATCCCTCAATCAGTTCCTTCATACAACGCCTTAGGGAGGCGCACGCCTTAGGGGTGCTGGGGTAATTGCCGTACTCTCAAGAGTTGCTGACCTATATGACATCAAAAAGAGTGGAATATGCCGGTCCCAATCCTTTTGGTGACTCTCACCTGGCCAGATGTCTCTCCAGAGTCTGATTGAATCGCTCCACCATTCCATCCGATTGTGGGTGATATGCCGTAGTCCTCGTCTTATGCATCCCCATGATTCGACAAGTCTCTTGAAAAACCGCAGATTCGAAGTTCCTGCCTTGATCGCTGTGAATTTCCAGAGGTACTCCAAATCTACAACAAACTTCATTTACTAACTTCTCTGCTATAGTGACTGCTTCCTGATTAGGGATGGCAAACGCTTCAGGCCATTTGGTGAAGTAATCCATCACGACAAGAATGTACTTGTTTCCGGAGTCAGATGTCGGGAACGGGCCTGCGACGTCTAGCGCAATTCTCTCCCAAGGTGCTCCAACATTGTACAGTTTGAGCGCTCCTCTACTACGGGTGTGCGGACCTTTAACTGCTGAACAGTTAACGCACTTCTTGCACCTGTTTTCGACATCTTCACGGCAGTGAATCCAATAAAACCGCTGTCGGATTTTCATTAAGGTTCTTTTCACTCCTAGGTGTCCACCAGAAGTACCGTCGTGGAAACTTCCCAAAACATCTTTCACTTTTTTCCTTGGAACGACTACTTGTAGATGAGCATCCTTCCCATTCACCGATTCCCATTTCCTGCATAGCACGCCATTATGCATAACCAATGGAACGACTACTTGTAGATGAGCATCCTTCCCATTCACCAATTCCCATTTCCTGCATAGCACACCATTATGCATAACCAAGCTATCACATTGTGCCCAATAGCTTTTCGTTACCGAACTCATCAGAGCTACTTCACACCATCTTGGTTTGGGTATTCCTGCATTAATCCAGTCAAAAATCGGCTTTACATCAGGATCCTCTTGCTGAGCTAGTTGCATGACTTCATCACTCCACTCTTCGCTGACTGTGTCAGTTCTCAGCATCCTTAAACATTCCTTGGCCTCTTGTCTAAGACAGGTACTCGTACCACTGGCCACTTTTATTTCGAGCTTCTGGAGGCGATTCTTGTAGGTGTCGACTTCCTCCTTAACTGTCCCAATGGTTTCTCTAACACCATGAAGTCCAGTTTCAAATATAATGTCCAAGTCAATCAGTTTCTCCTGGACCTCACACATCTCGCGCTTCCATTCAGTCGCGGTCTCACGTACCTCTCGAAGCAGTCTCGATTGTTCTTCTTGCTTTTCTTCCTGTTTGCGCAGCCCCTCTTCAATTTGTTGACGAGCTTGCTCTTGTTGGTGACGAGCATGCTCTTGTTGTTGACGAGCTTGCTCTTGTTGTTTGCGCATCCCCTCTTCTTGCTTTTTTTCCTGTTTGCGCAGCCCCTCTTCTAGCTTTTCTTCCTGTTTGCGCAGCCCCTCTTCGATTTTTCGGGCCTGTTCCTTTTGTTGACGAGCTTGCTCTTTTAAGAGAACTAAGGTGGCATTGAGGTCCATCTCTTGCTTATATGGGGTTGGTGAGCGCAACAATAGCACTATTGTATGTAAATCTATATTTATATTATCAATATACGTTGTAGGTTTGTATCTATCTCCAGAACTGCTGATCTGATTTCAAAATTCTTTCACCTATGTATAGGATGGACTTTCTGACTGGACATTAATAATGAGTATACATTATGCGGCGGGTTGGCCTGCGTTTTTTGTGTTTGCGAAGTCACGCGATCAGGTAAGTTATGTGTAATATCCAAGGCCGCGGTCGGCACGCAGGCTAAGGGACGACGAGCGGCACTTCATACATCTGGTTGAGCTTTGAAACACTGCCCGCTGGCTCCAGAGGGGTAATCAAGTAACATTTCCAACGTGCGTTAGGACAGTCCAACTGTTATGTTTCTATATGAAAACTACCTAACCTGATTTAGGTCTACCCAACGTACGTACACTGCGTTACGTGATCGACCTGCAGACCGCGGCTCAAAACCTAGGGGATTTTTCAGTAACGAAAAATACTGCAGCGTTGTAAAATGTATGCTCGCCTCCTAAGGTATTAATGAATTACTACGCTCCTTTGTACGCTAGTGCTTGTATGTGTAAGAGTGCAAGCTTTATTTGAATTAGTTTAGTTGTTATTGTCTGTCCTATATAATTTATCTACTGAAGAATAATCACTTTTCCACTCTAATGATGCTGGTAGTAGGATCACTTTTTGAACTGTTAGAAGGTAAAATAGGCTTCCACTAGAATGGGTAACTTCTATAAATGATCGTAGAAACCGTAAATGGGGAATGTAGGAAGAAATCTGTTGATTTTTTACCCGTAACTTCGTCCTTTTTTCACAAAAAAACGTAGTTTTTAGGGTTGCTAACTGATTACAAAAACGTTACCTGACATTTCATGTACTAAACCTTTGGTTGTAAACATTAATGTTAAAAAAATGTGTGCATGTACTTTTTGACAAAAAATACTAAAGCTGCAAAACTTCCAATAATTTAAATCCAAGTAATGCAGGAGATAATACAAAATTTGTAAATAAAAAAACAAAAAAAAATTGTTACAGTTTAGTGTTACGTATTTGGGTGTTTCACCAAATTTATTGTTTACACTTTTAATTTCAGACTTATTTTATATTATACACAAACATATATACGATATTTACGCAAACATATATAATTTCAATATACTAGCTTCTGCCCGCGACTCTGTCCGCGTGGAACTCGTTTATATCGCAGCTCCATCCATACAAACTTTTACCCCCCATTTCACCCCTTTAGGTGATGATTTCGGGGATAAAAACTATCCTATGTAGTGACATGCTCCATCCCTTCAACTATCTCCACTTAAAAAAATCACGTAAATTCGTCGCTCCGTTTTGCCGTGAAAGACGGACAAACAAACAAACACATACACTTTGGCATTTATTATAATAGTATGGATTATTGAGACTCAATTGAGTACTGAAATAATTGTTAGGCTATAAAATACAATGACGCAAAAAAGAAATGACGTGTCTTATTTATCCGTATTAAAAAAAAACAATTAACTACATACATTATATATAAAGTAGCGATTACCTAGTATTATATTACAAGAAGTTTCCCGCTTATGACTGTTTTTTTGCCTGGACCTTTAAAAACCAGCTTGCCCGGGTTATAGGAAATTTCTATTTCTTAAGTATAAGTTTACAGAAGATAACTAACATTAATTATATTTAATAAAAACTAAGTTACATATAAAAAACCGGTCAAGTGCGAGTCTGTCTCGCGCACCGAGGGTTCCGTGCAAACTAACAATTAACTCAAGGTATAGTAAAAGTCCCAATATATTTGTCAAATTACTTATTTTAACCCAACACAATAGGATTCAATTTCAAACAACGAGTAACTTTTACACCAAGACAATTGAATCGCGATCTTTTTTAGGGTTTTTGACCTGCTATTGAAAATAAATATAGGCGTCCCAATCCCAACCCCATTAATTCTAGAAAAATCTCAACAGCGCGAATGGGGTCAGCGCCATCTATCGGCCCCATTTGGTACTAACGTGCAATGGCAATCGGCTTAGTATGTATGTTGGTCTTTTAGCGATTATTGTTTATCACGTGAACTGATCTCGATTATTACTGTTTTATTTGATAGAGAGTACTTCTATTTATAGTTTTATAGGAAATTCAAAACAAAAAAAACTTATAAAGTTGATTAAATTGCAAATCTAACTAGGAAATGATTTTTGTAAATAAAACAAAAAATATGCTAGATACAGAAAAAAAAACTTTTCCCGTAATATATATCTTTATTTTAATCACAAGTAATTATTTCAATTTTTATGCTTGAATAACTTCGGAGATAAGGGGGGGGGAATGGTATTTTTTTTTACATTTTCCTTCATAGATCAAAAATTTCCCAGTGTAGAAAAAAAAAGAAAAAGTGTTTTAAAAAGTGCAACTCAAGCCCTTTCGAATGATACCCCATTAGACCCTATAGTTGAATTTTTTTTTTGCCCCCTCCTATTATTCGTAAGTTTTTATAGAAAAATTAAATGTATATTTAAATTTTTAATTTTCCATGCACGTAGATAACTCTCATTTATAACCATTCTAAGTTTCAAGTTGATAGCTTCAGTAGTTCGTGAGATATTTCACTTTGTGACAGACAGACAGACGGACGGAGTCGCACCATAAGGGTTCCTTTGTTACCATTTTTGGTACGGAACCCTAAAAAGGCCCTCCAGGCATTGTACCGAGGATGCTGGCGCGATTTCCTCGCTGAATTGTAATGCTGATGCGTTGCGCGAGAAAACTGCCAGCTCTTCGGTCACCAGTAAGTTACGTCAACCAGACATTTCGCGATCTCCGCAAATAACTTTTGCGCACTGAGGCCCCACGGACCGAGGTTCTCGACGCCAAATGGTACAAATTTGTAGAGAGCCTCTACACATATTTAATGCGTTTTGGCGTATCCGCTCCGCCAAAATAAATTTCACATAAAAATAAAGTAGATACGGCAAAACCATTTAATTTTCACCTTTTACTTGGCTGAATTCGATACTGAGATGCATCAAAATGTCTTGAACACATGGAATTTGTACGCGCAGGCACTCAATTTGCTTGCCTGCTGAATGTGGCGGTCCGTTTTTTTTTAATTCTGGGTCTCGGAATAGTGCAAACCTAAACCTTACTTTTTTTCTAATAAATTGTGTTCACTCGGCAATTTGTGCAGGTTCTTAGTGAATCATACTTTTTGTCGATAATTATTGAATATCGACACTACCCTCATCTCTACTTGCGAGTCTCGTGAGGGTGATCGTGGGGTGATCTGTCATTTTAGATAATCCTTGCAAATATTATTATTAACTCTATTGCAATTGCATTTAGGTAATTTTTACAAAGCATTTAAACCGAGTCTCGTGGGGAGTGTCATGACGTATCCAAGAAAGAATTGTTAATCAATTACATAATCGTTTAATTTGACGTGTCATGAAAATATGTTCACAAAAATAATATTAAAGCAATACAAAATACTAAAATTACTTACAAATGGAATGTTATACCATATTTTCTAAGCTTGAAGTATTTGAATGTTTATTATACGTGCTTACAGCATATGCGTGCATTTTTATGATAGGTGTTGTCTCTTGCGAGGCGATTGTGTAAATGACCATTAATCGATTGTGAAACTGTCTTTGTATAATTTTTTGTACATTGTGCAAGGTTTTCAACAGAGGGGTAAGCTACTGAAAGGAGACTCCAGTTATGTATGCTCTAAGACATGACCATTTAATGTAACTGGGGTACGACTTCTTTTTTCTTTAAGGTAGGCATATATTTTTTTATCAAACACTTAAACTATCAGTAGCCTGCATGCACCCTTTGGTAGAATGTACTACCCAAAAAGTTGTAGACCGAAATCAAATAATGCATTGAGTATAATTATTACAATATAAGTTATTGATTAAGAAGATGGTTCCTGTTGTTATCGTAGTTTTTTTTTTAATCTACATAAAAGGTTTGTCCGGATCAAAGCTATAATTTCCTTGGTGCCTTACTAAACAAAATGTATATTCCTGCTTAAAAGTCTTCCAACGCGTTACATCTGCCATACCTAAAAACGACCCGACTGTATGTTTTTTTTCTTTTTTACAATATGGCGGTCTGGTGGCGGCTATTTTGAATTATGATTACTGTCTTGTCTTCAGTATCTCCCATAAGTTTAAAACAAATCGATTGACGTATGATTCATTCAAACCGAGCCACGCGTTTGATCTCTAGAGTGCTACAAAGGAACAAACATACAAATATAGACTTGCAAACACATTATACTGCCCTTCTTTGAGTCGTGCAGTCGGGTAAAATAGATCAGAGTTTTTTTGTTCAAAATCAAATGTAACGAAACAAATGCAAATCTGTTCCAATTTAGAATGGTACGGGTGTATAAAGACATACATTGATTTGGTATACGTATTAGAGCACTGTACCGATGGTACTTATAGTGAAGCGAGTGCCCATGTAGCCCCGACTATTTCCTTAGCACTTTCAGTGCGAGGAACCTGCTACATGGGCACTCCACTCAATCGTAGGTGCTTCCCTCTACAAACGGTTTAGCATGTTATAGCGCTACGAATTTGTCGTGAGAAGCGTACCTGCAGCGCCGTGTGGTCGCCCGCGCAGCGTAGTGTGTGCGGTAGATCACAGGAGCACTCGGCGGCGGGTCGCGCGCTGAGCCCGGGACAACGCCACTCCGCGCCCGCGCTCGCCAACACCAGCGCCACGCCCACCATGAACCACATTCTGAAACAAAAGAAAATTATAAACGATTTGATACGAGAGAAAGAATATAATGGAAAAATAAACCATCTTCGTCTGTAGCCCCCGACAGGACTCGAACCTGCGATCCCTCGATGAACGCTTAGAATAGACGGATGCTAGTCACTACAAGTAGAGGTATTATAAGTTAAAATCCCTAGCCACGTCTGTCTACTTGTCTGTCTGTTCCCAAGAAACGTTTCATATAAACGCTTCTTGTATTTTTGTGTTATAAGTATTATAAGTTTTCTATATTAATCTGGACGTTAGTTTGTAAGGTATTTGTAAATTATGGGCCTTCTAACCTGACTAAACTAAATGAATAAATATACTTAAATAAAAAGTTGTGTTAATTTGCTTTTGAATTGACCCTCTACCCCCCCCTTAGCTCCAACTACAACAGAGCCTCGCTAATCCGGACTCCCACTCATTCGGTGATCGCTGTAATCCGACACGGGGGCAGTGGGAGTGTTTGTAAGGCATTTCTCGTGGCACCCGCTAGTCCAGCTACCCCGTTTCCATCCGCGCAGCGCTTAGTCTGTTTTCATGAATCCACCCACATTTATTAAGTAATTATGTTTTGTTCATTCGTTACATTAGAATAACATGTTAACTTATACACAAAATTATATTTTTTATCAACTGACTCACATTTAATACCATTAACGTTTTTCCGATTATAATCGGGACACCTCGGTAATCCGCCATAGGCCTGCTCTTTGCGGCCCGGATTAGCGAGGCTCTGCTCTAATATTTATCATATTAACGTTAACGTATTAACGTTTAACGCCTGTTCCTGCTGGTGTTTAGGCTAGTTCCTCCCGACACTTTGGTTAAACTTGGCCCTCAGTACCATAAGACCTGAATGACATAGGCGCGGCCCGTCAATAGTTGCCAGACGCGCCAGTCTGTGAGAGGCTTAAGGAGGTCAATTCTCCCCAAGACGGCTGACTCCACTGAACAGTGACACAATGGTTCAATGAGACATGATAAACACGTTACCGAGTCCTCTACAGCACCTCACTACCAGTCCCGGTACGGACAGCTGCCGGGACAACCCACCCAGACACCTACTACCATCCTACTACATACTAGTTTTGTTAAGACAAGAATTTAAATGTAACTTCTACACACGACTAAATTATACACTGCCTCGAGGCGCCCGCGCGCCTCGAGTGCTCGCGCTTGATTTCTCGGCTCTCGGATAGCCCCATAGTGGCGCCTATCCACTAGCCAGCTATGACTAGACGGTACAGCCTTCGGGCTACGGCAAGAGCAAGGTCAAAAAAAAAAAAAAAACGTTACCGAGTCAACGCAAAAAACTAAGGGTTTTTTCTAGCTGACATCAGTGTTGTTAGATACTGGACTTTGTTTAAGTAAGTGGGTACTACATATTAATTTCTCTGCACTGTTGGTACACGTTATATCGATAACTTAGCTTAACAAAGACTAAGCCTTTGAGAGAATATTCTGTGCCCATATTCAAAATCCCAATCGAGAATGTGTTCATTGTGCTATTAATGAACGAACCTAAACGCTTGCACGTAGCAAGAGAACGTAGATTTCAAAGCAGCAATCGACTCGTGTGAGCTTTCAATAGCACCAATGAATGAGCAAATACAGGCACGTAAATGAAGACTACCTTTGTAGTCGTACTAACTCAGCAGCTGAGTTTAGTCACAGTATTTCAGCCTACTTGACTCATATTTAGGTATATTTTTAGTACAAAGATATCCATTTCGCAGCAATTAACAGTGTCTTTTTCAGAGACAGCCAAATACTTACTCATTGATTTTTTACTCATGCTTGCATAGGCTACGGTGGCGGTTTTTTTGTATTGATTTGTTTTTTAGGGTTCCGTACCAAAAATGGTAAAAAAGGAACCCTTATGGTGCGACTCCGTCCATCTGTCTGTCTGTCACAAAGTGAAATATCTCACGAACTATTAAAGCTATCCATTTGAAATCTGGAATGGTTATAAAAGAGAGTTATGCGCATGCATGGAAAATGAAAAATTACGAATTTGAGGAGGGGACAAAAAAATAAATTCAACTATTAAGTCAAATGAGGTATCATTTGAAATGGCTTGAGTTGTACTTTTTGAAGCAGTTTTTCTTTTTTTTCTACATTGGTAAAATTTCGATATATGAAAGAAAATGTAAAAAAAAATACCATTCCCCCCCCTTATCTCCGAAGTTACCCAAGCGAAAAATTTGAAATAATTACTTGTGATTAAGATAAACGTAAATATTACTCGAAAAGTATAACTTTTTCTGTATCTAGCGTATTTTTTGTTTTGTTTTGATTTTGAGGAAGGGGCAAAAAAAATATATTCAAGTATTAGGTCAAGTGGGTTATCATATGAAAGGGCTTGAGTTGCACTTTTTGAAACAGTTTTTCCTTTTTTTCTACATTGGTTTTTTTTTTATGGTGCATATTTTTATTTTTTTAGTTAATTATATTTTCTTGGTTTATTTTTTTTTAAGAGCTACAGTAGCCTAGTGGTTCAGGCATGCGGCTGTCAAGCGGCGGTCGTGGGTTCGAATCCCGGCTCGTACCAATGAGTTTTTCGGAACTTATGTACGGAATATTTACCGTTAGCTTTTCGGTGAAGGAAAACATCGGGAGGAAACCGGTCTAATCCCAATAAGGTCTAGTTTTCCCTCTGGGTTGGAAGGTCAGATGGCAGTCGCTTTCGTAAAACTAGTGCCTAAGCCAAATCTTGGGTCTAGGTGTCAAAGCGGACCCTGGGCTCCTTTAGGGGCACAACCGGGAATAACGCTAGGAGGAGGATGATGATGGTAAAATTTTTATCCATGAAGGATAAATAATAAGGAAGGAAAATGTTAAAAAAATACCATTCCCCCCCCTTATCTCCGAAGTTATCATAGCGAAAAATTTGAAATAATTACTTATGATTAAGATCCACATAAATATTACTAGAAAAGTTATTTTTTTCTGTATCTAACATATTTTTTGTTTTATTTACAAAAATCATTTCCTAGATAAGTTTGCAATTTAATCAACTTCATAAGTATTTTTTCGTTTTGAAATTCCTATAAGACTATAATAGAAATACTCTCTTTCAAATAAAACAAAAATATTAGAGATCGGTTCACGTGATAAGCAATAATCGCTAAAAGACCAACATACATACTAAGCCGATTGCCCTTTCACGTTAGTACCAAATGGGGCCGATAGATGGCGCTGACCCCATTCGCGCTTTTAAGATTTTTCTAGAATTAATGGGGTTGGGATTGGGACGCGTATATTTATTTTCAATAGCAGGTCAAAAAAGATCGCGATTCAATTGGCTTGGTGTAAAAGTTACTCGTTGTTTGAAATTGAATTCTAGTGTTGGGTTAAAAAAAGTAATTTAACATATATTGGGACATTTACTTTACCTTGAGTTAATTGTTAGTTTGTACGCTTTGCCATCAGGCGTACGCTTATTTGCCAGAGTCGTGACATTAACAATGTTGTTATCAGAAAACTACATTATTACATTAAACTATTTGTGGCCCAGTGGGACAGGTACCAGTCGATTCGATTAATCAAATAATCCTCCTACTAACGTTATTCCCGGTTGTGCCCCACACCTCATCCCATGATTTGGCAAAGGCACTAGTTTTACGAAAGCGACTGCCATCTCACCTTCTACCTATTTCGATATTAAGCTCCGAAAAACTCGTTGGTACAGTCAAGGAATTTAAATTCCTACCCACCTAAGGTTCAATATTGTATAGCAAACAGTCATCATAAGAGCTATCTAAGCACAGCGTTACTTGACATATCAGACGCATTTGTTTGTGTTACTAGGCAACTGATATGATTAATTAAATTACGTTGACATGGTGAACTGTAAAACGTCAAGGCACTGCTAAAAATGGATGACAGTAATCGAAAATCACGTTTAACCGACGTGTTATTTCATGAATCCCTACTCCTTCCTGCAATACTTCACGGTTTGCGGCAAGCATTTTATTATTTTTCAAATTAATTTCGTATTTGAAAATTATTTCACATTTTTCTCGATTGACATTGACATCAACTGACATGTGTTTAATTCAGGGACTGCATAACCGAAAAATACCGGTATTATTCATAACCGATATGACGTCATATCGGTTTTGAAATAGCGGTTTCGGTAGCGGAACCTTTATATTTCGCTATCGAAATATAACGGTAACCTTTATTTTTTTCGGTACCTTAACCGATTTTTAAAGGTTACCGAAATTTAGATTTTGGCGTCGTTGCCAAACCGCCGGCGCTGCCGTTTTTGTCTTTCTTTCCGTGACATCGTCACATCGTCAGTAGGAACATTAGTTACATTCAGTACATTGGCACAGCAACATAGCGTGAGGTGCGGGTGTGCGGGCGGGGACTCGGAGAGTGCGGAGCTATGATGACAGATGTACAGCCGGATACCAAACAGGATAATGTTTTCGCTTCATTATCAAAAGAAAAGAAAGCGTATACGGCGTTCTTTCGTTTTCTTACCATTGTAAGCTTTAATTTTTATATTGTAATCGAATCGAATAGCTCGCGTTTGCACTGTCGAGTGTCGTTGTCGGTGAGCATCAAAGAAGCGTATGATATGCCGCTGCCGTATCGCCCGCGCCCGCGTCGACGCCCCCCCCGCACGCCTCTACTACCGCTCGCTCCCCGTCCCCCGTTCTTCACTGTGCACTGCGGCCCGCGCCATTCCATTTATCATGCCGCTGACCCCCCCCCCCCCCCCCCCCCCCACCTCTAGTACCGCTCGTTCCCCGTCCCCCGTTCCTCACTGTGCGCCGCGGCCCCCCGCGCCATTCCGTTTATCATGCCGCGGACCCCCCCCCCCCCCTTCCCCTCTCCCCCCACTTCTACTACCGCTCGTTTCCCGTCCCCCGTTCCGCGCCGTGCGCCGCGGCCCGCGCCATTCCGTTTATCATGCCACGGACCCCCCCCCCCCCCCCCCCTCTCCCCCCCCACCTCTACTACCGCTCGTTCCCCGTCCCCCGTTCCTCACTGTGCGCCGCGGCCCGCGCCATTCCATTTATCATGCCGCGGAAGCTTCTATTATTTTTTGATTCTTTCATAGTTACACCTTGTGTTGGAAATTAGTTAGGTAATTAAAAATATCGGCCGACGGACAACATTGATACATTTGATACCAAGCTCAATCATAGTACGAATAATAGTACATTACGCGCGCACACCAGCGGAGCAGAACGGGAATCGAACCCGTAATGAATCAATTAATTTGCCATATGAAATTAAGAAGTATAATAATGATTCCATTTTAAATTATCTTTATCACATGACGTGATTATCGCTAACAAAATACCTAACGCAGACACAAGCACTGCGCAGTGATGCACACACAATGAATGTACCGGCGCGGCACGGCGTGACCTGACCTGACGGCGGCCGCGGCGGCATTGGCAGGCGATGCCAGCTCGCTTATTTTTTTTGGTAACCGTTATAATACCGGTTTCGAACCGGTATTATAAAGGTTTCGGTTACCTTTAAATCGAATAGCGGTAACCGATATTTCAAAACGATTACGGTAGCGTTATGTTGGCGCGGCGCGCGTAACCTTTACACCATTACGGTACCGTAATGGAATACAGGTTTCATACCGGTAAAACCGTAACCGAAATCAGTCCCTGGCTTAATTATTTATTAGATAAGTAAATGACTTCGCAAAGAGGTTATCTGTAATGTGCAGTGACAAATAATAGGTATTGAACCACTAGGCTACCGTAGTCAATCAAATATTCGATTACTTGAATATTTTATGGGAACGAAGAAAAATATGATCAAACATCATTAAAGAAAAAAAAACTCAATCTCGATACTGATGTTCACAAATTAACCAGACACAATACCTAATAAAACCCATCGTAAACGCAGTGCTTCGCTGTTTTAACTTGCTATAAAGCAAATAAAGGATTGTGAGAATGAACGATCAATTCCCCCAGGTTATTACTGCGCTTAATCTAACGGGCCATAATCTTTCCAAATCGCCGTCAGTTCCTTTGTGAGCTTTTTAAAGCAAAGACCTATAAACGGTGTTTGACAAAACGCTTTAAATAGGATGTTTCGAAATAAACCTTCTGCAAGTAATTTTACATTGAGCAATAAAAGGAGTAAACATAGATAACTAATGCAACAGAAGTAATAAATAGAGTCAATACCATTATATGTAATATCTATGAAATGTTTCGTTGTATTTAAAACAAGCTACCCCCACGGATTAGTAGTTTCGGAGATTACCTCCCTACAGCCCTACATACAAACTTATTCAGCTACAATCTTACAGAATCTACATAAGTAATTAATAAGAACCTGAGTACATATACTTAAATATTTATATAAAGATTAATATACAAAACTACATGGTAGTATGTTTGGTAAATTCAAATCTAGGAAATCTTCATTCACATGTAAAACTATACTTCACTTAAGTTACCGTATCACATACCTAATGAACGAAAGAAAATAAAATCAGGTACTAAACTATTAGTCATAAGTGGGTTGTAATCAATCATTTCAAAGTTATCGAAAATATAATATACCCTGGTATATGTAAAACAATTCTATCAAACAACCAAATCACTACTACTGAACCCCAGAGTGCCGCTGCGCTGACCAACTCATAAGGCTGAGTTAGAATTTTCCAAAAGCGTAATTTTATACAATAATCCCTGGGTTGAAGCGTTGCGTATAAAGGCCAGCTCGAGAGGCAATTCCGGCGGTAATCTCTAGTACTTGTATAAGAATCGCCGCTGCAACGCGTGTGGTTACGACGTAATGGGACATTTCCACTGAGCGACGGTCTCACGAACGGAGAAGGCGCGGTCTAAGCTACAGAATTAAAGCTTCGAAGCACTTTCAATAAGTTCTAGGCTTTCAACTTATACTTGCCGGTGTATTTTTAAATGCACACAATACTTAGTTACCTTTTTTAACTGACTTCAAAAAAAAGGAGGAGGTTCTCAATTCGGCTGTATTTTTGTTAAATTATTATTATTATTTTCAATGTTTGTTACCTCAGAACTCCGTCATTGATGAGCCGATTCGAAAATTTTTTTTGTTCTTATGTATACCACCATGGACCAGACGCTTTCTTGGTCACCCCATATAGCTGAGGTGAGTCAGAGGATCTTTAGATCCCTTCACTCCCTAAGACGTCTCCAGAATTTCCTTCCTCTTCGTACCAAGTTGACCCTTACTCAATCTCTTTTGCTTCCTCTTCTGGACTATGGCGATATTGCGTTTCTGGACCTCAACGAGGAGCTACTTGATAAGCTGGAGCGTCTACAAAATGTATGTATCAGATATGTATTTGGTCTACGCAAGTATGATCATATCTCTGAATTCCGCTCTAAGCTTCGATGGTTACCGATTCGCCGGCGCAGGGATGTGCATATCCTGTCATTACTTTTCAATACACTGTTCAGCCCTACTTCCCCTCCTTACCTTTCTGAGCGGTTTAGTTATATGGCAGACGGCAGTGGCCACCGCTTGCGGTCGAGTACTAACCTTACTCTTGCTGTACCGTCTAGAAAGACGCGAACATACTCCAGATCTTTTACTGCGCGCGCTGTTAAATTGTGGAATGAGTTGCCTTTGTCGCTGAGACAGTCGCAGTCTGTTGCGTCACTTAAGATGAATTTGAAGAAGTTGTGGCTTTCCAATGACTTGTGAATTGGTTGAATATAGTATTTATTTATTTATTGTATATTTGCGATATATATGTAACATATGTTAGTGTGTATTATATTTTATATTGTATATTTATATATGTATTGGCATGTTTTTATTTGTCTAGAATTAATACTAATTAGGATTTGCTTTATTTTCTCTGTTTTTGTACACGGTATAAGTTTGCCTATCTCGTTCTACCTACCTTCCTCTCAATTGCTCAAAGGTTAGCTGGAAGAGATCCCTTATAGGGATAAGTTCGCCTTTGTACTTTGATCTATTGTGTGACATGTATATTCCTTAACCTGTTATTGTGTACAATAAAGTGCTTACATACATACATACATACATATACTTCCAGCAGGGTCTCATTTATTTCAAAATTCAGCTAGATGATGGGATCTATGAGGAATTGAGGTGATTTTGGTATTTTCTGTTATAACTCGTATATTTACATCCGGAATCATAAATTTGGTGGCGAGGAATTGATTATGAAGACCACAGATGACTTATCGAATTCCTCAATTATGTACTTAAAAGTGCAAAAGTACGTCACAGGTTCTGATAAGATTCCGTTGAAATAGGAACTAATGAAGTGCCATTGGTGATGATTTTGGGGAATCGATGGAAGTCCTCAAATATTATCGACCCACATACAGCGATTCGGTTTTTTTCTATAGTAAGCAACGCATTTGTTATCGGAAATCAGTTAATGTGGTAAATTGTGAAAAAAAATAGGATATGTTCTCGTGGCTTGGCGGAGTAATAAATTGAAGTCGGTTAAAACTTTGTTTTTAAAGTAAATTATGATTTGGGAAAACGATCGTGCTCTATGCAGCGCAACTCGCAACCGAGGCTTGAACGCCCGATATTTTTTTGCCATGTTTTAAATAGGTAAGCTTCAATCGGTATTCTTCGTGTAATCTATACTAAAATAACAAATGGGTAGCATGTGAGCGTGTATCTTTTAGAAACTCTCCTATGACGATGTTCGTATAAGGTACCACACGGCGAACGCACAACGCTGCGTCTGCCTGCGTTTATGTGGCGCGGGCATTCCCACACACGCCTGACAGCACGCGTCGCCTGTACATAAACAAAGCCTTACTTACTCTTATTAAACAAACGACAAAAAGTGCACACAAACAAACAAACAATTTAACAGATTGCTTATGACTTAGACTCGGTTCCATACTTTGAGAATAAGGGCGAGCTACAAGACTATTGATAGTACTGGGTGACGGACGAACGTTGACTTACAGACGCCTGGAACTGTCCCACAGAGCTCGATTATCTAAATGATGCGTGATAACTGATAATATAGACGAGGAGAGATATTAGGGTGATATAAACGAGGCTGCTTGGGGTCCTTGGTCTGTTTGGTTCATTTATTTAGCACTCCAATCGCGTTTAAATATGTTCCGTGCGCTTTTCTCAAACGTTAGCTCGTAGCCTGTGGAAGCGAGCGTCCGGAACACATTTGAATGTGATAGGATCGGAAGCCACGCACGTAAATAGATGTCTTTTACCCCTGTTATGTACACTATCATACATGAGAGGAGGCCTGTGCCCAGCAGTGGGACGTATATAGGCTGATGATGTACACGACTAAATAATTTAAATCTTCTAATCATTTTGAAAAGTGAATCAAGAGTGAAACTCGACAAAGAAATAATCTTCGTATTCAAAAATGTTACATGTCATCTTTAAAAATAAAAGCTACTCAGTATTATCCAATACGGTAACCCTCAAGTAGTAATCTGAATATCGTGTGGGCATTGATAAATTCAAGCCACTCTCACTTTTCTACTTTATGACAAACTAGCTTCTGACCGCGACTCCGTCCGCGTGGAACTCGTTTATATCGCAGCTCCATACAAATTTTTACCCCCCCCCGCCATTTCACCCCCTTAGGGGATGATTTCGGGTATAAAAACTATCCTATGTCACTCTCTATCCCTTCAACTATCTCCACTTAAAAAATCACGTCAATTCGTCGCTCCGTTTTGCCGTGAAAGTCGGACAAACATACAAACACACACACTTTCCCATTTATAATATTAGTATGGATAGATACTTAAATATTCAGCAATTTTCAAGTTTGTGTGTAACATTATAAACTTAATACTACTAACTAAGGGACATATTT
Source organism: Epinotia demarniana (assembly GCA_945867215.1). NCBI lineage: Eukaryota > Metazoa > Arthropoda > Insecta > Lepidoptera > Tortricidae > Epinotia > Epinotia demarniana. The sequence goes on from OX244261.1 coordinate 22,417,304, forward strand.
GCTATACAAAATGAATGAGTTATTTTTGTTTCCGTAGCAATCATAAAACATATGCAAAGTATTTCCGATTGGTATGCCGACTACCTATCGAATCGGTAACGCTTTTTTGATATTGAACTGAAGATTACTTTATATCCTAGATTATATAGGTATATTTGACGTAGGTAGACTACTTAAAATATACTCTCCTTCAAGTTAATCTCTAAATAAACTCAAAGCCAAGACTAGATTATAAATTCAAAGCAAGTGCCTTTAAGGATTCGCTGTAATAAAATAGGAGGAAATTGTAACTCAAAGAGAGTAAATTAAAAAGCCAACGTAATTAAAACCAACCATACATAATTTATCAGGTTAAACAGATCGGTCGACCGGCTGAAAACATTGCAAACTTTTACCGACTTAATTACCCCATGATGTCAGCGATGAATACGTAACGAAATCCGCAAATGAACAATGTGGCCAACGTAAGTGTTTCAATTGTCAACTTTTTGTTAATAGCCACACAACGGAAGCAATAAAATATTTGTAATGGACCCCCTTAAGGGCTCGCTGCGCCCAGTTTAAAATGATCCTCGAATCTAGCTACTTAAAGGCTATAAAGCAACTTAAGGGGGTCTTTCAAAATCGGGTAACAGCTTTCATATATCAGCCAGAGGTAGTGTGCTTGACACGGGCCTTGCGAAGTACACAGTTTGCCCTACAAACAATGTTTAAAGGACCCAGATTTCATTTGCAGTGTGATTTAGAATTATGAAGGCTTTGTAAAAACTCGGGTTTTTGTCCCCTTTGTGCAAAGGGTTCGCATTATTTTAATAAGGGCACAGTTTTCTTTAACACTGATTGTGATGACGTACCTACTTTAAAAGCTTTTTGAATAAGGGTTTTTGGTAAATTAATTTACACGACGTAAATTTTCTCACACATAATTTCATTAATGAGATCTTATGCTTTTCCTGCGATATTCTTTAATTTCTGGAAGGATATTGTATACCTATTTAGCCGGCTCGTGAAGTCAACGTTGGGATTAACATTTAATATTACTTAACGTCCATTTAAACACCAGCAACACCACTTTTGTTGTGGTCAAAAGGTCATAACTAAGTATAGGTATTCATGAATTTTTGTTTCCAGAAAATCTCAGCTCAATATCACGTGTATCAGGAAGTTTATTTTATTAAGTATGTTTAAATATTAGGGGAACAATTGAATAACCAATTCGTAGCACATTGAAATTATATATGAATCGAGTTACTAAGCACATAGTTATATGCGTAACCAAGTTACGCTGATATTGAGATGGGATCGGAATAATAATCATCGGGTAAAATAAAACGTACCTGTCGTACCTGTGACTAATATTGTTTATGAAATGTAATTGTAATCACATCACAACATCAGCCTATATACGTCCCACTGCTGGGCACAGGCCTCCTCTCATGTATGAGAGGGAACGGGCAGTAGTCCCCACGCTGGCCCAGTGCGGATTGGGGACTTCACATACACCTTTGAATTTCTTCGCAGATGTATGCAGGTTTCCTCACGATGTTTTTCCTTCACCGAGAAGCTAACGGTAAATATGAAATCATATTCCGTACATAAGTTCCGACAAACTCATTGGTACGAGCCGGGATTCGAACCTACGACCGCCGTTTGACAGCCGCATGCCTGAACCACTGAGCTACCGTAGCTTCGTAATTGTAATGTTATGTAAGAATCTAGACTAGAGGGCAAACTAAGATGTATGTAAGTAATAAGTAATTGAATCAAAACGAAATTTACGGGGTTAATAATGATCTGGGCTTCAGTGACTGCCCCTTAAGTGCGTTGCAACACGCACGCCCTAACTACACAATTGTCGACGACAGCCGGCGCTCGCGCTGCAGCCAGACACACGCACGCGCCCTCGCCCGGCCCACACATTACTTTAAGGTAACTATACTAAGCCTAAATCCTTACGATAGTGCCTATTCTAATACATTAATAATTTAGACTATATGCAGGCTTATACGGCAATATATAAGTGTAGAAAAATTCAAGAATATTTTATGTAGAGTAGGTATCTGGTTAAAGTTAAACCGACTTACATAAGTGTACAAAATTTCAACTTGAGTGGACTTCGGGAAGTTGGTGAGGCCTGAAAATGTTTGTTGAGTAGATCGAACACGTAACGCATTGTACGTACGTTAGAAAGATCTAAATATTATTTTTTATATGGAAAAATGGCAATTGGATCTACCTGACTCGCGTTCATTACGTGATTGCCTCTCAGATCAATTGCAACCTACATTGCAACTTAAATAAAACCCACTAAAAATGTTGATTAACTAACTACCTACTGAGTATCTTTCATTCTTCACGTGTCGGGCAGAAGGATTCAGAATGTAAGCGAATTTCAATATTTATTAGAAATGCAGCCATTATTAATTACATATTTTAACGCACTTATTTTATTTTAAAAAATCTGTTTTACGATCACTTTGTACCTACTTTTTCTAACGGAGCGCGGTTGCAAAAGCTATATCGTAATACGTTACTCTTATTCCAAATAACTTTGTTTTTAGTCTGTTTTTAAACGACTTCAAAAAAAAGGAGGAGGTTCTCAATTCGGTTGTATTTTTTTTTTTTTTCAATGTTTGTTACCTCAGAACTCCGTCATTGATGAACCGATTCGGAATTTTTTTTTTTTGTTTGTAAGTATATGCTTCCAGGTGGGTCCCATTTTTTCAAAAATTCAGTTGGATGATGGGATCCATGAGGAATTTAGGGAACTCCTCAATTTTATTAGGCGCGCGTGTAGTGATTTTAGTATTTTCTATTCTAACTCGTGTATTTACACCCAGAAATCATAAATTTGGTGAAGTGGAATTGATGATGAAGACCACAGATGATTTATGGAATTCCTCAATTATGTACTTAAAAGTACAAAAGTACGTCACAGATCTTGATAAGATTCCATTGAAATAGGAACTAATGAAGTGTCAAAGGTGATGATCTTGGCGAATCGACGGAAGTCCTCAAATATTATCGGCCCACATACAGCGATTCGGTTTTTTTCTATAGTAATCAACGCATTTGCTATCGGAAATCAGTGCATGTGGTAAATTGTAAAAAAAAATAGGAAATATTCTCGTGGCTTGGCGGAGTACTAAATTGAAGTCGGTTACAACTTTGTTTTTAAAGTAAATTATCTAGCTAACAGTTAACATGTTCACTGTTACCATATAAAATGATTTGACAATGTAACACGTCGAAGTGTGCTTTCAGTTCGAAGCTGTGTATTCATTGCAGAAGCAGGGACTCTTGGAAAGCATGTGCATGCCTTACGCTGCTCTGCCTACCCCTTTTAGGGATAAAGGGAAAAATAAAACTTATATCAAAATGCCAAGTAGGTACTTTTATTTAATTTTATAAAGTTACCCGATCTAAGTTTTAAAAACCAATATCATTTAGGGCACTTGGATAGGGAACGTGTTAAAACAATAAAAGACCGGGTTGCACTCCAGGAGTGCCGGCAGAAGTGAAAACTTGAATATTAACGTTGTGCATTTTTGATATTTTGGAATGGTTAGGGAATAATTTTGCACGAATTAAAATTATTAAAAAAAAAACCCTGCCCCAAGCCCCATCCGTCTTTACGGTCGGCCTGTCTACGCATCATGCGTAAGGTGAGATCTCACTTTACGAATCTCAGCTTACGATCACGTGACCTGTGGCGAGTTTAACAATTTTTCCCCATCCCAAAAAGTGCACAGCGCCGCTAAAGAAGTTTTCACTTCAAAAAATATCTTGAGTAGGATTCGAACACTATTTTGTGCCGATGATTTAAAAAAATTGGTCAGCTTCAGCATATGATCGTTCCCCTCGCCTTATATTTAAATGGTCGCCTAATATTAATATGGCTGACTGTTGCGCACAGTCTTCCTCTCACACTGTCATTCTTACTCCGTTCATCATAAGTAGTAACTCTTCCAATATATTAGAACTCCGAACACCAGTTGCAAGTTCTCAGGTGTACGCCTGAACTATTCCGTTCAGGAGTACCTATTTATGCACTCCCAAACAACCAGGAAACTATTATACTGAAACACTATGTCTGTTCCAAGATAACTTCGTATTTTATATGAACATTTCACTTCATTATTCAGGATCAAGGATTTCTTAGAAAGAGTAATTTGCCGAAGAATTCTTGATAAAAAAATATATTAGTTTATCCACTTTTCCAGTAGAAACCGTTATTTGAAGTACTAAGGAAATTATTAGTTTTTTCGCGCTCTAGCTCATTAAAAAACTTATTAATTAGGCTGAAACGTCTTCTTGTTTATTCTATTAGTTACTTATTACGGGAAATAAAACACTTAAACATTAATTCCGTTTAACTATCTCGATAAATATTTTTACATGTTTCAATGATAGTAGGCAAGATAGAAATATACCTATAAGCTGAGAGCTTAACATTTTAACAAAAAAACCGAATAAAAATTATTGGTACCGCCGGATTTCACCATAACAGTTTTATGTCGCAGAACCGAATAAGATAACAAAAGCGTTACTTTTAAAGTGCATCTCCTTGCTAGTTATGAAACATTTTAATATAAAATCGCAAAGGCAAGACGTTGATTAAATCTCGCGCATTTCACCAATGAAACATTCTTAAATGCTTTTCAAAACTATAACTTTAGTTACGTAAAATTATACTATGAATGACTAGAGTTATACCTACTATCGTTTCTCGAACACGTTTGTGATTTCTTTGAAGTGTATTTTGAGTCCCAACTTGGTTTTTAGGGTTCCTTAGTCAACAAGAAACCCTAGTTAGTAGTAGTAGTTTCGCCCTGTCCGTCAGTCCGTCCGTCCGTCTGCGGCTTAGCTCAATGACTCTTGCTACTAGAAAGCTGTAATTGGGCATGGGTTATCAACCACCATATTTTTTTGAAAAAAAATTTTTTTTAGGGTCTTCCTTCATGTAAAGGGGGCATGTCATTTGTCTTTAAGCCCATCGTGTGGGGTATCGTTGGATCAGTTTGTTCAAATATATTATTGGGATGTCTAAAAATCATTTTAACTCAGTGATCCGCGTGCGTGATATTTGGCCTTTAATCCTACTAGAAATGTGAAAATAATCTTGGCAGTAGTACATATAAGTAAGTAGTAAACTGGTTAATAGTCGACCGACTTAATGTGTACCTGGAAAGGCCAACTTTCGTAAAAGTTCGGCGCGCACGTGTCGATGTAACAAAGACAGACAGACAACTACGGAACCCTACACTGCGTGTGGCCCGACACGCACTTGGCTGGTTTTTAGGGTTCCGTACCTCAAAAGGAAAAAAACGGAACCCTTATTGTTGTCCGTCTGTCTGTTTATCTGTCTGTCAAGATCATTTTTCTGAGGAACGCGTGGAGGTATCAAGCTTTTTTAAATTTATATCAAATAATCAGGTCTGTTGTCGCTTGAAGCTGTGAAAAAATCAAACTTAACAGCCAACGCAATCAAAAGATACAGTCATTTATACTGCAAATTTTAGAGTTTTTCGACACCTACGGGGCACTTCCCGTGAACTCATAAACTCGAAATTTGGCACAAAGCAACATCATATAGCACAGACAAAGGAAAAATTACGAAAAGTAAACATTTTTAGTAAATTCATCCAATTTTTTTTTAAATATTAAACTTAATACCTCTTTCCTCGTAAACGTGTTGTGGCATTAAATTGAAACTCATGTCAAATACTCAGGTCTATAATATAATACCTTTTAGCTGTAGCAAAACGAAACTTTTATGTCAACACAATCAAAAGAAATGGCAATTTAAGTCGCATATTTTGAAACTGAGTACTCGCAAGAAACTCAAAACCTAAAGGGTACTTCCCGTTAACACAGAAACTTGAAACTTGGCTCGAAGAAACTTCATATAGCACAGACAAAGGAAAAATTACGAAAAGTAGACATTTTTAGTAAAATACCAACAAAAAATATTTTTTTAAATTTTAAACTTACCACCTTTTTCCTAGTTAACGAGTAGAGGTATTAAATTGAAATTCATATCAAATACTCAGGTCTATGATACCTTTCAGCTGTAGCAAAAGGAAACTTTTATGTCCACGCAATCATAAGAAATAGCAATATAAGTCGCATAATTTAAAATTGAGTAGGTAATCTCAAGGTTATCAAAACTTAAAGGTACTTCCCGTGAACTCAGTTTTATATCAACGCAATAAAGAAATACGCACGTAGAACCGATGGCCGTTGGGGCGGAAAGGTTCTCGAGTGGCGACCACGCACCGGAAGGTGCAGCGTGGGTAGGCCCCCGACAAGGTGGACTGATGATAAAGATTGCGAGAGTCCGCTGGATGCGGGTGGCGCGGGATCGGTCACTTTGGCACTCTTTGGGGGAGGCCTATGTCCAGCAGTGGACGTCTTTCGGCTGATATGATGATGATGATGATGAATAAAAAGAAACAGCAATTGAAGTAATCCGCTTATTTTGGCATTCGCAACTACTCGCAAGGGAATCAAAGCCTAAAGGATGATTCCAGTCGATCTAGATTTTCAGGACGTAATGTTACGGATTCCATTTTCATTTATCATTTATTTCTAAAGATGGGTAATCTCGACTCCGCGGAGTGATCCGAATCACTAAATCCGACTCCGCTATCGGTACCGACTCCGCTTATCGGTACCGACTCCGCTTATCGGCTCTTCGACTCCTTTGAATACCTCAAACCAAATCATTCCGGACTCATGGGTTTTAATACAAATTCAGTGATATTAACGGTTTTTCGAATCTTGTGAGACTACTCGGATTAGATCGGAATATCCGAAATTATTGTTTTTAGCTTGCTGTTTTACGAATGTGGAGTGCGTTATTTTTTCATTATAACAAATTAATTGGTTAATAAAATTGAAAAATTATTTGCACAAGTACTAGAGATTCGTAATGTAATCGCCAGGTGGTTCGATAGATCACGAAGTTCTCGGATTTGAGTCGAATCAAGCCGTATGGCAATAGCCAAGGTCATAGCCGCTGCCAGCGATCGGCTCGCTCCGTTCCGCGGCATTCGGCTCTGGTGCCGAGTCGGAGTTAATAAATCCTCGGATTCGATAAGATTTAAAAGGAGTCGATAAGGGATCGGATCCGCTTGCGGATTCGAATCATTTAAATCTTCAAGTCCGGATTTACCCATCTCTAGTAATAAACATACTACAACTTTGGCTTGTTATAGGTTTGTACGGAACCCTCGGTGCGCGAGCCCGACTAGCACTTGCCCGGTTTTTTTAATGTATTTCCTTTATCATCTGTGTGTTAATGTTTGTCATAAACAATTTTTTGAGTTCTACATATTCCAGATACGTATATCCTGATAAATCAAAAATAATGATATTTGGAAAAATATGCTTTTGGACAAAGGACTGTTCCGAATGATGTAGTGTGTATCCCAATAATGTATTCAACACGTAACCCTCAAACTTAAGTACCGCTAGCATTCAATTTAAGTACAATAAAGCAAAACTTACAAAAACTCGAACAGAAACCCATAGTACCTCCCCTTGGCAGTCTTATTAAATCTCAAGAAAAACTTCTCTCAGCGAGTCCGGTAGCGTCTCCTTGCTTTTTTAACGACCCCTTGGCTATTTATTGAAACGCCGGAAAACAAAGGCGCCATTTCAGGAACGCGCTTTTTGAAGAATATTTCGTTTGCGGTTGCTAGTTTGAAGTTGAAATAATTAGCAAGTTTTTAAGTTGGTGTTTTTTCAAAGGAGTCTAGTTTCAGTTTAATTCTTCTAGAAACGCGATTCGACTTTATTTAGGCTACTCAAGCCATGGTTACAAAATTGCCACCTAACGTATGGTTAATATTTTGATTAGTAGTTTTGTGAGTAGTCATACATTCGCTGCAACTTAGAGAGAAAAATAGTAAGGCCACGACTGTTAACTCGTCCGTATTTAAAGGAGTCCAACTGAGGAAGTACCTCCACTTAAGAGAAGAATGTTACCATAATAACACCACTACTTGCTGTGTAGATATATGATTATATATTCTAATGCTCCAGGTTGCAAGCTTTATGACCTAAATCCGTCTGATAATGTAGATTTTATTTTATAAGATAAAGGTACTGTACTGTACACATGCTCTTTAGTAACACGAAAGCATGCTAGTTTCAAGCATTTAGCATGTGTAAATGTAAAGTTGCTAGTAAGTAGCATGCTATTTGCATATATAATAATTGAGCATGCTCAAACAAGTATGCTATTAAATAGCATGTGTACCAGAACCTTAAGGCTATAAATGCAAAGCCTGTGGATAAGCAACCGTCTCTCCAGAAAAAATCAACTTAGGTACCCACTCCATAAATGATGTCGCCCTTTCAGTTTCATGTTTTCTTCTCTCGTTACTTTCTTTTAATTTCTTTGTAGTTAGCAAATAGATGTCTTAATCTAAATTTCTCCAAAATAAACATTCTCATTGAATAGGATTAGATGAATGAATTTACGACAGTCCCACTGCAACTCCTATGCAGGATGCGAGTTCTGACAACCAATGAAAATGAGCCTTTACCTCCATTATAGTAGTACAGTATCGATAGGCATAAGAATAGTGACAATAGTGCAAGAGATATACCCCTCTTAACGGTATTAAGATACTTGCATATTATGTTGATTGCCAAAAATAATATTCTTAGACAAGCTGTACACCGACGACACTGTACTCACCTAGCGAATAGTTCTCAATAATTATTCCAATTATTTTCACGTTCTCCGGTTGAACAAGCTTTGTTTAAGAAATTTAATTCCATCTCAAAGAACGTCTAGTTACGCGGGCCCTTCTCAACTCGAGCGTTCCTTTACTTTCTTTTTCTTTTTCATTAACTTGCTTGTGTACTTGCATGTGTAAACTATAAATTAAATTATTGATAACGTCAAATTGAGAACATCAATTTAAATACGAAAAATTCAAGTCGTCATCAAATCATTATTTTTTTCAAAAAGTTTAAATCCAGCATTAATGACTTTTAAAACTAACGTGGTCCTGGTGCACCCCTGTGTATACATGGTTATTTTTTTAATGGCTGTCATTATTTTAAGTAGACACAACCTTGATACACGTTAGAGATAGATTGCCCAGTCTGACAATGTACAGTACATAATTATTCTCGAAAGCACCTCTCGATGTAAGAAGGGAGACACGTCTTCGTGAATGAACATCATTGTACAGTCGAGGAAATTGAATATTTAGCACTTTTGGACCTTAACGTTATTCAAATAGACTTGACATGTGCCAAACATTCAGTTTCCTCGACCGTAAACAGTCACACATGCACTGAAATTATTAAGGTTATGAACGAACTTGTAGTGACCCGACCAAAACTCGAGTCTGCCATTTGTCTGTGGCTTTTATTCTCATGTTTATCCTACGTCTTGCATTTTCCGCCATCTTGTAAACAGTAAACAATGTGGGTCGCATTACACAGACAGCACCTACAGTTCTACTAGTCTAGTAACACAATACGCACCAATTAAGCCGCTCTTAAACAGCGTACTGTGACGCGGAAGCGTTTATTGTCGGGGATAATTGCCCAAGTTTCTCGCATTGTAGAATATCGGCCACTTATTTATATTTATAATTATATGATTTGGGTGAGGTAAACAAGAAAAATGAGTACCTAACTTCGGACTTCAACTTACTGCACCGCTCGACAGGACGTTCATTCTCACACCCTAGCTCCTAAATGGTCGCGTATGGTATGATTTCAGAGGAATTCCCTCCCTCGAACGGTTGTCGCATGAGCCAAAATACAGATGTTTTTTCGAGGGACCACACTATTCATACTGTCGCATTCTGAGTAACAACTTTATAAATACACGGTGACATGACAACCCTTTCGGCGTTTTTTGAGTGAGAACACCTTCGAACGCTGCCAATGCAATTATTGCAATAATCTAGAAAATTTAAGCCTAATCTGCAGCGGTCATTAAGAATTCCAATTCTTTTAGCACGTAGTGAATTTATATTTAAAGGGTTGCCAATGCGCATGTGTTGTTACCCATGAGTTAAAAGCAGAGGCTACAGTGACAGCGCACCAACAGGCGGGCCGTGCGCTTGGTTACCACCGATGCGATATAAGAATTAAACTTCCCTGTGATCTTGGTCACTCATATTATTTATGGTGTTTATTCTTATTTAACGTCAGATGTAGTTTAAGTTTTTTTATGATGTTTTATTGCTATCCTGCTGTATCGGCAAAATATTTTTCGCCAAATTTCATTTCCCACAAAACTTATGGCAGTAGTTTCATTTCCCAAACGAACAAATAGCACATTTTTGTTTCGCATTTTGTTCATTTGGTCAAAATATCATTTGGCATAATTTTGCTTTGTCAAATGTTATTAAGACAAAAGTTTATTAAGCAAACACTTTGTTTTATTGCTATCCTGCTGTATCGGCAAAATATTTTTCGCCAAATTTCATTTCCCACAAAACTTATGGCAGTAGTTTCATTTCCCAAACGAACAAATAGCACATTTTTGTTTCGCATTTTGTTCATTTGGTCAAAATATCATTTGGCATAATTTTGCTTTGTCAAATGTTATTAAGACAAAAGTTTATTAAGCAAACACTTTGTTCGGGCTAATATTGTTTTCCAAACAAAACATTTGTTCAAATTTTCATTTCGCACATTAGGTACCAGGGTGGAAAAAATGGCTTGTCATAAGCGAACTCTGTTTTTGCTCGGTTAGGTTAGGGTTCACTTGTGTCCCTCAGACCAGAAATAGACACCCCGCGCAGCGGGGTGGCGTCGATTCTCTGGAGACTCTCGATGAAAAGGGCGAAACCGACTCGGGGCTTGCTTGCATGCATGCTGCTTATTTGGATTATATTATATTGTTACCTAAGTACCTATAGTACAAAAGAACATAAACTTACCTGTAAATTATTTACTTTTGTTTTTTACAAACTACCCGCTTAGCAAAATTATGTAATCTCACTCAAATAGATTTCGTATGCACTACACAATTAGGATCTAAATCATATGCCATGCAATAATTTTGAAAAAGAATGTTATGCTAAATAATACGTTTGACCAAATGAAACTTGACTATGTAAAACTTTGCCAAACAATAATTTGCGAAGTAATGTTTTGCCATAGGAGATATTGCCAAGTGATATAATGCGAAACAATAATTTGACTAGTGTTTTATTGCCAAATGATCATTTGGGAAACATTTTTTGGGAAGTGACACTTTGGGAAATGATTTTTGCCCATACAATAGAGAACCTGTTTTATTAGCTTTATAAGGTAATTCTGTCGCGAGGCAAAACGAACCAACAGTGATTTGTAGAGGTTGCTACGAATCGTAGGCGCACTACGTCGTAGCTGTGTTTTGTATTTCTGCTTTCAAACTTAAACTCTCAAAACTTAGGCAGAGTGATCGTACTATTATTGATATTGAATTTGTTAGTGTAATTTAATTTTTTTCATTAGTACCTGACTACCACAAAAGCGAGGAAAATATTTTCTTTGCGACCTAAACGGTTTGACGAATTATGCTATTATCACATTAGCTTTAATATTTCTAAAAAATAAATCTACTTGTGATATGTACTATCGATAACACAGCTAATTGACCATCCGTGCACTTTATATGTGCATTGTAAAAAGGTTATATAAATACAGGATGGTCAGTTAACTGTGTTGGCGCTTGTACCTATAAAACTAGATTTTTTTCATGCAGTGTTAAAAAACGCTAAATTAGCACTTTGACGATTTTAGTAAACACAACAAGAAAACTTGCAACTGCCGAGTGTGGAGCAAAAACTATAATGTTTGCAGTAACTTATTATATACAAAACAATCTGGCATGCCGGCACAACGACGGAAAGTTACTGCATTTCGCAGAAACCAGCTTATTTGAATACTTGATTGCGCATTCAGCTGAAGAAATAGTCAAACAAATATGTTTTGTTTTAAATCGGAACCTAATTAGGGCTTAGTAGTTGTAGTTTCCAATTTTCTTTTAACCATAGCGCACGAAAAACAATTTAAACAAAATGTTGACAAAGAAGAATGGAACAGGTTCTTTCTAAAATAAAATTTCAAAGCTTAGTACCTGCCTTACTTAGAGTACTATATTCCAGACCCCCTAGCACACTAAGTTTTATGTTGGATATAAAGCATTTGTCCCTCTTGCACTCGCATATTTGCCAGAAAGGGACGAATGCTTTACGTCAGTACGTAGGGGGTCAGGCGTGCGCCTGTTCTTAGTTACATGGCAGCTGGCATGTCGCACCGTTTTACACGACTGTCTCAGAAGGAGGTTTACATCTTTTGAGCGTATGCACAAGAATAATTCTATATCACGGACTACAGTCCAAAGTCCTGATGTATTTTGACGAGGGGCTCCCATAATTGGCGTATAGGATCGTACCTTCGATCTGAATCTCTTAGTTTTCTTAGGTTTTTTGTAGCTTATTATGTTAACAACAACAGCTTCAAGCAATATAGTTTCCCATATTTACTTCAAAGTTCATTGTTTTCGAGATATTTGGCATCAAAGTTGAACAATTTTAGACCAAAAAACCGAATTCTGGCCATAACTTTTGTGTTAATTGACATAAAATGAAAACCCTGGACCAGGATTTAGGGACGTCACAGACGAACCCAAATATGTAGATTTCGTATGTGTTAGATCTTTCACGTCAATAGAGATACAAAATAAGTGTTATGTTAGACAATGTTTAAAAAGATCATACAAAATTAAGTATTCATTTGTTTCAAAATCCGGTAGACCAAAATGGACATAAAAGATTGAAGAACCGATAACCGTTTGATTTATACTTCTATCTGTAGTGCAAAAGTAGGAGATACAATTCAAAACTTGTTAAAAATCGATGGAAACCTCGGGTAGCCCCTAAAGGCGTGCAACAAACACACTGGCGCGGCCTGCGGTGGCGGACAATAGTAAATTTGACAGCTAATGACAAGTTTACTACAGTCCGCCGCAGCCAGGCCGCGCCAGTGTGATGCAGGCTTAATAGTGGGAGTGACATAGGCATAATAGACGCCCTCTTGTCAGTTTCAAAAATATACTGAAAGGGTCCGGTCTGTTAGGCACTAATTTCAAAATACACCTTTGTTCAATACGCTCTAGTATCAAAAAGACCTTATCCCATAATGAACGAAACCCGAAACGATCTATTCCCAGAAAGCCCCAGTCTCAATATACACTTTTCCCAATAGCACTTAATTTCAAATAACATAAATCTCATGAAACACTTACTTGCAAAATGCACCAATCCCAAAATACCCTAATTTTTAGTATTGAAACACACGAATCTCATAATGAATGATTTCCAAAATACCCTGGTCCCAAAATACCCTAGTACCTGTATCAAGGCTTGTTGATTAGTTCTATAGTTTTGAAGAGTTTTTAAACTTAGAATAATACACTAAAATAGCTATGTTAATAACCTCAGCTTATTTTAACACTTTAATGTTGGTCTGTATTTTTTTACTAATAATAGTATTTTTCACAATCGTGTTATAATAGAGAGCTTTTTAGTTGAGTACCGTGTTTAGGCCACGAAGCTTGCTGAGTGGCCTAAGTAAGGTACGAGATTAAGGGCCGGCAGGGGGCAATCGAGGGTCGGGAATGTAAGAGAATTATATAGTAAACGATATTCCACAACCTTGAAAAATATTACACAGCTAGCCAATGAATGTTACTTCCTCTTGAATCATTCGAATTTAAGATAATGCTTATAGGTAAGCGTAAAAAAAATCAGAAAAACACTAAAAACTTGTAAAACGCACTCCCGTATTGTAACAACTGAGTCGTAAGTATCAAGAATTATTTAATGAATTGTATCAAATAATAAAGTTAAAACTATAGTTAAATCCTTGCAATCTTCATTTCTTAACAAATATGTACTTATTTCGTGTAAAAGTATCACAAAGATGCCCAATTTTTACGCTCTAATTCTTCATACGAATTAGTATGGAGCGGCCGGCTCACTACAAGTGCGACCGCTCGCGGCGGCCGCGTTCAGTCGGCCGCGAGCCTCCGGAGCGAGACCACGTCGCTTGGCGCCGCATTGACAGATTGCGATCGAACCGTGTACTTACACAAAATAAGTACACAGTGGTTCAAACGAAAATTATTCTTATGTTCATTGATTGATATATTTAAATCACGTAGAACTTAACAACATGCTTCCTCGGTTTGATCATAAAAAAGGATTGGGTAGTAATTAGCACCTATAGAGTATAATTAAATGTAATTGACATCTAATTATACTCTATAGGTCGCATCTCTCAACAGATTCTCGTGAAATTTTGTTAGTGAGTTGGATATTTAACTATAGGGTCAAAATGGTTTACTGCCTTTTCGACGAAATATGTTTCTTTATTTCACTTCGAAACCAAATTTTCGCAGAATTTTCATTTGGTAAATCAATGGTTGGCATAACTTTACTTCGTATGTACTATGCTTATTTGGCAACATTTTTATAATGCAATACTTCAACAAACTTTTATGTGGCAAATAATTATGAAGTAAATGATTTGCTTAGGCAAAAAACCAACCGTCAAATGTCATTTGGGAAAATATAAACTTTGCTTTGGAATTATGATAATTACTATTATTAGAAACGTATAGTTAGCATAATATTTTTTGTTGGATTCTGAGGCAGGTCAGTGTAGGTACAACGACGAGCGAAGCGAGGAGGAGTGTTAGGAAGAACCGCGAACCTACAGGGTGTGAGCCGAGCGAGCGTAGCGAGCATGCAGCGGCAGCGGCCGGCGATGTTCCGGAAACGAACAATTTTTTCCTCATACTTACATTATAATCATATAATCTGACAGCTGTCACATGGAGGTGGAGTGGGAAACACGTTGACAAGCAACTCACTTTGGAATGAGACGCGAGCTGTAGTGCGGTTGTGCTCCCAACCTTCCGCCGACTTCATCACGTTCCGTGTTACAGAATTAGTAATCTGTTTTCATCCGAGTGGTTTATGATTATTTCGCGCTATTTGTAATTCTAATCAATCTGATTAAACCTAAGGAGTGAAGATCGACTTCTATTTCGTGAAATATCATGGTTAACGAGAGTGGGGGAAATAATGAATCTCCTCACGTTCCGTGTTACAGAATTAGTAATCTGTTTTCATCCGAGTGGTTTATGATTATTTCGCGCTATTTGTAATTCTTACCAATCTGATTAAACCTAAAGAGTGCAGATCGACTTCTATTTCGTGAAATATCATGGTTAACGAGAGTGGGGAAAATAATGAATCTCCTCACGTTCCGTGTTACATAATTATTAATCTCTTTTCATCCGAGTGGTTTATGATTATTTTGCGCTATTTGTAATTCTTACCAATCTGATTAAACCTAAAGAGTATAGATCGACTTCTATTTCGTGAAATATCATGGTTAACGAGAGTGGGGAAAATAATGAATCTCCACCAGTTCCGCCCGACCCTCCTACATACCTACATATGGCAAACATCGCCCTCGCCTAATATTCAGAGCAATGACGCGTAATTCAATGTCGGAGAGGCAACCGTCCCTCCCAAGCAAAAATTGTCCATGGCAATTGATTGCAAAACCTTTTATTAAGCGTATTCTTGGCGTATTCCCATTTTGTCGAATTTCGCGTTTGTATTCAAGCGGTTGCCTGCCAATTTTTTATTTTTTTTTCTTCGTTCGTTTACTCGGCTCCGGTCACACTAGGACGGATGGCATAAAAAATCCACTATATAGACAGCGTACACACTTTCAGGCTACCGCGTTTCAATCGGTTGCCACGCAACATTTTTTTTTTACAACCCTTCTTCTATTTCCGAACCAGTCACAGTTGGCTCAATTCGGGTTGCACAGGGTGGTTCCACAACACTTCGGGAGCTCAAATACCGCTAGCCATCTGGTTGCCTCTCCAACATTGAATTACGCGTCATTGCTTTAACTATAAGCCGTTCGGTCGAACAAAACAACTGTCCACATAGTTAGATAGGCTGCGCGCTCGGTTCGGGCGAACGTTGGTAGGTATTAAGATGAAATACCTATATTTGACATAACAATTTTTATATTTGGTATCAAAATCCAAAGTTACAATTTTGTTGGCGAGTCAAAGTCCGACGCCCCACTGTGTATACGTGCATGTGTGCGTGTGCGGTGCGCGAGCCTCTATCGTTGTGTGAGTAGCGCTAAAAACCTAAACTTCGCGCGGCGCTGCTCCGAAACGCCCCCTTAAACAAACTTGGTATCTATTGAAAACGAAGTGCAACCAACGACTTTTTCATTTTTGTGCGTTGATGTCTATTTAGATTTTGACTTTCTCATGACGGCGTCCTATTGGTCAAATCCATTATAGTTCAGTAAAGGCGCCACGTGATTGGTCAATTTCATTTTAGTTGTGTCAACAGTTATGAAATGTTGAGTTCGGACCTCCATAGTAAAAAGTACGTGATTTAAGTTTGGTGTACGAAGTCTTAATTCAAACATTAAGGTCGACGAGTATAAAAAGTATTATAAATATGAGTATGAGTATTTGTCAAAAATAGTTGAGTGTCTAGAAATAATTTCACTTGTGTCCTTTGCTAATCGAAGATCGTGTTCCAGATGCCCCGTCCTTGCGTCCTACTGCTGCTGGCTGCGAGCCTGGTGCACAGCAGTCACGCGCACGCGCGCACCTTCACGCGCTGCCAGCTCTCGCGTGAGCTGCTGCGGTACAACTTCCCGAGGAGTCTTATAGCGCATTGTGAGTACCTAATGTCTTGATATCGACTGTGCCGTGCCTAGTTACCCGTCTGTCTTATCATCTTATTAGAGCATGAAGCAAAATTATTTAAGAAATAATTTAAGTCTCGTCTGCCAACAAACCGCACTGTGGTTTGGCAGAAGTGTGTAATTAAAATTTGGCATGAATAAACAATTATTATTATGAAATGATATGATACAGAGAGATAGAATATAATGGAAAAATAAACCATCTTCGTCTGTAGCCTCGGGTAATCGTCGTTAAAAGTAACACGAAACAAATTAAATATTTAAAATGAATAATTTGTTTCGTTAAGAATGTTTAATTATTCTTAATATCATTAAGTAGCAATATATGGACTTTTATAAACGTTAAACAAACCTATTTCAATTAAAGTACCCTTACGATTGGTTTATCTTTATTTTTCCTATTGATATTTGTGTTCGAAAGAAAGGGACAAAGGACATTTTATGTAAGGTTGTGAACATTTTCGCTAACATAATTAGGAACTATTGGTTAAAGTTGTATACGATAGCTCTTGGGCGCGCAAATTCACGTGTAAGTAGTGGGGCATTGATATTGAGATTTAACTGGTATCAGGGTGAAAGAGGATTTTTGTCGTAATGCACTTTACAATACTAAGCCATCTTCATTATCATCATATCATCCATAAGACTTCCACTGTTGGACACTCCCACTGCCAAAGTGATCGATCCTGCGCCACCCGCATCCAGCGGACTCCCGCGACCTTTACCAGGTCATCAGTCCACCTTGTGGGTGGTTTACCAACGGACCTTCCAACACAGAGGGAAAACTAGACCTTATTCGGATTAGACCGGTTTCCTCGTCGTGTTTTCTTTCACAGAAAGTCCACTGTTAAATATCAAGTGATATTTCATACGTACCTACTTACATAAGTTTTTTGAAAACACCCAGTAGTACGAGCCGAGGTTCGAACCTACGATCTCCAGAACCGCTCCTCCCCGCCGACCCATATGTTGGTTAGCATTTAGTATGGATTTGCGAACAAATGAAATTTTAGCGCGGGAGAGGATGGATTAAAAGTCGCGTACCTTACCGCTGGGCAACAGCGGCTGTTATACGATGCATTTAGTATATAATCATCAGAAGCGCATAGAATGTATGTCATCGTCAAGGATTTTGCAGCAATCATAGTCCTGGTTGCCCGCATCAAGCTCAGTCGAACCTATAAATGTAGTCCAGTAGTATACCTAAAACTGATAACCCATTCTATACTTTGCCATTATAGCGCGTCACTATGCGAATCGAATGTTAGTCACGTGGATTTATTTTCGATTCCTTTGTCGGTACGTACAAAGGAGGGTATACTCTTGCTTGCCAGAATTTCATTTGCCCGAATTTTATCTGCCATAATATTCAACTGCCATAATGTTGTTTTCTATAATTTTGTATGCCATACTCACTGTTTACCATATTAATTATATGCAAGAATCTTTGTTTTCCATAATATCAATATCAATAATCTCATTTTCCATAATCATTGTAATCCATAACTATCACATGCCATAATGATATTTGCCATCCAACTCAACATCCATAATATTCATATGTAATAAAGTCGGTACGTATTGCAGTAAAAAAAAATAAAAAAAACCTCCAACCTATCCGCGATCCGAGTTGATTTTGCCACTAAGTAAAAATAAACTTTTCTCTGAGATTACCCAATGCCAAGATAGTGGTTTGTCGTAGGCAGTAGGGAACAGGTGCTTAGTGGCAAAACCGACTCGGATCGCGGATAGGTTAGAAGACGAAAGCGGGAGCTTTGCTCCCGCTTTCGTCTTCGAGGTTATTTTTTTATAGAAGAGCGAAAAAACAAACAAATTAACAAAGATGAATCCGAATGCATGTTATTATGGCGTTTAAATATTCTATTAAATAATATTATTGCAAACAATAATCTGGAAAACAATACGTATGGCATTCGTATCATTATGACATTCAATATTCGAGTAAACAAGAGTATGTCAATTCACTATTATGGTAAACGAAACATTCGGGCAAATGAAATTCGGGCAAGCGAAGTTCGGGCAAATGATTATTATAGTATATGAAATGAATGTCGGGCAAACAATAGACAACCACAAAGGAGTCCAGGTAAATTGAAGTCAATCCTCATTTCATCTCGAAACGAAGCACATAAAAAAAATAGGTAGCTCATCCATAGCCGCAGAGGTCCTACACAATGTAGGATTTCTATTTTGCTTGACATTTGTTACGCTTGCTCGTTCTGACACGTTAGAATTGAAGTACGTGTAAGCAAGATAAGGTGTAATGTAAAGTAAAACACAAGAAATGGCGCTTTCGAAATCCATATCCATGCACACTTCTGGCAACTTGATAATGCGATCCGATTAAATCGGATAATAGAATGATGTTTCAGTCACAATGCAGTTCACACGTATTAAAGTTGCATTAGTCGCTTCTGCATTAATAGAGAAGCCGGCGTTCCCTAAGGCATTTCCTGGGAAATGCAGCGTTGAAGGCCATTTACATGTTTCGTGTGACACGACCATTATCCTACTAATGTAAATTTGAAATAATGTAGAAACGAAATAGGGTATGGAAGTTCACGCGGACGAAGACGTGGAAAAATGCTAGAACCAGCTTTTGATAACTAACTAATTGCGTGTTCAAGTCTCGATTGTGCTGTGGTAAAATAAAATAGTTTCCCAAAGAATATGTACGTGTTTTTTTTTCTGATTATATTCAAGTTTCCACTTCTGCCGGTACTGACTCCCGGAGTGCAACCCGGTGTTCTTTTTGTATTTTTATCATCTACGTGTTTTAGTTTTAATTGCCCTAATCGTAGTCTGTAAGTAGGTATAAAGTATCTAACTAAAATATTATGGATCTTATGTTTTGAAAATAAAGATTGATTGATTAGGCTTAGCAAACGGGGCTAAAGTATTTCGGCCCCTGGGAAAAATATGTATTCATATTTATGATCGTTAAACATTTTAAATTGACCAATCAAAACTTGACCGTTTAAATCCACCAATCATAACTCTTTAAAAAACATTTGTATTTGCTTTCACCTAACCAGAATACAGTTAGTAATTAAAATCTATCAATCAGGAAACAAAATTCATTTCAAACATAAGGTGTTTTTTATTCCTTAATGTGGTTCGCTTTCCATACAAAACATTAATTGACATTCGCAAGCTAACCGCGTGATATTTTAAGAAACTTATGCAGTCGCCACAATCCGTCAATAAAACAATTAAATGAGATGCTTAATTGAGAAACTTTTCACAACACCTTTTTTGGTCCATTTGGAAAAAGTTTGAAACAAACGTGTATGGAAGAGTGTCGTCGGGATCATTTCACGAACGAACCGTTGATCTATCGTCACTGAACCTGTAAACGGGGAGACTTGAATCGTGACTCTAGTCGCGAGTGGCATTAGCCCGCTAATCAGCGGAGTGAGTCGCTATCCCGCCGGGCGACGACGTACGTTAAAATTATAATCAACCACCCGCCATTGTTTTCAAACTTCACTCGTTAATGAATCGCTGGCCGATGAACAATGTTAACTAGGCGAATCTGGGCGGTAATTTTGTTCCTAACATACTTTCCACACATAGCTCACTGTCACTGAGGTACTTAGGGGTTTGCAGCTATTGTCGCTGAGGCGGAACTTGTGTGGAGCAGTTTAGTTGCTAGCTATTTGGGTAGGATACACAGTTTTAGATTGAATTTAGTAACCAGTATTCATGAACACTTTCATAGTGCATCATTTCGATTTAGACTTCTTTATTTCACAATTACAATAAAAATTTACCCGTGTGGTGTCGGGTTCGAATTTCACCACCCCCGTTCTTCCCGTGGGTGTCGTAAAAGTCGACTAAGGCCCTTAGTCGACTTTTATGACACCGGACGACGGGAACGGGAACGGGTCACCGGGTTGAAGTGTGTTGTGGGCGATGGGCTAGCAACCTATCACTGCAATATCACATTTAGTCGATCTTTTATTTTTACCCACATTTATGCTAAAAGTGGCGCTGGAACATGCGTTTCATGTACTCTGCCTACCCCTTTTGGGAATAAAGGCGTGAATGTATGTACGTATTTAATAAAAGTGTAAGCTAGCTTAATATATATGAATTTGTATTACGAGTATGATCGTCATATTGAACATGAATTGTAATAAAATTACAAGTCACATATGATTCAAATATAGTCACAATTAATTAATTAATAAATGATTTCAAAGCTCTGGTTAAAAGAACTAACGCTACATTCGTATTATAATTATTGTAGGTATAATGACGAGATAGGTTTTTGTCTGAACAGCGCTGCTGTGTCTTCTATTTAATACTACGTCGTGTAGGACATTTATTTACTTGTCATACATGAGGACTTCGTGTTCTGCCTTCGAGAGGTACGTATGCGGTTGTCAAGCGGCGGTCGTGGGTTCGAACCAATGAGTTTTTCGGAACTTATGTACGGAATATTTACCGTTAGCTTTTCGTTGAAGGAAAACATCGTGATGAAACCGGTCTAATCCCAATAAGGTCTAGTTTTCCTCTGGGTTGGAAGGTAAGATGGAAGTCGCTTTCGTAAAACTAGTTCCAAAATCTTGGGATTAGGTGTCAAAGCGGACCCCGGGCTTGTTTGCTTGTCTCGCCGAGCAAGTCGCTTATTAATCTTTGTTTTTAACACTGTCCGGTGGCTTGAATATGTCATGCACGCTTAAAGGGCTTTGCTTACGGTGGCGTCGTTGATCGGGTCGCCACCTTCCCTAACATATGGTTGAGGGAGGCGATGGCTGAGATATGCGTCATACTCGTGATCGGGTGCTGTTTGTGGAGTCCGGACATAGTCCGGACTGTTCATGCTTGCAAGGGCATAGTACCTAACTTCTTAAATACTAGTGTTATTTTATTATTATCGTATTGACGAGAGACATCATTCCGATCTTGACACGTTTTATTGTTATTGACCATGTACATCACTGACAATATTACATTAATATTCCTTTTTTTTATTGTTTTGTTTTGACGCTTAGAGACCGTATACATCTCTATGAACATTGAATAATTATTAATTGTATTTGGACGCTCAGGGACCTTATACATCTCTGGAATACTGAATTAATATCATTAACTTTCTGTTAATCCACAGACCTTATTCTAATCGAATGTAATGGTCATATTTTGTTTTGTTTTCCTTAACTTTGTGACATTTAGTGTGTTGTTATATCAGTCCTTAATGTGCAAATTTTAAATTATTATTGTGTTAGATTATTATTCTTTTATTGTAAGATCATTATTTTTATTGTAAATTACCGTTTGA